>CM034154.1:77991519-80391519 GCA_019776745.2 Taxus chinensis | reverse complement strand
TCATTATTATTATTATGTTATGATGAATTTATTTGATACTCCATGCTTGGAGTTGGGATGCATGCCCATTGATGTTTTCTTTTGCCCTCTCATGCTTGGGAGATCTTTGTAGCTGATCTTTGAATATCAAATTGAAGACGGTATTTGCTTTGGTTGAATTTGCAAGTAGAAATCTGTATTTTCTACTATAGCGACGTCACTGTAGCAGCTGTTTTTTGGGTATCAAGTTGAAGTGTTTTGTGAGTGCTTTGCAAATCAATTTGGTGTATGATCTTTCTAAACCCTAGGCGACTTCTTCTATGATGTTTGTGGACTGATTTTTAGAGCATTCTTTGATGTGAATCAATCAGATTGGCTGCATGTTAATGTGCCCTTTTGGCAGTGATTTGAGTAAGGCAAGCTGATAATAATTTTATATGTTTCATGATCCAATTTCTATCCAATTTAGTTTTTTGTTCCAGCTAATTTCACTCAAGATTTTAATATTTGCATGAAAACACATATTTGGGCCAGCGATTTGTGTGATTGTCTAATTTTGGGCGTGATGATCTGATTAGTATGGTGTTTTGTAATCTGATTAATAGTTGCAGCAATTCAGATAGGGAGATTTGGATATAATTTTGTGTGCTTGTTTGGTTGATGATTAACTCTTTTGCAGCGATCTGTAAATGAATTCATTAAGATCAGATTTATATAAGTTATAACCCTAGTTCCAGCGACTGGTATAAAAGGTCTAAATCTTTGGGTAGGTGTGCCTCATTTATACCCTTCATTTAGTAGCAGCAGACCTCTATGGTTATCATCCCAATCCATTGATCTTCATTTAATGTTTTTAGATCTGATTAATGAGCATTGAGAGGAACATGTCTACAACGACTCACATTAATGGGGCCTATATTCAATTACTCTGTGCTTTCAATCACTCACCAACAGCTGTGTTTCACCTTTACATTTATTGAAAATATTGTCACCGCTATCTAGATCTGGGGATCTGGTTTGAATCACTTTTGGGTGCCTAAAGGATGTGGAAGTAGCGATCTGAGTATTGCTTCTAGAGAAGCCCTTTGTAAGGCCTAACTGTGGTCTATTCTTCCCATATCTAATCAGAGTGGAACGACTGGGGTTGACAAAAGGGTGTGGTAGTATACTAGGGGTAGCCAATGAAGATAACTCCCAGGTGCAGCGATCAAGGTTGGATCTTACAGCAGCAGTCTATAAAAAGGTTGATCATCAATATTATGTGAGGATTATTTGGGAATGTGAGAATTTGTTCATTGTTATTGTTCATTATCAGATTGTAACAATTATTTCATAACCTTGTTGGCTGAGCTTGATCATTTTAGTGTTGATTCTACTTGTTTGGTTGTCATCTCCCACTAATCCCGGGAAGTGGGATATTACAGTGGTATCAGAGCTACCATCCTCTATTCGTGTGGGTCACTTTGTGTGTGCAGGGTTTGTGATTCTAAGTGCAGAAATCAGAGATCATGGAGTTGATGAGTGATGGTGAATGGAAGGAACAGATCAAGCATAATCTTGACTCATATTGCCAAGAGTACTTTACACTAAGTCAAGAGACCCAAGCTCTCTTGACCCTTCAAGGGTTTTGTAACCTGAAGAGGAAAAGAAGTGGATCAAAGAGAAGAAGGACTTCGGTTGATGCATATTGGGATGAGCTCATCAAAGAGGTCAATGGCTATATAGAGTCACCTACCTCCCATGGACAAGAAGATGAAGGATTGAAGAAAGAGCAAGGTAAAAATGCTTTGTTGATTAAAAATATGTCTTTTTCTTCTAACATTCGCATGCATGATATAGTGACAAAAAAAGGAGACATAATGAAGAAGCAAAGGGAAGACTCATATATGTGCTTTGAAAAATCAGATTTGAGGTCCCACTGTGAGCCATTACAAGAACAAAAGGAAGGCATAAGTCTGATAAAGGTCTCACATCATTACCCACCAAGCATGCACACTTGTAGGGAAGAAAAAGGGGTTTTGGATGAGGAGAATGAGGGAGAAAAACACGTTGCACCAAACTTAGAAATTTTGAGTGTAGAAGAAGTTGGGGGTAGCCCAAGGTATAATATTTTACATTTAACTCCTCTTTCCATGTTAAGCTTTCATGGGTATGGTTTATGGGCTTCCCACTTCATGATGGATCTTAGCGATATGGGATCATGGGCAGCTTGCTAAAGGAACGCAAGTATGGTGTTTTCATTGGTGTAAGTCTATCCCAATTCAATATTGTTTTGTTTTGGCATGATCATCAAAAGTGTAAGTGCAACTTGAGAAAAGATTTGAAGGATGCCTCATGAGATCTTGTGAGTATGTGTGGGAAGGAGAAGGAATCGAAGACCTCTCATGAAGGGAAATGTTGGAATGGCAATTTTGTTGTTTGGTGGACAAGGAAGCAATGCTCACTAAAGATGATAATGTTTTAGTCAATTGATTCTTGCATATGGTTCCATTGCTAATACATGTCCAAGCACAAATTTGGAATTGCATACTTGACCTTAAGTTTGCCAGCAATTGGGGGGAGATAGGTGTAGCTATTTTCTCACAATATGGAAAACACAACTGGAAGATGGGAACAAGCAAGGATAAGTTGCCATGTGGTAAATTCATTTAGATAAGGTAACATTTTGGGAGTTTGCTTCACTTTTTGTGCACTTATATGACTCTACTTTCCATGGAGTATGAAGAGTGGAGTTTGATAATCAAATAAGGGATGAATTTTCAATATATACTGTTGAGTCTTCCGGGACAACTTGTGAACATATTTTCAATGATTATATAACTTGTTGTACTCTTTTATGACAGCCACCCAGCTTCTGTTCTATTACATGCACATTTTTTGGGGTAATGAAAGCATGAGTAATCATGGTTGTTGGCACTAGTTGCATTCGGCATTCCTTATGATTATGGGCTACTTAATAAGAAGAGTAGATCAAGTTCTCCACTCAAACTCTCATATGACTTACAAGCTTTTATACTCCCAACGGAATTTTATATGGAATTATGCATGGTTGTTTCACTCTCCTAATTCAGATTTTGCATGGAAAGCAAGGGCATATGGCAGTGGTTATATTTGTGAGAAAAAGAGAAGTATTCTGAAGCCATTTGGGAACAGCCCATGTATGGAGAGGGGTGGTGTTTTATTCATGCCTTGGGGATATGGAGAGGAAGCTGAAAAAGTGTTTTTTAACACTTGTTTTCCTAACATGTTTGTTCCATGTGCAGGCTTAAAAAAGAAAGTGCAACCGAAGACACTCCCGAGTTTCCAGAAGAAGAAGCAACACAAGTTGTTACAAAGACTTCTTCACTTGATTGGCACGGGAGCAAGATTGTGGGAGAACTACTGCATTACATTTGGATGCACACGTTGGCATTGCTTGAGGACAAGCAATCTTGGGAAGGGAGGACTGTAATGTCCCCATTTTTGAAGACCCTTAGCCTATACTTCCCCGTGGGCTTCGAGATGTGCAAGGGGAACATTTTTATTAAATAATTAAATATTATTACCTGGAGCAATAATTATTTAATTATTTAATTATGAAGATTATTTAATTTAATTCCCAAAATATAAAAATTAAATGGGGAATTAATTAAATAAATATTTAGGTGGCTTTTATTGATAAAATCACCCTTTGAAAAGGGGACGCCACACCTAGGGAAAACAAACTACTTTTATTTAATATTTTCCCTCTCCTAGGGTTTTCGAATTTTGTGCCTCCTTGCTTATAAAAGGAGTGCTAGGGTCATTATTATTATTATGTTATGATGAACTTATTTTGATACTCCATGCTTGGAGTTGGGATGCATGCCCATTGATGTTTTCTTTTGCCCTCTCATGCTATGGGAGATCTTTGTAGCTGATATTTGAATATCAAATTGAAGACACTTATTTGCTTGTTGGCCTTGAATTTGCAAGTAGAAATCTATATTTTCTACTGTAGTGATGTCATTGTAGCAGCTGGTTTTTGGGTATCAAGTTGAAGTGTTTGTGAGTGCTTTGTAAATCGATTTGGTGTATGATCTCTCTAAACACTAGGCGACTTCTTCTATGATGTTTGTGGACTATTTTTAGAGCATTCTTTGATGTGAATCAATCAATTGGCTTCATGTTAATGTGCCCTTTTGGCAACGACTTAAATAAGGCAAGCTGATAATAATTTTATATGTTTCATGATCTGATTTCTATCCAATTTAGTCTGTTGTTCCAACGATTTCACTCGAGAGTTTATATTTGCATGAAAACACATATTTGGGCAGTGATTTGTGTGATTGTCTAATTCTGAGCATGATGATCTGATTAGTATGGTGTTTTTAAATCTCTAATAGTAGCAATTCGGATAGGGAGATTTGGATATGATTTTGTATGCTTATTTGGTTGATGATCAACTCTTTTGCAGCGATCTATAAATGAATGCCAAGATCATATTTATATAAGTTATAGCAGTTCCAGTGACTAGTATAAAAGGTCTAAATCTGGGTAGGTGTGCATTTATAAACTTCATTTAGCAACAACAGACCTCTATGGTTATCATCCCAATCCATTGATCTTCATTAATGTTTTTAAATCTGATTTATGAGCATTGAGAGATATAGTCTACAACGACTCACATTGTGGGGCCTATATTCGATTACATGTGCTTTCAATCACTCACTAACAGTTGTGTTTTTCCTTTACATTTATTAAAAATATTGTCATCACTATCTAGATCTGGCGATCTGGTTTGAATCACTTTTGGGTGCCTAAAGGATGTGGAAGCAGCGATCTGAGTATTGCTTCTAGAGAAGCCCTTTGTAAGGCCTAACTGTGGTCTATTCTTCCCATATCTAATCAGAGTGGAATGAATGGGGTTTACAAAAGGGTGTGGTAGTATACTAGGGGCAGCCAATGAAGATAACTCCCAGGTGCAGCGATCAGGGTTGGAGCTTACATCAACAATTTATAAGAAGGTTTCATCAATATTATGTGAAGGGAATGTGAGAATTTGTTCGTTGTTATGTTATTATCAGATAGTAACAATTATTTCATAACCTTGTTGGTTGAGCTTGATCATTTTAGTGTTGATTCTACTTGTTTGGTTGCCATCTCCCACTGATCCCAGGAAGTGGGATACTACAAGAAGTTATCATGGAATACCTGCATCATCACTCTAGCATCTTTTATTATTCATTTAAAAATCCATTACATCTTCTTGGATGTCCTCTAGGACTGATACATGCCTTATATCCTTCAAATAGCTTGTTTCTTCCTAACTTAACTCACCAAAGCACCTATTCTAGCTCCTAAATGAGCTCAACAACACAGCCTATCCTAGAATTGGTCTAACAAGCATCCATACTTGTCCATATCCCTATTATAACTCTATGTCACACAACAATATGCCTTATTAGGATTAACAATAATAAATTTCACTTCCTTCACTTTTACCCGTACACCTAAGCTATATTTTTACATGTTTGTTCATCTTCCACATTTACCTACTCAGGTAAAACACTCATATACACCTAGTCAATCATGTTGAAATGGTCTCCTATGACCTTATATCATTTTTTCCTTGATGCTCCTACATCACTTAGTACTTATTCCTTTATTATGATCACATAGCTTTGTATTTATATGAATTCCTTGCTTGAATTTCGTAATTAACCACTAAAAGGCTAACTAGTAAAAAGCAAGATGCCAAAACTGTTAGAAAAGACCCAAAAGATGTGAGCAAAGTAAAAAGACATTGGGGCTGCCTAGAGGGGATGGGGGTGCTTGACGCTAGCGTCCTGGCTGGGCGCTAGTTTCTAGAATGTGAAATGCCTAAATATGAAAAGAAAGACTAGGAAAGAAGGAGTCTTAGACCAAGAGAGAAAACACAAAGAAAGTAAAGATTGCCAAATACACTGGTCAATTAGTACTTTTCTTGCTTATGAATCATATGGATAGTGGTATGTGATCAGGCTAGGCTCTGATACCACTTGTAATGAAATTACTTATATAAATTTGAATATCATCAACAATAAAACACCAAAGAACAAAAGATTATAGATAACTAATAGCAATATGCAAGTAGAATATCTTAGCCAATTTGAGGGGGAAACCTCCAAACCATACAATAATACTCAAATGACCCATATGATGATTATCTACTCCTCCCTACCACCTATATATACCAATCTTATGTTATGGCCAACACCAAGGTTGACCTACTAAACATATGAAAGCATAAATGAATAACATATGACAAGAAGAGATATTATGTAAGCCACAAGTCAACACTACATATCCAATATAATCTATAGGACTAATGACATAGCATTAAACACATATTTACATTTGCAAGGATATGATAGACACCGTAAAGAGGAAAAATTGATCCAGAGAGGGTTTAGGAAGGCCTAGGAGAAAAAATTTTGACACTTGGGTCCGTTGTCATGTTTGAAAATTTAAAATTTTCATGTTACACATTTGCATGACAAAAAATATCAACGCCAACTAGCTATGAGGGGCTTATAATGTACAACCATTGTAGAGATGTTATAAAGACTCTTTAATATCAACTTTCTTACCATAAACTTTATCAATTTAGTGACAAATCATAAGGCCACATTCTCCTAAAATTTAATGACAGGTTTACCCTCGCCATAAACCCACTAAATTACTACCCCAAATTAGACACACCTTATATGATTCTCTAGTGCATATTGGACTTGCTTTGCTCATTCAAAATCCTCCCACATTCCTATTCTCTTCAGTTGTTTATTTAAGCCCAAAACCTGTGATTTTCCAGAAGTACTCTAAATCATGGCACACAAATTCTCCTCCACCGTCAAATTATTTCATCATCCTCCTTATTTTCCTGATAATATCTCCACAACTCCTCAAAATTCCCTGAGCCTTTTTTCCCTTCACCCATGCCATCAAATCGCAAGCAGCAGAAGCGCGCCACTGCCTTCCATTAGGGTTTAACATAATTCTATTTTTGTTAAATAACATATTACCAAGTGTTTGAATTGGATTTTAGGTACTATAATTACTCCCCTTTTAATCTAGTCTAGACAATTTCTTGATTAAAATGAAATGCAAGCACTCTACCTCCTTAGACACTATTGTCCAGGCTAGACAAAATTGTCATACAATTTTGTCTTTGTTCAACGGTTTTTTTCACATTGGACTAATATTCATAGTTTATTATGTGTATCTTATTTCCACTTCCTAGTTAGCTTTAATAAAAAAATCACATCTAGTAGAATGGTATAAAAGCAAGTTAGAAAGATGTATTTACTCATTTGGAATTCTCAAGATATCCTTTAACAAATACATATTAAGTATGATACAAAATTTTCATGATCTTCCCTAAATTAAGAGAAAACATTAGGAACAGTCTCTATACAAGTATGAAGTGCTCAAAATTAGGTTAAGAGCATACCAAGCCAAGTCAAAAACATCTCAAGGCCAAATCAAGCACTATTAAATATCTACACTCCAAAGGGAGCTTTAAGGGGTTTTTACTGTAACGAACATCAATCTATATGCATTATATTATAAAACTCTATTTTAGCACTCACAAAGGTTACATCTAAAGTATAAGTTAGCCTGCTATTGATGTTGAGGAAAAAGGGAAAAAATAGGGGAATGACATTCTAGACTTGATTTCAATCTTGCACAAACTCTAAGAGAACTACATGGAGTTTGAAATCCTCATTTAGGCAATGAAATGCAATGCTTGGTCAAAATCAATGAGGGAGTTAGCGAACAAAGGTCGTCTAGCTCAACCACGTATCATTTTTTTTGTTATATAATGACTATGTGAGTGTTAGCATTAGGAAAATATGGTTTGATCATTATAGGAGTACCTACTAGTATTTTGGAACAAGATAAAGTCTAGGAATCCATTAAAGATGAAGATTAAGTGACCTAAATTGACATAAGAGTGCAAAGTAGTGCAATAGGACACTATTGTGCAACTGGACACTGGTATTTTACTTTAGTGCTCAAACTTCACACTAGTTTTTAGGAAGGATTTAACAGTTCATTTCATAGACGAACCACCTTCAATCCTATCACAACTTGTTAGACGTAGTTTTAGATCCAAATCACTCTAGAAAGCAACATAGAAGCCAATTGCACACATCTTCTTGTATTTTACTATATTTAGTATGTGCTCTAATTAAATGTAACTTTTTAAATATCATTTTACATGTATTGTCAAATCTGAATGGTTAGAGTATTTATATATTAATTTGATTACACATTAGTTTCTAAGATTTCAATCATAATGAAAGTAAATCACTTTAATTTAGATGTAATCAATTGTATGTCACATCATAATTACAAACATCAGTTGTGTCATTTGGTGGTATATACACACATAAATATACATGTATATCTATGTACATGTATATATGTATACACACACATACACACACACATATACATATACATATGTCATTTTGTATTAGAACTTCAATTTTGTTTATCGTATCATAATTATTAATAGAGGTTGACGTGTCATTTGGTACCTTGGTGTAATATATTTTGTATTAGTAATTCAATATTGTATGTCACATTATAAATATTAATAGAGGTTGAAGTGTCATTTGATATAATTTATGTTTTTCAAAAATATGAGATGATATATCATGTTGTAATAAATTGTTTTAAAATTCTATAATGTATGTCACATCATAATTATTAATATATATTGAAGTGTCTTTTGATAGTATTAATAAGTGAAATAAAAAATATTTAAAAACCTTACAAATATTTTGAATACATTTGTTTGAAAAACGATGAGAGATATCAATTTCAAAAAAAAAATTTAGATTTTTCGCATTATATAATTATTAATAACTTCATTTCTATTATGATATATTTTCTATGACTAGTGACAAATGGTCTCAATCTATATACACTAATGTACGAGGCTTGAAAAACCATTTGCCACCAAAAAAAGCTCTGAACCACCATCTAGACAAGATAATATGTTTCTTCAATTAGCATTCTAGAAAATGAAGACTTCTAAGTGAATGTCAAATGAACGTTAAATTTAAGGTTGGAATTAAAAGTGAACAAACTCATGATATTACAACTTACAACCACCCCATAGGATGTTATTTTAAAATGCCTCTCAGCATAACTAACTATTCAAGATAAATATTACCAGGCTTCAACATGTGTTTGCAAACAAGCTGATAAGACCTTCCAAACCTCGATATGGCGGGGTTTCCATTATACCCGCGGATGTGGATGGATGATGTTTGATGTTGCGCTCCATGGAAGAATAGATCAAGCTCCTCTCCTACGAATGAATCTGCAATCACAAAAACTACACAAGATGGGATTAAACATATTTATGGTAGATTGCCTGGCAAAGGCCATTCCCCAGAAGTCAATGGACTTCCTTGCAAGGATGTCAATCAATTTTTAAGAAATAAATCTGTCAATGATGATAAAATAAATGATAAACAAATGAATAAAGAGAAATGATTTGAGCTATTAGATAATGAATGATTAAGACAATGATGTGAATAAAAGGCACTTAATTGATTCCAACTGACTAATAAGACTGAAAATATGATATTACTAGATATGAGAAGGTTGTGGATGATGATTTTGTTGATGGTGAAGCTCTGGATCTGACAAAAAACCAACCTCTGATGTTTTGATGATAACTTGAGAACCGTAGCTCCATTTTACAAACCAAAAGATGTGTTGGAAAGATGACTTCAAGATATTTCTAGTGATGTAGAGAATTGTAGGTGATTATCTATGAATCATGTGATTGAGCCAATCTTTGGAAATTTTGGTAATCACCAATGATTGTTGTAAAAATGTACAGGCCGAAAATGGATGAGTATGGGACTTGAAAGAAATGTTAGAAAGGTTGATTTAAGCTTATAAATGATGCATAATGATGTAATGAAGTAAGGGAAACCACTTACCTTGCATAATTTTGAGAAAAGAGGAACGTAAGGTGATATTACCCGAGAGAGAAAGATTGTTGATGCAAGAAGATTGTTGATGTGATTCTGGACATATGAATGACGTTTAAAGAAGCTTTGGATGTTGTTGGATGATCTTTGGCTCTGTGAGAGGTCTATGATGCAAGAAGAATACAATATGAAGTCCTAGAGTCATGTCCACCTACCATCTTTCTTCAAAATGGAGGCTTGGAGTTGGTATTTATAGAGTTAATAGGAGAGAATCATCAGCGATTGGGGGAATCGTCGGCGATTGCAGGCAGTTCGAGTTTGGGAGGATAAAATTTCTATTTTGGTCTTAGGTGGTTGAAGATTTAGGGGAATCATAGCTAGATAAGTTAGAGATGTCGAGTGTGAGGTTTAGAGGTGGATGGGGTAGTTAGGATAAAGTAGGGATAAATTAGAAGGTTGCCTAATTTAAACTAATGTTAACTAGTGAGGAGTGAGAAGCGGTTATAAGGATAAGTTAGAGGTGGTTAAAATATATTTGGAAGGTTTAGTTAAACTAGTCATAACTAGTGAGTTAGGATGAGTGAGGTGTAGGGATAAGTTAGAGGTGGTTAGGATAATATATTTAGAAGGTTTAGTTAAACTAGTTGTAACTAGTGAGTTAGGATGAGTGAGGTGTAGGGATAAAATTAATTAATTAATTATTTTAGCCATGGGAGGGGAAATATGACCTAGGTAATGTGAGGTGAGGGATTAATTAATTAATTTAAGGGGTGTAGGGGTAATGACCTAGGTTTAGGGATGTCGTTTAAATGGTGCAACAATGAGTTTAATTAAATTAATGGAGGGTATAGGTTTATAAGTATATAACCTAAGATGAAGAATATGTTAATATGTTAATTAATGATGGATGTGGATTTATGTGAGTATGGCGATGATGTTGATGTTGATATGAATATGAGGGGTACAATGTGATAATGAACAAGGCCTGGAAGATGTTGACACTGGAATTAGCGATGCTAATTTTAGGTGTCTACATTTTCCCCTTTTTGTTGAGTGGTTTTGAGATAAACCACGAGACAAAAATGAGATGTGATAGATAAATGTTGCAGGATTACATGATGAGGTGCTCCCCCTAAAACTAGGGATTGATGACCTAACAGGGAATTGATCACGAGTTTGAAAGAGATAAATGGAAAGATGAAAGGATATGAAGATGATAAAGTGATGCCCCAGGATGAGGTAAAAAACAATATGGGTGTCATCATAAAATCAAGTGATAGGGGAACCAAAGGGTTCATGTCCTATAGACATATGAATTTTAATGACGGACAAGATGTTTTGACAAGGTCAAAGGACCAAGAATTGGATGTTGCCACAAAGGTGGGTTTACGAGGCCAAGAAGTCAAGTGATAGGGGAACCAAAGGGTTCATGTCCTATAGACATATGACTTAACGGTGAAAAAGATGATATGATGATTTGATGAGGTCAAAGGACCAAAAATTGATGTTGCCACAAAGGTGGGCTTATAAAATCAAGTGATAGGGGAACCAAAGGGTTCATGTCCTATAAACATATGACTGGAAATGATAGGGGAACCAAATGGTTTTTTTTCATGACATGAGAAAGGACCAAGAATTTGATGTTGCCACAAAGGTGGGCTTACGAGGACTAGATGGGGGTCCTGATGTAAGGATGTAGCACCCAAGGAGGAGACATGGTTGACAAATGTTGATTTTAATGAGTAGATGTGATGTTTTAAACATAGTGATGTGATGTTGAGATGTGATCATGATTGTGTTGATGTATGATGTTGATGTGATTAATAGATTTTGGTAGATATTTTGATAAATGTTGATGTGGAAGTGTTGACAATTGTTAAATTTATGTTTTAGGTATGATGTGTATTTGATATTGATGTTAAAGTGATTTAATGTTTTGTCAAAACCATGGTCAAGAATGAAATGTGGATTGATTTCTTTGTATTAGGATTTGATACATATATGATGGGAAACAACAAAGTGAAGGTGCTTGCACTTTTGGCCTTTACAACAAATGTTAACAGATGACTAACAATGGGTAGTCACACTTAGGATCTTGGATATAAATTGAAGTGACAGAGTGTACCTTCTTAGGACATGAGAAGGGTTGACATATGTAGGTTGTGTGGGAAAAGAGGGTTCTCCTTTCAACGGTTTCATAGGGAAATGCCCCAGCTTTACATTTTTGATTTTGATGCAAACTGATCAATGCAGGGAGTTTTTTATAACAGGAAATTTGATCAATGCAGGAAGATTTCCTAGGATGCTTTGAATTTTGGATTTTTGAAGGTTGATCGATGTGGGAAGCCTTTTACATGGGTAGCCATCCTTTGAGGGTATGGTCTACATTTTTTTTATCTTTTTTCAATTTTGATTTTTACAGAGATGGTTGTCCTTCGAGGGATCGGTCTATGATTTTGACTAGTAGTTGTCCTTCAAGGGATCAGTCTACTTTTATTTTTGACAATATGACATTTGAATAGCTGTCCTTTGAGGGATCAATCTATTGCTTTTGACTTTGATAGGAAGCATCCATAGATATTTTTGATTTTATTTTGAGCTGAGGGAAAGACCCTAATAGACCATTTCAAGGAGGGGAAGAAATGTGTACACACACTACACATGTGTGCCCCAAGACATGTCTTTGGTTGGTAGACAAGGTGGATGGATGTAATGATTATGGGGTTCCTGCTAAAGAGGAACTTGTCCATGTGAAAGATGTGATGAACAGAGCCGTGGTGCTCATCTTTAAGGTGTATTTAGGATGCTGACGGAAAACCACATGCTTTCAAATCATTATGATGATAAAATGGTTGGCTAATGATGGAATAAGATATTTGATGTGACTACTGTCATGACGGTCGATGTGTTAACAGTAGAAAGGCCGCAAGTGCAAGACATTCAAAGGTTTCCCCATGTTATATGGACTGATCTAGTTAAGGGAAAACATTCCACATTTACTCTGAAGTAATGACATTTTGATTAGATTGATAGGATAGGTTTGGTGAGGACGTGTAAAAGGGAAGGTATGTAAAGTAAGACTTTCAAGTCTCAGTAGATAGGAGCCTTCCCAACATAATACTGTGGATAGAAATGACATGTGTTAAAAGGAATGATGTCCTGAGGATGATAGAATTTTTGGTCTTGATTAATCGAGTGTATGGTAAATAAAGGAGCCCTTGACAAAGGAGCTGTGGGAAATTTGGATGGGGTATGAGAGGACAATTGATAAAGAGGGGTAGATGACAAAGCTTTGGTTTTTCCTTTTCTTTGTGTATGTTGATTTTGGGTTCGTATAGGTGGGTGAATTATACTGGTTTGAGATAAGGGACCTTCTCTAGAAGGTGATGGGAAAACACATGAGGAAGGTTTGTCAAGATTTGGTTGAGGATGACCCCTTGGTTCATCAAATTTCAGTGAAGACATTGTCAGTGGCTTGGGCATAGATGTTGATGAGGTTGAAGACCTTCAAGGGAAGGTGTGGACATTGATGAGGTTGAGAGACCTTCAATAGAAGGTGTTGATGAGATTGAGGGACCTTCATTGGAAGGTGTTAATGAGATTGAGGGACCTTTAAGGGAAGGTGCTAATGAGATTGATGGACCTTCAAAGGAAGGTTAATGAGGATAATGGTCCTTCAATCAAAGGTGTTGACGAGATTGATGGACCTTCAAAGGAAGGTGCTAACGAGGATAATGGTCCTTCAATGGAAGGCGCTGAGGAGATTGATGGAACTTCAAAGGAAGGTGCTAACGATATTGATGGACCTTCAAAGGAAGGTGCTAATGAGGATAATGGTCCTTCAAAGGAAGGTGCTGAGATTGATGGACTTCAAAAGAAGGTGTTAAGAGGATAATGGTCCTTCAAAGGAAGGTGATTGGGACCTTCAAAGGAAGGTGCTAACGAGGATAATGGTCCTTCAAAGGAAGGTAACCTTCAAAGGAAGGTGCTAATGAGATGTTTGACGAAGGTTGGTTGACGATAGAATAAGGATGTCTTCCTTGTCCTACAGATGTCAGTGAGGACATTGACGAAGGTGATGATGTTGGTGATGTTGATGATGGCTTAGGATGATCCTCTTTTGGGGAAGATCATCAATAAGGAAGAGTCATTAGATTATGGCTTTAAGTGTTTTACAACTTTCTGTGTTATGCCCTGAGCATCTATGGTAGGCACAGGTTTTGTCTTGATCATACCAGGAAGGTTTCTGAGTATGGAGATGGGGTGTTTTGATTGGTGGTAATGTGATAAGAGAGGCCTGCATGAGTCTATCAAGGATATCAACGTAAGTCCCTTTTGGGGGATTTGGATTAACAGATTTTGACCTTGGCTTACGAGAGCACTTAGGAGGACACATCTTATTTTTGGATGGGGGTGGATTCATGGATGTTGTATGGTGTTGGAACATCATAGGGACATTGTGAGGTTGATAAGAGGGAGAATATGACCCAAGAAAGGGATAACATGTGTGATTGATAAGATTGGATGATAGATGAGGTCCCAAAATAGAGGAGGAGGGATGGTTGATGGATGAGATAGGGTTTGATTGTGTGCCATGATATTGAGCTAAAGGATGGGGTCCCAAAATTGATGGTAAGGGTGGACCCGTAGATTTGATAGAATTAGATTGTGATAAAGGATGAGGTCCCAAAATGGATGGTAAAGGTGAGACCTTAGATGACATGTGCTTAAATTTTGTAGTATTGATTTTAGGTAAAGGAGGGTGTTTTATGACGGATGATGAGGATGAGGTGGTGAATGTGATCGGTTTTGATTTCATAACATTTGCATTAGATAGAGAAGAGGGACTCATGTCAAATGACAAGGGTGAGGCCATGAGTGTGATGGTATTTGACTATGTAGTGTTTGATTCAGGGAAATGTTCCAGGCTGGAAGGTAAGTGAGTATCTGGGATATGATTGGGTCTAGTTTGGATGAGGGGGATGTTGTTTCGAGACATGATTGGGATGAGTTATATTCATGTGGGTTATCTAATTCTTCAATTAGTTTAAAAAGTGGGTTAATGTAGAGATATTTGATGATGAATGCCTCCTTAGTAACGGTCTCCAAGGTGGAGTCTAAGGGTTGTGCAGAGGTAATGGATGACTGGACAGTGGACATGGGTGATATCAATGTGTGAGAATCATCGAAAAGAGGATCCAATGATTCTAAGTTTTCAGGAGAAAGCATCGGTGATGAACGGGTCTTCTTATAGGGAAGATCACATGTAATATTGTTGATGACATAGCTCGAGGGATGTGTAACATTTATAGGGACTGAATCTATCGAAGGTGTTGGGTCAGGAAGACAAGTAATGTCATCATGTGTGGTAGTTTCATCTAAATCATAGAAAGATCTAGGGGAATCAAATAAAATGTGTGTAGTCTCATCTGAATCATAGGAAGACCTAGGGGAATCAGATAAAATGTGTGTAGTCTCATCTGAATCATAGGAAGACCTAGGGGAATCAGATGAGACATGTGGAGATTGAGGATCGAGATGGCCTTCTTTGAGGGCTTGGATTTCTAATTTCCTAGCCATGGAAAAGGCTTCGTCAAAGGTGCGGAATGTATGGATTTGAAGGGTGGATGATATGTGATGGGAACATGATCGGGTAAACAACTCGATTAATTCTGACTGTGGAAGTGGAAAAGACAATTGATTGATAGTGCTCTGCCATCTAGTGACAAAGTCTCCAAGGGATTCATTTTTGGATTGTTTGATGGTAGCAAGGTCAGAAATGGTGATTTTGCGAGTGACATTTATAGCAAAGTGATTAAGAAACAACATAGCTAACTATGTGAAAGAGACCAAAGAATGTCGAGGGAGGGAATTGTACCAATCCAAAGCAAGTCTTGTTAGTGACATGGGAAAGGTTCTAAGAAGGAGATCTTGATCATGGATGATGAGATAACATGAATGTCTAAAGGATAGTATGTGCTGCTGAGGATCCTCCTGGCCATGGAACATGGTAAATTCAGGAAATTCCCAATGTAGAGGATAGGGCTTATATGGTACTGACGGATGGATGGGTTCATTACAAACCTGATCATAAGTGAGGACTTGTTTGGATCCTTTGGTAGTGGTTTCTAAATTGTCTAATTTGTTTGACAGATCTTGTATGGAATCATTTGTAAGATTAAATGTGAAGGAATTGACAAGAGGACATGATTGATTTGACTGATGAAAATGTGAAGTAGTATAGTTTTGTAATAGATGGGCTTGATGCAGAGATTGATGAGGGGTAGCTTGAGAGGATATTGTTTGTGAAGTGGGTTGTGATAAAGGGATGTGGGGAGATGTGGAAAAATGTTGAGTATGTTGTTGTTGTTGGATGAGAGGAGTTGATTGGGCCTGAGTAGGGATATGTGTATGGATTTGGGATGTCTGAGGTACTGAAAAATGGGATTGAAGAAGAGATGGATTGATTAGATGAAGGATGGGGGATATTGAGATTCTAATGATATTGTGATAAAGAAGGAGATGTTGGAAACACCGCTTGATGAGATACATTGGATATAGACTGAGAAGCAATAGTTTGGAAATTTTGGTTGTGAAGAATAGTCATAGGTTTGTTGGATGGGATTATTGTAGGATTGTTGAATTGGATAAGAGGTAGAAGTTCCATAGGGAACATAAGATGGCTAGATGACTCTGGGAACATGTCAGAGCTAAATAAAGTTGACTGAGATGTGATAGGTTGATAAAATGGGTTATAATGTTGTACTGGTGTAGATAATGATGCATACATATTTTTTGAGGTTTAATCACGAAATTGCTAGAAAAAAAACACACAATTTCCTAATCAATAAAAAGCAACTAAATGGATGGATTTACAAACAACATATAAACAAGTAGAATAAATTTTAAATTTTCTTGATTTAATTAAGAAAAGTGAAATGTGAAAAATGGATGATGGGTCCTAGGAAATGGAAAGCTATGGTTGGTTTTAGGTATGTTTATGGGTGATGTCCTTGATATACCTGAAGGTATGTGAGGCACAACTCTGTACTGCTACCGGTACATGCGTGTATATTGGGGCCTACCCCCTCACTTCATGGTTCCATTGCGATAAGGGAGTTAGGTGCTGAGCCAAAATATACCGACAGACAGGAGATTATACTCAGCCAGAACACCGAGTTGGTTTCCCTGTTGGGTGATGAAATCCCAATCAGTTTCACCTAGGTGGGAATTGTTTGAATGCATTTTTGATTTTGAAGTGATTTGGTTGTGTGTGGGGGAAAGATAAGTGAATGCAATGAATCTTTCTCCTAATTAGACTATGTGAAACAAGAAGGATGCAAATTTTTATTTTAATATCCAAAATGAAATGTTGATTTTGATGAGACAATAAACAAGAATGCAAAACTTGAAAGAAAATGGAAGGTTTTAGGACTTACCATGAGAGTGCTCCTATTTTTTTTATTTATTTTAGCAAAATTTTTTTTTAAAAGTAAGCAATAGCAGAAAATCCAGAAAACAAGCCTCTCAGAAATAGTACCCTGTAAATAGATTAGAAGAAAATAAAAAAATAGAAAGCAAGAAGTAAAAATAGATTGTGAAGCAATATAAAAAAAAAAACATCCAATCACTCGGTGATTGGGCCAATCACAAGTGATTAGCGTAATCGCAGACGATTACCACATAGGGAATAAAAAAACAAAGGCTATTTTATTGATGAAATGAAGCAAAGAAACAAGGGACAGGGTTTCCCACCGAGCATGCCAAAATGTTGAACATAAATTTACCTTGGGGTTTTCTCATGTGTGCAAGGGGGTATAAACTTTCTCAACCTCAGTATGGCGGGTTTTCAGTGATACCCGTGGATGTGGATGGATGTTTGATGTTGCACTCCATGGAAGAATGTATCAAGCTTATTTTCCTGTGAAGAAGCCTAAAATCAAAGACACTACACAAGATGGGATTAAACATATTTATGGTGGATTTCCTAGCAAAGGCCAATCCCCAAAAGTCAATGGACTTCCTTGTAAGTATGTCAATCCACTTTTAAGAAATTAATCTGGTAATGATAAAATAAATGATAAACAGATGAATAAAAAGAAATGATTTAAGCTATTAAATGATGAATTATTAAGACAATGATGTGAATGAAAGGCACTTACCTGATTCCAATTGACTAATAAGACTGAAAATATGATATTACTAGATATGAGAAGGTTGTGGATGATGGTTTTGTTGATGGTGAAGCTCTGGATCTGACAAAAAACCAACCTCTGATGTTTTGATGATAACTTGAGAACCATAGCTCCATTTTACAAACCAAAAGATGCATCAAAAAAATGACTTCAAGATATTTCCAGTGATGTAGAGAATCATAGGTGATTGGGGCTGAATTGTGGAAATTCAGCTAATCTTTGGAAATTTTGGCAATCACCAGTGATTGTTGTAAAAATGTACAGGCCGAAAATGGATGAGTATGGGACTTGAAAGAAATGTTAGAAAGGTTGATTTAAGCTTATAAATGATGCATAATGATGTAATGAAGTAAGGGAAACCACTTACCTTGCATAATTTGAGAAAAGAGGAACAAAAGGTGATATTACCCGAGAGAGAAAGATTGTTGATTCAAGAAGACTGTTGATGTGATTCTGGACATATGAATGACGTTTGAAGAAGCTTTGGATGTTGTTGGACAATCCCTGGATTTGTGAGAGGCCTACATGATGCAAGAAGAATACAATATGAAGTCCTAGAGTCACGTCCACCTGTCATCTTCCTTCAAAATGGAGGTCTGGAGTTGGTATTTATAGAGTTAATAGGAGAGAATCACCGACGATTGGGGGAATCGTCGGTGATTGCAGGAAGTTCGAGTTTGGGAGGATAAAACTTCTATTTTGATCTTAGGTGGTTGAAGATTTAGGGGAATCATAGCTAGATAAGTTAGAGATGTCGAGTGTGAGGTTTAGAGGTGGATGGGGTAGTTAGGATAAAGTAGGGATAAATTAGAAGGTTTCCTAATTAATCTAGTCCTAACTAGTGAGGAGTGAGAAGTGGTTATAGGGATAAGTTAGAGGTGTTTAAAATATTTTGGAAGGTTTAGTTAAACTAGTTATAACTAGTGAGTTAGGATGAGTGAGGTGTAGGGATAAGTTAGAGGTGGTTAGGATAATATATTTAGAAGGTTTAGTTAAACTAGTTAGTAACTAGTGAAGTTAGGATGAGTGAGGTGTAGGGATAAAAGTCATTAATTAGGATGGTGAGGTGTAGGGGTATTATTAATTAATTAATTAATTAATTAGCCATGGGAGGGGTGATATGACCTAGGTAATGTGATTAATTAATTAATTTAAGGGGTGTAATAATGACCTAGGTTTAGGGATGTCGAAATGGTTGAGTTTAATTAAATTAATGGAGGGTATAGGTTTATAAGTATATAACCTAAGATGAAGAATATGTTAATATGTTAATTAATGATGGATGTGGATTTATGCGAGTGTGGCAATGATGTTGATGTTGATATGAATATGAGGGGTGCGATGTGCTAATGAATGAGGCTTGGCAGACGCTGACACTGGAATTCGTAGTGCTAATTTTAGGTGTATAGAAGTGATCCTCTTATTAACCTAATGGTCGATTGATTGAGAGATAAGTATACTTGCTTTCTCCTATACAAAAATAATTATTATAAAAATATAAATAATAAGATCTTATCTTAAATTTGTGGATTAGCAGTTTAGGAGTAATATCAACACCAACAACTATGAAGGGCTCAAAACTTACCACCATTGTAACTTGATATTATAAGGATTCTTTAATATCAACTTTCTTACCACCCTTAAAATTTATCAATATTATGACAAATCATAAGACTACATTCCCCTAAAATTTAATAGCAGGTTTACCCTCTCCATAAACCCACTAAATTACTATATAAAAACCCCGAATTAGATATACCTTATATGCTTCTCTAGTGCAGGTTTACTCAAAATCCTTCTACATTCCTATTCTCTTCAGCTGTTTATTTAAGCCCAAGACCTGTAAATATCCACGAGTACTCTAAATCATGTTACACAAATTCTCCTCCACCGTCAAATTCTTCCGTCGTCCTCTTCATTTTCCTGCGCGATATCTCCAGAACTCCTCAAAATACCCCGAGCCGTTTCTCCCTTCACCCATGCCATCAAATCGCAAGCGGCAGAAGCGTCACCGCCTTCTGGAACCCTACAAAGCCATGAACGCTATCAGAATCGAAGAAAACCCCGACGCACTTGTAAAAATCTTCAAAGAGGCGTCATATCACCCCAGATTTCACCGTCACCGTTCCGCTTACGCGATCACCGTCAAAAAACTCGCGCAGGCTGGACGCCCCGACGCCGTGGTAGAAATCCTCGAGCACGAAAAAAACAAACCTGAATTAAACTCTAACGAGGGTTTCATGTTACGAATCATCACGCTGTATGGCCAAGCCGGAATGCCATATCACGCCGTCAAAACTTTCCGTCTATTGCCTCAATTAAATATCGAACCGGGCGTCAAATCCCTCAACGCTTTGCTCAACTCCCTGCACCAAACAGAAAATTACGAACAGGTTCGCGATCTCTACCGTGAAATTATTTCAAATTATAACATAAACCCTAATTTAAATACTTTTAACATAGTTATCGATTCACTCTGCAAAATGGGTTTATCTGAAAATGCCTTATTAATGCTGGACGAAATGGGAAAACATGGGTGTAGTCCTGATGTGGAAATATTTAATGCAATTTTAAGGGGGTTTTACAAAAAAAGGAAACCACAGGATGCTCCTAGGGTTTTGAAGAAAATGACCCAAGTTGGCTGCCTACCTGATGTGAATACTTTCAATATTATGGTTTTGAATTTGTGTAGAGAGGGGAGGTCATGCGAGTCTAAGGATCTTTTGAGTGTTATGCGAACGCAAGGTGTGAAGCCCAATGCGTGGAGCTATAATATGGTGATCAATGGTTTCTGTAGGGAGCGCAATTTGGTTGAGGCAAAGAGGATTTTTGAGGGGATGGCTGGTAAGGGTTGTGATCCTGACAGGCAGAGTTTTTTTTCGCTTGTTTATTACTTGTGCGTGGAGGAGGAGTTTGAGTGGGCTTTGGAGGTGTGTGAAGTGAGCGTTAGGAAAAATTGGGTTCCTAATGTGTCAATTGTGCAAATGCTGGTCGAGGGGCTTGTCAAGGTTTCTAAGGCCAAGGAGGCTCGCAGGATTTTGACTGAAGTTAGGCTGAGGGCTCGGAAGGACTGCATTGGGCCTTTGGATGAAATTGTAAAGAAGTTGTTCAGCAATGGTAGTACCTGGTAACGCTTAGCTGGATGTATGCAAGGGGTGTTTGGAAGAAATTGAGAAGAAGTTGTTCAATTGTGGTAGTACCCAGTGATGATCAGCTTCTTGTATGCAAGGGGTGTAAAACCTAATTTGCTCAGAAAACTTCAGAAATGAGGATGTCTAGGGTAAGACACAATGACCGTTTGGTGTAGTCTTCAGAATAACCGGGATTCTGCATACTATTGGAAATGGTTTTGGAAACTAAAGGAAATTTCTGGGAAGCAGAGTTCTAGTGCAGGAAAGTTTGGGAAACTGCTGGAAACGTTTTCAGAAGTTTCCGGCCTTTATCAAAGAGTTTCCTGAAGCTTCTAGGACAGGGAAATGTTTTGAAGACCCATAAATGGGTTTCCAGCCTGCGATTGAAAGCCACAATGTTTCTTTGTTAAATACGAGCTGGGTTCTGAATATCTTTAACGCGTAAATGTTGGTAGAGGTTCTTCTCATGATTCGAAATACAGATTTTTGGCTCAAGTTGAAGCAAGGCTGAGGCTCTGAGTAACTACATTGGGCCTTGCAATGACATTTATAAGTAGTAGTTCTTCAAGGCCATATAGATGATGCTAATGGGGAATGAGCGAGCTCAAGGTCTGCAAGGAGCCCAACATCGTCTTTTTTTTTTTTGTATATGCCTACCATCAGGAAGGAAGGGCTTCATTAGGAAGGGAGATGGCTGCTTTGAATTTGATACGATGAACTTATTCATCACTGGTTGCAAATGGCCACTACTAATGAGATTAATCATGTTCATCACTGCATAACTATCATGTATTGCTCCATTTGAAAGGCCATTTTGACATGGATGGTGTTACAGATTGAGTAACTGTAAACATGCAATGGGCGGCAAAGAATGTATAAAGCAAAAGGGTGCTGAGTACAGGCTTGAAACTTATAAGCTGAATGGAAGCCTTACCCCTGTAAGTACTTTTTGCAGAACTAATCTTACTCTAGGATGGTTTTAAATAGTTTCTCTTGACATTCTTAACATGATAGGCAATTTCATGAAAGCAAAAATGTTGAATATAAGTTTAGTAGATCAAGGAAACTACTGGTCTGTGCTTCTTTTTGCTATATATTGTATGGGTCTTTTCATTCTTTTTTATGAGAGAATGATTAACATTAAACTGTGCATACTTGCACAAGTCAAGGGCAATGGGCAAATCAAAGACACCTCCCAAAGTTTTGGAGACACCCACTTTTAGATAATAAAAAGCAATTATTTTGGGTGTTTGGTTTGTTTCTTTTTTATTTTATGCAGTATGTTTTTTTTTACCTTAATTAACATTGGGTTTTGTCTTTTGTGATTCTGTTTGGTTTGACAAGGTCCACATAATCACCTGGAGATGCAGGGGGTACTGGGACAGGGATACCATTTCGAATCAGGGTCCAGCGACAGGGTCACCATTTCAAATCAGTCTATAGGGACGGGGATGCCATTTCAAATGAGGTGTGAGAGAAAACAAATATTAAACATAAATAATTACTAGAAAATGCATGCATGGGGATGGGGACACGATCCTTGTCCCTCTACTGAAGTCTGCTGGTGACTATGGACAAGCATAACTACTTTTTCTGGTTCTGGTATTTGTGCATTCTCTTTTCTCTCTTTGAGTTGAGTTGGAATTTCCTTAGGTACAGTTGCACGTGTAAAAAAGGCTAACAAAACAATTTCCTATATTGACCCTTTTACTAGGCAGTTAACATTTAGTACAAGACATCTGATTAACACATCCCTACTTCCAAAGATAAAAATCAAAGTTCAACTATTTTGACTGCTATTTTATCTTTAAAATTATTGTTGAGTGTCTAAATGCTTGGTTCGACTGCTATGTTTTGTGATTTTTTTTTTGAGCGATGTCACTTTGGTTGTCATTGTGTAAATTTAAAATTCTATATTATTGTCCACTAATACCTAGAACAGGTTAATAGGACTAAAAAGACAAGTACATTTAATGTATAAGTTTGAAAAAGAAGAAAGAGAAAACAAAGAGCACAAGAAAACGAAAAAACTCTATATTGACGTGCGCAAGCTTGTTTGTGCTTCTGATATTAAGTAGAAGGCTGAAGGAATGGATCTGTTTGTTGAGACCAAGCATCACCCCAACAACTATTGATGAGGCCATATCTGTGTTGGGTCATCTCCTTGAAGAATACAGGCACGCTTCTGAGGAGGAGGTCACAAGTGTCTATATCGTCAAATTGATTTTCGGCAGAATGAGAAAAACATATTGGGAAAAATTGTAACATTATTCATAATGAACCTGGAGTTTCCCTAAAAAGCATAGTTACCTGAGACGGGGGGACGGCGGGATGGGACGGCAAAAAATTTCTAAATTTTGGGGACAGTGGGGGGACAGCTAGTTAAAAAATATATAAATATTTAAAATATAAAGATATAGTGACTAAATTATATAAATAAGCTGAAATGAAACCATTTGAGATTTAAATAAGGTGAAACTTGAACTCGTAAACATCAAATACATTCCTTAATACTCATGATTCTTTCAGAAGTTTGCAAGAAGTTGCTTGGTCCAAAAAGGTGCAAAAATTGATTTTATGAAAATAAGAAAAATATTGCCATCAATGCATAGAGCTCAAGAAAATATGCACTTTTAGAGAAAACGACACCTGAAACGGAGCCACAGAACGAAAGTTATGGCACATGCAAGTTTTTGCTGCTACATCTTCCCGGACCCTTTCCAAAAATGGCAATTTTTTTTCTGTCGTGTTTTCTTCACCAAAAATGAAAAAAATGCCAAAAAAGGAAATAAAATCATGGGGGACGTCTGGACGTCCCCCCCATGTTTCCACGTCCCCGGGACGTTTTCCAACGTCTTCAGACGTCCCCGGGACGTTTCTTAGGAAAAAAAAAAAAGGAAACGTGGGGGAAATGTTTCCCCCACATCCCCGCGTCCCCAGGACGTCCGGGACGTCCTGGACGTGTCAAAACAGGGGGGGACGCGTCCCCGCGTAACACTGCTAAAAAGCCAATAAAACCTGCCATCCACTGGACATATAAATATAAAGGGCTCCTCCAATTTGATTGTTTTGAATTTCACGAATCATTCACTATTAAAAATGCAACAAAGTTTTTTGCCTGGTTGATTATACTATTGATTCAAAATACTATATGGAAAAGTATATATTATAATTGGCTATTTATGCTGATAGGCATTCTCCAATAACAGCAAGGGGTGGGATGTAATGGAGTGAGCGTGTTCATTTTTGCTCTCAATCTTAACTTGATGTCCATTTAACCTTCAAAGGGCAATTTGATCCTAACACTTGATGTCTATTTGACCTTCACAAGGCAATTTGATCCTTAAACTTGATGTCCATTTGACTGTCTTTCAAAAGTTTTTTCTTTTGCTTGGTGAAGTGAATCAGAAAACAGAAATAATATCTTGGCAATACGTTAGAGTTGGGGTCTAGCTGTTTTTTTCCGGAAAGCTTTTTTTGAGATTGACACAACAGTGCAGCTAGATTGGCTCCATTTGTCACCAATTAGTGGGAAATTGGCAGAAAATGTAAAGGAGTTTTTAATGAATGTGGTATGTGTAAAATCCAAAATAAAGACCTTGAGATTGATATCTCTTGGCATATTTCAGATATATGTATTAAAAATATCTCTACTAGTTGAAAACTCTCAAGCTCTTATTGAAGTCAAGGCCAAAATATACTTCAGACTTTTGTTATTTGAAACTATGTTTTTGCTTGTTAATGCCATGAACATACACTTGCCATGAATTGCCTTAACAGAATTCTGAGTTATCCAAGGCGCAGGATTGGGTGTTGTTAGGTGTCCCAAAAATTTGAGTATATATAAATATACACACACAAGGTGCACAGTTTCGAACCATGTGAAATTAAGATTAGTCATTCATTAGTTTGCAATTCATAATTCTGTGTTTTTGACATTCTATTGTTTACCTTTGTAATTCTTTTCACAGTAGCAAAATGCCTTTCCCAAATGCTTACAACTAAGATGCTACTAGCCCCAAGGAAGTGGAATTTGTAGAGCTATTGCACTTGAGAATTTGGGCCTCTTTCCCTTTATTTTTTATAATTTGTTTCCCCATCAAGTTGAAAATGTAAAATTGTAATTTAATAATAGGCCTTTAAGAGTGAACTTTCTTGGTGACTGATTTTGCTATTGTCGTTGTCTCTTTTATTTTCATATATATTTGTTAAATCACTTTTTAACCGAATCATATCTGGACAATGAAAATGAAACTCTTCATGATAGCAACATATACTTCAAACAGCTTGTAAATACACCAATCTTTCTGTATTTCAGAATGCACAAAAAAATAACAGGACATGAAACAGGATTTTCTACCTTGCAGAAAATCGGGGTGGATTAATTTTATCAGCAATGCCGCAACAATCCAGTGATTTGACAGGTATGCAAAAATATCTCATACATGTTTTAAGGTTTTTAGATACTATTCTGGTAAGTTATTGATTCCTATTACCTTCTAACAATATTAATTAATACATTCATTCCTTATGGCTATAAATTTTGCATATCATATGTGCATAAGCCGCAAGTAAAATTCATGGGAATGTCTTTAAAATGCAAGGAAAATACCATGGATATACAATACATGATCCTATTGGACTTTTCAGTTAGATTATTCCTTGAAACTTCTTATTTTAAATGTTTTTCATCGAAATCAGCTATGTTGTGGCATGCAGATGCACTCTAATTTTAAAACCTGCCGAAAAAAACTCTACTACAATATATTGTGCAATTGTCACCATAACTCTCTATAATTCTGAATTTAGAAGTTATCATTAACATTGTATTTGATACTATCCCATGTTCGTTCATTTTGTAACTGGCTAGTCATTATAATGGATGTTGCATCTCATAGGTGGCGTTTCAATTCCTAGATTATCTCATGATATTTTAGAAATATAAGGCTACCTAAAAAAAATTAAATAGAGTCGCAAGTCTAACAAAGCATTGTAATATATTAAAAAAACTAAAAACATGTTATGCTTTTAGTGACAATTGTTCGCAAAGTTTTTCCTTTTTGTTTGTTTTTTAAAATTCATTTTGTTCAATGGAAAGAGAACTCGGAACAATTGAGTCTTTTATGCAACAAATAATAAAACTCACGCAAACTATTAAAATTATATTTTAATGTTTTCTTTATTTTGGAGTGCACATTTAATTATTGTATGGCTGTGTTTGGAAAGGGAGCAGAAACAAACTATTAATTGATTGGCCCATAGGTCTTTAAGAGTGAACTTTCTTGGTAACCATTTCTGCTATAGTCATCGTTGTGTCTTTTATTTTCATATATTTATTTTAAATCACTTTTGAATCGAATCATATCTTAACAATGGAACTAAAACGCTGCATGATTGCAACATATACTTCAAACAGCTTCCAAATACACCATTTTATGCTAATCATATTTTATCAGGGGTCTCCCTCCTTTTCCTAATTTCCCTTGATCTCCTCGTATAGGATGCCTTATTTATTACAACACAATTTTTATTTCACTAGAGAGTTGCTGCTGCAGTCATTATCGGCCTTCAAACATTCAGAATGTAATATCATCACCTCCTCTTCATCTAGCTTTTTTCCCCCCTTAACTATGAAACAAAAAAAGTAGGCATTGCCCTCCAAAAAGGGCCTTATGCACATGTTAATAAGCTACAGGAGCGATTCCTCTTCTTGTTGACATATGTGATGCATAAGCCACATCTTTTTAATAAAAACAGTGATAAGGGGAAAACTCATTTAAATTGAACTCCTTTATGATTGAGTTCTCTTGGGAAGGCTTACTCAATTCCGGAGAGATTCTTGTATTAATGTTCAAGTCTGTGTGAAATATACATAAGATGTATATGGAGAATAATTCTTTTTATTTCTTTCATTTATTATGCAATAATCAGGGAGAAGGATTATATGATTTTATTCAAATATGATTTATCTAGCGCCCTGTAAAGATTGTTTTTTCAGTCCGGAGAATGGCTTCAAACATAATATTATTTTGTAGTTTGAAACTTGAAGTTGCTTGTTTAGCATAGTGGGCAAAAAGTCTATCTAAAGTTGCTATTTTGATTGAAAAGCTTCCCAACAGATAAAGGCTAGTATATTATTTATATTCATATCCCTTCTTATGTTGGATGGCCCATCATATTTGTAAGCAGAGATGACATAATAATGTATTTTAAAATTAATCAAAAGAATGTGTGAGGTATTAATTTGGTGTATGAATGATTATTTTAGAGTTCATAAATAATTTTAAGATGGACTTGAAATTCATGTCTTGATATAGTAAGGTGTATATTTAGAGGTAATTAAATGAGATTTCTTGTAGCTTATGAAATGGTAAAGAATGAGAGGTGAAGGGCAACCAAAAAAGCATACTATCCCTCAAATTAAAAATTTGACTATTATATTTTTTGGGGGCCTACTTATATTGTGGCATCACCCCATTGACTTTAACGTTTATAATCTATTGGATTTTTTTGTTGGTTATACAACGATTACCTATTGTAATTGCAATAAGAAGAATAGTCAAGATATATAGACATATTTCTCGTAGATGTTGTTTATGTATTTATGTACTTGTGTATACTGTGTGGTTCAATTTCTATGTAATTTTGATAAGCATAAATATTGGAAGGTTTTTTTTGCAACTCTTTCAAATACTCTATAAGTTTGGAGTATTTTAGATAGTGTAAAACTGTGTAGCTGCTGATGTTTAACTTGAACTTATTTTTAAATAAGCAAGGTTTCAATTTACGGATTTTTAGAACTAAATACTTAATTATTAATGAGAAGTTTGTTTATAATATGGTTATTAAAATAAATTTATACTCTTGAATGAACAATCATCCTTTTAATGAAAGAATTGAATCTATTACCTTCAGATGTTTTTGTTATCGTTTAATAAGTGTTATGAAAGTTTTATTGTAAGTCGAGTTTTTAGAGGTGCTACTTAGTTTCCTTTGTTTGTATTGTACTAAAAACATATTACATTTTTTTACCATGTGTGTATTCAAGTTAATAAAAAATAAGACTCCTTTGTGAATTATACTAAAGAAATTTCATGGAGACAAAAAAACAAGAATATAGAAAAATTGATAACACCAGTAACAAATCTCAATTAAAATTATTACAAAGGATTTAAATGAACCATATTTGTGTAATTAAGGTCTATTTCTTATTAATTTTGATTAAATTTTTATTATGTGAAAAAGATTGAAATAGTCACGAGTTATTGAGCCTGTCCTTTGACATTAAATCGCATGAAAGGATTACGATGATGCAAAATGATCAAATAGAGTGATGGTCAATGATCCATGCTCAAAGTGAAGTAAAATATCAGTCACCTATATAAGAAAATCAAGACTTATTTGTGAATTATACTAATGAAGTGTTTAGGAGATTAAAAAAAATAAGAACATCCATTCATCGCCGCCAATAGGCAATGCCACACAAGGATCCTTTTTTCCTATAGGATGTTTATCTAAAGATTAACGTAATGCATGTATGCTATGGTAATAGGTCATTGCGATTATGTAGGTGATGAAGAGCTACTAAAAATGATTTTCCAAGTATTGACTAGAATTGGTAATCATATCTCGTAAATATAAACGTATTAGACTCTCACTCAATAGATGGAAAAAGAGTTTTATATGTCTTTGCTCCTATAGATGTTGCTACTTTCAACTTACATGCAAGAACCATACACACTCGTTTGAGGCTCCCGATTAGAAATGTCCAAGATTTGAAAGGGCAAATGTTGGCCATATTTCTAGAAAAATGATGTGCATACATTATATTATCATTGGTGAAATTGGTTTTATAGGGCTTAAAATGTTTAAAGACATTAAAAATCAAATCCATCAAACATTTCTAGCACATGCAAATAAATAATTTGGTGGTTGGTCAATGATTCTTGTTGGTGATCTTACTTAACTACCACATGTAAAGGACATCCCTATTTATGTTGGTAAGTTTGCATCATTGTTGTACCCTCCACACTTCGCACATTTGTTTACAATGATTTTTCATTAATGAAATTTATAAATTTTTAACATATGCCCCTACTTACAAATGTCAATTTACAAGCCAGTCAAGAAACACAATTGGGAGAATACATACTTGAGTGAAGCTAATGGACATTGTTTGATTTAAGTTCACTTGCATGTGACAAATAAATTATGTAAACTACATGAGTAGTAGATGCCGAAGTCTTTATATAGGCCCATTGCAATAAGCATTGTTGAATATACAAGGCACTTGAGATTAAAAGATGTTGATGATGAACAATTGGACATCAAAGTCCTATGTATTAATCAATGTGTTATGCTATTATGCAAGTTAAATGGTGCACTTGGTACTCTACAAAACATTGTCTATAATGATGGCTCAAAACAACAAAACTTTTTAATTTGTGTTATAGTTGATTTGAAAATTATAATGGTGAACCTTGGGACCTAGGCAATGTTGGAAGCACAACCATTGAGCGGGTGGGGGTGAATCAGTGGGGGCGGGGCAATAATGAACTCAATCAGCGATCAAACTTTAATTCATGTCAAAACATTCATATCCATCAACAATTCAATTCAACTTTACCATTAAACATGCATTCTTATTATATGAGTTAATGAGAACATAAGAAAACATAAATACCAAATATAAATGGGAAACTCTCAAGGGGAAGAAAACCCACTGAAACAAAGCTTTATTACAACAATGAATCAAATTTAGTTGAGCACCAACCCAACAAGGAGCACCAACCCCACAAGGAGTACCGACTCTCTGAGGAACATTAACCCCTAGATTTAGTAGAGTACCAACCCTACAAGGAGGCACTAACACCCTAGATGCACCAACCCTACAAGGAGCCACTGATTTGTTTGTCATTCCTGAAATGTTGCACCAACTAATGATGACACTTATGAAGCTCCGTTTCCTTCTATCTTCTCAAAATATTTCTTGCTAGCTTGCTTAAGCACTTCTCCACCAAGCTGATTAGGTCTAATGACTTACCTCTCTAACAATAGCACACACTCTAGAACACCATAACACACTCTCTGTCCTCTCTATATGGTCGTAAAGACCTGTTTCACCTCTTCAATCAACCCTCTAGCTCACACTTTCTCATTTCCCATGTACAACACAAATAAGCCTTATAATTTACCTATGTACATGACTCAAGCACTTAATACATCTAGGTCGGTCATCATATGGAAAATTTCATCATTACAGCATAAAAACATCCTAAAAACATCGTGCAAAAGACCATATAGGTTGGAAATTACATGAGCAAATCCAAATCCTTCATTAGGATGAATGAAGGCCTAATATACTAAAATTGCCCACTTGCTAAGGCTGAATGTTCTTGAGCTAACAATACTTTCACCAAACCTCAAGGACCACTTATACATGTTATCAAATCCTTCAAGTAACCTCTAACAAGCTTCTACGCTTCTGCACAATCATCTCAAGCATTAACACCACCATTAGGAACAACTCTCCTCACTAAGTCCGAGACCTATAAAACTAGTCTTCAAAAATTAAGACCAAAACATCATTAAATCAATTCAAATATACAAGTGTCATATATTAGTGGAAATCTCATGACCTTAGGGTTATCACTAAATGCATACGACATCACAACTTTGACTAAAACACCATCAAATCACCTCTACAACTAGGACCACCAAAATTGTCCAAAATTGCCTTAAAACTAGTTAAGAATGAATGACTTCAACAGACCTCCAAAGGGCTCAACCATGATCTGAAACCACCATGGACATGTAAAATTCCTTTCATAGGCCCTAAAACAACAATTTAGTTAACTAGTCCAATGCAAAACCTGAGAGTAAAATAAACTTTTCTAGAAACTTGCAAACTGTTGTGGGGTCCACACATAGTCAAGACACCTAAATTACACCTAGAGAAAACTGAGAGAGTCCTCTACAACCTCAAATAATCATACAAGCCAATCCAATCCATTCTCAGCTAGTATGATCAATTTCTTCTCAATCGCTTTATAACTAGGGTCTAAGGAGGGTTTAAAAGCTATTTACCTTCTTAATGATTGTTCATATAGTTATGCCCTTTAAACTCTAAACTATTGCTTGGAACATCATCTTAGGATCCTTTCCCAACTACCATGAAGAGATTGGACCAACATTCAAAGTTTTACACGTGCCAACGAGCATCAAGAAAGTCCATATTCGACCTTGGTTTCTCACTTTCAAAAACTCGGTAGAGGTAAAAATACCACATATCTTGCACATACCTGCAAACTAAGCACCTGAAACTTGGACTCACACTTCACTGGAACACCCAACTACATCTTCTGCCAATGTTCACATTTGCATACCTAGCTTTGAAATAGACCAACTCACCTCATTTGGTCACCTAGGGCTTGAGATTAGGTCTAGTGTAGAGCTAGAAAACATGACCAAACCCTATACCTACACTTTGAGACACTTGTGAGTGCCCTAACACCTCATCCACATGCTCCCCATGCTCTCACCATGCACATCTAACTCATACATACATGTATTACATCATGACGCACCATATCTTGTCGATTAGGCCTCCTAACCAAACATCTTAACCATGCTTGCACTATCAATGCTTACTTTGACACACTTGCACACCTTCAAGGACCTTGAACATGCTTCATGACATCACCAAAACATCACTACAACACTGCAACACTCCTACAAGCCATCACAACCTTGTTGTCATTGTTGGAATCGATTACCCTTAAACCAAAAGGTCAACTTGTCAATTTTTGATACAAGCGCTAGAGTTAATGAATCCATGGAAGGTAGTTAGTCCATGTCATGAATCCCATGGGGAGCGTTGACAATTTTGCCAACAAACTCCTCCTAGCGTTACCCGGGGGAATTCAAAGTCACGACCTTTCGCTTTGATACCAATTATTGGAAGCGATTGTTGCTAAGCCAAAAGGTTGACCTGTCAATTTTTGATACAAGTGCTAGAGTTAATGAATCCACGGGAGGTGGTTAGTCCATGTCACAAATCCCACGGGAGTGTTGACAATTTTGCCAATAGTCACCCAAAAGTTGCACCGTGATAGAGAATGTTGTGTACTCTCTATCTTGTTAACTAAATTGGAACTCTTTAAGGTTGTGGGTAATCTATGTTTGACGTGAACCTTTGGAGAGGGTTGGTTCTCTTGTGAATCACCTAAGAAAACTGAAAACTTAGCAAAGAAAAAGTAAAAAGAATGTGGAAAATGGAAAATAGGGGTGATACACCAAAAGTTTGATACTTACATGTAAATCTGCACACAGAGAATTTAAAGATCCACACACTTGCACAACTCTGGACTATTTTGCACAATTAATTCAAGGGTTTAGGAAAAGACATCGATAGAGGGAATGAATTCAATATTAAGGAAAACACAATATTGTATAACAAACAAAATGAATAATTTGAAAACAACAATATGAGAGGGCAAAATGAGCCTTTTTTAATTTAGATGTGCAAGTAAAATGGTTGAAGATGCCAGAGCAAATCAAACATCCAAGTATACGAATTTTACAATAAAAATAAGCCAATATATACTGATGAATAGATTGTTGGCGCCAAGAATAGACTGTTGTTTATTTATTTATTTTATTTTCCTCTTATCCCTTTGGCGCCAATTTTAGAAACAACAGTTCATTTATTTATTTATTCCCATTCTATCCTTGGCGCCAACCCCCAAGCATAAACTGTTGTTTTCTTTGTTTATTTTACCTTATCCTTGGCGCATGGGACAATAGTTTTATTTTGACTTATTTTCCTCTATCTTTAGAGCACGGGGACAACCATTCTCCTTTTTATTTATTTAATTCCTATTTCTAACCTCCTTCATGTCTTTGCATGGCTGACAACAACTTATCTAATTTTTGTTTAACTCTGTTTTTTGCACCTCAATCAACTGCAATTCATTCTTTCTTTATTTAATTCCATAGAATTAAATATTAATTCTCCATGTAAAGTCTTCAATCAATTGCTACTTGCTGATCAATTTTTATCCTGACGCCTGAAATAACAATTAATAAATCATATTATTTCGTGCACCCTTATCCCTCATTGGTATCAACTTCTAGGATTGTAGTTTATTTTGTTTTATTTTATTTATTTGCCCCTTTCTCCCTTTAGTGCAAATACTTGCAGCTTTGGAAATAAGGTAACATTTTGGCGACATCACGTAATTGTTTGTGTGCTGAACAAGGAGATCAATGGTCTTCTGCATCCATTAGGCTATGGAGGCACATACCTCTGTCAACAATTGGTACACACAAGTTTGGAAATTTTGTATCCTCTGAAACAATACAACCGAAATACCCTTCCAACAAAAGGAAATGATGTGCATGCAAGCACTTATTGAAAAGACAATAACTATGAAAATTGGAAAAGCAATGTGCATGCAAGCACTTATCGAAAAGTAAACTATTCTAATGATGCTGAATCCTTAATAGCAAGCTTTGAGCAAAATCCCATTAACTGGGATCTATAGTTCTTCGCCATTCAATTGAAATAACTGAAAAACATTGTGAGGCTTGCAAACTGAAATAACATATGGCCCACTCCAAATAACATCAAATTTGGTGTGCCTTCCTAGTTTTGCTCTATCTGCATCCCACTTAAGGACAAGATCATCCTCTATTTGCATTCCTGGTGTGCTTTTCTAGTTTTGGCTCATGGCTGATTATAGCTAGTAGTTTTTTGGTCGTGGTAGTTCTCTAAGCAATTAGATACTTTAATGTTTTGGATGTTCTCCTTCTTAAAGTGGGTGAAATGAATAATCCCCTAAATGACCATAATAACTTAAGGTAGATGTGTTTATATAGGTGACCATTCAAATGACTTTATATTTAATCAACCCAAAGTACCATGTATGATGACTAAGCCAAACTTTGCATTTGAAAATATGAGGATTGAAAGTGAAAATGATAGGTTCATAGTAGGTGGGATTGGTTTGTGGATGAACCTATGTTGGATCCACAATCTCATCCAAGGTGTTCAACAAACTAGTTTTGAGACAAGTGTAACTTTGTATATGTGTTTTGTAGAATGTGTAGTGATTCTTAATAAGTTGAGACGTGTAATAGATAAAGTCTAGCATACTTAGGAAACGTAACAAGAGAAGGAGGGTGCCGTAATTGGTTATTTGTGTATACATGGGCTCAATGTCAAGATAAGTGCCCAATGTCATATTACCAAGTGCCCAATGATTGGATTCCAAGTACTAGAATTGAATTTAGAAGACAAATTCTTTAAAATGTAAATGCAAGTGCACTCTACCTCCTTAGAATACCATACAAGCTAGACAAATTCTTGATAAAATTTTCTCTATGTTCATTCTTCATAGTGGACTAATATTCAAAGTTTCTTTGTGTATCTTATTTCCACTTCCTAGTTAGCCTTATTACAAAAACACATCCAATAGAATGGTATAAAAGCAAGTTAGAAATACAGATTTACTCACTTGTAATTCTCAAGAGATCCTCAAGCAAATACATATTAAGTATGATTTTTTTTTCATAATCTTCCCTGAATCAAGAGAAAACATTAGGAATAGTCTCTATACAAAGTCTGAAGTGCTTTAAATTAGGTTAAGAGCATACCAAGCCAAGTTAAAAGCGTCTCAAGGAAAAATCAAACATTATTAAGTATCTATACTCCAAAGGGAACTTTAAGGGTTTTTTTTTACTCTAACAAATATCAATCTACATGTATTATATTATAAAACTCAATTTTAGCACTCCGAAAGGTTACATTTGAAGTATAAGTTATCTTGTTATTGATGTTGAGGCACAAAGGCAAAAATAGGGGAATGACATTCTAGACTTGATTTCACTCTCGCACAAGCTCTAAGAGAACTACATGGAGTCTGAAATCCTCATTTGGGAAATCAAATGCAATGCTTGGTCAAACTAAATAAGGGGGTTAGCTACCAAAGGTGGTCTAACTCAAACACATATAATTTTTGTTATATAATGATTATTTGAGTGTTAGTATTAGGAAAATAGTCTGGTTGCTCCTCATCAGCCCGTCTCTCTAAAAATTTTGGCCCAAGAGATAGCTTTTCTGACTGCATTCTCCACAGCCAGATGAAGAAGAAGTGACCCCAGTGGTTGACACATCAGTCCAAAGTAGTCCCCCAGGACACTATTGTGCTACTGGACACTGGTGTTTTACTTTAGTGTTCAATCTTCACACTAGTTTTTAAGAAGGATTTAATAGTCCATTTCATAGACGAACCAGGGATTCTAGCCCTATCAGAACTTGATATTGACCTTCACACTGATTAGATCCAAACTGGATTCTACAAGGGACCATATCTGAAGCTCAAATGACAGTCATCTTCTTGCATTTTACTATGCGGTGGTATGCGAAGTAATTTGGATGCTAACCTTCTGGAGGAGCATTTTACATATAGAGTCAAATCTGAATGGTTGAGCAAGAGCATTTAGCCATCAATTAGATCCAAACATTAGTGATATCCTGACAAATTTCAAGGCCACTCTTGACTTCCTCACTCTTGTCACTCAACACTTGGAGTGTAATGGCAAGGGTAAGGACAAAACGTAAGTACTGAAAATCATAAAGTACCATTAAGAATGGGCTGGAGATATGCGACACACATAGGCCTTTTTCATGTATATACTCTGATGTATATTGGTTTGTATGGCTGCTATCTATCGCTGTGCACATATATATGGTGTGTTTCGTATACTGTGTTTTGGCTGCAGCTACACCCCTGTTGGTCCCCAGCCCCCCAACTCACACATATGGGCTTTACATGTATATACTCACACTTTGGCCTTTTCGTACACATGGGTAGGGTCGCACATCGCAAAAACCCTTTATCCTAATCTGAAAAAAAAAAAAATATTAAATGCTAAATATGAAAATCGACTAGAACAAAATACCTCCTTTGGCCCTAGTACTTCAATATTGTTTGTCAAACCATCAATTAGGGATACACGGATGGAGGTAGTTAGTTAGTACCTGGATGTAATGTCTTTTGTATTAGCAATGGGTCAATACTCTGTATGTCACGTTGTAAATATCAAGGTCACTGAGAATTGAAGTTAAAACTCCATACGTAAGACAATTTAGGGCCTCCAATTCTGAAAAAAATATGAGTTGATATATCATGTCGTAATAAATTGTTTAAAAATTCTATATTGTATGTCACATCATCATTATTAATATCCATTGAAATGTCTTTTGATAGTATTAATAGGTGAAATAAAAAAAATATTTAATACTCTTACAAATTTTTTGAATACATTCATTTGAAAAACAATGAGAAATATCAATTAGGAAAAAAATATTTTAGATTTTTCGCATGTCATGATTATTTTATTTTTTGGTTAGGTTACCTAGGGAGAGGGCCCTAGCCCATTGTGGCATCACCAGCCCACACCAACCGTAAAACTGTCTAAGGATGGAAGTTTTAAGCTCTCGACTAACCCACAGATTAAACCACATTATCGTGGTGCCCTATCACCAGGGTATCCAAACCGTCAATAGTAGGCCACTTGAACACAGAGCCGAGATTTGAACCTTGGATCTCCCAATTACTAGGAGACTTACGAACTATTACACCACTACCCGTTGGATAAAAGTGGTTTTGTTTACCTCTCGTGCTGTGATGCCAAGTCATGCCTCATCGCATTGAACACAAGATTCATGCCTGGCCTCAACCTCCGTCACATTGAACACCAAGCTGACTTGACACCACATCGAGAGCCACCTCCGCCATCGAAGCAACTGACCCGCATGACATTGCCTAGCCCAGTAATGATGAGCTATAGACGTGGCCAACCTGATGAATCAACCACGAGACCTCCCACATATAACCCACATTCCTCACCGCTAGGGTAAACCGGACGGGCTTCATGCCATGATTATTAATAACTTCATTTCTGTCACTAGTCATATATTTTATATGACTAGTGACAAATGGTCTCAATCTATATACACTAATGTGTTAGGCTTGAAAAAACATTTGCAGCCAAAACAGGCTTGAATCCACAATCTAGACAAGATAATATGTTTTTTCAATTGGCATTCTAGAAAATGAAGACTTCTAAGGGAATGTCAAATGAACATCAAATTTAAGGTTGGAATTAAAACTGAACACACTCATGATATTACAACTTACAACCACCCCATATGATGCCATTGCTGAATGGCTCTCAACATAACTAACATTAAAAGAATGAATGATTATTGAATTTTAATTGAAGGGAATACCTTGTAATAAGACAAAGGAAAATTTAGTTTGTTAACAATAAAAAGGAAGATAAATGCAAATAAAAAGGAAGAAAAATTGGGTTCCTAATGTGTCAATTGTGCAAATGCTGGTCGCGGGGCTTGTCAAGGTTTTCTAAGGCCAAGGAAGCTCGTAGGATTTTGACTGAAGTTAGGCTGAGGGCTCGGAAGGACTGCATTGGGCCTTTGGATGAAATTGTAAAGAATTAGTTCAGCAATGGTAGTACCTGGTAACGCTTAGCTGGATGTATGGAAGGGGTGTTTGGAAGAAATTGAGAAGTAGTAGTTCAATTGTGGTAGTACCCAGTGATGATTAGCTTCTTGTATGTAAGGGGTGTAAAATCTATTTTTCTTAGAAAAATTCAGAAATGAGGATGTCTAGGGTAGGACACAATGACCGTTTGGTGTAGACTTAAGAATAACCGGGATTTTGCATACTATTGGAAATGGTTTTGGAAACGTAAGGAAATTTCTGGGAAGCAGAGTTCTAGTGCAGGAAAGTTTGGGAAACTGCTGGAAACGTTTTCATAAGTTTCCGGCCTCTATCAAAGAGTTTCCTGAAGCTTCCAGGATAGGGAAATGTTTTGAAAACCCATAAATGGGTTTCCAACAGGTATCAGAATTAATTTCTGCGATTGAAAGCCAAAATGTGTCTTTGTTAAATACGAGCTGGGTTCTGAATATCTTTAATGCGTAAATGCTGGTAGAGGTTCTTCTCATGATTTGAAATACAGATTTTTCGCTGAAGTTGAAGCAAGGCTGAGGCTCTGAGTAACTACATTGGGCCTTGCAATGACATTTATAAGTAGTAGTTCTTCAAGGCCATATAGATGACGCTAATGGGGAATGAGCGAGCTCAAGGTCTGCAAGGAGCCCAACATCATTTTTTTTGTATATGCCTACCATCAGGAAGGAATGGCTTCATTAGGAAGGGAGATGGCTGCTTTGAATTTGATACGATGAACTTATTCATCACTGGTTGCAAATGGCCACTACTAATGATATTAATCATGTTTATCCCTGCTTAACTATCATGTATTGCTCCATTTGAAAGGCCATTTTGACATGGATTGTATTACAGATTGAGAAACTGTAAACATGCAACGGGCGACAAAGAATGGATAAAGCAAAAGGGTGCTGAGTACAGGCTTGAAACTTATTAGCTGAATGGAAGCCTTACCCCTGTAAGTACTTTTCGTAAAACTAATCTTACTCTAGGATGGTTTTAAATAGTTTCTCTTGACATTCTCAAACATGATAGGCGATTTCATGAAAGCAAAAATGTTGAATATAAGTTTAGTAAATCAAGGAAACTACTCGTGTGTGCTTCGTTTTGCTATATATTGTATGGGTCTTTTCATTCTTTTTTATGAGAGAATGATTATCATTAAACTATGCATACTTGCACAAGTCAAGGGCAATCGGCAAATCAAAGACACCTCCCAAGGTTTTGGAGACACCCACTTTTAGATAATAAAAAACAATTATTTTGGGTGTTTGGTATGTTTTTATTTTATTTTATGCAGTATGTTTTTTTTTTTTCTTTAATAAGTTAACATTGAGTTTTGTCTTTTGTGAGTCTGTTTGGTTTGACAAGGTCCACATAATCACTTGGAGATGCAGGGGGTACTGGGACAGGGACACCATTTCAAATTAGGTTCCAGGGATAGGGTCGCCATTTCAAATTAGTCTATAGGGGCGAGAATGCTATTTCAAATGAGGTGTCAGAGAAAACAAATATTAAACATAAATAATTACTAGAAAATGCATGCATGGGGATGAGAACACTATCCTTGTCCTTCTACTGAAGTCTGTTGGTGACTATGGACAACTACTTTTTTTGGTTCTTGTATTTGTGCATTCTCTTTTCTTTCTTTGAGTTGAGTTTGGAATTTCCTTAGGTCCTGTTTTTTTTTCGTTATCATCCAACTTGTGTCGTTATTATAAACTTGTGAAAAGCCTTGCATATTATATGAAGGACATGATAAGATAATTATAAAGTCTCATAGAATTTTAAGATTGGATTGTGAAAGGAAAAAAACATTGTATCCTTAGTTATATATCCTTAGTTAGTTATGTATCCTTAGTTTGGAAAGCATACCTCGAGAGTATGTTGCAAGTATTAAGTGATGGGAGGTGGAGAGATCACATGGTGGCATATTTTGATGTTCCCCATGTCCATTTGGAAAGGGGAAAAAATGACAATAGAGCCAAGAAAGTGTGCCAAGGGTAAGGTTCTCGTGGAGAGGGGCTAGGCTTTGAGAGTGAGTGGAAGATTTGATGCCACTTGAAAATGTGACTTAAGTGGTGAAAGTTTCATCCTCCACATGGTGGCAAATTTTGATGTCCATCATGTCCCTTTGGAAAGGGGAAAAAGGGAAAGAATTCCCTCATAAGTGCGCCTAGGGTCAACCCATCATGAGGAAGGGGCCAAGAAAACTTGTGAGTGTATAACAACTTTATAACACACCAAGTGGAAATTTAAGTGACACAACTTTTAAAAGTGACCCTCTCACCATGGTGGCACATCATAGTGTCCCCCATGTCCCCATTAAATTTTGTCAAAGGGAAAAAGGGAAATCATGGGTCTCCAAGTCCACCACAACTATTTTTGGATGTCTACCTTCACCAAATACTTCTAAAACTAGCCATTTGAGAGAGTCTTCTTGCCCCGAGAGATTCCCTAAGGGTTCTATAGGAAAACATTATATGTTTTTGAATCCAAAATGGTTGATGAGAATATTACCACCATTATCAGGAGCCAATTATTCCTACAATTTGAAATTTACCCCTTTTAATTCTTCTCAATCCTATGAGCCAGTGAAAGATACTGCCACTGAAATTTATGATGATGAAAATGATAAACAACACATTGGGCATGAAGAGGGAATTACATATGTCACATATTCCTTTTAATCACATCTCAAATATTCTTATAGCTCCCATAATACTTAGTTAAATATCCACCATGATCAGAGGTCTTGATCAACACTGTTGGGCCAATATTTCAAAATTTTAACCATAGAATCTCCTGAAACATTTTCACTATAAATTATGCCTTCTTATCTTTCCGACGCATATCTAATCACTTTCCAAATCATCCCGAGGATCTTGAATCATTCACAACAAGATAACTAGCTTTTTCATTACTCCATTTCCCTACACCATGCCACAAGTAGCCTGGTGTTACACAACTTGTTCCTAAACCTGATTTTTCTTACAGAACTTTCCTAAAATTCCTTAGAGGATTACATAGATCTTCCACACACCTCCCAGATTCTTTATCTTTTCCTTGTACATCACCAGAGGTCCTCACCAAGTGCAAAGCTCTTGAAAAATAGGCCTTTTTGGGGCTTTGGGAGTACTTGTCTTCTCCTGGATCCAGATACCTTAATGAATCAACTTGCATTACATCCCCTACACATGACATAAACTTGAAAAATCATATTATCACATCCCTCCTACCCATGATGAGGGAAACACAATGAGTAACTTGGCCGAAGGGTGGGTTTACATTGACCGGGAGAAGGATTTTCAAATGTGGCTTAGGTTGTCATGGCAATGTTTTGAATTTTTCATGCTACACATTTTGCATGACAACAACCTCCTTCATCTATTTTATACTTCTAACTTAGCTATATTTAGATGTGAAGATTATAACATTTACAAATTGTTTATTATCTCTTCCCCCTCAATGTGAAATATTTTATTTTCAGGATGTCAGGTAACATCGAAAATGCATCTATGAGGCCATTTTAAAAATTTTCAAACTTTTTTTTGACTTTTAATGACACAAACGTAACCACTAATAACATTAAAACAAACTATTACATTGTATACGCTTTTGGTGACTTTACTGACAATAAAAAGAATCTATTTGAATTAGTTAATAAAAGTCTCAATAATGACGACATACACTAAAAAATGACTAGATGATAAATAAATTAAGCTATATTCTAAAAGACTATTATTGATGTTGACATATATACGGATAATATATACAAAAAACATAGCAGAAAAAACAAGAATCTTATCACACTGAAGGCGTTCCCCCTATGGTAAAGGACCTCCAGACGTTTCTACGATTGTGCTAAATTTGATGGCCGTTTAGACATTTTTCATCGTTATTAAATTTGACGTTCGTTTTCCTGTATTTTTCTATGTGATGCTGCCACACGCGGTTTCTTCATTCACAAGCTCCGAATTTAGATTTTGAACTTCCAAATGTTCAAGAGTTGTTATCCGCGAACACAACCGTGCAACAAGATGCAGAAGAAAACCTTCGTTCTCTTGGGTTTCAGGGAATGTCAAAGTGCATTGATACGTTTGTTAGCATTGGAGTTTGCAGACACGATTTCGTTGGATTGGGGTTTGATACCTACTACACCAAGCGCGACACTTTGGTGATTGGAATAAATAAGAGGGAAATAATCCTCGGAGGAGTGTTGGTAGTGAAAATATATGATTCAGAGGGGGATGAATGGACTACATTCCACACGATTAATGCTCTATCATCGGCTCCGACAGGGGAAGGAGTATTCTCTGGAGGGGTTTCTACTGGCTTACTGTAACCGGCGAACTCAAAAATTGATTGATAATGGCACGAACTGGTGTAGTCACACTGAATGTGGAAAACAAGACATGGGGTATTAGTAGCACGCCACAGAGGCCTCTTAATCCTAAATCTGAACCATACTGCCATGATTGTATATCTAATTGAATCTTGACAGGGTATGATGGGAATGTGGTTTTAGTGTACACCAGATATCTGTGCTTGTGGAAGTTGGATGAAAATAATAATTCATGGGCAGAGGCAAAGCCATTTCCTGAAAGTCCATGTTTGGGAATGCCGTATTCAGGAATGTTTTAGATTTGGGAAAAGACAAAAAGGCAATTAATTATTCCCAACAGCCAAAAGCTTTTTATTTCGATTATGACAAATTGATGGCCACCCAAAAACATGGAGACCCACAGAGTTGACAGTAACAGTTACAATGCCTATCCATCCACGTCCGAATTGTCTTTGGATCAAAATTCTGTAACACTTTTCTTTTTTTCCTACCCCCAAAAAAATGTGAAAAAAATCAGGACAAACCAATTATATCAGCACCAGGCCCCCAAATACATGTTGACTTCAATAATTTATTGAGATTCAGGTGTGCATTGAAATTCAAATTCAGAGATTGGTCAAGTCGCTTCCAAAATCCTGCGGGTTCTAGGAATCAACAAGTTTTAGTATAACTTCCCAATGATTTCTAATTGGGTGTCATTTCTGGTATTGGGTTTAGCCTCCATTGTGTTTTTCCCATGTCCATGCTCAGTAAAAAATGGAAAAAGACCTGCAACTATAAATGTGGGTGCTCTTATGGCCTATAATACCACCATTGGGAGATTGGCGAAGAAGGCCATTGAGTTGGCAGTGGAAGATGTGAATAAGGATAAGACTCTGCTCAATGAAACCCAACTTGTGCTCACCATGATGGACACCTATTGCAGTGCTTTCATAGGAACTTCGGCAGGGATTTTAAGTTTCAGTGGCTCTGACTTCAAAATAGAATTTTATATTTACAAAAATGAGCTTGTGTGCATCAAAGGAAATTTTGACAATGTTACTAACGCTAGATGTGTTCTTGTATTAAACATTAATCTTATTGGTTCAAGGTAGACATGTACTTGTAGGTTACTGAATACAGGAAACTTCTGATATTAGGAGGCTATTACTAGAATTTTGTTTGCTCCATGACAACAAACAAAAACTTGTAGCATCTCAAACCCTCTCCACCAAAAAGAGAAAAACTAGAAAAGGCAGTGTAGTATTTCATAGGGACAATGGTCACCATGGTGACACATACTCAAGAAAAAGTGCGACAGGGGGATCACCATGATGTCTTGGACATTGTAGGTATATTTCCTCGCTCCAAAGTTATTCATCTTTGAAATAATCAATGAGTAGGCTCACTCCCAATGTTTTGGCAGTAACAAGGTATGGAATTTATGGATAAATGCCAATGGTGAATGACATTAGGAGAGACATCTCTGTCAGGGCCCAATATTAAATAAAAAATAACAACTAAAATAGAATAAAAAAATTACCATATTGTGTGACAAGAGGATAATCCTTCCAACCCATTACATATTTTGATACCCCCTATTTCGAGAGGGAATCGAAGACAATTACCAATTAAAATGGCTAGGGGATTAACTATCCACAAGTCATAAGGACTTACTTTGCATAGAGTAACTGTCGACATTGGAACCACTAAAAGGAAAGGTCTAACATTCACAAATTTCTCTCGATTTCTCCCGCTTTCCAATATGAGAATTTCCCCTCCTTTTTCATTCTAAAGATACTAAAAAACAACGCAAGTACCAACACTTGGAGCAAGAAGAAAGGAGGAGTCAAGACTACTATCACTTAACCAAAACAACCTGTCATAAATACTACCCTTAACTTTGATAGCACCTCCAATGCTACTTTACTCAACACTTCTTGTATCCAAAGCGACATTGGCATTTAATGGTATCAAATGTATTCATGTTTAGTGCAAATAAAATTGGCCACAAAAGGTTACCATGAATGATATAAAATCTGCAAATGTATGAAGGTCTTCATGTATTCACGTTTAGTTTAAATCTCATGATATAAGATTTGAAAATGTATATGGAAAAATTTGTAACAAATTTGAAATTTACACATAGAACCTTTCAATGTAATATTTCATATACATTACTGCACTTCCACTATCTATCACATCCCTTATCAACATGTTATCGACAATACAATTTTTTTTTCCAATAAAGAACCAACCAAACAACCAATGCAACCACTGTATCAAACACGTTGCAACACTAACACAATTTCCTCTAAATAATTACAAACCAAATCAACTAAAAAAGTAATTAACTATCCAAAGCGGTATCATATGTATTCATGTTTAGTGCGAAAAAATGGCCATGAAAGGCTACCACTCATGATATAAAATTTGTAGATGTATGGAAGTCTTCATGTATTCATGTTTAGTTCAAATAAAATAACTGTTGAGCAACAACATCATAAATTAGAGCATAGAATAACGAAAATCTCTAATATCTTTCAACTTACAATGACCAACAACCTACGATCCCCTGACATTCCAATCTTGGCATCAAATACAACTACTAAAGAATTTCCAACCAACATTCCGTATGTAACTTCCATGGAAACAAACTTTCACATAGCATACCAATTCCTTTCATATGAACCCATCTTCACTAACAACTGCCACTTTCCCCCAAATATTTGGGATACCACATGAAATTATCTCAAGTACTGACCTTTCTTCATTTCATCACACATATACAACCAGTTTCTGCTCTCCTTCTAGACTGCTTTCAACCTTACAATCCACAAATGAATGAAATAGAATACCCCACCCCCTTCCAATACATAGAGATTTCCCATATTCCCCACCCTCGATCGCTGATTATTAGAAGCCCAACGTCCGATTTCACAAAAGAATAGATTTTGTTGGAGAACATCCAAACTTGCTCAATCTGTTTGGAAAATTACCTTGGAATTAAAAACAAATTCTTTTGAAGGTTTTCCCCCCCTGTAATATATGTAAAACTGTAAAACAAGGCCATCGCTTCTCTTCATGGAACAAAATGGACCCTAAAAATTGGCCTAACGTTCTTGCGTCTTTAACCCAAATCGAGGAGATGTTTATCGCACGATTTTAATCCATTCCTGCAAGTCACCCTAGTACATGGCGGGCAATACAAATACTCTAGGACACACCATAAGTTTCCCGCAAAACACTTACTTCGATATCAAAGACTCTACCCCACCGCCTTGGATATTTGGACATAGTTCTCTATACAAAGGGAAGGATCTAATTTTAAAAATTATGATTTCTACATCAGTAGATCTCATGTTTGTGGCAGCGTTATAATATAAAATCCAACATGATCCCTATCACAAAGATGTCTTAATCGATGATGACGCCCTTATCCTCTCTACCATCCAATTCATCAAATTTTCCCTCCTCTCTTAACAAAACCACAATGAAACTAACCCCCAAATGCAAAGTGCCTCTAGAGCTCATGGTATTGATGTTCCCATTCACTTTGATGAAATGTATGAACACTCATCGTCTTTCCATGCCAACACCTCACAATACAAGAAATAGAAGAAGAGGAAATCGAACAATTATTTCTCAACCATGATGGTAACACTCCATTTTCCATACCATGGCTAGAGCTTGGGCTCTCACTAATAATTGATTATGATACGACGGACCTATTCTCAATGACTTTTCCAACTTTATTTCTAACAAGAAAAGCAATGTGGTAAAAACCTCGAATAAAATAAGTTTCAATGCATTAATACGCTCTGTCATTTAATGCATTACCATGATGGGTGCTTCGATTCCCACCTAAGATTTTGTTACTTCCTTCTAAACCTCATAATGCAAACACAGAATCCAGTCCACAACAATAATTTTTATTGAAACAAAACATCAAATTTGGAATCCCTCCGACAATTAGAGATCTGCAAAGACAACTTCTGGAATGCCCTAAAGACAACCTCCCAGACAAAATTAATGTGATTTGGATTGATCCTTCAAGGGGACATGTTCATTCTAGGCAAAAAATTAGAAGCGACCTTTCAGATATGGTGGAATAATTGGGGACACTAACCTTATTCTTCACTCTAAGTGTTGCAGACAGTAAATGGCTAGATCTGCACAATATTATGCCAGGTGAATGCTCAGCTAGAACCTCAAGCCGCACAAAATTGGAGAACACTTAACATTGTCTCTAACCCTCATCGAGTATCAACATACCTGCATCACGAGTTTCACAATATTTTGTGAAGAAATATTGCAGAAAGAACTTGGAGCAATAGACTTTTGGTATAGGTAATCAAATCTACTTATTTCAAAGTTTTTTGCATACTACATAGCTAATATTTATGTTCCCTTATCTCCCAAGTATGAATGAAAAAAAATAGAGGCTCCGTACATTGTCCACAGTTTATTGTGCCTTGAGAATGCACCTAAAAGTTGATGAAATGGACTGCGGAGGATACAACAGTTATTGAGGTGATAAAAAAATACTTTGATAAGTTCGTGTTTTCCTGGAACCCCCACTTGGCTTGCAACTGATTGAATTTTGTTTGCAAGTCACTCCTAGACGACCCTTGTTTGCTAGATACAAAAAAAATTCAATCCTCCTCCCCGCATGCAGACCTTGAATAACTGCTTAATCAATTTCAACGCCACACTAAATGTTTAGAACAAACATTCCTACATAGAAAGAAATCACAACTACAGTGTAGCTATAATGCACCCCTTGGGCCACCACAACCTACTTCTTCCTTGCACATTGAAAGTGATGGGAAAATTAAATACCTCCCTTCTAGAAATACGATGATAGATTAAAATGGTCTGGGGATTAACTATCCACAAGTCGAAACTAGGACTATACTTATGCACAGAGTAACCATAGACGATTGTAACCAGCTGAAAGGAAGGGTCTCATCATTCAAAACTGTTCTCTAGAGTTCCTATTGCTTGCAACATGCTACAAAAGTTCACCTATGTTTTCATTCGAGAGATACTCACCAATATGGTGCACGTACCAGCACTCGGAGTTAAGAAGAAAGGAGGATGCAAGATTCTACCATCACATCATTGTGATCTGTAAAATACTCACCCTTTGCATTGTTGAACACCTGACACTAAGCTACTACACTCAACATTCTTCTTGCTGTAAAAACCGACACTGTCGTTTAAGGGGTATCAAATGTAATCCATGTTGTATTGAAACTAAATGTTGCCAACTAAAGGCTACCAATTCATGATATATGTGTTGTTGCAAATGTATACGTGTCTCATTATGTGTAAACATATATATCTACATTTATTTGATGTTTATCAAAGTTCATGAAAAGCAACTTTGGAACATGTACGAATCTATAACATAATTGCTCGAGATTGGAGCTACAACAAGAACATTTCAAGGTGATAAATGTTTCAACTAAATTCCTACCGACTACAACTTTCAAGTGCGTCGGTAAAGTACATCCGATATTGAGGTTGAGATATCAGAGGAGCTCAGGATTGCCCAATGTCATATGAGCTCAGTGTAGATGGTCACCAAATTCTTTTATACAAGCGGGTGGACAGAGAGGTAGAGCATCAAAGAAGTTTGGCTTGAACCCCAGGGGGACATCAATCTTGACATTTAGGACATGCTCAAACATCAAGCTATAGACCATGGCATGTTTTATGCACTAGCCTTTTGCTGACATCACTAGGACCTATTAGTAGAGGTTAGTTCTAACTCCTGAGCCTAAGATTTGTCAATGTTCCTCACCAAGCATTTCAAGAATGACAGGTCTTCTAATCAACTTCAACGTAGAAACATCATCATCAACTTCCCTAGATATTACTTGATGAACTCTCTAGAGAAATCAAGATTCTGGACAGTGCACAATAATTAGAACATACTAGGGCAGTTCCACTTCATTTTTAGATAACTGGTTAATCACTGCTTATTCACTGCCAGAAGCTCAGACATAATGTAACAACAACATGCTTGGATTCTACTCCTCCATCTTCTACACTTACTTCCTCCCCCTACCCCCATTTAGCTCTTGATACCATTACTACACCCATACAGCAAAAGGAAACCCTTGACACTGCTTCATCAAGCAGCTCAAAAATTTTTAAGGAAACACCACATTTGTTTGCAAAAAATGGTTAGATGAACTCCCATAGTCTATAGATGTTGAAGGCCCTTGAACGTTTCGATCACCCAATCCATTCTTGAGAAGTCACAGGTGGACTGGACCAGGAAATCCTAATGATGCTTAGTTGGAACACGATAAGTTTTTTTGTGCTCTTGCAACAAAAAATTAGTGCTTATTTCAATTCTATGGGTGGACGCAGTCCTTAAGGATGGTGCCACAGGAACAATCACCGACATTTTCTATTACGTATCAGAGTGGGAACCACCAACATTACCTTTATTTGTTGTTGTCAAATTTGATAAAGGACAATGGCCCAAGTCAAGAACCCCTCCAACCCGTGTACATATTCCCATACCCCCTATTTTTGAGAGGGAATCAAAGACAATTTCTGATTAAATATGGCCTGGGGATTAACTATCCACAAGTCGCAGGGACTTGCTTTACACAAAGCAACCATCGATATTGGAACCACTGAAAAGCAAGGTCTGACTATTCACAAGTTTCTCTAGAGTTCCCTCACTTGCAAATATGCGCATTTCACCTGCTTTTTCATTCAAGAGATACTCAAATATGGTGCACATACCAACACTTGGAGCAAGAATAAAGGAGGAAGCAATACTACTATCACTCAACCCATCGTAAAAAATACCCTCTGCTTTGATCAAACCTCCACTACTACTATAATCAACACTTCTTGTATCCAAAGCGGCTGTTGATTGGCTGTTTAAGGTGTTGTATTTTTGGCTGAAATGTAATCATGTTTATTGAAACTAAAATTGTCTCACTAAATGCTACCATTCATGATATAAATATTGTCAAATGTATACATGTCTCATTATGTGCACACAGATCTACATTTATTTGATGTTTTGAAATATGATTTGTTTCAACTTTAAATGGACAAATTTGTAAGCCTAATTAAATGTACACATACAACATTTCAATGTAACTGTTTCATCTGTAATTCCTACACTACAACTATCAATCACACACATTATCAACTGTACAATAAATGTTTTTACAATAAAACACCAACCGAACAACCGATGCACAACTAACACAATAAACCCGAATTAAATACATAAAACATCAACTATAAAATAAATTAACTATCGAAAATGATATCAAATGTATTAATGTACAAATTTTTAACAAGTGTGAAATGTAGAAACAACCTTTAAATTAAGTGGGCCAATCTATATTTCTACACTTACAAAAATAAACACACCCCTTATCAACATCAACTATAAAAGTAATAATTATACCTCTTAAATCAAATAACATATTACCATTTGGCTTTCACATCTGCGTGAAACACATGTGATTGCTAGTATTTAATGGGATGATGAGGATCATCAAACTTTCACCCCAAAAAGAATCTAATTAGCTATGTAATTATAAGAACATTTATTTCAAAATGTGTTATCTTAGTGATCCTTTTGGAAAATTGTAATATTTTTACAATGTTATGCAAAATTTTAACACTCTTTATTCAAATGTTGTGGCACGCAACATACATAAGTACCATAGGTTTGAATCACAGCTCAAGCTTGGGGTTGCAGAAGATTTTGATTAGTTTCCATAAGACATGATGCACAAAATTTGATCGGGTCTTGTATCTTATGGATCGTTCAATGTGCTTGATTCGGGAGGCGAGTTGAATGGCACCGTAGGAGAGCTTGAAGATAATGGAAGTGGTTTGATTTGATTGATGTTATAGCTATGTTTCTTACAAATTATGTCAATGTTTATCCTTAGAATGTTGAGAGTAGAAGGAAAATTCTGAAACGATGTTTTTATCTTTTTTACCAGATGCCCCTAGACTATTGTAACACTTAAATTGATAATAATCCACACTCTCTTCTTCTGTAGATGGCACTATCGAAAAATAAATACAATTGATGGTGCTAGATATTTGTAGGCACAAAGCCTAGAATGAATATGATTACTGAATAACATTCTCCAAAACTTTGAACTAAATGAGTTTTTAGAGTTATACACACTCATATCTATCCTAAGGACATGTTAGAGTGGTTTTCACAAGGTGGACGAGGCATTGATAGATGAGGATAATTAAAATCCTCAACGACTGACACCTGTCCCTTTTTTCTATGATTTTAGATGTGGGCCATACAGGTGATTATTTTCCACTGTCCAATCAAAATCTTCAACAAGTGACACCTGTCCCTTTTTTCAGTGATTCTTGAATAAAGTTGACATCATAGTTTTTGATGCAGATAACAGTGCACAAAATCACTACCTTGGGATGCTACATCCACTACACAGCTTCTTGTCTCTAACATGTCCCATGATACATGCATTTGAATTTCCCTTACTTTTACATGTATTCTAGCTACCCAATAAATGCAAGGGCTGAAACTCCAATAAAAAATTCACTTCATCAAATATTAATGTGTGCCAACCACTCGTTACGTTCAAACAAATATCTGTTAATAACATATGTTTCTAGATTTAAACCCTTATTACATCACCCCTATATTCCTGAGTTCAGTACACTGATTGTATGTAAATGTGATGTGTTTGCTGGAGGGTTGAGTTCCCCATTGTTTCCCCATTAACGTTCTTGTCAATCTTCGCACTCCTCCACCCTCATTACCCCATCATCTTCACCCCTCTTGCATCTAATCGTTGTTTGATATTCTTCCATTTTAACTCTTTCAAAAGATCCCCTTCGGATGTTTGCATTGTACATTATCATAGATGGACCTAGGATGTTTTGGGTGTGCAGAGTGCTAGAACTGGGAGATCTAAACTTAAGAGTGATTCAATCCTGGAACTGTAGTTACAAAATGACGTAGAGTATGACTTTTTTTTTAGAGTGTACTTATCAGATCAACATAATTCATAGAACATCAAGGTTGTTCGAAGTCAATATGGAACTTCAGAGAATTATCTAAGAAATCTGTAAGTAAATTAATCGGAGCCCAAAAATTGAGCATCCACACCTTTGATCAAAGGTATCTCATGCCAACGTTTTAGGTCATAATGACAGAGTACATATGGGGATTTGAAGTGTAATTTTTTTAGAGATGTATTTGTGAGTGAGCCTATGATGAATTGAGGATTTTCTTAATGCTAGAATAAATATGTAATTCCCATATGACAATGACATAGTTATAGTAAAAGTATGAGAGATTTTAGGTGATGGAGATATGTCACATGTCACTCTTCACTCTATAATAGACCTACATGACTCGACCTAATTGAGATAGAATCAGTTATAAGTGATGAGCTAGAAAAAACAAGACTACATAAAATATATTAGGCAAGAAATAAACCTCACAGCACAAGCATCCACATTATCATGGGCGAGCGCTGAATTGTCCTTGGTAGAGGAATGGAAAGCTAAAAAGAGAAAGAGAAAACTCTTAGACAAGTAATCACCTATCTTGATCTTATGAGAGTTATCAGTGCACAACCAAAGGCATGAGTAGCGATTCTCCACCTTTGTGGCAAAGAACTGAACCATAGGGACTCCTCCTCGAAGCTAGAAGAGGAAGCCGTCAAGAATGTCCAACGGAAATACTTGCCCCATACTGAGAGGATGCTCTAGATTTCCTCAGCTATAGAAGAGTAGGGAATGGAGAAGCAACTTGGCTTCAGTGATAGGGTTTGACAAGAACATATTGTGCAAGTAACAACTTACTAAGGAGTATGACAATACTGACAGCTCAATGTGCAAGGAGGACTCCCCAATGGTTCAACAACTCCTACATGAAGTGTATGTGTACTCCATAACAACCTTTGCTTAACATTCCCGTGATGCTAAATCTTAACATTAGACAATTGATATGAACAATCAACTTTGTCACTAATAGAAAATGGTATTGAAAAATAAAATTGAATTGCTAAAATTTGTCAGACATCATTTCTTGCTTTCAAAATGCTTGAATTGTGGCAACGTTAACTACTCTCTAAAAAAAATCCATTGAATAAGTGATATATGTTGACTAGTGAGAGTGATCCGCTACAAAGAGTTGTTTTAACCAATCAATAAGGTCCCGAAGTGGAAGGGTTAGAATAATGAGTGAATCACGGAGGTCCAATTACGATCATCTAGATCACTAGGGGCAAGTCTAAAAGAGGTGTTTCTAAATAAATCAATCTTTGGCACTATTAAGTAATGCTTTAGCCTTTGCCAGAATAGGGAGGTTTCCATAAACATAGACAGAAGAATCCTGCATAATTACTTGGGCTCCAACATAGAATCTCCAAATCAGACTCCTGTAGGCAAATCTAGACATGACGCTAATAATGGGAGATAAAATATCCGACTTTACCATGTAGTTAAGTTCAAAAAGCTCCAGAATAAATATTGACTAAAGTGTGTATGATCGAAGTAAGTTTTTGAATGTGGTGGCAATCAACTCCATCACCGGATCTCCCCATTAATGCAATTAGGGAGTTGAAGCCTAAGTTTTACAATCAAACATGTGATGTCTAGAAAATCAAGGGCGTACTTAGGTTGAGATCTTCTACAAGACCCAAGGTTTAAATTGGGTAACCTTGAATCCCAATGAAGTTTGAGCTCAAGCTAACATGCTCAAGTATCTCATGGAGAGCAAGTTGGCTAAATCACAGTCTTCAGTAATAATCCCCTGATCTAGGAAGAATCTAAGCACTAGTGATACCAAGTCATTGTCATACTAGAAGGTATGATAAGCATTCCAGTCATATATTCGGAGAATGTAGATATATTGTTAGAGTGATCACCAAAGGAAAACCCTAATTCTAGAAGTCCTTAATTGAGTCCATCTTAGCATACAAATCATGAGGGGATTGTTTAAGGCTTTAGATAAAATTATTAAGTTTGTAAACCAGGGAGCCTTCAATTTTCACCTTGTTGAAATAATCAATAGGATATGTAGCCTAATGTTCCTTATTGAAAAATTCTACCTATAAGGTGCACATAGCTAAGACGTAAGGCACTCTTATAAGTCCATTTGGTGGAAGCTTTGTTTCCATTTATTAGATTTAACAACTCATGGCAAGGGTCATTCTAATAGAGTGATACTTCTGTCTATAAACATTTATGCAAAGGTACTTTGAACTCTAGTCTGACCAAACAACCTGAGGTGAAACCCTTAGTCTTTAATTCATGGTGTAACTCAAATTTAATTGTTCCCATCAGTACAATAGTTGGTTTCATATGACCCACTTCAACGATCCAACTTTGACAATACATGTAAATGCAATAAAGGGTGATATTCCTATTAGGTCATTATGCATAAAATAGGAATAAATCACACTATAGGGTGGATCCCTGACTTAGGAATTTTATTGATGTCCTGTCACATAGACTGTGGGTCAGATCTGTATTTAAGGTAAATAAGGCATTGCGCTTCTAGCCAACATTGAACGATTTCATCTCAAAATTGAGGCTCTGAAGGATCCCCTTTGGACGCTCCAGCGCTCTGCAATGGACATCCTATCCCAGCTAGGATAAAGATTAGATCCTTGCTTGACATACTTTCAAATGTTCTTTACAGTGATAGGGGATCTAGTTTTTTGGGTTGCTTTGTCACTGTTATAGTTGTTACTTGCACTTTTGGAGCTTCGGGGAGCAGGAGAAGCTTTCGATGATCATGCACACTAGTGATCAAAACCCTAATTTTGTCTGCACCTACCGCTCAAAGTATGCACTATTACATAACAAATAAAGGGTATTTAGATGTAGTCATTAAGTATTGGACTATCCTTGGTGGTCAGACTCCCTTTAGAATATGGTTTGGACCAAGTGTTATAGTACATTGCCCAAATGTGGGGCCCAAACTCCATTAAGTTCTTTTCAGTGTGTATACAAATCTAAATAGTCATCCCTGTATGTTTGAACCTTAGTAACTCAATATAAACAGCAAGCTATTGTCGTGCAAATGTGTTGCAATTTGAATAACATTTAAACTTTCTTGCATGACAATTCTATAGTCAAAATTTGCAACAATTTGCTCCCGAGTCTACCTAAACCCCCTCTCTCGACTCACATTTTTCTCCTATGTCATGAATCACGATGGTCACTAACATCATGCACTTTGGGCATCTATCTAGTCTTGACTCACTATAACTACTAGTTCATATGATTTCTAAATGAGAAAATGAGAGATATTTTTGTTCCTCTTATTGCTAGGAGGAAAATACTCTCTCTATTTTTACACAACAATAATGGTTATGAAGATATCAACATTTGAATAAGAAGAAGGAAATCAAGCGCAAGACTCACACAATCAACACTAGACTCACTCTAACTAAAGTTTCAGATCTCCAAATGATAATCTGAGAGTGATTTTTGTTCCTCTTATTTCTAGGAAGAAAATAATCTCTCCAATTTTCCACAACAATAATGGTTACAAAGATATAAACATTTGAAGAATAAGTTTTTCAAGAAAAATACTCACACAGTCAACACATGAATCTCTCTAACTGAAGTTGCAAACCTCAAAATGAGAAACTAAGAGAGGTTTTTGTTCCTCTTATTTCTAGGAGGAAAAATCTCTCTAATTTTTTACACGACAGAAATAATCAAGGAGATATAATCATTTTAAGTTTCAACATAATAAGGTTGAAGTAAACTAAAACAAATAAAAAAAATGGTTTAGTAGAATTATAGCATCTACTTCATTTCTCAATGAAAAGAATCATTTTAAAATTTTATAGAAATTTTATAACAAGGATCAAAAAACCCAAAAAACGTTTGAAAATATTATTCAAATTGAATGCACGATAATGATAAGATAATTAGGGATGAGAATATGGCTGGAAAACTCTCATGTTGAAAGATTCAATCATGCAAGAGTAGACTTCACATGTGGAAGAGGTAGTTCAATCTAGATTTTTCGTGTTTGAATAAATATATTCCACATTTGTCTCCTTTGTAAGTGGAAGAAGTAGTTAAGTGCAAGAGGAAGAGGTAGTTCAATCTAGAGTTGTAGTGTTATGATTAAATCTCTTCCACATTGGTCTCTTTGTCAAGTGGAAGAAGTAGTTAAATGTAAGTGGAAGAAGTAGAAATCCTCTACTATTTTCAATCTTTACAAGTATCTTTCAATACTTGTCAGACCTTTTTATAATCTGAATATGATTTGAAAACTGATCGAAATGTATTTAAAATTTGATTTAAAATGAATGTAATCATTCATATTAGTTATCCATTTGAACCATTTTGATTTTTCAATTTACCCGATTTTATCGATTTAATAAAATTTTTGTACCAATTAAAATTTTCATTCAAATCTGAAATATAATTTAAAAAAATTACAAATATCTGAATAACTAAATGTAAAAATTAGAATAACACTACACAACAATTGTTTACAAGCTTCGAAAATTCCTACGTCCCTGGGTTTTGACAAATCGACCCATTATCGTTAATTTTGTAAGTATAATTAAAATCTTACAAAATAAATAATGAATGATGAAACCTACATCATAAGTTTATGAGAACTTGTGAGCTCTGAAAAAAATCATTGGTCTCTCTCCATGTTTATTCCCGACTTCGTAAGTCTATATTTCTTCATTTCTCCATCGAAAGATACATAAAATAATTTAAAAAATACTGCATACGAATTCCAAATTAGACAAATGAATACATCACCAAATTCATCTGTGAATTCTACATATTTTTCTAGTTCACTCAAAGACTTGGTTTTGCCCCTAAGTGATTCAAAATCTCTGTTTTCAAAAATTGCCTTTTTATCTGCATTTACACAATCATTGGACTTACCTTATTCAAATAGAATTTTGTCCTTTTATAGACCCGTTGACCGCTTGTAGTCTAGTAGTAAGAGATTTTTTGTCATCCATTTATTTAGGGGGTCGAGCCCCTCTAACCACCTCCATCGTTTCTTTTACCCACATTAGGAAATATCACACATTACTCGATCTTTATGTGGTTAGTGGGTTTATAATTGACATGGTGGGTAAGCCTTGGTGGCTTAGGGTCGCATTTTGTTTTACCATGTGAAGTTTGACCGGTATGGTGATGTTAAGTTTGGATGCCACATAGTAGGTAGTGGCTATGTTGGGATGGTCACGTGGATAGGTTTGTAGGATGTATGACGTAGAGGATAAATTTGGCTCGACCATTGTGGATGTGGGCTCACCCATGGATGGCCAGTGTGGTTGTGGCAATGTTTGGAGAGATCAGTGAGGAATTAAGGCCTAACGATGTGGGAGGTAGGTGAGGTGATGTGGCAAGTCAATGAGATAGAAATAATAGTTTGATGAGCTACTCAAATACAACTCGGTTCAACATAACATATAAAATGATTATAATATAATGCAAAATCCAACATTCCCCATGTAAATACACTGAGAGTCATATATACACATAATTTTTGAAATAGATAAATTAAATAACAATGATAAATGAACCCCTTCAATAAAAGAGTGTGTTGACCCTAGATAAGGGCCCTTAGCCAGCAAATAACACGGTCCACTTGTCTGATTACGAGTGTCGAAGGCTGATGTTGCAAAACAATTTTTTTTCTCTTTTGTTTATTTCATTTTTCCACATTTCACTACCTGATTTCAATTTCTCCTACTTTTTCTCTTTGATCTGGGAACTTATGCAGATGGTGACTTGCTCCAACAGAGTTCATTTTATGAACTCAAATAGGTGACAGAAAGCTCTAGGAGTCTTCTACCGTAATGTAATGATATTGGGAGATTTAGGGAGACTTTGTCCACTGAATTGATCTCCAGATCACACCTCCCAACCGAGAAGACTTTTATTCCACAACAATTTGATTTGTCACCCACAAATGTTGGTAATCATCTTCTTGCATTTCACGAACACATACATGATCCATAGAAATAACATTATGGGAAATATTAGTACAAATTGTTGATAAGCTTATAAAAAAATTGATCGATTAAAAATATACAATTGTTTGCCAAAAGAAGCAAATATCCCATTGATACTCTGTGATTTTTCCAATCTCTGCAAAAAAACTTAATTCGAGTAATTGTAATTACCATCACAAAAAAATCTATCAGTTTTAAAAACTATGAAATGTATACTCTGTGATACAACCAATCACTATAAACATAATTCCACCAAAATAGACCATTATATAATACATCTACATGTAAAAAATAGGCTAGTGTTCAGTGCCCATGTGAAATTTTACATCACTACAAATATCAAAAACATGATCCATAATGTTTGGGGTACACACATGCCAAAATACACAAAATTCAATACTAAATCATGTTGAATCTATCAATAAAATATCTATCCCAATATTTTGCACTACAAATATGATAGAAACAAACTGTCTGCACAATGTTGTGTACCAAAAATGGTGAAACTGCCAACCACTACAAAATATTACCAAGAATAATCTACAAACAATTTTGTTAGTGCAATCAATTTTGCTAACCACATAGGATAGTTACAAATAAATGCCCAAAATAAGGGACTTCATATAGGTTCAAATACCCTATGTGGACACAATAATTTTGCGTATTAATTACAACACAAATGGTGCACATACTTTTGCACAATAAAATAACCAATAGAAATACTGAAATGCAAACTCTGTTGTCAAATCTCCAAAGATGAAACATGATTTTAATTCATTTTACCAAAACTATACTAGTAACTCAAAATCTAAATAAGGACATGTAAGTGGAGTATTTCCAAAATTTTCGATGTAAGAAAATCACCAAGTATGGTAAACCCATCCCTCCATTTTTCTCACAAATCTAAACTCCAAACTATTCAAAGATACATAAATGAGAAAATACTTACTTGCAATAATACAATAGGAATCCCATAACCAACAACTCTGAATTAATTGCATGATTATTTAAAATTTAAGATTTATGCAATATATAATTAAAATTTTATTTTCCAACCCATTTAAATGGATTTTCATTTTCAATTATTACCTGATCCAAGGTTGTATTATCAACTGATGGTGGATTCAAAAATTCATTTACCTTTTCAATAGGTCTATATTCCATCTTTGACTTACGATTAATCTAATGGTGTAGTAGATGAAGTTTCCACTGATTTCCACCCGGTGTCCACTCACTTGATAGTGAGTGCAAAAATTACCGGTACAAGAGGAATTCTTTTTTCCATTTCTCGCTTATGAATGACGAGATTGGTATTTTTTATTTGCATTGTTCTCGACAAATGAAACCAACTTATTTACCAATTTCCATCTCTTCCAACAATTGGAAAAAAAATGGTTATGCAATCCAAAAAAAGTGCAAGGAAAATCATTCCACATTTTCTCAATATCAAATCCATATTTCTTAAACTGAAAGCAAGGATAATAAGTTTTATAATTTCTTTTGTGATTATGATTATAATAACAAGGAGGAGGTAATATTTCATTACCACTTCTTTGTGTTATCTTACCAAATCCATCTTGTGACGAAGGACCACCAAGTCCCTACACTGAATCTTCCCATAGTACTAGTGGGGTATTCACTTTTCTGTCGAAAATTATCTCCCTTCAATGATGTTCTTGGAGCAACCTCTAATTTCCATTCCCGCACAAGGAAAACCCAAACCTACACAACAAGGATGATCATCGACCTGTATTGGGTTAAACATACCTTAGCCATTTTTACTAAGGCCTCTTCCATCAAATCCCATTTTCAATAATAATCGAGATCTAAAGCCTTTAGTGTGCTTTAAAAAGAACCAAACACATCATTACCTGAATGTGAATTTGAATGGGAATAAGAATAATCATGCAGTGAATAACTTATAGTGTAATCATCGATCATGGTTTCTGTATATAAAATTAAACGTAATTCCTTTTTCAGTTCACCACACTATGATCTGATCAAGAGTTCATCCTTGGATTCAAGCTCGTATCTCAATTTTTTCTTTAAGGGAATACAACTTGCATCTCAGGAAAGTATTTTCTTCATGAATTTTCCTATTGATACTTTCCATCTCTTCCATCCTCTCTCTCTTCATTGCTTTCCCCATTGCTACCTACAAACATCATGTACTTCCAAAACACTATAACTAAAAACTAGAATATCAAGCCAAAAAATGATGGGATTAGCAAATAAAAAATGATATCTAAATGCAACTGAAAGAAAACACTAAATCATCCAGCTTTGATACTAAACATGATCCATAAAGTAGTAGAAATCCTCTATTATTTTAAATGTCTACAAGGATCTTAAATACTTATTAGATTCAAACCTTTTTATTAACTGAATCTGAATCAAAAATCTGATTTGAAAACTGATCCAAATTTATTTAAAAAATTTGATTTAAAGTGAATTTAATCATTGGCAAGTTATCCATTTGAACCATTTTGATTTTTAATATATATTGATTTAATCAATTTTCATAAAATGTCGTATTGATTAAAATTTGCATTCAAATATGAAATCCGATATTAAAAAATAGCAAATATCTGAAAAATTGAATGTAAAATCATAATAACATGACACAAGAATTGTTTATGGGATTCAGAAATTCCTACGTCCTTGGGTTCATACGAACCGATCCTTTAATGGTAATTTTGCAAGTACAATTAAAATATTATAAAATAAATAATGAACCATAAAACTTGTATCAAAAGTCTTTGAGAACCCATGAGCTTTGAAAAACATTAGTTTTCACTCTCCGTGTTTGTTCCCAGATTTGCAAGTCAACATTTCTTCAGTTCTCCGTCAAAAGCTACACAAAAGGCTTTAAAAATACGACATACAAACTCTAAATTTGACAAATGAATACATCACTAGATTATTCTATGAATTATTAACATTTGTCTAGTTCATTTGATACCTGGTTTTCCCCCTAAGTGCTTAAGAATATTTGTTTTCCAAAGCTTCCTTCTTATCAACATTTACACAGTCATTGGACTTACCTTATTCAAATAGAATATTTTCCTTTTATAGACCTGTCAACTGCTTGTAGTCTAGCGGTAAGAGATTTTTTTTAATTTGGTAGATGAGGGTATCGAGCCCATTTAACCACCTCCATCATTTGTTTTACACACATTGGGAAAAATACCACATTTCTCGTTCTTTAGGAAATTAGAGGGTTTATAATTGGCATGACGGGTAAGCCATGGTGTCTTAGGGCCACATTTGTTTTGGCCATATTGAGGTCAGCCGGTATGTTGATATTAAGTTCAGATACCACATAGTATGCGGTGGCTATGTTAAGATGGTCATGTGGATAGGTTGATAGGTTGTATGATGTGTAGGAAAAATTTGGCTTGGCTGTTGTAGATGTGGGTTCACCCATGAATGGCCGGTGTGGCTGTGACCAGGTTTGGAGAGGTTGGTGAGGATTTAAGGTTAAATGATGAGGGAGGTAGGTGAGGTGATGTGGCAAGTTAGCTAACTGGAAATAATAGCTTGGTGAGATACTCAAATACAACTCGGTTCTTCATAGCATATAACATGATTATAATACAATGCAATATCCCACATTCCCCATGCAAACACACTAAGAGGTATATATCTATAAAATTGTGGCAATAGATAAATGAAGTAAAAATGACAAAAGGATCGTTCTGATAAAAGAGTGTGTTGACCCTAGATAAGTCCCCCATTTTAGAAAATAACGGGGCCCACCTGTCCAATTACAAGTGTTGAAGACTAACATCACAAATTTTTTTTTCTCTTTTTCTTATTTTATTTTTCCATGTGTCATTGCTTGATTGGACAATTTCCCCTACTTTTTATCTTTCTTTGGGGAACTTATATCTATGGTAACTTGCTCCAATAGAGTCTATTTTTCACGTTCAAATAGGTGATAGAAATCTCTCGGAGTCTTATACCACACTATAACGATCTTAGGAGATTTAGGGAGAGTATGCCTATTGAATTGATCTCTGGATCAGTTCATTATAACTGTGATATCTCCCTCATTTCTTAATGAAAATAAGCATTTTAAATTTTTATTAAAATCTTAAAACAAGGAGAACCAAACCTATAAAATGTTTGAAAATATTAATTAAATTGAATACATGGTAATGATTAGATAATTAAGGATGAAAATATGGTGGGAAAATTGTCATGTTGAATGATTGAATAATGTAAGAGCTGAATTCTTAGGTGGAAGAGGTAGTTCGATCTAGATTTTTAGTGTTTGAATAAATATATTCCAAATATTTCTCCTTGGTAAGTTGAAGAACTAGTTAAATACAAGAGGAAGAGGTAGTTCAATCTAGAGTTTTATTGTTTTGATTAATTATCTACCCCATTCGTATCCTTTTCAAGTGGAAGAAGTAGTTAAATGCAAGTGGAAAAAGTAGTTAAATATGGAGTTGTAGTGTTTGAATAAATTCCTTCCACATTTATCTCATTGGAAAGTGGAAGATATAGTCAAGTCTTACCCAAGATTATAGGTAGGTAGTTCTATAATCTTGGAGTATTGACCAAGGTATGATTTATAAATATCTCTCTAAAGCACTCAATGAAATGGTTGTAGAAGATGGATGATTTTTGTAACATCATTTATGGTTAATTAAATATAAAGTTCACATATTTTGGTAGAAACTTGTTTTTTAGTTTTTAAACCCAACTCTGAGGGAAAATCAAGGGCCCACCTTACCCAAGGAGGTGGATGGTTTATTGTTTTTGTAAGAATAAAATCATTATGTTAGTGTAGGATTTATTTTCCTCACTTTATTTGTATTATCCTACTTGGGATATTCCACCTCATTTGGAGTTTCCCTACACTTATGGGATATGCTTTCTTAGGTGTACACTTGACTACACTATTCTAGGTGTTAGTTACCACTTGACTAAACCATTCTAGGTGTTGGTTACCACTATTTTAGGTGGAGATTTCCATGATTCTAGGAGGAGGTTATACATTCACCTCTATATGTACATCTCTTGCATTATTCTATTTGATCGTATTGAGTTGGAGATATTTCCATGTTATTGCAATTATCTCTCTTGTATTTTTGTAGTTTGTAGTCTTGTATTCTTGTTTTGTTTTGTCTTGGAACAATTCACATATGAAATTTTTCACTTGTGCATTCTTTGAACCAGTAAATCCATGGCGTTCTCTGATATAGTATCAGAGCCGAGATGGTATTGAGCTTTTCTCGTTATTATTTTGTAAATTTATTTTCATTTGAGATAATTATTTGTAAGTATTTGGGTGTTATTTGGTGTTAGTTTTTCCTAGTTAGTGGGTATATATCCTATTTATAGGATTATGTGGTTTATAGGTCTGCACAGTGCATATACAGTTCTAGAGATTACTTTTTGCAGGACCTAAATCATTGTTGTAGGATCCCTATAAGTTTATCTAGATCTAGGAATTTTAAGACATATGAAAGGTGTTTTCACATGTGGTAGTGTAGACACTAAATCACACACTGTGGGTATTATTTAGTCCCAGTCTCATACTGCTATTCATATTATTTTTGAGTGAAGAAATTACTAATTAACCGCCATCTTTTGGCCATTTTATTATTCTATCTATCGTCATTCACGACCTTCACCACATACTTGACCAATCAGTTTCCATCATTATGTGTTATTTTGTATTTGACTAGGGTGCCCAACCTAGTACTAGAGAACCGATAGGAACCCTGGTCCTTTTTACACTTTCTCGCCACTTTTTGGGCACTTTCTAGCCATTTGAACATTCTATCTTTTTGGTGGTCAACCTCTTTGGGGTTAATTAAGAAATTAGATCAAGAGAATCATATAAATACAAATTTATCAGACCATAATGAGGGACCAAGAACTACACACTACTATCATCACCTAAGGTTGCATCCATCTAAGGCTCCATTTAAATCCATCTAGCTCCATCACAAGGGACAAGGTTGGTTCCTCTGCATCATACATCATAAGAGGGAATTTTATTCTATTCCATCCACCATTTTATTAAATTTTCTTCATGTAGTTATTACTTGCTACTTTCACAAAGTGTGACTGACACAAAAACACCCGTGGTATGATTCACACACACACACAGAACTACATAAGGTATGAGGCGCTTAGTTAGTAAGTCCACCATTATGGCCGCTAAGGACATTCTAACCCCTTCATTTGAATTTTTATTTTCTAGGGTTTTATGCTTGTTTTGGGGTTTTGTAGGTCTATCTTTCATCATTGATCATTGGCGACATTCAGAACAGAACATTGAATTACATAAGAAAGACAATGAAGACTTCACATCATCATTTGACCCTACAAATCAGGTTTCTATACCTTATGCACAGACCAATGTTCCCAAAGGTGCCCTAATCCTCTCCCAAGTGCCGTAGTCCACTCAGATTTCCTAGATATGTAAGTTTTGGGACTTCGGCATAGTCATATTCTTCTCCTTTTTGTCCAGCCATATCTGGGACAGAGTCTAGCAAGCTCACTGAATCATCAAAGCTCCTTCCAACCCTTATTTACATATTAAGGGTTTTATTTATATTTCCTTAGTTGTTTGGGCCACTTTTCATATTTTTACTGCATTCATTTACTATTATTTACTATTGTTCCCTGTTTACATTAACTTAATAATTCCACATTTTAGTTAATCATTTTGGTGAACCCGACATGAATTCTCTAAGTTAATCTAAGTAGTACAATTATGAAATAACTGATATAAACTAAAGTATAAATGATAACTAATGTTATTTTATATTTTAAATAAAATTAAATAATTAAAATAGGAGGGAAAAGGTACTAACTTGAAGTGGACTTACCTCGGAGTGATCTAAAACTGAACTGGGTGATAAACATGTGGAATAAAGTATGATAGCACACCTCAAGAAGTTGCATTAGATGAAAATTTGTCCAAACTGGGGTGCTTAGGGCACCTGGGGGAGGATTAGGGTGCCTTTGGGTGCCCTGGTCTATAGTATGGGTGCCCTAGTCTGCATAACAACTCAAAACCTGAGTCTAGGTTGGTCGCTACATCTTAGTAATAACTCAATCTTTGTCACATGTATGTCACACTAGCTTTGTTGATGATTTCATGAACCTATAATGAAGAGTCACCTACAAAACCCCATAAAAATCATCAAACCCCTACAATATAAAGATACATATGAAGGGGTCGGACTATCCTTAGTGGCAAAAATGGTCAACTTACAACTAAGCGTTGTACTACATCTCATACCTAATGTAGTTCTGTGTGATTGTATGCAATGTTGTGCCTAGGGTTCCATAATGCTAATGATGTAGAGATAGCGGGAAATAGATAGATAAAATACAAAATGGTGAATGGAATATAATAGACTTGCCTTTACTATGGAGTGTGTGATTCAGAATAGTTCTAAAATGTATTCCCTTTCGTTGTGTAGATAGCTAGCCCTTAGTATAAATAATCTACCTATAAGGTAGTATGTATGTTGTGTTTACATATGGATCTCTTGCTCAAATTTTGACACTAATGACCTAACATGCCAACTAGTACCTAGGGGAATGGGAAGGAAAATTACAAATATTGACCTCGAAACTCTAGATAAGACCTAAATGCGACTGGGACCTGGGAACCTAAAAATAAGGATTGGGGCACCCATGGGCATCCTAATCCCTCCTTAGGTGCCCTAGTCAAATACTAGAGATGACAACTCAATAATTGAAGATAGATGAGATTCCCTGAGAGACTACCAAAACCATGCAAATAACTGACAACTATGCAAAACACTCAATGATAATGACTGACTAAACTAGTGACAACAATAGGGGATGAGAATTTAGTGAATAATTTTCTCATGCGAGATCCACATATAAAAAGACATACATGGTGGTATAATAGTGTAGTAAGTGAGTTATTTTTTGACTACATTTGCCCCAAATTTATGTTAGTGAGTGGAAACCTCAGTAACATAAAGTAGATAGAGATGTGTACCTAATAGAAATCCAAAGAAGCCCATGATGAAGTAGAATGTGTAGATGTGGTAGTAAAAGCATTATGAAAGAACCATATAGCGTGTTGAACCATGAATCAACGCATTGACCCATGCAACGTAGAGAAAACCATAATATCATGGCAAAGTTCACTAAAATGAGAGTGATGAAATGTTGGATGATAGATGATTTCGAATGTGTATGATGATGATGAGATGGGCAAGGGAGCAATCAGTTCCCAACATGGTTGTGTGTATATGAATAATCGACCGGAGGATTTGGGCATCCTGCCACTAGAGGAAAAGTGTAGGGAGAAAGGTGTGCTATTTTCCAACCTATAACTACATCCTCAAGATCTAGCCACTGCAGATGAAATCAAATTCGACATTTTTTGGTTTTTGGATCCAAATATTTTCGATCAAATAGTTGACCCATATAAGAGTGGCATAGGAAAGGCATTCTTGCCCCCACTCCACGGGTGTCACCGCAATGTGATGGCTCTAAGTTAGATATTCTGGAAGAAAATGATAAATGTATGATGGACTCCATGTTAGGTTATCTCCAAGAAAACACAAAATATAAGATAAATTCTCAAGTTAGGTCATATTGGAAAGTAACACATGTAACTCCCAAGTTAGGTCATCTGGGAGGCCAATTGTGTTATATTGTATTGACTAAGTGATATGATTTCGATTGTTAGAGATTTGAAAACATTGATTAATTGATTGATTGATTTTTTGATTGTTTAGTTGTAGAAATATTTTACGCTAGTTTCCTCTAAGTTAGGTCGTTAGGGGGAATCACTATAAATTTATGAAATATTGCGTGAAAAGTTTTTAACGCTTATTGCCCCCAGGTTAGGTCATTAGGGGGAATTGATTGTGAAATGTTGCATTGTAAATTAGTAAATGTTTTACAAGGAATAATAGAAAGTTTTGATTGATTGCATGATGACATAAGTGTAATTATAGGATGACCTGAATGATATGCCCCACATTTTGGTGAAAGGGGAAGTAATGATAAGTGAACGTTGAGCCAAAAGTAAGCATGAGATAGATAGAGTGTGATGGAAATATCTAAAATGTGCATATATTAGATAAAAGACAATGTTAAGGAGAGATAACATGTGCCTAATGTGTATAGTACAATTATAGGTGAAATTATGAAAAGAAGACCACAAACAGGATGTAAATCGGAGTAAAATCACTCAAGATATGACAAAAACAGAGTAATGCGTATTAGTTGCGAGAATAAGCGTGAAATAATGAATATAATAAAGTGGGTGATGAAAAGTAATTATAAGTAGTGAAGTGAAAAAGTGATTAGTCACTTCATTTGTTTTTGATGTAATTGTGATATTGAGCGCTAAGTGAGTGAAGATGCCACCAATTAGAGTAGCACTTCTTAGCCAATTTGAGAGGGTGGCGACTTCTGTAGCATCATGTACGGAAATGGAATCAACAAGTACGATGTTTTTTTCAAAAAATGTGTCTTTAGTACTTGGTTTTATCATATTTTTGTAAATTTGAGATTATGAAGTTTCTTGGAATTTTAGACCTAGACAAGAATAGTGAGGGTGCTAGTGACCCTTGGGACATGAGCGCCCGGACCTAGGTGCTAGTGTTCTATTCTTAGGTGCATGAGTCATGTATTTGGGTGCCCTAGTCAAGAATGTGTATATTTGATCTATAATGGTGCGATTGAGTTTTATAATGTATTGTAATGTGATAAGTGAGTGTAATTGAACTTGTATAGTGTTCCAACACCATGTTTGCTATCATTTTGTGGTGTGCAGAGGGATGTTCAATTAAGGGAGTTCCATGGTGGTCATCATTTGAGTACTTTTCTTGGGTTGGGTTTGTTTGATGATGAGTGGGATGTTATGGATCATGTTGGCTTACGACACATAGCACAAATGGGGGATGTGCCCCATAATATGCCTATGTTGACAAAATTCTGTGAGAGGTGGTGTGTAGTTACATTTACTTTTTGGTTTCCTATGGATGAGATGACAGTTACTTTGGAGGATGGATATCGTATACTGCAATTGCTGGTTTTTGGGGAGAGAGTATAGGTTATGCAGTTGGAGGATATGGAGACACACATGTGAGCTGCTAGATGGTATTTTGTAGAGAATCGATTACCTTTCAGTGCCCATATAATTTCGGATTCCATCTTAAGGTCAAGGGTTCTGAACTTGCGGAAGTTCATTACCATTGTGACTGCTTCATCTATAACAGAAGAGGGAGGAGGTGTAGGCATCTTGTATAAGATGCATGATATATGCCAGAGGATAGAGGAGGAGAGTACTAGATGCGCGTGAGCATAGTGTGTGTTGTCCCACTTATACAGGGATATATATAGGTTTACTCACGATGAGTATAGTTGTGGGATATGAGCTACAACACTATTACATGTATGGGCATATGAACATATATCCATGTTGAGGCTAGTTGGAGGTCCACGAACAAAGTGGGATAGGCCAGATATATATGTGAGGAGGTGATTAATGTGCATAGGAGTAAGATGGACACATATAGTTATAGGGAATTGATAAATAGGATGGGCCCCGAGGTAGTTACATGTACGCCATACCACAACTATGGAGGATGTCCCGAGGATGTTGTAGAGCTGCGATGTATTCGTGGGTCTATGTGGTTGGAGGATCGATTTCCAAGAGTGTGTAAGCTATTTCACACGTAGAGAGAATATCATGAAAATTTGGCATGACTAAGGATGTTCCCTTAGAGCCATAAATATATTTTCGAGTGATTAGAGCACCAACGAGAGCTAGGGCTAGACCAGGGTCCATAGGGGAGAAAATGACACCTATTGGGGTAGATGAGGTAGACGTGGTGATAGAGCCAATATAATCAAATGATGTAGGTTGTACAGAGGAGTACTGTGAATGGTGGGTGACACATCAGTGTGTATTCTTCTTCCCAGTGTTCATAGATGCAGTAGGGTTATCACACGAAGGAGGAGGAGAGGGGGAAGCCCATGTCCTCAATAATGTAGTAGCATATGTATTAGAGTATGAGTATTTATTGTTTTTATATGTTATAATAATGGTTATCTAACATGTTGTGTTATTTTTTTTTGTAGGTAACACATATTGGTCCTTGATAGTGGACACATCCATCCACACAATGACACAAAATGTATCAAATGATGTACTTGGTGGATGGATACATGAGCGTGTTGACAACAATGTGGGTGAGCATGCCCATTTATTTGAGCCAGTTTCCATCGAAGCAATGATCTGCACTGTGTTGGTAGGCGAGAGGGACGAGGCACGTGAGGAGACTAGACATGCCTGAAATGTGGTGGGTGGTGGTCCCTTAGCGCATGATGTATTTACATGATACATGGATTTGTAGTGTCATTTTTCAAATAATTCTATGGAGGTTACCTTATTATGGAGGAAGGTTAAAAGGTATCGAGGTTGTGAAAAACGACACAGAGTTAGTGGCGAGGCATCTAGTTTGAGGAATTTTGCAATACCTGAGAGTGATAGTGATGATAATAGTTGATTTTATTATTATATATGATGTGGGGGATTTTCCCACTAGTGATGAAATGTTTTTTGGAATGATGACTGTATTTTATATAGATATAGATAGATGTTATTGATATATGATGAGTTTATTTCATTGTGTATCGATGTCACAATATGACTCAATGTTTTTTGTTGTTAATGTGTTGTATATCGTTCTTATGTATTGATGTATACTAGAACTATAATGGTGATAATGAGAGATAAAATGTGTAATGCGAATGATAATAGATAACACATGTAATTTGATTGATGATTTAAATGAAATTTTTGTTGAATGGAATTTGTAATGCGTGGTTAGTCTAATGGATAATGCATGATTGCAAAACTAATGTGTCATGATGAATGATAATTCAATGTGATCGTAATATGTTAGTATGATGAAAATAAGAGAGGGGGGATTATCAATGCCCCTCAGTGTGTGAATGAATAAGATCATTGAGTTAAGACCTCTCAACATTCAACAATGAGTCGCATAAGCAAGAGTGTGTCATCAGGAAATGATTGAGTGCGCTAAATGACTCGACGAAGCGCATGATGAGAGGTTCTTATAGAAAATACCTCAAAATTCATGTAAGAACCATAAGAAGACATTATATAGTTATTTTACATCATTACAGATCTACACATCAAATATCATACTAGTCTTCATCATATGTGTCACACTCTTATTGTCTACGAGTCTAGCATTACATACTCCTCATATTACATATTACATAATGTGCATCCTCACATTACTAGTCTATCTACACCTTGCATTGTAAATTGTGTATTTACAAGTTCTACACATCACATGGTCATCTATAATCATTAGACATACTACATGGTATTCTATGCACTACACTCACCACCATGTGATGCACTTTAGTTCCTCGGTCCATACTTGACTGCCGAGGGTTTACAAATCAAATGGACCCTTATCATACTTACATGATTCATCATTTGACCTTCTATTATGTGACATTACTTGGTTAGGGATATATGCTATAGGATAAATGGTCACCTACTCCTTCATCTTGTAGTGGTTTACGCTTTAGGATACATCTCCACTCCCTCTATTCATCTTGTAGTGATATACACTTTAGGATAAATCATCACTCCTACGCTCATCTTGTCGTGATATACGCTTTGTCTATATGGTTACACACACATAATTTCTAGGTTACATATCATCAATATACATACACATTCATCATAGTGCATTAGACACCACACACTTTGACCATTTCCCGATTATGCACTCTCATTTACAGTTCATTCTTGATTGTTGAGGGGGAAAACCAAATGAACCTCATTGCATACAAATCCATCCATCTTGGATTTCATTTCATCTATCCATAACATGTTTCATATCTTGGTCACATTTATGTTTGATTTAATTTTCTTATACACGTCTCACTTTATTACACATGCTAGATATATATCTTATATGTCATTATATTTACCATATACACTTGTGCATTCACGTCTTTCTCTAGTTGTGATTGCAGATACAAGTCTCTTACATGAAACATGGATGCTTTCCTTCTACCACTCCTACATCGGTACATCGGTCGTTGGGGGACATCCACATTCATCTCTCAGATGTGTTATTGTTTCATTTTGTACTTAACACTTTTCATTTCTTTCATACAAAATATTTTTTACATACTAGTTATCTTTCTAACATGCTAGTGGGTGCTTCATGTGATACATTTATTATGCAGGGATATTTTCTTCCATACTTGTTTGTTACATTGTTTGCTATAGCTTGTTTTTGTATGTGGGCCATGCCCTATGTTTAGTGTGCATGGCCATTATGGCCTGAAGTGTCTTGTGACATCATGGGTGGTGTCCCGTGTTTGCAACCCACTTTCGTAGTTTATATTGGCTTCCTTATTGTTTACTTTCTTTTTAACTTATACATTGTCTGCATAGCTTACACTTTATTTGATTTATACATGCATGCTTGTTTGGACTAACACTTTTTTTGTAGCCAATCTTTTATGTGCACCTTGGTTTATACCAAGTGCATTGCCTTCCCCCTATAGGGCGCAATTTATGTAGTTATTCCTCTTTTGAGGCCACATTATCCTATCAATGACATCACATGTGCCCCTAAAGAGGGGGGGTCATCATTTGGTGATTTTACATTCTACATAGCACTTCTACACTGGTTCAGTTCAGTTTCAGCCCTTGGAATTTTGGTTTATACAACGAGTGGCTTCAAACTAGTCTACGAACCCCATAGACAACGAATTTTACAGGACATATCTATCCTTAGCATTCTGGGGAGTAGTTACATGTTAGAGGATACAATGGATTTCCTCTCTACACTACTTCAACCAGTGGCATCAGATTTCCCAAAAACTTAGAAATACAAAGATCTCTTCACACACAACTTTAGGGAAGCAATTACAATTTAGAGAATAATGCATCTTTCTTGCTACACTTCTATAGCCTGAGTGGTGTGAAATTGACCAAAAATATCACAGTACAAGACATTCTCTCTACACTCTTTTTCTCATCACGGATCAGGTGCACATGTTCCTTTTACATTTTTCATTTCCATTACATGCTTTTTACTATATACATGGATCTTTACATGAATTTTTGACATATATACATGCATATATGACTACTTGATCATCTTCTCCTTGTAGTTCCGGTCGTATGAGAAGAAAAAAGTCAACAATAACAACATCATGAACAACAACATTTTGCGGCAGCACACACCATACTAACCATGCAGGTACATCACACACATCAACAACTACACACACTTTTCCGCCATAGGTTCACTCTCATCACTTTTTTGTGCTTTTGCATCATTAGTTTCCACACTCCATCTTTTTGTCATTCCATGCTTTGTCTAGTCCTTCAACACATTTTCTACATCACTCTAGATGGTCATCAAGTACACATCTCTATTTACTTTATGTTACCAAGCGTTCTACTTGCCAACATAAAGTGGGAGAAAATGTAGACACTAAATCACATACTTTGGGTATTATTTAGTCCCGGTCTCATACTACTATTCATATGGTTTTTAAGTTAAGAAATTACTAATTAACCCCCATCTTTTTGCCATTTTATTCTGCTATCTACTGTCATTCCCGACCTTCACCACATACTTTCCCAGTCAATTTTCTTCATTTTGTGTTATTTTGCAATTGACTGGGGCACCCAGGCTAGTACGAGGGCGCCGATAGGGGCCCTAGTCCCAGTCAAGGTGCCTTGATCCTTTTTACACTTTCTCGACACTTTTTTGACATTTTCTAGCTATTTGAACATTCTTTCTTTTTGGTGGTTGGCCTCTTCACTGTTAATTATGAAATTAGATCAAGAGAACCATATAAATACAAAGTTATGAGATTATAATGAGGGACCAAGCACTAGGTACTACTATCAGTACCTAAGGTTACATCCATCCAGGGCTCCATTTGCATCCATCTAGCTCCATCATAAGGGACAAGGTTGGTTCATCTTCATCACACATCATAAGAGGGAAGTTTATTCTATTCCATCCACCATTTTATTACATTTTCTACACATAGTTATTGCTCGCTACTTTCACAAAGTTTGACTGACACAAGAGAACCTAGGGCTTCACACACACACATAGAACTACATTGGGTCAGAGATATTGTGTAATGCTCAGTTAGTAAGTCCACCATTGTGGCCGTTGAGGACAATCGAACCCTTCATTTGCATTTTTCTTATTTAGGGTTTGATGCATATTTTGGGGTTTTACAGGTTTATCTTTCATCATTTATCATTGGCAAAATTCAACACAAAGTAGAAAATTACATGCGATAGATAAAAAAGGCTTTGTGTCATTATTTAACCTTTTAAATTTGGTTTTTGGACCATCTGCATAGACCAGGGTGCCCATAACTCAGACTAGGGCAACCATAGGCACTATGATGCTCTCCAGGGACCCCAGTCCACTCAGATTTCCTAGATCTACAAGTTTTATGAATTTGGCATAGTTGTATCCTCCTATTTCTCCAACCATCTCTATGACACAGTCCAACGAGCTCATCGAATCAACTATGCTCCTTATAACCCTTCATTGTATATTAGGGTTTTTTATTTCTACTTTCTTAGTTGTTTGGGTCACTTTTGATATTTATTAGCAACATTCATTTACTATTATGTTATGCTATTCATAGTTTAGATTAACTTAATAATTTAAATTTTAGTTAATTAGGTAGTTCTTTGTATGCATGTTGAAACTTGCAAAGGGAATTTTCCTAATCAAGAGGCATTTTTTGACCTACAACAAAGTTTCCAATAACCCATACACTCATTGAAGATCTAGCTTAAGTTGTTGTTTTAAGTCCCATGGTAGAGTTGTTTGCTACATGCAGATTTGTGGAAATTTTAGAGCCGTAGTGAAGATATTCTTGATCCAATATGGCCATAGCCTGTGTACATGAAAATAATTTCAGATTCGCACTGAAGATCTTCTCTTGGATTCATCAAAACCCTCCTCCTTTTGCTAAAACTATATTTCAGTAAAACAAGTGCATTTCAAATTTAGTACAAATTCATTTAAAATAGGGCTTATTTATGTGAAATAATTATTGTAAAACTTTTAATAAGTAGCTTCATATCGAGTGTAATTTTTTCCAAAATTTAAATATTTGCCATTTCCCAAAGCATTGGACCTATTTATTTTGTTAAAAACACTAATTTATAAAGTGTAAAAATTGTTAGTGGGCTTCTTGATATGGTTTTTGGGGGGCGTACAATGTGTTTCCTCTATTTTTCGGAACTTCTTTCTTTATGCAAATTTCTTCATATTCTGCAACAAATACCATAACCTTTCTTTCTACACTAATCGATCTAATTTAAATCAACCCACTTACACCTTTTAACTACCTTGAATGGAAATAAAAAATGACCATTGCACTTAGGAGAACATGTTTCTACCATATTACAATGGAGTTAGAACCTGAGATTGATGAAGGTGCAAAAAACGTTAAGTGGTTTAATAAGTGTGATGAAGACTTTGTTATTGTGTATCTTTAAGTGTCTCCTAAACTCCTATTTCACATAGAGTCAGCCAAATCTTTCAGCGAGGTGTGGAAAACCTTAGAAACCATATTTGGAAAAGTTCACATTATGAGGGTTTGTGAGCTAGAAATAGAAATTATCAACTTAAGTCTTAGCAACTTTGACACTTTGATTTTTTTTTACCAAGCTCATGTCCTTACGATTGTAGTTAAAATAATGTGGAATGCAAAATAAGGATGAACAACTACTTATTGTTGGAAATTAGGACACTGAGAGGGGGTTGAATTAACATCTGTTCAAACTTTTGAAACAATTTATGATTCTTCAACCATCCAAAGTAAAGAAATATTAACCATGATAAAGAAAGAACATTAAACCATGAAAGAGAGAGGATAAAACACACATGAACACAGTACGTAAAGTGGAAAACCATTCAAAGGAAAAAAAACACTGAAACTAAAAAACTAACTTGGACAAGAATGTCCTGTAGATGTTACATTTGGTTTCACAGTTGAGCATCAACTCAATATGGGCTTGCAACTCTAAAATCTAACCAAGCTACAACCTCATCTTTAACAAGATTAAACTTGGATGAAAGCTTTAACTCCCAAATTCAGTCACATAGAAGTTTTGTAAGATTCAATGTACAAGGAATCTTCAACTCCCTTACTGTTAAACATCTACTCAGTCTTGTTCACAATTTTTGATCACTTATGATGTGTTGTCTTCCAAAACTAATTATGATCACTTCTTTAGCTCAAATCATTCTCTTTTCACTCTCCTTCATTTTTTTCATGCACTATAGATCAAGGCCTCTCTTAAAATTTTTCTCCATATTTTTAAATCAAAAATATATCTCAAAACATATGTACTTTCATCTCCACACCTATTGTAAAATTTCAGTCTTCAATGTATAAAATATATCTTTGATTTTTCATCACCTTTTCTATATGTTCAATGACATATTCATCAACAACCAACTATATAATCACCTTAAAATATTTAGTAACTTCAAATCAGATATCCTAATATTCTCTTACACTTAACCTTACACTAGAAACTCTTGACATTCACTTGGCAACTTGAATAAGAGAGAAGCCATGACCTCATCCAAAAACTGTCCAATATGCAATCATTGCATCTACAGAGGGTAAGTTACACTTTCTGATAATCCTTGGGCTTCTCATGGCACATTTTACATCTAAGATGAGTTATGGAACTCTCATCAGCTCTCTACCCTTATGAAGTAACTGAAAATATGTCATTTCAAACTTGACATTGTCATTTGTAACTTCCATTTCCAATTTTTGTCATTTTCTCCACCTTGGAATATTTGTTCTTTATAAAATTTTAACTCATGCTAAGAGTTAAGATGAACTTTACATGTTACCAAGGTATTCTCACATTATTTTAAGGCCTTTATGAGCTCCACAACTCACCATTTCGTCCACAAGACTCCATTAGATATCATTTTCTCAAGCACATGTGCACAGACATGGATTCTTCAAAAACCAGTCAAGATATTTCTTCACTAACAACAATGTATGATCATTAAAGACTTCTAAATTATTTTAGAATGATTTTATAGAGCTCTTATTCACCTTCAAATATTTGGAGCAGCTAAAACACCTCCATTCTTATCAAGACACACTTATTTTGACAAGATCTTACGATAGTTGCAGACCCAAAAAATCAATCCTCATTAGATGAGGTATAAATTCACTTAAACACTTGTACATATTTTGAACATGATAATAATTTCATTTATGAAACAAATATGATTGTGTTTCAGACCACAAAAACCATTCTTATTAAAGAATATGTCCAACACACAAAAAAACATTTTCATCATGAACCAAGACTTGAAATAGTTCACATGGGACCTGTACATCAACTTCAAGTACTCATTTGTATAGATTATGAGAAGAATAAAATATTTACACCTCTATTTCACATACCTACTTGACAAGCCTAAAAGGGAAGTTGTGGATCAATAAAACTTGTGGATGTAAACACTTCATCAAACCAAACCAAGAACACTTAGAGGTCATATGGAACACCTTCCTGTTGTTCAAGACCAAAGATGAGGTGATTCATCATGAGCACCTTCATACCTTTATGACTAGTATTGCATTAAGAGCATTCTTAAATGATAGAGACAATAACATACATGTATCATTAGCTTTCTCCAAAGGAATAACTTAAATGACTTCATGAACATCAAGAACACATCCCCATCATCCTTGAGAAAATTTTTAGCATAGGTTCCTTTACAAATTTTATCTATACTCTAGAATCTTCACAAAATGCCTTTTTTTATGGTGGGGTCCACCAGGTGTCAAGAGATTAAAAAGTCATGATAGTATTCTTTGATGAGTTCTCTACATGCTTAGATTCATAAAAAAGAAAAACAATTTCATTTGGATCCCTAACTAGAGAATTTTCTCCATACTGATTTAACTTTGTTTGAGGAAGGCTTTAGGGAGCTTCACAAAAATGGATAGAACTTTCTTATTTGACATTAATTTTACCTCATACACTTTTTAACGTATTTTATCCCGATTCTCTTCAAATTTTTATCTTATGATCTATCTTATTAAGGCTCCACAATTTTTATTGAATGCTAAGAAGTTAAAGTTCTATTTTAGCTTACCTCACTTAATCTGGTTTTACTGAAAATGCAATATCTTGCACAAAGATCCTCCTCATGTCCTCAAATTTGGAAAAAACTTAATGAATACCTCATCTACGATCTCTAATGGTCATTTTTTTTGGTTCACACTGAAACTTCCAATCCAATCTCATTTGTGCATGCTAAAATTGTTTGCCTTAAAGGGTAGTTATATGAATGACCATTGAAGTGCCTATAATAGTTTAATTATGACATGTAGATTAATATTTAGACTATTTAAAATTTCCATACATGCTTCCCATGCCTGCACTAATGTTTTCAACTTGTTTTGCTTCATAGTCTCATGCTAGGTGCCTGAAATAGGACAATTTGGGCTAGTTTACATTGTAAATCACCATGATTGTCATGTTCTTCACCTTTTATCCCCTTTAATATGTCATATAATATGTTTTATAACTTCATCATTCTTCACCATAAGCATCAAGTTTATAATTCACCTTTCCAAGTCCCTTTGCTAGTTATACCTAGGGATTAGGCATCCCTAACTGATCTTTTCTAAAAAATTCCACTCTTGTGCCCCTATATTCATCCTTCTGACCTTGTTTGGAATTCATATGCATGATAAAAAATGTACTAAATCATATTTATAGACCCTCACATCATCACTTTGTATGTACCTATCTCTAGATACTCAAAAGTCAATGCCTAAACAGGTGTTCTCAAGCCACTGACATCTTCTGCCTTGTCTGAGTCACTCTAAGCTCTCTCTGGATCTCTCGAATCCTAATTTTCCATTAATATTCCGTTGAAATTGATTAAAAATCAACATACACTTTCCAATAGTTATTTTTGTGCTTTCCAAACTAGGTTCTGACTACAATATCTTTTTTTCTACAATTTATGCTACTAAGAGGGATTTTGGATCCACATGGTCTATGCCATCCTTAGATGAATTCAATGCTAATTTCAAAAATGAACAAGAAAATTTAATGTAAATGGGTACCTTGAAGTCATCCAAACCTCAGGCCCTTATTGTTGGGAATTGGAAACAAAAGTCCTCTAGTAACCAAGAGAAGAAGAAAAATAAAAAGGATCGAGAAAAGAAGAAAGAAAATAAATCCACTACCTCTTCTAAGTCTACCACTGAAACCTTCAGTTCAAATGGGAATCCTAATAAGGAAAATATTGAGTGTGCCTATTGTAAGAAACTTGGGGACAATGAGTGTAAATGTATGAAGAAGTAGATTGACCACCTCAGTCATCTCCTTGAGAAGAACAACATAGGGGTACCTTGAATCTATCAAATAGTCTTCATCAACCAAAGAATATACTAACGAAAAGGAAAAAGATAAAGATAAAGAGAAACATAAGGGAAATGACACTAATTGTAGTTGCATCCTCATCTAGTCCTTCATGGGTTGTCGAATCTTGGTGCTTCACACCACATGGGTTCATCATAGGTTGAGTTTTCTTTCATAGAGACCTACAACATAGGTCCTCCATCACTTTAGGTTATAATAGTCTAGCCACAGTTTTAGAGAGAGGGTCTGTTGAAGTTGAAGGTGGAACATTCAAAAATATTCTCAGTGTACCTTCACTTTCAACTAATATTCTCAGAGTGTATCAGATGACTCACATATGGAAGAGCATGAGAGTCCTACTTTCATCTAGATTCAATTGAGATCAAGGATTAGCATAACGACACTACAGTAGCAATGGGAATGGTAGACCAACATGTCTAAGTTATATACGTTCATCACACTTTTCACCTAATGTTTCCCCTAATATACTTCTCACACATTCAGACGGAGTTAGCAGATTATGACATGAGTGAGTTTTGTGCAATCTTAGTTGCCATTACATTGAGCATATCAGTCAGCATGAGATGGTTACAATTTTTTCCTAGAGTTCATTTCTCAAAGGGAATTTGTGAGGGTTGTGCTTTTGGAAAACACCCTAAAGAGAAATTTGACAAGGGTAAAGCTTGTAGAGCTTTAACAACTTTAGAGTAGATTCATAGTGATGTCACAAGGAATTTTCCCCATCCTTCTTTCATTAGGGTAAAATATTCTCTCACCTTCATAGATGATTTTTCTAGATATATATGGGTCTATTTTCTTAGGAAAAAGTTTTGAAGTGTTCAATTATTTTTGGGACTTCAGGGAACACGACTAAGAAACAATCTAGGAAATGCATCAAAGTTCTTCAAACATATAATGGGTGGGAGTATGTTTAGCAATATATTTGAATAGTTTTGCAATATAGAGGGTATTGATCCAGAAAAGACAGTGCCTTACACTCCTCAATAGAATGGAGTGGAAAATGCAAAAATAGGTCCTTGAAAGATATGGAAAACCGTATGATCCACTCTATATACTTTGACTCCGTAATTTTGGGTAAAAGCCATTAATTGTTCCTATTGTATACAAAATTGGGTCTACCCAAAAAGATTTAAAATTTATAACTCCCTTTGAAGCTTGGAAAAATAGGAAAATAGGAGTTAAGCACTTCAGGTTCTTTGGATCACCAACGATGACACACATTCCCAAAACTAAACACAAAAAAATGGATCCTCAATCCAAACCTTGAATCTTTGTTGGGTATCCAAAAGGGGTCAAGGGATATATAATTATCCATCCTATTAATCATGATTTGTTAATTGAGACAAGTATTAAGTTTCACGAGAGTCCTAATGATTCTTTACTTGATGCTTCTCCATCTACATTGGCTTCACTCAATTTTAAGGAGGGGTGTTAGGATTCAGATCATCCACAATAGGTTCCTGAGGAAGCATCTTCTACTTCTTCTAGTCCTGATAGTGATAAAATTAATGAGGATTTATCCTCATCTACTTCTATCCATACTTCATGGGATGATGATTTGACACATGACTCACCCACTTTAGGACCTCTTTCTGGCTAGGTAGACACTCCAAAGTGTAGGTACTTGGGAAAGGGATCTAGAGGATGACAAACGTACTCTTGATAAAAATCAAAGTAGCTCACGTTACTTTTATGATTTAGTGAAAGATCCATAGATATTCGTAGAGGCTTCAGACATACATGAGTGGGATAATGTTATACATGAGGAATATAATTCCTTAATCAACAATCACACTTTGGATTTGACATAACTTCCTAAGGGAAGGAAGATGATCAATTTTGATAGATATATCAAACCAATTTTTCAGAAGATGGGTTAGTTGATAAGTATAAGGCTCAGTTAGTAGCCAAGGGTTTTTCACAGGTAGACAAAATAGACTACTCAAAGAACTTTGTACCCATATCAAAGAATAATTCAATTAGAATCACACTTGTGTTAGCCACATAACATGGTTGGAGTGAGCACCAGATGGATGTGAAAATTTATTTTCTTCTTGGAGACCTACAAGAGGAGATCTACATGGAGCAACTACCTGGGATTGTTTAGGATTCATCCTTAGTTTTCAGACTTAGGAAATCCATCTATGACCACAAGCAAGACCCTAGGGCTTGTTATGCCAAGATCGATTCCTTCCTCCTAGCTTATAGTTTCACTCAATGCCATTCAGATCCCAATGTATATCAATAGCGCTGAGATGATTCATTATTGATATTGGTACTTTATGTTGATAACCTTTTGGTCACTTTGAGTAATTCTTCGGCTATATTAGCAGTGAAGACAACTCTTTAGGATATATTCACCATGACTGACTTGGGTCTACTCCACTACTTCTTTGGCATTGAGATAACACAGTATGATTCAAGGATTTTACTTGCACAACTCAAGTACTCTCTCTATATTCTGCCTCGATTTCACAAGTCTAACTGTAAGCCATCTACGACTCCTTTATTATCTGGAGTCAACGTTGAGGTTGATTGTTCCACACCCTTGGTTGATGCTACTTTGTATTGACAACTTGTTGGCAACCTTATTTACTCAAATCACACCAGACTTGTTATCTCCTATGTCATTGGTATTGTTTTGAGGTACATGCGATGAACCTCATGAGCTACATTGGATAACATCTAAGAGGATTTTGCACTAAATTCATGGCTCAAACAGATATGGGATTCACTATAGGTTGGTTCAAACATTGACTTGATCAGCTATTAAGACTCAGATCAAGGCTGGGTGATACTAATTGTTGTAACTCCAGCTGCAGGTTACAATTTATCATTGGGTTATGGTCGTATCAGTTAGTCGAAGAAATAAGCAAAATGTTATTTCTCTAACATCCACATAGGTAGGATCGTATCGGGGATATGTTAACAAAGCTACTGAGGATATTGGGATTCAAGGCGATTCTTTCTGAGATTGGCACCCAAATGAGGAAAAATACAATCTATATTTTGTGATAAGCTAGACCACCATCTAGATATACAGGAATCTAGTCCTTCATCAGAGGACCAAACACATTGAGATTCACGTGCACTTCATTTGATATCTCATTCATGAGAAGGTGATCAATTTCATATTTTGATACTCTTTAGAGCATGTTGTTGACATATTCACTAAACCTTTCACTGAGAGAAAGCTCATTCATCTACGATATCTTCTTGGGGTGCGGTCTACATTAGACAACTTCATCATAGTTTAGGGTGAAATTTCTAGCCTCTTCAATTCTTCATGTATCTCTTTTAGGGGGAGTTTTTCCCATTGGGTTTTCTCCTTTTTCTCTATCTTATGAGAGAGATTTCATTGTACTTGGGTAACTCATCAAGATTTATTCCCGGGACCCACTTTCCTTTTTCACTACCCACCTAAGATGTTCTTTTGAGGGGTTAGTGTAGGATTTATTTTCCTCGCTTTATTTTTATTATCATACTCGATATATTCCACCTCACTTTGAGTTTCCCTACACTTATAGGATATGTTTGGTTAGGTGTATACTTGACTACACTATTCTAGGTGTTGGTTATCACTTAAATACACTATTCTAGGTGTTATTTAGCACTTGAATACACCATTTCTAGGTGCTTTGTTACCATTATTCAAAGTGGATATTTCCATAATTTTAGGAGGAGGTTACACATTCACCTCCTATTATGTTCATATATTTGCATAATTCTATTTGATCATTTTGAGTTAGATCTATTTCTATGTTATTGCAATTATCTCTCTTGTATTTTCGTAATTTCCATTCTTGTATGCTTGCTTTGTTTTGTCTTGGAACAATTCACGTCTCGCATCGTTCAACTGTGGATTCTTCGAACCAATAGATATGTGGTACTTCTCTGATACATTATTTTTTTACTTAGATTGTTTAAATAATCATTTTGTTTTTTATTTTGGATTTTGTTTGTGAAGCTTCACTTTCATTTGTTTACTATCATTTATTTATTTTTAGTTATTTATTTCAGTCAGTTAGATTAGATTTGAATTTATTTATTTATTTCATTTTGTTAGATTATATTTGCTTTCAATTTTTTATTTCCTTTCAAACATTTTTAATTATCGATTAAAGAACTAAAAAAACATTACTTCCTTTATCCCCTTTTGCATATAGCTTTAGACACCTCATGGTCTTGAAATTTTTAAAAATTAAATGATGAGGGCTAAAATGAACCTTGTAATCTGTTATCGCCAAATCATTGCATCCCTATGAATGGCCTGATTAGAGACGGGAAATTTAGTGTGATTTGGTAACATGGGATCACCTCTTAAGCTATGGGACTTGGGCTCAAGGTGAACCTCCGAAGAAGGCCAAATTCCTCTTCCTAAACTAAGCACTACACTTCTCATAATGAAATAAAGAAACTACCTAGACCTAAACTAACATTTCAAGAGGATTAGGGAAAAATATTTGCAAGAAATAAAACCTAAATTAGAAGTGGTGATGCACCAAGAAAGGTGTTTTGCTAGACTAAATCCCATCTTGTTAATGAAGAAAAATAAAAATTGGAAGATTGAACATGCATTACAAACCCAACCACATACAATACTTCACTCCCAAAATAGGCACATTAACTCTTGAAACTTGCAATGGAGACCAAGGTTGCACAATACACCTGCAAACAAGAGAAAGGAAATAAAAAAATTGATGCAAGGACACATAATTAGTCACAAAACATAATTTCCTTATTTTAAGCACTTGCATAGTGCATCATTACAACAGAGAAAGGAAGATGATGCCATTACAATGTTTTGAAGAAAGGCTTGTGAGCATACAAATTCACAACATCTCAACTTGTGAAGAGAGGGGAAGCTTGGAAAAAAAATGTCTGACTCCTTTTGAATAAGAACCCTTTTACAATTTATAAAATTTACTCTTTTGAATAAGAACCCTTTTACAATTTATAAAATTTACTAAGTTAAGGAGAGAAAGAAGGAGAAAGTCCTAAAAACTAGGCAATATTGTAGTAGAACATGTCTACCATGCTTGCCTCATTAATTACAATTTTGACTTTCCAAGAACTATCTAAAGAATGAGGAAATATTGCAATTTTGGAACCAAAAAATTCTTAAAATCCATTTATAAATGATTCCATTGTGTAATTCTTATTCTACCGATTCCAACGACTATAATTTTGTGGAAAACAAAAAATCTGGGAGGAAGTTATGGCTTGTTGAATAAAAGTTCCTTTTTTGGGGCCGGGCATTATACTACATCAACATGCCTCATAAATTCAAAATTTTAAATTTTTAAAATAATATTTTAATAATTTTCCTAGGATCCAACTTGGTTCTTAGTGGAACCCACAAAATTAAAATTATATTTGTGGAGGTTTTAGTGTTAGTTGGCTAACTAGTTTTCCAACCAGCTCGGTGAGCTAGTTGATGAGCTCTTTGTTTGTATTGCATTGCATGGTGGATTTTAACCTACATGCTTCGTAAAGGATGTATCTCTATATTTTGCATTGATTTCATCAAGCCCATATAGCTTGCTAGATAAGCCCCATGTTCTTAAATGTTGGTAGATTCTTTATTGAATTCACCGCCTTTATCTTCATTTCCCAAGTTACATGGCACTATTTTCCTCAATCAGGGAGCAGTCCTTTCCTAAATAATTAACCCCTACATCGGCTTGTCCTTTAGGCATCACCCACTTATCAAGCACTCATGTGTTAAACTCGGAATTTAACTTTGTGTATTGCATTTCACATAGCTCAGTCGGCCTCACCACCTCTTTAACTAACTCGGTCGATGACTTATTCATTCCCCAACTTATCAACCAAATATCCTGGGCGCTATGCCATGTTATATTGATCAAGAAAATTGGTCATCTCTGTGCCATCCAACCCAAAGTGAATGAGTTTTGAAGCAATGAATTCTAGAAGAAAAAACTTGGGCCCCCTCTAAATTGTAAAAAACTAAAGCTTCGAACTCCGAATTTCAGAGTTCAGGATTCGGAAAATTTTCTCCAATTTTCACCAATTCCTTCAGGTAGTCTTCGAACTCCGATGTAGGATTTCCCCAAAATCTGAAGTTCCCTTCCCCCCTTTGATATCCAAACATCTTCAACATCTATCTCTACAACTCACTTCTCCATGATGAGCTTGTCTCTTCATTTACACTGACCAACTTGGCTAGAATGTTCAGGCAATTAGCTGCATAGTTCCCCAAGTTTGAGGAAGATCCTGAATTCAAAATCCAACATGACTCCAATGATCTCAACAAGATATGAAACTTGACTCAACACCGACCTCACCTCCACATGTCTGTGGCCTCGTCTCGGAACAATGACTCATTTCATACTTTCTACATGCTTTGTTTAACATCGAGCTTGTCAGGCTGACCTTATTTGTGCAATCATGATGACTCGGCTCTAAAACTATGAGTCCTAGCTTGTGTTTCTATGGTTATCTATTTGGCCTATCCTTCCATGAGCTGATACATTGGGCCGGTGAGTTGTGCATTTTTGAGTCCCCAAAGCTTCACGTTGACATTGTTTTCCCTGAGCTAACCTTGAGGTATGCATTGGGCTCATCATGATATCCTATCACTAATTTGAATTAGTTTACAAGATAATTACACCGAGGTAGTGAAAACCTCTTGAGATCTCGACTTCGTCATTTCACATGCTCGATCCGTTTGTAATGCTTCCACGCACATCTCAAAATGATCTCGATTGACTCAGTCCCATGCCGAATACTACTCGCATGCATTGAATCTCCAATTACACACCTGATGTGAATTCACCTCGCCATATTTTCTTTCTCAGCATCGTTGAGTCCTTCACCCCATGAACTCATAACCATGCATCTTTGCGGGCCTCAACTTGGTCTATAGATACTTGATTATGACGAGCTCAAAACTCTAGCCTCATTTATACCTTCATGACATCCATAGGTAAGTTGAATCTCCATTGAGTCACCTGTGGGCTTGGTTTTAACTTCGAGTCCCCTTTGCAAGTCATGGTTTTTTGATTGAGCCGACTAGCTCGTTTTCATGGAAGAGCTACATATTGGTCTGGTCCTTACTATCGTAGTTTTGACAACTCACTAGAATGAGTTGATTCTCCCTTTACTATGGCTCTGTCTCATGAGTTCAAACCAAAATATGTGTATATTTCCCACTTAGCTCATTTGATAATTGTTGTTGCAAAGTAGCAGCACCCCCTGGATGTTGATTAGATTTCTAGTTTGATCATACTAGCATCCAGTGTGATCGCACAACATTGAATCCTTTCCCCAAGTGTGGGACTTACAAAATGAGAAAGGAATCTCCAGTTTAGAGGCTGGTTTCTCAATTCCTCTGGTCAGATTTATCACTTACAAGTTGCAGAGGTCTATATTCCTTACCCTACCCTAAATTCCAAAGGAGACAGAGATAGAGAATGCAAAAAAGCTAAAACTAATGCTAATAAGTGATGCACCAAAGGAGTGGTGAGCATTTTTTACTTCTGCAGATTGACACAGTCCATAAAAATGCAACAAAGAACCTCATGCACAAACTGATAATTGTAATGAAGGATCAAAAATTAACCGAACAACATAGGAAGAGGATGAAAACTAATCACAGAGGCCGTATTGTTATTTTAATCATCAAAATCACTTGCATTACAACACCTGAGAGGAAAAATAAAGTTACAACTCTTAGAAAAGGTCTGATATTCCACCAAAATCACTTCCAAGGTGAGAAAGGGGACCTGCAATACACAAAGAATGTTCCACCCTTTGAAAATGAGCCAAATTTGTCTTTTACAGTGCAAGGGACGAGCCCAGGAGAGAGAAACGTGGGAAAACATGGAAGGGATTCAACCATTGACCAAAAAGCATTCAAAACAGCATCGACATCCTTACAGACCCATCCCTTGACATTTTTAGCCATGCTGGGAGAGAATGCAAGCCATTCTTCATTAAAAATGGTGGTTGAAACGTCATTTCTATCTATGACCACGTGCCAGAGGCGTATCATCTCATTGGCCGCGGGCCTTTCAGGGGAAATGTTTTCCAAAAAACTCCGCCGAGCCATAACTTCAAAAATACATGGAGTTAGGAGGAAAACTTTACCTTTCTGGAAAGCTGAGAAAGAGCTCTATCCAATGGTGTCATTTCTAGAAGGTTTTGAGTGCCTCAAAAGAAAAATATTATGACTGAGGCACAAGAGAGGAAAAAATGAGAGGAGTTAGCCACAAAAAATGAGCAGGGGCACATTTTGGATAACAATTTTGGCAACTTAGAGGGGTCATCTGCCTGCTGGATGAAGTTACCAGTTGCCTGAAGCAATCCATTGGGTATGAAGTCATTGAATTCTCTGTTTGATACCCCAACTAACTAGAACACTGCAAGGAGGAAGATGGAATATCACCTGATGGAGCAAGGCCTGCAAACACATCTCCAGGAACAATAAGCTTGTGCCAAAGCACTTAGGGAAAGAAAAACTAATCTACAACAAAACAATGTGCACAAGCACTTGGAGGAATGAAAACCTAAGCTAATATTTACAAGGTGGAGAATTTCCCTTTAGTAGCAATGCTTTAGATGGATCCCATTGACTGGAATCTGTATTTCTTCGCCATTCAATGAAGACAATTGGAAGGCATTGCTGTCCTTACACTTTGTGACCATGTATGGGCCACTCCAAGTGACATCAAATTTTGAATGCCTTCCCGGTTTTGCTCTGTCTGCATCCCATTTAACACTAGATCTCCAACTTGGAAGGATCTATTCTTGGCCTTTCTATCAAAGGTCTTCTTTATCAAAGCCTGATCCTTCTCCATTGCTTGGGATGCCTGATTCCTAATTTATTGGAGCTCCATCAATTTTGCATATGTAACTTCCATGGGCTCAAACTCAAACAACTCCAACTGTTTCATGAGTTCCAATGTTGGCAACTCAAGTGATATGGGCAAAATTGCCTCTCTCCCATAAACAATCCTGAATGGAGAATTACCTGTAGATCTTTTAGGAGTTATCCTATCAGCCCATATATCTGATTTCAATTTAGTATGCCAAGACCTCTGAATGATCCTCAACAAGTTCTTGTTTGTAGATTCAGCCTGGCCATTACCTTGGGGGTAATAGTTTGATGAAGTACTTAGGTAGATCTTGTTCTTGACAGCCCATTCAGTCACCTTGGACCTGATGAATGCCAATGCATTATCTGATATTATTGTAGCAGGTACACAAAATCTGGTTGCTATTCCCTCATAGAAGTCTAGGATGCTAGATTCATTTGCTTCCTTGAGTGCTATTGCTTCAGTCCACTTAGTGAAGTAATCTGTGGCTATTCAAATCCACTTGTGCCCTTGGCTTGAATTGGGATTAATGACTCCAATGAAGTCTAAACTCCATTGCATGAATGGCTGGTCAACTAAAATTGGATGCAATGGAAGGGCAGCTAGCCTCTCTTTACCTGTGAAGAATGCACAATTCTTGCACCTCTTGATCCATACATAATAATGATTGAAAATATTGGGGAAATAATAGTCAGCCCTCATGATCTTTAGAGCTATCACTCTTTGTGCAAAATGACCACCAGCTGGTCCACCATGGAAATCTTCCAACATCCTATGAATCTAATTTGTACCAATGCATCTCAGCAGTACTCCATTCACATCTCTTTTGAACAAGACACCATCAACAAGGGCATATGGGACAACCTGCAATATGAAGTGTCTTCTTTGGGTTTTTTTCATCTCTGGAGGGCATAGGCCTATGCTTAGGAAGTGCATTATACTTTGGGTCCAACAAGGAGTGGGGACACCATTATTTTCCTCTTGAGTGCTTCCTTGCTCATGGCTGTCTTGCAACACCAAAACAACCTCCTTCGCGTTGCATGATTCCTCTTGTTTGCTCAAGATCAGCTGCTCACACAATCCTTTTCCTCTTACCAACTTGGTGACTTTGATCTCAATGTCATACTCCATAACACGAGTAATCTAACCTACCCTTTTTTCATTCAAGTCTTTGTTGAGGAGGAAGTCTTTAACCCCCGCATGAGAAAATAACAATTGGACCTTATTGTTTGAAACTAGATGCTTGAATTTCTTCAAGCTCCTGATTACTGCAAGAACATGCTTCTTAATGAAAGAATATCTCACCTTATAGTCCTCCAAGATTTGGCTAAAGAAAGCAATTGGCTACTCATCATTGTCTTTATTCTGCTGTACCAAAATTGCAGAAATAGTATCATCACCTCCAAACGCATAGAGGATGAAATTCTTGGAGAAATCCAGGTTGATGAGAGTTGGGGCTTGAGAGATGGCTTCTTTGATTGCTTCAAAAATTTCCTTTCCTTCTACTGTCCATTTGAAAGCCATGATTTTCTTTAGCATCTTGGTGATAGGTCTGACAAGGGCTACAAAATTTGGGACAAACCTCCGAACAAAATTTATTCTTGCCAAGAAACTTTGAAGGGCCTCCTTGTGGCTTGGCAATGGTAGTGCTCTTATGGCTTCGACTCTTTCTGGATCAATTGCTAATCCTTCTTTGGAGATAATGTGGCCAAGGAGCTTTCCTTCACGGGCTAGAAAAACACACTTTTTAGGATTCAAGGAGACTCCAAATCTTCTACACATTTGGAACACTTGTCTCAAATGAAAGAGGTGGTCTACTGTATTTTTTGAAAAAACAGTGATATCATCAAGATATATCAGTACAATGTTGTTAATCAAACCTTTGAATGCCATGTCCATTGCTCTTTGGAAGGTAGCTCCAGCGTTGGACAACCCAAATGGCATTTTCCTATATGCATAAGTTCCCCATTTAGTTGTAAAGGCTATCTTGAATTGATCTTATTCCTTCACCATAATCTGATTATACCCTGAATAGCCGTCAAGTAGTGAAAACCTCTCGGAGCCAGCAACAACTTGTAAAATATGCTCCATGGAAGGAAGTGGATAATGATCCTTGAGAGATGCTCTATTCAAATCTCTGAAGTCAACACACAATCTAATTTCCCCACTCTTCTTTCTAACTGGAACCAAGTTGGCAACCCAACTAGAATGCTTGATAGGGAATATGATTCTTGATTCTATCAACTTATTCAATTCTTTTCTCATGAGAGGCTCCATGTGGGGGTTGACTGGCCTTTGTTTTTGCTTGATGGGCTTAGTATTTGGATCTAATTCAATTGTGTGTTGAGCTAACTCGGGATTGAAACCTTTCAAATATTCATAGCTCCAAAAAAACAGATCAGGTAATTCTTGACAAAGTTGTATGAACTCATACCTTTCTTGCTCAGTTGTCATCTTACCAATTTGGAGTGATTTGCCTCTTTCTACTGAGATGGACACTGAATCTTCTCCCTTCACTTGGATGTTTGCTTTCTCCTTCCTAAACTGATAATTAGGATTGAAAATGGACTCCAAAGTAATAAGTCCCTTTGGTAGTTTGTTGGTTCTCAGCTGCACCACTTGGTCACCATAATGCTGCTCTAACTTTTCTTGATTTTTGGCTGAGAATTCAGCCTCTTCTTGCAAGAAATGGATGATTTGCTGATCATTTTCAAACACTTGCCAACTTACATTGTTATTTGGCACTGAAGGCCTCACAATCACATGGATGTTTGGCTGTACCTTGTCTTTTTGAATGCTCTCCACAACGTCAAAGGCTGCCCCAAATGCTGCAAGCCTGTCAGCAGCTTGGTTCTCTTTTCTAGGAATGGATTTTATTGTAAAGCCCTCAAAATATTCAATGAGGTCCCACACCTTGTTCTTGTAGCACTTGAGTAGATTATTCTTGACAGCATGCTGCCCCTTAACTTGGTTGACAATAAACTCACTGTCACCAAATAATTGCAAGTTCTTTATCCCTCTCTTGATTGCCCAATGCAGTCCTTGCACCAAGGCTTCATATTCAGCAGTGTTGTTAGAGAATGCAAATTGAAATCTAAAAGTTGAATAATACTTAACTCCTTGAGGTGAAACCAGCATGGCTCCCCCTCCTGCACCTTTCCTACTCCTTGATCCATCAAAAAACAACTACCATACCTCATTTTCATCTTTGTGGTTTGACTTGGTGATGCTAGGAATAGGCTGATTTTCTTCATGTATGCAATAGAATCCCAGCTCAGATTATTCTATTTCTTGATAAGGATCAAAAGCATGCACCTTGCTTGCCCATTCATCAAGATTTATATCTGGGATGCTTCCTACCTTGGTGTTAGCTTCATCATTGCTTGGATAATCCTCTTGATCAAACGCTGAACAATTGGCATTAATCTGACTTGGAGTGTAAGGCTCAATGTGAAAGTTTGCAATAGGTTCAGACCTGATTGTGGCTTTGGTTCCATATCTTGTTCTGAACAACATGTTTGACCGGTCAGTAGACAAGTAACCTCCAATCTTAGCTGTGAAATCCCTTGACAAACATAGGGCAAAGAGTGGTGGAAGGTCTATTACTGAGACATCTTGCAAAACAACCACGTTGGGACATGCATGCAAAGTAAGACTCAAGTTTTTAATCACCCTGACTATTGTTACTGCTGTCCCATCCAACTGCACCACCCCTTTGGATATGGTTTCATACTGAATTCCCAACTGATCAGCTATTTGTTTGGGCATTGCTGAACTACTTGCCCTGGAATCAATCATGCAATTGTGTACTAATTGGTTCCCAATGATCAATGAAACATAGAATGGAGGGGGATTCAATATTTTACCTTGCTATCCTCCATGATTCCCCTCAGGCTGGGGAGCATTTGTGAGCACCTTCTCTTGCATTTGGACTTGCTGATTTGAAGTTGACCAGTCCTTCATGGCAGCTTGTAGCAAATCTCTTTGGCCTGGGATAGATAGTGATTCCCACATTAATATGTTTACATTTGTCTTCTTCATCTGATCAATGATATTGAATGGGGATGAAGTATCCTTTTGCTGTCCCTTGGCCTGCACATTCATCCCTTGTATATGGGCAGTAACAACTGGCATTTGAGTTGGCCTAGGAACTATTTTAGGCAGTCCTTATGTGCTTGGGATTGCATTTTTCTTGCCAATAGTTTGTGGAGTGACAGAAGGTCGTGAATTACTTGGGGCCAATGGCTATTCTTCACCCAAATTTCTCCTCTTTGACCTTGTGTTGGCTGCAACACTTTGGGAAACTTTCTGGTTCATGCCACAAAAATCTTCTGCCTGCCAGTTTACAAGTGTGGTATCATTTGGAGCTGATTGTTGCTGGAATGTTTCTTGTTGCTGGTTATTTCCTTGACTACCTTCACCCTCCACACCAGTTGTTGTCACCATTAATGTTTGATTCAAGGCACCGTTGAAGCACATGGACTGGTTATGAGGTTCATTGTATGGGAAACACCAATCATACTCTTGAGCTATATTGTTTTGTACTGGCACTAATGCTTTAGATGCAAATGTAACATTGGGATTATAGGGTTGAAATGGTCTGTTGACAGGAGGCCTTGATTTAGATTTGCAGTTGGATTGGGTGGTCTATGAGGTTGATATGGCTACCTGTTAGGCTGAGCTTGAGGCTGGAAGGAAGGTATAAAACCTTGAGCTTGTTGCCTTTTGAGTGTAACCAGCTCATTACCTAGATTTTGCAATTGCTTCATGACTTCTTGAAGTTCATTTGAGGCACTAGAAGATGAAGTGGAAGCTTCACTTGAATTCTAATATCTAGGAGTGGGAATAGAAGCTAAATTAGGTACTTGGCTAGTACTTGGGCTCTCTAAACTTGGAAATAATGGCATTAGAGGCCTAGGAGCTAGCTTGCCAGCTTGAATCAAACAATTTTCAGCTTGAATGACAATCCTATAAGCAATGGGGATAGTTGTGCCTCCCATGGACTGAATTAACATAGAAATATCAAAATTTAAAGCTTTCAGGTAATAAAGAAAAGCACCTTCTGCTGTTGGCCTGACTACCACTAGAATTGTCTCCCAAGTCCTTTGAAATCTAAAATTAAAATCAGTTAGCTACTCATTGGGAGCTCTTTTGATAGTTGTCAGCTACTCCAAAAGGGACAAGTTGTCTCCCTTTTCCCAAACTGCTCATGGAGGGCTATACATAGATGATTCTAATTTTGAATAGAACCTGAGGCAAGACTCCTGAACCATTGCAAAGCTTTCCCTTTGAATGAAGATGCCAACAGTTTGACACCAACTTGGATCTCATTGATCTCATGGATTGCACAAATGTTAGCAATATCCTTAACATGATCACCAGGAGTGGTCTGATTTTCTCCAGTGAAGTATGGAATGTTCTTCAATGCTGCAATTGGGATTGGATTTTGTGCATTGAGAGCATGTGGGCTGCTGCCAGTGAAATTGACATAGGGGTTGTTTTGTGCCATTCTGATTGGCCTTAGAACCCTTGTTGATTGAATGAAAGGCCTACCAGGTGGAGGAGTTGAGAGAGTTATATTTGGTGGAGATGGAGACCTTTGGATTCTCCTCCCACTTTGCCTTATTCTTGGAGATAATTGCAGATATTCAAACAACACCTCTTCCTCTCCAGCTCTTGACCTTGTGTTGATTCTTCTCACGAGTTTTCAGGTCTGCACTGCTAAAACCAGCTGATTCTTCTTCCTTGGAGTCGCCAGATGTGTAATTTATAGCTCTTTTAAAGCAAGAAACTTGTAACAAATGCACATCAATTTTGTTGCAATGAAGATGAAGACCTCTAAGGTCCCACCGGGCATGCTAAAACTATTGTTGCAAATCAGTAGCACCCCCTAGATGTTGATCAAATTTCTAGTTTGATCATACTAGCATCTAGTGTGATTGCACAACATTGAATCCTTTCCCCAAGTGTGGGACTTGCAAAATGGGAAAGGAATATCTAGATTAGAGGCTGGTTCCTCAACTCCTCTGATCAGATTTATCACTTACAAGTTGCAAAGGTTTGTGTTCCTAGTTCCTACTCTAATTTCAAAAGGGGAAAGAGATAGAGAATGCAAAAAAACTAAAACTAATGCTAATAGGTGATGCACCAAAGGAGTGGTGAGCATTTTTTACTTCTGCAGATTGACACAGTCCATAAAAATGTAACAAAGAACCTCATGCACAAACAAATAATTGTAATGAAGGATAAAAAATTAACCAAACAACACAGGCATAGGATGAAAACTAATCACAGAGACTGTATTGTTATTTTAATCATCAAAATCACTTGCATTACAACACCTGAGAGGAAAAATAAAGTTGCAGCTCTTAGAAAAGGTTTGATATTCCACAAAAATCACTTCCAAGGTGAGAAAGTGGACTTGCAATACACAAAGAATGTTCCACCCTTTGAAAATGAGCCAAATCTAGCTTTTACAGTGCAAGGGACGAGCCCAGGAGAGAGAAACACGAGAAAACATGGAATGGATTCAACCATTGACCAAAATGCATTTAGAATAGCATGGGCATCCTTACAGACCCATCCCCTAACATTTTTAGCCATGTTGGGAGAGAATGCGAGCCATTCTTCATTAAAAATGGTGGTTGAAACGTCATTTCTATCCATGACCACGTGCCAGAGGTGTTTTTCAATTTTATCTCTCCAAACTCCATCAAAATGCAAAAATGACCCTGAAATCTTGTAGAGAATTTCACCAGCTTTCCATTGGTATAAAGAACATGAAAAACCGAGCTCTAGATCGAAAGATATGGCCATTTGAAGTTTTAGGGCAAAACAGGGCCAAATCGGGTTGGCGGGAAAAAATTCAAAATTTTGCACCTTTTTGGTCATTTGGAAAAATTTCCAAAATTTCCCCGCACTCTGCCACTCTAGGTTCCACTAGGCGGCATCTCATTGGCCGCGGGCCTTTCAGGGGATTTTTTTTCCAAAAAACTCCGCTGAGCCATAACTTTAAAAATACATGGAGTTAGGAGGAAAAATTTACCTTTTTGGAAAGCTGAGAAAGAGCTCTATCCAATGGTGTCATTTCCAGAAGGTTTTGAGTGCCTGAAAAACAAAATATTATGAATGAGGCACAAGAGAGGAAAAAATGAGAGGAGTTAGCCACAAAAAATGAGCAGGGGCACATTTTGGATAACAATAATCTCTTGGATCCTTATTCAGCGACTGACATTTCATATCAATGTGGCGGGTTCTTCTCCATCGCTTGATGCCCAAGCTGATTAGTTCTAAACTAAGATCTACCCTTTTTCACTAGTCTCACTCAATGTCGAGTTCCCCAAGTTATTCCAATTAAACTATTTACTCAACCACTAATTTTGACTCATTTGCTAGCTCGATTCGCAATGAATTCATCTCAACTCATCTTTTAGCTCGCTGAGCTATTTCTAGCTCACAACCTGTTGTGACCCATTTGATAAATTTTCAAACTGTGCACCAACCCCTCAATTTTTTTGGATCTTTCAGTTTTGGGGAATAATGAAAATATAGGGACACCATAAAATTGATCTATCAATTTTTAACCACTTTTTCCTGAGATGAAAGAAGGTAAGCCCACAAGGGCCAATTTTGATCTTAGGAAAACATAGAGATTCTACCTATAATCAAAATTTCCATGCCTCCAACACTTAGCCATTGATTAGTTCATCAATTCTCTCCCCTGTTACAGTTCGTGGCATCATCCACCTCAATTCGCCATTTAGGCCTGCAGGGCTAAATTTTTCCATTGTGAAATTTCTACAGATATAACATAGTTAAGGTGGTATACCCAAATGGTGCCAAGAAAATTCCTCCGACCCTCGCCATTTCCTGGATCACGTGGGCGGCATCTCATTGGCCGCGGGCCTTATCAGGGGAAATTCTTCCCCAAAAAAAGTTCGCCAATGCTATGAACTAAATACTCATTGTGTGAACTTGATTTCTTTAGTAACGCATAGGTCAAGATGGATTTAAATAAATTGTAGCCTAATTCTTAGTTCCACGTTCTTCTAGTGCTATGTCCACTAAAGTAGATGAAAAACCCATGTTCACAAAGTGCCTTCTAATTAAGCACCACTCTAATTCAGATGAGCATTCTTGATTATTCCTTATGTACTCCAATATTACATTCTCATTTGATGAACCAAATTCATGAATTGCTTCATGAAGGAATTTTTCTAGTCCCAAGGTGTAATTTACCACTGTTTTCCATTTTTTGTTCAGGGGGGAAAAAATTGATAACATTTTTGGTGACCTCTCAAAGATACTTTCCTATGAAACACCAATCCAATAGCCTGTAACATCCATTAGGTATGGAGTCACTGTTAATCCAAAAAATGATTCCGAAGCTCTAAGTAGACTTTGAGTTTGACCTTGTTCAATGAATTTGATGTCATGTCAAGTATGAAGCACATTAGAACCCATGAGTTAAAGTTACTAGAATGCACGACATGACTATAGAAACATTGTATACTAATTATTGAAACAAACTTTTGGGACATAATGGAACTCTATTAAATGCTTGATTTGTCTTCCTTCTTTTGAAAATTTCCCCTTCCAAAATGTCTGTGCAAAAGCAAATCGAAGAAACAACAACACACACAGATAATTAAAATCATACATGCTTTAAATGAAACATGTAGATTGTGCCAAGAACATTATTCTATTGAAATTTCAAAACTATTCCTACTCTATGTCTAACTAGAGGCACTCTTCATGTGAGCTAAATGAACATCCTGCCTACTGGTTGTGTAAAATAGCTTCCCTTTCCTCACAATGGGGACACCATGTAAATGATTCTGACAATAGACATGGCATAAGAATGATAAACATGAAAAAATAAAACAAGCCTTTTAATTCTCCACTTGGTCCATCACCAAGGCATCAACTTAGAAAGAGAAATTATGCCTCTTTTAGTTCGCTCAACATTTATTTTAGTAGAGGCATGACAACCATGATCCTTTGGGCTATAAAATTCATCCTCACATTCTTAAGGTGAATGTGACTCATTTAATGACTTCTCTTTTAGAGTACGTAAAAGGCCAAATACCTTATGGACATGGTCTATTCCCTTTGAAAATGCCCATTAGCTCCAAGAAGTCTTAATTAAGTTAACAAAAATATACACTCAAGACATCCTGTAAAATATGTCATTTCCCATGAGCTGATATCACTGCAAACTCCTCCGCATTTACAAACAAACTCTTCTTATCAGTGTGAATGGGATGGTCAGTGCTCGAAGTTAGGTCCTAATTCATGTATCCCATCTCATTGTTAAATAACAGTTCTCCTCAACACTTGTGGGGCGTCTTTTATCATTTTAAATTGATGAGTCTCAAATGAAGTCACTAGAAAATCACTACAAGTGTTTGAAGCATAATGCTCATATAGGAGTTTCACTTTCATTTTAAGACCCTTAAAGTTGTTCTAAACATTTTTTAAGCTTCTCATCCCACATGAAACTTGTCAAAAGTCATAATTCATATAGACTATTACTTTTTGAGGATAATTAGGGGTGTGCAATTATCTTCAAAAACATTCTCCTCAAAAAACCTAGTTCATTATACCAAAAAAGGTTCCATGAATTGACTAGCAAGAAACTCCCAATGATGTCATCTTCACTTAAGGCTTCTAAATCATGGCTCAGTTTCTCCCGTATGATCATTTTCATTCTTTATCGTTGATGAGACATGTAGAAGATTCAATTCCTCTGAATTTAGATTCTAAAAGGATTTCTTGGAGTGATGGGCACACTCTTGAGTGCTTTTTATCACAACAATGATAGACACTTTGTGTTGGAGGAGAGATGCTGGAATAACAAAGTTGCTGAACTTTACAGGATTGTGCCCATCAAAGCACTCCTCTAAATCCAATAAGAAATTTGATTTTTCATTCTCTAACTATGTGAATGATTCAACCTCCCTTATGATGTTCTCTGAATTAGCAACTAATCCACCTTAACCTTCATCTTCAAACATAAAATTTGAAAGATAAAATTCATCTAAGAAATCTTATTTTTGAAAAAACGAAGAGGAGGAAGGACTTGAAACTTCCTGTTATGGCCTGTATCTTATTATTTGACAAGACTTTTGAATCTTCCTCATCCTCTTTCACAACATGAATCTCTTAGTGAGCAGTTGTAACAATTTGACTGATTTGACCTTGTTGGCAAGCTATTGCAACTCTTCTTGAAAGTTTACTAAGTTATTGACATGCATGGTGTTAGGATCATTGCATTCATCCTAGAGTTCACCTTGTACACATTTCAGATATTTTCCTTCTTAGGGTTTGCACTTGTTCTTCTTCTAGTTTTACTTTTGGGCTAGCTCTTGCTCTTCTATAACTGGACTTTGTAACTTTTGGTTATTCACAGTCTTCTGAAACATAGTGTCACCATATGGATACTGCATGTGCGTCAAACACACTAGATTAATGATCAGTCCATCCTCGTAGTTTGTACTGTCTCTGTACAAAACTTCAGTAAAGTACCACCTATTCTTGAGTCTTAACATCAAAGTAGAGGCATGTGGTTAAGTGGTATACATTGTTCTTGATGTTGAGTCCCGTAACCCATTCCTTTAGATTTTTTGTAATCTAATCTTATCCTCAACAAACATATTCTCCTCTTCTTTACTAAATCATATTCTTGGTCACTCCCAAAATGGGTTCCATGAATATAAGAGGAGGGGTGGGTTTGGGTATTCAACCATTTGAAAAGTTATTGGAGTTGAAGTGGCGGAAGAGATGGAATTTCTTGTATTGATGGCCTTTGTATAAAGAAAATTTTAGTTCTAGAAAGAAAAATAAAACTCATCGTTGGAATGTAAGACAAGAGGATGAATTGAAGTGATTCTCAACATGGGAAATAGGTGAAAGGCTTAAGATTTGAGTTACACTGAAATGATATTGGTTGCAAAATGGAAAGAGGACTCTGAGGTTGGTGTAGGAATTACATATTGATAATATTGACTATCATTACATTCATAAGCTTCCTTGTGTGGATGCTTAATTGCGTATTTTCCTAGTCTCAAGCAATGTTGTAACCATCTAATTGAGTTTTTGCTTATGATTAAACTCACATGGCTATAGAGCTCATTCCAGGGGTATGGAATCCTGAAAAAATCGGGGCTACATCTTCTCACATCTTTAATCCTTATTTGCAACTATGTTATACTCCAAATCTTTGAACTCTCTCTCTGTAATTGGTCTGTCTTCAGTTTATGATAACCTCCATAATCTCCATATCCTTGCTCTTGAAAAGATGCGTAGTTAGGTGAATAACCAAATATGGTTCTTCTGACTTTTCTCATGTGGATCATTCATGCTACAAAATGATTTTCATCATAATATTGGTCTGGAGATGGATTTGTAATAATCTCAAGATGGATTTTGCAAGCTTTGAGGAAGAGTTGAATTGGTAATTCACATGCTGCTATTACAAGTGGGAATTCTACTGTGAGAATGAAACCATGATTGGTACAAGCTTCATGAATGGGAGAAAAAATGGAAAGATGTGGAAGAAAAATGAATGGGTCCATGGATGGAAAAAGAAAGTACTACAACTCATAGAGTGGGTTACTCAACCAATGGAGTCTTTCAGTTGTGCTTGAGTATGCCTCCTAAGGCTGAAATTTCACTAATAGCACAACAACTGTTCATGAAATAAAGTGGTACAATGTTTTTAATACACACACACACACTATAAAAAAACTGACTTTTGACCCACCGGGTATGCCAAATGTCATTGTTATCACCAAATCATTGCACCCCTGGATGACGGTTAAAATTAGAAAAAACGGACATTCAGTGTGATTGGGTAACATTGGGATCACCTCTTTTTTTTTTCAAGCTATGGGACTTGCAGGCTTGAGGTGATCCTCTAGTGAAGGCCGGATTCCTCTTCCTAAACTAAGCACTACACTACTCCTTATGCAATAAAAGCAACTAACTAGACATAAACTAACATGATCAAGGGGATTAGGGATGAGATATTTGCAAGAAATAAAACCTAAATTAGAAGTGGTGATGCACCAAGAAAGGGGATTTTATAGACAAAATACCATCTTGACAATGAAGAAAGATAAATAAGGGAAGAATGAACATGCATTACAAACCCAACCGCATATAATACCTTACTCCTAGAATAGGCACATTAACTTTTGAAACTTGCAATGGAGACCAAGGTTACACAGTACACTTCTAAACATGAGAAAGGAAAAAGGAAACCAACAAAATTAATGAAAGGAAAAATAATTAGCCACAAAATATAATTTCATTATTTGAATCACTTACACAAGTGCATAATTACAACAGAGGAAGGTAGAAGTTGCCATTAAAATGTTTGAGAAGAAAGGCTTGAAATCCTGCAAATTCACAATAGCTCAACTTGTGAAGAGAGGGAAAGCTTGAAAAGTGTCTAGCTTATCTAAATTGTATGACATGTCGGAACCCTTTGGAATGATAACTTCCAGCTTACAATTTATAAAAACTTGTTGAGTTAAGTTGAGAGAAAGAAGGATAAATTCCTATAATCTAGGTAAAAATGTAGGAAATAATTAATAATTGTTGTTGTCTATGTTTTCCTCATTTATTGCACCTCCACCTTCCGAGGCACCATCTAAGGAATGAAGAAATACCAGAAATTATGGAATACATTTTTTTTTAAAAATCCATATAATCTCATGGCTCCATTGTGCATAGCTCTCTTTCTCCCAGTTCCAACAACTACAATTTTTTGGAAGAACAGAACATTCCAGGAGAAATTTATATTCTTCTTGAGTAAAAGTTGCCTATTCAGGAATTCTGAGGATTCTGTCCTCCATTAGCATGCCTCTAAAAATGTCTTCGTAATGCTTGAATAAATTTAGATATTTATTCTTGGGATCCAACTTGATAAAAAGTAAAACCCATTTTAAGTAATTCTTTAAATATGAGGATCATTTTAGTGTTAGTTGGATGGAACTAGCTGGTAAAAAAGCTACATTGGGCTAGTTGGCGTGCTCTATTATTCTCCATTACGATCTGCATAGTGATTTCTTAAGCTTATTTCTTGTCTACCACATTTCCTGACGTTATCACTTAAATTATTTTCTCACTATGCTATTGATCAAGACGCTTTTATTTCTGTATGGTTGAGCCACCACTGTTACATTAAATTTTTGTGTAGCTTCAGCATCAAATCTGATAACCACCTTAGAAAATCATGTTGACCGAGCTAATGTGGCACTATGTATTTATCAACTCTATTAGCTTACCAATTCACTTTGGTCCACAGACATACCATTGACCTCTCCACATTAAGTTTTTCCTCAAGAGCACCTCATCCACATTCACCTCAGCAATTTCCCCAAAACTCCACGTTAAATGACTCGATGGGTGCCTTCATACTAACCGAGCTACGTGGAATGTGCATTGAGTTACTCAGTTTGGGATCACTCACCTTTATTTTCTTGGCTCGGTCAATGAGTCATTCATTCCCTGAATTATTCACCAAATATCCTAGGCACCGATGCTACATGTTATATGTGCACCGAGTTACTTATTTTATTATCCTGCGCCTTCTATTTTCTCGATGGTCAATTAACTCTTCACGTAACCCCATGAATTGACTTAGAAGCACTCATGCATGGATTCCACGTGTGACTTGCAATGAATCTAATGCTTCCTTCACCCTGAATGTCTCACCGAGTTCGGGATTTGGAAGGCATTTTCTCCAACATGTCGACCACTTCTAACTTCAGGGAGTCTCCAACCGTCTGATGTAGGACCTTCGACTCTCGAAATCCTGAAACTCCAAATTCTCAGAGTTTTGGGGTTTCAAAACATCTACGGACATCTGTATCTACAACTCACCTGCTCCGTGACATTTCTGGTCTCTTCAAATGCAGTGACCAAAATGCCGATAACGGTTAGGAACCCTAAAAACATAGTTCTCCAAAATATAACGCTGAAGAGCCCAAATGCAAACTCCAGCTTGCCTCCAATGAGCTCTATAATATCTCAAAACTTGGACATCGATGATGAGCTCAAACTGAACCTACATGTCTTGTCGCCTTGTCTTGGAGTTCCCCAACCTGTGTAAATATTTCATACTCTCTCCATTATCTAGGTTGACTTACTAACATCTCGTTGTGCCCTTATGCTCACTCATTGAGCTGAGCCATTCAATGTTAAAATCGAGATCTAAAACTATGAGCTCCTTCGCTACGTCCTCAATCCTTCTACATGGTCTAACTTATCTGTCAATATCCTTCCATGAGCCGATTGATTCGGCTGATGAGTTGAAAAATCTTCCCCCTCCTGCCAAAACTTCACGTTGACATTATTTATAAGCCATTGAGCTGGATCCTTTTGAGGTATGCTCATTGGGCTCAGTTTTGCGCTATCTCTTTCACTCATGCTTAGAAACCCTGAAGTCTTACAACATAATTATCACCGAACATAGTGATAATCCTCAACCTTATGAACAGCTCGGTGTTTTCAGTTTCTATGCTAGAACGAGTTTGAACATTATCTCCATCCCATAGAGCCACAAATTTCATTTCTGACTATGAGGTCTCCCAGGTGATGAAGTCCATTAGGATCACTACCTTGTTTTCATTAAATCATTGATGCATTGACATGTCTAGGTTGATGTAATTCAAACTCACCACTCATTAACTTTCTTAGCATCATTGAGTCGTCATCCCATGAACTTGATTAGTGATGGTAGCTTTGTGGGCCTCGAATCGGTCTGTAGAGACCTGTTATGACGAGCTCAAAACTCTATCCCCATACTCTATACCTGTGACCCGAGTGACATCCCTAGGTGATTTTGAATCTGACTCATTCTTTCATCCTGTGGGCTTGACCCTAACTTTGAGTTCCTTGGCAAGTCCAAGCTCTACTCGACTGAGTCGACTAGCTCATCATCATGGAAGAGCTGCAATACTCTAAACTGCTACTTACTACTCAAGTTCTTACAACTGAGCTCCGAACCATTTGATTCTACCTATTACAATGGATTTGTCTCATGAGTTAATACCTTACGACATCTCTATTTATTTCCAATTAGCTAATTTGAAAGGTCTCTATTTAATGACCATTCATTTCAGCTCAAGTCAAACTGGTGGGATCTGCTTTCCACCGAAAGCATCCGGTAAACTAAGCATTTCCTGTCATTGATCCGATGTCATGCCACATTTTCTCTTAATGAGATCACCATCTTCGACCTCCATTCACAGATGTCCCATTCACGACTCTCTTTCGAGTCACAGTGCTCCTGTAATAAACTTGGCCTTGACTAATATGCTACTCTTATTAGCTATACATTACACGCATTCAACCAATCTCCAGAACCAACCAATGTATCTCATCTAGACCACTCTTATTGGCTTTGAAGGCTATCTATGCAGTCACACGTCAGGCTATCTCATTGAGCTCCCTCCCAAGTCACCAAGCTCATTCTCTAGATCACCTGGTTGATCCAAGTTTAACTTTGTGTGTCAATTCAAGCTTAACTAATGTCTAAAGCTTGAGCTCATCCGTGAATCTAATTTGAAAGTTCTTATTTAATTGGTTTAGTCCCTGCTTGCAACCAAATTCCAAGATCTTCTTACAAACTTGAAACTGGTGAATACTTTGGTCCAAGCTTAAGCATTCAAACACAACTTTACCCATCACCGAGCCAATGCCAAAATGACTGATCCTACGAAAGCTCCAGAGCTAATTTTTCATTAGCCAAGCTAGTTTGATTCAATGAGCTCATGGTTATCAACTCAATGATTTGAGTTGCTTTATACTAGCGATACATGTTTGGTTAGTAATGGACATAGCTATCATTTATTTGGCCATGCAAACCATTTAGTGACATTCATTTCACCCTCATTGCATGTAAACGAGTTAATCCGATTGCTTACCAAGCTCCTTAGTAGGCATAGTTCATTAAAGCTTTATCTAAGAATAGAGGTTAATGCTATTTGTTAGATTTCTTGATTATTTCAAGTTTTAATACATGCATTAATAGGATTCCTTAGAACCCGATTTCTTATCATATGCTCCCTTAAGGGTATTTTTCACCAAAAATTTGAGCTCGATACATCGAGATCCATAGCTTTTCTGCTTTATCTTATCAATTCAACACATTTATCTTGTCCGCAGTCGACTAGAAATGGCCGACATGATGTTTGTTCAATTTTTGTCCAAGAGGGGACAAAAATTGATAACAACTAAGTATGACTCAGATGTCGATTCCTCCCCATGTTACTCTCTACTTTGTATTATGAATTTGGACCACTAATTATGGTTCTTCATTTGTTAGCTTAGTGGGTATGGAATTCTTACTCAGCTCGTATTTTAGCATGTCGAATCTAATTCCAACTCATGTTCCATTATGACCCAGTTGATAATCTATTCCTAAACTGTGGAGCCTAACCCCTCAAGTTTACTATGTTATTTTGTTAATATGGGATGAACAATAACAAATATAGGGACCTAAGACTAAACCTATAGATCTATCATACTTAAGGACCTTTTTTAGTTCCCGAGATGACTAATGTTTGACTAAGCCTAAAAGGGGCCAGTGGGACGATCATATGAGAGGGGACAGAGCTTCCAGCGGATCATCAGACTCATAGAACATCTAACTGGATTGATCAGTTCATCAAGTATTTCTTCAGTCAAACTCTGAACATCATCCACTTCAATCAATTACCTTTTTTCTATGTTTCCTTTGCAAATTTTAATAGATATAACATAGTTGAGGGGTATACCAAAATGCTTCCAAGAAACTTCTTATATTGGTTTCCTCATAAAATTGTGCAAAATCTTCAACCTCTTTATCCACAACATAGAGGTCTTAGACCAGCGGGAGAAGCTATGAAGGACTGATAGTCCTATTGTGTAAATTTAATGTTAGAGTAGGTTTTTACCTTAGCTCATGTTCACCTAGGTACTTTATTTACCTTTATTGTATTTATCCTCACCCACTTATGTGTGTGGAGATTTATTTTATCTTATTTAGATATTAGGAGATATCATCTAGTTGTTAGGTATAGTTCTTTCCTTGATCTATGGTATTGACTAGATCCTTGATGTCTAGTTCTCTCCTAAATCTATGGTCTTGATTTAGTTCTTTGATGACTAGTTATTTCCTTGATTTATGGCTTGATCTATGACCTTGACTGGTTCTTAGATGGTTATTCCTTGCCTATTTAAGCAAGGAACATTCTCAATGTATTACATTGAGTTCCATAATAATATATGAATTGCTGCTCATTTGTTTGCAACGGTTTTATGTAAAGTTATTCTAGCGAATTGCTTTCATCTTATTGATTGTGGTGTTTGATTAGCATCTTTGTTCTTGGCTTGCTACGATATGGTTATCATTTCCTTTCATAGTATCATAGCTACATGACTTACCGTCAGCATCCAAAAGCTCAAACTGATGGCGGAGAGGGATCTCATTAAAATCCTTAGCCCTTAAATCATATGTGAATGGTCATATGAGGGCTTAAAGATTATGATTCGTACTAGTAGGTGCTTAACTTCATGCCCCCTTATGGAATTTTAAGGCTTCCACTGGATCCAGAAGGCAACAACAATTTATTTTGGTTTGGTGGCAACTAAAATAAATAACAAAGAAAAATATTAAAAATCTTGTAACGTTTGATTAGTAACTCGGTTTTGAGTGCCATTTTTTGTAAAAGTGCTTGTTTTTCCATGCTCTTTCCATTAGAAATATTTATTTTAAGACTTGCACTATAATTATAAAGTGCCAAATATGGAGGAGTGTTGTAATCAATTGTGGACATAATTTCAGCTGAGCCCGGCATCCTAAACTTTTGGGAGTTGCATTTTGTATCTATCATGGATTCTGAGAATGATATGCTTTTCTCTGAAGTATGTGGAATTAAAGAGGATATTGTAAAATTTGTGGAAGAAAATAGATCACTCAAAAAGTGAGATTCTCTTCAACAATCACTCATTCATGATAAGGATACAATAATACACTCCATATAGAATAAACTTGCTAGCCTACAACATCACCATCATATTGTGGACAACCATATCTATGCTCCGAGTCCACTTGCAGTTGTTGCTCTTGTACCCACTGACATTGATTTGTCAGTGTTTGAGCTTGAATTTGCTTTTGATGCTTCTAAACCTGTGAGGCTTATTACTACATGCTCTTCCACATCTGTGCCTATTACAATACCACATGTTGTGTATCCTACTTCGACTCAGCTACATGGATTTTTTAAAAAGCATACCACTGTATTTAGTTCTCGTATGCTCCATTCTATGGGTCTCACTAGTGGAGTCATTGGCAGACATTCACAGGGTATTGTTTGCTCGATTACACATGTTAAGTGGAATTCTCGTCGTGACATTGGTTTTTGAGCAGATATTTCATTGGGATCATACATTTACAAAAATCCTTTTTTTGTTCGCTCGACTATTTTTGACGATCATGTGAAACACATGAGTTCTACACCTTCACTCAGGATTGAGAAACTTGAGATTTTCAGCTGTCAGACATGATCACCCTGACACACATTCTGATGTTCTTTGCATGCACCCATTTTGCATTTTACACCAAGTCATATGTAGGCATCTTCTTCACCCATCCGGTTGTTGATTTGGGGTGGATATCTGATCACTTGTGGAGGTAACATAGGCATTCATTGAGAGGACTCTACAGGCATGGATCCTCCACCATTCAGCCTCTTGCACCACTTTCTATAACTTCTACATTATGATCCTTCTTGTTTTGAGCATTTTTCTTTAGTAGGTGTAGTGTATCTCTCTTGTTTGTTGAGAGATTTTGTATCTGTATTTTTGACACTTTTGGCATGTTGACAAGTATCTCTTATGGGGGATCTATTCCGGTGAATCCTAGTGTTATTTTGTTAGTGTTCGATTAGTTGATTTTGGGCAACTCATACAGATTTTTAGCTGTCACTCCACCCATTCAATAGTATGGGAGGGTGTGGTGTTGATCTTTCTTCTTTAGGTTTTTGTGTTCTTGCCTTGTTACTTTGGCTTTTCTTAGATCGTGACACTCTGGATTTTGTTTCCTTTCCTTATTGCTTTGGTTTTTGTTCTTGAATTATGGCACACCTATTTGCAGTAGTTGATCAAATTATGTTTGGTGTTTCTTTTTTACACTTTTGACATCACTTTGTTGATAGTATCCTTGTATGGAGCTATTCTGGTGAAACCTAATGTTAGTTGTTTTTGAGTTTTGTGATCGAGCAATGAATTCAGACCACAGTGCACACCAAAACTTCTTTAGCATTATACGAGTTTTTTGAGCTGAAGCTTCTTGGGATGCCTTGGAGCGGGTTTTTTACTCTCTTTACTTTGTTTTTACTAGTTTTTGGTACCTTGTGGTGTCCCTTTTTCCTAGTTATTGTACATGAGTACCTCATCAGGGGCTAGTTTCTGAGACTCATATTTTGGGACATGTCACTTCTATTTTTGCCCCTAGCTTCACTTGATAGGGGGTGTTAGAGTAGGTATTTACCTTAGCTCATGTTCACCTAGGTACTTTATTTACCTTTATTGTATTTATCCTCACCCACTTATGTGTGTGGATATTTGTTTTATCTTGTTTATATATCAAGAAGAAATTATCTAGTTGTTAGGTATAGTTCTTTCCTTGATCTATGGTATTGAATAGATCCTTGATGTCTAGTTCTCTCTTAAATCTATTGTCTTAACTAGTTCTTTGATGACTAGTTATTTCCTTGATTTATGGCTTGATCTACGACCTTGACTGGTTCTTATATTTTTATTCCTTGCTTATTTAAGAAAGGCCCATTCTCAATGTATTGCATTGAGTTCCATAATAACATATGATATTACTACTCATTTGTTTGCAAAGGTTTATGTAAAGTTATTCTAGCGAATTACTTTCATCTTATTGATCATGGTGTTTAATTAGCATCTGTGTTCTTGGCTTGGTACGATCTGGTTATCGTTCCTTTCATGAACTTGATTTCTTCAGTAACTCATAGATCAAGATGGATGTAAACTTGCAACCTCATTCAATGAACCAACTTTATGAATTGCTTCAAGAAGGAATTTTTGGTCCTAATGTGTAATTTACCATTGTTGTCCATTTTTTCTAAGAGGGAAAAAATGGATAACATTAGTAATAGGCTTACAATATCCTCAAAATATTTTGAATCAGAGTAAGAGAGGGGTCGAAGGACCCTGATGGGTGGAGAAGTAGAAGTGGAAAATGACTTATCAAACTTGACACTTATCTCAATATAAACCTAATAAGTTAAGGGGTTAAATATTCTATAATCCTTCACATATTTGGGATTCCTAAGAAACATACAGGGTTTAGATTTTTGTTCCAAGGCCATACATTTATTTTTGGGTATTTGAGCCATGGTAGTTGATATGATGACATGAAAGTGATCAACATCAGGTTTGCATGCATAGAAAGCCGTAAAGGGTGTTATCCATTTTACGACTTTATGTAGAATGTGGTTATAAATGTGATAATAAAAATTCATGACTTCAGTCTAATACTACAGAGGATGGGAATTAGAATGAACCATATAAGTTTTCATTTGTGTTAGTGTCATGTTCAACTATATGCTGCAGAACAATCACTTTGAGGTGTAAAAATTAGCGAACCTATTTCTCACATGCTCTCTTCCATTTTTCAGTTCTAATAACCTTGATGTACCTTTCAATTTGTTTCTTAGCGAGAGCCTCGAAGTCTCAAAAGTGATTGAAAACTTCAAGTTTTTGTTGGAGAAATTAATTCCACAAATAACATGAAAATTCATCAATGAAGGTAAGTGAATAGAGATCCCTAGTGAACAAAGGAGACAAAAAAAATCCAAAAATGTCTTGATGAACAAGATCTAAGGGATAGGAATATTTCTGGGATTTTCCCTTACCAAATTTTTCTCGGGATGCTTCCCAAGGGTACTACCCTCTTAAAAACCCTTTGAAAATTTGACCCGAGGAAGCCCATGATCCATCTCATGTTGAATCAATTGTCTAAGGTAATGATATTTTATGTGGACAAAAATCTCATGTCATATCTTAGTAATCTCATCTATGTGAATAAGTAAGGAAGTGGGCTAAGAGTCAAAAGTAAAGTGAGAAAAGGTGCATAATCAGGATTGGTGATCTTCCTTTCCCTCAACCATTGTATTATCACTATTAAGATCTTTAATGATCATTAAGTTGGGATTAAATTCCAATCACATTCCTTCACCAATATGAGTGATTTGGTAAAATTATAGTAGATTGGTATAGAGATTAGGAAAACTTCAAATATTGTTAAAGGTCCCACCATCTACATTTACCAATCCAATACCAACAACTGATATGGATGTGTCATCGCCCAAATTGATTCGAGACATACGACATGGTTTAATGTTGGAAAAATCAACATGTCAAAAACCCATGTGGTGTAAGGAACCTAAATCTATGACCCATTTCGATGATGGAGAATATCTTACTACAAGGACCTTGCCTTTCTTCTTCTCATATTTGGATTCCTTTGCCTTAGAAGATTCAAGTTTTGGAGTGTTTTTCTTGATAGACTTAGGAACACCTATATTATATTTCTCAAGTAAACGAGTTAGGAAGTATATTTGTTTCCTCATGTATTGATTCTATTCATTTCCCAAATTCTTACAATATGAACACTTACATTTTTCCTTTTATGGTTTGGCCTAAGAAGAAGAAGTGTTTGTGTTGGGTTTGGTTTAGGTGGTCTTAGATTCTTTCTTAGGTTGGTTTTTCTCTCTGTTTTCTCATCCTATTTTGTTTTCCTTTCATTTACTAGTACTTTCTATAGGGCATGTGACTTTGACTTGATTTCTCCTATTTGAATCACTTTTTCCTCTTCTCAAATGAGTTGGGAAAAAATTTTGTTAAATGAGAGAATCTTCCAATCAATCCATAAAGCTTCTTTTATGGCATGAAAAGTAGGAACAAAGACAAAATACTTAGGGATAAGCTTAGAGACAATGGATAAGATCAGTTGGGAATCCTTTTTAGTGACTCCACATTCTTTTAATGATAGTCTTGTGTGAAGAAATTTGGAGAAGAAGGCATGTAGGTTATCAAAGTTACTTGGAGTTAATCCTAGGAGTTCGCTCTCTAACTCATGAGATCTCATGCCATCTTAGTTTCTAAAAATACCATTTAAATTTTTCCAAGATTCATCAAGTGTTTTAGAAGACTCAATGTGGAACACCAAGTCAGAAGAAACAAACACACAAAGAATACCTAAGGCTTCGTCACATTAGTTGAACCACTTGTATTTCTCAGGTTTATCATCGGGTTCAATTTCCACTCACATAGTGATGTAATACAACCATTTACCCCTTAGTTTGATTATCATATTGGATTTATATTCAATAAAGTTGAATGATGTGAGTAAAGAAACAACACTAGCGTCTAACCGGAGGAGAGAGAAAAGATGTGGAAAAAAGGAAATGCACACAACCCAGAATAATATTTTCACTCCCTATTTGTGACACTTTGTAATTTACTGTGTTGATTAAAAATTAGATGCATTAGTACTACGTGAAATAATTGGCCACTCACCTTGCAATTGGCATACAAATTTCCAAGTGTTGAGACCACAATAAGTTTCAAACATCCACGACTTTAAATCATTGTAACAAGCACAAAACAAAGGAAAAAAACAAACAAAAAGGGAAAATAAAGGTTTTGTGTGAGATTTTTTTTTCTCATGTTTATTTGGAGCTCCCTTTTCGTAAGGTTGTGGTAGACACACTCACTAATCCAAAGAATTAATAATATCTCAAAGCATTACAATACGACTCCTAAAATATCAAATAATCTCTCAAAACGTAAAAAGGGCCTATAAAAACATCTAAAACCTTTACAATTACATGTTAAAAAAAGCCCAATAACGCTACATTTAAGAGTTTTCGTGATTAATTTTAATAAATCTAAGATGACTAAAAAAATAAAGGGTTTGTAAATTTGATTGATCACTTGTAATAAAATTACAATATTTAAAAAAAAAAAATTCCCTGCCAAATAATTTTAACGTGTTGTAGTTTAAATAATTTAATAGACTTATGTTTTAAACATATAAAAATTGGCTTATAACTTATAAAAGTATGTTAAAAAATATTATACAAAAAATACTTGTTTTAATAAGATGGGAGGGAAGAGTTATTTTCAAAATTGAAAAGTCAGTCAAGGAAAAATCCAAGTGGCTCAAGGGTAGACGTCAAGGCAGGTTTCAACCTATATGAAATGGAAGATAGGGTAGAGGTGGTTCTAAATGGGAGGAGGATGAGTAGATTGGGAACACAGGTTTGTAACACTAAGGAAAAAAAATTATGAATGCACCATATTTAATACAAGATAAAATCTACACGAGCATGACATGAGGGTTAACATACCAAAATAGGGATGATCCCAATGAAACGAGATTGAATGGGAAAACCCAAGCAGGGTTGGAGCTCGGTAAAGTAAAAGATCTTGGGATTGAAATCGATGAGTTAGAGGGTTTACATAGTTCAACATGCAATATAGGTACGCACAAGTTTGATCTTGATTGATGATCAATGAAAGATCTCTGGTTACAGGGTTTAAACGAGCCCAGATTTTACACAATGAAATAGGGTTGATCCTTAATGTAGATATTAGATTTAGCTCAAACAAAGAAATATGAGCTTGATACAGAGCTCACAAGAGATATAAGGTCCCAAGATTAGGTAGATTAACAAACATGGTGCTTGATATTAATGGGAGAAAAGAGCTTGGGTAAGGTCTGAACTAATGAGATCTCAATTAGGAAAGGAATCTTAGTAAGAGCTTGTGGGAGATTGGGTGGAGAACTCAAGGTGGGTGAATCTAAGGAGCTTGAGGATATTGTGTATGAAATGAAGGAGATAAAATATGGAAATAATGGTTTGGTAGTGAACAAGAAGCTCATGTCAGAGCTTGAAGGAAAAAAACCAAACATAATACAAAAGATAATAAATACCTCCAAAACTATATTCTTCCAATTTTAGCCATGGATAGCCTGATTTAGTTGGAAAACATATATATGCATGAATACCAAGGAAAACACCAAAACTTGGAAAAATAAAAAAATGAGATTAGCCCAGATTAGTACTGAAATGTGCAAAACAATAACGAGTTAAAAAGTTTGCACAAAGAGCTAGTAATCAACAAAATTAGGTGTAAGTATCAATGAATCAATATGATTACTATGTTCACCAAAATTATCACTTTGATACCATATGAGAGTTAACTAGAGGGTCAATAGAATGTACACACATCAAGGTTATAGCACCCCAATGGAAATGAGAGAATGTTCCAAGTGATTAGTTAGAAAATTAACGAAAAGAAAATTAATCATAAAAATAGAAAAGGTCTGCTCATTCTAATAAATCAAAATAAGAGTGCATAAGGGGAGTGTTCTATAACTCTAATGCCTAGACATGTCATACTCCCATGAAAAAGTGAGGCATTACAATGCTAGAATAACATGTAACTCCCATTAGAAAATGACGTATATGACAAGTATGGAAATTTCTATGATAGAAAATATCATATGTTTTATATCTCCCTAATAGACATATGACTCACCTAAGTGAGATGAATCACCATGTGTGAGGTGAAAATTACCTAATAAATAAATACAAGGAAAAACTAAACATCACAATTCTAGTAGTAGTTTTTTTTGTGTGTGCTAATAAGGTATTTATAAAATATTAATGTGCACCAATAACTTATTTTCATCAAAAAAGTATGTGTCAACAAAATATATTAATGTTTCACCCCATTATTAGATTATAAAATATTACCAAGCTAAGTGCACTAAAAGGGTGTAAAAGGGAGCTACAAGAGGTTATTATGGTTAATTAACTTCCAACAATAATTATGCAATATCATAAAAACACATTAATTCTTACAAGCAATGTATATTATATGTTATAATCTCATTAAAAAACTAGAATGAGTGCACTTATCTGATTATAGATGGATCTAGGAAGTTTTTGGTGTGCAAAGTGCTAGAACTAGGAAATATAAGCTTGAGAGTGATTCAATCCTAGAACTATAATTAGAAAATGAGCTAGTGCATGGCCATATAGATCTGACAGGACCGTCTGTAGTATTTTAAACCTAAGGTATGCTTTTGGACAAGCTCTATAACATCTTGAGGTTGTCACCAACTGTAATGCCCCATTTTACCTCACTACAATTCAATGTAAACTACTAACATTATGAGATATTTTTTTTAAATATACATATTAAATTTTATTTACATTAGACAGTAACTATTTTATTTAATAAGTCCATATAATGATTATCCATCCCAAAATCTAAAACAACCATTACAAGGATAATATTTATTAAATCTACAAGGATTATTTTAATTAACTAGGTCCCCTAAACATTTGAGTGCACCATTTTTAAAATTACAACCATATGCCCTTAATCACCTAACTTAAATAAGTTTCCTTACTTAAAATTTTCCTAAGGTGATTCACCTAGCATATTTATCTACACCAATTAATACTCATTTATTTATTTATTTCATCTCATCCCCTACGCACCCATTTATTTCCTCCCACTTAAATTAAGTCACCCATATTTAAATAAATGAAACCACATTTAAATAAATTCACACACATTTAAATTTTTTTACCTACATTTAAATAAATTCACCCACATTAAATAAATTTACCCATATTTTAAATAAACTCACCCACATTAAATAAATTTACCCACACCCCTTTTAATTTAATTTACCATTCCCACTTAAATCCCATGACTTAAAAGAAAAGGTTTAGGATTTATTTTTTGCCATTGGATCAATCTAATCACAACCATAGATTTTAGAGATTTTCAAGTTCCTCTAATCCTCATCTAAAAGCTTCCTATTCTTTTTCATTTCCATTGTTTTCTTTCTGTCTTTTTTTTTTGTTTGCAGGTCTAAGGAGGAGAGCCATGGAAGATTTGTGCAGGGTTTTGATGGAGAAAATCTATCCTCCCCCTTAATGAAATATTATTATTATTATTATTATTATTATTATTATTATTATTATTGTTTCTTCTATTTGATCTAGGGTTTTAGATATATGTATTTTTTTTAGGGTCACCAAAGAGATCTTCTTGTTTTGGGTATTAGATCTACCCATTTTTTGTCTTATATATATATATATATATAATCAAAATGAAACCGAGTACTCTAAGTGGAGGGGTTATAGTTTTTTTTTTTGGTGGCTTGTGTAATGTGGTAGAGGGAAGCCACGACCTGCAATAACAAAGAGATGTATGTGGTATGGTCATAACCACACCATATTGTGGTACAAAAGTGACAGTGGGGGTTTGGCCTCTTCCCCTCCAAACTTATTTTATTTTATTTTATTATTATTATTTATTTATTTCTTTAATAAAACCATAAATTGCAATCAATAGGGTTTAAACTTTTTATTTTGAATACACACACACACACACACATATGGTTACGGTTGTAAGCTATTTTCCAGCAAGTTTAGTATTTGAAACACAAGAAAATTTTGATTTTATAAAGAAGAAAATATGACTTATATATATATATATATCTTATAACTGAATATATAACCTTGATACTTAACTAGAATTTTATAAACTAGTCCAAAATTTTTATTTTACCCAATTAAAAAAAAATTAATATATAATTTTTTGTTTGACTAAGCTTCATTTGAATAAATCCTCATTTCTTATATAAAACTAATCCTATAATTATCTTCTTGTAAATCAAGACGAATTCCTAGAATACATTGTAATTGCAATCAATTCAAGGTAAGAGGTAGTTCCCATTTGTACAAATCATATTTATGAGAGAAGATTATTTACAAATGTTAATGTATCCCCAAGTTCTCTTTCACAAAATCAAGCTGTAATTTTGCACAAATCTTACAACTTCTCAACTAAATATGAATGCAACCTACAATGCAAAAATACATTCTTTCACTATTATGCACAACCATATCAAATATTTCCTTCATTTTGCAATATTTATAAACACTTCTAAAGCAAGAATATAGCTACCTTTAACATAGAGAAATCAAGTGCAATATAACTATGATACTTTAACAAGCAGAGAAATTTAATTCATTATGTAAAGGGTTATGATTTCAATACACAAAAATCCCTTCTCAAGAGAAGCTTAAAAAAACTAACCCTTCTATGTACCAATTATTTACATTACATTTTCAATAGTAATAAGAAAGCTTTTACAACCTAATGAAGTAGGAATTAAACACACTAACACTTCCATTTCTTTTAAAAAGAATGCAAGTTCCTTTCAAATTTCATTATACAAAATCACACAATACAAAATATTTCAAGGTGTGAGCATGTCTCATAAAGTGAAACAAGTTTAAAAATCACCAAGATGATTAAAAAATAAGGCTTAAATAAGACTCTTCCATGATTGAAGAAAACAAAATGCTTATTACAACACTTGTTTGTTCAAGCTACATTCACATCCCATTATGGGAGTTTTACAAGGAGAATTTACAACATAATTTTACAATATCCAAATGTACACCAAGAATAAAATATTTCACCAAAGGTGGAAAGAAACATAACATGAAAAAGTCTCCATATTCTCCAACAATATTCAAGCTCAAGTTTGCATGCTTTCCATTCTATAAAGTCTTGAAAAAACAAGGAGATAGGCCTGATTTTCCTCCCAACCTATAACCATCATTACATGTGATTTCAACCAGTGACTGACATGCTAGGCTCCCTCCAAGCCCATGGGAGAGAGGGAAAACATTCCTCAAATGTGCACTAGTAGGGAAGGGGTAGAAAAAAAACAACACAAATCTAACATTAACCATATAGCCAAAACAAAGAGGAGAAAACTCCAAGTTTAACCTCAAAGTGGGGAAGAGTGGATGAGAAATCCAAATGAGCCAAAAGTGGTGATCCAACCATAGGAAACACAAATAAAAAATATCTCCAAAATTCCTCCTTATTCCTCCATAACAATCACCCCTCCCTATTTCTCCTCCCAATCACCAAAATCCCTCATTCATAGGATTTTTAAACCTCTTGGGTTACCTTTCTAAGGATGGGGAAGGGGGATCAAACCATATGAACCACTTCCCCACCTTGAGGGGATAAAAACATGAGAAACTAACATAGCTTTTCCATCAAGACATGAAGTTTATGAGGGAAATTCCCTCCCTCTTCCCCCCCATAACTCCAAAATCCATAATACCATATGATGGATAGAGATAAAAAAATTAAGGAAACAAAACAAGCATACCATGCACTACATACAAAACACAATCACACACAACAACAAATTTCATCTAAAATCTACATACAATAATACCAAATAAGGATCAAGGATCCTACCTCCAAGAGCTTTCCAAGCCTCTAAGCTATCCAATCGACTTCTAAGTAAGAGCTTCAAGTCTCCCACTCCAAAATCACTCACAAGCCAAAAAGACAAGAAAAAGTTCTCTTCCTCCTACACGAGGAAGTTTGAATAAAAATAAGAAAAAATTCCTCATAAAAGAGGTGGTGACATGTGTTACCCCTCTCCTCCCTCCAATCCAAGATTCCAAAAATTGAAGAGAGAAAAGATAAATTTCATTTTAGCATTAATCCCCCAAATTACCCAAAATGAATATAAGTCAAACCCATGCAACTTTTAAAAAGACACAACACCCAACCATTCTTACAAGAATGGTGACTTGAGAGAGGTGAAATGGGAGGGAAAACTCCCATTTGTTGATGATATGATGCCACCATACCTATAGGTATGGGTGCAAGGGGCTCATTTTCATGCTAAGAGAACCCCCAAATCTAAAAGAGGTCTCCAAAAATGCCATAAATAGCCAAATTTTTGGTTTGGAATTTTGGGCACAATAGGTGAGGTTGTGGGGACCACCTAAGGGGGATCATGTGACTCCAAACTCATAAATCAAACTTTAACTATACAAATACACCTTTAAAACAAGTGGGGACCATTAGGTCCCCCAAAATAGCCCCTACAACACTAATTTTTTTTAAAAATAATAAATTTACAAAATTACAACATTACACTTTAGTGGTCACTCATGGTTCCCAAATATGACATCTAGCCAAATAAGGCTTCACACAATTGACATGACCAAGACTCATCCTAGTTAGCCACTTGTGCACACTCGAGTAGCTACCCCGAAATTGACATACTTCTGTGCCCTGTGATCTATACACCCATTACAAACATTAAACACATCTACCTAATAATATTTATAAATTAACTACTCAGTAATCAATCAAAATATCATCATGCTAACTATGCTAACACAATATCAACAAGGAATTGTTAGCGAGAAACATACACAATTTCATATTAATTCAACATCTATTAGCCACCCCAGTAACACATAACAACATCCATCCATGCTATAATATGATAAAATCAAATAACCAAATAATTTACGATATCAAAATGTGTGACACAACATATGTCCATCATATAGCCAATAAGATCAACAACATCGTAACATGCTCATATTCACAACATCTACTGAAATGAACTATCATACTAGTCAAAACTAATTTGGTGCCACATGCCCAAATCATCATACATGTACCAAAATGATAAAATATCATAACATAATATCAACAAGCTACCATAATCCATGTCCAATCATCAAATATGAGTATAGAGTCAGCACATAAACTGAAGCTAGAAAATGTGGGCACTACACCGTCTTGGAAATGTCTCTCACTATCAAACCCTAGTTTCTACTCATACTGTGAAGCCATATAAATATTTTTAGTAAGGTTTTAAACCCTATCCATGGGTGGGAGACCTGTAAAAATAACAATTAGTTTGGTTGAAGTACAATCATTGTAGTTCTGAATTCATAACTACTCCAAAAATGCCTGAAACAATATATATATATATATATTTCTCTACCTAGTATGTGATATTAAAAATGAATGCAACTAGATTTATAAATAAGAACCTAATTTAAAACTGTTGAATTTAGTTTTGATCTTACTAATACTTGATGTGGGGATGTTTGAGTTCTTGTTAATGAGAGAAGCTTATTCCTTGACGTGGTAGAGTGATTCAAACCTATAGTGATTACTACCTTATTGTTTGTGTATGAGATTTAGTGGTATTTAGGAATCATTGGTTGCCTTTTGTGTTATCTTTTACAATAAGAGTTCATAATAATGATAGGTTTGAAAATGAGGTGAGTTTAACTTACTTATATATGATTATGAAGTTAAATTATCATGAAAAGGCCAACCCATAGGGATTAAGTGACCCAATGAAGAGTATGAAATTGAAAATCAAATGGAGGATATATCGGTCCAAAATTATACAAGTTAGTAAGGACTATATTCCATAAGCCGACCGGCATGGAAGTTTATAAACAAGGATGAAAAAATGAAAACTAAGGGTCTCATCTTGTCAAGTGGATTTTTCCTATGGATTTTAATATTCATTTAAATCTCATAATATATTGACATATCAATGTATGTGAATAATTTTTTTTGAAAAAGATACCTCAAGATGTGCTGAATAGCAATAAAAAGAGTATGTTTGTCTTAGCAAGAGTATATTTTCAAAATCAATACTGTCAAAGGATATATTTCCAAATCTGATTGTCAACATTTTACCCCCATTAAATTTGAAATGAAAATAACAAACTTAAAGGAAAAGATACATGAGTGTGTAGATGGAATTTGTCTTTAATAAAATTTTGTTTAATAATGTCCCATTGTGTTTCTTTTGGTAGAATCCATGATTAAACTTGCAACATAAAGTGTAGTCAATGTATTTAGTAAATAATTGACCTTTTACTCAAATGAAAAAATTAATATGTAAAATTTTCATTTGCATAAATAAAAATAAAGAGATGAAAAATGTGGAAGGAATACACCTATTTATTTTATAGAGGGAGAATCTCCCACTCTTTACTTTCACTTAAAGATTTTGATTGTTGAAGGATGGGGGTGATCAAACCCTAATTTTGTTGAGGAGAAAATATAGTTTGAGGTACATGCAACCCAACACAGAATTGAGAAGAGAGAGAAAATGAGTGAAGTATCAAAAAACTATATGAAGGAAGAATAATGTGTATCATATTGATTAAAAAAATATGACATCTTCCCCTTTGAGTGGGTAATAGGAAAGAAATAAATTCGTATGAATAACTTAGCTACATTTATGCCTTTCAAAACCCTAGAGACCACACCACTTTAAACATATATACGTAAAATGTTTTAAATAATAACACAATAGAAAAGAGAATGAGTGTTCCCATGCCCTTCCAATGTGCCACAAAAATGAATATAAATTGAAATAAAAAATGTAATGTTTTGAACTATAGATAGAGAGAGGAGATCCATGCCCCTAAGATCCCTGAAATTGTAACTAAAACCGAGTCTCGTGGTGAAGAAAAAATGCAGTACTTCCTACCCCTGTAACTGACATGAAATGATTCAAAGTGAATCTAAAACTATGTACACAATTATTCCTGTAGGTGGAAATATGAAACTACTAATTTTTTTGTGTGAATACCCCAGGGTGAAACTATATGATAATGTGATAACCATCTATACGATTTTTACCAATATGTATGGTTTTGAACCTATGCATTATTTTCTATATTTCTATGTTTGATGTTGATTTTGAGTACCTATACCCTATGTATACCTATTTCTAATCCCATAATTCTATCTAGGTCTACCGTAGGTGTAGAATATACTAGGATGAATGCTCCCTCTTTTGAGGCATGTGTGATAAAACATTTGAAAACATGGCTTACAAGAATATATGTGCAACCATGTATGATGAATATAATAATCTACATAAAAACACATTTAAGGACATAGTGGTGACAATTGATGATCGAATATGAAACTTGCAAATGGGATGCAAATTGTAGAGAGCATAATGTGCAACAAGAGAAATGATATGAACAATAGAAATAGTAGCAATAACAATTTTAACACATGTATAAGAAAACAAGTGTACATATATAACAACAATGAATTCAAAGTCACTAGTTTGCAAAACATATAACACACAATAAATAGACTCGTAATAATGGGAAAATGGTGTCACAAGAAAATCAAGGCCTTCTATTCTGCAAGCATAAGAAACAATGGACCAAATAAGATAGGCATAGAGATACAAAAATTGAAGACCCGAAGTTTCAAAAGAAGAAAGGAACTTAGACCACAATTAGTGAAGAAATAAAGTAGTAAGACATGCAATATAGAAAGTATGTATAGAAAACAAGAGTGTTAGATAGATATAACGAATGATATAGATAGAAACATGTGAAGAAAGAGACGTCAATGTTGCACAAGACACATGTGTCACTCTTGTTTGATAAATATACAACATGTACATAATGTATGTAATAAAGCATAACGAGGAAGTATAAAGGAAATATAAATAATTAATATCACCTATATGTAGTGTATAATAAATTCCCCAAGATATATAGGAAGTCTAGGTAAATGCTATTTCGACACCTATCATCGTGTACCACTATATGTATGGCTTGCATCAAGCTCAATATATTGCATGAAAACATATTTATAAAGAGTAAATATATATGCCATCTATCAAACCAAAGTGGAAAATGACATGTTTAACTTATAGTGCTAAGAACATAGTCTATTTGTACATGTCATGACATTGTAGTTTTGTAAATATATGATTTTTTTGGTATTTGGTAACTTTTTAGCTAAATAATTTATCACTAGCACAAATTAGTTGATTTTCACCAATGGTTTGAGACAATGTTCCTCCGAATTGGAAAAGGAGAGGCTCCCTTTATTGTATGTGAATAAAAACAAATTAGTTGATTTTCACCAATGGCCTAAGACAATGTCCCTCCAAATTGGAAAAGGCGAGGATCCCTTTATTGTATGTGAATAAAAACTACTTCGCGGTTGGCCAATAGGTAGGGGATCCAAAAGGTATACTCCATTGCACTTGCGAAAAATGCTCTTACCTCAAACAAGGGAAGAATTCACAAGGAATGTGAGATTGTGGGAGCAAAAAGTTGATAGAGGGGATTAATATTGTGATTATTCTTGCAATTGAAAACCATATTTTATGAACACATAATTGGAAAGAACAACAACTTTGCTAATTATATCAAGACAATATGAACCATGAACATAAAATATTAATCATTCACTCATCAAAAAATATTTTACAACTTTGTTAATTGATATGTTCACAAAGCTGAAAAATGTGTGTGTGTGTGTGTGTGTGTGTGTGTGTGAAAATAGAAGAAATGTTATCTTTTCTTTTTCTTTGTAGTTATCTACTTGTGAACTCAAAAAATTGACAACCCCTTGAAGTGAGGAAGTTACTATAATATATATTTTAAAAAAAAGACTCTTTAACTACCCCCCATATGTCTTTTACAACTTGCAACTTTTTGCATTCCTAGGAAATAAATTAAGTTCCTTTTTATTAATTGAGAGAAACTTATTAGAATTTTAAGCTATAGTCACATTTTAATAAATAGAAAAAATTCAATACGAAAAAATGTAAATTGCAACCCCCTAATGAAGAAATAGATCATGAAAGAAGAGAGGAAGGGGGTGGGGAAAAGAGAAAGGGGAGAAGATAGCTACTCAGATGAAGGTGATGATGCATCTGCCAATGAAGATTCACTAGCCGATGGAATTTTGGAGAGTATTTTAGGATAAATTTTGATCCCTTTGAAATCCTTAATGTATCGTGCCACTATGGACACAACCTTCTCGTTGGCCTAAGTGATGTGTACAAAGCTCAAAGACTTGAACCAATTATCAGAGATAGCATTGATGTTCCTACATTGCATGAACCATGAATGATGCTCCTTTATAATGTTTCATATAACAACCCTTATCTTAGGAAGATACTCTAGTGTGTCTTAATTGAAATAAAATGGGTCTCTGGCCTCCTTCTTGACAAGATTTTCAAATCACTTCAGTAGATCATCCACTTAGGTCTTTTCATCTAGCACTGGAACTCCAAATTTCTATTTCTCATAATTCACATTATTTTCCATCTTTTAAGTACGTTCCTCATAAATATATAATTCACCAAGATCATGGTTTAGAATTTCGTAGAGAAAAAAAATTTCTATCTCGAACATGAGAAAATTATTTAGATGCAGAATTGAATACTTTCCTACTCCTTAAAAGGGAAGAGTTGAATTTTCTTATCTTGATAACTAGTGGAAACATCCTGGTCCCAATGCTCATTTAAAAAAAATTATTCTCTATTTATTCTAACCTTTGTGGAAGTTGCACTCATGTACTCAAATAATGAAAGAATCTCAGGAAGTAAAACCTGACCTTTCTCCAAAATATTACTCACCTATTTCTCATTTTCCCATCCCTAGATTGTGAAACCCCGAGTCTTTCTGAAGGAATCTGGATCAAAATGACTAATGGGTTTAACTTCCTTGGTCAAGAGAGAAGGAACGACATTTGGATCCATGAATTTTTACACATGCGAGGTGAGGTTTCTTATATGATCTTCCAATTGATCAATTTTCTCGTTATATTCTTGTTTACTCATAAGAAGGTGAGTGGAAGATTCCTTCACATTGGGTTCTCAAATTTTGTGCACTTGAAAATCATCACATGACCTTTAGATGGGTGTGACCTCCCTAGGTCATGCCGAGAAAACCACAGTGGAATGGATAAATGGCTATGTGGAAGAAATATAAGGTGAATGGGTGAAATATGAATATGAAACGATCAAGTCAATCTGATGTACTTTATGGGAACTAATGAAATATTCTCATCTAAGGAAGAAAAATCCTATCCTACCTACATATGTGAGATAGAATGCTCTAATATGATGATAACACGTAAATTTCGGTCAATATATGGCTCAATGAAAACACTCACAATGGGTTGTGGATGACATTAGAAAAGTCCTGCATTTGCTTCATAAAATTTTCTAGACAAGGTCATGCAAGCACGAGAGTCAAGTGTAGGAAGAGGAAAAGTGAATCGATTGCGGGAACTAATTTCATCTAGGCTGCTTCTTCCAAGCCTTGTAAGAATTGTCTGCTTCAGTATTCAACACTGTTAATTGTGAAATAATGGTAGGTGGAAGTGGTTTGGATTAGAAAATGAAGATTCTAAGGCCCGTGTCAATGTTTGTAAATAAATAAACCAAGTACATCCCCAACCTAGAATTCATAGAACTGTGAAAAACCCAGTGATGGATTACTCTTTTGTCCTCTTAGCTTATTTTCCAATTTGGTGCTCATATGAATCTAGGGTAATGTGTTGGGTAGTGCAGAAGAAGTAATGAAGAAGTGCTAGAGTAGGAATGGCTTGTAGGTAATCAGGTACCAAAATAGAAAAGAAAATACAAATGTAAGAGAACTGGTCTTGATTGTGTATTTCTTGGCAATATTACGTCAACATAACAATGTAATTCACAACAAAAATCTCAAACCAATAATCTGAGTAGAAGATTGGCTCTTAAAGAAAAATGGAAGCAAAATGGTCTAATCCATTTAGAAGCCAAGAAATTCCATCTCTCTCAAAGAAGGGGAATTTAACTCCAATTAATTAGTAGGGAAGCAAATGGAAGTTCATACATATCAAACAATCCCAAGAAATACTAATTTTACTAGGAAATATGTGCTAAAAGCACGTTTGGAGGAGTTGAAACGCATTCAGAACATGTCAAAAGACTCTCAGGTAAATTTTTACAGAACCTTCAATCTGCACAGATCGGTGGTTCAACAACCACCAGATGCAACCACCGCTTAGCGTAAGATGGTAGTTGCATGACTGTTGATGCATAATCATAGTACCCCTAAATGTCTGCAACTCGATTGGTTGAGAGTGATTGCATAACATGGAGATTTTCCAAAAGTGTGGGACTTTGCAATCATGAAAGCTCTTCAGATGAAGGTTGGTTCCTATTCCTTTGTTCAGATGCACACATTCAAATTATAGAGGATCGATTCTAAAATATACTCTAACTTGCCAAGGAGACAAGGTTAAGAAGATGCACGATAATAAACCTAAACTAATAGAGGTGATGCACCAAAGGAATGCTAAACACCTACTTTGCAATTAAACAAAAACCAATGAAATGTGATACAACCAACATACACAGATAACAAATATTGAAATGAGAGATCAGAGAGGTGCAATGAACACAAGGGGGGGTTGAAAATCATCCAAAAACATGTATTATTGCTCCAAAAATTTGATACAGTACACTATAATGGCCAAGAGGAAATATTTGCATTACAATTTTGATGATAGGTTTGAACTCCACAATATCACTTATAGATAGAGAAGAAGGGAGGGTGCAAAGCCAAAATGTCCAACCTTTAGAAAAATTCTCCTCCTTACAATATATAGGAAGAATGAGAGAAGGAGATAGAAGAATTTTAGAATCCTACTCCAACCACCCAAGAAATGCATTTAATTCACCTAAACCAAGGTTGGGTTCTACTTCAAAACCCATGCCTCCATGTGTTGTTTCTTTTTGGGCATGAAAGGAAGCCCATACTTCATTATTTTGGTAGGTGAGAAGTTTGACACCCTAAAAAATTGTGAACTATATTTCTTCATTTTTAATAACTTAGTCTCACTAATTTTAAGATATCCAGTCATAGTTGCGTAGAAGACGCCGATAGCTTTCCAAAAAGTACTTTCTTGTGAAAATCTAATCTCCTAGTAAACATTTATGGCTATCTAAAGGTTGAGGTGTCATTCTGTGAAAATGGCAAGTGGTTGGCTCTATCATTCTTCGGAGTCCAGAATGCATGCAACCTCTGAAATCCAAAAATTTGGACTTTCAGACATTTCCATTTTAGAGATTGAAACACTATTCATTCGTCAAATTTTCTTGAGAGTTCCGAAATTATGAAACCAAAACCTCTGAAACTGTGAAACCCAAAAGTCTAAAATTTCAGACTTTCAGACTTTAAGACATTTTGCCTTTTTGGACCTTTTGCACCGTTCATCACCCAAATCACCTCGAGAGTTCCAAAACCTTGAAACCTGAAGTTCCAAAACCTGAAACTACCACTGTGTTGACCCCAAAACCTGTGTTGAATTCAAAAATATGAACCCTTTCAGGATTCAGACTTTCGGGATTTCAGACATTTTTGGTCCCTTTTCCATTTTTATCATCGAGACTTCTAAAACCCTGAACTTCACACCTCTAAAACTCTGAAACCTGAAAGTCCAAAATTTTAGACTTTCAAAGTTTCAGATTTTAGGATTTTTGCACTCACCGAGATCCCTTAAACCCCAAAACCCGAAAGTCCAAAATTTTGGAATTTTGGAGTTTCAATTTCAGGTTTTGGAAACTTTTTTACTTTTTACAACCTTGGCTTTCGAGAACTCTGAAACCCTGAAACTTGAAAGTCTAAAATTTCAGAGTTTCAGAGTTTTAGGTTTTGGAAATTTTTTCCTTGCTAAGTCCCCAAAATCCACCTCAGCCCATCTCTGAAAAGTTCAACCTCTAAAGTCTAAAACCTGAATTTCAGACTTTTTCTTTTCCTGAAATCTCTGTAATTTTCTTGGCCTTCTTCAACCATATTCATCCAACTCCAAAAAGAAATCCTCCATGACTGAATCAACCTAGTCGACTTCTCTGCATGCGAGGTCATGTTCATCTAATTTTTCCTAAGGGGAAAAATTGGATAACAACGACTTAAAGTCAAAATATAAGGTAAAATCCTGCAGAATGATTAAGGAAAGTAGGAAAAACATGGAAATGAAAAAGGAAAACATTCTAGGGTACATATATATACTACAAGTGGGAATTTGAACTCAAACACCATTGGAACAAATATTAATACACATTGGGGATGTTGAATCATTTTGAAAATTTGGCACATGCAAGATTGGGTGTGTACATATTGCCCCCTCAGAGAAGTTGTTTAGTTGTGAAGAGGTGTAATACATAGAGTCCAAGTATGGTGCTCCCAAATGGGAGTGTTAGAAATTATACCTGACAAACCCATGTGTTGAAGTGATGCCAATCCAAGCTTCCCGCTACCTGCAAGAATGAAACGAGAATCAAGCACATATAAAATATAAAATATACAAAATGCATTAAAAAAAAAGAGAAGAAGATTTACCATATCCATGGGGATAGAAACATACATGTGCCAAAGCTCCAACCCTGCAAAACACACACACTAAAAAAATAGAGTTAAAACACACTTTATATAACTAAAATCACTATTGTTAGAAATCATTTTCACCCACCCACTTAGTGATTTTTTGAGCTCTGGATCACTTGTGATGGCTTCGCATGTGATTATAGTCAAATTGAAGAAAATTCAAACATGATGACGACCCCACCAATGGAAAGTGTAGCAGCTAAGAGACAGGTGAGTTATTTACATTTACTCATTTTTAACCCATAGTTGAAAAATCTGAAAAATTCATCCTAGGGGTGGTTATTTCAATAATTCTATAGTCAAATTGTTCACAAGGGGGGCACTTAGGTGTCTTTTTCTTGTACTTTTTCAAAAAAAATATTTTTTTTTGTCTTTTTTAGATTTTTTAGGTCGTAGGGTATGACACGTCATTTTCAGATAGGACCTTTGCTCTACCCAAGTGCGCCCAGGTTATGTTAAAATCACCACTCTTCATAGAGGGGTGTTTGCGTAAATTCCATGGTGATTGCATAACCTCCACTTTACACAAAGGGGGGGTTGCGTAATTGTCGAGGAAGAGGCTAAAATTGACCAAGTGTGAAGAATTGTTTTTGGTTTTTGTGTTATTTTATGATGTTTTTGGCAAGCTTAATATGTATGGGATGTCTCTAAAATTCTCTCTCTCTCTCTCTCTCTCTTTTGTGAATACAGGGCCCGTATATCAGATGGAGTAGAGCCAGAGAGTGTGATTGGATTCCTTTGATCTTAGATAGTATTACCTAGGCTAGTAGGGATACATTACATAGGGGCAAGATATGGAGGATATCCCAGACACAGATACTTGCACCGACTAGTTGCTTGTTAGCTGATCTATTGAGTTATTAGGACGACCAAAATAATTTTTGGCTTCTTGGGGTTAGAGTAGAATGGATCATAACTCTTGAGGATACCTATAGGATTCTGGGGGTTCCTGTCATAAGTAGGAGATTGATATTATCTAGTGATGCTTCTACAGTGCAGTCATGCTAGTGGGCCACATATATGGGAGATGCATTTACACGTGATACTAGTGCCAATCATGGCATGATATTATTATAAGTTTCCTCCATCCCTATTCCCACCTTGTACAAGGCCATCATTGGCAATTTATCTTTGCATTTGGTTGGGGATAAGGACAGGGACAAGCTAATTTATTGTTGGGCTCCGATCATCTAAAGCATAGAGTAGCATGGCCGTGTTTATGCATGGGGTATTGACATCTTGAGTGCCACCTACCACAATATTTATAGAGCTAATAGACTATGAGGAAATCCCTTAGCCATCATTCAATTTCTATGGGATGGGTTTGCGAGAGGATGATCCCCTATTAGAGGGGTGTTGGGATTACAAACCCTGGGGCTATCAGAGCCTTGAGATGGATAGTTATAGCCCCGAAAAAGGGGTGTCATTAGCCAATTAACAAAATCACCACAGATTATATGATAACATGGTCGTATAAGGACATGGCCAATCTATGGGGAGAGGATGTTGTTATTGTGGCCGCATACAACACCATTACATAGTTATTGGATAGGACTAGTAGGGTAAAGGTAAACCTAGTTCATATGGAGCCAAAACAGTTCAAATTACCTTACATTAATGCTCTCCTAGCAGTTCCCATTGTTTACTGTGGGATTCAATATGTGAGAGCTAGCCCTAAGGGTAAGCTCAAGTGGGTCATTTCCATTCATAGGGTCTCGATCGACACCCCATAGGCTGCCCCAGATCCAAATATACTAGGGGTTATACTCCAGATTGAGGCCACACACGCACATAGTGGGGAAGAGGAGGAGGAGGCCGAGGTGGGGATGTAAACTGAGGAGGAGGCCCAGGAGGAGGGTCACAAGGAGGGACATGATAACAGTGACATGGACTGGAGAGCTAGTTAAGAGGATTCCATAATAGTGAGGGCCGAGGCTGAGACTTTGTTCAATAAGAAGACCCTCTCACTTATATGAGGAGGAGGGGATGAGAAGTATGTTATGTGAAAGTGTGTGGCTTAAGAGGATATCAGAGGAGAGGAGGGTAGAGGAGAGGAGTTTCCTGTAGCAGCTCCACCTCCACCACCAAAGCTAGTAGACCCATCCTGATAGCCAAGAGATCTGAGTAAGTGAACACTCTTCTCTCGACTCTAGTATATAGACTAGAAATTTTAGTGAATTACACACTACCTTATTTTTATGTTTTCAAGATTTTTCTAACTTGCCATTATATTATTTTGTGTATTATAACCACTACTGATGGATGGCAAGATTTTATTTGTCAGATCCTAGTTGATACACTGCTTCTTCCCATGGGGAAGACATGAAAGGAGCTTATTATAGATGTGGGGCAGCCATAGATGGTCAAACATGACACTGATGTGTTTACACTAGTCTTGCATGCTACGAAGGTTATGATTGAGGTGAGGATAGAGCTTGCTGCCTATCAGCTAGCTGAGAGGAGACAGATGACAAGGCCACTCTCGCAAAGAGACTACCACTGATAGATCACCTACCCCAAATCATGGTCATTTTCATTGTTCTGTTCATGGAGGATTCCATTCACATCATAGAAGCCATAATAGGAGTCCTCATCATGCTCCTTCATTCACATCCCGGAGGGAGGGATAACCTATATACCTTATTGCTTCGTTATACTTTTGGACACATATACTTTTTTTTTCTCATTGCGAGCATTTTGACCCCACTTGTTAGTGTGGCGAAATTGTAAAAAAATTCAAATATTATATACATATATACATATGATTCTTTTTGGCTTGTATATCTCGTGTAAAATTTTAGTTGTTTATGAATTATTTCATATATGTACCCTTATATGTGTAGAATCTCTTATATTTTTATATGATTTTATGAATGCATGTATGGATGATGATGATGATGAAAATGTATAACAAAATGATTTATTTATTTTGTTTCTGATATATATGTGACGCATATGAATACAAATTACAAATTTAAAAATTGGGTTTTCAAGCAACTTTTGATATTCCTAGTTATGTAGGCAATCTTGATAAAAATGATACAATAATAAAATGAATCCACTCGATTCTCAACTCCACACAACTACTAAGATGTGAGGCTTGAACACCAAGAGCCAAGAAGGACACAAGTTATATAACTTGATGAATGAAAGTAATCATATGAAGATAATATTTTGACATAGACCCAATTAGGAAACTACAACTCAACTTATAGATAAGGCTAACTATCAAGTTTAAAATTTAGTTTTCTTGCAAGTTTAATTAGACTTCGACCCTAGGGGGCCTCATGATTGACAAAATATGGTTTATGGATTAAATATCTTATAACTCATTCATCTAACTCATTTTCTAGTAATTACAAAATAATTAAATCACCTTTTATTTACCAACTTACTAAAAACTTATTAATTTATTAACCGGACCCCTTGCATCTTTCCCCATGCTACTAGTAAGAAACATGGATTCATCACCAAGGAAAAGACGTAGGTGAGTATGGGCACGTCTCTCCTTTCCCAACCTCATGCTACCAATGTGAAGCATGTGATTAACACTAAAGGTTGGTAGGGAAAAGAAGTGTAGTTTTATTTATTAAATGAAATTGTTTTGTGGTTATTGTTTGCTTATATTTTTTTTTAACTTTTAAACTATATGCTTTTTGGGAAGGAATACTTGCCCCTAGCCTCAACCCCACACAACTAGTACGATGTGAGGGATCAAAAAAAAATGTTGAGATAGGTGAACAAGAAATCTGAGTAAAATGTTTTAGACTATTTTTGTCAAAAGAGATAATTCTAAGGAAAGATGTGACACCAAGAAACTTCTAGTACAGACCATGGGAAAATCACCTAAAACAAAAGAAGCCATGAATAGAACTAAGTGTGTAGGCCCTGGTATGATCAATGTCAAAAATTTATCTACTAAGATGATAAATAAATTGAGTAGTTTAGTGATGATATAATGAATAGTTGGAGAGATATGATTAAAATCCTTTACCAATTCTTATAAAATTTGAAAGTTACTTGAAAAATAAGTTTCTTGTTTCACAATATCACAATATGATTATACAGATGATATATAATGGATGTAGTAGTGTACACATGGAAATGAAAATGAACTATGTATAGAAATGTTTAAGGTGAAGTGATTTGAATGATTCACCAAAATCCTCACCTTCTTAAGTACATAAATGATACACACCATTCTTATAGTCCTCCATGAATTGATATGGACCTAACCACTATGGTATAAACTTTTGTCCTTTGCTGATATTTTTGTGGTTCCGACTATCCAGTCTCAACACCAGATCCCCTACTTATATCTCACATTCATAGGAATTTTTGTTATACTGATGACACATCCTGTTAGCATAAATGTTATGTCATGTTTCAACTCTGAGTAAAGTTTCATCGAGTGTTTCTAGTTAAACCAATCTTGCCTCCCGATATGCATCTTCATTTAAATGCCTTGCAAAGACATGTGGAGGTTAGGTAGATCGATTTCCATCGGTAAGACTACTTCACATATGAATAATAAATAAAAAGGGGTTTCCCATGTTGGCATTCATACCGATGTCCTATAGGCCCACAGGGATGAAAATAGATTTAAATTTTAGTCACACTTATTCTCCTTGACTGTTTAGAGGAGTATGGACTTCAATGTTTGATTTGTAGCCTCATCTTGTCCATTGGCCTAAGGGCAATATAAAGAGGTTTTGTGGTTCGAGATTTTGAACTGTGAAAAGAAATCATGCACCTCTTCATTCTGAAATGATGTGCCATTATTTGAGATAATGAATTGTGGGAATCCATACCTATAGATGATCTGATTTAAAATGAACTTGGTGATCATAGACCCAGGTATGATAATGAGAGGCATGGCCTCGAACCACTTTGAGAAATATTTATGTGGCCATAATGATAAAGTTTTGGCCATCTGTTGATGAGGGAGAGAACTTACCTATCCAATCTAAACCCCAAGTAGAGAAGGGCTAGGGTGTCACAAGAGTATGAGCAGGGATGTGTATCTCACGTGAGAATCCTTTACATTTATGGCACATGCGTACATGTTATATAACATCATGCTCTAATGTGGGCCATAAATAACCAATTTGATGAATCTTCTGAGAAATAGCATTCCCTCCGAAGTGTCCCCCATAGATCCCATTCCGGGCTACAAAGAGGATATTTTCAGATTCTTCTTTGTCTATACACCTCACAAGCATACTATCAAAGGCTCTGTGATAGATCATTTCTTCTACAATTACATACTTGGCAGCTATGACACATAACCACCAGCTCTTGTTACGAGGTTTCTCCCTCAAGATATGTATGGTCCAAAATGTAATTAATGATATCATAATATCATGGAAATGATGCAATGGGAGGATTTATTTCAACATAAAATACACACTCATCAAGGAAATCTAGATCCATTAGGTTCCCACAATCTATTGGGTTTTCTGCTAACTAATAAGCAATAGTTTTTCCTTTGAATTAATTTTGGTTGATGTAGGTGAGTTTGAATTCACCCATCATTGTGAGAAAAATTCCAACCTTTTTAGATAAGGAACCTTTGGTTAAAAAAGTTTGCAGTTGGTCAGACTTGATGATCACTCGCATTTCCTTGTTAAGTGTATAATGCCTTAACATTTTTCGTTGTAAAGATAATTCCTAGGCATTAATTCTCCACCTGCATATAACATGTCTCGTAATCAAGCAGAGTGTGACTAATGACATACAAGCTAGCGAAACCTCGGTGGCTTGAGAGTATAAGATTAGGGGATGATCGACCTTGGGTACATTAGTGTAGGTGGTGACATGAGAAAATGTTTGACTGACTCAAATGGTTCATGACATTTAAAAATAAAATCTTTATTTAGAAAGCTATTGATGGGATGGATGATGCAAGTAAGATCAGGAAACCTACGGATTGCACCAAGTTTACCCAGAAAAGACCTAATGCCAGAATCTTCTGAAGGTGGAGTCATCTCTAGAACCGCCTAAATATTTTTTGGGTCTACATAAATTCCTCAAGAAGAAATGATATACCCCAGTAGTTTTCCTCCATTCACTCCAAATACGCATTTTTTTGGATTTAACGTTACACCATATTTGATAAGACAAGAGAATAATGCAAAACACCTCAGGGTGATCGCAATGCTTCCTCACCTTAGCCAGTAAGTCATCAACGTGAGATTCCATGATCTTATGGATAAGATCATAGAAGATATATGTCATTTCTCATTGGTAGGTGGCTCTAGCATTTTTCAAGCCGAATAGTATGATTGAATAACAAGAGCTTCCCCAAGGTGTAGTAAAGGTAGTCTTGGTTTGATCCTCCTCAGAGATCCTTATCTAATTGTAGCCAAAGAAGCCATCCATAAGTGATGATGACACATAGCCAACCGTTGCATCTACAATGAAATTGATGGAATTCAATGAGAATTCATCCTTAGGACATGCTTTTTCTATGTCACTAAAGTCGATACATTTGTGTATCTTCCCGTTCTTTTTAAGAACTGAGACAATGTTAGACACCCACATGGAATAGTCCATTGGTTTAATGAAACCAACTTGAAGAATATTCATTAATTCTTCCTTAACCATCAAATACACCTTTGGCTTCATGGGTCATAAATATTGCTTCACGGGTTTGGCCTCAGGCTTCGTGACGAGGTTTTGAACCACCATGTCAGGAGTGATTCCTGTCATTTCCTTGTAACTAAAGGTGAATGATTTCGAATGTTCTTTGAGCACCTTTGTATGTGCTTCAATCTCATTCGGAGTAAGAGAAGAACCAAGATTTAAGATCTTAGGTTCCTCCTCCATCCCTATACTAATATTTATGGTCCCTTCAATCAAAGATGCATTACCCTCTTCGAAATAAGGCAGATATGGAGGTGGTTCTAACTCGTATTCCTCCGCCTCATAGATATCAAGACATTTTGATGAGGAAGAACAAAATGTACGATCTCAAAAGTAGGAGGAAGGGTGAGGTATGAGAGAAAATCCCCTCTTATGGTGTACAGGATGAAGATCAGTGTATGCATTGATGAATCCTAGGATTTCTTCATCATCCTCCACAAAGTCCATAGTTGCACGATCATTCTCAGCTTCAAAATATGCCATAATTACGTTGGTTAGCACTTTCAAAACTAAGGGTTTGGATAAAAATGAGACCGTAAACTTAGTTTCCTTTGAGCCCACTTAGAAAAAAGTGAGAGGAAGAAGTAGCCATTGAATCAGGTAAGAGGTTTTTCTCTCTAGGTATGGCTTTGATAGAAATAAAATCAATACCTTTGCTAAATTAAAGCATGATGGTTTTGTAGAGCTGTAGGTACTTTGCTCTGGTCTCATAAACTTCTGATACTTGATTATCGACAAGTTAGGAGTCACCTAAAATAATAAATTTGTTAATGCCCATCCTTTTGGATAGAATAAGACCAAATAGAAGAGCCTCGTATTTTTTGGTGTTATTTGAACATTCAAAATTTAACCTAAAAGCAAAAGGCATGATACTTCCCTTTGGATAAGTAAGAATCATCCTTGCCCTACCAATGAAGAGACACTTCGTGCCATCATAGTTGAGAGTTCAGAAATCATTGGGTAAGATAGAAGGTTGATCATTTGTAAAATATTCCTCTTTGACCTTTGAGAGTTCAACCATGCAGATTTTGTCAAATATGCTAGATGGAAAAGAACTAATCCTAATAGCATGTGCTATGCTATGGGAATCAAACAGAAGAACAATATACATATCATTCTCCAAAAGCTTAATGATCTCTGTTGTATTTTTTGTTGAGACATTTTCTACTACAAAAAATTTAATTTCACTAGAATCAACCCATTCAATTGCCTTAGGGGTTTCAAACTCAGTCATTGGAGAAAGTTGGGACTCAAGTTTTGAGCCTTGGGGCTTGTTCAATTGATTGGATGGGAGCTCAAAATCGGTATGAATCCTAGGTTTTTTCTTTAGGTTGGCCAAATGAATTTCAAATGGCTTTGAGTCTCTCTGAGCTACAAAAACCTTACCCAAGTGTAGGAATCTGACCTCTTGAAACTACATAGAAGGGATTGCCTTCATTCTGTGTATCCAAGGTTGACCAATGATCATATTATAATTGTTTTCCTAATCTATAATGTAAAACTTGTTCAACATAGTCTTTGGTCCAAGGGTAACCAGAAGCATGATAGTTCCAATGAACATTACTTTGACGCTGTCGTAGCCTCTCAGTGTGTTTTGCGTTGAAGAACAATTGGTTTCTCCATAGCCTAGTTCTTGAAGAAACGAGAAAGGAACTATGTTAACGTCAACCCCATCATCTATCATTGCACACTTAACAAAGTTGTTGTAGATCCAAACCTGGAAGTATAATGCAGGATCACCTCTTTGTGCCAACTCAACGTCGATCGACATCTTGATCATGTAAAATATGAAACCACCATCCCCCCTGGAGGATAGAAATCAAAGTGCATGTGATTAACTCATTCCTCTAGAGGAGGGGTGATGTGAATTGAATGGACAAGGCCTAACACTTCTAATAAATCCACTCTATGTGCAAGTGAATTATTCAAAAAATTCAAAAAGGAATTTGAGAGAAGGTCTTAGTCAAATTTTTAATGAGGTCATAGGCCCCTACTAGTTTGGAGCCACCGGTGTATCATCCGACATAGAAGGATAGATGAGAAGAGGTTGTGTGAAATAATCATGAGTGTAGATAGTTGCATTAACCTTAGGTTCAGTCTTTAACTCAACCAAACCTACAATATTGGTTTGTTTTTTACCATCTAAAAGAGGATCCACCCAAGGGTTTAATGAAGTAGATGCTTTTTGATCGTTATTCCCCATGGGTATCCCTATGAGCATCCCCTTGTTGGTATTATGCGGGTTAAGATTTTCATTATTGGGATGCATAAGAATGAGGTCTTTATAGAATCCAATAGGAGCATTCCAAGGGGAAATGGGCCCCGTGCGAACATTTTTCATTGGTTTCATAGGATTAGCCAAAAATATCTCAACAAAGAGCTACCTTTGGCCCTCCGAAATTATTTGTATAAACTTTTTGTAATCATGATACATACAAGCGTCATGTCATCTAACCCTATAAAAACAAAAATATAAATCAAGATTGTAGTCACGAGGTCTCTGATTCTGGTTCTCTTGCAGTCCATAGTTTCTATTGTTGTTTTGTTGTTGGTTGTTATAATTAAAATTCGGTAGCTTTTGACCCTTGTTCTGATACTAATTTTGTAATTAATTCGGGTACTGGTTCGAGTATTAAACCGGGTTTTCAGCCTGTACCTACTATAGAGGTGGATATAGGTGATTAAAGTCCACTGCATTAACAGAAGGAGTAAGGTTGTTACTCCTTTAGTTGTTCATGATGGCGTTGTTGTTACAATTATTCGTATTGTTTGATTTAACAACATTCACCTTTATAGATTGGTCGGTTTCACCATATTTCATTACACCACAGTTCTTATTAAGGACTTTGTATCCTTGATTATAGTTACTTGAACTGTGCGGGTAATTTGAATTATCCTGATAGAGAGTGATCAGCTTCCCATTTGAGCCATATGTCTTTTGGACACTATCAATTTCCATTTTGTCAATGTGGAGAACACCCTCTATGACCTCCTCATATCTCCTAAGAGGGAACTTTTGCACCTCCTTCTTGGTTTCTCGATCAAGAGAATGGAGAAACAAGTCACAAAGCTCTGTTTGGTCCATGTTTGGAGTGCTAGCTGAGGAGTAGAGGACCTGTCACCATCTTTGAATGAAATGGGTGGTGGATTCATTGTGATATTGCTTGATATGAAGGGATTCTCTAATTCATGTTGTTAAAAGTTTTTTTGTATCAAAAGCCTTTATTAACTCTGAAATGAGTTGTTTGAATGAATGGATTGAGGATTCCAATATCCTGTAGTACTAGTCGAGAGTGATTCCCTCAAGGGTCTTGGGGAAAATCTTAGATACAACCACATCCCATGGGAGAAATTCTATGAAAGAATTTGTGTATGGTTTAATATGTGCATTTCGGTCCCCCCCTTTGAACATTAGTGATTCAGGGAATGGTCATGGAAGCATTACGCTTCGTATGGTAAATTTGAGCGGTTCCTTAAGATACGCAATATATGCACCCAACACGTACGACACTGCCATGGATGACCCTTGATGGGGAGGTGAGGGATGCATATAAGGATGATATGGTGCATCACAAGAATTTATAGGGGTGTAAGTCATCCCCTGAGGTTGAGTATATGAGCCAAGAAATGAAAAAATGTCCCCATGTGGTGATTTAGAATACATATGGAGGTACGGGGGAACATTGTTTTGGTATGGAGTGGTAGGTGTAAAACTAGGGAATGTCACATTTCCATTTGGAACAACATTAAAGAATGTACTTTCGGTTGGTGCCTATGGAGGATATCCAGTTGAAGTGTGTGAGGGCATACCTAACGTGCCCAATTCAATGAGGAGGTCTACAGGAGTAGGAATGCCCATGTAGACTGGGGGGAGGTGATTCCATAGAGGGCATATGACAACAATTCTAAGCATGGTGGGGGAACTTTCTTTTCCCAGTGAAACATGGAGCATGAGAAGGATGGGCAAGCTCAAACTCCCCAAATCTTTCCAATGTTGAAACAACATCACCCAAAGATGGTGTTGTTTTGGCCTTGGCAGATATTGAGCCTTGTTAGGAGGAAAAGGAACATGATGCCCTACTATAAATTTCTCTCTAGGAGACCACATCTCTTTAGATGTATTTTATATTGTAGGAGGAGGGGTAGTATTGCTATTCTAAAGCAAAGCATTAGTATACCCTTGCATCCTTTCCAAAGACTAGTATATTGCATTTAGATGCTCATCACTTCGAGTGAATCATGCTATGAGTTTTTCATTAGTCAAGAGAAAGGAGGAAAAAGGATCAGACTATATAATGATTTAGAGTTTTGACAAGACCCGAGGATAGAAACCCTGTTCCCTAATGAATGTCATGTTGTTTGTGTTGGATAACTCCTATTGATCTATCTCCTAAATCCTAACAAATGAACCGCTGTTTGCACCTTGAGGAGGAAGAGTGTGAGGGGAAGGATAATTGGATGAGTAATTATCACCCCACCCAAATAATGAAGGTGAATATTGCATACCCATGTACTTATAATACACCTCAAGACCCAAAATGGGCATGCTGTATTCCTGACCTGACATATTCGGTAGGTATATAAATACTTGTAGAATAATGGGAGAGGAGAAGGATGGGTGAAAAAAAGGTAGAAACAATGGAAATGAAAAGGCACTAGTCCTTCATCTTGGGTTCACTAATTTTGTACACTTGAAAATCAACACGTGACCTTCAGATGCACGTGACCTCTCGAGGTCATGGCAAGACAACCGCAATGGAATGGATAGATGGCTATGCTGAAGATATACAAGGTGAATGGGTGAAATATGAATAAGGAAATATCAAGTTAATCTAATTTCCTGTATGATCACTAATGGAATCAACTTGTCTAAGGAAACAAAATTCTGTCTTACCTGTATAGCTGAGATGGAACGGTCTAAGATGATGGTAACACATAAATGGTGGTCAATATCTGTCTCATGGAAAATGATCGCAATGAGTTGTGGGAGGTGTGGTAACTATCCTACATTTACTTTGTGAAAATTTCCAGACAAGGTCATGGAAGCATGAGAGTGAAACATATGAAGAGGACAAGTGAATGGATTGCGGGAACCAGTTTCTTCTAGGATGGTTCTGCCAGAACTCGTAAAAATTGTCTGCTTCGGTATTCAATTTTGAAAACTATGAAATGATGGCAGGTGGAAGTGGTGTAGATCAAATAAAAATATTCTAAGGTCCGTGTCAATGTCTGTAAATAAGTAGGGTGTGTTCAACTGCGAGACTCAGGGATCATACATTTGGTGTCTTGGTTGTTGAGGACCTTGAATGTTCATGTGGGATACATTAAATACTAAATAAAAGAAACCAATAAAATCACAAAGAAACTACAAGAGGGTAAGGTTGATCCTAAGCCAAATAGGGATATGTGGGGAGATGTTATAATTTCCAATAATTAAATTATGTTCTTAATTAACAAGATAAAAAAGAGCAGATTTAAATTAAAACAATTCAATTAATTTCCTTGAATTAACCTACCTATTACAAGTAACTAATTAACAAAGGAAATGAATAATTTAATAAATAAAACTAATCTATTCTCATATATTTTTTTCTTTTCAATTGAATAATGGAAATACAAAAAATAAAAAAACCTAATTGAATTAATATAATATTTTTTAATTTTTATGTTTCTGGAAACAAATAAAGAAATCTAAAAAAGAAAATATGAAGATTTTTTTATTATTGGAAAATAGTTTTGAGGGGACTTTACATTGTTACAAAGAGGATAAAAAGCTAGATAATCGAATGAAAACATCAAAGTCTGATCAACATCAAGATATTACAATAAAGCCCAACTATAGTAAAAAAGAAACCACACAAAGGAGACAAAACTGCAAAAAAGAAGCAAGAAAACAACAACAAGGTCACACAAAAGATTAATTCTTAGATGCTCGGTCAATTTCAGACCTCACTATCTATAGAGAACTGAAGAGATCCAAGGCTGTGATTTGAGATGGGCCAGTTTTATCCAGCTAAGAAAAAACACAGTCACACTATGAATCCTCCTCCCAAATAGTAGCAAGAATATCACTAAGCATGCAGAAACTCTTAACATGCTGATCCATGAAATTTTAGATAGGTTTGAGAGCAGAAATATTGCAATCATGTCTATCCTTTGAATTCCCCAACCTATTATAAAGAGAGTTCAAATTTTTGTAGATTTCATTGATTCGACCTTCACCAAGTTTAGAATATTCATCTAATTTCCTCTTACCCTTTTGCTTTGATAACTGTTTAATGTCTTTTTTTAAAATTTCCAGATCCTTTTCCATGTTATCAATCCTTTGGTTAAGGTCCTCCTTCTTCTCCTGAATAGAGCCACTAAGGCCTGTGTTACTAATGTGAAGAAGTTTCTGGGTAGTTTCTATGTCCTTACTGCTACGTAGCAATCTGCTGGAGGGGAAATGGTGGTTACCAGGATAAGGGGGTTCTTGGACTAGAATTTTATCTTCTCAAGATGAATAGTGGTGGGGTTAATGTTAGGGTTAGGATTAAGGGAGACAAGGGTGGAAGGGATGATAGAGGTTGAAGGAACAAGAGGGTGGTGAGTGAGGCAATGACAGTGAAAAAGGAAGATGATGCCCTGATGGAGAGGAGTGACTCGAATATGGTTCTGGAACTCCAAAAAGGAATGTTCCATAAATTTGAGGATGTAGTGAGGAAAAATAACTTGTGGATTCCTACAAAAATGATTAAAAAAAACTAAGTCCTTAATGTGAACTGTAATATACCTTCCTTCTAGTGTGATAAATTGGACCATCATCTTGGAAAGCTCATTAAAGGGTGTTGGAATGGAGTTTACTTTGATGCCTGCTATGAAAAACTCAAGTTCTTCATCTACTTCAAGAAATATTTTGGCCTCCGTGTTCTTGTCGATTATTTTGCTGAAGAATCTCCTACCTTCCAAGCTAAGAATTGTTACCTCTGCAATAAGTTCCTCAGTGATCTTAATGACATGTCCTCCATATTTCACCATCTTCTATTTCCATCTCTTGGAAAATTGTAGGGATATATTTTGATCATGTCCTTGAATCCTCTCTATGAGGTTAGAAACCCTTCCCAGTTGCAAAAAATTCCATAAAGATACATTATCCTTCTAGGGAGGGTCACAGATGGGTTTGATTTGGCAAGGAGCTCCACCCATTGTATCACTTTTGTGAGTGAGTTGCTTGTGTTGATTGAGAATGGTGATCTTTGCATCCTTAAACCGCTTCTTAACCGCCCCTTTAAAAACCTAGAAAACATGTGAGAGCATATGAAAATAGATGTTTGTACTATTCCTTCATGGGAGAGTTATCATTCCCAAAAAGGTGGAGGACAACTCATTTAATATTTTGAGTAGCAAGTACACTTTCATACTTGTCATTGATAATGGAATTTTCTACCTTGATAGGGAGATTGTCCTCATTAAACCAAGTGGTTAATTTTTTTCTAACCCCATGATTAGATAATGTATCCTTAACTCTATTACCTTCCCTATAGGTATGAACAATTTTACAATTAGTGAAGGATTTACAAATACTTATATATTCATGAATGGAATCTTGTATTATCTAGCTAAGGGGGTGAGTTTGATTTAAATGGTCAATGTCATTCATTGAATCCCCTTCAATAATAATGTTCAAAATATTGCATTCCTTTGCTAGTCTTATACCTCAAAGTGCTGATAAAGCATTATCATAATCATTTGTTTGATGACCCATTCTACTAGTAAAAGTAGTAATTAAACAACCTCTGTGATCTCTTAGTATTCCTCCTCCTACAGCTACTTCTGGGTTGCCCTTGGAGGCCCCATAGAAATTAAGCTTGTACCATGAATTAGGAGGAGGGATCTAATGAACTAATGACCTGTCAATACTTGGCTAACCTTGTCTTTGAAGACTTCCAATGTCAATTTTCCAAGTAGATAGAATACTTTCTTCATTCTTAGGATATAGCTTGTTTTTAGGAGGTCTGAATCTCTTAATATTATCTTTGATAATAGTGACAATATCTTGAGAAATATTTTTACAAACCCGTCTGTTATCCTTGAACATGATCCCATTCCTAATTTTCCAAAGTCTCCATATGGCATGAGGCAGGATCAGCTTCTAGAGCCTTTGAACTATTCAGTTCTTAAATTGGGGATCCCATTTCTCCCAGGTTTGCAAGAGACTATTTGGCAGAGTCCAACACATATTAAATCTTGATAAGATGAGACTCCAAAGCTTTGAAGAAAATTCACAATGTAACAAAAAGTGTTTAACATTCTTAGCTTCATTTTTAAGCATGCAACACATATTTGGCATGATAAACCCCTTTTTTATTAAATTGTCAGCAGTAAGACTCTTTCCTTTTAGAGTAAGTCGAAAAAAGAAGTTAACTTTGGGAGTTAGCTCGGGCATCCAAATTTTATACCACTTAACGTCACTTTGAACATTCTCAAAAAAGGAGCTATAACCTGATTTAACAATATATTCACCATCAAAAGATTTGACGGAAACTAGTTCATCCTTTGCATCTACTTGATTTAGAGGAATGAGATCTAGCTTCTCTTGAAGATAAGAGACAACATGTTTCAAATTTAGCAAATCCACACTAAGTTGTTTCCATTTTTTCCGATTCCCCCCTATATCAATGTAGTATTTGAATTTAGTGTCATATTTCTCAGTTAAAATGACCATAATGAAATCAAGTCTATCACTCAAACTAAAATTAGTCCAGCTGTCCTGCCAAAAATGATTATCATTTCCATCACCTACTTTCCACATACAACCCTTAATGAAAAAATTCCTATTTTGAAGCAAGTTGTTAAAAAAAATGAACCATTGGGAAGCTGGTATTCAAAGAGAAATGAATTCACATTGTTTTGAGCTAAATATTTAACTGTGATTAGTTTAATCCAAGGCTACTCCTCCTTTAAAATTCTCTAACCCATTTTAGCAATTATAGAAATATTCATTTTTTTGATGTCCTTGATACCAAGCCCTCCAATTTTCTTAGGAATACAAACTTGATCCCATGCCACCAAATTATATCTGAATATTTCTTCACTCCCATTCCAAAGAAAGTGTTTTTGAATCCTTTAAATCATATCAATAACCATTGTAAGAATGCTGAACATAGACATTATATATATGGGTAAGTTTTGTAAAGTGCTTTTGATAAGAAAACATTTTACTGCACTAGAAAGAACATCCCCTTTCCACCCATTCAATTTTCTCTTAAATATTTCTAGTAAGGCATTCCATACTGTCATAGAAACTTTATTGGTCCTAAGAGGTAACCCCACATAGGTAGTAGGCAAGGAGCTGATTTTGTATCCCAAAATAAGTGCAATTGTTTTTTGTCTTTCCAAAGGGGTATTGAAGAAATATACCGAGCTCTTATCAAAATTAACTTGTTGTCCAAAAGCATCCTTGTCTCCTTCAAGGTAAAAAATAACTTTTTTGAGCTCCTCTATTGTCACTAATTTGGTACGAATTTTAAATCTCTCTTCATAAATATCATCACTAGGGATGGCGTCTAAAAGGTAAGAGGCTACCTCTTCATTAAAAATACTATTTTCCATGAGAAGATTTTCATAGAATCTAACAACTTCTTCTTTGATGTCATTATGATCCTTGGTAACAATGCCATTTCCTTTTTAGACTTCTGTAATCCGATTACAGGGCTTGTGTTTAAGGGTGGCTATATGAAAGAACTTTGTATTTCTATCCCCCTATTTCATCTAAATAGCCATGGATTTAAGTCTCCAATAGGTTTCTTCTCTACTAAAAATGGTATACAAGTCATAAAGAAGTTTATTTTCCAAGAGTTGGTCAGCTGAGTCCATGTTATTAGTGGATATTCTCCGCTTAAGATCCTGTAATTGCTATTTCAGCTCCTTCTTTTCAAAAATATTACCGAAAACCTCTTTATTCCATGTTCTCACTTGTTTTTTTAACATTTTTCAATTTCTAAACCAATATAAATTGAGCAGTTCCTTCTCCATCCCATTTCCACTACTCTTTAATCATATCAGTAATGTCTTCATAATCCAACCACATTTTTTCAAATTTAAAAAAGCTATAGGAGGGCTTAGAAAAATTGAAAATATTTAGCCAATTCTATTACCTCTACATTATGAAAATATGAAGAAGTTGATATTTCCTCTACAATACTATTACACAAACTAAACAAACAAATAACCTCTTGTTCCTATTTGCCTATGCAGACTGAATCTAGCCTATTCTAATAAAAAAATATTTTCCCATTTGTATTTTTGGATCTAAAACTTCCTTTGTTCTACCTCAGAGACACAAGAATAAGTAAAATATTCTCAGAAGCACTTCTTCCCCTGAAAGTTCCCTAGTAGCAATCAAGAATCAAATGAAAGATTACAGATTGAAATGAAATTACAATTGATTCTAAACTAGTGTAAGAGATTTCTTCCAGAAAAAATTCCATTGCAAACCCACATGGATAGGAAGGGAAAAATATTTCACCAGAATCTTTATGAAAACAAATGGAAACTACAACAATGCATTTATTATTTACTCTAATACTCTAATCAACATTGTGAATTGAAATCTAATGAAATTAAAGAAATTTTCAAGAAAACCAAGTACATCTCTAATCTGAATTTTTTAGAACTGTGTAAAACTAAGTGATGGTTTAATCTGTTGTCCCCTTAGATTATTTTCTAATTTCATGCTCAGATGAATCCAGGGAACTATACTGGGTAGTGCAAAAGAATTAATGAAGAAGTGTTGGAGCAGGAATGGTTTGCAAGGAATCTGGTAGCAACACAGGTAAGAGAATAACAATGCAAGATCATGAGGATTAATTTTGTATTTCTTGGAAAGATTATGACAACATAAAAATGCAATTCACAAAAAAATCCAACCAATTCTCTAGGTAAAATCTTAGATCTTATAGAAAAATGGTAGGGAAATGGTCTTAGCCATTTAACAACCAAAAAATGTCACCTTTATCACAAAAGGGGAAGACAACTCTAATTTACAAACAAGGAAGGAAGGGGAACTTGATACATATCAAATGAGCCTAAGAAAAACCAATTTGATCAAGAAACATGTACTAAAATCAAGTTTGAAGGAGTTGACATGGGTTTGGAACACGCCAAAAAAATCTTGGGTAAATGCGCATAGAACCGTTGGTCTGCACAGACTGGTGGTTGCGCAACCCCCGAGGAAGTTACGTAACCACTGCTTAGGGAAGATTGGTGGATATGTAACCACCGCGGTAGTTACGTGACTTAAAGTCAAAATGTAAGGAAAAATCTTCCAGAATGATAAAGGAATGTAGGAAAAGTGGAAATTAATAGTGAAAGTATTCTAGGCTACAAATATATACTTCAAGTTAGAATTTGAACTTGAACACCATTGGAAAAGATAAAAATCATCATGGGGGACTCTGAATAATTTTGAGAATGTAACACATAAAAAATTGGGTGCGTACAGTTACAGGTCCTAGGGGAATGATGTTGATCTCATAATTGGATGGGTCTATCTCACTAATAATATTGATGATTTTAGGTCGAGATACCTCCACGTATTGATTTCTTTAGTCGTTGCTGAAAAAATGCGAGATAATTTATGCTTTCTTCCCTTTCTTTACTTTCACCATTGTGGATATAACTTAGAAATATGGAATCACCGCTTGTTGGACCATGCAGGTCCCTCCACCAATCATTTCCTGAATCCATGGTAGTGTTTCATTTGTTTTAATCTCAATGTTTAGCATGATGGAAGTCTCTTTCTCTAGGTTAGAAGGTTCATCCTAGGCTGGTTGAACAAGTACAACTATAGAAGAAGAAATTCTCTTAGATATTTGAAGGATCAATGGATGAGATAGATCAATTTCACCCTGTTCCATACCTTCTACAGGATCTTGATTTTCTCTTTCCTTCTTGTGTGTCCTCTTGTAGTGAGTCAGCTCAGATTCCATTGAATTAATTTTTGTGAGCCTTTCGGAGTGCATAGAACTTGAATATTTCTCAGCTACCTTCAAAGAAGAAAGGGGAGATGTCTATTTTTTTAAGAGTATGAAGACCTCCTGACTCAATAAATGCATCTCTCTTATTTTTTAACCACTCTCTATATCTTTGAATCACTGCTTCAATTCGTTCATTTATATCCCCTGATTCACGAATGCTCCAAGAGACTTCTAAGAGAGGTGAAACATTCACAAATTGATACTTAGGGTCATATAATTCAAATCCATCATCATCAATTCTGTCCTCAAACCATTAAAGAAAAATTCCTCATTTCTCCAAATTTCATCCTCATATGACCCAGTTCCCTAACCTCAAGATCTTTAGAACAATTCACCTAACAATCCTTAATTTGGAGAACATGGTGCAAGTCATGGATATGGAACATATCAGGAGTTATTTGAATGTCAAAGTTGGCTCTTTCTATTTAAGAGTAGAGTTTAAACTATGTGAAAAAATATTCTAAATTCTATGCATCAACAAGAGTTTAACATGAAAAATTCCCAAAGAGATAGGAAAAGACACAACTTTCTTTTTTAGGCTCTTGAGTTTTCCATTGATATGATCAAATTGTCTGCAAAGCTCAAATATGAATATCTTTTCGCTGAGGTAACTTGGAAGCATTCATAGAGTGAGGTAAAATATAGATACCCTAGTGCATAAGAAATTTGTGAATTGAGTGAGGGAGGGCCTGTATCTTTGGATCAAAGTGGTAGCTTTTGAAGACAACATCAGTTCAGGATTTCGTTTGAGCAATATTTTGAAAAACATGGTGAATATATCATTCATGATTGAAAAATGGTGATTAATATCATTTATGGTCAATTTTGGATATATCTCATAGGTGGGGGCATTTTGGGAGATTTTATGTATGAGATTCAAACCCTTGAAATGATCTCATACTAGTGAGAGCATATACTAAATATAATGTCATTGACAAATTTCCTTGTGACAGGTAGCTGGATAAACTAAAATTAGAGGTTATCACTGATTATTTGGACCCCAATTCAATCACTTATCTTACCCTAAATGATGGTAAGGATGAACAATGTAATCCATCCATTACTGGAAAAATCCTTGGTGGTTTCCTCTCCCATCACCCTACTTAGTAGGATGATAACATCCAAAAAAATCCTTCGTGAAACTCATGCCTAGACCAAAACTTTGGTACATGAGATAGGGATTTATTACCTGTTTCAACCATGACCCAAATGAAAGGCCCTGGAGGTATGAATCCATCCTTTTATTATTATCACTAATGAAAAACTCCTTTGGGATGATTACCATATTGCTCCAGGTTGGGATCTGCATACTTTGTGATATTCCTTTGCGAGTGAGCACTGACCAAAATTGAATTGTCATTCAGCCATTATGATTCGAGTGTATCTGGTTCATAATGTTGAGCATAATCCATCACCAATACTGTGCTCTAGATGGATAATGGGTGACCACCCACAACATACAAACCACTTGTGTATACTTTGTCTTCTATAGGTTCTTTGAGACCATAAAGAATTCAATTTTTCAAATCCTCCAAGTACATATGCAAGAGACATCATTTTCTCCCTCATCTAGATAATATGATGAAAGGGTCAATAACAAGATCCAAACCAAAAAAATTAAACTTTATTATTGCAAGATATATACTAGGATGAGAGAAAATGAGGAAGACAACAAACTTTATTGCACCTAAAACATAACACTTTCTATTTTTAATAAGTAGGAGCTATAGGGGCTACTTTTTTCTACTTTTTTTGCTTATTTGTTCTTACATTCAGTCTCCTAAAGCTCCTAACATACTACATACTCTTTTTTTATGTCTCCTTGATGATTTTTTATAGTTACTATTTTTTAGAAAGTGCTTTTTGCTTTTTTATTTTGTGTTGATTTTTAATTTTTTGGTCAAAATTACGTAGTTTGTCTTCTCTACTATTCTTTTAGTACATTGATATGAGAGGGTTTTATTTTTAAATAAGATTTATATTTATGGTAATGAGAACACTAGATAAAATTACCCACTATATTTGGAAATGAAACTTCCCCCTTTTCCGGTTTGCAATGAAAATAACTTCAATGGAATAGGCTCACTCTTCCAAGATCCTCGTGCTCAAAATGTTCATCTTAATCCACTTACTAGAATGTTTGGAAATTGAAAAATCATGATCCAGTGCACAGAAAATATGGTTTTCTATGCCATTAAAAAATTAGTATCACCTTATGGTTTGCAATTAATTGTCTTCTTGAAGGAGTCTATGTATTGTAGAATAGCTATGAAAAATCTCGTCTGAATATCCTATCACTGGTTTGGGAGATATGAATTTTTCTTTATTTTGGTGCTCATGAGCTACCCTAAATGAATTTTCAGGTATTTCTAATGAATTTTCACAGGTTTCTTGAGCTTTTTGACATTGAAAATGGATCTACCTAGCTTGAATTGGTGAAGGAATGAAGGTAAAATAAGCTTGTAACAAGTCTTTTAAACACTCAAAACAATGTATTTTTAAATTGTGAGAAGAAAGCTTTAAAAATTAGGTTTGAATGTAAGAATGGGAGATTGGGGTACAATTTATTGTCCCAATAATCCCCATGGTTCCCTAGAGTCCAATTGGGACAATTGGGATTCAGTAAGATGCACCCCCTCCCTGGGCCCTGCCAAGTGGCGGAATGATGATTGAAATGAGCAGGGTGAGATGAGAGAGGACACACTTAAGCACCTTGAGGTAGCAAAAAAATTTGGTTGCATATGATGAACCTAAGGAAGGGGATAAGGGTGGGGAATTATTTTGTCCCAAATTTCCCCACTATCCTCAAGATATTTGTGGGGGGGGGGGGGGGGGGGGGGGGGCACTTGGTATAGTAAAATGCGCCCACAAGTAGATGATAAAACTTAGCTAATTTACATGCAAAACAACTTAGCACCTTGTCGGGAAGATGGAAGGTCACATGAGGGACCAAGAGAAATAATTGAGGGGTGGGGAGAATTTTCTTTTCCCTAATATCCCCAATGTTATCACTATACCTAGGAAAGTTGGGATAGTCAGGACACCAAAATGCACCACCTATCCAAATGTGAAAATGACTGACTCCTTAAATCTTGTGATCACTTTTTCTGGAGCTCTAGGAACTCTATTTTAAGAAAATTTTAATATAATTTTGACTCCCAATATCATTTAAAGATCAATGAGAAGGTTGTAAAGGAACAATTTTTCCTCCTTATCCAAAAAATCAACATTTGCATTCGGGACAATAAGGTGAGTCTACACAAACTAATCTTCCTTGAGAATAAACCATGTCTTGCAAAGAATTTTGTGATTCCTTCATGAAGAGGAATCATTAATATTTTTGATGGTTACTTGTTTTTATCTTGAATCATAATGTATCTCCCAAAATCCTCCATTGAAGTTTAGGTACAGTTTTCAACTGCAAGCTTCTTACCCCTGAAAAACCTGCTTTCAATGTTCTTGTTCCTAAACCTCTAAACCTTCCTAAATCTTCCAAAACTATCCATTAAAGAATTCAAAATCCTCAATACCAATCTGTGGATGGTTTTAGTCTTCTTGATCAACCCTAGAGGATGCACACCTGTCATAGAAAAGGCTAAAAATATCCTTTCTAAGCTTACTAGAGATTTCATCTTTTCACAACATTGCACTAAAAGGAATAAAATGACATAGTGACTCACATTTTAAACACTTGGAAAGGTTTCATCATAAGATAATGAAAGTTTTCAAGGATGGATGGTTATGACATGAAAGCGGGATGATATAAAGGATGCTTCTGGAGAGGGGATTTTAAACAAAATTTTCACACTAGGGTAAAGTTGTCATGTTTTCAACTTATTTTTTGACCTTGCAAAAACACATGACAATAGTTGGATCTCACTTTGGGACTTATTATAGATCAAATGAAGTGAGGAGAGGATAAGCTTGAACTCAATAATCTCAATATTCAACATGGACCAATTCCTTATCCATTGGGCTATACAGAGTTTGATTTCAAATAATAGATAGAAGGAATGAATGCACACACAAACACAACAAAAGGGAAACACACCACACTAGAAAGGAAAAAACACACAAATGGGGAAAGGGAAACACACATCCTAAATTCACCTATGGTACATGCAAACAAATTCCACTTTCATTACTTTATACAAATTCAAATATTTCCCATTGCGAGGTAATTCTAAGTAGGTACCATCCAGATACAAGAGATAACAATTATTTTTTTTGCAAGCTTCTCAAATATGGAATGGACCTAGCCACAAGTAATCAAACTTTCCATGAGATTCCTTTTGGATCTCTCCTTTTTCCCATAATAAGACAAGATCACCAACTTTGAAATATATTTCCTTTACTTTCTTAGAAAATATTTTCTTGACTCTGAAGTGATGTTCCTTTATTCCATCAACCACCTTGAATCTGGCTTCACCCAACTTTTCAAGATATAATATTCTCTTGTTAAGAGAATCATGAAATTGGCCATCTTCAACTGCTCTGACTAATTTCAGGGCTAGAAATTCAAAAGTGAATGGAATCTTTGCATTGATCCCATAAAGAAACTGGAAAGGTGACATACCAATTGCCTTTTTAGGGGTAATCTTGTCTCACCCACAATGCATCATAGATATTTTTATACCAGTTTCTCTGATTCTGATCAACTAGCTTTCAGACAATGGTCACAATATTCTTATTACTTGACTCATACTGACCATTCCCTTACGGGTAGTAGTTTGATGCATGTGAATGTAAGATTCCATAACCGTAGAAGAAATCAGTCAACTCTATAGAGGAAAAATATGTTTATATTATCAATTGCAATCTTTTGAGGAATTACAGAATGAATGATAATGTTTTCTTTGATGAAGTTACATACTATTTCAGAATTGGCTTATTTGATAGAATTACCCTGCCAATTTGGTGAAGTAATCCATTTTTCGTGAGTACATAGGTATGCCCTATGATTGAATGAGGATTGAGTACTCCAATGAAATCAAGGCCCCACTGTTGGAAATGGTTTTTCAATCACCACCAGACTCGAAGAGGAAGTGCAACAAGTTGTGGTCTTCCAACAAATTGTTGACAAGGTTCAAAGAAACCCATTGTTGAGCATATAGAAAACAAAGTAGGCCAATAATACCTACCACAGAGGATTTTATGAGTGTCACCATGAGCAGAGAAATTCCCACCAAAATCTTGGTCATGATAATACTTTAGATAGATTTTCTTGTTTCTCTTTGTCTACACATCTCAGGAAGCATCCATCTAATCCTTTTTTATATAACAAATGATCCCATATGACATAATTGGATACTTTCATCTTGAGATTCCTTCTTTTATTATATTCAAAATGAGTTGGACACTATCCATAAGTGAGGAAGTATGAAATATCATAATACCACTCATTGGTGGTATTTACAAAAATCACTTGGGGAAAGTCCTTAAAAATGCATCAATAACATAGACACTCCTTTGTATCATTTTGAGTCAATAGGGGTTCATCCTTGTCCATTAACTGACACAATCCATTTCCTCTAATAATATTTGAAGGTCAAATGTCTAAGTCATACTCTTGGATCATATCCAACTAATTATCTCTCTTGTCTCCTGGATCTAGCTGAGTTAGGATTGATTTGATTGTAGAGCCTAGGACCATCACCATTCTACAAGAGTTGAGGATGTAGAATATGAAATTTTTTACTCTTTGACCATGGAATAAGCATGTTTCTCCATTTGATTGTATCTCAACTCATGATGTTACAGTGGGTAGCTCATAAAATCAATAGGTGCTTCAATTCCTTCTTCATTCTTTTGAAATAGGATGACTGAAAGCATGTGTTCTAAAGCATAGCAATACAAAATGAAATATTTATCAAATTTATGTCATACCAAAGTAGGATCTTTGGCTATTGCTTCTTTGATTGATTTCAAATGTTGGTTTTCCTTCATTATTCCACTTTAAACTTTTTTGAGGCTTCATCATACTTGTGATGTGCTTGGCCAGCTCTGTAAAATCAGGAATGAAGGGACGGAGAAAATTTACCTTACCAAAGAAGGAATGGATCTCCCTTCTTGCTTGTGGGTAAGGATAGTAGTTGAATTTACCTTTATCCTTTTTAGATCAATTTTTATCCTTCCTTGTTCATAATGTGATCAAGGATTTTTCCTTCAGTAACACTAAAAATGCATTTCTTAGGACTTAATAAATTCCATGCTGCCGCAATTTGATTAACACTTGTTCCAAATGTTTTATGTGATCTCCTCACCTTTTTAAAAACCATGACTCTAATGGTCATCAAGATAGATGAAAATGTAGTTTTGAGGTATTTGAAGGAAATATCCATTTCCCATTGAAAGGTTTCTCCAGCGTTGATAAGACCAAATGACATTATGCTATAGGAAAAAGTGCCCCATGGAGTTGTGAAGGTCGTTTTATGTATATCTTCTTCCACCACTTCAACCTGGTTATATCCAAACAATCCATAAGACAATGAGAGGATCTTAGATATTTTAACTTCCTCTAGAATGTGATCCATGATAGGAAGTGGGTAATTATCTTTCAATGAAGCATGGTTCAATTTTTGAAAGTCTACACAAATCCTTATTTCTCTACTCTTCTTCCATATGGAACAATATTGCCACCCACATGGAGTGGTGAATGGGAAATGATTATTCTTGCATTCAAAATTTTCAAGACCTCTTCCTTGATTGTATCTGTAATTTTTGTTATATGCTATTACTTTTTCCTGAAAGGATTGGCATTAGGATTCAGTGGGATTGAATGATGCATCTTTTTAGGATTGAAATGACTTGAGATCATCATAAGAGTATGCCAAAACATCATAATATCTTATCAATAATGAGATGAAACTTATCTTCTCTTCGGGTGAATAACAATTACCAATATTTACCATTCTTGGTTGCTCCATAGGTACCATATTTTCTGTTTCAAATTCAATAGTGCACTAAGAGGACTTATTTTGGCATTTTCCTGATGAATAAGTCATGTTTATCAAAAAAGTCCTCAAGAGACACAAAATCTTTTGGAATCTTGTTTTCATTTAATCTGATGACTCCTTCTGAGTCAAATCCATTCTATCCCTTATTTATCTTCATTTTTAATAGACTCATAGTTTAGGAGCATCACTTCCCTCATAGAAAGATTGTTAAAGTTATCTCTTTGTTCCAAAAATGAGAGAAGTGAATTTCATCATTGAATACTTACCAATTATTTACATTATCTATCACACTTGGTGTTAATACCATCTCAACACTCACTTTATCTTTGGTAAAGGATAGATGTGGAGTTATTAGGGAATCTAAAACTACAAGAGAGTCATATTTCTCATTTTCCTTTTGGGGAACAACTTGAGATAGAGAAAGCATCAAAGGATTCAATGTAATCCCATACGTAGTTAGTATAATGTTTGAGCCTTTGGTTTTTTATTTGGTATTGATTCCTCACTTATTTAACAATAACCTTAGCATCATCCAAGAAATTTTAGCTTATTTATACCCATGGATTTAAAAACATCCATTTAAAGGATAAGAGATTCATACTCCTCAGTGTTGTTTGTGTTATCAAATTGTTATTTGTAACAAAATGGGAACATCTCACCTAAAGGGGAGGTTAGCAAAACACTAGATCCAGATACTGAACTAGAATAGCTTCCATAAAATTCCATCATCCACATCTGATCCTCCTCATTTGCCATGAGGAAAGGCATATTCTCATCTCTCTCACAGGTGAAGACGTAGTTTACCTAGTCCACTATCTTGGAACAAAATATCAACTTTCAAATATTTTGGTTTTTGGATGGTATACTTCATCTTTTGCATAGGAAACAACTTATTCATTTCACCTTTCACCAAAATAAATGTTAAAGACCTATCCATTTGTATCTCACCACCCAATTCTCTTCAGAAAATTATACTTAAAGACATGTCAAAGGATGTTGGAATATCTGCCACCAAAATGTTTAACAAAACCTTTCTTATCTAGAAAATCCACAAGGGCCACTTGAGCATCTTTGATTCTCCCTACCAAAGGAACCTCTTTAGACTCCGTGGAATAACAAGAGCTAGTTTCTCATGTCAAGGTGAGTCTCAGGGAATTATCAAATTTGATTGGCATTACATTATCAGAGGAACTTGAGTCACATTATGCATTATTTCAATTAGTGGCCTTTGATCAGGAGGGAGAGGTATAATGGATCTACTTTGTGGTTTTTGGAGGCACTTAAGGAAAACATAGTTTACATTGATGGAGTGATAGGTGTGTAATAACCCTTTGGAATTAGAATCGGTAGTGTTGGGCTTTAGGTTACCACCCTTGATATAGCTAACGAGCCTCTCAAAATACTTTAGATGGGTTTTTTAGAATTCAGATTTAGAAATATGAACTTTATATTTCTTCACATGTTTAATAATATCAAATGGAGTGGATATGGATAGGCTTGACATTTTCAGGGTAGTGGACTCTTTACAAGGGTGGAGGATATGCTACTTTGGAAGCTTGGGATGTTTTATTGGATGGAGTAACAACTTGAGTAGTGATGGCTAATTTTGAATGGGCCTCTGAGTTTTTTTCAATATTATCCTTAAAAGTAGAACTAGAACCATGAGGGATACTAAAGGAATTACTCAGTATTACATGGTTACTTCTTACTTTCCATGGGATCAGGATTCTCTTTTATGAATGCCAAAGAAGGTAGGAGTGGAGATCCTCTATTTATAATATTATTTTGTAGAGTCTCCGCTTAAGGATTATTCTTCTTCTTCTTTGTCACAATAGCGGAGGAAGAGGCTCCCTTTTATGATTGAAAACATGTGAACACAGAACATGAGAAGTTTGGAGCATGTTCCTCATTATCATTTTCTACTTGAATAATATTAAATGAAGTTAACTTGCACCTCATCTATTCTTCAAGAAAATTTCCTTCATCACTCTCTTCTACTGGCTCTTTAATTTCATCTTGTTCCTCCTCGAAATTACAAGTTGCATTTATTAGAGTTTCCTTAAAAGAAAGTCTTTGAGGTAGTGGGCCAATATTTTATCTATTTAGAAAGTTATTTTTTGGATTATCTCTATTTATGGATTCTTGAGATAGCTTATTTTTAAGAGATAAGACATCATTAACTAGATTTTGAACCAATGAATCTATATTTCCTGTGTTTGAACTTTGGCCTTTCTCCTTATTTGGACCTTATTTCCCTTTTATCATTCCTTGACATGATAAATCATCTTCCATCTCGATTTAAGCTTTTGTACCTCGTCCAAATAACTTGGTTCAGGAAAATTCTTCTCAGCATAAAACTTACCTTAAGAAGTTGAGCTATTTGTGAATAATCTTAAGATTTTTGTCTTCCATAGTTCACCTGGGAAATTGATTCAGGGATTTTTTAACAGCATTGGCCTGATTCAACATTTTCCATAAAATCCCTCATTGGTTCGAAGTGCTCCTTATTCAATTGAGACCATTGGGCCAAAAGTGCACAAGAATATTCTAAGGTTTGAACTATGTTTAAAACTTGGTCTTCATATCATTCCAGTTAGTTATAGACCTACACAGAAATTAATAGAAAATTGTTACATCTTGCAAAGATTCTACAAATAGCCAGACTGATATATCCTTATAGCCAACTCCTAGTACTCCACAAGAAGTTATGAAGGATGCAATGTGGTAATCTAGATGTTGTTTCCCATCACTGTAGAACTTGGGAAAGTTCTTCCTTGACCCTCTAGATAAATCATGCTAGATACGGGGTGAGAGCTAATGGAATTGTTTTTCCATCTGTCCAGGGTATTGGTGCTTATTGATCACCCATTGGTGGTTCCTCTACTCATTCGGAAGTCTTCTTACTCAGTCTACTTTGAACTCTTCCAAATAATATATCATTAGATTGGGTCTTCTAATCTTGTGGAAGGATACTATATCTTTAATGGTTCAACACAACTTATCGTCACCACAGGGCTACTCAAGAGACAAAATAGGATCAAAATTTGGGAAGTCATTGTTAACATATTCTCCTTATAATTTGGTTAATAGGAAGTGCCAAAATCAGCTTGAATTGTTCTTCCAAAGTAAGGATCAGTCCCACCATCTAGCTCTTGCAAGGATCTTGGGCATACCATCTTTCTACCAGCTTAGACTCCAGTGTAAAATTAGAAACAAATTGTCTTTACAATAGGATCTTCTCTACGTATTTTGAGATCTGTCTCGCTCTTTCCAAAGCTTCTATTACGCAATTGTTTAGATTAGTATGGCTCTTATAGCAAGGAGGGAAAGGTATAACGGTTTCTACTTTATTGGTTTTGGAATAGCGCTTAGGGAAAACATGTTTCGCATTTAAGCAAGTATATTATGTTAATAGTAACCCTTTGGAATTGGAATTTGTAGCATTGGTCTTTAGGACTTACCTCCCTAGATGTAGTTCCCAAGAGTCTTTCAAATTGATCCGGATGCAGTTGTAAGAAATCAAGGCTTTATGTAATTTGAACTTTAGACTTGTAAGCATGCTTATTTTATATTGAATGAAGTAGATAGTGGATGAGCTTTAAATTCCTAGGATAGTTGGATGTTATATAGGGTGTATGAGGTACTACTTTGGAATTTGTCCCATAGTAGTTTTAGTAGAAAGAGTAGTTGGCTAAGAAGAAGTGGCTGATTTTTAACTTGGCATTTCAAGCTTTTGCAAGATTTGTCTTAGTTACACCAATTAGAGCTTTTGGACTAAATACCTAGAGGACTTACTTGGCATGGAATATTGAAGGCTTTATCTCTAATTGGTCTGGTTTTTCTTTCACATAATCCATGGAATGTGGGAGTAGAGATCCTAATTATATAATTATCTTGTTTTGCAGAGTCGCACTACACTTATGGATAAATCTTTGCACCTCTTTTTCACAACACTAAAGGAAGAAGATACCTTTTGAGACTAAGAGTGGATAAATACTACACACGAGAAACTTGGTGCCTCTTCGTCGTCATCATATTCTATTGAATAATATTAAATGAATTTAACTTGTATAATTCATTATCTAGAGTCTTTGATCTCAAGACACAATTTTGGAAAGAAAAGAAACTTTGTCTTATTCTTGTTCAAGACAAATTAAGATTCTTCCTCCTGAGTATCACATGTTGCATTTATGGAAGGTGACTCAAGAGTACATCTTTGGGGTGGTGAGACAATCCTTTGTCTATTTGGAAAGTTCTTATTATTAGTATCTCTATTTATGGAAGCTACAAATGAGAGAGACTATTTCTTAGACAGATAGAGACATCATTATCCAAACATATGATAGGAACTAAATAGAATATGTGGTACTCACATTTGAACTTTGGCCTTTCTCCATATTTGGACCTTTTTTTATCTTCATGAAATCACAAAATTGAAAACCCCTTGAAGTGAGGAATTCACTACAATATGTAGTTTTCAAAAAATTCTCTTCACCTACCCCCACATGTCTTCTGACTTGTCTATTAAAATTTGTGACTTACCACATTATTTGGAAAAAAATTAAGTTATTTTTTATTAATTGAGAAAAATTTATTATAATTTTCATTTATAGTCACATTTTAATGAATAAGAAAAAATTGAATAAGATAAAAATGAAAAATGCAACCCACTAATGAAGAAATCGAACATGAAATAAAAGATGAAGGGGTTGGGAAAGAGAGAAAGGAGATAAGATAACTACTCAGAAGAAGACGATGCCACACGTACTAATGGAGATTCACTAGCTAGTGGTCTTTTAGAGAGTATTTTAGAGGGGTCTTAATACCTTTGAACTCCTTACTATATCATGCCACTGAAAGAACAACCTTCTAAGCACAAGGGATGTGTACAAAACTCAAAGAATTCACCCAATTCTTAGAGATAACATTGATGTTCCTATATTACATTAACGAAGACCGATGCTCCTTCATGGTGTTTGATATAAAAACCCTTATCTCAATAAGAGACTCCAGCATGTCTTCATTGAAAGTAAATGGGTCTCTAGCCTCCTTCTTGACAAGCTTTTCAAATGGCTTCAATAGATCATCAACTAAAGTGTTTTCATCCACCACTAGCACTCCAAGTGTATGTATCTCAACATTAACATCTTATTTCATCTTTGAAGTATGTTACTCATAAAATATAATTCAAAAAGAGTATGGTTTAACATTTCATACAGAGCAACAAGAGTTCTTTCCCAAGCTTGAGATAAGTCTTTAGATGTAAAATCAAATACTTTCCTGCTCACCAGTAGGGAAGAGTTGAATTTTCCCATCTTGATAAGAAGTGGAAACACCTGGTGCAATGATATTTTTATTTTTCAATTCATTCTTACCTTTTTGGTATTTTCACACATCTACTCAAAAAATGAATAAATTTTAGGAATCAAAACCTTACTATTGATGTGTAATCATAGTACCCCTGATTGTTTGAAACTCGATAGATTGAAACTGTCATTGTGATTGCATAACATGGATATTTTCCCAAAGTGTGGGACTTTGCAATCAGGAAATATCTCTAGATGAAGGCTGGTTCATATTCCTCTATTCTGATACAAACACTTAAATTGTAGAGTATCTATCTTAAAATCTACTCTAACTTTCCAAGGAGATAGGGTTAAAATGATTGCAAGAAATTGAACCTATGATACAGGAGGTGATGCACCAAAAGGAATGCTAAAAACCTGATTTTCATGGAGATGAAAACCAATAAGTTTGAAGGGGATGAATACACACCACAAGTCAACCAATTTCTATGAATTCATTCAACATTAAACATAGACCATTAAATATGCAACACAATTTAACATGCACATTTAACCAAAATTGTAATGAGAGATCAAGAGAATGTAATGAACATAAGAGAGGGTTGAAATTCATCCACAAACTTATATTATTGCTCCATATATTTGATACAGTGCATTACAATGGCTAAGAGGCACAAGTTTTTGTTACATCTTGAATGGGAGGTTTGAACTCCACAAATTCACTTACAGACCAGAGAAGAAGGGAGGGTGCAAAGCAAGATTATCCAACCTTTTAAAATGATCCCCTCCTTATAATATATAGGAAGAATAAGAGAAAGGGAGAGAGAGGAATTCAAAATCTTGATTCAACCACCCAAAAATGCATTAAAATCACCTGTAATAATGATGGGTGCCACTGCAAAACCCATACTTCCATGTAATTTTCCTTTTTGGAGAAGAAAAGAAGCCTATACCTTCATTATTTTGGTAGGTGAGAAATATGGAAACACCCTCTAAAATGGCAGACTGTATTTCCTAATTTTTGAATACTTAGTATCACTAAATATGACACTAAGAGCTTTCCAAAAAGTCATATTTTGTGAAAATTTGAGCTCCCAGTCAAATGTTATGGCCATTTGAAGATGAGGGTGCCATACTGTGATAAATGATAGTGGTTATCAGCCTCTTTTTGGATATTGACAATGCATCGCAACCTCCAAAATCTAAAATTTTAGAATTTTGGGATTCAGAGCTTTGGAGATCACCATTACTATTCATTGCTTAAGTTGGCTTGAGAGTTCCAAAATTCTAAACCAATGAAGTCTGAAATTGGGAATTTGGAGTTTGAACTCTGAAATCATGTCACATGACAATTTTCATTGTTCAAGCCAAAAGTTTAAAAATTTTGAAACCCTGAAGTCCAAAATTCAGACTTTGGGTTTTAGACCTTTTCTATTTTAGGGGTTCAGGACTTCAGGTTTCAGGGTTTGGGGACTTTTGGTTTCAGGGTTTTGATACTTTGGGTTTTAGGTTTTTGGTACTTCAGGTTTTGGGGTTTTGGGACTTCAAGTTTTAGGGTTAGATTATCCTCTTGGCACATGAAACCTCTAAAATATCAAAGGTCCAAAGTCTAAATTTCAGAATTCGGGCTTCGAAATTTCTTCTCCCCAAGTGGCACTGTTCACTCCAAGCTCATGAAACCTCTAAAACTTTGAATTCCTGAAGTCTAAATTTTTCACTTCGGATTTCAAAATTCCCACTCCTTTTTCTCACTTCTTTCCACTGAGTTCCCAAAATTTTCTTCAGCCTACCTCTGAACACCCTCACCTCCGAAGTTTGAATTTCATACTTTGGAGCTTCTTCATTTCCCGAACTCCTCTGCAATGTACTCAGCTTGCCTAGCCTGTTTAGCCAATCCCTAAGTGTGATCTCCCCTAGCCAAATCGATCCCTCATTTTTTTCTCTGTGGGGTGATGTTTGTCCAATTTCGAATGAAGGGTAAAATTCGATAACACTTACCTTTCTCCAGAATCTCACTCACCCATTTATCATTTCCCCCACCTTGTAGTGTGAAACCTTGAGTATTTCTAAGGGATCCTAGATTGAAGCTACTAATGGGTGTAACTTACTCAATTGGAAGAGAAGGAACAAAATTTGGATTCATGAATGTTTGCACATATGAGGTGAGGTTTTTTGTATGATCTTCCAATTGATCAATTTTCTCCTTATACTCCTACTTTCTTGTAATAAGGTAAGTGGAATATTTCTTAAACAGGTGATCACATCCCTCATGTGTTTCCCATTATAGAGGAATGGTGTTGATCTTATAATTATATGGGTCCATCTCACTGAGAGGCTTGATGATTTTAGGTTGATCTCCCTTCACATACTAATTTCCCAAATTACCACTGAAAAATAGAGAATTTGAGCTTTTTTCCCTTTCGTTTCTTTCAACATCTTGGATATAGGATGGAAATATGGAATCACCACTTATTTGACCATGTGGTTCCCTCTTCCAATCACCTCATGCACCCATGGGAATGCTTCATTTTTTTCAGGCTCAATTTTGGGCATGATGGTAGTCTCTTTCTTTGGGTGAGAAGGTGTATCTTGGGTTGGTTGAATACGTACAACTACGGAAGAGAAAATTCTCTAAGATATTTAAAGGATCAGTGGCTGAGATAGATCAATTTCAACCCGTTCCATACTTTCTACATGCTATTGAGTTACTCTTACCTTTTTGTCTTTCCTCCTGTAGTGATTTGACTCAAATTCCATTGGCTTTCTTTTTGTGAGCCTTTTATAATGAAAAAAACTTGAAGCTTCTTAGCTTCCTTCAAAGCGGAGAGGGGAAATGTCTATTTTTTAAGAGTTTAGAGACCTCCTAACTTGATAAATGCAGCTCTCTTATTTTTAACCACTCTTTGGGTGTCCTAATGACTACCTCATTTTGTTCATTGGTATCCCCTCATTCCCAAACAATCCAAGAGGCTTATAGGAGAGGTGAAGCAATAACAAATTGACTCTCAAGGTTATATAATTTGGTTCCATCATCATCAATTCCCTTCTTAGACCAATCAAAACCAAACTTCCTCATTTTTCTAACTTTCATGCTCATGTGATCCTGTTCCCAAACCTCAAGATCATAAGAAAAATTTATCCAATAATCCTCATTTTGCACAACATGGTGCAAGTCAGGGATATGGAACATATTAGCAGTGCTCCAAATGTCAAAGTTGGATTTCGTAGTGTATGAATAGAGATTCAATTGTTTAAAATAAGATTCTGAGTTTGATTCATCAATAAGAGTTTTGCATGAGAAAATTTCCAATGAGATAGGAAAAGACAAACCTTTCTTTTTTTAGCTCTTGAGTTTTTCGTTGATATGAAAAATTTATATATAAAGCTCGAACATGATGATCTTTTCATTAACGTACCTTGGAATTTTTCGTGGACCGAGGTAAAATCTAGATATTGTGATGTACAAGAATCTTAAGAACTATGTGAAGAAGGACTCTTTGGATCAAAGTGACAACTTGCAAAGATAGTCTCAGTTTAGTATTTCCTTCGAGAAATCTTATGAAAAACATTGTCAATACACCATTCACCCTTGCAAAATTTTGATTAATCTCATTTAGGATAAATTGTAGATATATTTCATAGGGGGCCTTGTGGGAGATGTTCTATGTGACATTTAGACCCATGAATGATCTACTACTAGTGAGAGATTATACTAGATATGATTTCATTGTAAATTTCTTGGTGAATGGTAGCTGGAGAAATTGAAAGTAGAGATTATCACTAATTATATGACCCCATTAAATCATTTTTCCCCTTAATTATGGTAAAGATGAACAAAACCATCTATTCATGAAAATCCTTTGTGGTTTCCTCTCCCATCTCCCTGCTCAATATGATGATTGCCTTTGAAAATCCTTTATGAAATTCATGCCTAAACCAAGCCTTCGGTACACAAGAAGGATTAATTACATGCTTTAATCATGACCCCAATGTAAGGACTTGTAGGTATGAATCCATATTTAACCATCATCCTAACTAAATCTCCTTTGGGATGATCACCATGTTGTTCCAGGTCAGGATCTACATGCATTGTGATATTCCTTTGGAAGTGAGCACTGCAAAAATTGAATTACCATCCATCTTTATGATTCTTATATCTAGGTCATAGTGTCGATCAATATCCATCACCAATTTTATGCTTTGGATAGATAATGGGTGACCACCTACAACATACATACCACTTTTTTATACTTTTTCTTCTACAAGTTCCCTAGGACCGCCAAACATTTAGTTTTTCAGATCCTCCAAGTGCATATGAGAGACATCGTTGCCACTCACATCTGGATACTTTGAGGAAAAGGTCAAAACAAGCTCCAAACAAGAAAAATTAAACTTCTTTATTACAAATATCCACAAGATGAGAGAAAATGAAGATGACAACAACTTTCTGCAACTAAGGCATACACTTTATATTTTTAGTAAGTAGGAGCTAGGGGCTGTTTTATTTGCTTTTTCTTCTTACATTCAATCTCATGAAGCTCCTAACATACTGAATACAATTTTTTCGATGTCTCTTTGATGTTTTTGAAAATTTCTATTTTTAGAAATTTCTTTTAGGTTATTTTTTTCAGCGTTTTTAATTTTTTGGTTGAAATTACCTAGTTTGTCTTCGATACTATTCTTTGAGTGCAATGATATGAGAGAGTTTTATTTTTTCAAAATATTTCTATCTATAGTAATTAAAAATACCATATAATTACTATATTTATAAATGGAACTTCCTAACCTCAAGTTACAATGAATACGACTTCACTAGATTTAGCCTGCTCCCGGGACTCTGTCCTCAAAATTTCATCTCAATCCACCTACCTGAATGATTAGAACTTGAAAAAGCATGATTTATGGCATGGAACTAGGGTTTGATGTCATTAAAAAATTATAGCATTATAGGGTTTTATATCACTTTATTCTTGAAGGCACATGGATCGTAGAACATCTGTTAAAATTTCATCCAAATCCATTCACTAGTTTGTAAAATATGAGTTTTTCTTCGTTTTTTTGCTCATGGTTTCCCTGGATGAATTTTCATGTGTTCAAATCTTCATGATTTCAAAAATGGCTACCTCTGTCAAGATGTTGTAGGAAGGAGGTCAAGGTTCATTTTAAGATACCTCTTGGAAATCAGAGGTGGAAAATACTTGGCAAATATCCCCAGAACTGGTTTGACAGGAAGGTAATTTTTTTGGGGGTTGTATGCAAAATTTTCACCTAATTTTCAAGTGGTGTGATAGAAGGTTGCAGATGCACGATAGTAGATTTTATGTCACGTGCCAACAAGGTTACTGTCACGTGAAAACAAACCTCATGTCAACAACCTTGTTAACGCACAACAGGAGGTTTGCTGTCACATGACAACAACCTTGTTGATGCGTGACACAAAATCTTGTGTCGCGCATCTGCAGCCTCTTACCTCTGGTTGCACGACAAAAAAATCTCTGTGTCGCGTGTCAACAAACCCTCTGTCACACTTTTGCATCCTCCTCCCTCCCGTCACATATTTACTGTACTTGATATTATTATGCCCCCATGTGGTATGAGTGAGCTAGTAGTGTTCTACCTGGTGAATAATCTAGGATTATATAGGGAATTGTTTCAAGGGTAGGTGAAGCTGACCCTTAAAAAAATTAAACTGTAATTTTTAGGTAAACAAGTCACTGACCCGTTCCAGAAAAATCACCTTTTCAAAATTTTCAAAAATGGAATATTCGCCATATTACGAATATTCACCACTAAAATTATCCCTGAATGAGGTAAAAGAAGCTTGAACAAATATTTAAAATATCACCATGGTCTATTTTTATGTTGGGAAGAATATTTAAAACCTAGCTTACAAAGAATGGGGGTTTGGCTTGAAGTTTTTGTCCCAAAAATCCCCACTATCCCAAGGATATTTGGGACATTAGAATGTGCCCCTTACTCTAAGCATGAAAAGTGGTGGAGCGAGATCCAGTGAGATGGTGAGAAGAGAGAAAACACACTCAAACACTCGAGGGAAGAAAATTTGGTCAAATTGTGAACCTGGGAAGGGGAAAAGGATGAGGCACACTTTTATTTCCCCATAATATTTACTATCCATGGGAAATTTAGGATAGTAAAATGCACCCATGATTAGATGATAACACTTTTCTAATTTTCAAGCAAAACAACTTAGCACCGAGCCGGGAAAATTAAAGGTCACATGAGGGACCAAGAACAATAATTGAGAGGAGGATCATTTCCTTTTCCCTACTATCCCCATTATCATCACTATCCCTAGAAAATTTGGTACAATAAGGATAATTGGGACACTAAAGTCCACAACCTATCCAACTGAGAGAATGACTAAGTCATTGAATCTTAAAATAATTTTTCTCAGAGCTCCATAAAGTATATTTAAGAAAGACTTTATTTCATTTTGAATCCCAAGATCATTTAAATATCAATCAGATGGTTTTCAATACATAATTATTCCTCCTCCAAATAATTATATGTTTTCATTTGGGACAACAAGGTGAGTTTGCACAAATTGATCTTCCCTCAGAAGAAATGATGCCCGGACAAGAATGTTTTGATTCCATCATGTAGATAACTCTTTAAAAAAAATTTTGCTTAATTTTTTTTTCTCTTGTCTCATCACGGAGATCTTGGAATCCTCCATTGAAGTTCAAGTACCATTTTCCACTAAAATCTCCTTACCCCTGAAAAACATGCTTTCATTGTTCTTGTTCCTAAAGCTCTGAAGCCTTCCTAAATATTCAATAATAAATTAAATCACTCTTCAAACTCTTCAATACCACCTCCAGATGGTATTAGGATTCTTGATCAATCCCTTAGGATGCACACCTATCCCAGAAAGGCTAAAAATATCTTTTGTAGGCGTTTTAGAGATTTCATCTTTTAACAACAATCAACTAAAAATAAAAAATGAAATCATGACCATATTTAAAACACTTGGAAATGTTGTTAATCACATTATGAAGGTTTTTCAGTATGGTATGGAAATGAAAGATAAATAATTATGATCTAGATGATGGCTTAAGAGGGGTTTAAAACAATTTTTTTGACACTAGGGTAAAGTTGTCATGTTTCCAAATTTGGATTATGCTCTTACAAAAACACATGAAAACATAAGTATACAAATATTTTTATATTTTTTAATGTTTATTTATGTATAGGGAGAGGGGTAGCATAAAATATACCTAGTTTAAAAAGAAGGATGTAATCTTGTGAGCCCCATAGGCTAGGTTCGTAACATGATATAAAAAAAATAGGTGTAAGAGGTAAGGCATGGAGCCATGAATATGTAGATTGTACAATGATATAACATGTTTATGTAATATGATAATTAAGGAAAGGGCCATGCCGTGTATTGAGGGGATATGAATCTATAGCACCAATAGTAACATGAATGATGTGAGGAGATGTATTGGGAATATGATATAACATATTATCTCCCTCGATGGGTGTAAATGTGTCATAAATTAACTGAATAGTTACATCGAGGGAACTAATATGTTATAATTGTAATTGTAAGATAGCCATGAGAATCCTTCAAAATGGCTATGAATGTATGTAAATTAGTAGGGATAGTAACAACCAAATAAATAACATGAAGGAGTGTACATAGTTTCATGCAATCTAAAGAAGGAGCCATAAGAAGACATGTATTAATATGATACATAACTTCTAAAGTGGAACATGGAAGCTTGGTATCAATTGTAGTGTCAATGTGGTTATGAAACTTAGGAGGTTTATGATCATTATATTTGTATCTAGAATTTTTCTAAGTAACCTATTTGAAACCCATAGTCATGATGAAATTTTGAAGTGGAATATGATATTCCACTAACACCATGGGTACATTAGATATAACCATAGGAGGCATAATGTTAAAAAAATGGAGGGAAAAGTGTAAGTGACTGATCTAAATGTTGAGTAATTAAATTTGGATTAAGAGTAGGTGTTATAGTTGACTTAGAAGGGATATCCCACCCAAAATCATGTGAACCAATAAGATATTGTATAACATGAAAAAGTGTAATTCAGTTCGATTAGTATGGTGCCAAATGAATCTACGATAGTTACAAAAACATGAAAATTAAATTTATTTATAGAAGGATCACTCGTATCAACCTCAAATGGTGGAGAGACAAAAACAAGGTTGTACTCAAGTAAGTGTTGCAACATAAAATGTATAACACAAGGTAAACACATGAATTATCATATATCCGGAACAATAAGAAGAAATGGGGTGTGATTATTTATGGATGCTTGTTGTCAGAGAGCATGATAATTAGAAGGGGAAGGGCCCCATTTGTAAATATTAGTAAATCCTTGCTGAGAAAATTGTAGACCAATGTGTGCTAAGGTGATGTGTGTATCATGTAACTAAGGGTTCCCGAGGAGTATCTTATAGTCAATATCATTGAGGAAAACATAACAGATAATGTCAAATTTCTTAGGGCCAACAATGATTGCAATAATTCTAGATCCAAGTAATTTGCAAAGAAATTTTCAAATATGTGGTTGCTAAGATGAGAAGGAGAAATATCCTTAATAGAGACACCCAGACTTTAGATAAAATAGATGTTGCAAAAATTAAGGACGGACATTTTTTTAATAAGAACATGCTTCGATAAATTATTACGCACAAATACTTGAACATTTAGATGAATTTTATTGTTAACAAGTGGTTGAGGAGGAGTTACAATAGAATGATAATCAATATTTAAAGATATTGCCTTTTGAATAAAAGATTGAACATTCTCAATAGGTGAATGTGGGGTTTTTATTTAGATATTAAAGGAATGATATGGTTTGATCATGAGATGAATACATTTTTACAATTCAAAATAGAATAAAAAGGACTATAAGAAGAATCATACAACTAGATAGAAAAGAGGAACCCTAGGGTAGTTAGGGTTGATGGAAAGATCAAATAAAAATTCATGTTCCCTATTTTTTTACACCCTTATTATACTATAATAGATTAGTGAGTTAAATACAATAAAATGATGTAACGATGAGATATAATACATTATTTTTGATTAACCAACTTCTAACATTAATTATACTATATCAAAGCAATGCATTAATTCTTATAACTAATGTATATGACATGCTATAAGCTCAAAATTAAAAGAGGATGAGTGAACTTTGATAATTATAGATGAATAAAGGAAGTTATGTGTTTGCAAATTACTAGAGCTAGGATATTTAAACCTGAGAGTGCTTCGGTCCTAGAAATCTAGTTGGAAAATTCTTTGATGCAGGATTGTACAAATCTGTTAGGACTAATTATATGGTTTTACACTTATTTTATTGTTTTCGACCTACTATAAATATATTTTTTGCTTCTTGAGGTTGTATCCTTCCTAAAAATATCTGTCACTATCAAACCCAAGTTTTCCCTCATACTACAAAGCCCTTCGAATACTATGAGTAATGTATTAAACCCTATCAATAGCTAGGATACCATAAAAAATAAACATTAGTTGGGCTAAATTGAAATATGTGCATGGCCAACATTGAATCTAATTTGAAGAGGCCTCAAACCACACATCATTATCCACTTAACATGTGATATCTAAATAAATGAAACTAGATTTGGAAATTGGAACATCTTTGATAATGTTTGAATTGAATCTAGATCTTACTAATACTTGAAGTGAAAACGTTTGAGTGATTGTAAATGAGATAATTTGATTCCTTGGCTTGGAATAATGCTTTATAAATGTAGTGATTGCTACCCTAATGGTTGTGCATAATATTTGATAATATATAAGGATCCTTGGGTTCTTTTTTTTGCTAGATTTTGCAATATGAGTTCAAGAGAATGCTAGATAGTGTCGGGTTTGCAAATGAGGAGAGTTTAAATTCATTTTATAGGGTTTTGAAGTTAAATTATCATGGAAAGACCAACCAAAAGGGAGTAGATGACCCAATGAAGAATACTAAATTAAAAGATAAAATGGAGGATATATAGGTCTAAAATGGTACAAGTCATCCAAGACTAGATTCCAAAAGCTGACCAAAGTGAATGTTTCTAAATATGGATGAAAAACACAAAAATGAGTGTTACATCCTATCAAGTGGAGTCTTTCTATCGATTTTATGCATTTAACTCTCAGAATATGTTGACATATCATTGTGTTTGAATAAAAATATTAGATAAGATACCTCAAGATATACTAGTGAGAAAAGAAATATTGTACTTATCTCAGAGAGAGGAATTTTCAAAACCAATATTGTCAAAGGAAAAATTACCAAATTTGAGTGTCTACAATTAAATAGTATGTATCTTGCAATCTTTCTCAATCAATATGTCTAAGAAATGTTCAAATCAATATGTCATAAAAAAAAAATTACATAAAGAAATATGTTTCTCAATCCATACATGTCAAATAATATGTGTGTCAAAAAATATGGCTCTTGAAATATGTGTCTTAATCCATACATATAAAATAATAGGTGTACTAAGAAATGTGGCCTAGGAAATATGTCTCAAGAGACATGTAATACATTGTATATCTTTGAAAATAGATATATTAAGAAATTTACTACGTGATTAATCCACAAAGTAATATGGGTTCCTGAAACTAACTATATTACAAAAACATAGAATAAAAAAACATAAAATAAATAAGAATAGAGAAAACATGCATAGAAAAAATAAGTATAGGGAAATAGGCATAAAGGAAATGAGATTGGAGAAAAAATGAATATATAAAATAATTTATCATAAAAATGTGCAAAGATAGTAATTGAGTAGATAATGTGCATTGCAACCATTGTGCACAAAGAAGACAAACATGATACTGAGAAAAATAGTAGTCATAAACAATATGTAAATGCATGAATAAATATAAACAACATGTAAATGAATTAATATCAAAATAATATAATCATAAAACATGTCAAATACATACATATAAGTAAACATGGATATAATAATAAAATGAAGCATGTAATATGATATGTGCCACATGATCCGTAAACACAGCAGAAAAAAATTCTACTAAAACTATGTTTACCTGGATATTAATATCTTCAATTCTAATTAATCCTTTAAAAATTGACCCAAATCTAATTTATGACTAATCCAAAACTGATTTTCCATTCACTTTTTGATCAAAGCCATACTGAATTTAGATTTTCATTTTTACAAATTTATCGAAGGTGTCATGATTGATTTTTAATATGTCAATTCTAATTAAAGTAACTGTAGACACAAAATCATGCACTTTAGACATTATTTAGTCCCAGTCTCACAATACTATTTAAAAGGTTTTTGAGTGAAGAAATTACTAATTAACCCCCGTCTTTTGGCCATCTTATTTTATTTCATCGTTCCCGACCTTTTACACCCACATGCCCAATATGTCTTGGTTATCTTCCGTTATTTTATCCTCAACATGGGCACCTTTGTCCCACAAGGGGTGCCCCGATCCTTTTTGAACTTTCCTTCCACTTTTTGGGCTCTTTCTAGCTATTTTAGGTCTTTAACTTTTTTGTGGTCAGCCAATTCAAAGTTAATTACGAAATTAGTTAAAGATAAACCTATAAATATAAATTTATGAGACCATAATGAGGGACCAAGCACTAGTCACTACTATCATCCACATAGAGTTTCATCCATTTAGAAATCATTTGCATCTATTAGCTCCATCACATGGAAAAATTTGGTTCATCTGCATCACACAAGCATAGCGGAGGGATTATGTTATATTCCAGGAACACATTCTATTAGATTTTCTACATCTAGTTATTACTCACTACTTCACAAAGTGTGACTGACACAAGAGCACCTAGGGCACATTATCCACACATATACTAGAACTACATTTGCATCCAAAATGTAGTGCATCACTCAGTTAATAAGTCCACTGTTGTGGTAGTTGAGGTCAGTTTGAACCATTCATTTGCATTCTTATTTTTTTAGGGTTTTGATACTCCTTTTTGGTATTTTGCAGGTAATTTATACTGCTTGGATTATGTGTGACATATGAAAAAGTGTAGAAAATCTAATGCAATACTGAGCAAGGATTTCAGACCACCTTCCGGACCTGTGAGACTTAGATCTTGATCTTTTTCATAGACCAAGGTGCCCATTTTAGAGACCAAAACACCCGTAGGCACTAGAGTCCATCTCAAGGCACTCTAGTCCAGAGAATCAACCCAGACTCATCCTTTTCAGGGATCCTACACAGTAGTTCCTGCTTACAGTTTCCACAGTCACCTCTACGACATAGTCCCACGAGCATCTTTTATTCAACTAAATTCTTTCCTCTTCTCTATTACACATTGGAGTCTTTAATTTCATTATATTAGTTTTTTTGGGTCATTTATATACTTCTTTATTGCGTTTATTTTACTACATTTACATGTCATTCTAGATTAGATTAACTAACCATATGCCCTATTTTTAGTTAATCATTTTGGTGAACCCAACTTGATCCTTCATGCTTTTAGGTTCTTCATTTATTTCTTGTCATCCTAGGGTTTGGTCATCATGAGTATCTCCATCAACGATTATTTTCTTGCAAATCCTAATTTACTACATAGAGTCCAACATTTTCTTGCTACTACTCGCATTCATGCTAACATGCATCCTAACTTAATTTATCAAGCCTTTGTCAATGATTTCTCTTCTCACATAGTATTTAAGTCTAACCTTCCCGCTGATGTTCACATTTGATAATGACCCGCCTCTACATATCATATGTTATATTCATAATGAAGTTGTTAAGTGAACTTTGATTGATAATAGATCTAAACTTAACTTATATCCAATGTCATTCCTTAAAATTTTAGGTCTTTCCTCTCGTGAAGTTAGTCCCTCTAGTGTTTCACTATATGCTTATGATGATTATGTCTATCCATGTTTTGGTCACATTACATTTCCTATCACTATTGGTCCTAATAATGTCTACACTGCCTTTTTCATTGTTGATTTCCCAGTTTCCTTCAACTGTTTACTTGGTAGGCCATGGCTTCATTCCATGAAAGTTGTCACCTCTACTATCCATAATTGTGTAAAACTATTACATGAGAGCATCGAGTACATTATTTTTCGTGATTGTGATCCATTTGAGTATTGGGACCAAGATCTTACTAATAGTCTTCCTATTTCATGCAAAAATATTACAGATGAGCCCCAACCTATCAAAGAACGACATCACTTAGCATCACTGGATGATACTATTTAGATGATAGATGCATTTTCTTCTATGCCACCTACTACTACTACTACCATGATTCCTTATCAGGAGCATTTTTAATCTATGGAAATTTCTCTATCACCTACATCTTCACATCTACCACCTACATTAGCACACCCACCATTCACTTGTACAATCTTCATAAATGAATCATATTGGGAAAATATTCCATTTGATCCTACATGTGATGACACTATTTGTACACATGATGGTTTGGATCACCGAGGTTTTAATTTTGAGGATCTTTATCCTCCTCGTCATGATTCTCATCTCTATTATGGTTTCATCACTATTACTGTTGCTTATGGGTTACATGGATTTCATCTTACTATTTATCTATCGCACACTTCTCATTCTTCACCAATCACATTAGGGCACTCATGGATTGATTATATTGTGGGAACTCTTGATCCTAATCATATAGACATCTCTTTCCCTATTCCTTTTGAACATAAGATTTTCAGTAGCTCTTTTATAGGTTATACAAAAAATATCACTCATTGGTATGCACACGGCTTTGCACTTCCTCTATTTACTGATGAGGAATATGTCATGGGTATGTACAAATTACGCCTCAATGGCTCATTATGTGATCAACTAGACACTATTTCTTATCAAGTCACCAATTCTTATTCATTCAAATTTGATCCTAAAAGTGATGATATTCTAGATGACATCACATGATTTGCATTCTCCATCCTCTATACTTAGAGGGCATAACATCTCACACATCCCTCCCCCACATTAGCATTCACACATCTCTCAATTTTTCATTCCCATTCATTCAAATCCTTACATAGTACTACATTACACTCCTAGCACTTACACATACCTCATTTTAACATCGTCTCATCTTGCATAGTCATACATACGTTATTACGTCGACCATCACCTAATGACACACTCTTTTACTTTGGTTCACAATTGAATGTTGAGGGAATTACTATGCATGAATCCCACATACTACACAATATTTACTACATAGTGCACCTATTCACACATTGTGCATATTACATCACACATCCTATAGTTAGTTTACATCCTCTTTACATTTACACATCTACACATCATACATTGTACTATTTCTCATCCCACATATGTAACAATTGCATCTTAGATTACATCCTATTCATCATACACATCACATAACATGCATTTTAAGGTATTAGTCTACCTTTGCATTTTTGCATTGCATCCTATACATTCTATATCACACATTCTACTCATCACATGGTTGTCCCTTATCATCATGAATTTTATATTGTCTTCTACGCACTACATTCACTACGCTGTGATGCACTTTACTTCCTCAGTCCAACCTCAATTGTTGAGTTTTTACAAATCAAATGGAACTTCTCTTCATCATGCATTTATCATTCAACCTTTCATCATGCAACATTTCTAGGTTTGTGTCATACGATTTAGGTTAAATGGTCACCCATTCTATCATTTTGTAGTGGTATACACCTAAGGTTACATCACCACTCCCTCTTTTCATCTCATAGTGATATATTCTTAGGGATAAATTATCACTCATCCATACATCTTATAGTGATCTATGTTTAGGATAAATCATCACTTATAAGTTCATCTGGTCATGATACATGATTTAGCTATAGGGTTCACGCACACATCGTTGTTAGGTCACATCTCATAACTACACATACAAATTCATTACAGTACATTAGACACAACACACACTTCGACCATTTCTTAATGATGCACTGTCATTTACAGTTCATTCTTGACTGCTGAGGGGGTAAAATAAATGAAATTCATTGCATACATTTGCATTCAATCAGGGGGCATGTGGCTCTTATTATTCTATCTTGCATTCCATTCCATCCATCCACAACATATTACATATTATGGTTACTTTTACTCTTGCTTGCTTTTTCTTGTTCATGGTCACTTTATTATACATGCTAGTTTGATTACTTGTATGTTATTTTTATATATCATCCACATGTGCACATTTACATCTTTTTATAGTTATGATTGAAGATATAAGTATCTTACACACAATATGGATGCTCACATTCTACCCTTCCTATGTTGGTTGCTGGGGCATCCACATTCATTTCTTATAGGTGTTATTGTTTCAATTTGTACTTTAGACTTTACATTCCATGGTTATACATGATTTTGACATACTAGTTATCTTCCTAACATGTTAACGGGTGTTTCATGTGCATAATTTGTTATGTAGGGATATTTTATTCCATACTTGTTTGTTCTATTATTTGTTATTTCTTGCTCTTGTCTACGGGCCTTGCCCTATTTTTGGTGAGTACACTTGTTTGTTTGTATGTGGCCATGATGTCCTTTGTGTGTCTTGCAACATCGTGAGTGATGTCCCATGTTTGATACCATATTTGTGCAATTTCCTTTGTCTTATTACATGTTTACCACTTTTTTGTTAGCTTATACACTGTTTGCGTAGGTTACACACTATCTTTTACACACATGCTTGTTCATACTAATACTTATTTTTTTTATCCTCTTATTTGTGTGCTCCTTGGTTTCTACTAAGCACATTCCCTTTGTCTTGTAGGGAATATTTTTAGAGTACATATGGTTGGTCCTCTTTTGGGGCCACATTTCTCTTATTAGCGACATCGCATGTGCTCATAAAGAGGGGGGCATCAATTGGGATTTTCATACACACTATACAAAGATTTTACATTGGTTCAGTTTAGTTATATACAATGAGTGTGTTGAGACTGGGTAAGTGCAGTAAGTTGTAGGACCAAAACATGGACATGAAAACCTGAAATTCACGTACCACGATTGCGGGTTTTAAACCTGCGATCATAATTTGTTTTCTTCAGGTTTGGGAATTTCTGAACCTAAAACCACGATCAATGTTTATACAATATGATCGTGGGTCATAGATCGCGATTGTGGTCCTTTGAGACAAAAATAACAGACTCACTACCCCCCATTTTATCTATTTTCCCTGCAAACCATGATTTCTCCTCCACTATTGGCACTCACACTTTGAATACCCCCCTGTAAATTGATCTTCGACATTATAGATTGTGAAATTTTCAACTAAATTATGTTCTATTGCACCTCTAATTTTCTCATGGATATACCTTTCCAATTTAGGTAATCTACCGCACGTACCACAAATTCCATCTAAACAATCCTGACTATAAAAAATTGTTCAACTTCTCTTTCAAAAAATATCGTAAAAATGAAATCCTTGGAAGATATTGGTGGAACTTGAACACCACATTACGGTAACATAGTTTAAGAGTGAAAATAAAATCAAATACGTAGAAAATTACCATAATGCATAGAAAATTCAACATGTTGCCTACAACAACAAGTGGTGCGAGTGTGGTTGATTTTCACATAGAATGGTTTCAACATTTTTAAAAAAATTGGCTAATTTTAGTTTTTGGATTCTCTTGTTCAAGCATACGAAAAAATTAAGTTTAAGTCATATCTAAGAAATGATTTGGATGTGGTTCACGATTAGTAGAAAAAACTCTCTATTGTACAACATCTATTGTATTAGGTGAAACTCTAGTGTTACCATGCCAAAATTGATCAACAAATTCTCTTATAGCATCAGATATATCTTTGCTTTACGTGGTTCTCTAGCAGAAAATGCCCAAAAATCAGTTTTATTGAGTGATTGAAGGATATTACGCCTTTCAGGTGTTTTCATTAGAGTTTTTCAATTACCTTTCAACATTTGACTTGTTTTAGTTGTGTACAAGTATTATTTTTCCTAAGTTAGATTGAAAGCAAGAACTACCACCTAAAATAGTTCCCTAACCTAGCTAGAAACAAGAAAAGAGTACCATCAAGATGAAGAAATGAACAAGGCCTACACTAGCATCATAACTTTGAAATAGTGAAATCAAACATAATGCAAATCAAGAACTCTATTCTTCTAAATTTCCTAATTAAATCAAATGGACCTATGTAGTCCAATGGAAATCAACAATATTGCTTTCTTTGATCCTTCAAGGATGCTTGGGTGTGAGGCTTAGCTCTTCAAGATGGATGATGGAAGGGCTTGAGAATGGAAAAAGGCTTTTAGTGGAAGACTGTGTGCTTTCTTTTTCTTTTTCAAGGGAATTAGGTGTAGGTATAAAGGTAGAAGGAGGGAGATCCTTATATAGCCCAATGGATAAAGGAAACACTTCATCCCTTTGCATGTGGGATAAAGGTAAAACATGATTAGGAATGGATAAGGTTGCTTTATTAAAGGTAACCTTACTTTAGAAGGGTTTAATTTATGCTTAGCAAGTCATGGGAGTTGGGGGGGTGTTTTAATTAATCAAAGGTGATTAACTAATAGGTAGATGTAAGCTTATAGAAGCCAATTAGAGGAATATTAGTACAATTTAGGCTATTAGGAGGGGATTAAATCAATTAAATATTGATTTATTAGTTAAATGAAGTGGAAGGCTAATTAATTAATAATAATTAATTAGTCTAGATAGATGGGGTAAATAATTAACGGAAGGTCGTTAATTAGGTTATTAGCTGGATAGGTGACTTAATCAATTAGCGTATTGTAATTAATTAATGACAATAAGAGGGAATATGAGCTCTTTTGACGATATGTCATCGATTTGTGAGAAAGGGGATAATTAGCGCAATTTAAGTATTTAAATTGCTTGGGCGTAATTATAGGTGTCTACATTTGCCCCTCTTTGGGGGTGGCGTAAGTGACGCCACTTCAAAGATAGTAGATGGAAGAAAATTTTGAAGGGATAGAAGAAAAATTAGTAGGAGAGAGAGATGCCCCCTCGAGTGTCAATGGGATGATGAAAGAAACTAATCGACGATCGACAAAGATGAGAAATAGGCAGAAGAATGGGGAAGAGGCAGGATGCCCCAGGTGAGAGAGAAGATTAGGGGTGAAAGGGAAGTGATGTAGAAGAAATATGGAGGAGGGGAGGGAAGAGCTTAGCCTCTAGCCATTGTTTATTGGAACAATTTTGATGTCATCATATTGCCATAAGAGCTACGTCATCGGTCCTTATGAAAAATATAGGCATACAAAAAAGGTAGAATGACATGAAAAGCCATACTACGAACAATTGTCCATTGCTAAAAATACCAACTCCACGTAACATACAACAATGCAATGCAATACAAGAAGGAAACAAGCTCATTTAATAGGGAAAATAAGTACGAACGCACATATCTAACCCAACAACAGTCAAGAAAGTTGTACAAATGTTTTGTTATCAGTGCTGAAGAGATCCACAAGTTTGTGATTGATGAAAAGGGTTAAAAATGATGCCCCGAGCAAGGATACATGCAAGGGGAAATGAAAATGGACATGGGGTCCAAGAAAAGCATTTGTGCACAACAAAACAACACCAGGGCAACACACATGCCCCAGAGTACATACGAAGCAAGCAGCTAGCTGTGTGAATGGTTGTGAATCCCGGTGATCCGTGCGAGTCGTATTAATCAGGGAAGATGTGAGACAAACCAATAGGATATGGAGAAAATACCATGGCAAGACATAAGTTTCAACCATAATAAGCAAGTTACCATTTTTGTAGGTTTTGTTGTTTTTAAAACTTTTTAGGAGTTTTTTGAAATTTTTTTCCCTTTTTTTGGATTTTTGACATATATATTGAGAGAGAGAGATTTTTTATTGTTTTTTAGCTTTCCAAATTGTGGTGAACAAGTAGAAGAAAATAAAAGAAAGAAAACGAAGGGCCTAGGGGCAACAAAAAGTGCCCTAGGTGGAAGAAAGAAGAAACAAATGACAAATAATGTCCTTGTTTTAGTGGGAAAATTTAAAAAAAAATATTTGACAAATAATTATTTACGAGAGTGTGGAGAAGAATAAAAATCGCCAGGGAGCAATAAAAATTGTCTGAGGGAGAAGAAAGGGGTATCAGACAGCAAAAAAATGCCCCAATACGGTGAAAAAGAAGAGAAAAATAATTATTTAATAAAAATAAAAATAATTATTCCACAGTGAATAGAGGAGAAAATGGCGATCGAAACGGGCCTCCTAGCCCTTCGAACGGTGAAAAATGAGTTAATATACCCCACTTGGGGGGGTAAAAACATTGCGACCAATTCATTTTAACTGAGCTGTTTAGAAATTTTACCATGAGGCTCTGATACTGACGAGAACCATGGTGATCACATGAGACTGATTGAGGCATGTAGATGTAGTCTGAGGGTACCAGCGACACGCAGACGATGGCCCCTTTGTGAGTATCAAACCCTAGCTTAGGAATTTTGGTCCTTAATGCATTAAATGAGGCATTTAGCCCTAGAAAGTCACATCGGTGCACTTGCATGTAGGCGCAAGCATCGGATAGGGGGCACAGGTGTCCCTTTGGGGGCGCATATGCCAAAGCACACATGCACACATGCACAGGCATGGAAAGCACACACCCACGTGCACGCGCACACATGAGAAATGGGGCGCACATGTGAAAAGTGTTGCGTAGACATGAAAAAGTGGGTGTATACACACGGGAGCATACGCACACAAGTGCAAGCACCAAATGTGTGGCGCACACACCAAAAAGGGCGTGAAGGCACCCAAAAGAGGGTGTAAACACCAAAAGACACACACGCACAAAAAATGAGGCACACATGCCCAAAAGGGCATGCAGGTGCCCCAAAACAGGTGGAGAAAAGATAGGAAAGTGTCAAAAACATGACACTTAGAAGAATTTTTAGGATTTTTGGCTTAACCCTAAAAGGATAGATAGATTTTTAGAAGAAATGTTAGTAATTGACTAGTGACCTGCTATTTTGCAGAGACAATTGCTAGTTTTACAGATGTGGGAGTGACATACCCAGATAATAAAGCTAGAGGGTAGCATGTGCCGATGTGACCAACAAGCCATGACGATACTTCTCAAGGTGGTGGGCTAGGCCCCATGTCTCGGATGCCATCCATCATACTGGATCATGGCCTATTGACTTTGATAGCCGAGTGATGGTATAGCCAGAGTCAGTGCTTTAGACTGCCGATAGGAGAGATGACTGTGACCATTGAGGATGTATGATGGATTCTTTACATGCTAATGATGGGCACCTTGATTGAGTACATCGCATAGATGCAGGGCTGATTAGAGTAGCTTGCAGTGCCCTTTTTGATGTTGATGACATTTTGCATGATGGGATGACCATAGCTTTGCACAAGTGTATCTCTGACCCCACATTGCATCAGGGGCCTCTCTACATCATGTCTCTTATCAGTGGGTTCTTACTCATTGATAAGACAAAGACCTCATTCCCGAGAGGACTATTTCCCTTGGTTCATGGCATCTTTAGCAGCGAGAGATACTACTGGGGGAAGTGCATATTGGCCCACCTATACTGGGATTTACATTTGATCACATACCATGGTCAGAAGACCGTGGGTCCAGCCTCTTTATTACAGATATGGTCATGGGATCATATTGCGATCAGACCCCTTGTGGGCACTTTGCATGTCTGAGATCCTGAGGAGCCATTATACATGGCATGGGTAGTAGATGGTGGGGATGTATGTAGCCATCTTGGCAGCCTATTAAGATATAGGTGAGAGTTTGATGAGCTAGTAGAGATATATGTTATCTGGCATCCATACAGGCATTTCCAGTGGCCAGAGGATGCCACAGAGCTCAGCGTGTGCCTGGTGGAGCATTTTATCATTGGCAGCCATAGTTATATTATTGAGCTATATCGAGTAGACAGGAGCCATCGGAAGCTTGATAGGGTATAGGGGGTCCCCCAGCCAGATATCGGGCATGCACACAAGGATTCAAAGAGGTAGACCATGGGGCCTCACATACCGGTGGCCCGAGCTAGGGAAAGTTTCACATAGGTGGTCCCATAGGTATGGGACCAAGTACAACAGGTGTGAGATCCAGGGACAATATCCAACTATGCAACTTGGTATGCTACAGTGTTACCTTGGTGTCTCACCATTCCAGAGGAGGCCTGGGTAGCAGGCACTCACTCACTTGTAGATATATGGCATAGTTCAGAGCGTAGGGTGAGGGTAGTGGCATAGGGGCCAGGCCCAGAGGATCCTTTCGATGGCACTTCACATGATGGGTAGGGTGCCTCACAGGCATGGGGACCGAGGCCGCAGGGCCCAGTACAGACAGCAATGCATCCATCAAGAGGTAGGGTCCTAGAGTAGGGACATTCATCTAGAGCACCTCAGGGACTAGTCCTTGAGGCACAGACAACCTTCCAGCTAGTGGCATAGATAGCCATAGTACAACTGCAGTTATAGCAGGTCATAACCGAGAGAGACGTGGCCAGAGTGGAGAGAGATGAGGCTCGAGGCTAGTGTGTGACTGCCACAGTAGATTGTGATGAGGCTTGAGCTCACATTTTTACTTTACTTTCAGAGTGGGATTAGGCTCGGGCCCAGGAGATGATAGAGTGGCATGGCAGAGCTAGATTCAAGAGACAGTGGCATAGGGGGCTCAGATATTGAGCCTTCTTCATCAGTCCCAGTCGTAGGTGTGGATGGTTGTTACGTAGAGAGATCATGTATATGCACGATCACAAGAACTCCTTACACAGAGGGATCAGGCCTGCGCCGAGTTACAGACTACTACTACAGAGAGAGACTGAGAGGATGCTTCCTCTAGACAGGCTGAGGCTGACTTGGGCCGAGTGACAGGTGAGCGAGATGCTACCCTTCATGAAGTGCTCACCTCCAAAGATGTCAACCTGATATGTGACGCCATTAGGCTTCGTGGTGAGGCCTTATTTTAGAAGACTACCTATTACATGGTAGTTCCTTCAGAGTGGCAAGTAGCACTGCCACGACAGTCAAGGTCAAGCGCATCAGGATCTTGATCACAGAGATTAGGCCAGTCCACTAGATCAGTGAGACAGCCCATTCTAGAGTAGCTGGTTGGACTAGCGCCATCTTAGCCTTCAGTGTTCCATCGACCAGATGACAGATCTGGGAGCCCCGATGAGGGCAAGAGCTATGGTTGAGATTTGCATTTTTGTTGTATAGATTATTTGTATGTATGCCTCTTATGAAGGCCAATTTTGATGTACAGTCTTGTATACTTGTATTTTGATGATGCCTCGTGATGAAGGCTTGATTCTTTCTAATACATGTCCCTTTTTATGGCATTTTGTATCGATGATGTATCATTTTGCATACTAATTTGGATAGTTTATACTTGTATAGATATGTGGACTTTGTTTATTTAGCATCTTTGTATGCCTTAGCTGAAGGAATTTTTGATATAATTACCGATGTGTATCCATTTTTGTTGATATAGATGTATATGACACACGTATATATATGAGGATTACTTTTGGGGCTCAGCTACACATGTTCATGAGATGATGTACTTTATTGTTTTTGTGTCCTGAAGCATGTGACACAAGTGGGCATAATTATATGATGTAAAATACCCTTTTTCATAAAGTACTCTATGTAGAACTTTATTACATGTTGTGTGTTTTGATTCAACACTTATGGATGCGTTATGATGTTATCTGATTTTGTACTTTGTATGTATCTGATTTTGATGTTTGATGTATACATGTGCTATGGATGTTAGATGATAGATCCTTAGATGATATCAAATGCATTTCTCATGTGTTATTGTAGATGTATATGGACGGGATGATATGATGATATTGGTGCGGGGGGATATATATTTGATCATGCGCAACCCCTCTTGCCCCCATTGATGATACGATATGTGATGATTAGCTTAGCTTACATGCATGATGTAAAACTTAGCATTTTGTTTATATGAGATGTATAGATGATGCTAGATGTGATGACAATGATGGTAATGTGATGTTAATGATAAAAAAACAATGCACATGCTATAAACACAACCAAATGCTTAACAAAGAATCACCAGGAAATAATACAATACACCATGATTCATTAACATGTAATAAACACAATTAAATGCTAAGAAAGAACACAATGAATTAACACATTACATCATGATTTCCTAAGATTCACTAGCATGCAAAAACATACCACAATACAAGCAAGAATAAATCTAATCTAAGCAAGAAAAGATGAATCCTAACAAAGTACGCCCAAGCAACAAACAACCCAAAAGAAAAAACATAAAACAGACAAACAAGCAACAAGCAAAGCAAGAAACAAGACAATGCAAGTAAATGTTTTTGTAAGATTTGTTTTCATGCACCAATTTTCTATTGTTTAAGTTTTTGAGAAATTTTTCTATGCCCCAATTTTCTATTGTTTAGGTGTTTGTGAAACAATTTTCTATTGTTTAGGTTTTTGCGAAACAATTTTCTATTTTTTTTGCATTTTTGAAACAATTTTCTATTGTTTTTACGTTATTTTCGAAACAATTTTCTATTGTTTAGGTTTTTGTGAAACAATTTTCTATTGTTTAGGTTTTTGCAAAACAATTTTCTATTATTTTTGCATTGTTTTCTAATGGTTTTCTAGAGCTATGTACAGGTAACCAAGAAAGTGTGGATGCCCCTAGTGTTAGATGGGGAATATACAAGGGCAGAAGCCACACGTTTATGAACAAGAAGGTGAAGTCATTGAATTTTCCCCCAGCGTAAGATGGGAAATAGCGAAAGACCATACCCTGCATAGATGAATAAAAGAAGACAAAGCCGGATCAAGGCCCGATAGGATGGGGCTCACAGGGAATCTTGAAGGTAGAACTAGGGCTAGGCCAAGGAAAAATACCCTCTAGATGCAGGATGCTTGTAAACAACGAATCCTCCCGAGGTGCCAGAAACTGGTTTTCACCCAAGGACTTGTCCAAAGTGCCACAATTGTGTGGTTTTCACTAGTGGAAGACCTGTTTTCTCTTTTTCTTTTTTTGATTTTTTCTTAATATTTTTGATCATTTTACCATTTGTTTTCACTATTTAACCTCCTTGCGCCATGTTTAAGCATAGATCCACTTAAGATGCATGGTGTTCATGGGCTCCTAGAGCTCATCACCATTGGGGTGAGCCATTTTGTATGCCCCTATGCCGTACTTGGTGACTATAACATAGGGTCCCAACCAATGTGGTTTGAACTTCCCTTTCTTTTCTCATTCTGCTCTGGTGTTGAACTGGTTCTCCTTCATGACTAAATCACCAACCTCAAACTGATGAGGGATGATTCTCTTGTTGTAGTTTCTAGAGACTCTGTGTTGATACACTTTCAGGTGATTAAGAGTGTGAATGCGCCTCTCATCTAGGAGCTCTAATTCAGCCAGTCTTACCACTCGATAATCCTCATCCTTATCCAGATAGTCCCGAAGATAAATTCTTAGGGACAAAAGTTTGATCTCTAAAGGGATGATATATTCTATCCCTAACACTACGGAATATGATGTCACACTCGTAGGAGTGTGAATGGATGTTTGGTAAGCCCAAAGGGCTGGATGGATTTGTAGGTGCTAGTTACGACCTATTTTACTGACCATCTTCTCCATTATCCTTACCAAAGTCTTGTTTGTGGCCTCAACTTGTCCATTACCCTGAGGGTAATATGGTGTGGACCATTTTAACCTGATTTGGAACCATTGACAAAGACATTTCACAGTTTTTGTTCTTAAATGACTTCCCATTATCTGTAATGATGGCTGCAAGAATACCATATCGACAAATGATGTGATTCATGATAAATTTAGAAATCTGGGCTCCTGTGACATAGGTTAAAGGGACAGCCTCCACCCATTTTGTAAAGTATTCTGTAGCCATGATGATATGTGTATGACCATCAGATGAGGTAGGAGTAAGTTTTCCTATTAAGTCAAGTCCCCACTTGGAGAATGGCCATGGGGTAGTGATAGGTTGCAATGGTTGCGACAAAGCATGAATGAAATTTCCATACTTTTGGCAAAGTACACATTTTCTGACATAATTGCAACAATCAGTTTCCATGGTAGGCCAATAGTAACCTACTCTTAACAATTTCTTAGCTAAGACCATTCCATTTGTATGTGCTCCGCACACCCCCTTCGTGCACTTCTTTGATTGCCTAGATTGACTCTGTCACATCCAGATAACGTAATAGATTCCCATCATAGCCATGATGATAAAGTGTACTTCCCAAAAGGATGTAATGGGCTATTTGGTGAATTAAGCTTTGATTTTCACAATGGGAGATATTGGGAGGGAACGTGTTTTCCTTAAGATAGGTAAAGATGGGTTTGTACCATGGGGAATTAGGACCAACAACATCACAAGCCAGGCAAGATTTTGTCATGTCATATGCGGGCTGGCGTAGATTTTCTACAAATAATGGCATGTCATTATTCCCTGGTGGAATACGAAGCATAAAACCAACTGTTGACATGGCATCTTCCGATCTATTCTACACTCTTGGGATTTGTTCAAAGGTAATGTGCACAAAGTACTCCTTTAGAGTTTCTACTAACTTTTTGTAAGGTATGAGCTTGTCATCCTTAACCTTGTATTCATCATTAACCTATTTGATAATTAACTATGAATCACCCACAACCTTGACATGATGAACATTCCACTTGATGGCTAGCTTCATTCCTGCAATAAGTGCCTCATATTCTGTAATGTTGTTTGTACAAGGGAAGCCCAGGAAAAAATCCTGTGGTATAGGATCACTAGAAGGAGTAATAAGGACCACTCCTATGCCTGAACCATGAAATGTAAAGGATCCATTAAAATGTATCTACCACATGATAGATTCTTCAATGTAGAACAAGGAGGCATCTAGTAGATCCAGATTCAAAGGTTTCATGCCTTGCAAAGGTGCTTCTGCTAGCTGGTCCACAAGTACTTGTCCTTTAACCAATTTTTGATGTACAAATTCTATGTCAAACTCACTGAGTAGAATGATCCAATTAGCCATTCTACCTATGAGGGCGGGTTTAGACAATAAATACTTGAGTGGGTTAACCTTGGATATTAGCTTGGTTTTAGTATTCAATAGGTAATGGTGAAGTTTTTGAAAAGTAAAAACAACAACCAAGAAATCCTTTTCAATTTGAGGATAATTGACCTCATAGGTGATAAGGGTACAACTCAGATAATACACCACTTTCTCCTTATGACCAAGGTTGTATTGGGTGATTAACACACTAATAGAAAATTGCCTAACAGAAATATAGAGCAAGAGTGGCTCTCCAGGAGTGGGAGGCATGAGGATAGGTGGATTAGCCAAGTATTGTTTAAGCAAAGAAAAGGCTTGCTATTGCTCAGGTCCCCAGATGAAAGCGATGTCTTTTTAAGCAAGTGGGTGAATGAGTGACATTTATCTACAAGCTGGGAGATGAAGCAGTGAATGGCTTGAATTTTCCCCTGTAAGCTGCACAATTGCTTGATATTCTTAGGTGGAGGAATTTCAGTGATAGTAGACACTTTAGAAGGGTCTACCTCAATACCTCATCTTGATACAATGAATCCCAATAGTTTCCCTGATAGCACATCAAAGACACACTTTTTTGGATTCAGCTTGACTTTGTATTCATGTAAGTGTTTAAAGATACGCCACAAAATGACAGGGTTATCCTCTCTTGTTTTAGACTTTCCCAAGATTTCATCCACGTAGTCCTCCATGATATCATGAATCATATCATGAAAATTTACTGTCATTACCTGCTGATAAGTAGCTCCTACATTTTTGAGGCCAAATGGCATCACCTGATAACAGAAGGTGCCCCAAGGAGTCATAAAAGTTGTTTTGTGCTGGTCTTCTTCAGCTATCTTGATTTGATTATATCCCGAAAATCCATCCATGAGTGATAGCATCTCATACCCTGCTATTGAGTCAACAATCATGTCAATATTTGGTAGTGGAAAATCATCTTTAGGGAAAGATTTATTGATGTCCTTAAAATCCATGCAGATTCAGATACTGATAGGATCTTTCTGGACATGAACAATGTTCAATATCCATTCAGAATAATCAATTGGCCTGATGAATCCTGCTACAAGCAATCTTTCCAACTCTTCTTTAACCAATAGGGCCACTCTTGGGTGCATCTTTCAGAGCTTCTATTTGATAGGCTTAGCATCTGCTTGCACGACTAGGTTGTGCATGACCAAAGTCGGATCTAAGTCGGGCATGTCTTTGTAAGACCATGCGAACACATCTATAAACTCTCATAGCAACATAGTGAATGTCTTTTGTTCTCTAGCCGAGAGTGATGCTCCCAATTTTACTATCTTGGGATCTTCTTCTATACCAATATTCACATCAATGGTTTCTTTGACTAGTAATTTTGATAAGTCCTCCATATGCATAGGATCAGAGGTAGGTTGAGATCTTCATCCAAGGATGTCTCCAAAAGATTTTCATCCTTGGCGTGGTCACTTTGTTTGTCCTTTGATTTTTTTATTTATTTTTCAGCCAGTGCCTCAAAGAGGTTTTCACTGTGTGACTTGGACTTTGATTTTTGCCAAGGCTTTACTTTGGAACTTTTGACCCTCACTTTTCTTTAAGTTTTGCTAACCATGAAGTTCAGCCTCCTCGCCGAAGTAGATGTAGGTATCTAAGTTGATAAAGAAACCTTTCTTGTGATCTCCAATGGGAATTGTATCCCTTATGCCCATGAATTCTGTGATAGCTTCATCATTCTCGAATAAATCTAGTGACATGTGACATGTTTTTGGTCTCATTCAACAAGGGAAGGGTATATAAGGTCAAGGGTTGGTTCTGTGGGGGTTATGGTTAGGACAACGTTGTTCATGAAAAGGTTTGTGGAGGCTAGATCCTTATATTGGCTACAATGGGAATCTGTATCACTGTCTAGATAGTTAGAGCTATCCTCACGTTCAGAACAAGTAGTGTCATGGTCATTGGGGTGTGCTCCATAAGGGTGAATCCCGATGCCTAATCTTTCTATTTTGAAATGAAGAAGAGGGACCGGTTCTCTTTGTCCTTGTTCATTTCTCCCACATCCTAGGCCTTTGTAGCCCATGGAGTACATCATTTTACTATATTTTTCATATTCTGGGGTTCAATAACAGGATGGATGAGTATCCTTTGGGACCCAAATTGTAGGTGGATCAAGCAATTTTTCCTCAGCTAACAAGCCTCTAGGTAAGAATGACCCAATAGTGTGTTCCTTTCTAGGTCTTCTAAAGTAGTAGTTGGGTCGACCTCTAGTCTTGGGTGATAATGAGAGGTCTAAAACCAAGAGTGATTGTTGTACATTATACTCCCCACAGCCATATTCAAGGATTTTCATCTCCCATGAATCAAATGGAGATGTTGAAGTAGATGCACCATGAGCGCAAGAACTAAGAGAATCCGAATCCACCCGGGATTCCATGGCCTTAGACTGGAGAGGGACAACTATATCTGTGGAGGGACATGCATATGTACCCTTTCGTGCAAAGCTATTGAGAGCTCTACAATGAGTGAAGGGCTCTGAATCTCCTTGTATTGTAATGGTATGTCCCTCATGCTTCAACTTAATGCATTGATGAAATGTTGATGGCACGGCCTGCATGGCATGAATCCATGGTCGGCCTAGAAGCATGTTATATGGAATTTCCAAGTCTAGGACATGAAACTTTGTGTGATGGCAAGTGCGACCCACCTCCATGGGCAGTTTGATGGTGCCTGCTGACTCCCTTTCCATGTTGTTGTCTGTGGTGATAGTGATAATATTGGACTCAAGATCTTCCTCCGTATGTCCTAACTGTTTAACCAACTTGAGTGTGCAAATGTTCATTCTATATCCATTATCCAAAAGCACCCATTTGATCTTCCTACAAGTGACAACTACCTCAATGTATAAGGCAAGATTATGTGTTGGATTCTCAGTAGGAATCTCCCTATGGTTGAAAGAAATATGTTCATTTGGTACAATGTTTGCTACCGTGGCTTGAATGTGTGTAAGATCAAATTCTAAAGGCACTCCTGACCCCTGAAGAGTTTGGTACATAATGTCTTTATGCACATTGGATATCTTGAGAAGATCTAAGATCAAAACATTAGCAGACATCTTTTCAAGTTGTTCTGAAAGGTTATATTTACCGGTTTATGGGGTCGATGGAGAAGGTTCCAGAATCACGAGGCGGGCAAGTGATGCACAAACATTTCTGCCAATTCTGGCTAGGTGAAAATTGATCCTTGTGGTAAGCATGTAAACCAATCCAAGGCTTGACCTCTGAGACTCTTGGAGAAAATTCTAATGAGATAAATGTCACTATAAGACACCTCTTGACATGCCATGTAGAAATATTTAATATGATCCTGAGGATCTCCTTTCCCTTTATATTTGTCAAACTTTGGCATATCAAATTTCTTTGGAAAGGGTTGAAGGGTCATTGTCTTGCCAAAAGGACAGGGGCATAATTCTTCGTATTGATATTTCCTAATGCTCTGTATATTGCTCTCTTGTAGGCTTGCAAGCGTTGCTTTCATAGACTGTACCTCTTATGTGAGAAATTGTTCTCTAGTGGGAGAAGTGGGGATGTATACATGACGATACCCTGTGTCTTATTCTCCTTGGTTTTCTTGATGGAGTTGATTGATGCCTCAAAATTTGAACATTCTCGTTTGCGTCCTTCTGTACATGGGAGGTAATAAAAGCTAGTTGTTGGCTTAGGTTACTAATTTGTTGTTGGATTGTGGCTTCTTCTTCTAAAGGTTCCTCCTCCTCGTATTGTGGAGGTTCTTCACCCGTCTCATGTTTTGTCTTGTTTCTTCATGGCACTTTGATAAAGGGTATTCTATGCCCCACCACTTTATCATTCCCTATGTAAGAGGTAGAAGCATGTCCGGCATTAAAATATCTTCCATATTGATAAGGGGATGTTCTTCCTCAGTAACATTATTCGTAGGTGGTATTGTTTCATTTTCAGTGGGAAATTTGGCCCCTAATTCTATGACTCGTGCCAACACTCTATCTTTGTTTTTGAGAAGAAACTCATCTAGTAAAGTGGGTTTAAAATCAAATTCTGCGTGTGGGGATTCTAATTCATTTCCACTATGATCAACCATTTCTTCTATTTCTTTTTCCATATAAAACAAAGGTCCTAGATCATGTCAAATGAAGGGGTTTGAACCTTTTCTATTAGAGGTTTCCCAAGCTTGCGCTTGGTGTTCCTCGTATGTCTTTTTCTTTAAACCTAGTCATGTTTTAGGAGCCATGTTTTCATGATAGTTTCACTAGGGTAAGTTGTAAATGTGTTCAAAGCTTAGTGACCACCCCTAAGTGAGATGCAAGATGTATTTTTTAAGAGTATGAATAAGTCAAAAATGTGAGAATACCAATGTGATAGAGTGATAAATCAATAGTGACACAAGCGTTTGGTATCTAAACTTGTTAAATGAAGTACCTCCTAGACTACGTCTCAAAAAGTAGTTTCACATCGCAAGATGATTAACAAGATGTTTTCACTTATGCCAAGTTCAAGGGAATGAATAAAACGTAAGTAAATACAAGAAGTCAATGTGACCTCCTAATCAAGATATACTATGAGTGAGCTCAAATTTGATTAAGACCTATATCTCAAAAAGTGCCAATTACAATTCACAAATGACACAACAATATCACAAAGATATGTTAACCCACTTTGTGAGAAAGTAAGGTATTGATATCAAGGCATTATTGATATAACATGCACAAATGGTAACACCTAGCACTCTTCAAAATCAAGGTAATAATTGTTTCACTTGGAATGTTTCGGCTTCTGGGAATAGAGTTGCTTCTATCCTTTCATTCCTTTTAGAAACAGATAAGGGTTAGGGCTAGGAGGAATACCTGTTGAATGTCGAGATAGTGTGCGCGTACCGTAGAGAAAGATCAGGCTGACTGCGAAGAACTCCTTTTTGTCTTGGAAGGACTACCTGCAAATAAGAACACAAGACCACAAGATTTTGATTAGAAAATAAATGAGGAAACTGCCTTGGGCCCAGGAAATATAAAACTTCCTTTTGAAGGTGGTCAGTTTCCCTGCTAATATGAATTAACACCAAAGACTGTAAAATATCAATTAAGTTGCTTTGTTGAAACAGGTAGGGGAAAGGCTGATTTCTGGTTTTGAACCACAATAACCGATGCCGGTTACTGATAACCGATATCGGTAGGGTCTAGGATCTGTGGGTTAGTTGTGTTGTGGGGTGGTTGTTGTTGTAGGGTAGCTGTGTTGTTTGTAAGGCTAGTATATGGGTGATATTAGGTGATGAGGTGATGAGAAGTAAATGAAGGATAGTTAGATGCAATATGTTGCCGGGTAGTGGATCTAGGAATGGATTTGTGAGGACTGTGATTCAAAAGTCTAAGAAGTATTATTAAAAGGACATGCAAGATGTAACTTACTGGTTATTGACGAAGATGCAGGTCCAAGAACTCTGATGACAAAGGCAGAACTGAGGTAGGATGGCCTGACACACAGAAGATGAGATATCTCCCTCCCGATGATCAGCTGAGTATCACAGGGCTCTGGTATCCAGTTGCAGTCTTGGGCTTGATCTCCTTTGCTGCAAACTCTTCTTGTCTCTTCACTTGTCTTTGCTCAGCCAAGTAAAGATCCGGATTCTCTTGATCGCTCTTGATGCTCTCTCTCGATTCAAAAATCCTTCCACCTCTGTTTTTGGTTTGGGGAGCCCATTTACAGGGAACCGATGGCGGTTACGTAACCGACAGCGGTCGAGTAGGAACCGGTATCGGTAAGGAAAAAGCAGGCTATTTTTAGTAAAATAGCCCACTTTCCCTGCTTTTCTCCCGAGAGATTAGTTGCGGGCTTGGTCAAGTGACTAGAAGGTCGGTTTTGGGTGCGAGAAAGGGGTCATTAGTCATGGGTGTAGGTGTGGACCAAGTTATAGGTCTTAATTAGGTTAGTTTAGGGTTAGGACTAGGTCATGATGAGGTGGCAAAATGAGGTGGCAGGTAAGGTGATGTGGATTTATCAATTACAAGGTAATTAATAAATAATTGTGTAAGGTTTAGGTGATGAGGTTAGGTTGCGAAATGAGATGCGGGTCACAAGGGGTCGTAAGACACAAATTTGGTGTCTACATTAGCCCCTTATTGTCGTGTAGCTTGTTTTGTAAAGCTGCACGGACAATAATATGAAGTGGTTTCTCTTGTTAAGGGTATAGGTAATCCCCCTCAAATCTATCACAGATTGAGAGAACTTGAAATCAGGGATAGGGTTGATAAAGGGTAAATGGTGTAGAGATGATGGGGAAAAGGTGGGGTAAGTCCAAGGAAGCAGACGCACGTTGAAATGCAATAGTGTGACTAGGGTACATGATTTGACGAGCAAACCAGCAATGCATAGGCAAAGGTCGATAGTTTATCCAAACAAGGGTGATATAATCCTGGTATCCAAGGCATAGGAAGTAGCTCCAGGGTATATAACAGGTAAGGTACAGGAACGTTTAGGCATGTTCGGCAGTACCAAATGGTTGGTTTGGTTGAGATAAACGTCACGGTCTAGGTCTAGGCAAAGTTGGTCGACAGATCAAGTCAGGGACCCTAATCATGCTAAAACATGAACAGGTGAGCTCGATGGAACAAAAAGCTACATGATGGGTGGATAAAAGTGTATGTTGTTGATGTTGGGTAAGGTATTGAAGTGATACGGCCATGGGTCGGGCCAAGTTGTTGGGTTACGGCCTTGGGTCGGGCCGGATGGGTAGGGTGAGGCCTGGGGTCGGGTCGGATGGGTAGGGTGAGGCCGTGGGTCGGGTTGGATAGGTAGGTTGAGGCCTTGGGTCGGGCCGGATGGTTAGGGTGAGGCCTTGGGTTGGACCGGATAGGTAGGTTGAGGCCTTGGGTCGGGCCAAGTTGTTGGGTTGCGGCCTTGGGTCGGGCCAAATGGTTAGGGTGAGGCCTTGGGTCTGGCCGGAAGTTGGTTGAGGGTCGGTCCAAGTTATTGGGTGGCGGCCTTGGGTCGGGCCAGATGGTTAGGGTGAGGCCTTGGGTCTGGCCAAATAGGTACGTGGCGGCCTTGGGTCGGGCCGGATAGGTAGGTTGGCGGCCTTGGGTCGGGCCAAATGGTTAGGGTGAGGCCTTGGGTCGGGCCGGATAGGTAGGTTTGAGGCCTTGGGTCGGGCCAAGTTATTGGGTTACGGCCTTGGGTCGGGCCAAATGGTTAGGGTGAGGCCTTGGGTCGGGCCGGATAGGTAGGTTGAGGCCTTGGGTCGGGCCAAGTTGTTGGGTGGCGGCCTTTGGGTAGTTGTTGGGTTGCGGGGGTCCAAATGGTTAGGGTGAGGCCTTGGGTCGGGCCGGATAGGTGAACAAATGGTGTTCAACAAAGGTGGATATAGGCGATGTTGGGAGAAAGGGTGATTAGTAAATAGGGGCAGAAAGTTGGGTGAATAAAGACAAAACCGATATCGGTTAGCTATGACCGGTACCGGTTAGGTAACCGATGCCGGTTCCTTAGGGCACGATTTGACCGGTGTCGGTTCTATGTTAAAAACCTATAAAAAGAAAAATACGGCCTGTCATTGTCACATTTCTAATTTGAAAACCGATTTGGGGTGTCTGAGGTGGAATAGTGATATTGGTGCATTTGTTGGCTGAGGTGGCACTAGTTGAGTGGAGAAGTGAGTTGATTGGTGGGCCCGAGTGAGTAGCAGGCAGCAGTTGATTGGTAGAGGTCCCAGCAAAGCAGAGTTTGAGCCATGGCACAGCCAGGAGGAGCAGGAGGTGCTAGACCAGCTGGACCACCACCACCTATCCCACCACGACGATGTGTCGTCGTACCGGTAGGTTCGAAACCCTTCATTATGTGAATTTAATGGTATTATGCTGTATTTGGGATTCGGGTAGGAATCTTAGATTTGGAGAAAATAATGAATAAATGGAAGTTATATGAAAAGAGGAAAGTGTAGATAGGCTAAATAGGCCAAGGCGGTTGGGTGGGTAGGTTTTTAGGGTGTTTGGGTGGGTATGTAGGGAGAAATAGGAAAAAAAAATAAAGATGAATTGTGTAGACGCGCGGGTTTAGCTCGGTAATTTTTACAGCGACCGATGTCGGTCACTAAGTGACCGGCATCGGTCCAGAAAATCTAGGGGCAGGGTTGATCAGTGGTGACCGGTGTCGGTCGGTAGTTGACCGGCGTCGGTGGAGAGGAGACCGGGGTCGGTTATGGGTGACCGGTACCGGTTCGTAGTGATTTGTAGTTATTTTGGTTGGTTTGGGTTATGTTTTGGTGTTGAATTGTTGGTTGTGGTTTAGGTGTTGTGAGTATGGTTTTGGGATGGGGTAGGGGTGTTTTGGTATGATTTAAGTTGTGTCGATTGTTGGATTTGGTTGTTTGGGTATCGTTTCGGTTTCGTGGTAGTATGATGTGGGTTGTTTGTTTGGGTGTGAAGAGGGAGGGGGATATTGTAGAAGATAGGTGGGTAGAGGGGTGTGTTAGAGAGTCGGGGTGTGGTCGGGGGGATAAAAGGGGGTATAGAGGGTAAAGTAGATGTTGTGATAAAGAGTAGGGCTAATGTAGTGGGTTGGTTTTGCAGGCACGTCAGCAGCTGACGATGCGGGACAGGATGCCCCCACTGTTGAGCCGGATGCGACCACATGTGTCCGCAGCACACTGGGCTATCATGCGTTAGGTGGGACTCGGCGGAGTCCAGCGATACAGAGTGATCAATAGAGATCATAGTTTGATGGTTACCCTCATCGAGAGATGGGATCTGGCAACCAATGTGTTCCATCTCCCGACTGGAGAGATGACCATCACATTGGAGGATGTGTATCGCATCCTTCGATTACCTATCGATGGAGAGGCAGTCTTTCAGGTGGATGCAGAGACAGCCATGGACAGCATCCTACAGGTTTTTGGGGATGCAGCTGCGCTATTGACATATCACAGCGCGAGTATCGAGTATGGGGATATGTACCGTGCGCACCGACATGAGACATGGCTTGCCATGTTGATGATGATCGGGATCACCTGCTTCGCCCTCCCAGACTCAGAGGGAGGCCGCTTTCCACAGGCGCTGATGGGGGTGCTACATGAGATGGTGGAGGAGCACACATGTTATGCTTGGGCACCAGTATACCTGGTGCAGTTATATAGAGAGTTGTGGGGCTATCGCCGGATGAGGCGATTTGGGATTTGTTCGACATTTTTGCTTCACTGTTGGGCATATGAGCACATCATATGCATTAGACCAGTAGGATTACCCCAGCAGCCAGGGCTGTAGGTCATATATAGATACGGCTTTCAGAGGTGGTTGGGGGTCGTGGGCCAGCCACGAGTAGTGCTTGCAGGACGGGACATCGCTTATTACAGGCATTTATTAGAGGGCTTGACAGCGGCAGATATTGTATGGAGACCGTATAAAGGTCATCACCCCCGTGGAGGAGCCCGAGGACAGTTGCAGTGGATCCAGTACACATTCTGGATAGCGGGACGGAGGCCGGGAGAGTATGAGAGGATACCCCTGGAGAGGGTACGCAGGCAGATGGGGCTATGACAGGATGAGCCCCCTCGCTTCCCTCAGTACCGGAGGGATGATGTAGAGGCCCCACTACCTGCACCACAGCCCGTGGATCCAGATTGGGTTGCTGAGAGGCCTGCAGATGACACTGTAGATGATGCTGGTTGTACGGGAGCATATATGGTTTGATGGGCTGGTCAGAGAGCAACAAGGGTAGCACAGCCTGCACAGCCAGACTTGGCAGCGGTGACAGCAGAGAGAGATCAGCTCAGGGGCCAGGTACAGTTATTACAGGGGCAGCTTGCTGCCTGGCACAGGCACAGATAGGTGTTTTACAGGGGCAGCTAGCCCAGGCTCAGGTACAGGCACAGGCAGCACCACCACCAGCGGCACAGCCACAGCCCCAGGCACAGGTACAGGTACACCACCAGCAGCACCACCAGGCAGTGGCACAGGTACCACCCCAGCCACAGGCACCACCAGCGGCACCACCAACAGCACAGCACAGGCACAGGGGGCACTGGTAGTAGGAGTTAGGGGACCAGCCCCATCAGCGATGGTGGCGCGGGACAGGTATATGGAGGCTGAGAGTGGAGGCCCGATACTATCAGGATGTTCTTGATGGTACCGGAGCTGAGTATCAGCCATATGCAGCCTATAGAGCAGAGACCTCTCATAGTCAGAGATCGCAGGGAGGTGCAGCCACAGCCGGTGTGTCTGTTACAGGCAGGAGGTGAGAGGCACCATAGGGACCAGCAGGGAGAGGTGCTGAGGGCGGTGGGGAGAGCTGAGGGATCCCGGCATTGTTTTCGTATTTGTATATTGGATATGGGCACCGGTCTGCGAACCGGTTATGTTTATAGAGGCTTGCGTGCCTACATATTATGTATTCATTGATTCATTCATTCATTTATTGTATATCGGCCTGCGAGTCGAGTATGAGTTGTATAGTTGATACCGGCCTGCGAGTCGAGTATGTTTTTTGATATGAGAGACCAGCCTGCGAGCCGTGTTGAGGTTTTTGATAGTTATTGCGGCCTGCGTGCCGGCTTTGTTGGATTATGAGATCACAGAGGCCCCGATGCAGGGCACATTGTATATTGGAAACATTGTATATATATATATATATGATGTTTTGATCCACATGCTGTGTTTAGAAATGCGTTAAATGTTTTGTCGATGGTTTGTGATATTTGATGTATGATGAGTTGGATTTACATGGTGTTATATATTAATGATGTTGATGTCTTTTGTTGATGGGATGTATGTAGATATAAATGATGAGTTTAATTGACATGTTGTATTATGAAATGTTGTATGTTTTGTCGCTGATTTTATGAAAATGTATGTATGTAGCTGTTAAGTTGGATCCAAATGGTATATAGATTAATGGTTTTTGATATCGTTTGTTGATGATTTGTTTGTTTTGGTAATGTAGATAGATGATATGGATGAAATCGTAATGAGATGTGGATTTGATGAAAAGATTATAGCTATCGGTGTTGGTATGCAGGAAAAAGAGGCGGGCGCCTCCAAAAATTAGATAAAAAATAAAGAAAAGGACTATGTTTTGAAAAAGGTGGGTATGTGACCGATGTCGGTTAGCTAACCGATGTCAGTATAGTATAGACCGATATCGGTTAGGTAAATGATACCGGTTATTCTAAAATGAGATTTTTCTAAAAATAGAAAAGCGTAGGTGGCAACTGAAGTTCTTATTTTGAGAGGCATGCAAGATGTTAAATACGTGAATGTGACGTTGTTTTAATGACTGAGACAAGTAATTGCATGAGAGATTTGAGTGATAAGGAGGAAAGAGACAGGTAACGTGATTGTGGGCTGAGATCAAGAAGACAGAAATCCAAGCTATATTTGATGAGGATGGTGAGCATGGCTGAACGAGGAGAAGCATCCAGCAGGCATGGACGAGAGGGAAGACAAGTTCCACCGCAAGCTGTTGCAGCCCAAGAGGTAAACGATTTGGTTGTAATTTGGTGTTTGCATATTTTGTGAATAGGAGGAGGGAGATTAAGTGGGTAGATATGAGAAAGAAAACGTGATAGCAAGGGTTATAGGTGAGGTGAGTGTTATGGGGTAGGTAATCAGGGGTTTCGGGTATGTCTGTGTATACAGAGAGGAATAAATGATCAATTTATTGTCGTAGGTGGTTGTTTAGGCAAGGTGTATGTAATTGACAGTGACCGATAGCGGTTAGGGATAACCGGTATCAGTTACTGAACCGGTACCGGTTATTTATAACCGATACCGGTTACTGGAGGAATTTCCAGAATGTGAGAAAAAAAAAACTTTAGGGATTCGATGGATTGAATGGTTATTTGTTGTTGTGACGTATGCAGGCAGAGGCAGGGCCGAGGATGAATGATAGTGTACCAGCGCTGTTGTCACGAATCCGAGCGGATGTAACACCAGCTGAATGGACATTGATAAATCGTTTGGGGTTAAGTGGAATCCACTATTATTCACGAATCGCACATAACCATGCTATGTTGCAGGCGTTGATTGAAAGATGGAATCCAGAGAAGAATACCTTCTATCTGCCAACAGGGGAGATGACAGTAACATTGGAAGATGTGTTCCGTATTTTGAGACTCCCTATTACAGGAAAACCAGTATATCAGGCATTACCTAGCGCGGTGCGGGGAGCGATAACAGCAGTATTTGGTCCATACGCACGAGATTTGACACAGTGAGGTTTGTCATTCACATATGGGATAATGTATGCAGCACACCCTAAGGAGACAAGGTTAGCAGTGATATTAATGATAGCGGTAGGGTATTATGCATTACCGAGGGTGGATGGGAGAAGGTTTCCAAAATCATTGATGTGTGTTAATTTGGGAGATGATAGAAAGGAACGTGACTTTTGCATGGGCACCTGCATATTTGGCGGAGCTATACAGGGGTTTATGGGCTTGTAGGTGAAATCACAGGACGACACTGGATTGTTCATACTTATTACACTGTTGGGCCTATGAGCACATTGTTTGTGTGCGACCAATAGGCCAACCCATCCAGTCAGGAGAGACCGGAGTACAGAGGTTGGGATTCATACGATGGGTCCAGTCAGAACAAGAGGCAAGATCCCAGGTCGTGACGGGTGACATTGAGTATTACAGGTAGGTATGGGAGAGGGTGACGATTGCGGATATCTGTTGGAGGCCTTACGGGAACTATATGGTAACAGAGAACATAGCTGAGGAGTTGAGGGGTGTAGAGCGATTGAGGTGGATCGCAGGGCATAGACCAGGTGAGTATGAGAGGATTCCTCTAGATCACGCGTGCCGCGACAATTTGGATTTGTGCAGGATATACCCCTGGCTTATAGACCATATATGAGGATCGACGCCGAGGCAGCATTCTCACCTCCCCGGCCAACACCTCCAGAAGGGCCAGAGGAGATAGCAGCCGATCGCAGGGTAATGGATGCAGGAACGACAGAGGCCTATAGGTTATGGTGGGTAGCAGAGCTGCGAGGTGTACGTGATCGCCCTGACATAGCTGTGATTACAGCGGAGAGAGATCGTCTGCAGAGTTTAGTTCATCAGCTCCAAACGCAGATGAATGAGACAAGAGGATTGTTAGCGGTTACGGAGTCACGAGCAGAGAGACTAGAGGCTGGATTCCTCCATGCGAGAGGGCGTATTCATATGTTACAGGAGAGATTGGCAGATCAGTGGGTGGTACCAATAGCCGTGGTACCTTTGAGGATGGAGAGGCCCGGCGAGAGGCATCGACGATCACGATCATCTCCTGGGTCGGGATGAGTCGTGAGGGTCTAAGTAAATGTTATCGAGGTATAAGAATAAATAAGGATGCTGACCTGCGTGTCGATGATAGAGAAGACGTATTTGTTTAACATCTAAATAAAACTGAATATGTATGTTGATTTGAGTTATGATAATAATAAGAATGTTTGCGTTGTGATTTTTGGTGTTTTGAAAAAGGATAAAGAGGAATGTGATTAAATAGAAATACACAAAAATATTTATATTTACCACACATGATAGGTTATGGTAGGGGATGGTCGAGCTAACCTTGGGAGACCCCATGTCTCCGAAGTGCTGCCTACATAGCCCATTGCACAAAGCAAGGAGGGGCCTCAGACCGATGTAGTTCTCCCTTAGGACCAGGGAGAGGTGAATTTAGGCAATTTGGTACGGTTTAGGCAATTGGTTGGTTGGTAAAAATATTGATATTAATATTGGTAAGGTAAGGTTGTTGGTGTTGGTAATGAATTGGTGATGTTGTAAAAGGTATAAGGGAAGCGAAAGTTAACCTACCCAAGTAGAAGGGAACCATATCCTGATTAAGATCAACACACAATCTTAGATGCGAGGCAAAGAGGAAAGAGTGCTCCGTAGGTGAAAAGAGCTAAACAAACCACACAACGTAGAACGAGCTTGAAGCCCTAGGTACCGTGCATAGACGAGAAGTCAATAGGTGAAAAGAGTTGTATGATCACAATATATCGGGTGTATGTTACGTCCCTTGAGTTGAAACAAATGGTGAGGTGAGGTGGATGATATAAATGAGATAAAGAGAACTTGTTACAAAGCGAGTGTTTTGACGAAAGAGAACCTACCCTAAATAGACAAGTCCATGACTCAAAAGTTCTTTTGAATGAGGCTTTTATTGTACTGAATATAGACTGATCGATGTGGGAAGTCTACAAGGGATATTGATTGTACTATTCTTGAGGTCTTCACAAAGCTGATCAATGCGAGAAGCTTCTGATAAAGGCTAACTGTGTATAGCTGTCCTTCAAGGGAGTAGTCTATTTATAGTAGCAGATATGATTTTAGTGCATAGATGTCCTTCGGGGGGAGCAGTCTATATATAATAGCAGCAATAGTTTGGCATATAGCTGTCCTTCGAGGGAGCAGTCTATATATAAGGTAGATAGCTAGATGTCCTTTTGACGTGAAGCATCTAGTTTTTGTAGGAAGTTTGACTCAAGAAAATCCCATAAGAATACGGCTTATTTTAATACTTTGAAGTCATGGACTAGACTAAAAAGGGAAGGCATTGCTGAGGTGAAGTGAGAATCAAACTATGTGAGCTTGATTTTTATTATGAGGTGTAGGAAACAAAGTGTATGTGGTGGTAAGTGAGCTCAAGGGACGAGCGGCAGGTAGATAAGAAGTGATATAACACTAAATTCAACAGTAGAATGGTCGAAGATGCAAGGCATTAAGGGGTTCAGGCTCAGGTTTACCATTAAGCGAAGCTAAATGATAAGTGCCTGATCCATAAGTGTGAGTGATTATATAAGGCCCAATCCAATTAGGAGCAAATTTTCCACGTTTGCTCTTTTCTAGTTTGGTTACATGTTGATTCTCTTTGAGGACAAGATCACCAACCTTAAAGGTACGCTCATGAAGTCGCTTATCATAAGCACGCTTGATACGTTTTTGATAGATTTGGAGGTGATCAAGAGCTGTAAGATGACGCTCGTCAAGAAGCTCCAATTGGGCTAACCGCTCTTGGTGGAAATCATCGTTGGTGAGAATATCCTGAAGAGATATTCTAAGGGAGGGTATTTGTACTTCGAGAGGCAGGACAGCCTCGGTACCATATACCAAAGAAAAAGGTGTGGCATTAGTGGAGGTACGAATGCTAGTACGATAAGCCCAAAGGGCAAAGGGGATGTGATCGTGCCAATTTCTTCCGGATTCATTGACAACTTTCATGAGGATTTTGGTTAGGGTTTTATTAGAGGATTCAGCTTGTCCATTTGCTTGTGGATAGTAGGGTGATGAGAAGCTGAGTTTGATACCAAAGTTGTCGCAAAGGTCCTGCAACAACTTGTTTTTGAAAGATTTTCCATTATCTGTTATCAGGCGATGAGGAACACCAAAACGACAGATAATGTGGTGGTTAATGAACTCTACAATTTTTTCTTTTTTAGTTGAAATGAGCGGAATAGCCTCCACCCATTTTGTGTAATATTCGGTTGCTATGATAATCCATCGGTGACGTTGCGAAGAGGATGGATGAATCTCACCAATAAGGTCTAAACCCCATTGTGAGAAAGGCCAAAGATCTCGGGTGACCTGTAGCAGGTGGCTAGGAGTATGTTGAAGGTTGGCATGTTGTTGACACATAACACAATGCTTAACATATTCGTAGCAATCGTTATTGAGAGTAGGCCAATAATAACCTAGGCCGCTAAAATGTCCGCCACAAATACCGTCATGGACTTGTTGGATGGTATGGGTGACCTCTGCACCGATGAGACATCGAAGGAGGATGCCATCAAAGCCATGTTTATAAAGGAGTCCCCCCATAACGACATAACAAGAAACGCGTTTAAGAAACGTGCGTTTACCGGTACTAGTAAGGTCAGATGGGAGAACAGAGGTTGTAAGGTAGTCGTGAAATTGGTGATACCAGGTATCCTGCGAATTAGTAGACACATTATTTATCGTACAAACAACCGAGGCTGAATAAGATGGGGCAAAGAGTTGTTGGACCAAGATGAAAATGTCAGAGTCAGTTGATGAAGCTGGAATTTGCGAGGCCAAGCAAGCCATAGTATCCGCAAATTTGTTAGTGGAGCGGGGAATGGTTTGGATAGAATAGTGAGTAAATAAGGCTAGAAGTGAATCCACATAGTGTTTGTACTTTTGAAGTTCCTCATTTTTGCATTGGTAGATGCCCATAACTTGATTGACTACCAATTGAGAGTCGCCAAAAATATTGATAGATTTGATACCTAAGTGTAACGCAACTTGGAGACCCAGAACAAGGGCCTCGTATTCCGCTGTATTATTAGTGCAAGGGAAATCGAGTCGGAATGAGAGAGGCATAGGCTCAGCGTCGAGAGGAATGAGAACAACGCCGGCTCCTCCGCCGCGCTGGCATTTGGATCCATCGAAGAAGAGGGTCATTGGATATGACTCCTCCCTAAGTGAAAGAGTGGCGATGAGTTCGTCAGGGAATGTAAAATTGGTAAATTGTTCCCCTGGTAAAGGGGCTTCTGCAAGTTGGTCTGCGATGGTTTGTCCTTTGATTGATTTCTGGTGGACAAACTCAAGGTCGAGGTCGGCGAGGAGCATGAGCCATCTGGCGATGCGTTGGTTTAGATGAGGTTTGGCATACATGTAATGGATGGGGTCCGTGTTGGTGATGACGAAAGTTTTGTGATTCAGAAGGTAGTGTCGGAGTTTGGTGGCCACGAATGATAGGGCTAGGCACAACTTTTCTACATGTGTATACCTAGTCTCATAGTCCACCAAAGTACGACTTATATAATAAACGGCTTGTTCTCGATTCTCAGAGTCACGATGTGCAAGCATGGCCCCTACAGCGTGGTCGGTGGCGGAAAGATAAAGGTAGAAAGGGCGGTCGTCCTGGGGTGGGATAAGCACGGGTGGCTGCAAGAGATAAGCTTTGAGAGCCTCAAAGGCTTGGTGGCACTCGTCACTCCATTGAAATTCAATGTCTTTTTTAAGGAGGTGATGGAAAGGTTGACATCGATCCGAGAGTTGGGAGATGAAACGTCGGATAGATTGGAGCTTACCTTGTAAACTACGCAATTGTTTAAGATTGGTAGGTGGGGGCATTTCTAGAATAGCTTTGACTTTAGATGGGTCGACCTCAATGCCATGCAGAGAGACAATAAAGCCGAGAAGTTTTCCCGAAAGGACACCAAAGACACATTTCTTTGGTTGAAGACGAACATAATATTGTAACAGGTGGTCAAAAATAATGGTTAAAACATCGAGATGTTCACTGCGATGTTTAGATTTGCCAAGAAGATCATCGACGTAATCTTCAAGGATAGTGTGCATAATGTCATGAAAAATGTAGGTCATAGCCCGCTGATAGGTTGCACCAGCATTCTTAAGGCCAAATGGCATTACACGGTAACAGAAGGTTCCCCAAGGAGTTATGAAGGCAGTTTTATGTTGATCGGCGGGTGCAACCAAAATTTGGTTGTATCCTGAAAAGCCATCCATGAGAGAGAGCATCTCATGGCCTGCAGTGAGATCAACAAGTTGGTCAATACTAGGTAGGGGGAAGTCATCCTTAGGGCAAGCAAGGTTGAGATCCCAGAAATCCGTGCATATCCGAAGTCCCCCCGTCGCTTTAGTGACAGGTACGATGTTAGAAATCCATTGAGGATAGTCAATAGGAAGAATGAAGGAAACAGAAAGAAGTCGTTGAAGCTCCTCTTTGACCAAGAGGGCAATGCGTGGATGCATTTTTCTCAATTTCTGTTTAATTGGTTTGGAATCGGGTTTCAGTGTAATGTTATGGATGGCAATGTCAGGATCAATTCCTGGCATGTCAGCGTAGGACCAAGCAAAAGCTTGGTTGCGAGCACGGAGAAAGGTAGTAAAGGCGACTTGTTCTGATGCGTTAAGGGATTGTCCGATCTTCACAATGTGAGGATCCTCCTCCATGTGGATGTTGATTTCAATAGTAGATTCGTTCAGCATGGTTTGAGTTTCAGATGGTAAGGCGCGTTGAATATAAGAGTCATCCGCGCCAAGGTAAGTGAGGATGGAGTCATCATCCTGGCATTCAACAACGTTAATTGAAGGTGAGTCCTCTTCAATCATGTCTGGATACAGAAGGGGGATAGAAGAGGTGTCCTCATTATCACGTTGATAAGTGAGAGGACCTAGGAAGATAGCATTTATGAAAAAAAAAAGTTAGGAGGGATAGATTCAGGATCTATCGACTCTGTGGGTGACAAAGGAAAAATGGGTGATGATGGTTCGGTAGGGGTGACGTCGTTGTCTTCTAGAAGACAACTGACACGAGGTTCCTTCGGTGTAAGTGTTCCCGGAAATCCGAGACCACTACGATCATTGTGCTTGCGTGTAGTTACGGGGATGATTGTATGTCGGCCTTGTTCATAAAGACCAAAACCAAAGCCTTTCCAAGCACAGCGAGTCAAGAAGGTGAGGGCGAAACGATGATTTGTCAGGTATTGAAAATCAGATTGGAAAGGAACCACACCAAGAGGGGGCTCAGGGGCAATGGAAGATGCGTCGACACCCCCATATGTTAGGTTAGTGCGGCAGTGAGGTGGTCCGTAGGGGATTACTTCCCCCACACGACGGTCATAGGTAGGATGTGCATGTACCTGTCCGTACTCCTGTGGGGTATGGAAAGAACTAACGTTATATAGGTGATACTCCCCCAGCGTAAGGCATTGAAAAACATCTACTAAGGGGTCTGCGGTTGGGATATTAGCTGCAGGAAGGGAAGTGGTTTTTGTGACAGTGGTTTCATTTGAAGGTGTAGGTGCGGTTGAGGTGGATGGTTGAGGCACATTTGAAGAGGATGGTTGGGTTGAATGAATGGGTGTCTTGATTGGTACAAGCACATCATTAGGGCTGGTATATCATATTGCAGGTTTTAAAGGGGGGGAGGATCAGCTTTTACGGTGTAGGACTTCCCCTCGTATTCAAATTTTATGCATCTATGTAAGGTTGAGGGAACGCATCCCATAGCCCGGATCCAAGGGTGACCTAGCAATATATTGTATTGGAACTCTCCCTCAAGGACATAGAAGAGTTCGGGTAAAGTACGTGGTCCTACACGAATGTTAAGGATCACGGTGCCTAAGGTAGAGGTAATAGCATCATTGAATGACCGCAACATGATGGGATTGGCACACATGTAGCTAGAAGGGATATTCATTTGTTGGAAGGATTTTGAAGAGATGATGTTTAGGCTAGCGCCCCCGTCAATCATAACACGACGTACCTGAATGTCCCAGACGTAAGCTGAGATGAAAAGAGCAGGGTCAGGATCTTCTGTACCAAAGTCAACAATTTTATCTTCGGAGAAACTGACTGCAACAGCTTGTTGTACAGAGACAAAAGAAGTTGGGGCAGTGGATTGTTTGGTGAGAGAAGCAACGTGATTGGGTGTAAGAATGGAGGTAACAGGCAGGGTTTCATTAGGTAAGACCTCGATCCCTTGAAGAATTTCAACGAGAGCTTGTCGATGAGATTCAGAAGTCTGAATTAGATCATAAAGTGTCATTTTTACGGGTGATTGGTGAAGCTGTTTGATCATGGCTCGATGGGAAACTCCATTAGAGATGGGGTAAGCGGGGTCCACGAACAACCACTTTGGGTGGTGGTGCGATCGGGATGGTGGAAGGAGAAAGAGAGGACGCAGGTGTGCTTTCTTTTGCTTTCTCGTTGTTTTTCTGCGCTCGAGTAGCAACACTAATCATATTAATCTCGTAGACCTGAGATGAGGAAGATGGTTGGGATAAATCATGGTCTTCAAGAGGTGGGGTTGTAATAATGATAGATCTTGGTGAGGCGGGGATAGATGGTATAGGAGAGGGAATTGAAGCTAAAGGTCTCTCCCTTCGTAAGTTGTCTTTCTTAACCTTTCTATCTGAGAGAGGTGACTGACGAAGGATGGTTTTTAAAGCTTTGCATCCCTCCACATCATGTCCTGGTGTGCGGTGATAAGCGCAGATTTTAGACTCATCATAACCTATAGGTCGAGGTTTAGATGGGTCATAAGGTCTAAGTGGGGGTAGGGAAATGGTCGCATTCTCCACCAACATAGCAAGGATTTTGGCGTAAGATCCTTTGAGTGGGTCAAAATCGGAGGAGGATGAGGGCATTGGTTGTGCGGGTTTTGGTAATGTTTGGGCATGGTTGGTTCGTACGGGTGGTGGTTTAGCCAAGGGGTGTTGACACGTGGTTTTCACTAAACGTGGTTTCTTTGGCGCAGGAGCTACGTTCAGCTGGTTAGATGATGAGGCTACAGATGACGTGGTAGCGGGGAACAACCACGGAGAAAGGGGAGTGACAGAAAATAAATCCTTTGATGATGGAGTTTGTTTAGGGTTGATGGTGGACAGGATACGTGGGGGTGACAACGTTGATATATCCTTTGATCTCTGTATGGGTGTAGGAGGCGTAGGTTGTTTTGAACAAAACGCAGGAGGTATGATATATTGATGCAAGATGGAGGGATGAGGTCCCAATATGGAAGGTAGGGTGTGACGATGATGGTTTTGATTGTGATAGAGGCATGGATGGAGTTTTTCTCCTAAGTGGTGAGGCGGCTTTATTTTTGGATAAATCTAGTCACTTAGGCGGGTGTGTTAGGCTGGGTATTGGTGAGGTCCCAAGTGTAGGGGAAGATTTGGTTAGGTTAAATAGAGGTGGATGAGATACTTGGTATAGATTCGGGGGATGAAGATGAGGACATAGGCATTTTGAGTTTCTGTAAACACTTCGGGTATATGGTAGAGGTATCTAGATCAGTCATCTGCATTTGAGTAGAATAGGGGGTACTCAAACGTTCCCATAGGACTCGTCTATCTTTTGGAGAATAACAGTCTTCAGGCGTGAATTGTAAATTTTGTATGGAAGAAAGACGGGTTGTGATTCCAGTCCACTGTTGGTGTGATATAGGGGGTAGATGAGGCACTGCATCAATAGATGTGAAGAGGTCAACTTGTTGTTGAAAATATTTAGGCGATGAAGAACTAATAGACAGGAGGGCATGTTTGCGAGGGTCTGTTATGGTTAAAGAATTTGGTGATGGCGGTGCGAGAGATTTCTTGTCTAAGGATGAAAAAAGGAGTGGTGAGCCTTCCTCTTGTGCAGCAAGAGTAGTAGGAGGAGACATTTAGGAAATAGATAAGTTAGATAACATCCATTCGCAGTCTTGTAGGGATGTGGTATAAGAAGACTCATCGATGAGAAGAAAAGTCTGGGTAGTTAACTCTTTTATGGGTAAAGGAATGATTTCGCCTTGGTTTGATGGTGGTGAAGGAGGTTCGGGCCCCCTGCGTTAGTGAAGAGGCTTGATTCAAAATTTTCTCGATAGAGGCTTTTGGCTGGGAGTTGAAGATTGCATGGATCTCATGAACACTTTCCTCGGCTAAGATATCTTAGTTTACGTTACTGTTAGAAGAGTGATTTGGGAATGGTTTGTTGAATATTTTCAGATTTCGGTTGGTAGGGGCATTAGGGTTATCGAGGGTTATATCACCTACGTCAACCATTTCCTGCACTATGTTTTTCAACATCTTGCAATTTTCATGACTATGTTCGTTTACCGCGGTGAAAGTTACAGAAGTCATTTTCTTTGTACCAGGAAGGTACAGCGCGGGTGGAATCAAACTCAAAGTGGGGTTTAACAGGAGGCAAGGTGATAGCTCTGGCTTTGAGCAATTTTTCCAAGATGACACCATAACATTCTCCCAAGGGAGTGTAATTGATGGGCTCAGCTTTGTACTTATAGGTGGTTTTTGGTGGGGTATTAGACGGTGTTTGAGATTTGACCATCACCACGTGGACAGCTCCTTTTGATTTCGAAGAAGTGGATGCGTGAGGAGGGGTTGTGTTTGGCTTATTGGTAGAATCTAGAGTTCAGAAATTGGGGTTTTTGTTGTGCAACCGCAATTTCTCTTCTTCTAAGGCTCGAATTTCTAATTTCTGAGCCATGGTAAAGTCCTCATCAAATGTACAGAAAGTTTGAATTTGGAGGGTAGGAGAGATGTGCTGTAGCGCAGGGCCCGCGTAAAAAGTTCGATAAGTTCAGCCTGACACAAGGCATATGTAAGTTGGTTGATAAGGCCACGCCATCGTCCAACGAAATCTGTGATAGATTCGTCTTTGAATTGTCGGATGGCATAAAGGTCGGTGATAGATACTTTCTTGGCAATGTTAATGGAGAAATGATCCAAGAAAGATTGGGCTAGTTGGTTAAAAGAGAAGATTGAGTGCTGGGTTAAAGCACTGTACCACTCTAAGGTGGGTCCTAATAAGGACATGGAAAAGGTGTGGAGTAACAAGGCATCATCATGAGCAATCAAATAAAAAGCATGTCTAAATGATCACAAGTGTTGTTGAGGATCCTCTTTACTATTAAAACGAGTAAATTTCGGCAACTCCCATTGAGGAGGATATGAATGAAGGGGGACAGAAGGGTGAACAGGCTCTCGAAAAACTTTCTCGTATGTCAAGGTGCTACGACTTCCTGAAACAGAAGCCTCCAAATTATGCATTTTTTCCATCATTTGTTTGATGAAATCTGTGGTTGGATGAGATGAGGGTGCGGTTGTGGTAAACGGAGGCAAATTGGGCCAAGGGCCTCTCCGCTAGACAATGGTGGGGTTAAGTGTTGATAAGATATGGAGGATGAATATGTTGAGGCGATCGAATAGGGATGTCCCATATAAGATTGTTGAGGTCACTGGATACGTGTATGGGAATGAAAAGGTAGGCGGAGCTTGAGAAGGAAAGCTCGTGTGGATAGGTGGCAGAGAGCAAGTCATGAATGGAGCGGTCTACAAGAGAGATGAGGTAAGGGCAGTCGGTGGTAGTGATATGTGGGGTCCAAGATTAACCAAAGGAAAGCTAATCTGTTTCGTATGAACCTCTGAAGCCATCGGATTGGGAGACGGGGCTAAATATGCAGGAAGCAAGGCGGTGTCATCAGGTGGAGTGGGAGCTAAATGAGCAGCTATACTAATAGGCATACCAACAAGGAGCTGACCATCGGGGCATATGGTCAGGGGCATGAGACAAATAGTATTGTACAGCACTAGGATTAGCATCCAAAAACTTGGCAAAGTCTTTATCTCCCACAGGAATTTTAGGAACCTCGCTGGTATCCATAGGATTCCCCACAAAATGTGAAGGGGGTGATTCAGGAAAAGAAATAGAGCAAGCATGTGAAACCATGGCGGCGGCTTGCTTTCGAGTGATGACAACCATGGACAGGGGTTCACAGTAGGGTTTCAATCTGTCAGGAACAGAAACAAACTCAAACTGGTAAAGTTGGTAGGTTGCTAGTTTGTCAGGAACTGGAAAAGACAGTAACTGATATCGGTCTGATAACCGATGTCGGTTATAGTATAGCCGACGTCGGTCAGGTAACCGATGTCCAGTGTAATAAGTCTGGGATAAGAAAATATAAGAAGGCTACTGATTTGACTCAGTAACAACGTTTAGTCAAACTTGTTCTAAGGTATTGATCATAGAAGACAGTGTATGACATAGAGAAAATAGAACTGAAAAACAAACAAGATGCACATGCAAATCCAGAGACTAACCCTAGGGTCAATTTTAATTATTGTGGGCTTATGCCTTTAGACGCAGAATGATGTCAATCCTAAACAAAATACTTAGGGGAAATGTCCAGTTTGTTTTGGCTCATAAGGTTACCTCAATCGGGCGTAGGAGTACTGCGGAAAAAGGGGGGGATGTTTGAGTTGTTGAGTTAATTGTGAAGTGATTCGGTAAGTGTTGTTGCAGTGAAAGTAAGATTAATTTCTTGTCAATATCGTGGATATCACCCCCCACGTGTCACGACCTGTTACTTAATCTACGTTCACTAGAATTGAAAATAACAAGCAGGAATGCAATGCATGTGTTTTAAACCCAAATCGAAAATTATGTTTGATGAAGCAAAAGAGATGACTTTCACTTAATGCAAGATGTAAAAGCAAAGCAAGTTCTTTTAAAGAAATTATACGAAGCCTTGTGAATATCTTTAGAAGAAGTAAAATAGCAAGTATGCTCTCTATATGAAAGCAAGCAAGAAATAAAGAAACCCAAAATGGTCCCACCGGGCGTGCCAAAATGTTTCACTTGGAATTTTTTGGCTTCTGGGGATACGAGTTGCTTCTATCCTTTCATTCCTTTTAGAAACATATAAGGGTTAGGGCTAGGAGGAATACCTGTTGAATGTCAAGATGGTGGTGCGCATACCGTAGAGAAAGGTCATGATGACTGCGAAGAACTCCTTTTTGTCTTGGAAGGACTACCTACAAATAAGAACACAAGACCATAAGATCTTGATTAGACAATAAATGAGGAAACTGCCTTGGGCCCAGGAAATATAAAACTTCCTTTCGAAGGTGGTCAGTTTCCCTGCTAATATGAATTAACACCAAAGACTGTAAAATATCAATTAAGTTGCTTTGTTGAAACAAGTAGGGGAAAGGCTGATTTCTGGTTTTGAACCACAATAACCGATGCCGGTTACTGATAACCGATATCGGTAGGGTCTAGGATCTGTGGGTTAGTTGTGTTGTGGGGTGGTTGTTGTTGTAGGGTAGCTGTGTTGTTTGTAAGGTTAGTATATGGGTGATATTAGGTAATGAGGTGATGAGAAGTAAATGAAGGATAGTTAGATGCAATATGTTGCCGGGTAGTGGATCTAGGAATGGATTTGTGAGGACTGTGATTCAAAAGTCTAAGAAGTATTATTAAAAGGACATGCAAGATGTAACTTACTGGTTATTGACGAAGATGTAGGTCCAAGAACTCTGATGAAAAAGGTAGAACTAAGGTAGGATGGCCTGACACACAGAAGATGAGATATCTCCCTCTCGATGATCAGCTGAGTATCACAGGGCTCTGGTATCTAGTTGCAGTCTTGGGCTTGATCTCCTTTGCTGTAAACTCTTCTTGTCTTTTCACTTGTCTTTGCTCAGCCAAGTAAAGATCCGGATTCTCTTGATCGCTCCTGATGCTCTCTCTCGATCCAAAAATCCTTCAACCTATGTTTTTGGTTTGGGGAGCCCATTTACAGGGAACTGATGGTGGTTACGTAACCGATGGCGGTCGAGTAGGAACCGGTATCGGTAAGGAAAAAGTAGGCTATTTTTAGTAAAATAGCCCACTTTCCCTGCTTTTCTCCCGAGAGATTAGTTGCGGGCTTGGTCAAGTGACTAGAAGGTCGGTTTTGGGTGCGAGAAAGGGGTCATTAGTCATGGGTGTAGTGTGGACCAAGTTATAGGTCTTAATTAGGTTAGTTTAGGGTTAGGACTAGGTCATGATGAGGTGGCAAAATGAGGTGGCAGGTAAGGTGATGTGGATTTATCAATTATAAGGTAATTAATAAATAATTGTGTAAGGTTTAGGTGATGAGGTTAGGTTGCGAAATGAGATGCGGGTCACAAGGGGTCGTAAGACACAAATTTGGTGTCTATAATAATAGAACCAGACTAAAAATCTCAAAGTATAGCTAGGAATAGTTAAACATGTGTGCAACATAACCTTACAATATAGATATTTATGTCGAGTTTACAAGAAACAAGACGTAAATATCAAAATTTTAGTGATACAATACAAACACTCTAAATCTTCTAAATAAGTCCACGGTGATGAACCACGCCTAACTACAATGCTGATCTTGACATGGGTATCAAGATCGCAATGGCTACTAATGACGTGAATACACCTTTACACACTTTAGATGTTTAACTTGCCCAGCCGCAAACATGGATCAGCGTAAATAGACATAAAAGTGACAGAATAGTCGATTGGTAACACAAAGGTAGTCACCCTTATTCTGATCAAAAAAGTGTCAAAAGAATGTGAAGGAAGCAAATAAAAAAAAGGATGAAAAATGTTGGCTTCACTTCGGTAGAGTTTCACCTCACCCTAAGGCAAGTAAAAACTAGGTGAAAGTAATGCGTCACATGTTTTGCAATGAAAATATGGTTCACAACTCAACACTATTTTAGAATGGTCAAAGTGGGCTCCTGGACAAAGTACATTTTCCTAGGTGGTTCTCTCGTCGTAAGTGCTACAAAGATGATCCACGAGCGGGATAATTTACCCAAAAAGCTAACTAGTTTGGGAGTATCTCGACTTTTCCCCCTTCAAGCATAATGGGCATCAGATGCATCCAATTGTGTACTTAAAATGTTCGCGTAGGGACAATTTGTAACTCTATCTCATAAAGAAATTACTAGTCAGATAGGTAGTGCAGAGCACTTCCCATTTCGTCCACAAGGTTCCCTCTTGCGTGGACTACTTTAGGGTTCCTGGAACCACCCCCATTATTGTAGTTTAAGGCGTTATGCCAAAGGGGTTATGTTCCAGTTGAGTAGAGAGGGATGTACCCTTTTTTGAAACCTGCAATACAGTTTTTTGAATATGTTGTTTGTTTTATCTTTTTTAATTTAGATGTTGTTTGCTCGAACACCATTTAGCAACCTGTATAACAACTATATTAGTAGTTTTTCTGACTTTTGTTTTAATTCCTCCATTCTTTGGAAAGCGATGGCATTTTGGTCTTGTATGATGATTTTTAGTAGTTTTCCATCAAAAAATAAGGCATCATTTCTAATTCTCTAGATCACCCAAGGACGTAAGAGAAGAGCATATGTGATGTCTTCAAAACCCAAAAAAGATATCAAATGGAAAAACACTTTAATTCAACTGCACCAAGTTAACCAATTCTAACTCAAATATTCCTAACAACCTCAAAGTGTCAAAAAGGACTTAAGAATCATTTCTGATTCCCAAGATCACCCCAAGGGATGCGAGGGAAGAGCATACGTGATCTTATTCCTATAAGTAAACATGTAAAGTATCACCTAATCAAATACAAACATGTAAAAATAGCCTGCAAAGACAAATATATGATTAGATAAACCTACAAGAATGTTAGCACATCAACACCTTAATTTCAAAAATAAAAGGACAACTGCGCCCCTTTTTTAGCACCTACATGTGGGTTATGGCGTATACACCACTCTGCGTTGTTTCAGATTACAGTGCACCTACACCACTCGAGAAGTGTGTGCACTACAAAAACAACGTATGCACCATGAAAATAATGTATGCGCCACTGTGTGGATTTTTTTGCCATGTGCCTGCACCACCAGAGGGATGTGTGCACCACAAAAAACATGTATGCGCCACTCCCGAGAAAAAAAATAGGAAAATAGACAGAACAATTGTGTCACCAGAAAAACTTGTGCGCTATCGGAAAAGCGTCTGTGCTACCAGGAAAATGTGTGCGCCACCACCTTTTGAAATAGCTACAGATTCCAACAAAATGTCTGCATCATCAAAAATTTGGTTGCGCTACTAAAATAGCATGTGTGCTCTGGTTAGGACGTGTGTACCAATCTGATAGGTTTCAGAATGCAGTGAAGGTACAGTATGAAATGAATTTTGCACCTAGGTTAGTGCATCTATGTGTTGGTTAGGGTGTGTGTGCCAGGGTTAGCACACATGCGCCGGGGTCAAAAAATAGAGTAACAAGTTTTGTTAGTGCATCTATGCCACCAGAGAGGCATGTGCATCATAGAAACTGTGCCTGCGCCCCTAAAAATGTACTTATGCCAGACCTGCAACCAAAATATGGCAACAAACACAAGAAAAATCACAATATCTCAATTTTTGACAAGTTAGCTTAAGAATGGCAATAACCCATTAAAATTATGGCTATGAACATGAGGTTACACATATCAAATTAGCAAAAATTCCAAGAAAATAGACATTAATTACTACATTTGTATATCAAAAATTAGCCAAAACAATGAAACTTAAACTAAAATGCCATGGGACTAAGTGTCCCATTGGGCATGCCAAATGTGTACAAGTATTCTTTCTCCTAAGTTAGATTAAAAGCAAGAACTACCACCTAAAATAGTTCCCTAACCTAGCTAGAAACAAGAAAAGAGTACCATCAAGATGAAGAAATGAACAAGGCCTACATTAGCATCATAACTTTGAAATAATGAAATCAAACATGATGAAAATCAAGAACTATATTATTCTAATTGCCTAATTAAATCAAGTGGACCTATGTAGTCTAATGGCAATCAACAATATTGCTTACTTTGATCCTTTAAGGATGCTTGGGTGTGAGGCTTAGCTCTTCAAGATGGATGATGGAAGGGCTTGAGAATGGAAAAGGGCTCTTAGTGCAAGACTATGTGCTTTCTTTTGCTTTCTCAAGGGAATTAGGTGTGGGTATAAAGGTAGAAGGAGGGCTCCTTATATAGCCCAATGGATAAAGGAAACACTTCATCCCTTTGCATGTGGGATAAAGGTAAAACATGATTAGGAATGGATATGGTTGCTTTATTAAAGGTAACCTTACTCTAGAAGGGTTTGATTTATGCTTAGCAAGTTATGGGAGTTGGGGGGTGTTTTAATTAATCAAAAGTGATTAACTAATAGGTAGGTGTAAGCTTATAGAAGCCAATTAGAGGAATATTAGTACGATTTAGGCCATTAAAGGGGATTAAATCAATTAAATATTGATTTTTTGGTTAAATGAAGTGGAAGGATAATTAATTAATAATGATTAATTAGTCTAGAGAGAAGGGGTAAATAATTAACGGAAGGTCGTTAATTAGGTTGTTAGCTAGATAGGTGATTTAATCAATTAGCGTATTGCAATTAATTAACGACAATAAGAGGGAATATGAGCGCTTTTGATGATATGTCGTCAATTTGTGAGAAATGGGATAATTAGCGCAATTCAAGTATTTAAATTTCTTGGGCATAATTATAAGTGTCTACATTACTAATCAAACATTGTTTTTTGTTGATTCACTTACAACACTAGTAACAAGTACACGACACACAACATTACTATCCCTTGTGCATCTCTTGACACCAAAAATGTGATATGCATCATGAAGGTTTTGAACAATTGCATAGGTTCGACCGTGTATATTAGATGTTGTCAAACCTAAGGTGTTTAATGTAGGTCTCATTTTATTCAATTTCATCAAACTAACTAACAATTGAAATCTTTGGGAATCATTTAAAATTTCAAAATGATTATCCCAAATTTTAGTGGCTTTTCTTCTAATTTTCCATTTAGAAAGTTTTACAGACATTGGTTTCAAAACGTTCTCATCAATTTAATAAAATAATTAGGTCTCTTTCATAAAATCCTAGGAGGTGTTTTTGTCAATCTTTTACTTGTCTACAGTTTTAAACCTGAATTTCCTTATTCACATTTTCATTGTCTCCTTCAATTTCAACATCAACTACATCAGAAGTAGGTTTGGAGATATCAACAGTAATTCATCTTTATTGAACTCATATGACATAGTAAAAACATTACTTGGTTCCTCATTGTTTACAATAGTAGGGGTTGAATATGAACCTCTTTTTTATTCACGATGTTTCTGTATTCACTTCAAATCTTTCAATATTCTTGCCTCTAATTCCTTTGATGTTTTTTTACCATATTAATTTCATTTTTGAATTCATTTCCTGTTTCCCATGATGTTGCAATAGATGTAGGAAAATTCAAAATGATGCAATGCACCTTAAAAATAGTAAACAAATAGCTTCCGATGACAAGCAAAACGTGTAAAAAGAGGTAGACATAATTTCGCAATAATTCATACAGTAAAATATCACATGGTAAATTGAACGTTGCGATCCATGTTAAATATGATTTAATCTACTACGATCGTGGTTCATAAATCGTGATCATGGCAACTAATAATATGGTTGATGTTTAGATCATCTTGAAATCTGACCCTCAAGGCTCGGGAAATCTTTGGTTTTCCAAAACTAAAGATTTGAGAGGTCATTATGGCATGTGAAAGGCCAAAAAGTTCACAATTTCTCTTCCGCGGACTTGATCCATGCCAAAAAATTGAAAACATGTCATAAAAATGGTACCATCACGTAAGGGAGATTGTTAGCTTTGTAGAAATATTGATTTTAAAGGGAATAAAATAAGATAAATACCATTTTATAATTTTTTACTAACAATAGGTCTTTAAGACAATTTTCCCATGAATGTTCATGTCTATGTTTAAGACTGCAACTTTTGTTTCACTTATCAAAATGTGATAAAACCTATACCATCCCAAGCGTGGAGAAATTCTATACATGTTCAAAAAAAATCTAAATTTGATTTCGATATATTTTATGTAGTTATGGTAGGGAAACAAAAAGTGCTCCGTTTTCTAAAAAATTTCAAACCACTTTCACAGAAAATATCATTAAAAAAAATATTGCTTGAAAAAATACAAAATAAAATCCATCTCAAGATACACATCGGAGCATCTAAATTTTCACCAAAGGGAAAAAAATAACAAGTTTTGGTCATCCAAAATGGGCAAATGGAGGGACAATTTTATGGCGAATATTCGTAATATGGCAATATTCCATTTTTGAGAATTTTGAAAAGTGAATTTAATGGCATCAGCTAAACTTGTTCGCCTAAAAATTACACTACTAATTTAGAAACTTTAGGGGTCGGCTGCTACGATTCATACCCTTGAATAAATTTTTCCAATATAAAGTGTGTGTATTGCTAATAATCCCTACAAGTAGAGACTTCTACTTCACATTTTTCAATAATGATGTCCACGTATAACCTGTATTATAGACGTCCGACAACTTGTTAAGTACTTGACCCGCGACACCTTTGGTTTGTAGAGCAAGGAGATCTACAATATTGATGAATAGTAGATGCTGAAAATAGTAGTTTCCTTAAACCATCGAGATCTCCTTAAAGAACTTATAGAAAATGGTTTTAGAATTTGGTTTGTGAAACCTATGCACAGCATCCTCAGTGTAGCACTATTCATAAGAGGCATTCAACCACACAATTCACCTCATTGGTACGTGCAATTGTTTTGATGAAACTACATGTGACACACTACAAATTTGGCTCTTGAACACGTTGATGTTAATATTTTGTTGATGCTTGATAAGGATTAGAATCTTTTTGTTTGAATAGCTAGGTCAGCTCTTAATGTGGTTTCAAGTGCTTTAGACATTTTATACATGATCCTTATAATGTCTTCTTTCGAATCTCGGAAGATTATGGAAGCTGTGCGATGAGATTTTATTGATATTTCTAGAGGAGTTCTTTGAAAATTCTCAGGTGAGCAAATAAGTGGATTTAACCCCCTTTATTTGCTAACTATGTGGTATATAATTGACCCTACGTCGAGTCTAAGGATGCGCGAATCCTAGCTCGTTTGAAGTGATTACACTTGAGAAAATTAAATCGTTCACATAAGGAGGTACAAAGCATCGTACGCATAGGGGGCATAACCAAGATAGTTTTTATGCCATATATGGTACTATCCGAGGGGATTAAATATTATGAGGTAAAAATATGGAATATCATAATAAGAAGTGTACATATATATTTGGGGTCGCACGTCAATAGTAGTCATTGTAGGTTTCTGGGTCAGTAGAATCAGAGACACTTTGTGTGAAGAGTTTGCAACATTAGGAGAGAGTAATTACATAATGTGTTCACTGATTTCTTTACGCGCGTACAATGCATGAATTTGGACATAAACCAAATTACCAAAATCTCAAGTTCCAAATCTGCAGCCAATTTGGGTGTCTACAGATACTTGACAATCAGGTTCTTTTTTCATCAACCCCCAAAAAATCTCACCTTTCTTCCGCGAAACCGGTTGGAATATTCGCCAATATTCTCCACCTCTTTATTTCACAAAGCATGGGATTTCTCTCCCCAATAATGGGTCTAGTATAGAACTAAAAACATCACAAACCAAAAATTTATATATAGTTAAAAATTGTAATATAAAGTGACCCAAGGCTCAATTTTCCCCATTTATACACAAAATTTTCTACCAAATCACATTTTTGTAAATAGTCATTTTTAATGCAATTAGATGCCCATGGATCCTCATTATGCCATTTACACATGATGCTAAAGTGAGATGGAGCTTGATTGGACCCATCACATTATTGTACAAAATTGACGTCCAATTAAGCAAATGACTCAATCTTGAATATAACTAGGTGCCAATTATCCATGTCCTGTGCATATTGCAATACATGTAACTTTATGTACCACCTCAGTTTAATTAGTATAATAATTATATATGAAATTGAAAAAAATATCAAAATTGGTTTGATATCAAACATAATTTTTTGATGACCAACTGATCTCTTTCACACCAATTTTGAAAATAGGACTTTGTAAAGGGCTTACTTTACTGCACAATTGTGTACAAAATTGAGAACAATCACACAATTGGCTAAATCTTGAACGTAATTGGGGGGATGACAATTAATTTTTTCACTAATTTTGATCCTTTATAAACTTGATTCGGTGCTTGATTAGCCCCAATCACATATGAAATTGAAGCAATCATGTGTTCACCTGGTTAAAAATTGAATGGACATTGGGGATAATTAAGCCCCAACATGTTATTTGTGACAATGTGAAGTGAGTTGGGGCTCAATTGGCTCCATAATTACATATGAAAATTGAATTAATTGTGTAAATGTAGGGTCCCTTTTTTGCATCCTCTGAAAATACAACAATGTTGAGCAACAGGACAACACTTAGATAATAGGACATGTCTTTTTGCATCCTAACCATGTCCCAAGGTTGAGCATTAGGACACATTAGCATCTAGGACATCACGTTTCTATAGACTGACAATGATTGTGAAAACCCACAAGAGCTGCCATGACATCATTTTCCTCCTAGGGTAAAAACCACACTTAATCTAGATTCAAGCACACTTTTCTATGCACAAAATTCAATCAAACCCTTGGAAAATATTCTAAGAAATTTATGCTAAAATTCTAATAATCATTAGATGCACGAAAATTGATTTTTAGATGCTCACAATCATGTTATTTTAGAATTTAGCATAAAACCCTTCCACTACAACAATATAAATAATAATTCCAAAATTGAAATAACTACTTATATGCACCCCAAATTTTCGTCATCTATAAAATGATATATTTCACCTTTATAAATTATGGGGAATCCAACTGTGCAATCTAGATCTTAGGTCACCAAGACCGGATTATGTTAGCCTCTGAAACTACTCTGCCCAAGCAAGTCACCTAGGGAAAAATTTAATTATATGCAGTTTTACAACAAGATATAGATCCATATTCCTCAAGGGGTTTCATCCTTGAGAGATTTTCAAGGATCGTCCTTGAGAGAGATAGAGAGATGCTTTACAAGCAATCCACTCCAACCAAATTATCAAATCTAACCTATTCTTAATTGGCCAAGAAACCTCCTTTTATAAAAATAAGGGGGTGCTACAATCCAAATGATGGCCAACTTCAAAAACCTAGTACTTGCATGATTTGTATTTGGAGCCTACATGCTAAAATACTTTATTGTTTAATTAAATAAATTCTTTTTATTGGAGTGTTCAGCTTCCCAATAGAAATACATGGTAAAAATTAAAACAACTACTAAATTAACTATCACAAGAGCATAGGGCATTATAATATTCACACACTTTCTCCCTTCATTTGGGTCCACAGGGATGTACTACAATGGGTCGAGGTCTAGTAAGAAAGTCTATTGTGGTAGCTAAGGGACAGTTTGAACCCATTAATTTGAATATTTAATTTTCTTGGGTCTTGATGCTCCAAAAAGGGACATGATAAAAAATTATTCTCTTTGGTATTTTTAAGATTATGTGAAGTTAGTTAGGGTTAGATTAACATCCATAAGTTACAAAATAAATTTAGTCATTTGCACTTAAATAGGTTCAGTTACAATGTAATTTGTGAGACAATTTTTGAGCCCTTTCATGTCAGATTAAACACCATTTGAAACCCCAATCAGTTTGGATTTGATTGGACCCATAATTGCATATGAAATTGATCCATTCATTGTAATTGGGGCAATATTGTGCAAATATAATTGGGTCCAAATGAGGCATGTCATTCCAATTACACTACTAACACATATAAATTGATTTTGGAATTGATTGGTCCTTTCCATACTTGTTTATGGATATTAGGGTTTCACTTTCACACAATTAAGTTTGCTTGGGACTAATTTTCCTATCATTTACTAATTGCATAACAATATAAAGTGATCTAGGGCTCACATAGCCCCCATATTCCATATGAAAATGAACCAATCATATAATTGATTAAAATGATGCAATCCAACATCTTGAGCAATCATAAAAAAATTAAAATTGAAACTCGGAACTTTGGATAATTGAAGGTATTGCAATGCTATTCCTACTTTCCATCTGAGTTCAATTTGAAATGATAGTGATTAGAGAGTGTTATATTAGGAATTGTAAGTACAATAACCCTTGGTTTCTACAAAATAGCATTAAAACATGCACTAACTGTATCTTTTTAATTTACATATTGGCATGCACCATGGGGATAACCCCCCATAAACTAATCATTTTACATTCATGTTAGATCCCTTGAACAAGTTCGCTTCCATAGGAATTTTACATAAGTCTTGATGTTATTTACCCCTTCAAATTTACAATTTTCAGGCTCAAATTTCATTTCTAAACACGAAACAATGCCTTTTCACTATGTATTGGAACCTGATGCATTTCATGAGACATGGTCTCCTTTTCCATTCCAAATCCTGGATCTGAGCCTAGGTGGTCCAAAACTAAGGATAACTTAAAACATGTCTATTGTGCCTTATACACAGGCATGCAAACACACTCCTATAAATAGTTGTGAGTTCACTTAATAGCTCACCGAGATAATATATTGTGCCTGATTTTGGACCTTGTTCTTAGTCTTATTTTCATACATTGGTGGTCCTATACCACATAGAATGGCACATTCGACCTAAAGTGGTTCCACTTTTGTAATTGTGGAAATATCCTTCATTTGTAAGGGTGTATCCTTTTCCATATAGCCTTTATGTAGGCATATGACACTGTCAATTTAAAATGCCTGGATGTGCACAATCACGTATATTCTATTTCTTTCCATGAGTACACATAGTCTGGCAACCATGTTTGCAACGTGTTTCTTAGTGGTTTTCTGTATGGTCTAACATTATGTTTTTGTAGGTTGGTATTGCAGAGGTAGCAATTGGAGATTATATCCATGTGTGGTGGTATATTTCAAGCCCACATAAAACACGTTGATTGTAGTATTAATGAATGGCGGTGGCATTGGGTAATATGCCACATAGTGGTTGGTGGGGGATAATGTGGAATGCCACATGAAAATTATATAGCTCACCCTCCATTAAATGAAATTGTCCAATGTGATAAACAACTCAATGTGAGCTCACCCAAATGCAATATATACATATATCTCCCATGTTGATAATAAAAATATAATAGAAGGTAAATATAATTAACTTGTGGAAATTTCGTAATGAATAAATGGCTCCAAAGAGACCCCTCCATCAAAAGAGTGTGTCAATCCTGGTTAAGGGCCCCTATCCAGGAAATAACAGGGCCCTCAATTTTTTATCCTGACTGTCAAAGACCAGTGTTTTAAAAGAATATTTGCATTTTTTCCCATACTACCTGATTGGCCTATTGACCCTTTCTAGTCTGATATTTGACCAGCTATATCTCAAGCTCATGAATTACGTTTCCAGCATTCTTGGAACATTCAAAAATATATCAGAATGCTCTACCAATATGTAATGGTTTAAGTAAATTTTGGGAATATCTGAAGCTCAAAATGTCCTCTAGATCACAATAAGATATAGTGAAGAATTAAATAAGTAATAGAATCTCTATATCACTGATCAAATAGTGCAACCTCTTATGCCATCATATTGAGCTAATAATGTAAGGAGGTCGTAACTCCCCAAGATCATTTGGTAGCCGACTCCAACATTGACACATAGGTGGAGATCCAATTGTGGCACCATCATCGGTGTGTGGTATTGAAGAGTGGGATATAGCTATGATGTGTAATCCCATCTATAGACTAGTTAGGGTGTGTGTTGCTATGTCATGTGTGCATTGCTATGTAGAACAGTGCATTAACTACCCTATCACGTTAAAATTTTAATCAATCAAACATCCTAATTAAATGAAAGTTTCCTTAAGTCAATGTAATCCCAATCCAAATCCAATTACCACACTTAATCAACCAACATAATCTCAATCCTACATCGTTGTCACCATCCTTAAATCTTTTTCACAAGCACATCCTATGGAAACATACAAATTGGCTTTTGATCCTCAAGGTCCCTAGATCTATAGCTTAAAATGATCTGGAAATCATCGTGATTATGCCCTACTTTTTGATCTATCCCAGAATCATCCACAACCGAGTTAGTGATGGAAGAGCCTTCTGATATCTTTCCAACACATTTTGGCTAACGGGTGGATTAGAGCACATAGTATGAATCCTGGTGCAGTAAGTTCAGTTAACCCAATGGTCAAAGGTTAGTCTCAACTGGAAATCAACGTGGCACTTAGAGAAAAGGGTTGTGTTTTCACTTCCGGTCTTCGACAAGCGAGAAGTTAGTTATGAGAACATAATCTTGATATTCATCAAATTTTTGTAACGTTAGGGGAGCTCGATCACCGTGAGGAATATTTCATTATCGCCGACATGGAGGGTCCTATAATATGCCACCACGAGTCGAATTCTCTCAATATGCCATTATCGAGGAGTGACAAGTTTTTACTATGCCTTGTTAAGATACTTGCAAATGTAGGAAATAATTACCCAGCACTTGGAAATATATATCCTCTAGCTCGGTGGGTATGAATTCCTATTATTGAATCCCCATCTCGAGCCCTATATTAATACTTTTGACAGTAGATTATTATGATAACATTCTATATTGATCCACCTTATATTCTCATTATTTATATCCATGTGTTATTTAACCACATGTGATGGCAAATATTGTCTCAAATTGGCATCAGCCTAAGCCTATTTGGATGGAAGGCATGATCAAACAATGCACGGGGATTCATATTAATCCCATTAATTAGGGTGATAACTCAAGTGGTAAAGTGATGTGTCCAAATGAAATTTGATGATGTAGGGTATGCACACAACCCAGCCTAACCACAAAGTCTCAAGTTGATGGATCACAGTATACCCAAGGCTCGGCATTAGATCATACTTAATTGATCAAGGATTCACATGGCCGATATTGCCACATCTATATGTACTGTGGGTAATGGTTGAATTTTATATTAACCCGACCCCCCACTTTCTATGCTGACCATATTTGGAATAATCCCATGGCATCCCATTATACCAAACCAATTTGAACCTGATTTGCCATCCAAAATTAGCACGACGGTCTTTTATAGGGGAGGCAGGATGCTTGAGTCCCCATGTCATTTCTCACTTGCTTACAAACAAGTGGTCTAACTTTCTTAGCCACCTCATATAGGCGGTCATGGGATAAGATAAGGTGCAATAAACTCACTATATACAAATTCTTATGGGAATGATTTGGCCATAATATAAGGAGTTATTTTAATCCATTACATTTAAGGAAAAAAGAATTTTCTCATTCCGTTATCATTTGATATCATGAGTTAAGTGGGGAATCAATTTACCTTATGTGGTATAAGATAATGTTTTGATCAATACTGAGTTCCAAGAACAATAATTACTTTCCTTTCTATCAAATTGTGTTAGGATTATCCATTTTAATTAACGTCCTATGTTATTTTATTGCAGTATACTCTTGTAAGGGAGTTAAGTCACAATACTGTTATTTAGGAATTTTCAATCTGTAAGAAAATTGGGAGTTATTTATTAGAACTTGACCTAATTGAGCCCATCAGAATCCCCATTCAAGGTATGACTTGTGAAGCATGAGAGTTCGACCTATGAAAATGCCATAGGGCGTCTTATAGCACATTAATGGTATCAGGTTAGATTGGATATGGTCGTACAATATTCTTGTACACTCATGAGAAAGTGGAGGACGGTCCTCGAGAGATAGTATCGAAACGGATTCATACTTTGAAGTTCTAGCAGGTCACTATGTTAGGCAAGTTGTTTTAAGTTCCCATTATAAACATTATAGTTGTACTTGCAAATCTTTAGAAATAGGATGGAATAGTTGTTTCAAGATACGCGGAGACGTAGGTAATTCCGTAACTCCGTAATCAATCTTGGATGTTGTCTCAATAGGAGTCCTTGTTTTTATATTTTCATGAAGCTTTTGACATCAGCATAAAAAATTGTATATGTAACTGAAAAGTGTAAGAATATGTTCATTTTTAAATTGGAAGAATGGATTGACTGTAGATCAATTTTAGGTAAGCCATGAAACCGACTTCAAAGTTGTAGACACCGAAAATGGAGGATTACAGTCAATTTAATTCATAAGAGTTGATTTTTCCTAGTAACTAGGTCCTTGTAAACGTCATGAGTTAGAATTTTCAACTTAATCCCTTTCAGATCATCAAACCAATATCACATATACCCCTTACCCTCCTTATCTAAATCCATCATTTACCTAATATCCCATCATCCCCCACCCATCCAAGTTTAGCCATCTCTCTTTGATCATGAAGTCCTACACGCTATCCAACACCTTAATAAACAAATTTCAAATCTCACATCCTAGCATCAACTAATCCCATACTCATCCATCCAAATCAACCATCCCATATTGATCATAACATCCTAAAAACCATCCAACATCTCAATCAACAAATATCCGATCTTCAATCATGTCAATCAACCAATCACCCTTCCTAAACCATCATCTCCTAACCAACCCCATCCACGCTTTTCCTCTTCATAATATCCTCTAACCTCTCACCTCATTGACTTCTTCCTTCGATGAACCTGGATCATCCCAATCCACACTCGTGATCTAATCAACATAAACCACTATCCCCACAAGACAACTTACATCAACTTTGACAACCTCACTAACTTTGACCTAGACCAAGAGGCACCTCCTTTATGTCCTTGCTAACCTAGGCACCCATCTCAAAGCCCACACAACCATCCCAAACCCCAATCTCCAAATACCCCTATAAGTCATCATGACCTACACCTTCATCCCATAAAAAATTATACAAATAATCCTCCACCATCCCAAATCTTAGCTCCTAAATACAATCATCTTATAACCTAAAATTGAGTCCAATTCACATATCCACAACAATCCCAAACTACATTACCCAAAAAAATTATTATCTACCATATCCCATCTTAGTCCTCCATCCTCATCATTCTTCAGCATCCCAATCCAATCGTATGCAAAATTTCTCCTAGATAGTCACACATCCCTTAATCAACCATAAAATTTAGCCTCTAAGCCTATTTCATCACCTCCAGCACCTAATGGATTGTCAATAACTATCCTATCCATTGTGAAACCTAAATCTCCCTTATCCCTTGCTACCCTCAATCGTAAACTATCTAATGTGGCTCCTATGCCACCCTCATCCTCTTCATCCACACCTAATTTCTATCTTACCATCATTCATCACCTAAACCTAACACTATCCTCATCCTCTAATCCTATTTCAAATCCACCATCCCCCAATTCATAAAACATCTAATGTGGCTCCTAAGGCACAAAATCCTAAACCTAAAAAATACAAATCCCAATCCTCTTCCTCACCCTATATCTACTACCCAATCTAATAAGGCTCCTATACCACCTTCATATACTTCATCCCCCTAAATTGACCAAATCTAATGAGGTTCCTGCACTACACCCATCTCCCCAAATCCCCTCCATCCCTAACATCACCCCAAATCTAATGTGAGCTCCCATATCACACCCACCCCCCTTCATCTAAATCTACCCCATACCCTTCATCTACATCTACTATATCCAAAACAATCTAATTCTACACCAAAACCAATCTACCTCAAAACCATATACTCCAAACCAATCCAAAATCAACTAGATTCTGCTTCGGCCTCCAAAATACCAAAACCATCCACTTCGGCCCCCCAGACCTAATACACCCCTTTAATATTTTAATCCACAACTAATCTAATCCAACTCATACATATACCAATAAACCAAAACATCTCATAATCCACCCAATCCGACACCTTTACTGTCCTACTCCACCCAAAACCATTTAACCCAAACTACTTCACTCCTTTAGGAGAATCCTTGACCACCATTTTCCATCGTCTAAAAACCTTCAACATGATCATTCATCACCCCAAATCAAATCACATGATCAAAACCTTCCCAAACCATCTTATTATTGGGAATAATATTATTGTGACTTTTATCGCACCCATGGACATTCGACCAATCATTGTATGTAATTCAGGTCTTATGTCCAAAAAATCATTAAACAATGGATTTTTGTTCGTATACCTATTTATCTACTAACTTTCCATCCCAATCCTCTCCCTAACCATCATCCACCATCCAAATCTAACTTTTCATCCAAACACCATCAACCATCCAAATCTCATCATACATCCAAAAATCCCTACGCCAACCAAAAAACTAAAACAAATCTCACCTCCCATCCTTTTTTAAGTACGACCTTTTAGATGAATGACAAAATTACACCCCCCATAGTCTCATGATGACCACACGACATCATCTTGATCTTCCCCATCCACTTCATATCCTATATCCAAAAATATGTTTGACTAATACGAAACATTGAGGCAAAGGCTTAGGAATCCATGAGCAAGACATTCGTGAACCCATCTCTCTTCATCAAAATTCAGGTCATTTAGGCTTAGGGTATAAACATAAAACTAACAATACTTCCCCTCTCGACTACTCCATCACAACCCATTTATACCACTCTTATTTTTGATCCTACAATCCCAACCACTCAAGCCTAATCAAAAATCATTTAATCGCCCTTACAAATAACAAACACCTTAAAATGAATTTAACACATTAATTCGTCGCCTATGCACATGGATGTTATTTCCTTCCCACCCATCATCCTCTTTCCATCCAACATCGACATCCCTTTGCATCTAATCCATTCTTATCATCACATCCATTCAATATCCTCTATCAATCCATTCATTTGAACACTAGATCAACTTTATCAGAACATGTTGTAACACAATAGTACCTCCTATAACTGTGTGACCTTGGTCTATCATTACCTCCAACATTCAAGCATAATTATCCTCCTAGATATCCACACACTTTAACACAATTAATCAATTTGTGGTGAAGACCCTTGGAAATGTATCTATTGACACTTTATCCAATGTCATCTCCACACTCTTTTCCATCCCCCTATCAAGCCACCAGTGATTCTTAACCCCATGAGAGTTCTCAAGAGAGTGGAACCTTTTTATGAAAAAATATCCAAATATAGAAAAGCAAAAAAATAATATAAAAATTTAAAATATCAAATAAAATACACCTCAAGAATCTCTTCTAGGGGTATTTTCCAGCAGTCTCTACCGGGGCTATGGATGTCTAGATGGTAGTAGAGAAATGCTGTGAATAAGAATCAAGATGCATCTCCATTCGGGGCTATGGACACCTAGCTGGAAGTAGCAGAGCAATTAACATGACTTAGCCTTGTGTTTACCCTCCATACCACCTATTTGACTTAATCACTCCCTATACATTAAAGCTAGTTTTATCTTCACATAATACCCATTAAGTCTTCACCTGCAAGTAGTAATTAACCATCACAATCACACACACTTCAATATCATAGAGACACATGGCTCAAATGTTACCAGGTATTGTTTAAACCTTGGTTTCACTTTTAGTCCTACTCTTTCCTTACAATAATGTATACATTAGGCTCATATTTTGTTCATCAATGATGTTATTTTCCTTCCATCCATCACATCTACATCCTTTTTCCCTTGGATCGAAACATCCATGTGAGAAGATGATGATCCTTTCCTTTCCATTCAATCCTCATCATGCCCCTTTTTAATGGTCATTATAATAAATGGGGGAAACCTTACTACCATCCATTGTGGGCATCATCCATTTTAGATACTTCTCACTTCCCATCCTACCCTACACCTCGTGGAAAGTAGAACCCATCCATCCATCCACACCGGCTACCCTACTTTACACTTGGGGGGACACTGCATCTATCCCTCAATCTATCCCCCTTATACTTTAGGGAATATCTTATCCATATCCCCCATATTATGCTATACCACATATCTCATCCTATTTATCTCCATGTTTCACCTAATTCTAGATGCGTTTCTTTGAATGTTGACGAAACAGATAAGGGTAAAGGGCTAGGAGGAATACCTGTTGAAATGCTGGTTGTAGGTTGTTGCGTGCGTATGACTTTTGGATCCACAGCTGATCGTGAGAGATTCCTTTTTTCTTGGAGGAACTACTTGAAATGGAATACAAGACCACCAAATAACAATTAAATAGTATATGCAGTGGACTGCCTAGTGTGTGCTAGATCTGGGAAGTGTGATACTTTCTAGATGGCTGTCAATCCACTATCTTAAACAAATTAATGCTAACAATAAAGGAAATCCTATTGTAGTTAAAATGATTTAGGTATCTCATTCATCTACAATAAGTAAATTCATTCACAACAGGCTAAGCTATGACTGAATCTGAAGGTCAAGGTCTTGGTTAGGGTACTGGTACGGGTCAGGGTGAGATTCTAGGTGGTTTTGGGTATTTGGTGGGGGTTGAGAAGCTCTGTTCTTGGTTTTTGGTAAAAGACATAGAGACCGACGTCGGTCTAGTATGACTGGTGTCAATTTAGGTTAACTAGGTGACGGTTGCAAGTAACTGGCATCGGTATGGTCGGGGTACAAAAAACTCAATAAAACTTGGCAAGGTGATAGATCTGGTGCTAGATGAGAATGACAGGGCAATGACAAGGTTCTTGTGGGTCTTGGGTATGCATAGGAATGATGAAAGTCCGGATGTGGGTAGTTCAATGGTGTGGGTAAAGGGATGGTCAAGTTTGCATGGAGGTAAAATGGTGGGGGATGGGAATGGGAGTAGAAACTAACAACAGAAGTAAAAATATATGCTAAAATGCTAATGAACCAGTGTTGGTTAATGAAAAATTATTGTTTTAATGAGCTTAATATCTGGTTGGAAATGGTGGGTGATCAAATGGAAGGAATTTGGTGTGGTGCTGGCACTTCCCCGAATGTTCCTGTGAAGGAAAATGGCTGTGTGATTGCTTCCGGTGTTGGCTATGGATGCTCTGATGTGTGTACTAACGTTGGTTCTGCTTGCATGCAGCTCTGGTTTTGTCACTTGTTCTCAAAAGATGTGATTATCTCTAAGAAAAATGTGCCAACCTTGAAATAAGGTTGTTTTGGGGGTTAAATGGTAACTGACGGCAGTTCTAGCTTAACCGACGGTGGTTTAGGGTAACCAGTGTCAGTTAGGGTGGGATTTCCTAGGTTTACTAAACTAGGTAGATCCCCTTGATTTTTTGGGATCTCGTTCATTTTGCTCTGCAGATTAGAATGGAAGCTTCCTTCTAACATGCGGGAATGTGGTTAGAGGGAATGTAGATTGATTTTTAGGGTTTGGGTAGGTCTTAGTTAGTTATGACAACTTACTAAGAATAGGTCTTAGGGTGAGGTGGCTAGATGAGGTGTTTAGGTGAGGTGGATATGTGGGCATTATCCCAATTAGGATATTTAAATAATAAATATGGTGAGATAATGAATTAATTCAATTAAATTAATTAAATTAATATTAGAGTGGGATGAAAGGGGCCATGGTTAGGTAAATGTGTTCAAGGTATTTATTTGATGAGGGACCAAGGGGAGTGTGACCTTATTTTAGTGTCTAAATTTTGCCTCTTTTTGTTGACAAAAATAAGATGTGGTTGCCCCATGTGTGGGTGAAGGTGATCCCCCTCAAACCAAGAACTGATGAGGTAGAAGGCAGAATCGGTAAGTGGTTTGATAAAAGGTGAATGTGATGAAGAAGAAGTGGGGTAACGGGTAAAAAGGGAAAAAGGTCCACTCGGGTAATCTAGGTAATGGGTCAGGGTCAAAGGTAGTAAAAGTTAAACGCACACACATGTATAAATTACAGCATGGTACCACAGGTTGAAGAGCATAGCAAACTCTACATTGCCTAAGGGTGATAGTTTTATCTAGACAAGGTTGAGGTGATTTCGGTATCCAAGGTATAGGATATGGTCAGGAAACATGACATAGGTTAGGTGTAGGAACGTTGAGGTATGTTCTAGTACACCAAGGGTAGGGTAAGGATAAACAGCTACAGAAGGAGGCAAGGCAAGGTCCATATATCCATCAACACAGGTAACAGTGCCACAAGGTATAACAAGCACATGAGGTCACAGTTCACGAGCGATGCTCCAGGTCTAAGTATCCAGGTCACAACATAGGTAGGGCCAAGGTATGGGAACAATAATGAGTCCCCGAAAGAGAACAAGGTAAGGTAGTAAATGATAAGGTCAAGAAGATCTAGTGTAGTTTCCCAGCGAGGTGTAGGTGAGGTAAAAAAGGATTCAGGTCAAAAATTAGGGGTAACAGGTAGGAAAAGTACTAAGTGACTAAATCGATGATAGTTAAAACGAACCGATGCCGGTCAAGGTGGACTGACCATGGTAAGCTAGGGCATAAGACCGATGTCGGTTATGGTAAACTGATGCCGGTTAGGTTGGGGTGTTATAAAAAGAGAAAAATCCATGTTTTTGCAAATCATTTGTCTTTTAGGGAATTGGGAAAATGACAAGAGAGATAGAGAAAAAGTGGAAAGTGAAAGAGTGAAGCTGAGGATTGAGTTGGCAAGCCACATGGCTCGTGAGATTTGGTTGATAGGTGGATCCACATGCTAGGTGGGATCAATTTGATTGGCTTGAGTAATTGGAGAGTGAGTAGTCATTAGGTGATGGCAGAGGCAAGAGAGGGATCGGGGGGACCACCAGTATAGTGGCCAGAGGTACCACCACGCTGATGACAATGTGATGAGGTAGGATTCAATCTTGCTTGTGTTTTATTTTTTGGATTGAATCTAAAGGTTAGGTGGGTAAAAATGGTTTTTTCATTTTTGGGGGGAAAAGAAATTTTGAATTATGGGAGGGAAATCTAGTAAAATAGGAGTGTGGAGGGAGGGGATTAGGTAAAGAAGGGGTAGGGAAGGGTGTAGGAGGGAATTGGGTAGGATTGGGTGGGTAGAAGGGAGGAAAAGGGAATTAAAAGGAAAAAATGGGGGTTTAGCGTTGTGGGTTTTCGACATGATAGTGACTGGTGTCGGTTGGAGGGTAGCCGACGTCAATGCTAGGGCGCCGGTATCGGTCACGAAGTAGGTGACCGATGCCGATTGAAGGGGGACCGGGGTTAGTTAGGGGTAACCGGTGCCAGTTAGATTTGGAGAAAAAGGGGGCCAAAAGGTGCCCAAGGTTGGGTGGGTGAGGTAGATAGAGGTGTGGAAGGTTGTTTAGGTGAAAATCATAATATAGGTAAGGGGTAAAAATAGGTAAGGGTGGAGTTGTTAGGGAAAAAAGTATAGATGTGTGGGAAAATAGGTAAGGTTAGGGAGTGGGTCAAAAATGGAAGTAAGTGAGGGATCGGGGTATGTGTAAATATGTAAGGTGATATTGGGTTGGGTAGGTGTAGGGTAGGTAAGTCAGTTGGGTAGGGTTGAGTTAGGGTTAGTTGGTTAGGGTTGGTTTGGGGTAGAGGGTAGGCTAGGGGATAAATGGGTGAGTAGCGAAGTTAAAGAGGTAGGGTAATGGGTATGGGTATGGGTGAATGCAGATATGGTCTTATTTTAATAATGTGATTGATTTGTTGGATATAGGTGAGAGATCAGCTTAGGATGCGCGATAGGCTGCCACCCCTTCTCGTGAAAAATCATGGTGCAACAAAACCCGAGGAGTTGCGGCATGTGGAGGAGGTGGGCCTGAGTGGGGTCTGACGCTACCGGCATGCAGTCTGACCGCTGAGTCTGATGGTCGCCCTCATTAATAGATGGGATTTCGTGACCAACACATTCCACCTACCGATGGGTGAGATGACAATCACACTGGAGGATGTGTTTAGGATCCTGCGATTACCCATATTGGGGATACATGTATATTTGATCTCCTAACAGGCGTCTGAGGAGTTGATGTTGACGGTGTTTGGAGAGGGGATGGTGGAGCTGACATTCCACAGTGCCAGCCTTAGCTATGTAGAGATGTACCTATCCTGTCCAAAGGAGATGAGGCTAGTAGTATTACTGATGGAGGCAGTCTACTACTTTGCACTACCAGATGCAGAGGGTGGGAGATTCCCGCGATCTTTGATGGGAGTATCACATGACATGATGATGGAGAGGACCTGGTTTTCCTGGGTGCCAACATTTCTGGTGTAGTTATATAGAGAGCTGTGGGTGTATGGGTGGCGCCACAGTTTTACCATATGTTACACCATTTTACTTCACTACTAGGCCTATGAGCACATTGTCTATGTGCGTCTAGTGGGTATGATCCAAGCAGATGCTTCTAAGCTAAGATTTGTGTGGGTGGGGTATAGGCAATGGGTGCCTATTATTGGAGAGTGGCAATCAGATAGGGCTACACATGATGTAGCATATTACTGATGGCTATTGGAGGGATTGTCTAGGGTAGATATTAAATGGAGACCGTATGTGGGTTATCCCTCATACAGATAGATGGCTAAGGAGTTAGTTGGCATTCAACTACTCAGATGGAAAGAGGGGTGCTACGTATGAGAGCACGAGATGATCCCTGTTGATAGGGTTAGACGGGAGTTTGGGCTATGACAAAATATACCTCCACCCTTCCTACAGTACAAGAGAGATGACGTGGAGAGGCCATTACCTCTACTACAGCTGATAATACCGACAGGGCAGTAGGAGCAGGTGATAGATCGACAGATCGATGATGCCAAAGTGATAAATAGATATAGATAGTGGTGGGAGGCTCATTTAAAAGCAATACCACCTAGACCAAGACATTCAGATTTAGCCACCATCACGGTGTAGAGATACACCTTACAGGGGCGGGTGGTGACCCTAACTACCCAGTTGGGGATGGTACAGGGGTAGTTATCTACTTCAGAGGTGGAGGTGGCTGAGTTAAATGCACAGGTGGCCAGTCTTCAGACCTAGATGGCCTAGGATGGAGATGGAAATGGTGATGATGGTTAGGTGGCCACCTTACATGCACAAGTTACAAGGTTGTAGGGGAAACTAGCCACTACACAAGTGTAGATTCAGGCATTATAGGTGTAGGTATAGGCACAAGTTGCAAGGCTGATGGTACCTTCACAGGCACCGGGACTAGGTCCTAGTTCACAGGTAGGGGCAGAAAAGGGTCCCACAGGACAAGTATAGGGGCCGAGGCCTATGGGGCCACGATAGACCATACCCATATCTATATTACGGGATGCCCTAGGTGAAGCGAGATGCTACCAGGATCAATTGATGGCAGTCAAGATATATTTTATATCTTATGGAGAGTATAGGGCACAATAGGCCTTGAGTGAGAGGACTAGATCCTAGAATCACAGTGTAGAGAGCACAGTGGCCATCAAGCCCTAAGACATGATCAGGGTGAGGCCACCAGCTTATGAAGGCCAGTTCCAAGTGATGTACCAGTACGGGGCCAAGCATGACCTATGGCGGGTGATGAGATGATACTAGGCCGTTAGACAGGAGATGAGGAGGAGACTGGAGATATTAACATGGAGGATGTTCGACAGGATGAGGCCTAATTCCCATCCCTATATTTTGATGTATTTTAGTCATTTTTTGATATATACTAGCTTGTGTGCCAAAGATGGTGAGGTTGTACGAGAGTTTTGAGAGACTGGATTATATACATTAGCCTACATGCCGAAGACATTGGATATTTATGGATATGGGTATTCTATTTATAGAGATGATGATGACTATGGGCATTATATGTTTCTATTGATAATATTTTATTATTATGCATAGATGGATTCCTGATAGGTGTGCTAGGCATGGATTGAGTTAGGTTGTTGTCTAGGCATGGATTGAGTCAAGTTTTGGTCTAGGCATGGATTGAGTCAAGTGTGGTCTAGGCACATATTGAGTCAGGTTTTAGGAATGGTGGAGTTTAGGTTATAGGCATGGATCGAGTTATGTTGTGGTTTAGGCATGGATTGAGTCAGGTTTTAGGCATGGTTGAGTTTAAATTGGTTGAGGTTGTAATTCATAAATTTGTGTAATGAATTATGATATGGGTCATGTTTAAGATGTTTTATAATACATGCATGATGATGGTAAAGAAATGGTAGGCAAAAATAAATGTATGTTTTGACGATGATAAAAATGTGAAGCAAATTTTCATTTGTTTGATTTAATTTCTAATTTTTGATATAAAAAGGAAACTAAATAGTGTAGAATGTGATTTAGGAAAATGAAAGATGAATTGGTTAGGGTAGAGAGTTTCCGAGCTAACCTCCATGGGCCCCATGCCCTTAGAGTGCTACCTACATAGTCCTAGCGAAAAGGGACCTTAGGCCGATGTAGCTCTCCCATAAGCTAGGGAAGAATATGAGGAGGTATGAGAACGAGTTGGTAGGTTGTAGGCATGATTTGAGTTTAGGTCTGTCAGTGAGTTGTGGGTGAATTATTATAGGTGATTTTGATTATGGTAGAAGAAGAATATTACCCAAAGGTAAGCATCGAGGAACAAGTCCTGTATAAGGTAATTAATATGTAATAAGGAAGGTTAAAAGATAAGAGGAGGTGAGAAAGCCTCCTGATTGGTTAGGATCATAACGAGTAAGTCATACCTGAGATAGGCTGATGAACATAAGACCTTAAAGACTTTACATGATGGATTATTCTAAAGGTGTAAAGTAGTCGCATGACCAACAAATGTCACTGTTCCATGAGGTCCCTTGAGCTGGTAGGAAATGCAAGTGCAAATGGTGAGAGGGATGAAAGGTGGTTAATATGGTAGTAGGTATCATGCCTTTTCACAAGAGATCCAAGGTCACAATGGGAAAGTCCATGAAGAAATTTTTTTTATTTGACTTGGATTTAAGATAGACTGATTGATGTGGGAAGTCTATATGGGATGAGGAAATTAACTCCTTGAGGTCTTTGTGAAGCTGATCGATGCGGGAAGCTTCAGATTCTTGTCTCTTTTTTTTAAAGAGCTTTACATAGCCGTCCTTCAAGGGAACAATCTATTTTTAGCAGCAATTGTAGAGACAACGATGTCCTTTTAAGGGAGTCATCTTTTTATTAGAAGTTTGACTCAAGGAGTTGGATCCCATGTGAGGGCTTTTAATTCATGGAAAAGACTAAGGTGAAGAATAGGATTCTTGTTCAGAAAGTAGGGTGAAACGACCATGGGATCTCATCTAAAAACAAATGAAAAATATCCATGAGAATCATGCTATATGCAGCACCATGGTACACATATTCAAGAGAAGATAAAAAGTGACGGGTATACACATGATTCTTGTTTAATCATTGGTGATGGTGTAGGAAGTGGATAGCCCTCAAGGGACGAACATGGAAAGAGGTAAAAAGTGAGGAAGGATTAAAAGTCAATAGTAGAATGGTCTAAGATGCAAGGTATTAAGGGGCTCACGTTCAGGTTTACTGTCAAGTGAAGATAAATGATAAGCACCTGATCTATAAGTATGAGTCACGATGTATGGTATAAGCCAATTAGGAGCAAATTTTCCCAATTTACTTTTTTCTGCTTTAGTTACATGTTGATTTTCTTTCAAGACAAGGTCACCGACTTGGAAGTTTCATTCATGGACACGTTTGTCGTAGGCACGTTTGATACACTTTTGGTAAACTTGAAGATGGTCAAGAGCATTAAGACAATGTTTGTCTAATAATTCAAGTTGTGCTAAATGGTCCTGATGAAATTCGTCATCATTGAGCATGTCATGGATAGAAATGTGGAGTGAGGGAATTTGGAATTTGAGAGGAAAAACAACCTCTGTACCATAGACCATAGAAAAATGTGTGGCAGCAGTGGAAGTGTGAATACTAGTACGGTATACCCATAGGGTGAAAGGAATGTACGTATGCTAGTCCCTCCCATTATAGTTAACTACTTTCATGAGAATTTTGTTCAGGGTTTTGTTAGTGGATTCAACTTGGGTGTTGGTTTGTGGGTAATAAGGTGACGAGAAACTCAGCTGAATGCCAAAGGCATCACAAAGTTTTTGCAAGGTTTTATTTTTGAATTGTTTTCCATTATCAGTGATGAGGTGATGAGGGACACAAAAGTGACAAATGATGTGATGATTGATGAACTCACATATTTGTTAGGTTGTGGAGCTTGTTTTCATGTGTGAAAGTGTTGAAGACTATACACTAAGAGTACTATACACTTTTCATGTATCCTCGCTGAGGTTCAGGGGCGCAGCCCCTAAATTTTTTTTGGGGGGCCTTAAAACGTGCCCAATATATTGGGAAACGTGATTTTCTCATATTGGTGGGATTTTGACCCATATGTTTATGGGATGGTTTTTACCTATGGTTTTGATACCCATGGTTTTGTAAAACTGCTTAAGCAGTTGTCTATTTATATGGTTTTATGCATATGATAGATGGATGAAAAACATTACAGATGTGTTTTGAATTCGGGTGTGAATTCTATATAGTTTGTTAAGCATAGCTCAAAAAAAATTTGGGTATTGTATTGAGAGAGTGGTGGCTTGTAATAAAATCTAAGAAAGTGATTCTTGGTGTATGTAACCCAAATTGGGTGAACCACATTAAATACTGTCTCTTTGTGTTGTGTTATTTTACTTTACACTTTTATTTGAGATCTTTAATATTTTCTACATATTAGTCTCTACTGTTGCAATTTTGTGAGGGATTATTCCACATATTTTATCCCTTATTTCCTAACAATTGGTATCAGAGCATGGTTTGGTTTGCTGAAGTGTTGAATCACAGGGAAATTTTTATCTTGAGTGGGAGCTATGGCAGATGATGGAAGATCTAGGGTTGATAAATTCAACAGGAAGAATTTCAATCTTTGGAAGATGCAGATGGAAGATTGCCTTTATTAGAAGGATCTTTATACTCTGTTGTCTGAGAAGGTGAACAAACCCTCGAGCATGATAGATGTGAAATAGGATTTTTTGGATAGGAAGGCACTTGGGACAATCCGGATGGGTCTTGAGTCTTCGGTATTATTTAATGTTTCAAAAGAAAAGACTACAAAATAACTGATGGATGCATTAGGGAATTTTTATGAAAAACCCTCTGCCTCTAATAAGATATTTTTAATGAAAAAGTTTTATAATATGAAGATGTCTGAGAATGGTTCAGTAGCAGATCATGTAAATGATTTTAATACGGTTGTAAATATGCTAGCTTCGGTTACAATAGAATTTGATGAAGAAGTTAGGGCTTTATTAGTTCTGTGCTCTTTACCTAAGAGTTGGAATAGCCTGGTAATGACGGTAAGCAACTCGGTTCCTGCTAACTCAAAGTTGAAGTTTGAGGATGTTGTAGGGGTGATTCTAAGTGAGGAAATGTGAAGAAAAAGCACTAGTGAATCTTCTACTTCAGGGAATGCTTTGATAGTGGAAAATAGAGGGAGATAGAAGAATAGAGGAAATCATGGAAAGTCAAAGGATCAGGCAAGGTCAAAATACAAAAGCAAGATAGTATGCTGGCACTGTGGAAATTCTGGGCATGCAAAGAAGAATTGTTGGGAGCTTCAGGAAAAGAAGAAACAATAGGAAGAAAAAAAGGAGGAAAATGTGGCAACAGGTAGTGTATGTCAAGATGCTTTGATTCTTTCTTTGCACAATATTACTGAATCTTGAGTTTTAGATTCGAGGGCTTCTTTCCATGCTTCTCCACATAGGCATTATTTTGTTGATTATGTTTAAGGAGATTTTGGGCATGTTTTTCTTGGTGATGATGAGCCTTGTAGCATAGTTGGAAAAGGTTTTGTTTAGGTTAAGATGCAGAATGGGAATACTTGACTATTGAAGGATGTCAGACATGTGCCTACATTAAGAAAAAAAATTATATCGGCAGGGAAGTTGGGAAGTGATGGTTGTACTATGATACTTACAGTCGACTCTTGGAAGGTAACCAAGGGTGCTCTTATGGTGGCAAGAGGTAAGAAGGTTGGAACCTTGTATTTAACCACTTATAGCACCAATTTTTGTAATCTTGTGGCTTCATAAGTAGATACAACATTGTGGCACTATAGGATCGGTCATATGAGCCATAAGGGCATGGAGATCATAAAGAAGGATTTTCCTGGATATAGAGAAATAGGTTTGGAGTTCTATGAGGATTGCATATATGAGAAACTTACCTACAAAGAAAGAGAGTAAGTTAGAGATGGTGCATTCTGATGTGTGGGGGCTGGCTCACGTATCATCTCTTGGGGGTTTAAGTTATTATGTTACTTTTATTGATGATGCAACAAGGAAAGTTTGGGTTTATTGTATTAGAAACAAATCTGATGTATTTGACACGTTTGTTAAATGGAAAGCCTTGGTAGAGAATGGAATAGGTCTTAAGCTAAAATGTCTCAGGTCAGATAATGGAGGGGAGTATTATAGTAATGAATTTGATGATTACTGTTCTAAGAATGGAATCTACAAGAAAAAGACAGTTCCAGGAACTCCGCAACAGAATGGGGTATCAGAAAGGATGAATAGAACAATAATGGAACATGCTAGGAGCATGAGGTTACATGCAAGACTGCCTATTTCTTTTTGGGCAGAAGTGGTGAGCACAGCTATGTACTTGATAAACAAAGGACCCTCAAGTGCCTTGGATGGAGGCATACCTGAGGAGGCTTGGTATGGTAAGAAATTTGATTATTCATTTCTTAGAGTCTTTGGATGTTAGGTGTTTGTTCATATAGACAAGGATGAGAGGACCAAGCTAGAGGTTAAGTCAGAAAAATGTAATTTCATTGGTTATGGTGGCGATGACTTTGGATATAAATGTTGGAGTATTAAGAACAAGAAAATCATTTGATCTAGGGATGTGGTCTTTAATGAGAAAGTCATGTATAAACAACAGTTGTAGGAAAATAGGGAATAATCCAAGAAAGAATATGCAGTGGTAGAGGATCTTCTAGATGGAAAAGTGACACATGAATTAGTTCAGGAACCTCCTGAACAGGAACCCCAAACTCCTATATTGAGGAGGTCTTCTAGGGTAAGAAGAGAACCTAAACATTTTTGTCCTTCTCTTTATTATTTATTACTCACTGATAGTGGAGAACCAGAGAGCTTTGATGAAGCAATGCAGGTAGATGCTAGGAAGAAGTGGGAGCAAGTCATGGATGAGGAGCATCAGGCTCTCATGGAGAACCAGACATGGGATTTGGTGAAGCTACTCAAAGGAAAAAGAGCATTACATAACAAGTGGGTGTTCAAAGTCAAAGAGGAAGAAGGAGGCAAGAAAAGATACAAGGCCCGGTTGGTGGTCAAGGGGTTTGCATAGAAAAAGGGTATAGATTTTGATGAGATTTTTTCTCCTTTAGTAAAAATGACTTCTATTAGAATTGTTCTAGGAATAGTTGCAGTAGAAGACTTGCACTTAGAACAACTTGATGTAAAGAATACATTTCTCCATGGTGATTTGCAGGAGGAACTATATATGCAGCACTTAGAGGGATATGAGGTCAAAGGTAAAGAGGAGATGGTGTGTGTTTCCCACTCAAAATTCCCCCTTGCTCTTGAAGTCATTTTCAAAAAAAAAATTCGAGTAAAAGTGTCTTTTCTGTCGAGCTGGTAGTGTGAAAAGGTCGTGAGATTGAAAAAATCCATAGTTTTGGGTCATTTTGTATGTATTTTGGGCCTGTCGAACATTTTTGTCCCGCGTGTCCCAAGTTCCGAAGTGCGTTCTGTTCCCCGATCGACCGATTTCCATGAAGTTGTTCCATTTTCGGGCCCGTCAGAACTTTTCGTCCCAAACGTCCCAAAGTTAATTGTGCAAGTTGTTCCAATTTCGGCCGAAACACCCGAACCGTGTACTTCGCGCATTTTCATCCCGAATGTCCCAAACTTCTCCAGACCTATTGTAACATTTTCGCCCGAACCTCCCGATTCGCGTACTTTAGAACTTTTTGTCCCAAATGTCCCAAGTCAAAAAGTGCAAGTTGTTCCATTTTCGGCCGAAACACCCGAACCGCGTACTTCGTGCGTTTTCGTCCCAATTGTCCCAAAAGAAATTTGTGCATCTTTTCCCCGCCTCGCCCGAGCCGGCCGAGCCGCGTGTTTCGCGCATCCGCGTCTCACATGTCCCTAATGAACCAAGTGTCATTCGTGCCAGTTTTTTCCGCTCTACCTGAATATCCTGCTTATTCAAATTGGTGGGTATGCATTAAATGCACATTCATGACCTTTCTCTCTCCTAAACGGCTATATAACGAGCACACCACCTTTGCATTTTCCACATTGTTCCCATGCTACCCTTGCTCGAACCCTTGCAACCTAATTCCCTGCGCGTGTATCCCTTTTCTCTGTAATTCCTCCCCGAGTTTAGGTTGCGGCTCTGAGACTATCAATATGAAGATCAAATTCCAGGGACAGGAACAAGTTTCACCACTAGAGTCTGCCGTTCTCAATATTGGGGACAGTGAAGCTCGACATCTCGACTTCGGTGATTTTTGGGCGAGGGTGGCAGATGCAAACCCTACACCAATGGCACAAATGATTCACGATAGCGGTTTGGCCTTTGCTGGCGGTTTCCCGATCTCGGTACAGTGTGCTGATACCGTGCTTTCATGCGGAGCTCACTTCGACCCCGCTTCGAGCGAATTGACCAATATACACGGGGAACTCATCGCCAAACTGGATGCTGCCACCATTAGCACTTCTCTGAGGATTCCAGAGATGGATAATGCCATAGTCGTTTCCCGGGATCAAGCACAGGCCTAAATTCTCACAGGTTTTATCAAGTCTCTTTTGTCTAAGGACAGAGTTTTGGATCCTACCTCGTTGACTACTCTTCCACCACCTGTAGTCTTGAGCCAAGATGAAGTACAGAGTATCAAAGACATGCACAAGTATTCCGTCTATGGCCGAGATATGGAAGCCATGGTGGATGATATGCTTGTTGCAGGGTTTAACTTCATCGATGAAGCTTTCAAACTCCATGGAAAGGTGAACAATTTACAACAGAAGCTCTCCTCTACTATTGGGGTCATGGATAAAGAGCTTAAACTTTGGAGCAGTTGCATAGTAGACCTTCGCCTTATGGGACAGGCAGATGAGAACATCTTATTGGCAGATAAGGTTTTTGATGATGCCAAGGATAATCTATCAAAATCCTAGGTTTACAGCATGGAGTGGAAGATCAGGGTCTTAGAGGAGGCTTTGGAAGAACTGAAGAACAGCTGGCAGAAGGGCGAAGCCTTCAAGACACTGGTCATCTCTTCTTTCAAAGATATACACTGTCATCTTCAGGATGAAAATTCTGGTGTTTCCCTTTCCTTGCAAGAAATCAAAGTTCAATTCAGAGCTTTTGTCAAAGATAATTTATTCAAGGAAAGCTCCATCTCTAAAGAAAAAATGAAGGAAATCTGCTCTCTTCAATCTGCCATTGAAGAAGCAAATAAAGATTATCATACTCATGTCGAGTTTGATAAAGAGATGGAGAAATGTCTTGGATTTTGGACTCATTCTACGGCCAACACGTCAGTCCCTCGTGGCAGAGACATAGTTGAGGCATTAAAGAAATTCAGGCAGCGGATTCTGAAGTCAGTGGGTCCCTCTCAGTGACTAGCCACCTGTCTTCTTCCCCATTCTTTTCTCTTCTTCCCTTTCTTTTCCGTTTTCTTTGTAATAAGTTGAGGTACTGCGATTGGCGGTCCTTAACTATTCTTTAGTTAAAAGAAATGGTTACGAAGAGTAACTGATTTGTAAGCTATATAATGGCCTTCCTTACGCCATTCTAAGGAGGAAGAACTTGGCATATTTTCTAAAAGTGTAAATAGATCACAAAGAAATCAATACAGAAGGGCCTTCCATTCTTTGTCTATCTAATCTCTGTTATCTCTGTGTTTTCATTTAATTTTGTGAAGATCATTTGTCTCTAGTTTGTTAGTCTCACTGATTGCATATTTTCAAATATTGCGAGTATGGTGATCTTGTATAACCAAGAAGGAACTTTGTGTCCTTGATTAATGAATCTGAAGAAGGTTATTTACAGAACTTTGTGTCTTTAAATTTCATCTTATTCATCCAACGCAAATGATCTTGTTTTAAATTCACCGCAACTTCGTATACATAAAGAATTATTCTGTTATCTATAATTCTGCATGTTGCTTTTTTGCTCATCCTCATATTCCCTTTCCTCAGTCCTTTTGTAACTGATGATCCTTGTAGGAAGCACTTGCGTAATATCCAAGTTCAACCATAAAATCACGTCTTTTATATTTGTAAATAGGTTCGTTTCTGAATAAGTGAACCTCTCCCATTAAAGAGGAGGGACTTCTTGTCCCCTGACTGTTGCTCTTCGTAGAAGTCCTATTTGACGACCAATAGTTTTTGGTGACTCCACTGGGGAATGGATAAGGTACTGGTCTTCTTCCCCTGAGTTTGTCTAAGTTATTGCCTTGTCTCATTCCTTGAATTCATGCCAAGTCATCCCTAGAAGGAGCCATCTGTTGCCCACTCAAAATTCCCCCTTGCTCTTGAAGTCATTTTCAAAAAAAAAATTCGAGTGAAAGTGTCTTTTCTGTCGAGCTGGTAGTGTGAAAAGGTCGTGAGATTGAGAAAATCCATAGTTTTGGGTCATTTGTATGTATTTTGGGCCTGTCAGACATTTTTGTCCCACGTGTCCCAAGTTATGAAGTGCGTTCTGTTCCTTGATCGGTCAATTTCCACGAATTTGTTCCATTTTCAGGCCCGTCGGAACTTTTCGTCCCAAACATCCCAAAGTTAATTGTGCAAGTTGTTCCAATTTCGGCCGAAACATCCGAACCGCATACTTCGCGCGTTTTCGTCCCGAATGTCCCAAACTTCTCCTGACCTATTGTAACATTTTCACCCGAACCGCCCGAGTCGCGTACTTCAGAATTTTTTGTCCCAAATGTCCTAAGTCAAAAAGTGCAAGTTGTTCCATTTTCGGCCAAAACACCCGAACCGCGTACTTCGCGCATTTTCGTCCTAATTGTCCCAAAAGACATTTGTGCGTCTTTTCCCCGCCTCGCCCGAGCCAGTCGAGCCGCGTGTTTTGCGTATCCGTGTCTCACATGTCCCTAATGAATCAAGTGTCATTCGTGCCAGTTTTTACCGCTCTACCTGAATATCCTGCTTATTCAAATTGGTGGGTATGCATTAAATGCGCATTCATGACCTTTCTCTCTCCTAAACGGCTATATAACGAGCAAACCACCTTTGCATTTTCCACATTGTTCCCATGCTACCCTTGCTCGAACCCTTGCAACCTAATTCCCTGCGCGTGTATCCCTTTTCTCTGTAATTCCTCCCCGAGTTTAGGTTGTGGCTCTGAGACTATCAATATGAAGATCAAATTCCAGGGACAGGAACAAGTTTCACCACTAGAGTCTGCCGTTCTCAATATTGGGGACAGTGAAGCTTGACATCTCGACTTCGGTGATTTTTGGGCGAGGGTGGCAGATGCAAACTCTACACCAATGGCACAAAAGATTCACAATAGCGGTTTGGCCTTTGTTGGCGGTTTCCCGATCTCGGTACAGTGTGCTAATACCGTGCTTTCATGCGGAGCTCACTTCGACCCCGCTTCGAGTGAATTGACCAATATACACAGGGAACTCATCACCAAACTGGATGCTGCCGCCATTAGCACTGCTATGAGGATTCCAGAGATGGATAATGCCATAGTCGTTTCCCGGGATCAAGCACAGGCCCAAATTCTCACAGGTTTTATCAAGTCTCTTTTGTCTAAGGACAGAGTTTTGGATCCTACCCCGTTGACTACTCTTCCACCACCTGTAGTCTTGAGCCAAGATGAAGTGCAGAGTATCAAAGACATGCACAAGTATTCCATCTATGGCCGAGCTATGGAAGCCATGGTGGATGATATGCTTGTTGTAGGGTTTAACTTCATCGATGAAGCTTTCAAACTCCATGGAAAGGTGAAAAATTTACAACAGAAGCTCTCCTCTACTATTGGGGTCATGGATAAAGAGCTTAAACTCTGGAGCAGTTGCATAGTAGACCTTCGCCTTATGGGACAGGCAGATGAGAACATCTTACTGGAAAATAAGGTTTTTGATGATGCCAAGGATAATCTATCAAAATCCTGGGTTTACAGCGTGGAGTGGAAGATCAGGGTCTTGGAGGAGGCTTTGGAAGAACTGAAGAACAACTGGCAGAAGGGCGAAGCCTTCAAGACACTAGTCATCTCTGCTTTCAAAGATATACACTGTCATCTTCAGGATGAAAATTCTGGTGTTTCCCTTTCCTTGCAAGAAATCAAAGTTCAATTCAGAGCTTTTGTCAAAGATAATTTATTCAAGGAAAGCTCCATCTCTAAAGAAAAAATGAAGGAAATCTGCTCTCTTCAATCTGCCATTGAAGAAGCAAATAAAGATTATCATACTCATGTCGAGTTTGATAAAGAGATGGAGAAATGTCTTGGATTTTGGACTCAGTCTATGGCCAACACGTCAGCCCCTCGTGGCAGAGACATAGCTGAGGCGTTAAAGAAATTCAGGAAGTGGATTCTAAAGTCAGTGGGTCCCTCTCAGTGACCGGCAACCTGTCTTCTTCCCCATTCTTTTCTCTTCTTCCCTTTCTTTTCTGTTTTCTTTGTAATAAGTTGAGGTACTGCGATTGGTGGTCCTTAACTATTCTTTAGTTAAAAGAAATGGTTATGAAGAGTAACTGATTTGTAAGCTATATAATGGCCTTCCTTATGCCATTCTAAAAGGAGGAAGAACTTGGCATATTTTCTGAAAGTGTAAATAGATCACAAAGAAATCAATATAGAAGGGCCTTCCATTCTTTGTCTATCTAATCTCTGTTGTCTCTGTGTTTTCATTTAATTTTGTGAAGATCATTTGTCTCTAGTTTGTTAGTCTCACTGATTGCATATTTTCAAATATTGCGAGTACGGTGATCTTGTATAACCAAGAAGGAACTTTGTGTCCTTGATTAATGAATCTGAAGAAGGTTATTTACAGAACTTTATGTCTTTAAATTTCATCTTGTTCATCCAACGCAAATGATCTTGTTTTAAATTCACTGCAACTTCGTATACATAAAGAATTATTCTGTTATCTATAATTCTGCATGTTGCTTTTTTGCTCATCCTCATATTCCCTTTCCTCAGTCCTTTTGTAACTGATGATCCTTGTAGGAAACACTTTCGTAATATCCAAGTTCAACCATAAAATCATGTCTTGTATATTTGTAAATAGGTTCATTTTTGAATAAGGGAACCTCTCCCATTAAAGAGGAGGGACTTCTTGTCCCCTGACTGTTGCTCTTCTTAGAAGTCCTATTTGACGACCAACAGTGTGCAAATTGAAGAAGAGCTTGTATGGCTTGAAACAAGCTCCGCATCAATGTTATAAGAAATTTGATAGCTTAATGATGGAACAAGGTTATATTAGATGTCATTCTGACCATTGCGTGTATACAAAGAAATTTGAGGATGGCAGTTACATTATCTTGTTTGTGTATTTTGATGACATGCTGGTTGCAGGCAAAAACATGCAGGAAATAAAAGTACTCAAGAAACAACTAAGTGAATCCTTTGCTATGAAGAATTTGGGGGCAACCAAACAAATCCTTGGTAGGATGATATATTGGGATAGGAAGGAATGAAAGCTGACTTTATCTCAGGAAGAGTACATTAAGAAAATCTTGGGGAGGTTTAATATGCAGGATGCTAAACTGGTTAAGACTCATTTGGTAGGCCATTTCAAGTTATCAAAGGAGCAGTGTCCCAAGATAGAGTAGGAGAGAAACGAAATGTCGAAGGTACCTTACTCATTAGTAGTTGGTAGTTTGATGTATCCCATGGTGTGTACTAGGCCTGATATTTCGCATGCAGTTGGAGCGGTGAGTAGATTTATGAGTGATCCATGTAGAGATCACTGACAGACAGTAAAGTGGATCCTTCGGTATTTGAGAGGGACCACGGGGAAATTTTTTTGATACAGTGGATCAGACACCACTTTGTGTGGTTATGTAGATTTAGATATGGCTGGAGATGTAGATAGTAGGAGGAGCACAACAGGTTATGTTTAGACTATAGGTGGGACAACAGTGAGCTGGATTTCATGACTATAGAAGCTGGTGGATTTGTCAACCACAGAGGCTGAGTATGTTGTTTCCATAGAGGTAAGCAAATAAATGATTTGGTTACAAAAATTTCTTGAGGATTTGGGGCATAAGCAGGAGGAAGGAAAGCTACATAGTGAAAGTCAGAGTGTTATACACCTATCTAAGAACTTTGCTTTCCACTCTAGGATAAAGCATATACAGTTAAGGTACCATTTCATCATGACAACTTTGGAGGAAGAGAAGTTGAAGCTAGAGAAGATCCATACCAGTTAGAATCTTGCAGACATGATGACCAAGGTGGTCACAAGGGAAAAACTGAAGTTGTGTTCAACTTTGGTTGGTCTTCACAGAAACTAGTGAAGGGTTAATAAGCTTGCTAAGAGGAAAACTAGTGTCCAAGTGGGAGATTGTTAGGTTATGGAGTTTGTTTTCATATGTGAAAGTGTTGAAGATTGTACACTAAGAGTACTGTACACTTTTCATGTATCCTCACTGGGGTTCAGGGCCGGGCTAGGCCTCGAGTGGGTTCCGGGGGCGGAAACCCCCGGTAGAAGGGGTTTGGGAGTGCCGCCCTGGAAATTTTTTTTGGGGCCTTAAAACGTGCCCGATATATAGGGAAATGTGATTTTCTCATATGGGCAGGATTTTTACCCATAGGTTTATGGGACGGTTTTTTCCCATGGTTTTGTAAAACTACTTAAGCATTTGTCTATTTATATGGTTTTATGCATATGATAGATGGATGAAAAACATTACAAATGTGTTTTGAATTCAGGTGTGAATTCTGTGGAGTTTGTTGAGCACAGTTCCAAATAGATATGGGTATTGTATTGAGAGAGTGGTGCCTATTAATAAAATTTGAGCAAGTGATTCTTGGTGGATGTAGCCCAAATTGGTTGAACCATGCTAAATACTGTATCTTTGTGTTGTGTTATTTTATTATGCACTTTTATTTGAGATCTTTAATATTTTCTGCATATTAGTCTCTACTGTTGCAATGCTGTGAGGGATTATTCCGCATATTTTATCCCTTATTTCCTAACAATATTTTCTCGGCTTTTATGGAAATGAGAGGTATGGATTCAACCCATTTTGTGTAGTATTTAGTAGCAGTGATGATCCATTGATGTCGCTAGGAAGAATGGGGATTGATTTCTCCTACGAGATCCAAACCCCATTGAGAGAAGGGCCAAAAGTCATGAGCAACCTGTAAGGCATGACTAGGTGTATGATGAAGGTTGGCATGTTGTTGGAATTTTACACAACGCTTAACATAGTCTCAACAATCATGGTTGAGGGTCAGCCCGTTATAGCCTAGGTGAAGAATATGCTTAGCAACGGCAAGGCCACTGAAGTGACCTCCACATATGCCATCATGAACTTCCTTGATGGTATAAGGAATTTCAGAATTTTTGAGGCATTGTAAGAGAATACCATCAAAGCCACACTTATAGAGGAGGCCCCCTGGATGACATAATGGGAGACCTTTTTAAGAAAAGCACGTTGTCCATTACGAGTGAGGTTAGGAGGTAAGATAGAGAGAGAAAGATAGTCAGAGTATTGTTTATACCAGAGGTCACTCATGTCAAGGGTAGCGGTTCCAAAGGAGTAAACTTCATGAGGTAAGTAAGATGGTGAGTGGAGCCTTTATAAGGTGACAAATATTTTAGAATTAGTGGGCGAAGTGAGTATTTGAGAGGCCAAGCAGGCCATGGTATCTGCAAATTTTTTGGTTGAACGCGGGACGATTTGAAGATCATAACAGTCAAAGATAGTCAAAAGTATGTCCACTTGATGTTTATACTTTTAAAGTGTCTCATTACGACATTGGTAGATACCATTGACTTGGTTTACGACCAATTGGGAGTCACCAAAGATGTTGATGGATTTGTCATCCAAGGCATAAGTAGCTTGGAGACCTAATATGAGTGCTTCGTATTTGGCAATATTGTTTGTACAATCAAAATCTAGTTTGAAGGACAAAGGCATGGGTTCACCATCAAGCAGAATGAGGATAACTCTTGCCCCACCCCCATGCTAACACTTGGATCCATTAAAGAAGAGTGTCAGTTGGTAAGCAGACTCGTCTAGGGAAACGGTGGCAATTGACTCATCTAGAAATTCAAAGTTAGAGAATTGATCCCTAGAAATAGGTGCGGCACCCAATTGGTCAGCGATAGCTTGAACCTTGATGGAATTTTGATGGATGAATTCAAGTGCGAGGTCAGCCAGAAACATAAGTCAGTGTGTGGCACGTTGATTTTGGTAATGTTTAGCATACATGAAGTGTAAGGGGTTAGTACTAGTCACAACATAGGTTTTGTGGTTAAGTAAGTAATGGCAGAGTCTGGTGGTGACAAAAACTAAGGCTAAGAAATTTTTTTTGGCATGGGTGTATTGGGTTTTGTAGTCCAAAAGAGTACAACTTATGTAATAAACTGCCTATTCCCTGTGTTGTTCATCGCGATGAGCGAGCATGGCTCCCAAGGAGTGATTGACAGTTGAGATGTATAGGTAGAAGGATTGATCTTCTTTAGGTGGAATGAGTATGGGTGGTTGGAGAAGGTATTGTTTAAATGCCTCAAAAGATTTATGGAAGTCATCATCCCATTTAAAGGAGACATCCTTCTTAAAAAGATGATGAAATGGTTGACACCGATAAGACAATTGTGAAATGAAACGGAAAATAGACTGTAACTTACCTTACAGGCTACAGAGTTGCCTAAGATTAGTGGGTGGAGGCATCTCAAGAATGGCCTTGAATTTAGTAGGGTCAACTTCTATACCACGTAGGGAAACGATATATCCCAAGACTTTCCTGAGAGAACCGTGAATACACATTTCTTGGGCTGAAGGTGAACACAATATTTAATGAGATGGTCAAAGATGGTTTTTAGGATGGCGAGGTGCTCGAAGCGGCATTTAGATTTAGCCAGGAGATCATCCACATAATCTTCCAATATATGATGCATGATGTCATGGAAGCTATAAGTCATAGCCCGCTGATATGTGGCACCAACATTTTTAATACCAAAAGGTATGACTCGATAGTAGAAGGTCCCCCAAGGGGTGATGAATGCAGTTTTGTGTTGATCCTCTGGGGAAAGCAAGATTTGGTTATAGCCCAAGAAACCATCCATGAGTGATAGCATCTTGTGACTAGTGGTAAGGTCAACCAGCTAGTCAATACTAGGTAGAGGGAAGTCATCTTTTGGGTAGGCTAGGTTGAGGTCATAGAAATCCATGCAAATACGAAGTCCCCCTGTCACCTTAGTGACAGGGACAATGTTAGAAATCCAATGAGGATAATCAATGGGTAAGATGAAGGAAATGAAAAGTAGGCGCTGAATTTCTTCTTTGATGAGAAGGGCAATGCGAGGGTGCATTTTCCTCAGCTTTTGTTTTATGGGCTTAGCATTAGGAATGGTTACGATATTGTGGACCGCTATGGTGGGGTCAATACTGGGCATATATGTGTAAGACCAAGCAAAAGCATGGTTACGATCTTTGATAAAAGAAGTGATGGCTTCCTGTTCAACAACATCTAAAGATTGACCAATCTTTAGGATGTGTGGGTCGTCTTGAGTATGAATGTTGATTTCGATAGTCAATTCATTCATCATGGTTTGCATATCAGATGGTAACGACCGATGAATATATGAGTCTTCTGCACCAAGATAGGTGATATAGATTCATCATCTAGGAATTGAATGACATTAATCAAGGGTGTATCATCCTTGATCATTTCAGGGTACATGAAGGGAAGAGAAGAGGGAGTCTTGCCCTCACATTGATAAGTTAGAGGCCCCAAGGAAATGGTGTATATGAAAAAAAAATTTAGGAGGAATGGATTTTGTATCTATTGACTCTGTCAGCGATGGTGGGGATGGTGGTGATGAAGTTGGAGAAGGGATAATGTCTTTAATGAATTCAATGTGGGCCTTCTTGGTAGGTGGTTTAGCAAAGACGATACTACTATGGTAATTATGATTACGAGTAGTACATGGAATAATAGTATGGAGGCATTTCTCGTAAAATCCAAAACCAAAACCCTTCCATGCACATCGATGCAGGAAGGTGTGGGTGAAATGGTGATTGGTGAGTGACTTGAGGGTGGTGGAAAATGGGCGGGTTTGTGAAGGTGGTTCAGGTGCGTAAGTTGTAGTATCAAGTCCCCCATAGGTGATATTGGCATGAAGGTGGGGACGACCATAAATGAGGCACTCTCCTATATGGTAACCATAGCGAGGGTGCTAGTGAAGACTTCCATACTCTTATGGAGTAAGGAATGTGTTGACGCTATATAGGTGATACTCCCCCAGAGTGAGGCGTTGAAAAATTTCTTCCAAGGGATTAGTGGTTGGTATGTGGGTAGCTGGAATAGATGATGTGTCAGAGGTTAGATCAAAGGTGGAGCTAATGGATTGGGAGGCTAATGGTTCAGCCATGGAGGTTATAGCAGTGGTAGGAATGGATGAGGTATGTGTGGTTGAGGCAGTAGCTACATTAGTGAGTGGAGGTGGAGGTGAAGAGGCAGTGGTTATGGAGGTAGATGCTTTAATGGGTATGAGCACGTCATTGGGTGATGGGTTAGCTGGAATGGTATAGGTGTGTCCTTCATGCTTGAATTTCACACAACGATACAAATTGGAAGGGACACAACCCATGACATGAATCCAGGGTCTACCAAGTAATAGGTTACATTGAAATTCCCCCTCCAAGACATAAAATAAATCTAGAATAGTACAGGGACCCACGCGAATGTGGAGGATGATGTTGCCCAGTGTAGAGGTGATAGCATCATTGAATGAATGTAGTATGACAGGATGTTTATGCATGCAATTGTTAGGTATGCACATTTTATTGAATGCATGGGAGGAAATGATATTAATGCTAGCGCCCCCATCAATCATAACATGACGTACATGTATATCATTGATGTGGACAGTGATGAAAAGAGCTGGGTCTGGGTCATCAGTTTGGTGTGGTACAATATCTTCTTCTAAGAAGCTAAGGGAGGCTACTTGGTGAGTAGGTGGAGGCATGGATAAGGGTGGTAATTTGGTGAGAGAGGCTACATGATGGGGTGTGATAATGGAGGCTACGGGTGTAGGGTCATTAGGCAAAACCTAAATAGATTATAGGACCTCCATGAGAGCTTGACGATGGGATTCATAGGTTTGGATGAGGTCATATAAGGAAATTTTGAGGGGGGATTGGTGTAATTGTTTGAGAATTGTGCGGTGTGTGACCCCATTAGAAATAGGATATGTGAGGCTGTAGATAGTGATTTTTGGTGTGGATGTAGATAGTATGTTGGGTATAGGATTGGTTGGTGAGTTAGTTTCCTTTTCCTTTCCTTTTTCCTTCTGAGCATGGGTAGCAACATGAATCATGTTAATTTGAGGTGGGGAGGTAGGAGAGGCAAGTGAGTCATGAAAAGTATAATGACCTGAAGGGAAAAATCCTAGTGGAGGGAAGGAACCTTATGGGATGAGCGGAGTACATTGACATTTGGGTGGAGGTTTGACAAGTTCTTTGATGAGAACCATGTTAATTTCACATCTCGGAGGTGGTTCTAAGAGATGTGGGGGTAAAGGTCTGGGTCGTTGAGTAGGCAGTGAGGGAAGAGCTGTGGGAATGGGTGTTGGTGAAATGGGGTCCTCATCAAGAAGGTCATCATCGTCAAAGTTTTCTTCGGGAAGACACAACTGGAAAAGAACGATTTTTAAAGATTTATAGTTCTCTGCATCGTTCCCTGACACACAATGTTAGGCATGAATTTTGGTGTCGTTAAACCACTTTGGTTTGGCTTTGAGTGGGTCATAAGGTCTGAGAGGTGGTAATGTGATTACAAAAGTTTCAAGGAGGTTGGTTAAAATTTTGGCATAGGACCCCTCTAATGGATCAAAATGGGAAGTGAAGGTGGGTTTGGGTGTGTTGTCCTCTCAAAATTTCCCCTCTTTTGAAAAGTTAAAAATTGAAAATTTCGAGTTAACACCTTTTTCTGTTGTTTTGGTAAAGGGAAAAGTCAAGAAATTGGAAAAATCTGCATTTTTTTGAGTCATTTGTGTGATTTGAGGGTCTGTTAGATATTTTTGTCCCATGTGTCCCATGTTCATTTAGGCTCCCTATTTACCAGTTGGTCACTTTATCCAAAACTCGTTTTCTTTTGGGCCCGTCAGAACTTTTTGTTCCAACTGTCCCAAGTTCGCTCGGGCTCCCTGTTCACCTATCACCTGTGTCGGTTGTATCACACACTTCACGTAATTTGGTCCCTAATCTCCCGAAAGAATTTGTGCATTTTGTCCCTACATTACATGCATTAGCCGAATTGTGCTTTCGCGTCCCACATGTCCCAAATGAACCAAAGGCCATTCGGGCTAATTTTTCCCGCTCTTCTCGATGCCTACTTTTTGAGTTGATGGATATGAATTTAATGCACATTTATGACCTTTTATCTCCTAAAAAACTATTTAATAGACTACTCCCTACACATTTTTACACATTGATTTCTTGTTACCAATTTCTCATACCCTTTGCGATTGAAATCTCTATGCGCGTACCCATTCCCCCTATAATTCCATCAAGAATTCAAGATGTAACTTTATTTTTTCAAATTGCTATCAACATGAAAATTAAATTCCAAGGTCAGGAGCAGGTTTTGCCACTTCAGTCTTCCATTCCCGATATAAGGGATAGTGAAGTTCGTCACCTAGACTTTGGAGATTTCTGGACTAGGTTAACAAACCCAAACCCCTATTCGATGACACAAATGATTAATGATAGTGGCTTGGTGTTTGCCACTGGTTTCCTGATCTCAGTGCAATGTGTAGACATGGTACTCTCCTGTGGTGCTCACTTCAATCCTGACTCGAACGAACTAACAAATGTTCTTGGGGAGCTCATCACCAAGCTTGACGCAACCGCCATTAGCGCTGCCCTAAGGATTCCCAAAATGGATAATTCTATAGTCATTTCTTAGAACCAGGCACATGCACTCTTTGACCAGGACAGTGAAAAATATAAGGCAAGGGTGGTGAATTCATGGCTAAAAAACCCTAAAAAGGGGGCATCCCATCTATCCAAAGTTCTGTTTCATTATGATTTCAATTAGGAGCTGTTAGATTTCATAATCTTGTTAGCTTGGGTCATGGGCTTACCCTCTACCAACGAGTTCTATTTTTGGATGTGCCCACTTATCAACATGGTGTGTGAGGGTACTTAGAACATCAACTGGGTAGAAATCATCAGTATGAACTTGGCAGAACAACTATCCAATGTACAACAAACCAAGAATTTTTACATGACTTCTTATCTGATGTATACCCTAGTAACATCTAGGTAGTGGTTTGGCTTCACATATATTGATGCTCAGAAGGATGATCCTATATATGCTTACTGCCCTCAATTCACCCTAGACACTAGTAATTGCAACTTCAGGAGGGTGAATAATGCTTTCACCATGTACATTGACAAACTTTTGGAGAGTGACACTACAAGGAGGTTCTTTGATGAAGCCATGAGCCTGATAGCGAAGTACGGTGCCTACTTCATCTAGTTCAAAAAATTCTCTTATATCAGGCTAGCAGGCTATGAGAGCACCCCTCTCAAGCTCCCTATGTTCTATAGTGACGAAATGGCCTTGATCGAGATATGCAGGAAATTGGACAAATTGCACAGAAATTGCAGGGATAAGAAAATAACTGGTCTGCACTTCCCCATATCTTTGGGAAACTACACCTACAAGACAACTCTGGATGCACAAAACATATAGAGAGCCCTAGCTCCCACCACTGTCCATTTCTTCAGGCCCAGAACTTGTTTTTACTTGAAGAAATTTATTGAACAAAATCTCATAATTAATTACCATCATAGGGCAGACACAGAAGATTATTGGGCTAACTGTGCAGATTATTTTGAGGCAAGGAGGAGATTTTATGGTAGGTTTTCTCTTCCACTGATTCAGGAGATTAACTTGTATCAAATTCCTGAAGGGCTTCAGGATGAAAACTCCAACATGTTATCATATGAATATGATACTTTGATCAAACACACTCCCTTGGAGGATTTGGATTGGTTCAAAAAAGAGAAGGATGATCAGGCTGAAATCCTAGCCCCTGTCCTAGTAAGAACCAAAATCTGGTTTGACAGAAGAGTTCGTGAGCTTAGAAAGCATTCAGGAGATTCCTCCTCCAAGGACACCTCAATACCAAGGAAGGAGGCATAGACACCTAGTTTAGAAAAACTTGTACAGAATCCTCCCACCTCATCAAATAAAGGGCCTACATCCTCCGCCCCTTCCTCATCCACTCAGGTGTATTTGAAGAAGGTAAAGGAGGTCAAGAGGGAGCCTGTTGAAGAGGATATTTTGATAAAGCATTTGAAATTGCCCTCAAGACTAGAGAACATTATTGTTCTCAGTGAGAGAAAAGAGAGTGAAGTGCTATTCTCTATAGGAACTTCAGAAGCCCCAATGGATATAGAGAAATAAATTCAAAGTGTTGATCTTCCGAGAACCATTGACTCCTCTGTACCAGAAGCCTCAGTTGCCCCACTCACATCTCAACTAGAGGAAACAGTAGTGCACACTTCAAGTGCCATGAGTTCCCTTTCTCTAAGTCCTCTTGCCCCCCCTTCCTCTTCCTCCTCCTCTTTCGCATGGGTGCCGCCTTTTGTTGATAATAGGAAGAGGAAGTCTTCCTCTCAAACCTCAGGACCCAACTTTGATGTTGTGGCAGACTTATTGGGTGTACTCCTATTGCCCCTACCAAGAAATCCAGGACCACTTCAAGAATAGTATCTGATGACCAAGGTCAGCAATTCCTGGAGATAGCCAAGCCCAAGGATGACAAGCCAGAGTAGGATCTGCACGCGTCTGATCTATAACTTTCAAGGATATCCATGGGAGAGTCCACCCCCGAAGGTGAGATTCACAATATTCAAGAAACAATCACCAAGGTCATTGAGAGGGTGGAAAAAGGGAAACAAACTATAGAGCAGCTAGAAGAGCAGGCTCAGGTTCTTACAAGTTTCATCAAGTCGCTACTATCCAAAGATAAAGTTTTAGACCCCACTCCACTAACTACTCTTCCACCACCTATACTCCTCAACCAAGACGAAGTCCAGAGCATCAAAGATATACACAGGTACTCCATCTATGGAAGGGCTATGGAGGCCATGGTGGATGATATGATTTTTGCGGGGTTGAATTTCATTGGTGAAGACTTCAAACTCAATGAGAAGGTAAGTAATATGCAACAAAAACTCTCCTCCACCATTGGAAATATGGATAGAGAGCTCAAACTTTGGAGCAGCTGCATAGTAGACCTTCACCTTATGGGTCAGACTGATGAAAATATTTTAATGGCAAGCAAGGTCTTTGATGATACAAAAGATAATTGGTCAAAATCATGAATATACAGTGTGGAGTGGAAAATAAAAGTGCTAGAGGAGGCTTTGTGAGAATTGAGAAATAGTTAGCAGAAGGGTGAGGCCTTCAATACTTTGGTGGTATCTACTTGTAAGGATATCCATTACCACCTCCATGATGAGACCTCAGGTGTACCTCTCTCCCTGAAAGAAATTAAAGCTCAATTCAGAGCTTTTGTCAAAGAAAACATGTTCAAAGAGGACTCCATCACTGAGGAAAAGATGAAGGAAATCTGCTCTCTCCAGTCTGCCATTGAAGAAGTGAGCAAGGAGTACCATACGCACATCGAATTTGAAAAAGAGATGGAGAAATGTCTCAGTTTTTGGACCCAGTCTTCTGCCAACACATCAGTTCCACGTGGCAAAGACATAGCAGAGGCTTTAAAAAGGTTTAGACAGTGGATCCTCAAGTCAGTGGGCCCTTCCTAATCATGAACACTTGTCTTCTCCTCATGAATTATCTTCCTCTTTCTCTTCTCATCTCAGATTTATTGTAATTAGTTGGGGTTTTGCGTTAAGAATCCCTTTAACTAAACATTAATTAAAAGAAGTAGTTACCAAGTGTAACTGATTTGTAAAACTATATAATGGTCTCTCTATGCCATTTTGAAGGGGGGAACTTGGCTTATTTTTGGAAGTGTAAGAAATAGTAAAGAAATCAATACAAAAGGATCTTCTTTCTTTGTCCATATGATCCCTTTATTCATGGCTATCTATTGAGTATTGTTAGATCATTTGTATGCATTATGTCAAGAAGCTTTGTATTCTTGAAGATGTTATTTCTGGAACTGTGTGTCTTTTCAATTGCATCTCATTAATTCAAATACAAATGGTCGTATTCCAATTCATTATGTTCTTGCACATATAAGGAATTATTGTCATCTATAATTCTAGAGAATGCCTTTCTGCTCATTTCCATGTCTTCATTCCTCTGTACTTTCATGTTGATGATTTATTTTATTTCAAAACTCTTTTATGATATCCAAGTTCCACGTTAAAGCTATGCACTGTACATATGTAAATAGGTTTTTCTTTTGAATAAGGGAACCTCTCCCATTAAAGAGGAGGGACTTCTTATTCCCTAACTGTTGTTCTCATTGAGATCCTTTTTGACGACCAACAGGGTGTAGGCATGACGCACTGTAGAGGAATGGTCTTTGTACGAGTTGGAGTAGGTCGGGATACAATTTTAGGTGTTTGTGTGGTCTTAGGCATTGGTCATTTTTATTTGGGTAGGGGTATGGTAGATGAACTGGTAGGAGAGTATGTGGTTGTTCTGACTACCATATTAGAGGGTAGTGGATTTTACTCCTTAGGTTACACCTTCTTGGGTAAAGGTGATACAGGCACACGAGATCTAGAGGGAAAGATGAATTGTGGAAGAGGGCACATTACCCATGGGGATAACGGAGGTACTGTGAAGGTAGATGGTGTAGGTCGTGTTAGAGGTGTGAGGGAAAGAGACTGAAAAGTCAAGGGTAGTGAAGGTGTGATTGATGGTATTAGAGGTATGGGTGGTAAAGATGTTGCAGATGTGGGGGGAAGTCATGGCGGGAGCTTGGATATGTGTGAGGTTTGTAATTATGGAATGGGCTGCTATGTTTTTAATTTACTGGTGGGTGGAGGTTTCTTAACCATGTTAGAAGGGTGAGGTCTTGAGACAGACGAAAAAGGGTGAAGGTGATTAAGGTGTGATTGGTGAGGTTAGAGTATGAGATTTATGGGGTTGGTTCTTCTATTTGGGTGTCGGAGTAGGATTGGTATTGACCTTGGATGATGTAGCTAAATCTAATTTGATGGGTGGATGAGTAAGGCTGGCAGTTGGAATGACCCCTAAGGTAGTGCTTGGTTTAGGTGAAGAAGATGATGTAAGTGTAGGCTTGGGTCTAGATGCACGTTGGGTTATGGGTAGGGGTGTGGTTTGAGCCATGAGCAGTATCGTGGTGGAATTTGTGATAGTTGTAGTTGTATTTGGTTTGATTGGCCGAAATATTGTTGGGTAGATAGTGGAAGTGTCAGTAAGTGAGATCTACATTTGTGTGGAGACAAGAAGTAGAAGACGCCCCTAAAGTAAGGCTCTATCCACATAATCTAGGCGATCGGCTAGGTGTGAAAATGACATTGTTGTAGGTGAGGTTAATGAGGATCCAATGGCAATTCCTGTAAAATGTGTCTTAGAGACGGGGAATTTGCTAGCTTCAGCTTCTGTGGGTAAGAAAGCTAAAAGTAAGTCTATAGGATATTGTGTAACTAATGGAGAATGGTCACCTAGAGGTAAAGGTGTTTCTACTGGGTCTTTAATAGGCAGAGGAGATGATAGGTACTCCTCTATAGGTGGAGGTGAGGATGGGTACTCCTCTGTGGGTGGAGGAGATAAACAAATATCCTCCCTAGACTGAAGAAGCACTATGGGTGATGATTCCCTAGGTGGAGAAGCTAGTAGTGAAAAAGTCTTGGTATTAACGGAAGGCTCCTCTATAGGTGAGGAAGGAGGTGAAAGGTGTTCCTTTATGGGTGGAGGAATAGGTGAGGTGGATTTAAGTGTAGGTGGACGACTTCGGGCTAGGATTTCCTCAATGGAAGGAATATGAGGTAATTGGGCAGCAACGGGTGTATCACTGAAAATAGCATGGACCTCGCGGGTATGGCTATCATGAGTTGAGGTCTCTCTAGTTTGATTATAAGAAGGGGCATGATTAGGATAGGGTTTCTTGAAGATATGTAGGTTCTGATTGGTAGGTGCGTTAGGGTTATCTAAGGTTAGCTCACCTTTCTCGAGCATTTCTTGGACAATGTTTCTAAAAGTGATGTAATTTATATCACTATGACCCTTTACATGATGATAATTGCAAAAAGCATGCTCTTTATACCATGTGGGTGTGGGGTGAACAGGGTTAAAACCGGTGTGTGGTTTCACGGGAGGAAGGGTGATGGCCCCAGCTTTGATGAGCTTCTCTAACACAGAAGAATAAGGTTCCCCAATTGGGGTATATTTCCATTGTTCCTGTTTGAATTGAAAAGTCTAAATGGGTGAGAGATTAGATGAGGGGCTAGCCTAATTTGAAAAATGAGCTAGGCCAGATTTGAGTACCACTGCATTAGTGGTTCCCTTGTCCTTTGAATAATTGTTCCATGGTTTTGAATAAGAAGAGATATCATTCAACTTGAATGCCAAGTTCTTATTGCGTAATTATATTTTCTTCTCTTCAATGGCCTGAATCTCTAGCTTTCATGCCATAGTGAATGCTTCGTCGAAGGTTTGGAAGGTTTGAACCTACAGGGTTGGTCAGATATGCCTAACACAAGACCGTGTGAAGAGTTTTATGAGTTCAGTTTGCTGTAGTTGGAATGTGAGTTGATTGATCAAGCTATGCCAATGAGCAACAAAATATGTGATAGATTCGTTGTCATACTGACACGTAGAGTATAGGTCAGTCATGGTAACCTTCTTAACGATATTAATGGAGAAGTGATTTAAGAAGGTTTGGGCTACCTGATTAAATGAGAATATAAAGTGTCTAGGTAACCCACTATACCAATATAATGCGGGTCCAGTCAGAGACATGGGAAAGGTCCTCAGAAGAAAATCATCATCATGGGCGATCAGATAACACCCATGTTTGAAAGACTGCAAATGAAGTTACGGGTCTTCCTTGGTGTTGAAGAAATTAAATTTAGGAATTTACCAATGCATGGGATACAGAAAGATAAGAATGGATGGGTGTATAGGATCATTACAAATCTCATCATAGGTGAGAGTGTTGCAGGAGCCAGAAAATGATGCTTCCAATGTCTGCATCTTATCCATCATTAACTTGATTAGGTCATTGGTAGGTTGTGATGGTTGGGTCAATCATGTATTGTAAGAGGGTTGGTGTTGGGCTTATGATAAGGGTGGCATTCCAATATATGGTGCTACCATGTAGGTAGATTGAGGAGGGAATGAAATAGGGGGTACGTACCCAGAATGAATGATAGATGAAACAGGAGGATGCTGATAGTACGTATATGGAGTTGGAAGGGTCATGGTGAACTTGGTGCCAATGGGGGCTAAAGATTTTGGAATAGAAAGGAAGATGTTTTGAAAAGGGGTAGGGGTCAATAACACCGGGGGTGGTTGTGTAGCTACAGATATATATGAAATAATAGGTGCGGATGAGGTTATGTTCTGGGTGGTTGGCGAAGGTATAGTGGATGTGGTGGGTATAACAGATTTGGTAGATGTGGCGGTTATAGCAAGTATGGGGACCAACTATGAAATGACTAGGGGCAAGGAAGATACAAGTAGTGTAGAGCTAGCAGAGGCCTGGGAAGAAGTAGGGGCGAGTGTCGGGGGAATAGATACGGGCATGCCATATATCAACTAACCCAAGGCATCTCGAGTGGATGAGTGGGAAAGATAAAACTGTAAGGCGGAAGGGTTTTGGTCAAGGAGTCATGTGAACTCCTTGTCTCCTGTGGCGATATTGAAAGGTTGGCTAGGATCCATGGGTGATAAAATAGATGGTGGTGAAGGACTAGGTGGTAGTGGTTGACGACTAACGTGGAATATAAGGGCATTCGCTTGGCTTCGGGTCAGCACCATATGACCAAGCACTGACAAGGTAAGACTAATTTTTGTAAATGACACAGAAATATAGTAGAGACATGATAAATAAGTGGTGGTAGGTGAATTGAGACTAAAATGTCAGCTAGAAAATTACACAGGTTAACCGATGCCGATTAGGTTAAACCGACGCCGGTCATAGGTAACCGCGGTCAGTCACTGTGGAAAGTAAATAGTTGATCAAAAATAAGGTATAAGGCCAATAATTTTCTAGGTATGTGAAATACTGATGGAATTTACCAGGTAAGTGAATATGATAAGTGTGACCAAGACTATGATCAGTCAAAGAAGGTGAATAGGTGTCCTTTTGGGTAGGTTAACCAAGAGAATAGTGAACTGAGACCAGTTGGGTGAAACTGGTGACGGTCAGAGGGTAACCGAAGATGGTCACTGGACCGACACTGATTACTATGAAATTGAAACAAAGATGAAGAAAATGTGGTTGTGAATTAAAATTTGATGTGGAATCAAACCCAAAATTCTAAGAATTATGAGAATATGGTCCAAGCACACTCAGATGAAGCTGGAATACACCAACTATGATGAGGAGAGTGTAAAAGGGAAATAAGAAAATGAAGAATGAAATCCTCTCACCTCAAAATGCAAGCCAAACAGAAACACTAAGAAAAATATGATCCTAACAGTGCTTTTTCTATTATGTTTGTTTAGCTTATGCTATTTAAGGACTGACTCATGAACTTTAGAATAGAATTTTTCAGTGCAGATGGCTTCCTACGAAGAAGGAAATCTATAAGGAGATCTTTCAAGTATGTTATGGAGGGGGCTGTCTGTCTTCTAATGGGGTACTGGACAGAGATAATGAATGGGGTGCCCATTGTGCCATGATCGTATGATTACCTACAACCTCTTCTGGGTGAGATGTTGTTTAAGAATGTGTATATATTTTAAATTTGTGATGTTTGGGTAAGACTCAGAGAGAGAAAAATAGAAAGGAAGTGATTTTATATGATTCGTTTGTCAACCATAAGTTGGGAATCACTTCCAGTGTATAGGTTGCCCTCAATTAATGTGAGCTAATGCAGAAAAGCAAAATGAAATGAAATTATTTTTAAACCCAAATCGAAATGTAGAAATAGATGCCACAAATAGATGAACAGGAGAAGGGATTCTCTTTCACTAATGTGACACTAATGAAGGGAAGAAATGTTCATTTTAAGCACTAAAATACGATGGCTTTTAGAAAATATAAGAGAAGAGGGTTCCAGGGGAGAAATTTTAATGTAAGAAATTTTTTAGAAAAGAAACAAACATACAACGTTTTCACCTATAAATGACAGAATGCAAAGAACCCCGAATGGGTCCCACCGGGTGTGCCAAAATGTTTCACCTGATTCTAGATGCATTTCTTCAAATGTTGATGAAACAGATAAGGGTAATGGGCTAGGAGGAATACCTGTTGAAATGATGGTTATAGGTTGTTGCGCGCATATAACTTCTGGATCCACAACTGACCATGAGAGATTCCTTTTTGCTTGGAGGAACTACCTGAAATGGAATACAAGACCACCAAATAACAATTAAACAATATATGCAGTGGACTGCCTAGCATGTGCTAGATCCAGGAAGTGTGATACTTCCTAGACGACTTTCAATCCACTATCTTAAACAACTTAATGCTAACAATAAAGGAAATCCTACTGTATTTAAAATGATTTAGGTATCTCATTCATCTAAAATAAGCAAATTCATTCACAATAGGCTAAGCTATGATTGAATCTGAAGGTCAAGGTACTGGTATGGTTCAGGGTGATATTCTGGGTGGTTTTGGGTATTTGGTGGGGGTTGAGAAGCTCTATTATTGGTTTCTGGTAAAAGAGACAGAGACCGACGTCAGTCTAGTATGACTAATGTCGGTTTAGGTTAACCAATGATGGTTGCAGGTAACCGGCATCGGTATGGTCAGGGTACAGAAAACTCAATAAAACTTGGCAAGGTGATAGATCTTGTGCTAGATGAGAATGACAGGGAAATGACAAGGTTCTTATGGGTCGTTGGTATGCACGAGAATGATGAAAGTTTGGATGTGGGTAGTTCAATGGTGTGGGTAAAGGGATGGTCAAGTTTTCATGGAGGTAAAATGGTGGGGGATGGGAATGGGAGCAGAAACTAATAATAGAAGTAAAAATATATGCTAAAATGCTAATGAACCAGTGTTGGTTAATGAAAACTTATTGTTTGTACGAGCTTAATGTCTGGTTGGCAATGGTGGGTGATCAAATGGAAGGAATTTGGTGTGGTGCTGGAACTTCCCCTCATGTTCCCATGAAGGAAAATGGTTGTGTGATTGCTTCCGGTGCTGGCTATGGATGCTCTGATGTGTGTAGTAATGTTGGTTCTACTTGCATGCAGCTCTGATTTTGTCACTTGTTCTCAAAAGATGTGATTATCTCTCAGAAAAATGTGCCAACCTCGAAATAAGGTTGTTTAGGGGATTAAATTGTAACCAACGGTAGTTCCAGCTTAACCGGTGGTGGTTTAGGGTAACTGGCATCGGTTAGGGTGGGATTTCCTAGGTTTTCTAAACTAGGCAGATCCCCTTGATTTTTTGGGATCTTGTTCATTTTTCCCACGGATTAGAATGGAAGCTTCCTTCTAACATGCAGGAATGTGGTTAGAGGGAATGTAGGCATTGATTTTTAAGGTTTGGGTAGGTCTTAGTTAGTTTTGTCAACTTACTAAGAATAGGTCTTAGGGTGAGGTGGCTAGATGAGGTGTCTAGGTGAGGTGGATATGTGAGCATTATCCCAATTAGGATATTTAAATAATAAATATGGTGAGATAATGAATTAATTTTATTAAATTAATATTAGAGTGGGATGAAAGGGGCCATGGTTAGGTAAATGTGTTCAAGGTCTTTATTTGACGAGGGACCAAGGGGAGTGTGACCTAATTGTAGTGTCTACACTCCCATCCCACATCCCATATAATCCTAACCTATCAACCAATCCCTATCCTCTCCAACCTATGTAATTTCTTTCAATCCTTCCCTTTTATCCTACCCAAACACACTTTTGGACTTATAGAAGAAAGTCTAATTCAACCTTACATCCCTTCTCACCCCCCCATGAGCTATCCCATCTTGAATCCTTTCATCTTACCTATCATTAACCATTCCCCCCATCCCAAATACAAAATATCAACATCCAACATTAAATGATCTAAACATACAAAATCTAAAATCTAAAAATCAAAACATTCAAAAAATCTAGACATCTAATGTGTGAGTTTTTTCTTGTGTGTGATTGCTTTATTGTTTACTTTTACATTTTGGCTGGTGATATGAGGCCCCTTTTGTTTATTTTTCTTTTTCATGGTCCAATGATATGAGGAAAATATTTTTTGTATTAATATTTCTAATTATATGAGGAAAAGGGCATTTGAAAATTCAATCATCATGGTGTTTATAACTTGATGCATTTTTCTCTATGCCACATCCATATAATTTCTAATGATGATAATAGTTGGCACTTTATGATAGCACAACACCTTCTATCATAAATTTTTATCCTTATCATCATCCACACCTAATCCTCCCCATCATCTAACTAACTATCTAACCTCCTAATCCTCATATCCAATTAATCCTTTATCAATCTATCAATATCCACATCCAAATCTTATCATCCCACATCCAACATCAAAAATCCTCACCCCTAGGCTAGGGCATCTTCTAACATCCTCTCATAAATAAAACTTGAACATTATTTTTTCTTCGCTTCATGAATCATCATCCCAATCCTCTCCTCATTAATGTCCTAAAACCAATCCTTATTCTCTCATCGAAACATCCTCAATCTTCCACTCCTCTAAATACAACATCATATACCCTATCTTCCTATCCATTCAATCAAACCTTATATGTAACATCCTCAAATCCCACGTTGTCATATCTAACATTGTCAAATCAAGCATCCTAAAATTTAAATCCCAAATCTTTCAACTTAACCACTTGACTGAGGAATCATATAATCCACCAATCCTAAATCTTAACTCTTTTCATAATCATTGACTGGGGTATCCTTTGCTCCAAAATCTAATATCTCCTAATCCTCTAATCTCCTACTCCTCTAATCCTCTCTCCTATCATCTAATCCTCTCATCATGCATCCTCATCAATAATCCTTCTATTCTTTAATCCTCAAATCCAATATCCTTAATCTCAACCCCTTGATTGGGGTATCCTATAATCCAACTCCTTCAATCAATATTCTCATCATCTAATCCTCTATCTTTTCCCAGAATCCTAAATCTAATCTTTTTATAATCTTTTCTCTTCTATTCACTTAGGCCTTTCCCTTTTCTGAGTGGTTACCCAACTCATTCCTTCCCCACATGGCACCTCAAGGGGGAATCATATCACCATCCTAAAACCTTCTCTTCTTTCTCTTTGAACGGTAATTTCTACATAATAACAATTCAAAGAGGGGGAAAATGTAGAAATCTAAAATAGAGACATAATTAATTATGATTAATTTGTTCCGCAAATATCCTAACATCAACATTATCAAATTAATCCCTTTCCTTTAAAATACCAAATATACCCTTTATCCTAATTAATTTAATCATTTATTTGATATCCCATAATTTCATCATTTATCCCTTTAATTCATTATTATATCCCATTATCCCACCTTAATACTTATTATCATTTTCTAGGAATTTAATATTCCTACACCTACCTACCCACCTACTCTACACCTATCCTACTCTTACCCTCTCCATGTAATCACATTCCTAATCATATTTTATTAATCTAATATAATCCTAAACTAATCAAATCCCCTACCTCCAAATCTAGAGGATTTTATTTCTAAAAGCCTATGTAAACTTCTTCTATTCTCCACTGAATTTTAAATTCAATGGAGACCTCTCAAAAAATATAGAATAATCCATTTTAGAAATCTCTATAATATTCCAATCCTCTCCTAAATTCTCATCCATTTATCTTCATCCCACTTGGAACAATCCCGACCATCCATTATCCCAACCAAAAAACTATAAATTGGCATGGCACCCTACATGGAAGCCAATCTTGAAAAATCCAAGAATCCATATATCTCAGGAAATCCATAAAAAATATCTGTCATTTTATCCTGTATCAATCATCCACAATATTCAATCAATCAATCCATCATCCATTAATCCTTTATTAAACATCAATCAATCTAAGAAAATCAAAATCAGGTGTTGCCCAAGTACGTACTCAAATATGAAGCAATCAATACATCCTTAAGAAAATCCAATACAACAAAGGAGGATTATTACATTTTATTAGTAAGTGGAGGCATTAATTCTCCCCCCCTTTACATCTCTTTCTCAATCACGAGGTACTATTGAAAGGATTAGCAAAGGAAAGAAATTTTTTTGTTTAATTTTACTCACAACTAATCTTTTCCACATTACAAAAGTGTGATTTCTTAAACTTGATGAAAAATATCTAAGAAATACCTTATCATTATTAACATGTAGCCTAGGCATATGATGAATTATTTTATATGTTGGGAAGCACAATCATCCCTAATGAATAAAGTAAAACTTAGTAATGTAAAATTATGGTGTATACGAAGAATTATAAACCTTGTATCTTCCTAGTGGGTAAGGCATGATATTATGATCAACCCAATTTTAAATTATTTTAGAGGATAAGTGTAAATATTTAATCTCATTTTAAAATTCATTTATGTTTTGCATTAAGAATTGTAATTGCGGGGAGGGAATGTTAACATATTAAAACTTGCACATATAGTGGTGGTGATTATGTAATACTCTCAAGCATATGTATATATGTTGTAATAGGAGTAAGAAAAACATAATATGAACTAGGTTATCACTAAATGAATCATTAACACATGAACAAGGATTATGAACAATATATGAATCTACATACTCAACATGAGAATATAAAGGATCACTAATATGGTTTACAATAAGAAAATCATCATGATTGTAAAAGAAGCATCAATATGATTTGTAAAAAAAGCATCAAAATGATTTGTAAGAGAAAGTTCAGTATGATTTATATAATAAACATCTCTACCAATACCATTACGAAAATGATACTCTACATTTTAAAATCAAGCACCCTCATTTCTAAACAATGCTTATGGGCATTATATTGTAATACAATATTTTCACAAGGAAAAGAAGGAAAATAATTATTAGGGCTTCCATAATTCCAAGTAGAAGGATCACTATAGTTATCGTTTGATGAAACATCATATTTTTATTTTATTATAACATTTTTTTCAAGTTCATATTTTTTAGAACAATAATCCATGACTTAATCAAATGTTTCTTTAGTCTAGTTGGGACCCTAGTTAAATAAGAAAAACATTGATAGTTTGATCTAATGAAATAAGAGCTAGAAAAAATCTAATAAGATAAAGTAAAATAACATGACATCAAATTTAAAATATAAGTCTTAAATGGTGTAGGTTGATACCTTAAGGGTGAGGAATAAAGCTCCAAGCTGGCTTGATTTGATAATAAAGTGGGTCCACCAAAATGTAATATGAAAACTAGGGTTTTTCTAATGTAGATAGTACCCAACTGTCAAATCTTATCTAAAAAGGGATAATAAATTATAAATTCCTAAATTTTGTAATGATATAATTGACATGATATGCTAGAGCTAAGAGTGAAAGTAACTTTACCATTAGGGTTTTAGAAATTATTCACCATACTTTTAGCTCATATTTTGTAAAAGTGGACATTAAATTTATGAAAAGGTTGTATAAAGTGTTTTGAACATGTATAGAAAATTTGGGGACCTAAAACCAAGTGAAATACAAGTTCATCCAACATGGAAAAATATTGTAGTTGAACCTATCCAATGATTGTTGAATGTCTCCACTAGGATAATGACTCACAATTTGATTCTAACGCTTACTTTTCTTGAGTTTTTTGAATTGGAATATGTATTTGGACCTTTGTGACAATGCTTTGACCTTCCTTCAGATGTATTCTCCTTTTTATTAACATAAAAATGGGTTAATCTAAAAAAATTGAGTTATCTATATTAAACTCACCCCGTGTCAAATGGTGTGATGAATTCTTTACTACACATTAATATCGTAAAGAGGATAAAACCACATGTTGTTCTCCCAATCCTATAATGATGTGGAGGTTAGATAAAGGAAATGCGACTGAACCCTCAATTTGGCTTTGAACACTTAGAAATTGAAATGTGACATAAATTTAGTGCATGTATATGTGATCTAGGGAAGTAATAAATGTATTAAGGAATATATGCTTCTAATGCTTTGTTCATGATCTTCCTAGAGTAGGCATGCAAACCCTGCCTCTTTATTCCCCTAATGAGTACTTGGGAATATTTTTATATATAGATGAATTATTTAAAATATTTCCCACTTACTCGATTCTATGTTGCGCAAGGTAGCTTGTACATTTGAAAATATGACCATTTTAAGTATAGAGGATAACTTCATTGGCCTAGAAAAAAAACTTCGTCCAAACATTTCATGTGCCCACAAACCCATTCAAGCTAAAAATAAATTCATATATAAGGCATGAGATAGTTTGTGTTGAATATGAAGATGTATTATACACAACATGTAATGATTCTTAAAGTATTAAGTTGGAGAATTCGTTATGACCTAGTGGATTAATTGTCTTGGATAGAGAAGGAAGTTGTAATTGGTTAATAAGTCGATAAATGGAATAATTCTAGGATAAAGGCCAAAGTGATATTTTATAAGTGCATGAAACCAAATTTTCTATACTAAAGTACTAGAACATGTTATTATCCTTGATGCGAGTCAACCAACCTATTTTTTCAGATAATATGTGGACTCACATATACGACTACTTCCAACTATAGTTCTTTGATTTTTTCATTGTATAAATATAAGTTATGACAAGTGATTATATCCTTTTATGCAATAAGCATTGTGTTTTATTAAACTAATTAATCATTTTTCAAGTGTGATTTTGTGTATATGTGTGTGTACACACACGTGCATACATGTGCATGTGTATGTGCGATTGAAATAGGATTATGATATTAACTTTACCGATATTGGTCAAGATTACAAACTGAATTCGATAGTCTACCCTACTTAGCATGTTTTCTTTAGTTCACAACTATGTATTCAATATTTCCCTTAAAATGATAGTACAATTGAAAGTAGAAAAAATAAACATTAGACATAATACATTTTTTTAATTTAATATTTTATATTTAGTGAAAATCTACATAAAATTTCACCTTACATCTGATATGGTTTCCTTATCAAATTGATTGTATAATATAAACAAAGAAAAAATATGCTTATATGGCCATGAAATTTAGTGTTGAGTTGAAAATATTAAATATATGAATGAATATTATATATATTTTATTTTGTTTTATGTTAAAATTATAGTTAATGATAAACAACTTATCTAAATTATCAAGAAAATGGAAAATAAATATTGGAGTAACTATAAAAGTAATTTTTAAAATTTAATTAAAATTTAAAATAAGATTATATATAGGATAGGCCACCATCATACATGTCAAATTTTTTAACAATCTATAATTAATTGTAACATTAAATATAGAGCCACAACTTTAACCAACTCTATAACTTAACCATAATTGCCAAAATCATATTAATATTAAAATTTACTACCGGAACCTGTGTTTATATTAATAATACAAAAGAGTTACAATATCGGGGTGACTGAAAAATCATGCTCCAAATTTAAAATACCACGAGGGCATGAGATACGCCAAAAAGGAAACAAGAAAATTACATAACTAAATAACTAGGCACATGGGGCAACAACACTAGGTGGAGGAGGAGCATCATATTTTGGAGGGATGAACCACCCCCCCCCCCAATCGGCTCCTTAGAATGAAGATCAATATCCCGACACATAAGGTTATGACATTTTTATATTAAGAGGCACCATGATTCCCCAGCTAGGCAGTGGAGAGACATAGAAATTAGCCCCCCCAAGGAGGAGAGTACTAGTTGGAGGAGCTGGGCATCCTTTCCTCTAGGTGCTAGACTCTAGCTTGATCAAAAGTTAGATGGAGTAGGACATCCCCTAGGAGGGGAAGGACATCAAATGCAAGAAAAACTTTAGTGATGCGACACATGGGTAGGTGGTGGGGCACGCATGTCATCCCAAGGAAATTGACTTATAGTCCAAGGGGCACTCCCCCAGTGATTGAGAAGCTGTAATAAATGCACGAAATCCAAGTTTAATTCAGTAATTTTTCATTTAAGATTTTATTTGGTAAAATCTAAATCCATAAATGAGTGGCATTTTGATTAATTTTAAGCCATATTAATTAATCTTTATGAAAATATTACCTTTTACAATATTTCCTTTAAAATCATAAACAAATCATAAATTAAACATTTTATTTCTATAATAATGTATTTAATTGTTTAGATAAAATTAAATCTCCTTATTTTAATTAGTTATTATTTATTGACTTTAGTTTTAAAACCACTTACATATCATTATTTATTTAATGTTTAAAAATTCTAAATCTAATCATTCAATAATATGTATCAAATGTTCTATGATTTTTTTTGTTAAATATATTTTTATTTAAAATGAAAATTAAATAGATTTTAATAGAAATATAATATTTTTTATATTATATTAAAATGAAAATTATATTCTATATTGAGAATAATGATAATAAAATTTGGCACGAAAATTTAATATCTAATCTTTATATCTTATAATTTTGTAAAAATTTCCTTTAATTTTCGTAATTGATATTATGAAATCTAGGTTGTAATTTTTTGGTGCTTCGTTGCTCATCTAGGTTCTTAGACCATCTTCCTTATGTACTTATTGTTGTATCTAGGTTTCGACCTTTTTTTTTGTTCAAGGGTATGATCCCCATCAAAAAACAATTAACCATTAATAAATAAACATTATAAAATATAAAAATATGTTTTATAAGTAGGAAGTTTCAGAAATATTGAGTGGTTGTAATATTTTATTTTTAATTACTAGTAAAAGGTGCAAATTAGCAGGTGCCCTACCTTGTTACATCACAATTAGGCCTAAAATCCCATATATAGCCAAAAAACACAGAAAGAGACAGAGAAACAAAAACAACTGCACATGAACAAAGAAACAACATAAAAACATCCTAGTAACAACACTACAACAACTAAAAGACAAATAAAAGAAGCACAAGTGTTGCAAGCTAGTAGGCACTTCTTGTTTTAGGAGGTAAATGTATTCTCACAATCTAATTACGCCTTTTACGTACTACTTGAGTCCACATTTCCTCCTTAGGATTTTCTCTAAAGAATTTGTCATTTAAACATAATATTTTGATGTGGTCCCTCAAGCCAAGGCCTTCCTAAAATTTTATATCTTTCATCCATATATCTCTATTTTCAAATCAAATTCTAGTAAAACCAATGTATAATGGTTCTACCTCTTCTAAAGCATCCCCCCTCTTCTCCTCAAACTCTAAAATCTAACTTTCTTTCCAATCCTTATGATTATGATATTATGATAATAATGCATATTTTGGATCTTCAACTCCCTATTCCTCATCAATATGAACTTCCTCTTCTTGATCCTCTTAAAGTTATTTTATAACTTCTTCTTCTTCTTCTTAATCTTCTCGAGAATATTCTAAATTTTCATCTAGAATTTCCCATTTTTCCTTTTCTTATGTATTCATATTTTGTTTCTCACTTCCCTCAATATTCCCAATAGTTGGCTGAAGCCCCTTACTTTCCTTCTGAATTCCCCCACTCAACATTAGGACTATAACCTATAGTAGCATTGTTATTTTTCTCAAGATCCCTCCATTCCTCAATGCGTCTTACCTCCACCTCTTGATCTGATCGGTTTTCTACCATGTTTTCCTACCCCCATAACCACCATAATTATTCCCTAACATTTTTACATTTGAAAGAAAAAAAATGGAAATCCTTCGAATTCAAACATTTGGTTCCACACCCATAAAATAGAAGTTAATGTAGATAGATGAGGGAAGAGGCTCATTTGGGATAGATGAAGGAAGTGGTTGCAATATTGTTATCAATACCTATGAAATTATTTTAGCTCTTCCAATTTATTGAAAAAGGAAAAAGACACACACACAACATTTTTACGTTTCCATAAGTGTTAATTACTATGTGGAAATATTTAGGTTTCACATGACATAAATCTAGTTTATGGTGGAGGAATTATTTTCCTCATGGGTTCGATGTGAAAAGTTATCGATAATGGTGGTGGCCACGTCTTAGGATAGATACAGTTCATCTTCTATTATTTTTGGAACCAATGTTCAAAAGGATAAAAGTAATTTAGATCAAATCTTAGAAGGCCTTGTGGTTCATTTTTGTTCGTTTGGATCAATTCTAACACTACCCACCTTTTTTTTATCTCCCCTAGCTCACAAGGTTATCCCTAAAATGCTTATTTTTCCACATGAAAACACAATAAAAATAAACTACTATTAAACATAAATAATAATAGTTACTAATGAAGGTAATTTAAAATTATGAATTATATTTTGTTGGTTGTGCAGATTATGGGTGAAACAATAGAAGAAGTAGGATTTGTGGAGGATATGCATTAGAGATAGACATAAATGACACATTAGTTAAATATGCTTTTATATATTTTCTAGGTAAAACACATACAAATGCGAAAATATGAATTAAGAACATTTCCTCTATAATAATTTTTGCAATCTAATGCTCTATTGTTTAACATAAACCTCCAAAATAAAGTTTGAAATGTTTTTCTTTCTGAGTGATTGACCAAATATTGCTTCAACATGATCATGGATCAACATTCTCATTTTGAATCAGGTTATTTTTGTTAAATTTTCTTAGTAAAATTTTCTATTGGATTTTCCCTTTATATTAATAAAAATAAAAGATAATTACATTAGCAGGGTGACTGAAGAACTCAGAGTCCCACAAAAATGCCACATAGGCCACATAAAATGCCCAAAGGGAAAACAAAAAACCACGAGAAATACAAAAAGTAGAGATCACTAGGTATGTGTTGACACTCTATGAGGAGGAGGAAGATCATCCCAGGGAGGGATGACCACTCCACTAGACGGGTCAGCCGAAGGAGGGTCCACCTGCTAACCATCTTGATCAGGCATTTGCATCTGTAATGGAACAATATTCCCCACACCAGCGGAGAGAGACCCATAAATAATATGAACACCAGGCGGAGGAGAGGACCACCTTGGAGATCTAGCCACACCCTTCCCCCCTGGAGGAGGGCTCTAGCCAAGTATAAAAGAGGAAAGAGTTGAATGGCGACCTCGAGGAGAGGTGGAGCAATGGTTGCGAGATTGGATTTTACGACATGGTCTGGGTGGAGGAGGCTGAAAAAGTAGAGATGACCGAGGTGGTGATGGAAAAGGTTGCAGAGGGACCCAACTCATCATGCATGGTGCACTCCCCTAGTGTGTGAGAAACTCCTATAAGTGAGAAAATTCCATAGAAACTTTATCTTCTTGAGCTTGAAACTGTATGCTCACAGTAGACATTATAACCACTTTGTCATTAGTGGAAAATAAAACAACAGATTGATCATTCTGAAATAACATAGAATTTTGAGCTTTCCAAATATGAAATAGAATACAAGCTCTAAATAATTAACACAGAGTCTCAAAATAATTAGGCCACGAGCTGAAGTCTCCAAATAAAGCTAGACGCTAGTAAAAGAATCCAAGGTAGTAGGGTTGAAAGAACGAATGAATCCAAGACTAAATATCCTAAGAGTGGGGGAAAGAATAAAAAAAATGCTTAAAAGATTAAGGTATAGAATAGAAAGTGCATTTAGGATTGGGGATGCAAATGTGACATATACTTTCACCGATGGGAAGACCCTGATAAATAAGGCACCACGGAAAATGGTTAACTTTAAGCTCAAGATGGGAGTTCCAAGCATTAGAAACCCTGCTAAGTCAGGTGGATTGTGCAGAATGCAGGACCTAGCAGGCATTGAGTTAGGAAATGGAAGGTGAGACAGGGAAAAATAGCTAGTAAATGGTGTCGGCATCACAGTGGAGAAAGGAAATATCATGATTCCACCGCAAATCATGCCACAATGCAGCTGAGGGTTTTAAGTCCAAGTTTGTCGAGCATAACATCTAGCATCAATTCTTGAATTCTATAGATAGACAAGAGGACCGAATTGGTAAGATTAAATTTCATCTTGAGCTTGGGCCAGAGAATCCAATATCTACAGGATACCAAATCCAAAATTTTATGAATCCCTTTGTGAGAAAATAGGAGAGTTTTGATTCTTGGAGTTTCCATAAGTGATAGAATATCATCAGTGATATTGGGAAACCACCTGATATTATGAGAATTAAAAAATAGCCTAGTGAAAAATCCATCACCAATCCAATGTAGCAAAGGTTTCAGTGATTAATAAGCATTCCATATGTTTTTGGTAATGAAGGAGCTAAAAATCTTGACCAAGACCCTAGTGATAATTTAGGTGTGTAACTTGATATTGTTCCAACATTTTATTCCATAAGGAGTACAAGAATCAATGTAATGTTGAAGAATAATTTTCCAGGTCTGATTTCCTCAAAGACATCTCACTATCCACTTAGAACATGAAGCCACACTTTTCATGTAAATATAAATAATTCCCATTCCACCTTGATCGTGGGGAAGACAACAAACTTCCTAGGCCACTTGATGAAAGATATTTTAGCAAGTAATTTTACACCAAAGGTAGTCTCAGAGTATCTTGGAAAGTTTAGCAAAGGAAGCCTATAAGGAGGGGCACCAACACATATAATAATACACATGGGTGGCTGCAAGAATTTTTGTGCACACCTAGAATTTACCGGCCAAGGAAAGGGGTTTAGAAGACCATCGAGAAACATTATGTTAAACGAGCTATCAATCACATACTACCATAGAGTGATGGAATCACTATCAAAGGTAAAAGGAATGCCAAAAGAATTGAATTTTTCTCCTTTTCCAATCCACTTCCAAGGGTAAGATTTCAACCAATCTCCTCATTTGGTATATATATAAAAGGATGTTTATTTTTTGGTACATCATTTCACACAACAATTGCTATTTATACAATGTTTTCTATTTTTGGCTAAGAGGAAAGGATACTGGTGACTGTAGAATGGTATAATGTTTTCAACTCTTTCTTGTCTTATTGAATTGTTTTTTGTTTTTATGATGGTATTGCAGGTGAGGAGGACTAAATTTATATAATTTATTGCAAAATAGAAGGCAAATCAAATTGTACATTCAATAATTTTTTTTTACCTTTGTTGTTATAACTAACAAAAAAGATTAGCATATTAGTTTCAAATTTAGCTTTTTGTTTATCATACGCGGTCTCTTCACATTATATTTATTTTATTATTTTTGTTTAAGGTAGGATATGTAACATATGTTCATGTAATAAGTTCATATTAATCATCAGAAAACGTATTATAAGTAGATACAATCCCAAGTAGTGTAACTAATACACCAGGAAGCATCCTTAGAGATACCATGGTAATAACTTAAAGCATAGTACAACAAGAAGAAGTCAATCTTGTGATGCATCTAAGTGAATAATTCAGTGAAATGCTTGGTGTTTCTCCATAGACTGTTTATGTTTGTGGAGTCTGTTTTCATGGTAGAGTGTGGTACACCTTTTATGTGTTACACTCGGGTATTTTTACAGCAATCCTGCTTTCCGGTGAGTGGGTCAAGGGGGTTCGAGGGGGTGAAGCCCCCCCGATCGATGGGAGCTTGGGGACGAAACCCCTGAAGCAAATTTTCATGGGTGGTTTATTAACCCATGGGTAATGGGTAACCATTATGGGCTATTTTTGGGCCCATGGTTTTTTCGATACCCATTGTTTTAATACCCATGGTTTTGATACCCACGGTTTTGTATCAAACTTCTTAAGCAATTGTCTATTTATATGGTCTTATGCATATGATAGATAAACAATCAATGTGTTGCAGATGTGCTTTGAATTCAAATGTGAATTCTATAGAGTTTGTTGAGCGTAGCTCCAAACGGATCTAGGTATTGTATTAAGAGAGTGGAGGCTTGTAATAAAATCTGAACAAGTGATTCTTGGTGGACGTAGCCCAAATTGGGTGAACCACGTTAAATATTGTCTCTTTGTGTTGTGTTATTTTATTTTGCAACTTTATTTGAGATATGTAATAATTTCTGCATATTAGTTTCTACTGTTGCGATTATGTGAGGGATTATTCCGCATATTTTATCGCTTATTTCCTAACAATTGGTATCAGAGCCTGGTTTGGTTTGTTGAAGTGTTGAATCGTAGGGAAATTTTTTAGCTTGAGTGGGAGCTATGGCAGATAATGGAAGATCTAGGGTTGATAAATTCAACGGGCAAAATTTCAGTCTTTGGAAGATGCAGATGGAAGATTACCTTTATCAGAAACATCTTTATACTCCATTGTCTGAGAAGGTGAACAAACCCTTGAGTATGATAGATGTGGAATGGGATTTGTTGGATCGGAAGGCAGTTAGAACGATCTGGCTGTGTCTTGCATCTTCGGTATTATTAATGTTTCAAAGGAAAAGACTACAAAAGAACTAATGGATGCATTAGGGAAGTTGTATGAAAAACCCTCTGCCTCTAATAAGATATTTTTAATGAAAAAGTTGTTTAATATAAAGATGTCTGAGAATGGTTTAGTAGTAGATCATTTAAATGATTTCAATACGGTTGTGAATATGCTAACTTCTGTTACAATAGAATTTGATGAAGAAGTTAGGGCTTTATTAATTCTGTGCTCTTTACCTGAAAGTTGGAATAGCTTGGTAATGGCGGTAAGTAACTCGGTTCCAGCTAACTCGAAGCTGAAGTTTGAGGATGTTGTAGGGGTGATTCTAAGCAAGGAAATGTGAAGAAAAATCTTTAGTGAATCTTCTACTTCAGGGAATGCTTTGACAGTGGAAACTAGAGGGAGACAAAAGAATAGAAGAAACCATGGAAAATCAAAGGATCGGGCAAGGTCAAAATCCAAAAGAAAGATAGTATGCTGGCACTGTGGAAAGTCTGGGCATGCAAAGAAGGACTGTTAGGAGCTTCGAGATAAGAAGAAACAACAAGAAGAAAACAAGGAGACAAATGTGGCATCGGGTAATGTATGCTGGGATGCTTTGATTCTTTCTTTGCATAATATTAATGAATCTTGGGTTTTAGATTCGGGGGCTTCTTTTCATGCTACTCCACATAGGCATTATTTTGTTGATTATGTTCAAGGAGATTTTGGGCATGTTTTTATTGGTAATGATGAGCCTTGCAGTATAGTTGGAAAAGGTTCTATTCAGGTTAAAATGCAGAATGGGAATACATGGCTATTGAAGGATGTCAGACATGTGCCTACATTAAGGAGAAATTTGATATCAGTAGGGCAATTGGGAAGTGATGGTTGTATTTTGATATTTACAGCTGACTCTTGGAAGGTCACCAAGGGTGCTCTTGTGGTGGCAAGAGGTAAGAAGGTTGAAACCTTGTATTTAACCACTGATAGTACTAATGATTGTAATCTTGTGGCTTCAGATGTAGATACAATATTATGGCACTATAGGCTCGGTCACATGAGCCATAAGGGCATGGACATCATAAAGAATAATTTTCCTGGATATATAGAAACAAGTTTGGATTTCTGTGAGAAATGCATATATGGGAAATAGAAGCGAGTAAGGTTTCTCAAGGTTGGACCTACGAAGAAAGAGAGTAAGTTAGAGCTAGTAAATTCTGATGTGTGGGGGCCAGATCAGGTATCATCTCTTGGGGGTTCAAGTTATTATGTTACTTTTATTGATGATGCAACAAGGAAAGTTTGAGTTTATTGTATTAGAAACAAATCTGATGTATTTGATAATTTTGTTAAATGGAAAGCCTTGGTAGAGAATGAAACAGGCCTTAAGTTAAAATATCTTAGGTCAGATAATGGAGTGGAGTATTGCAGTAATGAATTTGATGATTAGTTTTCTAAGAATGGAATCCATAGGAAAAAGATAGTTCCAAGAACCCCGCAACAGAATGGGGTGTTAGAAAAGATGAACAAAACAATAATGGAATGTGCTAGGAGCATGAGGATACATGCAGGACTGCTTCTTTATTTTGGGCAGAAGTGGTGAGCACAGCTGTGTACTTGATAAACAGAGGACCCTCAAGTGCCTTGGATGGAGGCATACCTGAGGAGGCTTGGTACGGTAAAAAATTCGATTACTTATTTCTTAGAGTCTTTGGATGTGAGGTGTTTTTTCATATTGACAAGGATGATGGAACCAAGCTAGAGGCTAAATCAGAAAAATTCACTTTTATTGGTTATGGTGGTGATGACTTTGGATTTAAATGTTGGAGTATTAAAGGCAAGAAAATCATTCGGTCTAGGGATGTGGTCTTTAATGAGAAAGTCATGTATAAGCAACAATTGCAAGAAAAAAGGGAATAATCCAAGAAAGAATATGCAGTGGTAGAGGATATTTCGGATGGGAAAGTGACCCATGAATTAGTTCAGGAACCTACTCAATAAGAACCCCAAACTCCTACAGTGATGAGATCATCTAGGGTAAGAAAAGAACCTGAACGTTTTTCTCCTTCTCTTTATTATTTATTACTCACTGATAGTGGAGAGCCAGAGAGATTTGATGAAGCAATGTAGGTAGATGTCAGTAAGAAGTGGGAGCAATCCATGGATGAGGAGCATAAGTCTCTCATAGAGAACCAGACTTGGGATTTGGTGAAGCTACCAAAAGGAAAAAGAGCATTGCATAACAAGTGGGTCTACAGAGTTAAAGATGAAGAAGGACGAAAGAAAAGATATAAGGCCCGGTTGGTGGTCAAGGGGTTTGCACAGAAACAAGGTATAGATTTTGATGAGATTTTTTCTCCTATAGTAAAAATGACTTCTATCAGAACTATTCTTGGAATAGTGGCAACAGAAGACTTGCACTTAGAATAGTTAGATGTAAAGATTGCATTTCTCCATGGTGATTTGGAGGAGGAGCTATATATGCAGTGACCAGAAGGATATGAAGTCAAAGTTAAAGAGGAGATGGTGCGCAAACTGAAGAAGAGCTTGTATGGCCTGAAAAAAACTCCACGTCAATGATATAAGAAGTATGATAGCTTCATGATGGAGCAAGGTTATATTAGATGTCATTCTGACCATTGTGTGTATACAAAGAAATTTGAGGATGGAAGTTATATTATCTTGTGTTTGTATGTTGATGACATGTTGGTTGTAGGTAAAAACATGCAGGAAATAAAAGTACTCAAGAAACAACTAAGTGAATCCTTTGATATGAAGGATTTGGGGGCAGCCAGACAAATCCTTGATATGAGGGGAACCCAAGATAGGTAGAAACAGAAGCTGACTTTATCTCAGGAAGAGTACATTAAGATGGTATTGGACATGTTTAAATGCAGGATGCTAAACTGGTTGGGACTCCTTTGGCAAGCCATTTTAAGTTATCAAAGGAGCAGTGTCCTAAGATAGAGTAGGAAAAAAACCAGATGTCTAAGGTACCTTACTCATCAGCGGTTGGCAGTTTGATGTATGCTATGGTGTGCACTAGGCCTGATATTGCCCATGTAGTGGGAGCTATGAGTAGATTTATGAGTGATCCAGGTAAAGAGCATTGGCAAGCAGTAAAGTGGATCCTTCGGTATTTGAGAGGGACCATGGGGACAATTTTGTGCTACAGTGGATCAGACACCACTTTACGCGGTTATGTAGATTCAGACATGGTTGGAGATGTTGACAGCAGGAGGAGCACGACAGGTTACATTTCCACTGTAGGTGGGACAGTAGTGAGCTGGATTTCACGACTACAGAAGCTGGTGGCTTTATCGACCATGGAGGCTGAGTATGTTACTGCCACAGAGGCAAGCAAAGAGATGATTTGGTTACAACAATTTCTTGAGGAGTTGGGACATAAGCAGAAGGAATGTAAACTGCATAGTGATAGTCAGAGTGCTATACACCTAGCTAAGAAATCTGCTTTCCACTCCAGGACAAAGCATATACAATTGAGCTATCACTTCATCAGGACAACTTTGGAAGATGATAAGTTGAAGTTGGAGAAGATTCATACCAGTCAGAATCCTGCAGATATGATGACCAAGGTGGTCACAAGGGATAAACTAAAGCTATGTTCAGCTTTGGTTGGCCTTCGAGGATGAGAGTGAAGGATTGAGAAGCTTTCTTAGTGGAAATCAGTCTCCAAGTGGGAGATTGTTATGTTTGTGGAGCCTTTTTTCATGTTAGAGTGTGGTACATCTTCTATGTGTTACACTCGGGTATTTTTATGGTAGTCTCGCTCGTTGGTGAGCGGGTCAAGGGGGTTCGGGGGCGAAGCCCCTGAAGTAAATTTTCATGGGTGGTTTATTAATCCATGGGTAATGGGTAACCGTTATGGGCTGTTTTTGGGCCCATGGTTTTTTCGATACCCATTGTTTTGATACCCATGGATTTTTGCCCATGGTTTTGATACCCACAGTTTTGTATCAAAATGCTTAAGCAATTGTCTATTTATATGGTCTTATGCATATGATAGATAGACAAACAAATGTGTTGCAGAAGTGCTTTGAATTCGGATGTGAATTCTGTAGAGTTTGTTGAGCATAGCTCCAAATGGATCTGGGTATTGTATTGAGAGAGTGGAGGCTTGTAATAAAATCTGAGCAAGTGATTCTTGGTGGACGTAGCCCAAATTGGGTGAACCACATTAAATACTGTCTCTTTGTGTTGTGTTATTTTATTCTACAATTTTATTTGAGATCTGTAATAATTTCTGCATATAAGTTTCTACTATTGCGATTTTGTGAGGGATTATTCTGCTTATTTTATCGCTTATTTCCTAATATAGACCACCTTTTAGGAATATGACCTATCACATGAACATTTTCCAAATCCAAAGCCTAGTTGGCCAAAGCATTCACTACTTTATTACTCTCCTGACAAGTATGAATATAGAGTTTGTGTTACTATTTTTTTTATTAAGAGAACAATGCTCTACACAACAACCATATGACAATTACTACCTTCAAAAATAAATAAGTGATCCAAACTTTTATTCCTCTTTTGCCAATTGCTAGTTGAAGTCTCCTAAATAAAATAAAAATTTATTCTCATCTTAAGGTGGACCACGATCCTTGTGTCAAATTTCCATGCTAGATCTATAATTATTTTAGTGTTTCTTGTTTTTTATGTTGACACTTTAGTCATTTCATGTTTTCCCATGCTTGTACTTTAGTTCTTTGACACTATAATATTAATTTTCAATATAAGTTTCAATGTCAATTGCATTTTTCTAAATAGTTATATATTTATATTCTTTTCGAATTTTAACTGAACATAATTTGTTTAAGTTTCTTGTATAAAGGTCTCAAACTAATACAAGAATGAGCATAATGAAGTTACACTTAAATAATTTTAACAACTATTGTGCTTTAAGTGAAAAAGTAATTAGACCCCACATTATAGATAGCTAATTTGAAATTGACTTATGCAAATTAATACCTACCATAAAAATCTCCACCTTCAACAACTTACACCTTTCACACGAATAAGTCGTTTCGCGGCCCTTATATTGATTTAAGATTTATATTTGTATTTGCAATTATTTCATTTTTCTCAACACAAATTCTAGAAACATATTATCAATATTTAAATGTCTATAAATTATTTATATGAGAAAGTTATAGTAGTAATATGTATGGATCTCTTTCTTTTCTTCATATTAACTCTCGTCTACCTATTTTTACATATAATATAATATTAAAAAATACACGAGTATTTCTAAAACCCACTGAACTTGAGCAAACGTTAGATTCATTCCCTAGGGAATTTATTTTTACCCAAGTTTTGGATTTGCATAGGCAGTGAGATATTTAGAAGAAAGAAATCAACTCAATTGGCCACTGTAGACTAAACTTTCGTGTCCTCGTCAAGTTTGTTTTGTCGAGGGAAAGTAGGTAATATCTTGCTAAAAGACAATGGAACGAAGTTGACAACTACTAAATTAATCCCTCCTCACTTTTTAATGTCGCTGAAAATTTTCAAGCTCTGCGAGTGACTTGATGACCGAAGTAGAAGATTGCATATGCTCGGTAATAATGGAGATAATCTGATCAAAGAAAACGAGGAGCTAACGGAGCTGTGCCTCGACTTCAATTTACTCCAAACAAATTAGTCTTTTTTTTTTTAAATGTTAATAATGCCTAACATGTCTACCATACGATTTTATAAGACATTTTTATAGTTATATTTTGGTATATGGAGAATTAAATATGTTCATATTCATAGTAACTTTTAAATTGAAATAATCAATTATAAATTAATAATTTTATTTTGAATTTAAATACAATTATTAATATTCAAAGTTTTTTTATATTTGTAATAAGTTTTAAATTGGAACAATATATTAAAATTGAATTTAACTATAGTTATGGATTCACGGGTTCTCATTGCTTAATTAGGATGTTAACAATATTTTTTATTCTTATTTTAGGTTAAATATGTTTTTTTAATATATTTGTAATTTAATTTTTTTTAAATATATTTTACGAAAAAAGTCTAAAAAATTATTTTAATATGTTAACTGACTAACAACGAAAGACTAACATCAATGAGAACCATTCCAAATGAATTTTTAAGAATAAGAGTGAAAGAAATGTAATGTTGTGGAGCCTTTTTTCATGTATGGAAATATTGAAGACTACACACTAAAGTTATTGTACACTCTTCACATTTTTCTTGTCGGGGTTCTAGGTAGGGTTGGGCCACAAGATTACATTTTTGGCCTAAAAAAATGTTCCCAGCACCTTGGGAAACGTGCTCTTCTCATATGGGAAATATTTTGACCTATAGGTTCATGGCGCAGATTTAGCCCATGGTTTTGGTACCCATGGTACTATAAAACAACTTAAGAAGTTGCCTTTGAAGTAGGGAGACATAACATCGTAAAAGTGTGAGTTCAAGTTTGAATTCTGGAGAGTTTGTTAAGCACAACTTCAAACAGATCTGGGTATTTTATTGAGAGAAACAGGTGGCCTGTAGTAAAATCGCAGCAAGTAATTATTGGTAGATGTAGTCCAAATTGGGTGAACCACATTGAATATTGTCTATGTGTTGTGTTATTTTATTTTTCTACACTTTTATTTCAGATCTGTGATATTATTCTGCATATTAGTTTCTACTATTGTGATTCTATGTGGTATTGTTCTGCATATTTTATCCCTTATTTTGTCACAAGAAAAACTATACATTTTAGAATATTACATACTAATTTAATCCAAAGATGTTATTAACTAGATAAAATTTGCAGTCCAAATGGCTAACATTCAAAGTGTTTCTCATGTTTTTCCAAAAAACATAGTAGATATTTAGTCATGCCCCCCTCATTTTTTGACCATTGTAAAGTATTTTAAAAAATATTCGATGGAAATTTAGATAATATCATCTAGTTTAGGAAAAGATTTTGAATAATTTTTTAATGAGTATTTTTAAAAAATATTTTACATGTAAAAAGGCCTTAAAATTGATAAGTAATGGAACCCTAGCCCCCCACTCCCCCAACTACATCTAAAAGTGTTGAAATTTAGATTTTTGTGAATGTATATAGAATTAGTCATAGTTTGGGGCTATATAATTTTTATTCAATTTGGATGAATGAAACAAACGAAAAATAAAGAAAGATAGACATGCATAATTGTAGCAATAGAGGCAATATAAAAAGATAGTTCGAAATTAGTATAGATGGTAACCATATAATGATAAAAATATTTAGAGAGAGGAGTTTTCCCATCGTCAAATAATTGAATGAGTTTTTTTAGTGATTCTCATGTTGCAAGTGTGTTTTTTCCACTCAAGCCAAAAACATGGATTCAACTATGTTTTTGTAGTCCCACCACCTAGGTTTGGTTTATGTTTTATGCGTATGCTCTAAAAATAGTGCCACTCTACAGTTTATACAGCTATTCTCATAACTCTATGAGTTAAAGTATAAAAAATAGTTTTCAAAATCCAATCCAATACTTACTCATATTTTAGGATTTTAGAATTGAACCTAATTTTTTTAAGGTGTAAGTTTTACATTTGGTGTTTATTATGGGAAATCATATAGTCAGTTTCTAGGTTTTGTGGCCTTTCATATTGGTTGCTGACATTTATAGGAGATTTAGATGTGTCAAAATAAGATTTTTCAAACCTCAAAACTCCTTAAAGAATAATAATGGAAACTTATTATTTACCATTTATTTCATTAAATATGGACTCACACCCTGTCCTGCATGTTTATAACATTATTAAAAAAACATTAACAATAGGAATGGGTACACAGTATAACACACACGAGCTTCTTGTTCAGTGACTACCAAACTTACGAAATGAAAATACTTATGTGCCTTTTAGAACTACGTATGTGTTTTAATCAAAAAAGTATTTTTGGTCTACTTTTGGCCCCCCATCTACATGCACTTACCCCACAATAGTTTAACACATTTAAAAAAATACACCCATATACTAGTTTAGTACATTTAAAATAAACACACACACACACACACACACACACACACACACACACACACACACACACACACACACACACACACACACACACACACACACACACATGCGCGCGCGCGCATGCATGTATATATTTAGACCAAAAAGTGTTTAAAACTTAACATGGTTGCTCTTTCCTATTCATCATCATACATTTGTAGTTTACTGCTCATTCCATCCATTGGTAGACAAGCATTGGTATTTAAAAAATTGTTAAATTTAAAAATTAAAAAAAAAATGTTAAAGTTTAAATTTTTTTTTATACTGGAATATCAAAACCCAAAAATAAAAACCGTTTCCATATAATTTATTTGTAGATGTGCACAAATAATTATAAGCACTTCTATAATTATGACGAAAGGTATTTCGACTATGAGAAAGAGCCTCTGGTCATTCACGTCACAAGGTTAAATTTGACAGGTGTTTAGACGTTTTCCCGTACATCGACGTCTGTCTAGATGACCCTCTAATCTTGCGATCTTTGTACTTCCATAAACCTGTCCACGCCATGTAAATTAATGGTGCTATTATCATAAACGCTATTGCTTAGTACGACCGTGAAAACAAAAAAAATGTATACATCCTGTGTCGCGAACCCACAATAAGATACATATACCGCCCTTTTCCCAAACTGTAGAAAACGGATTGAGTAACTCTGTTAGCGCATCAATAATCACCGTCATCATGCTGAAGCCCAAATTTTTACTTCCCGGTGACAATGTCGTGCATGTAAAACACGAAAAATATTATAATATTTTATTTTATATATCGTAGATGCTCTAATATTCGTTTTGTATGTGTTTCAACAATTTTTCTTTCATCTTCCTATAATAGTAATACAAGGCTATGTTAATTAATTAATTAATTAATCATGTAATAACCGTGGTGGTTTAAAGGTTAAATGGGGGCATTGTTTTCAGTACCCCATTTAGCATAAAGAATTTTGAGGGGATAACAATTTTTTTAAAGTTCAATAAAAATAAAGCATTTCAAAGGTATAGATAATCTATCATTTATTAGTTTCTGACTCTACAACATTCAATTTTCTTCTACCTCACGCAACTGATTTAATTTTTAACATTTTTTTCTCACTTTTACCTCGAAAACCAATCATCCCTCAAGTCTATAGATTATAATGGTGCACAAGATATTTTATTTTCCTCCACATTTGCGTCCACTCCCCTATTAGAATCGATGCAATTTCAAGTCTTGACAATCTTTTGAAGGATTCCTAATACATATAAATAATTAGTTTCCTTTTTTATTTTTGAGGGGTTAAATTTTACGGTCGTTTACACATTTTTTTGTGATTTTAGCTGTAAAATACTTGTAAATATTTCAAATAACCGTCACATATTACTTGTAAATTTAATAAGTGACTGCCATTTTTAATATAGATTTGTATGTAACTTGTATTAATATATATTAACAATAATTTGTTAAATATTAAATAGTTGGTATGAATAACATGAATTTGTAATTTTGAAGGATAATATTGAATTATTTCCATAACCCAAATTTTTTTGGATAGGCATAGGTGGCCATTAAAGTTAACCCCTACTTCACATCAGTGCAACATTATAGTTAAAATAAAATTTCAATTTTTTCCCCATGAATGATATTTTGTGAATGATTCCAAGAAAACTCTTTTTTTGGCCATATTTGTATATACTCATTACACCAAAATGTTTGTTTACAAAGGGAAAGTGTGGGAGGCTCTGACATAAGATTTTGATCATTGTAGTCAACGCGGTTTTTAGTATAAATGTAAATTTACTAAATAATCTTCACTGTCCACGTCATCGACCGTATCACCGTCCAAGTCAGTATCATGTTTCTTGCTTGACTTTCAACAACTATGAATCATGATATGACAGGTGTTTATATTGATACTGATTTTGGTCATTGATTCAATTGAATAGATAATGGAAATGATAGGGGTGTTTCCATTCCATTTCAAATACGAACCCAAGACGCAATTTTCATGCGCAATTCCGAAGTGTTTTACAGTTCCAATTTTGTGCCAGAAATTCCCAAATGTGGGTGGTGTGCATAAGAGTGGGGGGGGGGGGGGTAGGATTTTTTTCTGCAAAGAAGAATTGACGGTGTAATTTCATAAATGAGTGTAGAAAAATCCAATTCAACAACTGAGGCAAATAATGGGAGATTGCACAAAACAACGAGATTTAGAAGAATCTTGCAATTATATTGGAAAATTTATTATCCTCGCGTAGAAATGATTAGCAAGAATACTACTAGGAATGAAATGAATGTGAAGAAAAATTATTCTCATTAGCTTATCATGTAACATTTAGATTCTCACTGTTAGTAATCTATTCTTGCCATATACCATCATACATGCCATCGTTGCAAATAATAACACAAAAGAAAAGCAAAGCACATTAATTTATCAAGAAATATGGCATAGATATCATCAAATCAGCTTCAATATGACCCATATCCAACTAATTTAGTTGTTGCGTTTGACTTGATTTTAGAGATTTCGAGCAAATGCACGAACTCCAAGTTTAATTTAGTTATTTTTTATTTAAGATTTTATTTACTAAAATATAAATCCATAAGTGAGGGGAATTTCAATTAATTTTAAGCCATATTAATTAATCTTTATGAAAATATTTCCTCTTACAATATTTCGTTTAAAATCATATATTAAACATTCTATTTTTATGGTAATGTGTATAATTGTTTAGGAAAAATAAAATCTCCTTATTTTAATTAGTTATTAGTTATTGATTTTAGTTTTAAAACCACTTGCATATCATTATTTATTTAATGTTTAAAAATTCTAAATCTTATCATTCAAAAATATGTATGAAATGTTTTATGAGTTTTTTAATATATATTTTAATTAAAATGATAATTATGTAGATTTTAATAGAACTATAATATTTATATATTATCTTAAAATAAAAATGATAGTCTATATTAAAAATAATGATAGTAAAAATTGGCATGCAAATTTAATATCTAATCTTTATATCTTATAATTTTGTAAAAATTCCATTTAATTGTTATAATTGACATTTTGTAATTGTAATTTGCTAGTGCTTCATTGCTCATGTAGGTTCTTAGACCCTCTTCCTTTTCCACTTATATTTGTAACTGGGTTTCAAACTTTTTATTATTCTAGGGTATGTGATCTCGCACCATTTGTTGTGATTTTCCTTTGATCTGCATGTTATGAAACATTTTATCTCTCGATGTGGATGTTTTGAAGCTTTTACCTCCATTTGAAATGACTTGAATTACTTTTAGAATCCATTTGCATGCCCCTTTTTGAATAACTCTCCTAGTTTGCCCTATTTTATTCCTAATTTCTTCAAAATCTGTGGGCTCTACCATTTTTTCCTATTTTTCCCCGACCATGGAAGCTCGAGAATGATCAATTTATATTTTTATGCCTTTGAAAAATCCAAATCCATGGTTGAAATATGCTTGGAAACATGTTTCACTTGGTTTTGTTTAAAAAAAAATCATCCTTAGCGAAAAACCAAATTCTAGGCATGAATGGTGAATTTATGTGTTTTTGATGGTCTGATGGGCGTCTTTTTCCTGTCGAATTATTCCTCAGCATTCGGTGGTCACGTGGCTTCTTTTGGTTAGTTAGGGGATGGCAGGGAAAATGTTTTAACTTGTCACTTTTTACTTTTTTGGAAAAAGGCAATTTTGGTCCCATAGCTCCGCTCAATTCTGATTGGTTCTTTTGGTACTTACATGGCTTCTTCTAATTGGATGAGGCATGACGGGTTTGTTTTATGAACTTGTTCTTTTTGGATACTTTGGAAAAAAAGTTTGAACTCACCCCGTGGTCCTGTCAAGCTCTGATTAAAGTCAAAATTTAAGTGGCAAGGAAAAAGTCTTACTTTGACCCCAGAAGGACACTTGGAAAAGTTAAAGTGGTGGGGAGGGGGCCATTTTGGGGATACTTTGACAAAATTTTGGCAAAATTGAGTAAAGGTTATTAAAATGGAAGTGGCACCCCCACCAAAGGTCTTACTTTTCCCCGTATGGACACGTGGCAAGTTGTTAACATTGAAGATGCGGGCCTTCAGAAATAAGTTGGATATTTTTCCTTTTGGAACAATGGAGTAAAGGTTCTAAAATGAGAAGCGTGAGCCCCCACCATATTATATTGAAGCTTTTGGGGTCCTTGAAGTTGTGCCATTGAGACACATGGTGGTTTGGAAAGTCAAGAGGTTGGTAGGCGGGCCATTGGAGGAAACTTGGAACCCTCTTGTTATTCAAAAGACTAAAATCATCAAAATGACCCACAGGCTAGAAAAAGAATAGTCAAAATTTTTCTCCAATCAATGGCGAAGGTGCGGACTTTTAGGGAAATTTGGAAAATTTTCCCCATTTGGGAGAAAGGAGTTAAAAGTAATAAAAGGAAGTGTTGTTCCACTAGGACCCACATCAGAAAACTAAGAAGCAGAAGGGCGGAGCTACAAGGAAAACTTGGAAAAAATTCCCTTTTATAAAAAAGAGGTGAAATAGTATAATTTAGCCACGGTTCCTTTGGGACCCACATTGGGACACGTGTTGTGCCCATTTTTCAAAGGCGGAGGGGTGGAGAAAATTGAGAAATTTTGCATTTTTTCCAAAAAGGTGTAAAAAGTAAAAAGAAACCCCTGGCTCCGTCTTAACTCGGATCTCCCATGTGCACGGTCCAAATTCAAAAGAAAGATCGACGAAAACTATGCATCTGTATCTGATTTTCTGCCATTTTTCTCCAAAGCTCCTAGGGATGCTTATTCTTATGGGTTTTTATCATTTCTTAGAGTCTCTTGCATGCCAAATGAAAAAGGAACATTAATTTGGTATCTTGGTTGGGTGGGAAAATTTTGAAGATGTCTTTTACCATTAAGATGTGATCTGACTATTGGCTTCAATCTGATTTTCCAGTTTTTCTTTCCTTAGCATGCAAAGAACCAGATTTGACAGATTGGAGGAGGAAGTAGTTGGTGCGTGAGATGAAGAATGAATTACCAGGTGAAGAATTGAATGTTGGAAATATTTGGAGGTATTTTCCCTCTGCACACCTGATAACCTTTTTGCAAATCTATTATGGGAGTCTCAACATACATAATGGTGCTTTGAATGTCTCTGATTTTGGGGGGAAAAATATGTTGTGAATGAAGTATTATAAATTGCATGAATTTTTCATGCAAATGGTTGGAGTGTTAGAGGTCCAGGACTGATTTTTCTAAGAGAAAAGCTTGATAGAACCCGTCCTTCTGAGAAACCATCTGAAGAAACTTGTTTATCTCCTTTGTGTTAAATTTGATCATGTCAAGGTGGTTACGAGTGTACAACCATTGACAAGATTTGAGATTGTTCTAGAAACTTTCCCCTGCTGATAAATTTAATCAAACTTGAGTTAATCTACGTTATTTTTGGGAAAAAATTGTGTTTGCTTCATTTCTGAATGTCTGCAAGTAGTTTTCTTGTTCCCGTTGCAATCTTACATTGAAATCTTTGTGAATCACACAAGATCTTATCCTTGTGATAGTTTGGTGGCATTTACAATTTCATTTATTAGAAGAGATTTCATTTGATAGTGAAATAAAAAAAATTTAAAATCACTGTGACTCCTAGCATGACTATAAGATTGTTTGTTAGCCTTTGAGGGTATCTTAGGCATGATGAAATAGAGGTTGATAATGTTTAGTTAAGTTTTCCAATTTGAGCCTTCATTTTGGATCCTTGAAGTTTGTGTGAAAAGTGTTGATCTGGGCCTCCATTGAAGCACATATTCTGGTTAAAGGAACATCCTAGCTATCCCGAAGCATTCTGTTGTTCAAGCTCTCCATTTTTGTAAAATTTCTCAAGGATCTGGTGAATCAAGTTCATCTCTGCCTCACCTCCCACCAAAAATTCATTTAAAAACAACCAATCATACCCATACTACCCCTATTTTTCCTGTGTGTGTACAAATGCATAATCTTTGTTACTAAAACATACAGAAGCAATCAGGTTTTCATTGTCTTTAGTGGCCTAAACCTTGCTTAGAAAATATCTCCATTATCTAGGGTGACAACTCGTGAGAGTTAGATTTTGTTATATTGATCATGTTTTCTTCAAGGTCTTCTCAATAACTCTACAACGAAGGACATCTCCATCTCCTCCACAAACAACAGGCTACAAAAGGGTCCTCTCACCCTGGTTGAAAGGCACAACCATAAAGTAGTGAGGATAGGTCAAATCCTCTTAAGGGTGCTACCCATTTCTCCACATCTGAGTGACAAAGAGCAAGCTGCATTCCCTCCCCGGATACAAAATGACACACAACATGCTCTGACTTTGCCTCTAAGCTTCCTTCAAATCCTGTGATGCTGCTCATCCTCTGAGGGAGAATCAATTTGGGTACCAACACCCGATTGGTGTCGTTGCTGGGGACATAGTGGTTACAGTTCATATTCAGACCCTGGTAAACACTTCTTATATGCTCTAAGTGCTAATACATTTTTTCAAACATCATCTTGTGTTCAGGCCTATAAGAAGTATTCAAAGTTGCAAGTGTTGTGTGCAATTCTTTCAGTTTCTACACCTAGTGCACTAGCTTTCATTGATAAATCTGGGTAAAGAAAAGTCAGATCATTCCATTTCCAGTTTCTAGTATTGATAGACATTTGACATATCATATTTTAGTGCATTTTCACAACTAAGGTGGAAATCCTTAGTGGTGACTCCCTGTTGATCTGATTCTTGATAAGTACCAGTGTCTTAACCTCTGTCAAGTGAGATTTGTTACTAATCTTTGCAAATATGGAAGGAAGAAGATCTTTCTTTGCTAGGGATCCTACTAGGACATTATTTCTAGAGCTAGGAAAAATAAAGTCAGAAGGAAGAAAATCCTGGAGAGTTGTTGGAGATCAGCAGTCAAGAAAAGGGATCTCCATTGATGAAAGTGATCGGCCTATCATTGAAGACTGTCATTCAAGTGCTTCTGAATCAGGTAGCCTCTTTGTGGAATTGAATTCTCCAACTGGAGAGGGGCCTTCATTTGAATTTGAAAAGTTTTCTTCTCATTCTTCCCCTGTCTTTTCAAAAGTTGATAGGGTTTTCCAAGAAACAAGGCCTTTAGGGGATATCCATTTTGAAATTTATACTCTTGTGTTTCAAAGACCCTCTGCCCCTTATCAATTTATTTCTCCTCCAAGGTCACCTCCTCAAAACAACATGGCCCAAACCCCACCTAAACCTCCATTTTTTGTAAACACCTTTGGTCCTATAAATTTTAGAGGGATGGTTGGTTATCCAAATGTAGTTCCCCAGGATGTGAGAAATAGATTACCAAAGTTCCAAGGAAACAACACTATAACTGGTGATCAACATTTAAAGCTTTTTATCAATATGATGGAAGACTTTGAGATTGAATATGAAGATGTATATATCAAATTATTTATCCATACTTTGGAAGAGGATGCAAGGGACTGGTATAAAGCTTTGCCAGATAATTCCATTGATTCTTGGACAGAGATGAACAATGCATTTAGATTGCAGTATGGTGATAGAACTGACCCTAGGTTTCTTCTATCAGAATTTGAAAACATCAAGAAGAATCCTAATGAGTCAGTACATGATTTCAACACAAGGTTTAACAAGACCTTGAGGAGATTTCCTGTTAGCTTAAGGCCATGTGATGAATCATGTTTGATCAAATATTCAGATGCATTTGATAAAAAAAATTCTTACTACTTGAGGGACAAAAACCCTACTAATTTGAGGCAGGCCTTCACCATGGCTCTGCAAATTGAGAACAACATCAAGGCAATTGGAAAGCCTCCAAAAAGGGAGGGTGTAAAACTAATTAACCCAGAAAAGCCTCAAACAAGTAAGGCTGCTGATTTGGAGGAAGTTGTGAAAACTTTGGTAGGGGCTGTCAAAGAAATATCATACAAATTAGCCCAGGAAGAAAAAGGAATTGGGCAGAGTTCACAAGGTCAACACAAGCAACAAGGCCAAGACAGGTTTACAAATCATCATAGAAATGATCAGAGATCTGATGACAGAGGCAAGGGACCTGTTGGATTTGGAAATAAATAGTCCCAGGCCAGGGAAAATAGAATGGTACCTGATCCTTTGGCTGCCAGAGTTGTTGTTGTGGAGGAGACATATGTCATTGATTGGTGTGGCAGATGTTTCATGCCCCATGCTCTATGTGAGGAAGATCAGTAAGAACAAGATGTTGATGATGATAATGATGATGATGTTTGCATGATGGGTTGCTCCACGAGCTCACAACAAGGGGCAACTTCAACTGAGGTAATAAGTGCTAGAACTACTACTGATTTTTGGGATTGCATCCACCGGGTACCTATTCTTCCTCCCTCTCATACTTTAGAAGTAGATACTATACAAGCTTTTGAATTTCCCAATAATGACTTTGAATATTTAAGAGATTTAATGATAAAGAAGTATGATGGAGGAATCCCATCTGAGGAGGACAGGCAGTTGTTGATGAATGTTGTTGTTGCCCAAGAGAAGGAGTATAACACAAGAAGTAGGGTTGTCAAAGGGACAGGGCCTCAGGCCAAGCCAAAAACTCCATTGCTTTCAAATATTCCTAAAGAGGCTCCTAAGAAAGATGCATCTACCAAGGGCCTTGCTGTCCCAAACAAAACTCATACCCCTCCTCATGCCCAAGCTGTCAAAAATCTTGTGCCATCTAATGAGTGTGTCAACCTTCCTTCCAATGTTGCCTTGCCAAAGTCTGTCCCTTATGATATTTCCCAAGTCTTGAGTCAGATCAAGATCTCAGTTCCAATTGTTGAGTTGCTTAGGATTCCTGAGCACAAGAAAAGGGCTTTTGAGTATTTGGGGCTGAAAGAGGAGAAGACTTCCCTAGGTAGAAATATAAACATTGTGGAGACTCCACCAGTCATTGAAGAGTTAGAGACACCACCAGTGTTGGAGGAACTAGGTGAACCACCTGAGGTTTATTTGGGGACATCCTTGGTGGAGTCTTAGCTAAATGTGGATCCATTCTTCACCACTTTGATCATTAAAGATAGATTGCTACACAACTGTATGTTTGACTCAGGGGCATCATGCAATGTTATGCCTCTAGAAGTCATGAATGAGATGGATATCAAAGTAACAACAACATATGGGAAGTGTACTACTATGGACTCCAGAGAAGTGCCAGTGGTGGGATGTGTGAAAGGTCTGGTGGTGCAACTTGTAGCTTACCCAGGTAAAAACCTGACGCTTGATGTTGTTATTGTTGATTGCCTAGCCAAGTGGGGTATGTTGTTATCTAGAAAATGGGCTACAAGTGTTGGTGGGAGTGTTCAAATGGACATGTCCTATGCTACCATCCCAATTGAGGGCAGCCTTGTCAGGTTGTATGGAGAAAAGAAGATGTTGCACCTTATTGAAGATCCCAACAATGCATCTTATGAAGTATTGTACACAAGTGTTGGTGCTGATAACTTTGTAGGATTTGTAATGGAAAAGAGCACAAGATTGAAGAATGCAAGTGTCTTGAACAGGTAGGATCTCCTTGGACTTTATTTTTTGATGGAGCTTGCTCCAAGTTCGGAAATGGTGTTGGTGTTGTTCTGATCTCTCCAGGCCAGGAAGAATTTTTCTTTTCCTTTAAACTCAACTTTGAGTGCACTAACAACATTGCTGAGTATGAGGCACTATTGTTAGGTCTGAGGATTGCTTGGAAATATGGTGTTAAAGACATCATTGTCAAAGGAGATTCAGAATTAATTGTAAAGCAAGTCAGAAAACTTTATGCCACAAAAAATCAGTGAATGAAACAATACAAGCATGCAGTTTGGGATCTCATTGAGATGTTTGATTCATTCAATATTGTGCATCATGATAGGAAGTTCAATGATTTGGAAGAAAAACTTGCAGTATTGGGATCTCAGTTTGATAATTGTAAAGTATCCCCATATTGTGAATATGATGTTGAGGTGTTAACTAGGCCATCTGTACCTGACAACATTAAACATTGGCAAGTTTTTGATGATGATGCTCAGGTCAGAATATTTCTGTAGAACAAAGGGGAGTTTTCTGATCAAAGTATTGATTGGGAGCCAATGGTGTGCATAGAAAAGGGTAAAGAAACCTTGTTTGGAAAAGGCATCATCCAACTAAAGACTAATACCATTCCTAGAGGGTTGGTTGCTCTTGAATCCAACTTTGATAATGTTGATCACATTATTAACAGATGCATAGCAGCCTCAAGGGATGTTGAGGAGCATGACCTTGGCACAAAGGAGAAACCAAGGAAGATCTGGTTGGGAAGCAATCTCAGCAAGGAGGAAAAATAGTCTTATGTCCAATTGCTGAAAAAATATCAAGATTGCATGGCTTGGACTTATTCTAAATTAAAGGCATACAGAGAGGATCTGTTTCAACATGAGATTCCCTTGGAATCTAATGAAAAACCATTCAGGTAGAAACAAAGGCCAATCAATCCACTCCTATCTCTTAAAATGCAAGAGGAACTGAAGAAACTGAGGGATGGAGGGATTATTCAGCCTACAAGGTATTCTTCTTGGGTTGTAAACCTAGTACCAGTTAGAAAGAAGAATGGTGACATCAGGCTGTGTGTGGACTTTAGAAATATGAACAGAGCATCAATGAAGGATAATTATCCTTTACCAAACATGGAAAACATGTTGCAGTTAGTGACCGGTTCTGAGCTGCTATCTACCCTGGATGGCTTCTCTGGTTATAACCAAGTTGTTGTAAAGGAATCAGAAAGAATTAAGACAGCCTTTACCACCCCTTGGGGAACATATGTATATGTTAGGATGCCCTTTGGACTGATGAATGCTAGAGCAACCTTTCAAAGAGAAATGGATGTTGCTTTTTTTGGTTACATCAATGATTTTATTGTTGTCTACCAAGATGATGTAACTGTGTTCTCTAGAAAGAGAGGTGATCATTTGCAGCACTTGGAGAAAATGCTGATAAGATGTAGAGAATATGGCATTTCACTCAATCCAAAGAAGTTCCATTTCGGAGTACAGAAGGAAAAATTGCTTGGTCACATTGTGTCACAAGAAGGGGTAATGATTGATCCAGAAAGGGTAGAGGCCATCAACAAGGTCCCAATTCTGAGAACCAAGAAGGGGATTCAGTCCTTCTTTGGGAAGATAAACTTTATCAGGAGATTCATATCAAACTTTGTTGAGTTGACCATTCCAATCACTGGCATGCTAAAGAAGGACCAGGCCATCAAATGGGAGGAGGATGCCATTCAAGCTTTCAATGGGATCAAGGAGGCATTAAAGCATGCCCCTGTTTTAGCAGCTCCAGATTATAAGAAGCCTTTCCAACTGTTTTCTTTTTCTTCAGAGAACACTATTGCATCTGTCTTGTTGCAGAAAGATGATGAAGGGGCTGAGAGGCCAATTGGCTTTTTTAGTAAGGCATTGCAGGGGCTGAGCTGAAATACACTATTATGGAGAAACAAGCATTTTCCTTGGTAAAAGCAACAAAGGTTTTCAGGCCTTACATTTTGAGCTCTAAAATTGTTGCTTATGTTCCCCACACTATGGTGAAAGACATCTTATCAGAGATGGAAGTCTCAAGAAAAATATGTAGATGGGTGAACAAGTTGCAAGAATATGACATGGATATCCAAACCATGAAGTTGGTGAGAGGTTTGGGCTTGGCTAAGCTTATGGATGAGAGAAACTTGCAAACTATTGAGGTAAATGAGGTAGAAGAAGGAAGGGTAGATGTTTTTGAAAAATTGATGAGTTCTGAGTGGTACAAAGATGTAATTTTTTTTATCTCAGACATCTATACTTCCCTGAGTATTTGAGTAAGAACCAGAAAAGAGCCCTTAAGTTGGCTTCCCAGAAATATGTCATTACTAATTATGGGTTAGCTTGGAAGAACCCTGAGGGAGTTCTCTTAAGGTGCATTACTGAAGATGAAGCCCCCAAGATAATTGTTGATCTCCATGGAGGAGTTTGTGGGGGGGAATTTTGCTGGAAGAGTCACAACACACAAGATCCCGAGGGCTGGTTATTGGTGGCCAACTCTCTTCAAGGATACAACTCTTTTGGTTAGAAGATGTGAGAGTTTCTAGTGCTTCTCTGGAAGACTGAAAGCTTCAGGCTCCCTACCTTTGTAGCCTGTATCAATTGAAGCCCCATTCAAGCAATGGGGAATGGATTTCATTGGTGAGATTTCAGACCCTTCAAGTGTTGGCCATAAGTGGATTCTTGTAGCCACTGATTACTTCACCAAGTGGGTGGAGGAAATCCCCACCAAAAGAGAAACACACCAAATTGTCATGGATTTTATGTTGAACCATATCATCTGTAGGTTTGGAGTGCCAGTTAAAATTGTTGCTGACAATGCCATGAGCTTCAGAGCTAAACCTTTGGTGGAAATGTGCAAAGAATATGGGATCAATTTGACATATGCTTCTAATTACAATCCCCAAGGAAATGGACAAGTTGAGTCCAGTAATAAAAATTTGTTGAAGATTATCAGAAGAACCTTGGAGCTGAACAAAAGAAAATGGGGTGAACAACTGAAGTTCGTTGTTTGGGCTGACATAATTACTGTTAAAAGAGCCACTAGAAAAAGTCCATTTGAATTGGTGTATGGCACTCAAGCTCTGCTGCCCCTGCATATGCAACTATCCTCATATCAGTTCATTCAACAACTAGAAGATCAAGAAGTTAGTCCATATGAGGCTCGCATTAACCAGATTGTTGAACTTGATGAAGAAAGGAGAGCATCTCACCAAAGGCATGTGAAGTTCAGAGAAAAATTGAAGAAGTTATTTGACAAGAAGGTCACTCCCAGAGCTTTCAACATTGGAGATCTTGTGTTGTTGTGGGATAGAAGACATGAAGACAAGGGCAAGCATGGTAAATTTGATGCACTGTGGATGGGCCCTTACTCCATTGACATTCAGATTGGTGAGCATACCTTCTTCTTGAAAGATTTGGATGGTGAATTGCTCAAATTTCCTGTTAATGGTAGGAACTTGAAACATTTCTTGGATTGATTCCCTAGAATCAAGGTGAGCATCATTTGTATAGTGTATAGCTTGTTGGTTGCTTTCTGTCTTTTGTGTTTTTGCTCATTCTGGTCCTCGGTGACTTGGTTTTACTGGTTTCTCAGTTCAGTTTTTGGAGGATGGTTGTGGTTGTTCCACTATGCTAGCTTATTCTTTGACTCCATTTCCCAATGGTCTATTCTTGGCACTTGGTCTACTAGTTGTTCTTGTGGCACTCGCAGGGAGTGCCCATCCCCGAGTCGGAGCCAATGTTGGTGCTCATTTTGATCTCACACCATTTTCCCTGATTTTCCTTTGATCTGTGTGTTATGAAACATTTTATCTCTCGATGTGGATGTTCTGAAGCTTTTACCTCCATTTGAATGCCTTGAATTGTTTACAGAATCCATTGTCATGCCCTTTTTGAAGAAGTCTCTGAGTTTTCCCTGTTTTTTGCCTAATTTCTTCAAAATCCGCAGGCTCTGTCATTTTTTCCTATTTTTCCCCAACCATGGAAGCTCGAGAATGATCAATTTATATTTGTATGCCTTTGAAAATCCAAATCCATGGTCGAAAGATGCTTGGAACCATGATTCACTTGGTTTTGTTTCAAAAAAATTCATCCTTAGTGAAAAATCAGATTCTGGGCATGAATGGTGAATTTATGTGTTTTTGACAGTCTGACGGGCATATTTTCCTATCAAATTATTCCTCAGCATTTGGCAGTCACGTGGCTTCTTTTGGTTGGTCAGGGGATGGCGGGAAAATGTTTTAACTTGTCTCTTAGTGCTTTTTTGGAAAAAAGGCAATTTTGGTCCCGTAGCTCTACTCAATTCTGATTGGTTCTTTTGGTACTTACGTGGCTTCTTCTAATTGGATGAGGTGCGACAGGTTTGTTTTATGAACTTGTTATTTTTGGCTACTTTGGAAAAAAGTTTGAACTCACCCCGTGGCCCCGCCAAGCTCTGATTAAAGCAAAATTTAAGTGGCCGGGAAGATTTCTTATTTTTTACCCCGAAGGTGTATACGTGTTCATTTTTTATTTGATGCAGCCCGGCTCTTTTTGGTGAAATTTTCCACTTTGGTCAATTTGTAAAAAATTCAAATTGGCCCCGCCCAATAGCATCTAATTGAAACAAATATGAAGGTCTTACTTTGACCCCGTAGAAGGACACATGGCAAAGTTAAAAGCGGAGATGCGGGCCTTCAGAAGCAAGTTGGATACTTTTCCCTTTTGGAAAAATGGAATAAAGGTTCTAAAATGGAAGTGCCCCCACCAAATCATATTGAAGCTTTATAAGGTTCTTGAAGATGCGCCATTGAGACACGTGGCGGTTTGAAAAGTCAAGAGGCAGGGAGGCGGGCCATCGGGGGCAACTTGGATTTTTTGCCCCTTGTTATTCAAAAGATTAAAATCATCAAAATGACCCATGGGCCCGATAGAGAATAGTCAAAATTTTGTTCCAGTCAATGGTGGAGGTGCGGAATTTCGGGGGAAATTTGGAAAATTTTCCTTTTGTGGAGAAAGGAGTTAAAAGTGTAAAAGGAAGCATGGTTCCGATGGGACCCACATCAGAAACTAGAAGCAGAAGGGTGGAGCTGTGGGGAAAACTTGGAAAAATTTCCCTTTTCCAAAAAAGAGGTGAAATAGTAAAATTTAGCTATGGTTCCTTTGGGACCCACATTGGGACACGTGTCAAGCCCATTTTTCAAAGGCGGAGGGGCGGAGCAAATTGAGAAATTTTGCATTTTTTCCAAAAAGGTGTAAAAAGTAAAAAGAACCCCCAGGCCCATCTTAACTCAGATCTCCCACATGGATGGTCCAAATTCAAAAGAAAGATCAATGAAAACTGTGCATCTGTATCTGATTTTCTACCATTTTTCTCCAAAGCTCCTAGGGATGTGTATTCTTATGGTTTTTTATCATTTCTTGGAGTCTCCTGCATGCCAAATGAAGAGGAACATTAATCTGATATCTTGGTTTGGTGGGAAAAATTATGAAAACATCTTTTGCCATTAAGATGTGATCTAGCCATTGGCTTCGATCTGATTTTCCAGTTTTTCCTTCCTTGGCATGCAAAGAACCAGATTTGACAGATTGGAGGAGGAAGTAGTTGGCACGCGAGATGAAGAACGACTTACCAGGTGAAGAATTGAATGCTGGAAATATTTGGAGAGATTTTCCTTCTACACACCTGACAACATTTTTAAATCTGATTCTGGGAGTCATTGTCAAGGTCGTAACATGCAATGGTGCTTTGAATGTTTCTGGTTTTGGGGGGAAAACTCTGTTGTAAATGAAGTATTATAAATTACATGAATTTTTCATGTAAATGGTTGGAGTGTTAGAGGTCGGGACTGATTTTTCTAAGAGAAAATCTTGATAGAACCCATCCTTCTGAGAAACCATCTGAAGAAACCTGTTTATCTCCTTTGTGTTAAATTTGATCATGTCAAGGTGGTTACGAGTGTACAACCATTGACAAGCTCTGAGATTGTTCTAGAAACTTTCCCCTGCTGATAAATTTAATCAAACTTGAGTTAATCTACGTTATTTTTGGGAAAAAAATTGTGTTTGCTTCATTTCTGAATGTCTGCAAGTAGTTTTCTTGTTCCCGTTGCAATCTTACATTGAAATCTTTGTGAATCACACAAGATCTTATCCTTGTGATAGTTTGGTGGCATTTGCAATTTCATTTATCAGAAGAGATTTCATTTGATAGTGAAATAAAAAAATTTAAAATCACTGTGACTCCTAGCATGACTATAAGATTGTTTGTTAGCCTTTGAGGGTATCTTAGGTGTGATGAAATAGAGGTTGATAATGTTTAGTTAAGTTTTCCAATTTGAGCCTTCATTTTGGATCCTTGAAGTTTGTGTGAAAAGTGCTGATCTAGGCCTCCATTGAAGCACATATTCTGGTTAAAGGAACATCCTAGCTATCCTGAAGCATTCTGTTGTTCAAGCTCTCCATTTTTGTAAAATTTCTCAAGGATCTAGTGAATCAAGTTCATCTCTACCTCACCTCCCACCAAAAATTCATTTAAAAACAACCAATCATACCCATACTACCCCTATTTGTCATGTGTGTGTACAAATGCATAATCTCTGTTACTAAAACATACAGAAGTAATCAGGTTTTCATTGTCTTTAGTAGCCTGAACCTTTCTTAGAAAATATCTCCATTATCTAGGGTGACAACTCGTGAGAGTTAGATTTTGTTGTATTGATCATGTTTTCTTCAAGGTCTTCTCAATAACTCTGCAATGAAGGACATCTCCATCTCCTCCACAAACAACAGGCTACAAAAGGGTCCTCTCACCCTGGTTGAAAGGCACAACCATAAAGTAGTGAGGATAGGTCAAATCCTCTTAAGGGTGCTACCCATTTCTCCACATCGGAGTGACAAAGAAAAAGCTTCATTCCTTCCTTAGCTATAAAACAACACACAACGTGCTCTACTTTCCTCTAAGATTCCAGTCAAAACTTGTTAAATCATCCCCCCTCTTCTTGTCGTAATCTAAAATGTAACTTTCTTCCCAATTCTTATGATTCTTATATTATGATTTTATTTCATATTTTGGATCTTCAACTCTGTGTTCCTCACAAATATGAACTTCCTCTTCTTGATCTTCTTCATGATCCTCTTCAATTTCCTCTGTAACTTTTCCTTCTTCTTCGTCTTCTCAAGAATATTCTAATTTTTCATCTATAATTCCACCTTTTCCTTTTATTTTGTATCAATGTTTTGTTTCTCACCCCCCACAATATTCCTAATAGCTGGATGAATCTCTTCCTTTCCTTCTGAACCCCCCACTCAATAATAGGACTATAACCTATAGTAGCATTGTTCTTTTTCTCAAGCTCCCTCCATTCCTCAATGTGTCCTACCTCCACCTCTTGATCTGATAATTTTTATACCATGTTTTCCTACCCCCCGTAACCACTAGCATTATTCCCTACCATTTTTACATTTGAAACAAAAAAAATAGGCAATCCTTTGTATTCAAATTTTTGGTCCCACACCCCAAAACTAGAAGTTAGGTAGATAGATGAGGGAAGAGGGTCATCTAGGATAGATGAAAAAAGTGGTTGCAATATTGTTAGATAAGTAGTCCATAATGGTGGTTGCCATGTCTTAGGGTAGATACAGTTCATTTTCAATTATTTTTGGAACCAATGTTCAAAAGGATAAACGTAATTTTGATGAAATCTTAGAAGGCTTTGTGACCTTCATTTTTACTGATTTGGATAAATTATAACACAACCCACTTTTTTTTAATTTGCCCTAGTTCACAACGTTATCCCTAAAATGATTATGTTTCCACATGAAAATACAATAAAACTAAACCATAATTCAACATAAACAAAAATAGTTACTAATGAAGGTAATTTAAAATTAAGAATTATATTTTGTTGGTTGTGTAGATCATGGGTGAAAAAATAGAAGAAGTAAGAGTTGTGGAGGATATAAATTAGAGAAGGGCATAAATTTCCCATTAGTTGAATATGCTTTTATAGATTTTCTCAGTAAAACACATACTGAATGAGAAAATATGAATTAAAACATTTCCTCCATGATAAATTTTGCAATCTAATGCTCTATTATTCAATAGAAACCTCCAAAATAAAGTTTGAAAATTCTTTCTTTCTGAGCTACTGACTAACTCTTGCTTCCACATGATCACAGGTCATTATTCTCTTTTTCAATCAGGTTATTTTGGATAAATTTTCTTAGTAAAAATTTCTATTTATATTTCCCTTTATATTAATGAAAATAAAAGATAATTACATTAGCATGGGTTATCAGAGAACTCAGAGTCCCACAAAAATTCCACATAAGCCATATAAAACACTCAAAGGGAAAATAGAAAATCACGATAAATACATAGAACTAGAGATTACTAGGAACATGCTGACACTCTAGGAGTAGGAAGATTATCTTGGGGAGGGATGAACACTCCACTAGATGGCTTAGATAAAGGAGGGTCCATGTACTACCCATCTTGATCATGCATTTACATATGTAATGGAACAGTAATCCCCGCACAAGGGGGGAGAGAGCTAAAATTAATGTCAACGTTAGGTGGAGGAGAGGCCCACCTTGGAGAAATAGTAACGCCCTTCCCCCACAGAGGATGGCTCTTGTCTTGTACAAAATAGTACAGAGCTGAATGATGACCTTGAGGAGAGGTGGAGCAATGGCTAGAAGAATGGATTTTGTGACGTGGTCGTAGTGGAGGAATCTGAAAAGGAGGAGATGATTGAGGTGGTGATAGAAAAGGTTCTAGAGGGACCTAATTCATCATGCATGGTACACTCCCCTAGTGTGCAAAAACATCCTACAAATGAGAAAATTACAGAGTAACTTAATCTTCTTGAACTTGAAAATATATGCTCACAATAGATAATATAACCACTTTGTCATTAGTGGAAAATAAAGCAAAAAATTGATCATTCCGGAGTAACATAGAATTTAGAGCTTTCCAAATATGAATAGAATACAAGCTCTAAATAACTGCCACATAGTCTCAAAATAATTAGGCCACGTGTTGAAGTCTCAAAATAAATCCAGACGCCAATGACAAAATTCAAGGTGGTAGGGTTGAAAGAAGGAATGAATCCAAGACCAAATAGCCTAAGCACGGGGGAAAGACCAAAAGAAATGCTTAAAAGATTAAGGTTTAGAATAGAAAAGTCATTTAGGATTGGGGATGAAAATGTGACCTAGAATTTTGCCGATAGGAAGGTCCTAATAAATAAGGCACCAAAGAAAATGGTTAACTTTATGGTCAAGATGGGAGTTCCAATCACGAGAAAGCTTACGAAGCTAGGTGGATTGTGCAGAATGCAGGCCCTAACATGCATTATGTTGGTAAATGGTAGGTGAGATAGGGCTCAATAGCTAGTAAATGGTGTCATCATTGTAGCGAGAAAGTCAATATCATGATTCCACTGTAAATCATGCCAGAATGTAGCTAAGAGTTTTAAGCCCATTTTTTTTTAGAATAACATATGTCATCAATTCTTGAAATCTATAGATAGACAACATGTATGAATTGGTAAGATTAAATTTCATCTTGATCTTGGACCAGGGAACCCAGTCTCTTCGAAAGAACAAATCCATAATGTTATGAATACCTTTGTGAGAAAACTGGAGAGTTTTGATTCCCCGAGTTTCCTTAAGTGAGATAATATCATCAACAATGATGGGAAACCACCCAATATTATGAGAATTGAAATAAATCCCAATGTGAAATCTAATGCAGTAGGGGTTTCACTAATTAAAAAGCATTCCATATGTTTTTGGCAATGAAGGAGCTAGAAATATTGACCGGGACCCTAGTGATAATTTAGGTGTGCAACTTGATACTGTTTGAATATTTTTTTCCATAGGGAGCACCAAAAGCAATGCAATGTCGAAGATGAATTTTCCAGGCTTGATTTCTTGAAAGACATATTACTATCCATTTAGAACATAAAACAACACTTTTCCTATAAATATCAATAATTCCCATTCCATCTTGATCATGGGGAAGACAACAAACTTCCTAGGCCACTTGAAGAAAGATATACGAGCCAAAACCTCTACACCGAAGATAGTCTCGAAGCATCTTGGAAAGTTTAGTGAAGGAAGTCTAGGAGGGGCACCAACACGCATAATAATACACATGAGTGGCCACAAGAATATTGGTGAACACCTGGAATTGACTAGCCAAGGGAAGGGGTTTAAAAGACCATGAAGAAACATTATGTTCAACGAGCTATCAATCACGTACTATCATAGATTGGTGGAATCACTATTAAAGGTAAAAGGAAAGCCCAAGAATTTAAATGTTTTTCCTTTTCCTATCCACTTCTAGGGGTAAGAGTTCAACCAATCCTCTCCTTTAGTCTATATATAAGAGGATACTTCTTTTTTGGTACATCATTTCACACAACATTTGCTATTTATACAATGTTTTCTTTTTTTGGGTTAGAGGAAAAGATATCGGTGAGGGTAGAATGGTATAATAAAATTAAACTTAATTATTTTAAACAACTATTGTGCTTTCAGTGAAAAAGTAATTAGAACCCACATTATAAATATTTAATTTGAAATTTATTTATGCAAATTAATACCTACCATAGAAATCTCCACCTTCAACAACTTACACCTTTCACATGAATAATTTGTTTCGTGGCCCTTATATTGATTTAAGATTTATATTTGTATTTGAAATTATTTTATTTTTCTGAATACAAATTCTAGAAACATATTATCAATATTTAAATGTCTATAAATTATTTATATGAGAAAGTTATACTAGTAATATGTATAGATATCTTTCTTTTCTTCATATTAACTCTCGTTTTCCTATTTTTACATATAATATAATATTAAAAAATACACTAATATTTTTAAAACCCAACTAGCTCAAGCAAATGTTAGATTCATTCCCTAGGGAATTTATTTTTACATAAGTTTTGGATTTGCTTAGGCAGTGAGATATTTAGAAGAAAGAAATGAACTCAATTGGTCATTGGTAGACTAAAGTTTCGTGTGCTTGTCAAGTTTGTTTTGTCCCAGGAAAGTAGGTAATATCTTCCTAAAAGACAATGCAATGAAGTTGACAACCACTAAATTCATCCCTCCTCACTTTTTAATGTGGCTCAAAATTTTCAAGCTCTGAGACTGACTTGATTACTGAAGTAGAAGATTGCATATGTTCGGTAATAATGGAGATAATCTGATAAAAGAAAATAAGTAGCTAACGGAGCCATGCCATGACTTCAATTTACTTCAAAAAAATTAGTCTTATTTGGACCATGGAAGCCCAATAAAAGGGATGACTTACAAATGCTATTCCTAGAATAAATTGTAATTCATTTTTAAATGTCTCACATGTGAGGTTTATTTTTTGAAACCCTAGTTGAAGGAAATTACAATATTAGACTTCTTATCTTTGATTTGGATTGTTATGAAGGTCGTCAATGATGAAATAATTTTTTTTTAATGTTAATAATACCTAACATGTGTGATGCCTACGAAAACAACCCACTCGAGACCCAAGGACAACCTAGGATTAGTTAGGAAAATTATGGAATAATTTTTTTTTGTTTAAAGGAGTCTACAACCAGGTTACAAAACAAAAGTTGCGACTAACAAGTTCCAAATCAATTCTAATACACTAGAATATTATTTTATTTAATTAACAATTATTAGAGGTCACAAGGTCCAAAAATTAGGGTTAGAAAATTCAATTAGGGCCAGAGGGTAATTTCTCATCATACCCACTCTTTAACAAAATTTAAAGATTCAACTTGATTTTTCTCAAAGTTAGTGCATTCAAAATTTACCAAAATCATTCCCATTGGATGGAAAATTTCCTCACCTTTCTAGTGATATAAAGAAGTCCTCCTAACTCCTCATAATTCTCAAATTATGGGTTAGTGGGCCTTGGGGTGAAAATTTTCTCCAAGAGTGGGCCTGCGGGCCTAGGGGAGAAAATTTTCCCCAGGGGAGGGTCGGCGGGCCACGGAGAGAAATATTTCCCCACGATGGGTCTGCGGGCCATGGGGAGAAATTTTTCCTAGGGAAGGAGTCGGGTCAGTGGGGCTGCGGGAGACGTTTTGGGAAATTCCCTTGTGGGGTGAAAAGCCACCCTTGCACATGCGTTCTTGCGAGTCTGCAAGTCCACAAGGGACACGTGGCACCTTTTAAACCAACCTGAGGAAAGTAGGGCGGTGGGGGTAGAATAATTTTAACACCTAGAGGGGTGAAAGGGTAAAATTCACCTGCACCTCTACCGACACTTCGTGATGCCACGTGTCAGCTCCTGATTGGCTGCGGGCTGGCAGGGTGGTGGGGAAAATTTAGAAAATTTTCCCAATTTTTTTTCGAGAATGAAAAAGATAGAAAAGAACCTACTCCTTTTCCAATGTCTCACGATGCCACGTGGCATCTTCTGGTTAGGTGTAGGGTGGTGGGGCGGCGGGAAAAATTTAGAAAATTTTCCCAAAATTTTTCTGAAGCGCTAAGTTAAAAAGGGATCTGCCCCTTCGACAACGCCTCATGGTGCAATGTGGTAGCCTCTAATTGGTTGCTTGGTGGTGGAGAAAATTAGGAACATTTTCCCAAAAAAAATTGAAGTTCTACTGGAAAATTCGGACCCGCGTGTCCGCCAAAGAAATTTTTCCCAAATTTTTTTAACACTTATAATTATTTTTTTAACATTGAATGAAGAAAAACTTCAGAAGGACATAAATTTTGATAGAGAGCTCAGTTTTGGGAAACAAGGACTTTCCAGAAATCTCTTGACATCCTCTTTGCACATGATTCATTAAATTTTAGTTTTGATAAAATTTAAGGAGTAAATTTTGTGAAAATGTTTTGTAGGCTTTTTACACTGCGAACTGGTAAATTTTAACTTAAAAAATTTTGTTCAAATTTTTCATTCTTTCTCCTTCAACATGTCAAATAGACATGGAGGTTTCCATTAGGAAGGTGATAGGATAGATTGCAAGTGTAAAATTGTTGGATTGATTTGCATTTCAAAATTTACATCTATTGACAACAAAACGACTGAAAGAGGGTTGAGCCCATTTTTTGATAAGTTTTCTAAGAAGTTCCTTAAGCAATTTTGTCTAATTGGATTCGTTTAGGGCATACTACTTCAATTTAATCATTTTGTTTTTTATTTCATTGTTGTAGGTTCGAACTGTGTATTTTTGGATAGAGTATTTTCAAGTTTAAAAGTACAAAACAGAGATCAAATTTTAAAGGATCTATTCACCATTTTCATCTTCCAAGTATTAGGATTCATTCCCATTTTAATCTAAAACATTTAATTGATTCAATTTAACTATTCAAAATTTAGAATACATCTCTGATTTCCAATTTTCACATATTTCAAAGGGAGAGTATTACACTTCCTTCACACACATTTCTTTCTTTCAAACAGATATTTCAATTACATTTAAAAGGTCATATTCGATACCACAATGTAATTTGAGAAAGGTAGTACATCATTTATTTATTTCAAAATGTAACTTTACAAAATATGTATCCTTCTTTGACATTCATCCAACAAAACAAAAAAAAGGAGTATAACTCTTTTACATTTTGAATTTCAGCTTTCATTGTCAATACAAAGTATCTTTCCATTAAAAATAATATACATATCTTCCACGTCAAAGTGGGAAAGGGCTAGAATAAGATTTCATTTCAGAAGAGACTGTCAAACTGTCTTTTTCTCAGCTCTAGAACAGCAACATGAGTATTTCTCATTCTTCAAAATTATGACCACAACAAGAGTAGGGTAAAGGAAATGCTCTCCACCCAACCAAGACATCCAATGAAGAGGAGAAGCCATCCTTCTTCATTGGCCCCCGAGCCCCAACCAAAATGCAATAAAATATGTGATCCAACTCATGGCAAAAACAAGCTTCCACAAACACACAAGCAACATTTGCACGATAAAAACACAGTCCAAAATAGAATGTAGTTTACAACTACATTAAAGCATGAAAAAAATTATTGAGGATTCACCAACAAGCCAAAGGAGCAAGAAACTATGGGTGATGCTTCGTATGCCTCCCAAAATGGGAAATGGGTATCACCACCTGAATTACAAACCACAAAAATATAGTCTATCAAAACCCTAATATTCCTTATGCCTTCCCAAGTACCCCTTATTCCTCACATTTTCTTATGCCTCCCCAACCTCTTATGGCACCCCATAATGAGTAAATAAATGCAAGCTATTTCTTTTTAAGGTGGAACCAAAATTCCAAATCCCTCCTCCCTTATACCTCCATAAAACACACTTGTGCCTCCCACAAAATAAACCCCATAGTCTTCTCCTACACCATTCCTAGCCATCTACTCAACAACCCACAAACATGCCAAAAATATTCACATTAACTATTTCATAAACAAAAAAGAATCATTTAAAGAGCCAAGATCCTACCTCTCCATGATGGAGTTTTTCCAAGTTCTAAAACAATGAGGTTTATCCCAATGCAAGCAATCCAAAACAGCCAAACACAAGCATGCAACAATCTTCCAAAAACTTCTTCAAAGCAAGAGCTCCAAAACAGAAAAAGAATTTTCCCTAAGAATGAAGTCTTCGAAGTGAAGCAACCCAAAACAAGGCAATGAATTCAAATTTTATAGAAGAGGGAAGGGAAGAGGATGAGGTGGATCCATGTAGGATGCCACATCACACATCCTCAACCCCAACCCCCAAAATTCAACTTCATTCTCCAATGCATAATAAATAGGTGGGTGAACAAAATGACAGTTTACTTACACACTCAAATCTAACCCACACCCCGAAGGACTAAAATTAAATCATGTAAGAAAAGTGCAATTACAACTTACAATTTACCTTCTCAAAAAGTATCATAAAAGTCAGATTTCATCTCTCCAACCATAAGTATGGTTGGGAAATGAATTTAAGAGGTATGGGACAAGTTTAACTTGTGCCACAAGCCTCCAAAATCAGCCTTCAAGGAAAAATCCGAATTTCCAAGAAGATGAAGTGTTTCGCACTCAAAAGTTAACTTACACATCACTTGCACATCTCTTACAACACTTTAAATCAAGGCCAACAACTCTATTAATTACTTTCTTATGATCTCATTTATTTAATTAATATTAATAACATGCTTACCCATAATATTAATACAACATTTAATAAATAAAGAAAGGGGAAAATACATCACAAAATAAACACAGGTAACATTAAACAAAAGGGTCAAATAAATAAATACACATAACCCCTTGGTAACATTTAAAGGTGGTTCCCCCCATGGGAACCTCTAACAAAACAACAACACATAAAAAATACAAGTTGCCATGGTGACCTTGTTGAATTCATCTAGAATGTCAATGTGGTTGGTCTCCAATCCCCTGATGTTTGTTGCGATATTTTAACCTACAAAACACAATACCTCCTTTGGCCTCTTGGCCATATCAGAACATCCAAAATAATATAAATAAAATTCTAAAATCATTTGGAGATATGAATCACAACAACATCCAAGAAACCAACAAGATCATTTACAATTTTACTCAACAACTATATCATCATCAAATAATTTCCATTTCTAGGTCTACTCACAATATCCAAATATCACATGTCCGAACAACATCCATAATATAACCATGTTGAATAGTATATCAACATCATGCATCATAACTAAATCAAGTCAACAATAATCCATGATCTAACATCTAACATCATACTATAATAAATTCCATAATCATGTCTATAATATAATTAGCAGTATCATGATCACTATCAAAATGTGTCAAAGGGAAGTGGGCACTACATTCCGCTCCCATTAGACTCGACTTCCTCTTGGAAGTCACTGGAAAAAATGTGGAAACTGAATTTGTAGTAAAGTATCATCCTCCCATGTAGCTGCAATCTCATCATCTCTGTCCCACTACACCCGGACCTGATCAACCTCTCTACCTCAAAGGCTAAAGGTCCTGCGATATATGATGTAATCAGGCTCCACCATCACCTACCCCTGATCTTGCATCTATAATGAGGTCCAATCTAACACATGAGTAGGATTTGCAACATATCTCCTAACAACTAAAACATGAAACACATCATGTATGCGAGACAAGCTAGGTGGTAACGCTAGACGGTAGGCTAAGGGGCCGGTACATTCTAAGATCTCAAAAGGACCAACGAATATAGGAGCTAACTTAGAACCTTTTCCATAACGGATAGGGCTCTTATGTGTCCTGACATGAAGGAACAACTTCATGCCCCAATCAAAACTATGGTCGGTCCTATGTTTATCTACGTACTTCTTCTACCTATCTTGTGCCTCATGTAATATTTGTCTGATTAAAACCACTTGTTGCTCCATGTCCTGTAACAAAGCTAGTCCAAGAGAAACCCTGTCCTCTAACTTGTCCCAACTAAGAGGTGTCCTACACTCTCTGCCATACAAATCCTAAAAAGGAGCCATGCCTATAGAACTCTAAAAACTATTATTATAGGAAAACTCCACCAAGTACAGGTACTCCTCCCATCTAGACTTCTGATCCATCACATACATCCTGAGCATATCCTCTAAAATCTGATTCACCTGCTCAATCTGTCCATCTATCTTGGGGTGATATGCTATGCTGAAGTTGATTCTCATCTCGAGGGTGTGATGCATGGTAGTCCAGAAATGGGAAGCGTATAAAGAATCACAGTCACTAATGATCTTCCGTGGAATCCCATGCAACTTGACAATCTCATCAAGATATACCCATGCCACTGCACTAGCCATATAAGTGGTCTTTACTGGAGAAAAGTGATCCACTTTTGTCAAATTATCAATCGTGACCATGATGGCATAGTGGTGATAACTCAACATCGGTAGCCCAATAATGAAGTCCATGGAAATGGTGTCCCACTTCCATTCCGATACAACATGAGGAAAGAGAAGGCCAGCTAGATGTTGATGCCCGGTCTTCACTTTCTAATACTCTAAACAGTGTGACAAAAAATGAGCCATGTATTAATGAAGTCCTCTCCAGTGATACAACTGTCTCAAAGTAGCTTGCATATTCTTCACCCCAGGATGGGCTGAATAGGGTGCACGATGTGCCTCTATCAATATGTCCTACCTTAATCCTCCATCTCTGGGAACATAAATCTGACCTATGTGCCTGAGAAGGCCATCTGCCTCTAGTGATAATCCATCAAACTTCCTTTCAAGGGGTCTCTGGGACTCGATCTCTGCTCGAACTATAATGTAGAAGCTGTCAAGAGGAAGCTACTGAAGAATCCTTCTCTGTAAATATGTGCCCACTTAAGTAGTCATAATCATATGTCTCCATCTACTGAGAGCATCTGGAACGACATTCTCCTTTCCTTTCACATGTTCTATCTCTATATCATACTCATAAAGAAACTCCATCCAACACCATTGGTGAGCATTGAGATTGGGCTACATGAAGAGGTGGCGAAGACTCAAATGATCAGTCCTGAGTGTGAATTTCTGACCAAGAAGAAAGTGTCTCCATCAAACCAAAGTGTGCACAAATTCTGTAAGCTCAAGATCATGAGTTGGATAATTAAGCTCGTAATCCTTGAGTTTGCAAGACTCAAAATCCACTACTCTGCCCTCCTGCATCAACACACCTCCAAGCCTTACTAAATAGGCATCAATGCAAATGAAAAACTCACCATGTGGATCCGACACTACAAGAATAGGTGTTGTAGTGAGACATTCCTTCAGTATACTAAAGGCATGCTTGCACTATTTGACCAAACAAACTTATTCCCTTTCCCTTGAAGGGAAGTGATGGGGTGCGCAATGCGAGAGAAGTCTTGAATAAATTTCCTATAGTAACCTGCCAATCCCATGAAACTACACACTTCAGTCACAGGAGTGGGTACTGGCTAGTCCATGATAGCTCTAATATTGGAAGGATCGACAGTGATACCTTTCCCAGAAAAGATATGCCCAAAATACTACACCTCCGTCTAAAAGAATGCACACTTCTCCAAGTTCCCGTAAAGTTACTAATCTCGAAGACACTGAAGAACCTGGAAAAGGTGCCCCTCATGCTCCTCACATGTACATGAGTAAATCAAAATGTCATCAATGAAGATGAGCATGAAGCGATATAATAAATTCCTGAATACTCCATTCATCAAACTCATAAATACTACAGGGGAATTAGTCAAACTAAAAGGTACCACTTTGAACTCATAGTGGCCATATCTCATATGGAAGGCGGTCTTATGAATGTCTACCTCCAAAATCCTCAGCTGATGGTAGCTTGACTTAAGGTCTATCTTAAAGAAAGTTGTGGCTCCCTCCATTTGATCAAATAAATCATCAATGTGCGGAAGGGGATAAGGATTCTTTATTGTTACCTTATTCAGCTGGCGGTAATCAATACACAATCGTAAGGATCCATCCCTCTTCTTTACAAAGATCATTGGTGCACCCCAAGGGAACACACTAGGATGATTTAGGCCCTTCTCCAGAAGGCCCTCAAGCTATAACTTGAGCTCGCAGAGCTTAGGGGTAGTCATCCGGTAAGGTTCTCGTGAGATAGGCTCTACTCCCGGAACCAGATCTATATGAAAATCAATCTCACGTGGGGGTGGTAACCCCGGTAGCTCCCCTTGAAAGGCATCTACAAACTCTCTCAAAATGGGATGATCATCTAGCGATGGTCCACTAGACCCATCTTCTGATTTTTCGATAAATGTAACAGCATACAACTAACAACCTCGTCGCACATACTGCTTAAGCTGCATAGTAGAGATGGTGTGAATAGAAATGACTCTCCTGACCCCTGATATCACCAAATAAACTCCCAAATCATCTGCACAAGATATAATCTTGTGGTAACAATCCATCCTAGCCTTGTGAGTAGATAACCAGTCTATGCCCAAGATGACTCCATAAGAGCCCAACGGAAGGATACGAAGATCCGAGGTAGTGGTAAAATGTCCTAAATCCACCACACACTCCTTAACTAAGGAGTCTACAGAGATTTTGGCTCCAGAATCCATCTCAACATCCCAACTATAACCCTACCTAACTGCCACCATCCTCCCTTTCTCTACTAAAGATGGTGTAATAAAAGAATTAGAAGAAGCAGAATCAAACAAAATGGAGGTAGGAATGCCTCCAATGTTACCTATAGTCTCAATAACTGTACTCTGATGCTCTACCTAATGGTTCTCAACCACTATGTACATCCTATGACTGCGCCCCATATCACCAACAATAAGCTGTGAGATTTGTGTCTTACCCTTGTTATTAGGGTTATGTGGGAAGTATTTCAAAAAATGTCTAGTAACACCACACCCAAAACAACCGCCTGATCCTCTCCCTTGTGTAGCAGGTCCGACCGGTACTCTGGAGGTCTATGGTGTGGATTCTAATGATTCGGCTATGGTTTGCTGAGGTATCTGTTGGTGAGTTCCTACTGAGTGAAATCTCTAGGCACCCTATGCCTTGATGGGACCCCTAGGTGGAGGCCCCATACTCCAACCTCTCTGTGCATTAAACCTCTATGGAGGTCTATAAGGTGGGAGGGATTACTACTACTACTGCTATGGTCTAAAAGATGACTGTGATGAACCCTATCCACCACGAGGAAGAGGTACTAACCACCTCGATATGATGTCCTGTATCTATTGTATGTGACTCTGTACTCGGTCTCTAGCCTTTTGGGTCTTTCCGCGAGTCTCCTCTGCTATATAGGCTTTCTCGACAGCCTCAAATAATGTCTGTGGACAATGGATCCGCACTACACCTCCAATGTCTAGATTCAGGCCCTGGATGAACCTGTGGATCCACATCTACTCATCCTGCATGTAATCAATATACTGGAGTAGATCCAAAAATCTACTCTCATACTCATCCACTGTAAGAGATGCCTGTCAGAGGTCATGGAACTCATCTATCCGATGTTGTATGAACCTCCGTGACACATATTTTCTCCTGAATCACTCCTTAAAGAGCTCCCAGGTAACTGTCTCATAATCAACATGGAGCTTCTGCTCCTCTTTCTTCCACAAGGCACTAGCTCCATCCCTCAATAGATGGACTGGAACACAAGCTTTCATGTTGCTGAAACAAAGACAGAGCTTGAAGTATCCACTCAAGCTCACCAACCAGGTCTCTGCCTGAAATCCACCTATTTCACCAGAATAATGTGATGGTCAAAGCTTCAAGATATCCCTCATGTGATCTATAGCTATGGTCTGACAGCCTCCAGGCCTCTCTGCACACTCATCCCTAAGCCTAAGGCTCCGAGACTTCTCTTTATGTCCTGAAACTTAGTCACCCTATCCCCTTTATGGTGAATATACTTTGGATGAATTTGCATGGATGTTCTCTCCTTCATGCTCCTCACTAGGTCGAGGAGATACATGACCCTCAATGGAAGTGACTCTATCATGTCTAGTTGCATGCCCTCCTACTGATCCTCCGTGTAGAGCGGCATTAACATCTTGAAGAGTCTATAAGATTTGTGGTAGGATAATTGCTATGACATGCTCTGGAGGTGGTATGCCTAGGTCTATGTAAAAAGGATTTTCATTTTTTTCTGTGCCTCCTGCATAGAGAAAGACAAGAGTTAGCTCCTTATTTTAGGTTTTACTTAGTTTCCATGTTTACTAAGATATGTAATTTCTAAACTAAGTTGTCTTATAGATTTAAAAGTGTGCTAGGTTTAAAGTTCATGTCTCAAGTTTTCTAGTGTGCCCAATGGCCCAAGATTTTGAACCACTACTATGATACTAAGTGTGATGCCCACGAAAAGAACCCACTTGAGTCCCAAGGACAACCTAGGATTAGTTAGGAAAATTATGGAATAATTTTTTTTGTTTAAAGGAGTCTACAACCAGGTTACAAAACAACAGTTTCCACTAACAAGTTCTAGATCAATTCTAATCTATTAGAATATTATTTTATTTAATTAGAAATTATTATAGGTCACAAGGTCCAAACATTAGGCTTAGAAAGTTCAATTAGGGTCAGAGGGTAATTCCTCACCATACTTACTCTCTAACAGGGTTTAAAGATTCAACTTGATTTTTTCTCAAAATTAATGCATTCAAAATTTCCCAAAATCATTCACATTGGATGGAAATTTCCTCACCTTTCTAGTGATATAAATAAGTTCTCCTAACTCCTCATATTTCTCAAGTTATGGGCCGGCGGGCCTTGGGGTGAAAATTTTCTCCAAGAGCGGGCTTGCAGGCCCAGGGGAGAAAATTTTCCCCAGGGGCGGGTCGGTGGGTTGTGGAGAGAAATATTTCCCCACGGTGGGTCTATGGGCTGTGGGAATAAATTTTTCGTGGGGAAGGAGTCGGGTCGGCAGGGCCGCGGGAGACGTTTTGGGAAATTCCCGCGTGGGGAAAAAATCCACCCTTACACCTGCTCTCCCGTGAGTCCACAAGTCCACAAGGGACACGTGACACCTCTTAAACCAACGTGGGGAAAGTAGGGTGGCGGGGGTAGAAGAATTTTAATGCCTAGAGGGGCGAAAGGGTAAATTTTTTACAAATATATTGTGTAATATTATTTATATATTGTAATATTATTAATAATGAGTATTTAACTCATATTAATAATATAGTTATTCTGAGTGTGTTATGAGAACAACTCACGTAGATAAAGTTGTGTGAGATAATAAAGGGGTGTTAGAGAGATATCATGAAATGGGGTTGAAATTATGTAGGGATTAAAGATCATGTTTGACTCCACCATTGTAGGGGTTAATTGATCTATATATGTAACTCTCTCTTAATGAATATTATTGTCCTAGATGAATTTTATATTCTATGTTTTTATTATTGTGTTAGATTATTTCTAATAATCTAGACCAAATTTATTATTTGGTATCAGAGTACTAGGGTTCTTGTGACCAGAAATGAGAGTCAAACATGATCTTCAATCCCTACATAATCTCAACCCCTTCTCCTAATATCTCTTTAACATCCCTTTATTATCTCACACAACTTTAGCTACGTGAGTTGTTCTCACAACACACTCAGACTAACTATATTATTAATATGAGTTAAATACTCATTATTAATAATATTACAATATATAAATAATGTTATACAATATATTTGTAACATTCACTCCCCTATTGTTAACATTATTAATTCCCAATAAAATTCACCCGCGCCTCCGCCGACACCTCGCGATGCCATGTGTCAGCTCCTGATTGGTTGCAGGCCGACGGGGTGGCAGGGAAAATTTAGAAAATTTTTCCAAAATTTTTCTGAAAAATGCAAAATATTGAAAGGAACCTGCTCCTCCGCCAATGCCTTGTGACACCACGTGGCATCTCCTGATTGGCTACGGGGAAGTGGGGAAAATTTAGAAAATTTTCCCAAAATTTTTCTGAAGCGCTAAGTTAAAAAGGCATCCGCCTCTCTGCCAACGCCTCGTGGTGCAACTTGGCAGCCTCTGGTTAGCCATGGGGCAGCAGGGAAAATTAGGAACATTTTCCCAAAAAAATTCCAAAGTGCTAAGGGAAAAATTCGGGGCCCACGGGCCCGCCCAAGGATATTTTCCCAAAATTTGTTTTGATGGCAAGTGAAGAAAAACTTCGGAAGGTCCATAAATTTTGATAGAGATCTCAGTTTTGGGATAACAAGGACTTTCTAGAAATATCTTGACGCCCTCTTTACTCAGGAATCATTAAATTTTTATTTTGATAAAGTTTAAGTGGTCATTTTTTGAAAACGTCTGTAGGGTTTTAAAGTGTGAACTGGTAAATTTTAACTTATAAAATTTGTTCAAATTTTTCATTCTTTCTCCTTCAACATGTCAAACAGACATGAAGGTTTCCATTAGAAAAGTGTTATAGATATATAGCAAGTCTAAAATTTTTGGTTTGATCTGCATTTCAAAATTTACAAGTTTCTTTTTTACAGCAAAATGCAACTGAAAGAGGGTTGAGCCTATTTTCTTGCTAAGTTTTCTAATTGGAATTTCCTTAAGTGTTTTTAGTTTAGTTTGGGATAATCGTTTAGTCCATACTACTTCAAGTCTAATCAGATTAGTTTCATTATTCCTCTTATCTATTTGTACAGGATTCGATTTGAACATTTTCTGATAAAGGAATATTTATAAAGTATTGACAGTGAATTGAAAGATAGTGTATCACATTTATAGAACAAAATTTAATCATCTCATTTTGCCATGAAATAAAAGTATTAGAATTCATTCCCATGTTAATCATAAATATTTTTCTTTCAATTCAATTCAAACTATTCAAAAGCAAGAATGTAGTTTCTATTGATTTCCAAAATTCATATATTATAAAAGACAGGCAAAATAATACACGTTCTCCATCACGTGTTTCACATTTCCACTTCTAAATAGGGATTTCATAGTTGCATGTTAGACACACCATATTTCAATGGAAATAATATCATATGAAGAAGGAAAACACTTCGTTTAATTTCAAATGAAACTCTAGTACAACTTACTTTCTATTTTATTTCAAAATACAACATTACAAAATATGTATCATTCTTTCACATTCTTTCCAAAAAAATACGAGTAATAGAGTATAACTCTTTTACATTTCGATATTTCAGCTTTCATTTTCAATACAAAGTATCTTTCAATTATAATTAATATACAAATCATTCACTTCAAAGTGGGAAAGGGCTACGATAAGATTTCATTTCACAAGGGACTTTCAAACTATCTTTATCTCAGCTCCAGATTAGCAACATGTGTGATTTCTCATTCTCTCCAAATTGTGATCACAACAGGTGTAGGGGAAAGGCAACACTCTCTACCCAACCAAGACATCCAATGAAGAGGAGAATCCATCCTTATTCATTGGACCTCAAGCCCCAACCATAGTGCAATAAAATATGTGATCCAACTCATGGCAAACAACAGGATTCCAAAAACACACAAGCAACATTTTCACAATAAAAACACGGTCCCAAAACAAAAATGTAGTTTACAACAACATTAAAGTATGACAAACATATTACTAAGGATTTCATCAAGCAATCCAAAGGAGAAAGAAACTATGGGGGATGCTTCTTATGCTTCCCAACAGGGGAGATGAGTATCACCACCTGAATTACAAACAACCAAAATATAGCATATCAAAACCCTTACATTCCTTATGCCTCCCCAAGTACCCCTTATTCCTCACATTTCCTTATGCCTCCCGCAAACTCTTATGGAACCCCATAATGAGTAAAGAAATAAAATTTATTTTTATTTATAATGTGGAACCTAAATCCCAACTCCCTCCTCCCTTAAACCTCCCTAAAACACACTTGTGCCTCCCAAAAAATAAAACACCATAGTCTTCTTCTACACCATTCCTATGCCATCTACCCAACAACCCATAATACATGCCAAAACATTCACACATTAACATTTTTCATTAACAAGAAAGAATCATTTCAAGAGACAAGATCCTACCTCTCCATGATGGAGTTGTTCCATGTTCCAAAACAACAATTTTTATCCCACTGCTAGCAATCCAAAATCAGCCAAGCACAAGCATGCAACAATCTTCCAAAAACTTCTTCAAAGAAAGAGCTCCAAAAGAGCAAAAGAATTCACCCAAGGAATGAAGTCTCCAAAGTAAAGAAACACAAAACAAGGCAAGGGATTCAAAATTTTATAGAATATGGAAGGGAAGAGGATAAGGTGGATCCATGTAGGATGCCACATCAAACATACTCAACCCCAACCCCCAAAAGTCAACTTCATTCTCCAATGCATAATAAATAGGTGGAAGAATAAAATGACAGTTTACTTACACACTCAAATCCAACCCACACCCAAAAGGATTGAAATTAAATCATGTAAGAAAATTACAATTAAAACTTACAATTTACCTTCTCAAAAAGTATTATAAAAGTCTAATATCAACCTCTCCAACCATATGTATGGTTGGTAATTAAATTTAAGAGGTATGGGACAAGTTTAACTTGTCCTACAAGCCTCTAAAATAAGCCTCCAAGGATAATTTCGAATTTCTAAGAAGGTGGAGTGTTTCATGCTCAAAAGTTAACTTACACATCACTTACACATCTCCTACAACACTTCAAATCAAGGCCAACAACTCTATTAATTACTTTCTCATGATATCTTTTATTTAATTAATATTAACAACATTTGATTACCCATAATATTAATAATCAAATTTAGTATATAAAGAAACGGGTAAAATGCATCACAAAATAAACACATGAAACATTAAACAAATGGGTCAAATAAATAAAACACATAACCCCTTGGTAGCATTTAAAGGTGATACCCACTAATGGGAATCCATAACACACATAACCACATGGCACAAAACAATTGCACTAGTTACCATGGTAACCTTATTGAATTCATCTAGAATTCCCACATGTGGTCATGGTCTCCAATCCAAGGCAGTATATTTTTGTGATATTTTAACTACAAAACACAATACCTCGACTTCGTGCCTTGTGGCCATATCAGAAAATCCTAAAATAATATAAATAAAATTCCAAAATCATTTACATATATGAATCACAACAACATCTTCTAAGCAACCAACAAGATCATTTACAATTTTAATCAACAACTATATCATCATCAAATAGAATTTCCATTTCTAGGTCTACTCATCAATATCCAAATCTCACATGTCCAAACAACATCCATAATATATCAATGTTAAATAGTATATCAACATCACATATCTAAAATGATCTCTAATAATCATCATGCATTATAACTGAATCAAGTCAACAATAATCCATGATCTAACATCTAACATCATTACTACAATAAAAATCCATAATCATAGTCCATAATATAATCAGCAGTATCATGATTCCTCTATCTACCTAGGTGTCCATCCTAATTGGATACTTACAACTATCCTACTACCACCCCATCCATTTCATTCAGACATTGTCCCAGTTATGACCTTGGTATAGAGAGAATTTAATATGTTGATCTTCAGGAGTCACGTGTTGATATCTCAAATGCATCAATTATAAATTGGTGAAACCAATGTTGAATTTAAATAGTTCCTTTTAGTATTCCCCCTTATTTCTCTTCTTTGATCCATCAGTTCTCCTCTGGAACTATGATATCTACGGGTGAATTATACACCCCCGATATATGTCAAGATGCTAGACAATACGGTTTAGACTTATATTGGGTCTAAATGATGTCTATTACAACCATAGACTTGGGTAATGCAATAGTCTTACCCTCTATTGTACGAAAAAAGTGGGATGAAAATTACTTTACATAATGTTAATTGATTTCCAACACATGCCTAACATCCTCAAGGAGTTTAACACCAGTTCCAAATGACTTTTTAGGATTAAGAGTGAGATAGACCAACCTAACCATGTTGTGCAGCAACCAAAGTTATCCAACTCTATGTAACATGTTGAAGACTATCACAAGAGAACAAGTATTTTACACTCTCCACATGGGTCTTGTCCAAACCTCAAATTATAGGCACGGATGAGGAAAAAGTGATTCCTTCTCTTGGCTTATCTATCACCAAACTGATCAAGCTTGGGAGCATGAATGCACTTCTCAAACTAGGTGATCATATTTGATCCTATAGATGAATCCTCGGCAGATTTATGCAATGGATATACTGATGCTCTTCGGTATTAGAAAAATTGCTTAAGTCACCCCTGCCTCTCAAAATAGGGAGACATACACATCTGAAGAGGGGTGAGTCTACAAGTTTGAATTTACCAGAGTTTATTGAGCAGGGTATCCATATACCTGTGGTTCAACCCAACAAGGCCTAGTACAGGTGGCCTAAAAAAATATCGTACCACCTTCATTCTGGCGATGTGACCTCGCTCAAATTGGGTGAACCAGGATTAAGGATATTATAAATGTGTTGTGTTAGCCTCTATTAACCTACACTTTAATTTTAGATGGGTTCAAATAATTCTTCCCATCACATGCAAAAGCAAGGCTACTATTTTGCCTTCCATGAGTGCCTATTCAAAAACGCATATGTTTAAGGCCTACCTGGGTGATCCTAACCCAGGAAACCTTATTATAGGATTGGGCACAATAGTGATGGCATCCTCATCCTTCATATACATATTCAAAACAAGGGCCGACTGGAAGTACGTTCTTAAATTTTGCACTCCTTCATGGATAAAATGTGACATTCCTTGGTCTCCTGTTTTTCCTAAAATCCCATATCCTAGATAGTTAGACATGCCTTCCCTCATTTTTTGACCATTGTATAGTATTTTTAAAAATCTTTGATGCAAAGTTAGATAATATCATTTAGTTTAAGACAATTTTTTGAATGATTATGCTTTAGCAACAAGGGTTCTTTACACCCTGTAAAAAGATCCTAAAATTGCGTCAGTATTAGGATCCTTAGCCCACCACTCCACTTACTACATCTAAGGATTGTTGAATGTTTGAGTCATATGTAGTGGGGCGATACTCCAAGTACCTAAAAGAATTAGTCTATAGTTTGGGGCTATATGATGTTTACATGCAATCTTGCATGCCATGAAACAGACCTCCCTAAGTTCAAGGGGGATGGAGATCCATAATTGTACCCATAATAGAGGCATAAAAAGATAGTTCAAAATTAGTATAGATGGTTACTGTATAGTGATCAAAAAATTCAAAATCATATATTTAGAAAGAGAATTTTTCCCATCGTCAAATAATCTTGAGTTTCTTAGTGATCATTATGTTATAAGTGGGTTTCTTCCACTTAAGACAAAAACATGTATTCAACTATGTCCTTGCAAGAAAATCATGTCTAAGTTTGGTTTATGGATTTCTACATGAATGCTCTAAACAATGGGTGTAAAAGGAACGATAACCAGATCATACCAAGCCAAGAACACAGATGCTAATCAAACACCACAATCAATAAGATGAAAGCAATTCACCAGAATAACTTTACACAAAACCTTTGCAAACAAATGAGCAGTAATATCATATATTATTATGGAACTCAATGAAATACAATGAGAATGGGCCTTGCTTATATAGGCAAGGAATAACAATCTAAGAACCAGTCAAGGTCGTAGATCAAGCCATAAATCATGGAAAGAACTAGTCATCAAAGAACTATTCAAGTCCATAGATTTATGAGAGAACTAGACATCAAGGATCTAGATTTATGAGAGAACTAGACATCAAGGATCTAGTCAATACCATAGATCCAAGAAAGAACTAGTCAATACCATAGATCAAGGAAAAAACTACACCTAACAACTAGATAATATCTCATGATATCTAAATAAATAAAAAGAAATATACACACACATAAGTGGGTGAGGATAAATACAATAAAGGTAAATAATGTACCTAGGTGAACATGAACTAAGTTAAATACCTAATCTAACACCCCCCCTCAAGTGAAGCTAGGGGCCAAAATAAAAGTGGTATGTCCATAGTATGAGTCTCGGTAACTAGGCCTGATGAGGTACTCATGTACAATATATCCATGAAGAAATATTGAACCAAAAGAAGGAAAGAATCCTGCTAGAAGGAAAGAGAAAGAAGAATAAGGAAAATGTTCTCATGAACACCCCCAAAGAACAACTTCCAAAACCCTAAGCATTCCACACAACTCAAGGTATTGCAAGGTAATGGAAAAGGCTTAGTAAAGATGTCTACAACTTGCTGCTGAGTCGGAAGGTACTCCAAGCAAAGAACTCCATCCTGAATGTGCTGTTGAATGAAGTGGATGTGTATCTTGATATGCTTGGTCTGTTGGTGCTCAACTGGGTTACGAGAAATGTGAATTACACTTTGGTTGTCACACCAAATTATAGTCATGGTGAATCATTGTGGGAATCCAAACTCTATCAATAACTGGTGAAGCCAAAGAATATATGCTGACTCGCTGTAACGGCTGCCCTGTACTTTGTCCTCTGAAGATGAAAGTGTAATAGCTTGTTGCTTTTTGCATGCCCAAGAAACTGGAGAAGAACCAAGATAGAAAAGATAGCTAGAAGTGGAACTCCTGTCATCAATAGAACCTACCCAATCTGAATCTATATACCCAACCAACTGAGTAGAACCCCTAGTGTAGTGGAGGCCAAAGTGGGAAGTGCCACGCAAATAACACAAAATCCTTTTAGCAGCCTACTAGTGACTACTATGAGGAGAATGTGCAAACTGAGATACAAGCCCTACTGCAAATGAAATATCAAGGCGAGTATGGGTCAAGTACACAAAACTCCCAACCACAACTTCCTATATAATGTAGGATCACAAAGTGGTGTGGTACATGTGGATGTAAGAGTAGCTCCAGACTGAAAAGGAGATGGACTTGGCTTACTTGCAATCAGCAATATCAAAGAACCTAAGAAGATCATGGGTTGTACTTGTGCTAACTCAAATGAATCTCTTGAATCTATCTGAGAAATATGCAAACTAAGGAAATAATGCAATAGCCCAAGATCTTTCATGTCAAACTATGTAGAAAGAGCCCTCTGAATACTCTGAATGTGGGAAGAAGAGCTACCAGTAAGTAACAGATCATCAACATACAAGACAAGTATCACAATATCCTCACTGACATGCTGGAGATACACTATATGATCAGAGTGGCAACAAAAAAAAACCAGTAGATAGAAGAAAATAATCCATCTTCTCATACCAAGCCTGAGGGGCTTGTTTAATACTGTAGAGAGACCTTCGAAGCCAAAAAACAAGAGAAGAATCCCAAACAAATCCAGTCGGCTGCTCCATATATATTTCCTCTTATAGATCTCCATGTAAAAAGGCACTCTTCACGTCCATTTGGTATACAAGCCACCCCTGTGATGCAGTAATAACAAGTACAAGGCATACAGAATCCATCTTGGCAACGGGTGCAAAAGTCTCAGAGTAATCAATACCTTCGACTTGTGAAAAACCCTTTGCAACAAGACGAGCCTTATACTTATCAATGGACCCATCAGCTGTGTATTTGGTTCGATATACCCACTTACACCTAACCATCTTTCTTTCTTTAGGAAGAGATATCAAATCCCAAGTATGATTCTTCATCAAAGAAGAATACTTAGCTGTCATCGCATCATCGCACTCTGGTATCCCATGAGACTTTGAAAAAGACTGTGGATCCTCATAAACTATCTGACACAAAAGTCTAGAACCTGTAGAATGTGCATGATGATGCCTAGTGGGTTGAAGATCCTCTATGAAAGGTTTTGCCTCAGAAACTGTAGTACGAGCCCACTTAGGCATAGTGAAAACATAAGTGGGAATAGGATCCTCAATGGCATCTATAACCTCCTCATCAATCTCCTCAAAGAAAGGATCCTTAAGATGAAATGAAGAAAAAGAAGGAATGAAAGAAGATGAAGAATCATGAGGAGTGAAATGCTCATCAAACTGAACATGTGTTTGAAAAAGAACATCATGTATATCAGGATCTAAAAGACGATAAGCTCTCATGTCCTCACAATACCCTACAAAGATCAAGGGTTTAATCTTCTTATCCAAAGCTTTCCTTTTCTTCTTTTGCACAAAGGCCCAAGCATGGCTCCCAAAGACTCAAAAAAATGAGACATCTGGCTTAGTGTTGGACCAAGCTTCCTCTGGAGTCAAATGCTCAAGTGCTCTATGTGGTGTGTAATTTTGAATATAGTTAGCATAATTAACTGCTTCTACCCAATAGATAGGAGGTATATCTCTAGAATGCATCATACAGTTAGCCCTTTCCTTCAAAGTTCTATTCTTCCTTTCTGCTAATCCATTTTATTGTGGAGTATGAGGAACATAATGCTGGTGAATAATGCCTTGAGTTGCCAAAAATTCAGAAAACTCATTGTTGAAGTACTCCCCCCATTATCAGTGTGAAGGTTCTTTATGCTACTAGAAGATTGTTTCTCGACCAAAGTCTTGAAGACTTTGAAGTGTGAAAAAACATCACTTTTGTACTTGATAAAATAATCCCAAGTACGCCTTGAGAAATTATCAATAAATGTAAGTGCATACTTAGCTCCATTGAAAGATGGGGTAGGAAAAACCATCAAGTCACTATGCACAAGCTCAAGTGGTGAAGAAGCTCTCTTAGACAAATTCTTAGGAAAAGGATCTTGATGTTATTTCCCTAATGCAAAACCATGACAAACTCCCTCTAGACAAGAAACTCTAGGAAGACCATCTACCAAAGCATGAGTGCTCAACTCCTTCAAATATCTATAATTGAGATGTCCAAATCTTTCATGCCAAAGCTTACTATCTGAATTTGAATGAGAAACCTATCCTGTCCCTATAGAAGATGTGTCATCAAAAACCTCAAAGTGATATAGTCTTGAACTATGATCAACAATATCCTGAGAAACAAGTGAATAAGGCTCCAAAAAAATTCTTACTTTTGCCCCATGTGGTGTAAAATTCATTGTTTTCCCTTGACTAGAATGACAAATTTGATATACAGAAAGCAAATTTCTAGTGATGTTAGGAACATATAGTTCATCTTGGATATTTCCACCATCAAGTCGTATATCACCTTTTCCCTCAACAAAAAGAAAGGAAGAATCTCCAACCTCAATTTTGGAAGTAGAACTCAAACCTAGAGAAACAAAAGACTCCTTGAAAGAAGTCATGTGATGAGAAGCACCAGAATCTATAACCCAATTGTCTGTAAGTGGTGATTGAGATCTTCCAAAAATATTAAGTGTTTTTCCATGCTGATTAGAAGGAGGTGGAGTGGAGATAGAAATTTTGTGTTTCTTGACTGCATCTTGTAAGGCTTGCATTCACTTATAACACCTATTTTCTTCATGATTACTACCCCCACAAAAAGACATGAATGGTTAGACTTATTCTTGGATTTAGAAGACTCATTGGGTTTTGAGTTTTTTTCTTTGGATTTAGGAGCATTTTGAGATAGAGAAGGTGTGGATTTGGTTTTACTATTTGGTTTTCCCTTGCCCTTAGGATTAGATGCAACTAATGCCTTTTGAAAGGTGGAAGACTCAAGGTGAGATAATTTGGATTCTTCCCTAGTAATTCTTTCACAAAATGTTTCTAAGTTATGCATTTTGAAGGTGTCACATAAGGCATCCATACTAGAGAAAAAGGTAGAAGAAATTTTTTGGAATGGTCCTCTCAACTTGGATAGAATCAAGTAAACACACTCTTCATCTTTCTTATCTCATCCACTCTCCTTCAACTGTGTCAACAAATTCTTGAACTTAGTAAGATAGTCTATAATTGTTGGAAAATCTTCAGGATTAAGAGAGGTGATCTCAATTTCAAGTTGCATGGCTCTCATATGATCCACTTTACCAAATAAATCCTCTAATTAATCCCATATTTTGAAAGGAGAGTCACACTTTTCCAAATGAAATAAAATACTGTCACTTACATAAGTTCCTATCAAACCCATACACTCATCAAATTTGCACTGGTACTGAAATTTCTCATATTCTCTAGTGAACACTGGTTGTTCTGAAGAAGTTAAAGCTCATAATCCTTTCCGCTTAATTATTGTTTCCATTCTTGGTTTCCATGTGTGGTAATTTTGTGTTGTTAATGGCCCAACATGATCTAATGTAGAAGTAGATAAAGATGCCATCCTAAAAAAATCACCAAAAGAAATGTAAGAACCAAGAAATGCAACAAGACCCCAAAACAATGCAACAAGAGCCCCCAAGAATTTGGCACTTTATAATGAGTGCGTGTTACAATATGGCACTTTATAATTATAGTGTGATTCTTAAAATAAATATTTCCAATGGAAAGAGCATAAAAAACATGCACTTTTGTAAAAAAACAGCATCCAAAACTGAGTTACCGATCAAAAGATACAAGTTTCTCAATATTATGATCTATTATTTATTTTAGCTGCCACTAAAAAAGAATAAAAGCTCTTTCCTTCACCACACAAATAAAAATGAAAGGGCGCTGGAGTTAAGCACCTACTAGTAGGAATCACAAGCTTTAAGCCCTCATATGACCATATCATATGACCAGGACCTAAGGATTTCAATGGATGTGCCACCCAAAATAGTAGTGTACAAATTATCCCGAAATAGCTAAAAATGCACCGCCATCTGTGGACCCCCGCCAAAAGAGGAAAGAAACGTCTTTTCCGAAAAAGACCTCATGCGTGTAAACCAATAATGGTAAGCCACAAAAAAAAAAACCCATATCGGATCTCAAGAAACCCAGTAAAACCCATAATTTTTTCCTATATTTCCTTTTCCGTACGACATGAATCTCGAGGCAAATCTAGTATGTTTCTCTACACAACAAAAAAATTGACTGCCGCAAAAAATGGCCGAGTTTACAATCGATCTTAGGGTTTTACCACCTTCTGCATCCAATGGTCACCTCTTTTTTGCATAAAACCACATGTAGCAACAAAATACAGACAAATCCTGAATATATGAATATTTTAAAAAAATGCTTGCAGAATGAAACTTACAGACGGATGTCTATAGAAATCTCCTGCTCTGATACCATAAAAGGAACAATAACCAGATCGTGCCAAGCCAAGAACATAGATGCTAATCAAACATCATGATCAATAAGATGAAAGTAATTTTCTAGAATAACTTTACATAAACCTTTGAAAACAATAAGATGAAAGTAATTTGCCAGAATAACTTTACATAAACCTTTGCAAACAAATGAGTAGCAATATCATATATTATTATGGAACTCAATGAAATACAATGAGAATGGGCCTTGCTTATATAGGCAAGGAATAAGAATCTAAGAACTAGTCAAGGTCGTAGATCAAGCCATAAATCATGGAAAGAACTAGTCATCAAAGAACTAGTCAAGTCCATAGATTTATGAGAGAACTAGACATCAAGGATCTAGTCAATACCATAGATCAAGGAAAGAACTATACGGAATAACTAGATAATATCTCCTAATATCTAAATAAATAAAAATAAATATCCACACACATAAGTGGGTGAGAATAAATACAATAAAGGTAAATAATGTACCTAGGTGAACATGAGCTAAGGTAAATACCTACTCTAACAATAACTGTTGTCTATGTTTCCCCCCCCGGCGCGACAGAAAGGAAGAACACGGTGCGAGAGGAAGCGGGAGGACCGGGAGGAAGAACACGACGTGAATGGAGTCGGGTTGCAAAGCGGGAAATCAGAGGTGGAAATCCAGATCGGGAAAACAGGTCGGAGGAGCATGGCGCGGGAGCATGTTGCGGGGGTTGAAGAGCTCGACACAGGAAGGAAGCGAAAAATCAGAGGGAGACGACATGTCGGGGGGTCTCTAAAACCCGACAGAAGGAAATATGTGTGCGGGTCTTCAAAATCTGACGCCCAGGAAAGAACATGTCGGGGGGGCAGAGAAATCCGACAGCAAAAGACATGTCGGGTGATTTTCAAAACCCGCCAATCAAAGAATATGTTTTCGGGTTTCCAAAACCCGACGCACCCAGCAAATCGGGTTTTCGGGTCGGAAACGCATGACGAAAGAGCATGTCGGGAGCCCATCAAAACCTGACACCAAAGGACATGCCGGAAGAGTTTAAAAATCCGACGCACAAAGAAAATCGGGTTTCGGGGGCGGAACAACATGGCACATCGAATACATGTCGGGGGTCTTCAAAACCCGACAGCAAGGGAATTCGGGTTTCTGGATCGGGAAAACACGTCGGAAACGCATGAAAAGGAAGCATGTCGAGCCAGTTTCCAAGCCCGATGCAAATGCACGAGGGACTTCCGAACCCGACAGGCGTTGGGGATCTCACCTACCACCATGGTTGATGAGAAGAATTAAGTGCAGTCTTGGAGGTGGTTGGGGCAGTTCGAATTCCTCTCTTCTCCCTCTCTTTTCCTCCATATAAAATGTAAGGAGGGGGCTTTTTTTTAAAAGGTCGAACATTTTTGTTTTGTGCCTCCTCCCTTCTTCTCTTTGGCAGGTGGAGTTGTGGAGCTCAAACCTCCCATTTGAAACTGTAATGCACCTTTGCCTCTGGGCATTTTTTGCAGTGTATTGTATCAACCTTCGGAGCAAATAAATGCATGACTGTGGATGTTTCTCAACCCTCTATGTGTTTCATTTTGCATCCTCCTGATCTTTCACTGTGAATATTTTTATCTGTGCATGATATTGCATTGCATTTCTGTGGTCTGTGTTTAATTGGCAAAACATATGTTCTTCATTCCTCGGTGCATCACCTCCTTAACTTAGGTTTATTTTCATGCATTTCTCTTTCCCTGTCTCCTTGGTAGTTAGATTAGGTTTTTTGGGGTAAACCTCTGCGTTTTATTGGTGCATCTGAACAAAGGAATAGGAGCCGGCCTTCATCCGGAGAGATTTTCTGATTTCGCGAGGTCCCACACTTGGGAAAAGCTCCATGTTGTGCAATCGCACTGAGACTTTCAACCGAACGCGTTGCGGAGTCCCAGGGGTGCTGTGATTCGATACCAATAGTTTTCGCACGCCTGGTGGGACCAAGAGGTCATTCCATCAAAAATTTGAAGGAGTTTTCATGAAATTTGCACAAAAAAATTGCAGTTTTTTACAAATTTTAGATTTTGCATCTCCTAGCCTGAACCCCGAAATCAATTTTTAAGGGCTTAACTTGCTCAAAAAGAGTCAAAATTTCACCAGTTGGTAGATCTGATTGTAATCTTCAAATGGGTATTCTTAGTTTTTTGAGATTTTGATTTTCAAAATTTTGGGTTTTTTAGTGATTTCGGGATTTCGGGATCCGAGAGCATCAAAGCAGGCACAATAGTCATTTCGGGTTTTGGGAGATGCAATGCATGGTCCTAATCCTGAAAGCAAAGCAAATCAGGTTTTGAGGGATGTCAGACATGGTCCAAGTTCCGACACATAGCAATTCAGGTTTTGTGAGTTGCATCGCATGACCTAAGTTCCGACTGTGCTTTTCGGGAATCCGCAGCTGCACAACATGACATGAGTTCCGAACTGAAGATTGCATTCCTCCGGGTCTTTCAAATTTTAAATCTCCATTTCGATATTGTCAAGTTTGGTGTGTAACTTGGCAACATCCAGCCTTTTAGAGGCATTTTCAAAAAACACATCTGGTGACTCCACCTGATCAGTAACCCATTTCCCTGAGTTACAGACCCGTTCCCGTTCATTTCCACCCATCCTTCTTTCCACCTCTTTCATTCTTTTCCATTCCATGAAGTTGTGCAATCATGACTTCATTTCCATCATGGAATTCACATTTTCAACAACAACAGTATATCACACCTCCAACTTGCGTTACAAATCCTCCAAATCAGCATTTTGGTCAAGTTCAGGATCAACATGCATACCCATATGAGCAGCAATGCCAAAATCAGTTTGGCTATGGAGCTTTCCAAGAGCAAGGGTACGCATGCAATGAAGACAATGAAGAAGAAAATTCAGATCTGCTGGAGAAAATCCAAAAGATGGAGGTAAACATGGTGCAATCTAGGGCTCAGGCACAAATGAAAGCATTTGGAATTGGTTGCAGAGAACCTTGTCCATGGGTGGGACCTTTTCCAAGGCATTACAGCCCTCAAGAGAAGTTGGACTTCATGATTTCAACACTGCCATTGCTTACAAGGTGGATTGAAGGAATAGAGGTATATGAGAGGAGTATTCAGCAACCTTGTCAACGGGTAAGCACACCATCTCATACTCTTTCTTTTCCTCCTTCTCAATCTATATCATTTCAGTAATGTCAAGCTCTAAACTCACCACCTGCTGCCCTAAATGTTGAATCCATCCCTCCATCCCCTAGTCTTCCACCCCATCTCAGTTTTTCTGCCCTCTTCTCTTCCAAATCCAAATCCCCTCCACAAGAGCTAAATGAAATACCTTCCGCTCCAAAGAAACAAGAGGTTTCACCGCCTCCACCACCACACAAAATTGTCAAATCAGTTGAGTTTCAACCTATCCCTCCTATTGCATTCCCTAATCCATGTTGGGAGGATGAAAATCAGAATGCCAGCCAAGGAAAACCATAGCAAAAAGAGAGTGCCAACAAAGAGGAAGAAATTCAAAGTCTGAAGAGTTGGGCTCTTAGATTTGGGATGACAAAGATCCCCTTGATGGTTAGGCCTACAGAAGAGGTTGGGGTTGGAGAACAAATGGTGGTCAGGACTGATTTTGTTGCAGCAGAAGAAGAAGATCTTGCAGTCCCAACTTGTCCTCTAGAGCAGCAGATCGAAGAGTTTGACTTGACAAACTTCATGCTGGAGGAAGAGTTCTATCAAGAGCAAGATTGTCTTCGAAAATTGGAGGAAGAAGAAGCTGCTCCAAAGGAAAAAGAAGAGGAGCACAATCTAGCTGTAGAGGAGAAAAGTGCAGATCCAAAGGGTTTGAGCACAAAGCAGGTTATAGAAGAAACTTCAGTTCTTCTTTCTACTTCACCTCTCTCAAGTTCTATTACTGAAGAGGAGTTTGATCTCTCAAACTCAATATTGGAGAGTGAAGGAAACCATGGTGGTCAAGTTGCAGACCAAGAGGACACCATGGAGGAAGTTGAACACGAGCAGCAGGACAGCAATGAGGCAGTTTACCTGTCAGATTTGGAGGACTGTTTTGATGGAGAGGAACTAGTTGAGTTTTCACCATTCTCTCTTTCATCATCCACATTCCAGACACCAGAGTCTGCTGTCATGGAGGAGAGCTTTCATTTGCAGCAGCCTGCGTCTTATAGCAGCTCTTTGGAATCAAGATTAGAAGATTCTAATCTCCCCTGTTCTTCATTGGAGGAAGAGAAAGGACAGAAGGATTCCACCATTTCTTCCACACAATCCATTCAAGGTCTACAAGAAGACTCCATTCTTGGAGTAGGAAATCAGAGCTATGGGCACATCCAAAGGATCATACCTTGCCCAATCAGGTATTTGGCTTCATTGGAGCTAAAGAAGAAGCCACAACCAGTCATGCTTGCTTCTGAGTATGAGGATGAGCTACAAAGTACCAAGGATCGGATGCCATACCTCTCCAATCCAAACGCAGAGCAACTAAAAGAGGTATTGGATTTTTCAGTTGATACCTTGATGATTTGGATAGAAGACCAGCTTCTTGTTGATTTTCCATCCATCCAAACAGCCATGATCAGTGCCAAATCAATTGCATGGCTGCCAATTTTGAAGAAAGGAAGTTATTTCTCACAACCAGTTGCAGGGTTTGTTTAGCTCACCTTTGCTTCTAGTTAGAGTAGAGTAGGTAGGTTTTCTTTCAGCAGAAGAAGTGCTTGTGCACACTCTGCATGTCCCATTTGGGGCATGTATGATTTCCAGTTTTGTACATAGTTTTTGTGGTGTTGGTTTTGCTCTGGTATGGTTCATTACAGCGGTTTTGGTGAGAACAACTCTTAAGTTCAGTGTGCTCTCAGAGAAGGAGTTGCGGTATCAGGTTCAGGATCGGATATTGGGTTCGTTCAGGATATCGCTTATGACTCCATGCCCAATGGATTGCTAAAAGGCCACTGATCTTCTACCTAGCAGGCAGGTAACCTCGTGAGTCACCAAATTGTTGTATATGTTTCCCCCCCCCCGGCGCGACAGAAAGGAAGAACACGACGTGAGAGGAAGCGGGAGGACCGGGAGGAAGAACACGGCGCGAATGGAGTCGGGTTGCAAAGCGGGAAATCAGAGGCGGAAATCCGGATCGGGAAAACAGGTCGGAGGAGCATGGCACGGGAGCATGTTGCGGGGGTTGAAGAGCCCGACACAGGAAGGAAGCGGAAAATCAGAGGGAGACGACATGTTGGGGGGTCTCTAAAACCCGACAGAAGGAAATATGTGTGCAGGTCTTCAAAATCCGACGCCCGGGAAAGAACATGTCGGGGGGGCAGAGAAATCCGACAGCAAAAGACATGTCGGGCGATTTTCAAAACCCGCCAATCAAAGAATATGTTTTCGGGTTTCCAAAACCCGACGCACCCAGCAAATCGGGTTTTCGGGTCGGAAACGCATGACGAAAGAGCATATTGGGAGCCCATCAAAACCCGACACCAAAGGACATGCCGGAAGAGTTTAAAAATCCGACGCATAAAGAAAATCGGGTTTCGGGGGCGGAACAACATGGCACATCGAATACATGTCGGGGGGTCTTCAAAACCCGACAGCAAGGGAATTCGGGTTTCTGGATCGGGAAAACACGTCGGAAATGCATGAAAAGGAAGCATGTCGAGCCAGTTTCCAAGCCCGATGCAAATGCACGAGGGACTTCCGAACCCAACAGGCGTTGGGGATCTCACCTACCACCATGGTTGATGAGAAGAATTAAGTGCAGTCTTGGAGGTGGTTGGGGCAGTTTGAATTCCTCTCTTCTCCCTCTCTTTTCCTCCGTATAAAATGTAAGGAGGGGGCTTTTTTTTAAAAGGTCGAACATTTTTGTTTTGTGCCTCCTCCCTTCTTCTCTTTGGCAGGTGGAGTTGTGGAGCTCAAACCTCCCATTTGAAACTGTAATGCACCTTTTACTCTGGGCATTTTTTGCAGTGTATTGTATCAACCTTCGGAGAAAATAAATGCATGACTGTGGATGTTTCTCAACCCTCTATGTGTTTCATTTTGCATCCTCCTGATCTTTCACTGTGAATATGTTTATCTGTGCATGATATTGCATTGCATTTCTGTGGTCTGTGTTTAATTGGAAAAACATATGTTCTTCATTCCTCGGTGCATCACCTCCTTAGCTTAGGTTTATTTTCATGCATTTCTCTTTCCCTGTCTCCTTGGTAGTTAGATTAGGTTTTTTGGGGTAAACCTCTACGTTTTATTGGTGCATCTGAACAGAGGAATAGGAGCCGGCCTTCATCCGGAGAGCTTTTCTGATTTCGCAAGGTCCCACACTTGGGAAAAGCTCCATGTTGGGAAATCGCACTGAGACTTTCAACCGAACGCGTTGCGGAGTCCCAGGGGTGCTGTGATTCGATACCAACAATAACATCACTCTACACTTTACATAACTATTCTCATAGCTCCATGAGTTAAAGTCTAAAAAATAGTTTTCAAAATCCAATCCAATACTTACTCATATTTTAGGATTTTAGAATTGAACCTAAAAATTTTAAGGTGTAAGTTTTACCTTTGGTGTTTATTATGGGAAATCATATAGTCAGTTTGTAGGTTGTGTGGCCTTTCATATTAGTTACTGACATTTATAGGAGATTTAGATGTGTCAAAATAATATTTGACAAACCTCACAACTCCTTACGATAACGACAATTATTTGAAGATATTGACTTAATCAATTATAAAGAATAATAATGGAAACTTATATTTACCATTTATTTCATTAAATATGGACTCACACCCTGTCATGTATGTTTATAACATTATAAAAAAATATTAACAATAAGGATGCATACACATTATAACACACACGAGATTCTTGTTTGGTGACTACCAAACCTAGGAAATGAAAATACTAATGTGCCATTTAGAACTGTGTATGTGTTTTAATGACAAAAATGACCCAAGAATAACCTAGGATTAGTTAGGAAAAATTATGGAATAATTTTTTTTTTTGTTGTTTAAAAGAGTCTACAACTAGGTTACAAGACAACAGTTGTCGCAAGCAAGTTTCAAAGCCAATATACTATTAATAGCTTATAGCTTTATTAATATGACAATTATAAAAGATCACAAGGTCCAAACTTAGGGTTAGATTAATCAATTAGGTTAAGAGGGTAATTTCTCACTATACCACTTTCTAATAGGCTTAAAATATTCAACTTGATTTTTCTCAAAATTAATGCACTCAAAACTTCCCAAAAACATTCCCATTAGATAGGAAATTTCTTCACCTTTCCGGTGATATAAATAAGTCCTCCTAACTCCTCATATTTCTCAAGTTAGGGGCTAGCAGACCTTGGGAGGAAAATTTTCCCAAGAGTGGGTCTATGGGCCTAGGGGAGAAAATTTTCCATGCGCAAGCTGTACGGGCCACGAGAAGAAATTTTTCCCATGTGTGGGCCTACAAGGCACAGGAAGAAAAATTTCCCATGTGGGCCATGGGAAGAAAAATTTCCCCAAAGGCATTCAGGTCGGTGGAGTGGGGGAGGAAAGTTGGATTCTTGGTGCTTGGGGCGAAAAGCACACTTTTCCCCTGCACACGCACGTCCGCGACGGGACTCCGTGCCCAAAAATGATATTATACCCTGGGCCATAAGGGACACATGGCACATTCTAATCCAATGCAAAGAAGTGGGTTAGTGGGGACAAATAGGCATTTTTTCCTTAAGGGTTAAAAAGGATCGTGGGATTAAAAACCAACCGCGCCTCTGCCGGTGCCTCACGACGCCACGTGTCAGACGTTCATTGGCTGTAGATCGGCGGGTCGGCAGGGAGATTTGGGAAAATTTGACTTTTGAAGTCCTAAATCTTTGGGACACTCCACTCCTCCACCGACACGTCGTGGGGAAATGTGTCATCCATTCATTGGTTGCGGGTCAGTGGGCCTGCAGGAGAAGTTAGGAAAAATTGCCAAAATTTTCTTTTGAAGCACTAAGGCAAAAAAAAAATATCCACGCCTCCGCCAATGCCTCTCTAAACCACATGTCAATCAATGATTGGTTATGAATGGTGGGGATGTGGGGAAAACTTAGAAATTTTTCCCAAAATATTATTTTTAATTAAATTTAACAGTTAGAAAAAATTTTAAGCCAAAATGAAGTGAAAACTTTAGAAGGCCATAACTTTTGATTAGAAACTCGGTATTTGGAAAATGAGGACTTTTCAGAAATATCTCGACGTATTCTATGTAAAATAATCATTAATATTTCATTTTGATAAGGTTTAAGGGGTAAATTTAATGAAAATGATCTGCAGGAGTTTTAAAAGGCAAACTTGGTAAATTTTAACTTATGAAATTTTAATCAATTGATCTTCTTCCTCTCTCAACATGTCAATTAGACATGGGGAATTGTTCTTAGATGGATTTAGGATGGATTTGGAAGGTAAGTTTGTTTGATTGACTCCCAATAACAAAAATACAACTTTGACAGCAAAAACAACAACAAACGGTTTGAGCCCGATTTTGCTAAGTTTCCTAAGAAATTCCTTAAGTGTTTTTGTCCAATTGAATTCATTTAGGGCATACTACTTCAATTTAATCATTTAATTTTTTATTTCCTTATTGCAGGTTTGAACTGTGCATTTTTGGATAAAGTATTTACCAGTTTGAAAATACAAAACAAAGATCAAAATTTAAAGGATCTATTTGCCATTTTCATCTTCCAAGTATTAGAATTCATTCCAATTCTAATCTAATACATTTAGTTGATTCAAATCAAACTATTCAAAACCAAAATGCAATTCTGATTTCCAATTTTACACTTTTCAAAAGACAGAGTTCTGTATTTTCCTCACACGCATTTCTTCCTTTCAAACAGAGATTTCAAATACATTTCAAACTCATATTTTAAACAACAGTAGTTCCAATCGTGGAAAAGAATGAAACTATTATACAAAAGACAAGATTTCCTTCTTTTACAACTTCTCTTTTCTGTTGATTTTCACAATACAATATACAAAATACATCTCTTTCTTTCAAAACAAAAACAGAGTATATATCTCTCCTTTACATTTCAAAATTACAACTTTCATATTCAATACAACATATTTCCATTACAAAACATATACGAGTTCATCCACTTCAAGTGGGAAAGTTACAATAAGATTTATTTTCAACAAGGGACTATCAAACTATTTTTCTTTTTTTCTTTCTCCTTTTCTCCAGAACAACAACATGTAGATTTATCATTCTTCCAATTCTGATCACAACAAGAGCAGGGGAAAGGAAACGCTCTCCACCCAACCAAGACATCCAATGACAAGGAGAAGTCATCCTTCTTCATTGGCCCCCGAGCCCCAACCACAATGCAATAAAAGATGTGTTTCAACTCATGGAAACAACAGGCTTCCACAAACACACATGCAAATTTCACATTTAAAACATAGTCCAAAACAAATGTAGTTTGCAACCACATTAAAACATAACAAAAAAACTCAGGCTTCATCATGCAAGCCAAAGGAGCAAGAAACTATGGGGGATGCTACTTATGCCTCCCAAAGGGGAAATGGGTATCACCACCTTATTTCAAACTGCCAAAATATAGTATATCAAAGCCTTGACATGCCCTTATGCCTCCCCTAAGTACCCCTTATTCCTCACATTTCCTTATGCCTCCCCAACCTCTTATGGCACCCCATAATGAGTAAAGAAATGCAATCTATTTCTTTGTAAGGTGGAACCCAAATCACAACTCCCTCCACACTTATACCTCCCCAAAACACTTGTGCCTCCCACAAAATAAACCCCATAGTCTTCTCCTACACCATTCCTAGGCCATCTACCCAACATCCCACAAACATACCAAAACATTCACAACAAAACAATTTTCATAAACAAAAGGAAGCATTTCAAGAGCCAAGTTCCTACCTCTCCATGATGGAGTTGTTCCAAGTTCCAAAACAACAAGCTTTATCTCAATGCAAGCAATCCAAATCAGCCAAGCACAAGCATACAACTATCTTCCCAAAAACTTCTCCAAAGCAAGAGCTCCAGAACAAAAAAAGAATTCACCCCAAAAGGAGTTTCCCAAAAGTGAAGCAACCCAAAACAAGGCAAGCAATTTGAATTTTATAGAAGAGGGAAGAGAAGAGGATGAGGTGGATCCATGTAGGATGCCACATCACACATCCTCAACCTCAACCCAAAAGTCAATTTCATTCTCCAATGCATAATAAATAGGTGGGTGAATAATATGACAGTTTACTTACATACTCAAATCCAACCCACACCCCAAAGGACTGAAATTAAACCATGTAAGAAAAGTGCAATTAAAACTTACAATTTGTCTCTCAAAAAGCATTATAAAAGTCTAATTTTAACCCCCAAACCATAGGTATGGTTGGTAAGTAAATTTAAGAGGTATGGGACAAGTTTAACTTGTCCCACAAGCCTCCAAAATCAGCCTCCAAGAACAATTTCTAATTTCCAAGAAGGTGGAGTGTTTCACACTCAAAACTTAACTTACACATCACTTACATATTACTTACACATTCTTACAACACTTTAAATCATAACCAAAAACAATATTAATTACATTCTCATGATATCTTTTAATTAATTAACTTAACAACATGATTACTCACAATATTAACACCACATTAATTAAATAATGAAAGGGGTAAGTGCACCACATAAAACACATGAAACATTAAACAAACGAACCAAATAAATAAATACACATAACCGCTAGGTCATATTTAAAGGTGATCCCCCACAGGAATACCTAACAAAACAACCACACGCAAATAATACAAGTTATTATGGTGACCTTGTTGAATTCATCTAGAATTCCAATGTGGTTGGTCTCCAATCCCCCGATGTTTATTGTGATATTTTAACCTGCAAAACACAAATACCTCCTTCGGCCTCGTGGCCATATCAGAACATCCAAAATAATATAAATAAAATTCCAAAATCATCTAGATATATGAATCACAACAACATCCAACCAACCAACAAGATCATTTACAGTTTTACTCAACAACTATATCATCATCAAATAATTTTCCATTTCTAGGTCTACTCACAATATCCAAATATCACATGTCCAAACAACACCCATAATATAACCATGTCAAACAGTATATCAACATCAATATCTAAAATGTCTCTAATAATCATCATGCATCATAACTGAATCAAAGTCAACAATAATCCATGATCTAACATCTAACATCATACTATAATAAATTCCATAATCATGTCCATAATATAATCATACTTTTTCAACATTTTACATGCTAGTTTTTCAATTTCTTGAAAATTTTCAATTCTTGAGCTTGTAGGTTAGTGTTTGATAGTGCTGAGTCTTATATTTACATATTAATGTGGTGGGTTGCTGTCAAAATTTAATCTTGGTGAGAAAATTACAATATTTCATCATGTTTTCATTTTTAGAGCTTACTTTTTCATCATTTTACATGCTAGTTTTGTCAATTTCTTGAAAATTTTCAATTCTTGAGCATATAGGTTAGTGTTTGATAGTGATGAGTCTTCTATTTACATATTAATGTGGTGGGTTGCTATCAAAATTTAAATCTTGGTGAGAAAATTTCAAGATTTCATCATGTTTTTATTTTTAGAGCTTACTTTTTCATCATTCTACATGCTATTTTTGTCAATTTCTTGAAAATCTTAAATTCTTGAGCATGTATGTTAATGTTTGATAGTGTTGAGTCTTCTATTCATATATTAATGTGATGGGTTGTTGTCAAAATTGAATCTTGGTTGGAATTTTTTTCCCATTTTATAGATTAAGGGACGTTTTTTTTGACATTTTTTGAGTGCATGTCAAGTGCACACCCATGAGCATAAGAGCATATGCGTAACCCATCTTCCGAAGGCCATAACTTTTGCTCCCGAACTCGAAATGACTCCATTTTTTTGCGTTGGAAAGGTATTGAAGTTAAATATGCAATGAAAACATAAATTCAGGATTTATACTTACAGAAGTTATAGGTTTTTCTGTTATTTTAAAACTGGTCATTTTCTAATATGTCTAATGTTTTGATGAATGTTGTATTCCCATGCTTACTCGATTTAGACCAAAGGGTGTGTATGATCTTCTTTTGCACCTTTTGATGATCTTGAGAATAAAAAAAAAATTTGATCTCTATCTTGTTAACATGGAGATTAAACTTGGAAACTTGATTATTCATTTTTCTTGAGGGAATGAACCTTTTACAAAGCATTTTTCAATGGTCCTTTGATTTGAAGTTTTCCATTTCTATATAGTTGGGATAAAGTTTGTGTATGCTCTTCTCTTGCACCTTAGGGTGATCTTGAGAATCAAAAGCAACTTTAGTCTTCATTTTATAACATTTGGTAAATTGGAAACTTCATCTTTCACTTTTGGTTTAAAGGAATGAACATTTATCAAGAATTTTGTATGGTTCATTGATTGAAATTTTTTTATTTACTTTTTAGTTGGATTATTTGTTATGTATGCTCTTCTCTTACATCCTTGGATGATCTTGAGAATCAAAAGCAACTCTTAATCCTCTTTTAAATAATATGATTTTCTTAGAGAACTACTAATGCTTTAGTGCAGGACCTAAAAACACTTGTCAAAGAAAAGAGGAATCAAAATGAAATAAAAAACTACTAATACAGTTGTTATACAGGTTGCCAAAAGGTGTTCAATCAAACCACACCTAATTAAACAAGATAAAAAGAACAACATATTCAAAACACTGTATTGCAAGTTTTGGAAAAGGGTACGTCCCTCTCCGCTCAACTGGAACATAACCCCTTTGGCATAACGCCTTAAGCTACAACAATGGGGGTGGTTCCAGGAACCCCAAAGTAGTCCACACAAGAGGGAACCTTGTGAACAAAATGGGAAGTGCTCCACACTACCTACTTGACTAGTGTTTCCTTTGTGAGATAATGTTACAAGTTGTCTGCTGTGGCGACCCCAGTGATAGTACACGTAGACGTACTAGTTGCCTACTATTCTTGAAGGGGGTAAAGTAAAGCCAAGATACTCCCAAACTAGTCAGTGCGACTTTTTGGGTAAATCGCGCTCGCTCGTGGAAACTTTGTAACACCTAGGGCGAGAGAACCACCTAGGAGAATATACTTTGGCCAGGAGCCCACTTTGACCACTTTAAAATAGTGTTGAGTTGTGAACCTTCTTTTTGAGAAATGTGTGACGTATTACTTTCGCCTAGTTTTTACTTTCCTTAGGGCGAGGCGAAACGCTGCCGAAGTGAAACTAGCATTTTTTGTCATTTTTTCTTGATTTATTTCCTTCATAATATTTTAACACTTTGTTGATCAAAAGAGGTGTGATTACCTTTGTGTTTCCATTTGACTGTTTCCCTCACTTTTATGTCCGTTTACGCCCATCCATGTTTGCGGCTGGGTTAGTTAAACGTCTAAAGTGAGTGGAGGCATTTTCACGTCATTTGGTAGCCATTGTGATCTTGATACCCACGTCAAGATCATCATTGTAGTTAGGCGTGGTTCATCACTGTGGACTTCCATAGAGGAGTTAGCTTGTTTGTCTTGTATCATTACAATTTCGATATTTACGTCTTGTTTCTTGTAAACTCGACATAAATACCTATATTGTACGGTTACACTGCACACATTCTTAACTATTCCTAGCTATACTTTGAGCATTTTTTTGTTCGGTTTTATTATTACCTCGATTTCAAAAGGTGGTAGGCACTACCATTTGTGCATTTTATATCAATAACAACTCGATATCAATACTTCCTTTCTTGCAAAGTGGGTTAACATATCTTGGTGATATTGTTGTGTCATTCACAAATCGTAATTGACACTTTTTGAGATATAGGTCTTAATCAGACTTGAGCTTGCTCATCGTATATCCTGATTGGGAGATCACATTTAACTTCATGTATTTACTTACATCTTGTTCATTCCTTTGAACTTGGCATAAGTGGAGACATCTTGTTAATCATCTGACGTCACAAATTACTTTGAAACGTAGTCTAGGAAGTACTTCATTTGATTAAGTTTTGGTACCAAATGATTGTTTCATTGGTAACTTTATCTTTCTATCACATTAATATTCTCGCTGTTAATTTACTCTTAACACGTACATCTTGTGTTTCAGTTAGGGGTAGTCATTGAATTTTGAACAAATCTACAACTTACCTTAGTGAAACTTATCACGAAAACATGGCTCCCAAGATGCGTCTAGGTTTAAAGAAACAAACATATGAGGAACAACAGGCGTAAGCTTGGGAAACCTCTAACAAACAAGGGTCAAACCCATTTATCGGACACGATCTAGGACCACTATTTTCTGCAGAAAAGGAAATAGAAGAAATGGTCGACCATAGTGGAAACGAATTAGAATCACCACACGTAAACTTTGATTTTGAACCCATTCTACTAGATGAGTTTCTCCTTAGAAATAAAGATAGAGTTTTGGCACGGGTCATGGAATTAGGGGCCAAATTGCCCACCAAAAATGAACCAATATTACCTACAAATGACACTACTAAGGAAGAACGCCCCCTTATCAATATGGAAGATATTTTAACAGGTGGGCATGCTTCCACTTCTTACACAGAAAATGATAAAGTGGTAGGGCATAGAATACCCCTCATCAAAGTGCCATGAAGAAACAAGATAGAACATGAAACAAGGGAAGAACCTCCACAATACGAAGAGGAAGAACCTTTAGAAGAAGAAGACACAAACCAAGTCACAATCCAACAACAACTCAGTAACCTAAGCCGAGAACTAGCTTTGCTTACTTTCCAGGTATAGAAAGACACAAACAAGAACATTCAAAAGTCAAAGCCTAAGTTTAGGATCCATGAACTCCATCGAGAAAAACAAGGAGAAGAAGACACAGGGTATCATCGTGTACACATCCCTTCTTCTCCCACTAAAGAACAATTGCTCGCACAAGAAGTGCAATCTATGAAAGCAACACTTGCAAGCATACAAGAAAGCAATATAGGGAGCATTAGGAAATACCAATACGAAGAACTATGCCCCTATCCTTTTGACAAGACAATGATCCTTCAACCCTTTCCAAAGAAATTTGATATGCCAAAGTTTGACAAATACAAAGGAAAGGGAGACCCAAGGGATCGTGTTAAAGATTTCTACATGGCATGTCAAGAGGTGTCTTATAGTGATAATTACCTCATTAGACTTTTTCCTAAGAGTCTCGGAGGTCAAGCATTGGAATGGTTTACGCGCTTACCACGAGGATCAATTTTCACCTGGCTAGAATTGGCGGAAAGATTCGTGCGTCATTTCTCGTATAACATAGAGAGTGACATCACCATGGCAGACTTGTGTGGCACAAAACAATGCCCAAATGAGACCTTCACTAGCATCCTCCAACGATGGAGAGGGATAGCTAATTGCTTCCCTTGCGCTTCATTTGAGAAGCAGCTGGTGAGTATTTTCGTCCCTAATCTCAACCCAGATATAGCTTTCCACCTCCAAATGCATTATGTCCACACCTTTGAGGAGGTTATCGAGAAAGGGATTCAAATAGAAAAGGCTCTCATTGCCAAAGGCACCCTCAAAACCCAATCTAAAGACAACCAAAGTGTCAAACCCGCTGAAAATCCGAAGATCTTTAACAAAAAAAAAAAACGTGGTAGGAGACGGAATCATTGATTCCAAACGTGTTCAAACAGTCCAAACCAGTCAACCTTTTAAACTGACCAAGGGCCCAATTCAACCACCACCAAAGCGATGAACATTCACCTCCCTCAATGAGCCTTTATCCGTCATACTAAAACAGTTGGATGCGGCCCACATGATGACCTATCCTACAACGCAACCGTTTGATGACAATGCTCCTAAACCTTCATGGTATAAGGAGCATGAATACTGTGAAATGCATCGCGTTAAAGGTCATAAAACAGAAAAAAATTTGCAACTTCGCCACTATATTCAAGACCTCATTGATAACGGGGAGATAGAGGTGGATAACCCTAGCCACATGCAAACACCTAACGAGAAAATGGGGATTTATAAGGAACCATTCCCCAAGCATGATAAGTCGGAAAAGGCAAAACCGGATCGGGGAGAGTCATCCCAAACCTATAAAGCCACGAATTACTTGTATACCAAGAGAGATAACAATCATTACGATTCACTTATCAGATGTATTCACTCCCCTGCTGACCGCGTCAACACCATCCAGATTAAGGGAAAGGACTGTGCTGTGGTAACAAGGTGCACCCGCCTCGTAATTTCGGACCCCTCTCCATCGACCCTGCATATTGGTAAGTATAACCTTTTAGAACAACTTGAGAAGACGTCTGCTAAGATTTCGATCTTAGACCTTCTCAAGATTTCCAATGTACATAAGGACATCCTGTATCAAACTCTTCAGGGGTCGGGAGTGCCTTTAGAAGTCGATCCTGTGTACCTTCAAGCCGCGGTGGCAAATATTGCACCAAGTGAGCATCTCACTTTCAACCATAGGGAGGTCCCTACCGAGAATCCTACACATAATCTTCCCTTACACATTGAGGTAGTTGTTACCCTCAGGAAAATCAAATGAGTGCTTGTGGATAACGGCTTTGGATTGAACATCTGCATGCTTAAATTAGTCAAACAATTGGGACATACAGAAGAAGATCTTGAGTCCCATATCATCACTATCACCGCATATGAAAACACGGAAAAAGAGTCTGCAGGCACCATTACGCTGCCAATGGAGGTGGGCCCCACTTGCCATCAGACAAAGTTTCACGTCTTAGACTTGGGACTTCCATATAATATGCTTCTAGGCCGACCATGGATCCATGCCATGCAAGCAGTGCCATCAACATTTCATCAATGCATCAAGCTGAAGCATGAGGGACATACAGTAACAATACCAGGAGACTCAGAGCCCTTTTCTCATTGTAGAGCTCTTAATATCTTTACACGAAAGGGTACATACGCATGTCCCTCCCTAGATATAGTTGTCCCTCTTCATTCTGAGGCCATGGAATCTTGAGTAGATTTAAATTATCTTAGTTCTTGCACTCATGGGGCATCTAATTCAACATCTCCATTTAATTCATGGGAGATGAAAATTCTGGAATATGGCTGTGGGGAGTATAATGTGCAATAAACACTCTTGGTTTCTGACTTATCCTTGTTGCCCAAGACTAGAGGTCGACCCAACTACCGCTTCAGGAGACCTAGAGAGGAACACACTATTGGGTTGTTCCTACCTGGAGGCTTGTTAGCTAAGGAAAAATTACTTGATCCACCTACTACTTGGGTCCCTGAGGACACTTAGCCATCTTGTTAACAAACCCCAGAATATGAAAAATCTAGCAGAATGATGTACTCCATGGGCTACAAAGGCCTAGGATGTGGGAGGAATGAACAAGGACAAAGAGAACTAGTCCCTCTTCCACATTTCAAAACAGAAAGATATGGCATTGGGATTCACCCTTATGGAGCACACCCCAATGATCAAGATGTGACTTGTTCTGAGCATGAGGATAGCTCTGATTATCTAGACAGCGATACAGATTCCTGTTGTAGCCAATATGAGGATCTGGCCTCCATGAACCTTTTCATGAATAATGCTGTCCTAACCATCACCCCCACTGAACCAACCCTTGACCTTGTATACCCCTCCCTTGTTGAATGGGACCAACAACGTCACGTGCCACTAGATTTATTCGAGAACGACGAGGCTATTGCAGAGTTCATGGGCATAAGGGATACAATTCCCATTGGAGATCACAAGAAGGGTTTCTTTATCGACTTAGACACCTGCGCCTACTTTGGCGAGGAGGTTGAACTTCGTGGTCAAAAAAATTTAAAGAAAAGCGAGGGCAAGAGTTCTAAAGAAAAGCCTTGGCAAAAATCAAAGTCCAAGTCACACAGTGAAAACCTCTTTGAGGCATTGGCTGACAAACAAATAAGAAAATCAAAGGACAAACAAAGTGACCATGCCAAGGATGAAAATCTCATAGAGACATCCTTGGATGAAGATCTCAACCTACCTCTCGATCCCACGAGTATGGAGGATTTATCAAAATTGTTAGTTGAAGAAACCATTGATGTCAATATTGGTACCGAAGAAGATCCCAAGATAGTAAAATTGGGAGCATCACTCTCAGCCAGAGAACAAAATACGTTCACTATGCTACTGCAAGAGTTTATTGATGTGTTCTCATGGTCTTACAAAGACATGCTCGACTTAGATCCAACTTTGGTCGTGCATAACCTAGTTGTGCACGCAGACGCTAAGCCTATCAAACAAAAGCTTTGAAAGATGCACCTAAGAGTGGCCTTGTTAGTTAAAGAAGAATTGGAAAGGTTTCTTGCAGCAGGATTCATCAGGCCAATTGATTATTCTGAATGGATATCAAACATTGTTCATGTCCAGAAGAAACCTATTGGTATCTGAATTTGCACAGATTTTAGCGACATCAATAAAGCTTTCCCTAAAGATGACTTTCCGTTGCCCAACATTGACATGATTGTTGACTTGACCGTAGGGTACGAAATGCTATCACTTATGGATGGATTTTCAGGTTATAATCAAATTAAGATCGCTGAGGAAGACCAACACAAAATAGCTTTCACAACTCCTTGGGGCAGCTTCTGTTATCAGGTGATGCCATTTGGCCTTAAGAATGTGGGAGAAACTTAGCAGCGGGCCATGACAGTAATATTTCACGATATGATTCATGACATCATGGAAGACTACGTAGACGACATCTTGGGAAAGTCTAAAACAAGAGAGGATCATCCTATCATTTTACGGCGTATCTTTGAATGCTTTCTTGAATACAAAGTCAGGATAAATCCAAAGAAGTGTGTCTTCGGTGTGCTATCTAGGAAACTATTAGGCTTCATTGTGTCAAGATGAGGTATCGAGGTAGACCCTGCTAAAGTGTCTGCCATCATAGAAATGCCTCCACCTGAGACTATCAAGCAACTACATAGCTTGCAAGGGAAAATTCAAGCCATTCACCGCTTTATCTCCCAGCTTGCGGATAAATGTCACTCATTCACTCATTTGCTTAAGAAGGAAATCGCTTTCATCTGGGGACCTGAGCAACAACAAGCCTTTGCTTTGCTTAAATAGTACCCGGCTAATCCACCTGTCCTCATGCCTCCCACTCCGGGAGAACCACTTTTTCTCTATATTTCTGCTATGCAATACGCTATTGGTGCACTGCTCGCCCCATATGACCTTAGCCATAAAGAGAAAGAAGTGTACTATCTGAGTCGCACCCTCATCACCTATGAATGTAATTATCCTCAGATTGAAAAGGCTTGCTTGGCAATTGTTTTTACCTTTCAGAAACTTTGCCATTACCTGCTAAATACTAAGACTAAGCTCATATCCAAGGTCGTCCCACTCAAGTATTTGTTGTCCAAACCTGCCCTCACAGGTAGAATGGCTAATTGGATCATTATACTCAGTGAGTTTGATATAGAATTTGTCCATCAAAAATCAATTAAAGGACAAGTACTTGCTGACCAGCTAGCAGAAGCACCTTTGCAAAGCATAGAACCTTTGAGTTTGGATCTGCCAGATGCATCTTTGCTCTACATTGAAGAATCTATCGTATGGCAGATACATTTTGATGGATCTTTTATGTTTCATGGTTCAGGTGCAAGAGTGGTCCTTATTACTCCTTCGGGTGATCCTATACCACAGGATTTCCGCCTGGCCTTCCCTTGTACGAACAACATTGTGGAATATGAAGCACTCATTATAGGGATGAAGCTAGCCATCAAGTGGAATATTCAACATGTTAAGGTTGTAGGTGATTCACAGCTAATCATAAAATAGGGTAATGATTAGTATAAAGTTAAGGATGACAAGCTCATACCTTACAAGAAGTTGGTGGAAACTCTGAAGGAGTATTTTGTGCGCATTACCTTTGGGCAGATCCCAAGAGCACAGAACAGATCGGTAGATGCTATGGCAACGGTGGGATCTATGCTTTGTATTCTGCCAGGGAACAATGATATGCCATTTTTCATAGAAAATATACACCAGCCCGCGTATGACGTATCGGAATCTTGCCTGGCTTGTGAGGTTGTTAGTCCCTATTCCCCGTGGTATGAACCCATTTTCACCTATCTTAAGGATAGTACTTTCCCTCCCAATATCTCCCATTCTGAAAAGCAAATCCTGATTCGCCAGATAGCTCGTTACACCCTTTTAGGAGGTACACTTTATCGTCGTGGCTACGATGGGAATCTATTACGTTGTCTGGATGTGACAGAGTCAATCCAAGAAATTAAAGAAGTACACGAAGGAGTATGCGGAGCACATAAAAATGGAATGGTCTTGGCTAAGAAACTGTTAAGAGTAGGTTACTATTGGCCCACCATGGAAACTGATTGTTGTACTTATGTTAGAAAATGTGTGCTTTACCAAAAGTATGGAAATTTCATCCATGCTCCATTGCAACCATTGCAACCACGCACTACCCTGTGGCCATTGTCCAAGTGGGGACTTGATCTAATAGGGAAGCTTACTCCTACCTCATCTGATGGTCATACACATATCATCACAGCTACAGAATACTTTACAAAATGGGTGGAGGCCGTCCCTTTAACCTATGTCACAGGAGAAAATATTTCTAAATTCATCATGAATCACATTATTTGCCGATATGGTATCCCTGCAGCCATTGTCACAGATAATGGGAAGTCATTTAAGAACAAAACTGTGAAAGGTCTTTGCCAACGGTTCCAAATCAGATTGAAATGGTCCACGCCATATTACCCTCAGGGTATTGGACAAGATGAGGCAACAAATAAGACTTTGGTAAGGATAATGGAGAAGATGGTTAGCAAAACTGGTTGAAACTGGCACCTACAAATCCACCCAGCCCTCTGGGCCTACCGAACATCAATTCACACTCCTACGGGTGCGACGCCATATTCCCTAGTGTTCGGGACAGAATCTATCATCCCTTTTGAGATTCAACTCCCATCCCTATGAATTTCTCTTCGGGACTATTTGGATAAGGATGAAGATTACCGAGTGGCAAGATTGGCTGAATTAGAGCTCCTGGATGAGAGGCGCATTCGCGCTCTTAATCACCTGAAGGTATATCAACACAAAATCTCCCGCAACTACAACAAGAGAATCATCCCTCGCCAGTTTGAGGTGGGTGATTTAGTTATGAAGGAGAACCAGTTCAACACCAGAGCAGAGCGAGAAAAGAAAGAGAAGTTTGAACCACACTGGTTAGGACCCTATGTCATAGTTGCCAAGTATGGCACAGGGGCATACAAGTTGGCTCACCCCAATGGTGATGAGCTCCAGGAGCCCATGAATGCCATGCATCTTAAGAGGTTTTATGCCTAAACATGGCATAAGAAAGTCATAAAAATCACAAAAAAATATAAAAACATAAAAAAAAAAATCAGAAAAAGAAAAAGAGAAAACAGGTCATCCACTAGTGAAAACCACGCAATTGTGGTACTTTAGACAAGTCCTTGGGTGAAAACCGGTTTCCGGCGCCTCGGGAGGATTTATTGTTCACAAGCATTCTGTATTAGAAGGGTAGTTGTCCTTTTCCTGGACCTAGTTCTACCTTCGAGTTTCCTTGTGCACACCATCTAGTCTAGCCTTGATCTAGCTTTGCCTTCTTCTATTCATCTGTAAGGTACGTGGTCTTTCGTTATTTCCCATCTTATGCTGGGGGAAACTCAATGAATTCACCTTCTTGTTCATAAGCGCATGGCTTCTACCCTTGTATATTCCCCACCTAACGCTGGGGGCATCCATGCTTTCTTGGTTACCTGCACATAGCTGTGGAAAACTGTTAAAAACACAAAAACAATAGAAACATTGTTTTGATAAAACACAAAAACAATAGAAAATTGTTTCACAAAACACAAAAACAATAGAAAAATGTTTCGAGAAAACACAAAAACAATAGAACATTGTTTTGAGAAAACAAAAAAAACAATATATATATCAAAAAAATCTAAAAATAAGGAAATTTTTTTCAATAAATTCCTAATAAGTAAAACACCCTACAAAATGGTAACTTGCTTCTTATGGCTAAAACTTGTGTCTTGTGCATGGTATTTTCTCCATATCCTGTTGGTTTGTCTCACATCTTCCCTGATTAATATGACTCGCAGATCACTAGCTTCACAACCATTCACAAAAGCTAGCTGCTTGCTTCATCTGTACTCTGGGGCACTTTTGGTTTCCTGGTGCTGTTTCGTTACGCACAAATGCTTTTCATGGACCCCGTGTCTATTTTCATTTCCCCTTGCATGTATCCTTGCTTTGGGGCATCATTTTTAACCCTTGTCAATCACGAACTTGTGGATCTCTTCAGCACTGATAACAAAACATTTGTACAACTGTCTTGACCGTTGTTGGGTTAGATATGTGCGTTCGTACTTGTTTTCCCTGTTATATGAGCTTGTTTCCTTCTCGTATTGCATTGCATTATTGTATATTACGTGGAGTTGGTACTTTTAGCAGTGGAAAATTGTTCGTAGTATGGATTTTCATGTCATTATACCTTTGTCGTATGCTTATATTTTTCATAAGGACCGATGATGTAGTTCCTATGGCAATATGATGACATCAAATTTGTTCCAAACAAATATGTGGCTAGAGGTTAAGCTCTTCTCTCCCCTCATCCATATTTCTTCTACATGACTTCCCTTTCACCCCTAATTCTCCCTCTCCTCAGGGAATCCTACCTCATCCCCATTCTTCTGCCTACTTCTCATATTTTTTGATTGTCGATCGGCTTCCTTCATCACCCCATCTACACTCGAGGGGGCATCTCTCCCTCCTACTAATTTTTCTTCTATCCCTTCAAAATCTCTTATGTCTACTATCTTTGAAGTCGCATCACTTACGCCACCCCAAAGAGGGGAAAATGTAGACACCGATAATTATGCCCAAGAAATTTAAATACTTAAATTGTGCTAATTATTCCCTTTCTCACAAATCAACGACATATCGTCAAAAGCACTCATTTTCCCTCATATCATCATTAATTAATTACACTAAGCTAATTAATTAAGTTTCCTATCCAACAAATACCCTAATTAACAACCTTCCGTTAATAAATCACCTCTTCTACCTAGACTAATTAATTATTATTAATTAATTAGCTTTCCCTTCCATTTAACCAATAAATCAATATTTAATTGATTTAATCCCCTTATAACAGCCTAAATCGCACTAATATTCCTCTAATTGGCTTCTATAATCTTACACCTACCTATTAATTAATCACCTTTGATTAATTAAAATACCCCCAACTCCCATGACTTGCTAAACATGTATTAAACCCTTCTAAAGTAAGGTTACCTTTAATAAAGCAACCTTATCCATTCCTAATCATGTTTTATCTTTATCCCACATTCATGAGAATGTGTTGAATCCTTTATCCTTTGGGCTATATAAAGAGACCTCCACCTAACTTTTTACTTACACCTAAACTTTCTAAGAGAGAAAATGCAAAGCATATAGCAAAGAGACTAAGAGCTTGCACCTTGCCCTTTTGAGAGTTCATCATCTTGAAGAGTTAAGCCTCTTTCTTAAAGTTCTTGGGTCATATGGGAGGTGTCAAAAGGGGTCTTGTAGCCCAACTTTGATTAGCCCCCATTCCTAGGTTCTTGGAACATTAAGGACAACTATTTTGATAGCCATGGAGCATACTTAGGTCCATTCATTTATTTGTTGTTAGAGAATAGAGGAGTTTAGATATTTAACATTGTTAGTTTCAAAGTTTGTATTGATGAATGCTAGCATCTAACCCTTGTTTAATTCTTATCATGATGGTGTTTATGCTTTGTTTTAGCTAAATTGTAGAACTATTTTAGGTGGTAGTTCTTGTTTCATTTGATTTAGCATTAAGCAAAGTATACATGCACATAATAGTTTCCATATAATTTATTTTTAGATGTGCACAAATAATTATAAGTACTTCTATAACTATGCTGAAAGGTGTTGCCCCTATGAGAAAGAGTCTCTGGTCATTCACGTCACAAGGTTAAATTTGACGAGCATTTAGAAATTTTCTCGTACATCGACATTTGTCTGGATGACCCTCTAACCTTGTGATATTTGTGCCTCCATAAACCTATCCATGCCTTGTAAATTAATGGTTCTATTATCATACACACTACTGCTCAGTACGACTATGAAAACTAGAAAAAAATAGATACATCCCGTGTCGTGGACCCACGGTAAGATACATGCACCACCCTCTTCCCACAACTTTAGAAGAAAGATTGAGCAACTCTGTTAGCACATCAATAATCACCGTCATCATGCCATAGCTCAAATTTGTTGTTCATAGTGACGATGTTGTGCATGTAAAACACAAGAAATATTGTAATATTTTATTTTATATATCAAAGATGTTGTAATATTCATTTTGTAGGTGTTTCAACAAGTTTTCTTTCATCTTCCTATAATAATAATATGAGGCTCTGTTAATTAATTAATCACATTATAGTCGTGGTGGTTTAAAGGTTAAATGGGGGCATTGTTTTCAGTTCCCCATTTAGCATAAAGCATTTTTAGGGGATAACAATTTTTTTTAAGTTCAATTAAAATAAAGCATTTTTAAGGTATAAATAATCTATCATTTATTCATTTACGACTCTACAACGTTCAACTTTCTTCTACCTCATGTAAGTGATTTAATTTTTAACATTTTCTTTGCACTTTTACCTCAAAAACCAATCATCCCCCGCGTCTGCAGACTATGACAGTGCATAAGCTATTTGTTTTTCCTCCACATTGGCCTCCACTCCCCTATTAGAATTGATGTAGTTTCAAGTCTTGACATTTTTTTGAAGGATTATCGATACGTATAAAAAATTAATTTCCATGTTCCTTCTAAGGGGTTATATTTTACGGCCGTTATACATTTTTTTTTGTGATTTTAGCCATAAAATACTTACAAATATTTCAAATAACCATCACACATTACTTGTAAATTTAATACGTGAATGTCATTTTTAATATAGATTTGTATGTAACTTGTATTAATATATATTAACAATAATTTGATAAATATTAAATAGTTGGTATGAGTAACATGAATTTGTAATTTTGAAGGATAATACTGAATTATTTCCATAACCAATTTTTTTTTAGATAGGCATAGGTGGCCATTAAAGTTAATCCCTTCTTCACATCAGTGTAATATTAAAGTTAAAATAAACTTTTGATTTTTGCCCCATGAATTTTCTTTTGTGAATGATTCCAAGAGTACTCATGATTTTGGCTGTACTTTTATATACTCATTACGTTGAAATTCTTGTTTACAAAGGGAAAGTGTGTGTGTGTGGGGGGGGGGGGGGGGGGGGGGGGGGGGGGGGGGGTGGGCTCTGAAATAAGATTTTAATCCTTGTAGTCAATGTGGTTTTCCATATAAACATAAATTTACTAAATAAATCTTCACTATCCACATCATCGACCGTATCAACGTCCAAGTAAGTATCCTATTTCCTTCTTGAACTTCAACAACTATGAATCATGGTATGAGAAGTGTTTATATTGATACTGATTTTGGTCATTGATTCAATTGAGTAGATGATGGAAATGAGAGGGGTGTTTCCATTCCATTTCCAATACGAACCCAAGACACAGTTTTCATGTAGAATTCCATAGTGTTTTGCAGTTCCAATTTTGTGTTAGAAATTCCCAAATGTGGGTGGGGTGCATTAGAGTGGGAGGCGGGTAGGATTTTTTTGCAAAGAAGAGTTGAGGGTGTAATTTCATAAACTAGCATAGAAATTTCCAATCACCACTGATTTGAACAATGGGTATAATGTCCACTTCTCTCCAACACTAAATGAACCATGATTATCTTTTCCGGATTGTTATAATCGTAAAACTTTATGCTTTATTCTAATTAGCATACTAATAAGATGTGCAGGGCATCATGACAACATTATGTTTTGGTTATTATTATTTTAACTATATGTCATACTGTGGACCCTGATGGGCATTTAAGGATAAAAAATTTAGCTAGAATGGTTGTATTGTCGTAATTTGATTGTGATAGCATTACTCTTTGATACTGTTTTGTTGTGTTTGGTTTATCTCTGCGACTAGACACATAAACACTATTGTGCATTATTACCGATAGATATTAATAGATGAAAGACATTAACACATTGTGATATGGGAGTTGTTATTTTTGTGGAGCTTGTTTTCATGTTAGAGTGTGGTACACCTTCTATGGGTAACCGTTATGGGCTATTTCTGGACCCATGGTTTTTCGGTACCCATTATTTTGATACCCACGGTTTTTTGCCCATGGTTTTGATACCCACGGTTTTGTATCAAATTACTTAAGCAATTGTCTATTTATATGGTCTTATGCATATGATAGATAGACAAGAAAATGTATTGTAGATGTGCTTTGAATTCGGGTGTGAATTTTGTAGATTTTGTTGAGCATAGCTCCAAACGGATCTAGGTATTGTATTGAGAGAGTGGAGGCTTGTAATAAAATCTGAGCAAGTGATTCTTGGTAGACGTAGCCCATATTGGGTGAACCACATTAAATATTGTCTCTCTATGTTGTGTTATTTATTCTGCACTTTTATTTGAGATCTATAATATTTTCTGCATATTAGTTTCTACTGTTACGATTCTGTAATGGATTATTCCGCATATTTTATCTCTTATTTCCTAACAATTGGTATCAGAGCCTGGTTTGGTTTGCTGAAGTGTTGAATTGCAGGGGAAGTTTTATCTTGAGTGGGAGCTATGGCAGATGATGGAAGTTCTAGGGTTGATAAATTCAACGGGAAAAATTTCAGTCTTTGGAAGATGCAGATGGAAGATTACCTTTATCAGAAGGATCTTTATACCCCGATGTCTGAGAAGGTGGAAAAACCCTCGAGTATGATAGATGTGGAATGGGATTTGTTGGATTGGAAGGCACTTGGAACAATCCGGCTGTGTCTTGCATCTTCGGTATTATTTAATGTTTCAAAGAAAAAGACTGCAAAAGAACTGATGGATGCAATAGGGAAGTTGTATGAAAAACCCTCTGCCTCTAATAAGATATTTTTAATTAAAAAGTTGTTTAATATGAAGATGTCTGAGAATAGTTTAGTAGTAGATCACTTAAATTATTTCAATATAGTTGTGAATATGCTAGCTTTGGTTACAACAGAATTTGATGAAGAAGTGAGGGCTTTATTAATTTTGTGCTCTTTACCTGAAAGTTGGAATAACCTCGTAATGGCGGTAAGCAACTCGGTTCCAGCTAACTCGAAGTTGAATTTTGAAGATGTTGTAGGGGTGATTCTAAGTGAGGAAATGTGAAGAAAAAGCTCTGGTGAATCTTCTACTTCAGGGAATGCTTTGACAGTGAAAACTAGAGGGAGACAGAAGAATAGAGGAAACCGTGGAAAATCAAAGGATCGGGCAAGGTCAAAATCCAAAAGCAAGATAGTATGATGGCATTGTGGAAAGACTGGAAATGCAAAGAAGGACTCTTGGGAGCTTCGGGATAAGAAGAAACAACAGGAAGAAAACAAGGAGGCAAATGTGGCATCGGGTAATGTATGTCAGGATGCTTTGATTCATTTTTTGCATAATATTAATGAATCTTGGGTTTTAGATTCAAGGGCTTCTTTTCATGCCACTCCACATAGGCATTATTTTGTTGATTATGTTCAAGGGGATTTTGGGCATGTTTTTCTTGGTGATGATGAGCCTTGCAGTATAGTTGGAAAAGGTTCTGTTCAGGTTAAGATGCAGAATGGGAGTACATGGCTATTGAAGGATGTCAGACATGTGCCTACATTAAGGAGAAATTTGATATCGGTGGGGAAATCGGGAAGTGATGGTTGTACTATGATATTTACAGCTGAATCTTGGAAGGTTACCAAGGGTGCTCTTATGGGGGCAAGAGGTAAGAAGGTTTGAACCTTGTATTTATCCACTGATAGTACTAATGATTATAATCTTATGGCTTCAGATGCAGATACAACATTATGGCAGTATAGGCTCGGTCATATGAGCCATAAGGGCATGAACATCATAAAGAAGAATTTTCCTAGATATACAAAAACAAGTTTGGAGTTCTGTGAGGAATGCATATATGAGAAACATAAGCGAGTAAGGTTTCTCAAGGTTAGACCTACAAAGAAAGAGAGTAAGTTAGAGTTGGTGCATTCTGATGTGTGGGGGCCAGCTCATGTATCATCTCTTAGGGGTTCAAGTTATTATGTTACTTTTATTGATGATGTAACAAGGAAAGTTTGGGTTTATTGTATTAGAAACAAATCTGATGTATTTGACACTTTTGTTAAATGGAAAGCCTTGGTAGAGAATGAAACAGGTCTTAAGCTAAAATGTCTCAGGTCAGATAATGGAGGGGAGTATTGCAGCAATGAATTTAATGATTATTGTTCTAAGAATGGAATCTGTAGGAAAAAGACGGTTCTAGGAACTCTGCAGCAGAATGGGGTATCAGAAAGGATGAACCGACCGATAATGGAATGTGCTAGGAGCATGAGGTTACATACAGGACTACCTCTTTCTTTTTAGGCAGAAGCAGTGAGTACAACTGTGTACTTGATAAATAGAGGACCCTCAAGTGCCTTGGATGGAGGCATACCTGAGGAGGCTTGGTATGGTAAGAAAGTCGATTACTCATTTCTTAGAGTCTTTGGATGTGAGGTGTTTGTTCATATTGACAAGGATGATAGGACCAAGCTAGAGGCTAAATAAAAAAAATGCACTTTTATTGGTTATGGTGGTGATGAATTTGGATTTAAATGTTGGAGTATTAAAGATAAGAAAATCATTCAGTCTAGGGATGTGGTTTTTAATGAGAAAGTCATGTATAAGCAACAGTTGTAGGAAAAAAAAGGAAGAATCAAAGAAAGAATATGCAGTGGTAGAGGATCTTCCAGATGGGAAAGTGACTCATGAATCAGTTCAAGAACCTACTCAATAGGAACCCCAAACTCCTACAGTGAGGAGGTCTTCTAGGGTAAGAAAAGAACCTGAATGTTTTTCTCCTTCTCTTTATTATTTATTACTCACTGATAGTGGAGAGCTAGAGAGATTTGATGAAGCAATGCAGGTAGATGCCAGTAAGAAGTGGGAGCAAGCCATGGATGAGGAGCATAGGTCTCTCATGGAGAACCAAAGTTGGGATTTGGTGAAGCTACCAGAAGGCAAAAGAGCATTGCAGAAAAAGTGGGTGTACAAAGTTAAAGATGAAGGAGGAAAGAAAAGATATAAGGCTCGGTTGGTGGTCAAGGGGTTTGTACAGAAACAAGGTATAAATTTTGATGAGATTTTTTCTCCTGTAGTAAAAATGACTTCTATTAGAACTATTCTTGGAATAGTGGCAGTAGAAGACTTGCACTTAGAACAGTTAGATGTAAAGATTGCATTTCTCCATGGTGATTTGGAGGAGGAGCTATATATGCAGCAACCAGAAGGATATGAAGTCAAAGGTAAAGAGGAGATGGTGTGCAAATTGAAGAAGAGATTGTATGGCTTGAAACAAGCTCCACGTCAATGGTATAAGAAGTTTGATAGCTTCATGATGGAGAAAGGTTATATTAGATGTCATTTTGACCATTGCATGTATATAAAGAAATTTGAGGATGGAAGTTATATTATCCTATGTTTTTATGTTGATGACATGTTAGTTGTAGGTAAAAACATGCAGGAAATAAAAATACTCAAGAAATAGCTAAGTGAATCCTTTGATATGAAGGATTTGGGGGCAGCCAGACAAATCCTTGGTATGAGGATAACTCAGGATAGGAAGGAACGGAAGCTGACTTTATCTCAGGAAGAGTACATTAAGAAGGTATTGAATATGTTTAACATATAGGATGCTAAATTGGTTGGGACTCTTTTGGCAGACCATTTTAACTTATCAAAGGAGAACTATCCTAAGACAGAGTAGGAAAAAAACCTGATGTCCAAGGTATCTTAATCATCAGCGGTTGGCAATTTGATGTATGCTATGGTCTGCACTAGGCCTGATATTTCCCATGCAGTGGGAGATATGAGTAGATTTATGAGTGATCCAGGTAAAGAGCATTGGCGAGTAGTAAAGTGGATCCTTCAATATTTGAGAGGGACCATGGGAACAATTTTGTGCTATAGTGGATCAGACACCACTTTACATGGTTATGTAGATTCAGACATGGCTGGAGATGTTGACAGCAATAGGAGCATGACAGGTTATATTTACATTGTAGGTGGGACAATAATGAGCTGGATTTCAAGACTACAGAAGCTGGTGGCTTTATCAACCATGGAGGCTGAGTATGTTGCTGCAACAAGGCAAGCAAAGATATTATTTGGTTATAACAATTGCTTGAGGAGTTGGGGCATAAGTAGAAGGAATGTAAGTTACATAGTGATAGTCAGAGTGCTATACACCTAGCTAAGAACTCTGCTTTCCAATCCAGGATGAAGCATATACAGTTGAGATATCACTTCATCAGGACAACTTTGGAGGAAGAAATTTGAAGTTGGAGAAGATTCATACCAGTCGGAATCCTGTAGACATGATGACCAATGTGGTCACAAGGGATAAAATAAAGCTATTTTCAGCTTTGGTTGGCCTTTGCGGATGAGAGTGAAGGGTTGAGAAGCTTGCTCAGTGGAAATCAGTCTCCAAGTGGGAGATTTATATGTTTGTTGATCATGTTTTCATGTTAGAGTGTGGTACACCTTCTATGAGTTACACTCGGGCATTTTTATGGTGGTCCCGCTTGTCGGTGAGCAGGTCAAGGGGGTTTGGGGGGGTGAAGCCCCCTCGATCAATGGGGGCTCGGGGGCAAAGCCCCCGAAGCAAATTTTCATGGGTGGTTTATTAACCCATGGGTAATGGGTAACCGTTATGGGCTGTATTTGGGCCATGGTTTTTTGGTAGCCATTATTTTGATACCCACGGTTTTTTACCCATGGTTTTGATACCCACGGTTTTGTATCAAACTGCTTAAGCAATTGTCTATTTATATGGCTTATGCATATGATAGATAGAAAAACAAATGTATTGCAGATGTGTTTTGAATTAGGGTGTGAATTCTGTAGAGTTTGTTGAGCATAGATCCAAACGGATCTAGGTATTGTATTGAGAGAGTGGAGGCTTGTAATAAAATCTGAGCAAGTGATTCTTGGTGGACGTAGCCCATATTAGGTGAACCACATTAAATCTTGTCTCTCTGTGTTGTGTTATTTATTCTACACTTTTATTTGAGATCTGTAATATTTTCTGCATATTAGTTTCTACTGGTGCGATTCTGTAAGGGATTATTCCACATATTTTATCTCTTATTTCCTAACAGGAGTTGAATGATAGACATTATTGTAATCGAACTGATTAAATTTTGATAGACATTAAATATGGAAGAAAATGATATGATGTCAGATAAATATATGTACATATTTTGAATCATTTCGTATTGATGTTTATTATGAGGTTCAAAGTTAATTTTTCTGTAATCTCTTTGATATGGAGGATTGGAAAAATTGGGAATGAGTTAAAGTATTTCTTAAATCTGATGATTCAGTTGGCTTTTTATCTTAGTTGCAAACTGATGTATGAGTAGAATCGAAATGTTGAAAATTGGAATAATTGTTAAATTACTTTGTCTTAGCAATAGTAGTTATGATATTTGATGTTAAAATTTATAGTTAGATGCAATTATTTTATTACTTTGACATCATTAATATGGCCATGAGGCCAGAGGGGTATTGTGTGTTTTGTAGGAAAACATATCACAACAAACACCGGGGGAATTAGAGACCAACCACATTGGAATGCTAGATGAATTCAACAAGGGTCAACATGGCAACATGTATCTTGTTGTGTGTATGTTTGAATTGTTGTTAGAGGGTCCCCATGGGTGGGATCACCTCCAATTGTGACCAAGGGGTCGTGTGTTATTTTCTTTTATTTAATTTCATTTATTTAATTTTGGTATGTGATTTTATAGTGATGTATCCTCCTTTTCTTAATTATTTAATTTGTGTCTAGATTAGAAAATTAATCTTTTTACTAAATTAATTATGGATGAGACAAAATAATTTCATTTATTAGATTTGATGGCTCTTGGGTTATGTGTTGTAAGTTGAGTGCTTGGGATCTTGAGTGTTGTACACTCTACCCCTTCATGGAAATTCGGATTTAGCTTTAAGGGTCAATTTTGGAGGCTTGTGGGACAAGTTAAACTTGTCCCACACCTCTTAAATTACTATGCCAACACTACTTATGGGTTGAGGGGTCAAAAATAGACCCTATCATGTGTTTTGTAAGTCAAAAAGTGACATTTATTGCACTTTTCTTACAAAGGTATTAAAGTTTGTCCTTAGAGGGTGTGGGCTTAGATTGTGTGTGTAAGTAGTTTGTCATTTCACTCATCAAAAATTTATTGTGCATTGGGGCTAAGGTTTGACTTGTGAGGTGGAGTTGAGGATGAGTGATGTGGCATCCTACATGGAGCCACCTTGCCCTCCTCTCTCCCTTTTCTATTTATTCAAGTTCTTTTGCTTGGTTAGGGGCTACTTTATTCTTTTGTGCTCTTACATTTTAGAGTTGGAATATTTTTGGAGTGCTTGTGGATTTTTTTGGAGCTTGTTGGTGATTTTTTGGGCTTGAAGAAGCTTGGTGTGTGACTCTTGGATCAAGCTCTACCATGGAAAAGTAGGAGCTAAACTCTTGTTAAATGTTTTTCCTTTATATTGTGAATATGTGTATGTTTTTGAGTGTTTTGGTATGCTTGTTGGGTGCTTGGGTAGATTACCTAATGTGGTGTAGGAGGGGACTATGGGGATATTACATGTAGGGAGGCATAAGAGTTTATTCCATGTTTTGGAGGGAGTTGGGTTGGGTGCCCCACCTTGGACAAGCAAATGCTTGCATTTCTTAATTTGTTTTATGAGGGAGACATAAGAGATTGTAGGGAGGCATAATAGAATGTGGGAAGCATAAGAAGTTCTTGAGGGAGGCATAAGAGTGTGCAGGGATTTTGAGGTGTATATTGACAGTTTTTAAGGTGGGCACCTATTTCCAATTGGGAGATATACGTGACCTCTTCATAGATCTTGCTCCTTTGGCTTTTGAATTTTGAAGCCTTATAAAAAATTTTAGTTGCCTTCTTTTGATTGTAGTTGTTTTATTTGTGTTTTTGACATGGTTGTAAAACCTTTGTATTGTGATGTGGAAGCTTGTTTTGTTGCCATGAGTTGGATATATTTTTCATTGTAATGTGGTTGGGGTTCAGGGGCCAATGAGGAGGATAACTTCTTCTCCTCATTGGATTATTGGTTAGGTGAAGAAGTTCTCTTGTGGGAGAAGGCCCTGTGAAGTTGTAGCTTGTATTATTATGAGTCTTCACTTATATTTTGTATCAATAGTACATTGGATGTAATGTTATTCATTGGTTAAATCCTTGCAAATTTTTATGGTGATTTACATTACTTCTTTGAAATGTGAACCTTATAAGGGTTTTATAATCAAAAGAATAAGATCTCTCCAATCTAAGTTTTCTTGGGAAGTTGTATGGTAAATTCATGTGGAAAGGTTAGAATATTGAATAGAAAGAAAATATTAATCCTCTTGCATTATTGGCAATTATGTTGAATGAGATAAACTTGATTTGGATATGTTTAATGTTCCCTTATTCAAATGGTGTATAAGAGAGAATATATGGAATTGTTTTTATAATATAATTTCCTTCTTGTTGCAATAGGGTTTGAATTATGAAAATGGATGAACCACAATTGAATATACCTTTAAATTTTTTATACAAACAAAAGGGAGGTGATAAATTGTTAAATTTGACAAATATACACAATTGTGCACTACTATTTGCCCAAAGCATTTAAATCTTATCCATACAAAATGTGACACTTATCCTTCCACATTATTTGCAATTTTTCCTAATTGAATAGAAAAAGTTATTTTCCTAAATGAATGTGTATTATTAAAATACAATAGTTAAATAATGATAATATACAAGGATCATTTTTCACAAGCCATAATACCATTATGTGATTTTCATTACATGTTATCTTTAGCAAATATTAATAATCATGATTTAATGTTAAATATTAATATATATACATATATGTAGTAAGATATATTTTTTAGTTATTTATTTATATAATAATAAGTGGTAGAGGTCAAAATTATTATTAAAATGCTAAAGCATTAGTTTCAGATAGTGTAGAACTTTTGTTTATTAAATGAATTTTTTTTTTTAAAAAAAAAAGTTAATAATATATTTTGACCATGCGTGGCCGTGACCTCCTCTTACCTAGGGTAATAACTAAGTATGTAGAACAAAAAAAAGGTGCCGACCCCACCCCCAACCCATATAGTGGCGGTGGGGTTGACACCCCTCCCCCAAAACTAACTTTAAATCCCCCAAAATTAACTTTAAACCCTTTCCCTTCACAAGCAGCCAAATAAACTTTTGCGGCCTGTACAATAGCCGAACACATAGTATGTCGTGGCATTCCCGCGCCATTCTTGGGCTCGCGGCTTGAGGGAATTAAGCTTTGTGTATATACTAGCAATTGGTGAGGAGGGATGCAAGTTACCCCGGACAGGGCTTCAACCCTATGTGTATAATTTTACTCAAGGAACTAATTCCAGTGTATAGATCAACACCCCTCCACCCAATACATGTAGAGAGTCGGTTCCCCTGTCGGCCAGCAAACCACTGACCCTAGTGCCCCCCCAACGCATAAATCTAAACCGTCCCCATGAGTTAACACCGTGGTCACTCATGATGACCTCAGGCCGGCCACTCAATAAAAAAAAGGGCGACCACTTTTTAAGCCTGTGGTCTGGGCATAAATTTGCCCCCATGGCCTACACACTATGTGTGTGTAAAGTGATGTGTGTGTCAAAGAATAGTAAATGTGTGTGACTGTACAAAATGTGTAAATCCGTGCAACCTGTAAAGTGTAAGCCACCGTGAATGTGACACTGTCCAGCAATGCCTGTGTGTCAAAGTAAATGCCTGTCGTGCATTATACTTATTTGAGTTCTAGATTTGGTAATTTGTATGAGTGTGTATATATATAGGAGTATGTGCAAGAGAGATATACATTTGGATGTAAGCATGTTTAATTTATAAAATAAATATATGGGGTTTCTATATTTACCCAAATTGGGTATATTCGCAAAAAGTATATTCCTTGTAATCTACAAGTACAAAATAATTTCTAATAAATAAATACAAAAGAGAAAATAATACCCACAAAGGGGAAATGAACAGATTCGATGTCTTGAGCAAAAATTTTAATCAAGAAAAGCCTCCAATCCTCTCTAATGGCCTCCATTGGTTTCATTTTCACCTCCCTCCTACCTTAACCTATAAAAAAAAACAAGTGAAATGAGAGATATTAGGGTCTAAGAAAAGGAATATATGAGAATCCCATTAGGATTTATAGGGTTGTTTTTGGCAAACCTAAATCTAAGGGTTGAGAAAGGTTAGATCTAGAGGTGTATAATGAACCCTACAACACTTAAGTGATGGGGTATGTAGGTGGGAATGAAATAAATAAAATATGGTCATGTATTAGTAAATGGGGCCTAAGGAGGATTGGGATTAGTTATATATCTTGAACATATGGAAAATAAATTTATAAACAATGTGCATGTCCTTAACAGTGCAAGAATATTATCCTAGTATTAATTAATATAATATCGTATTTATGTTCCTTAAATGAAATTAATTTAAATGGGATTAATGGAGTTATGTTTCGAAAAGCTAATGAAGATTATATAAATAAAACTTTTGGAGACCTTGTTGGAGATAGGAATTAAAAACGAAATATTAATTTCAAAAATTGAGGTAGGCTTAATTAATAGATAATTGTTTTATGATGCCTTGTAATTGTTTAAAAGTTTCATAACTTGAGATTTAATTGAAAAAATGACTACGGCCTTGATAACCTTTTAAACAAAAAAAAATTATTCCATAATTTTTCGCACTTGCTGTCAGGTTTAGTGTGGGTTTGAAGGGGGGAAATGTGGGTGTTACAATGGGCGATTGCACAAAACAACAAGATTTAGATGAAGCTTGCAATTATATTGGAAAATTTATTATCCTCATGTAGAAATGATTAGCAAGAATACTACCAAGAATGAAATTAATGTCAGATAACAATCATTCTCATTATGTTTTCATTTCATCATTAGAATCCCAGTATTAGTAATCTATTCTTTCCTTATAACATTAGAATCCCACTATTAGTAATATATTCTTTCCTTATACCATCTGACATGCCATCATTGTAAATAATAACACAAAACAAAAGCAAAGTGCATTAATTTCTTAAGAAATATGGCATAGAACTCATCAAATCAACTTCAGTATGACCCATATCCAATTGATTTAGTTGTTTACATATGTCTTTAGTTGTTGTGTTTAAATTATTTTTTGATATTTCGAGCAAATGCAATAAATGCATGAACTCCAAGTTTACTTTAGTTTTTTTCATTTAATATATTTTATTTACTAAAATATAAATCCATAAGTGAGGGTAATTTTAATTAATTTTAAGCTATATTAATTAATCTATATGAAAATCTTTCCTCTTACAAAATTTCCTTTAAAATCAACATTCTATTTTTATGGTAATGTGTATAATTGTTTAGGAAACAATTAAAATCTCCTCATTTTAATTAGTTATTAGTTATTGATTTTAGTTTTAAAACCACTTGCATATCATTATTTATTTAATGTTTAAAAATTATAAATCTTACCATTCAAAAATATGTATGAAATGTTCTAAGAGTTTCTTTTTAATATATTTTAATTAAAATGATAATTAAGTAGATTAAAATAGAACTATAATATTTGTATATAATATTAAAATGAAAATTATATTTTATATTGAGAATAATGGTAATAAAATTTGGCATGCAAATTTAATAACTAATCTTTATATCTTATAATTTTGTAAAAAATCCATTTATTTTTGTAATTGACATTTTTGTAATTGTAATTTGTTGGTGCTTCGTTTCTCATCTAGGTTCTTAGATCCTCTTCCTTCTCCACTTATTTTTGTATCTGGGTTTCAAACTTTTTGATATTATGGGGTATGGTCCCCATCACAAAAACATTTACCATTAATAAAGAAACACTATGAAATATGAAAACATGTTTTATAAGTAGGAAGTTTCAGAAATATTCAGTGGTTGCAATATTTTATTTTTAGTTACTAGTAAAAGGTGCAAATTAGTAGGTTCCCAACCTTGTTATATCACCATTAGGCCTAAAATCCCACATATAGCCAAAAAAATAGAAAGAGACAAAAACAAAAACAAGTGGTGCACATCAACAAAGAAACAATAGAAAAACATCTTACTAACAACACTGCCACAACTAAAACACAAACAATAGAAGAACAAGTGTTGTAAGCCTAAACTATTTGTAGGGACTTCTTCTTCTAGGAGGAAAAACTCCTTCTCACAATATAATTACACCTTTTACAGACTACCTGAGTCCACCTTTCCTCCTCAGGATTTTCTATAAAGAATTTTTCATTCAAATACAATCTTTTGATGTGGTCCCTCAAGTCAAGGCCTCCAATTTTTTTTAAATATTTCATCCATCTATCTCTATTTTAAGAGGAAATGATAGTAGAACCAATGTATAATGGTTCTACCTCTGTTAAATCATCCCCCCTCTTCTTTTCATACTATGAAATGCAAATTTCTTCACAATCCTTATGATTATGATATTATGATTTTAATTCATCTTTTGGATCTTCAACTCCCTATCCCTCAACAAGTATAGAACTTCCTCTTCTTGATATTATTCATGATCCCTCTTCAAATTCCTTCTGTAACTTGTTCTTCTTCTACATTTTCTCCAAAATATTCTAATGTTTTCGTATAGAATCCTGCATTTTTTTCCTTTTCTTATGTATCCATGTTTTGTTTTCTCACTCCCCACAATATTCCTAATAGATGGATTAATCCCTTACTTTACTTTTGAATCCCCCTGACTCAATATTAGGACTATAACTTATACCAACATTATTCTTTTTATCAAGCTCCCTCCATTCCTCAAATTTGTCCTACTTCCACCTATTGATCTGATCATTTTTCTACCATTTTTTCCTATCCCTCGTAACCACCAACATTATTCCTTGACATTTTTACATTTGAAACAAAAAAATAGACAATATTTTGAATTAAAAAATTTCATCCCACACCCCAAAACTAGAAGTTAGGTAGATACATGATGGAAGAGGGCTCATATGGGTTAGATGAAGGAAGTGGTTACAATATTGTTAGAAAAGTAGTCCAGTAATGGTGGTGGTGATGTCTTAGGGATAGATAGAGTTCAACTTCTATTATTTTTGGAACTAATGTTAAAAATGACAAAAGCATTAATTAAATCAAATATTAGAATGCTTTATGGTTCATTTTTGTTTCATTTTGGATTAATTCTAACACAACCCACCTTTTTTTAATCTCCCCTAGTTCACAAGGTTATCCCCAAAATGCTTATGTTTCCACATCAAAATAAAATAAAACTAAACCAGTATTAAACATAAACAACAATAGTTACTAAAGAAAGTAATTTAAACTTATGAATTATATTTTGTAGGTTGTGCAGATCATGGGTGAAAAAATAGACAAATGTAAGAGTAGTGGATGATATATATTAGAGAAAGACATAAATGGCCAATTATTTTAATATATATTTTATAGCATTTTCTAGGTAAAACACATACCGAATGCAAAAAAATGAATTAAAAAACCATTTCCTCTATAATAAATTTTGTCAATATAATGCTCTATTGTTCAACAAAAACCATCCAAAATAAAGTTTGCAATGTTTTTCTTTCTGAGCTAACAAACTAACTATTGCTTCCATATGATCACTGGTCAGCATTCTCTTTTTGAATCAGGTTATTTTGGATCAATTTTCTTAGTAAAATTTTCTATTTCAATTTTCCTTTATATTAATGGAAATAAAAGATAATTACATTAGCAGTGGCAACCAAAGAATTTATAGTCCCATAAAAATGCCACATCTACTGCAAAGAAAACACTCAAAGAGAAAATAGGAAAGCATGAGAAATACATAAAACTGAAGTGATCACTAGGCACATGATGACAGTCTAGGATGGCAGGAGAAAGAGGATCATCCTGGGGAGGGATGAACACTCCACTAGATGGGTTAGCTAAAGGAGGGTACAATTGCTAATCATCTTGATCAGACATTTATATCTCTAATGGAACAATAATCCCCACACAAATGGGGAGAGATCTAGAAATAATTTGAACACCAGTCAGAGGAGAGGCCCAACTTTGAGAGATCTAGTCACATGCTCTTCCCCCTTAAAGAGTAGTGCTCCTAACTTGGTACCAGAAGAGGATGGAGCTAAATGAGAGACCTCTGAGGAGAGGTGGAGCAGTGGTTGTAAAAAAAACTTTTGTGAGGTGATACTAGTGGAGGATGTCGACAAGGTAGAGATGATTGAGGTGATGATGGAAAAGGTTCCAGAGGGACCCGAATCATCATGCATGGTGCACTCCCCTAGTGTGTAAAATACTCATGTAAATGAGAAAATTGTAGAGAAAATTAATCTTCATGAGCTTGAAAATCTATGCTCACAATAGACAATATAACCACTTTGTCATTAGTGGAAAATAAATCAATAAATTGATCATTATGGAATAACATAGAATTTTGATCCTTCCAAATATCAAATATAATAAAATCTCTAAATAATTTCCATAGAGTCTCAATATAATTAGGCCACGAGATGAAGTATCCAAATAAATCCAGATGTCAGTGAAAGAATTCAAGGTGGTAGGGTTGAAATAAGGAATGAATCAAAGACTAGATAGCCTAAGCACGGGGGAAAGACCAAAAAAATGCTTAAAAGGTTAAGGTTTAGAATAGAAAGTGCATTTAGGATTGGGGATGTAAATGTGAATTAGAATTTCGTTGACAAGAAGACCCTGATAAATAAGGCACCAAAGAAAATGCTTAAATTTATGCTCAAGATGGAAGTTTCAATCACGAGAAAGCTTGCGAAGCCAGGTGGATTGTGTAGAATGCAGTCCCTAGTGGGCATTGAGTTAGGAAATGGAAGGTGAGACATGGTTCAATAGTTGGTAAATGGTGTTAGCATTGTAGCGAAGAAAGGAAATATCATGATTCCACTGTAAATCATGCCATAATGTAGCTAAGAGATTTAAGTCCATGTTTGTCGAACATAACAGATGGCATCAATTCTTTAATTCTAGATATAGATAAGAGGTCCGAATTGGTAAGATTAAATTTAATCTTGATCTTGGGCCAGGGAACCCAGTTTTTGTGGGAGACCAAATCCATAATGTTCTGAATCCATTTGTGGGAAAACTAGAGAGTTTTGATTCCTGTGGTTTCCTTAAGTGAGATAATATCATCAACAATAATGAGAAACCACCTAATATTATGAGAATTTAAATAAATACCAGTGTGAAATTGTAATGCCCACATTTTACACACATAGAAACAACAGTAAAAATTCCAGGATAATTTTTTTGACTTACATTGCTCACTACAAAATGCCACAAGGGCTCCAAGTAAAGAAAACTCAACAAAGCACAAGACACTTACATTTAAGTCATCAACTCACATAGACACAAGAAAACATTATATACATGTCAATGACACACTTTCTCCAATGAATAAATTGCTAGAAATAACTTAGCCACAACAAAAGGGACTTAAGGATTGACAAACCCACAACACATCATTACCATGGTTACATCTAGGTTACGATTAACATTCCAATAACATAATTATGTAAGTATAATTTTCTCCCTTTTCCAACTATAGATTCTTAAATTCATTTCACATTCCACTTATTGTTCAACCATCTAATTTTTCTCTTTATCCCTTATGACTATCTCCATAAATTACATAAGTATTATCAATATTTCAAATTACATACAAAGATCATAATTCTCTATATCTTATGTTCAAATTATTCTTCCCAAATGATTATTCAATCTTTAAAATTTACCCTTTCTACACAAGAAAATCTAACATGATGTCAAGATGAAATATTTAAGGGAGACTTGGATTCAAGATAAATTTTTCCAAAAAAAATCTTTGATCGCGGTATAGTTATTTCCCCACCATAGTTATTATAGTTCAATAACTTGTTGAATTCCATTTAGATTTATATATATCTTTTGTTTTCTTGAAGTTTGATCTCACTAAGGCAATTCATATTCTTTGCAACACATGAAAATGTCTAAATTAGTTACGAAATTATTTGACTAAAATCTTGAAGAAGTATATGATTGGAAGAATTACGACTACACACGAACCTCCAATTAACCTCCCAATCAACTAAGGTTTATTTTAATTCCAATTGAACCTAAGAATCTATGCCTGAATTATAGAGAGTTTAAGGTGAAAGGACATGCTTATGATATATAACCTTCATGAAATACCAAGGTGATATGTTGATAGAAACCAAGGTAACACATTTAGCTGAGAGGAACTAAGGAGTTCATTTACAAGAGTTTAAGACCTATAAGAACTATTTCACGATCTCCATGTTTATGTCGTCAGGATCCAACAGGGATTCCATTCACTGATGAAGAAGTTTAATTCTAAATCTATCTTTGGAAGAAAAGGAATTCCACTAGGATACGAAGGAAGAGTTAGTTCTACTTACTCAAGATAAAGTTTGACTGTGTCACTCCTATCTATTAGGTCTATGACGATGTCACTAAACATACCACCTAAGACGATAAACCCATTCTTGGGCTCTTATTTACCTAAACTAGGAGATTCCATAGAGAGTAAATTTTAAGATCATTCTACGGTTTCAATCTCTTCTATGGTAAAAAGGATCACACATGAAGACATGTTATGCACATATCTTATACTAGGGTTGACTATTGGGGTTAGATCTCCTTTATTACATTTACAAGGTAAGAATACAAAACACCAATTATTTAATCAATTGTTTATTGCACACTAGAAACAGCTCTACAATATATAAACTTCAAATTCGTTTAACATATATCTATCAATCCTTTTTACCATACGTATCTGTGAATCCAAATTGCACCTATGATAAAATGCACATTTCCCAGAGGTATCCCTTAAAAACTAGCATCTCATACATTTAGCAAATTTCAAATACAACTTTTCTATAACATGGGACTAAATTATACATATATACATTTTACAAATACCTTTATAAATTACAATAATAAACAATGAATTGCACAACGCCTTTTCGCCATCTTTCTTGTATCCTGCAAAACCATGTGAGCATGGAATTAGCAATAAATCGCTGGCATGGCATCCACCCTAATAAAAAATAATTAAGGTCTTTAGTTTCCCATTTACATAAAAACATTAATAATTTGCATTGGAAAGGAAAAGGCTTAAATACATGTATTCATTTAATTTCATTTCACTTAATTTCATAACCAAGGATAGAGAGGGAGTGATAGGAAAGAGAGAGATACACTATTTTCCCAAACGTAAAATTTCAGACAACAAGCCACAAGATAGAGTTCCAAACAGTTATTTATAAGTCTCAAAAATTTTCCACAGTGGTTTGGTAACCCGACGAGGGTCCTACAACTTTCTTTTTTTTACATTTTCTTGCTAGTTACAAAAGTGTTCAAAATAGGCTCGGAGGCTAAGAAACCACTTTCAAATGTTATCTTCCGATGAGAAAACATACCACAGTTAAAGTTCAACGTGTCCACCTATATACCAAGAGTCCATAGGAACTAACATAATTCAGAACTAGCGGATGGTTTACGATTGGTGACTAGTTTTCTGAGGCCATCGGTCGTAATTGACCTAGTTACAAATGATCAAGGTTAGCTCGAGGGCTCAAAAGCCACGTCCAAAACTAACGTTCAATGGAAAAATGCACAATTAGAAAATTTCCTAATAGTTTCTCTATATATGGAGAATTCATTAGAGTCGACAGGAATGATAACTGCCAAACAGGTTTCAAATGGCGACAGGTTTTCCGAAGCCACCGGTTGTAATTGGTCTAGTCTGACCTAGTCAAACTGTGACATAGAGGCCTACAAAACATATTAGAAAATCTTACTAGAAATTATATTTTCTTGAACCGAAGGTTCCATGAAATTTTCTAGTAAAAATCCTAGAGGTTTGCGAAGGATGATAGGCATTGTGTTGTTCATGGTTCAAACGATGGGTCAAAACAAAAGCTAACTTTTCAGTTTTAACAGCTACCCAAAAGTGTAAAACGAAGTGACAAACCTTCTAGTGAAGCACCGAAGAGAGCATAAACAGTCAAATGAGGTTGAGATAATACTTGACGCGAATCTCTACATAACAACAAACACGGAAAACACTTGACATCTCATGTATGGGGTTCAAAGTGTTATTGTGCAAGTCTTTGGAAATTCCAGTTTTATAACTTACAAGGTAGACAGAAAGGTGGTTTTAGTTGATGACTCATCTAGCTATCGCCAATATCAATGGGAAAGAGCACTAAATTTCGATACCCTGGTTCTAACAGGGTATAAGGTTCTGGTCACAACCACGGATGATGATCAAAATACAATTCAATAATATAAAGCATAAGGAGTTTCATTGTTTTGCGTTAAAATACTGGTTACGAAGTTTTCCAATTTGGGTCTAAAAGAGGGGTTTAAGTTTATGCTTGGCTACCAAGTGTTACATGGGTTACATAAGTTTCATATTTTGTTTTATTATTTTCCAAAAAAAAATATATAAACATAATAATCGAATGTAAGACATTCCAAAATTTTAAATTTATTTGATTGCAAATGAAAAGCTAAAGTACGAGCATTATGAAGGACAAGGTGAGATGAACCATGCCTGGGAGATATTTACATCTACACTTAATGGAAGTTTCATCTACATTGCACAAGGCGCTGAATCTCTATTAGCATTATGTCAACAACTCACGAGCATTTGGAAACTTCCCCATATGAACATTGTTTTAAAGTATCAAGGCCACTTTATACGTGAAAGCTGACGAACTGTAAGATTCAATTCAAGTTTGTGGTGTTCATCCACAATGCCACCATTTCACATTTGTTGGAAATCCTCTAAAGATTTTCTAATGAACCCATTTTTCATAGATACCTAGCTGTAAATTCATTCCATGAACCCATATTTCTTTCAGGCATTTTGTCAAACATTTCACATGGCTTGTTCTTTCTTCCACTTTTTTTCTCATACATATCTACAAGGGAACTTACAATTAAAATGTTTGACAGAAGTCTCTCCTCCATTATGCTTTGGTGGATGTCCATATCCTGTTTCAAAGATACTACTATTTTGACACTCGTGTGTATGCTAGAAAACATGTAACTGATCAAGTTGGACACCTGTTGCTTGCATATGGTGAAACAAGGTTGTTTTAACAAACCCATTTTGTGCACATACTACAATCATTGTAGTCCATGAGGACACATCTCTTTGGGCATTCTGTCAAACAGTTCACATGCCATGAGTAAGGTTCCACATTTTGCATATATGCCAACTAGTGCAATCTGAAACATACCATGACCATATAAGCTTCATTTTTCTTTTAATAACATGCATTGATACAGTTTTAGTGGAGGAGGGATGTAAATATTACAATGGCATGAGTGCCCCTATTAACATTACGCCCATATTTGATCATTATGTCTGAATGTTAGACATTCTTATTTGTGTTTCCTATCTTGACCAAAGTCGAAACTTATCATCATCATGCCAAGTAAATGTGTGGTGGTTGTGTGGGTACATTTCCTCAGTTCTTAGAAATAGAAGAAGAAAATTAATACAGCTAAGTGCTACACCCAAGTCCAGCACCTCCTATAACTTAATCAGTTTTTTTCTTCTTCTACATATGACACCAAAAGAACATGCAAAAGTTTTACTCCCTGTTTAAAAAAAACATTAAATCACTTTAGATGCAAATGAAAATGTAGATCCATCAATTTGTATATAGTAGACTGAGGAGATAATATAGTTGCATATCTCTCTCCCGTGAGCATGCTCCTTCAACCCAAATAATGGATTGATATTAGGACAGCTATTAACGAGAACTCCATTTAGCACAACCTTGAATCCATGTTTCCATCAGGCGTTTATACATCCTTTGCTATAGGTCTACCAGTCATGACACACAATAGAAAACCAAAAATTATTATTATTATTATTTTTTTTGGCATGTTGGTCAAACAATTCACTTGGGTTGCAATAATTCTCCCATTTGGCACAGACCATGAATGATGGGAGGTTGTGGTGGCGTGTGGCTTTACGCCTACAAACTGCATTTTCTAGAAGCTACCAAAGTCTTTTTATAATCAATTTTGTGCAGAAAATTAATTAACTCCACCCACACACCGTGAAGCTCATGCAATTACATCATTTATTTATTTATTTACTTTGGTTTATCGGGCACTACATTTCCCCACGGGGGATTCATTAGATAGGCAATATCCTAGCACGTGGGTTCATATTGAGGTAATTAAAATTAATAAAATTAAAGTCAATATACCGATAGACATGAGGGGGTGAAAGGGTTTAATTTATTAATGTTTTTAATCAGGTATTGGGGGTAGGTTAGAGAGGTGGGCTAAAGGAAAGGGAGGTTTAATTTTAATATAAAACTAAAATATTTGAACCCTTGTTTTAAAAAGTAAATACCTTAAAATTGAAAAAGGAGTGTGGTCATAAATTAAATAATACTTTCTTTTTTAATAAAGAAATCTAGATTCTTAACCAAGAAATAATAAGATGGTAGAAAACTAGGATTGAGTATGCTTTTCAACACAAGTGATATTATTTCACCATCTTAATTATTTGAAGAACTATTGATAAATGATTAAAGCTTAACATATATAAGGTGATTTGTAATTGGTCTTCAATGGCTTCAAACTATCTTTCGAGAGGAATTGCATATTAAAAAAAATGAGAGAGAAATATAATATATTTTTTGTCTAATATATTAGGGTAGAAATACAAAGGGGTAAATAAAATTGTAATTGAAAAATGGGTAAGTAAGGTACATGGAAAAAATAGGGGGTATTTTCATTTTAATAATACAACAGGAGAGGGTATTATCAATTGAATAATTAGAGGTAGAAACTAGAATCAAGGGCATTCTTTAATACCCTTCGAATGCACGTGTTATACCATACTTTTACAAAGTGAACCCCCCGTGCATTTCCCTCCCCTTTTAAGATCATTGTCCTCAACGTGACACAAAGCCAAGATTAAAAAAATAGTCAAGATTAAGGACTGAATGATCAATGAATCATGTTACATGTGGAAGAGATGTTAATTGGAAAGTGCAACCATATAAAATAGGAAAAAGGTTTAACAATTTCTTAATGTTCTATGAAGATTTGCATTTTTTAAAGTTTACATTATTACCTAGTTACTCTTTTCCCTTAACAACATTTATTAATCTTAAACTCTTAATGTTTCATTGTTTTAATATTCTATTTTATTTATTTTTGTGGGTGCCGAACAGAAACTGACATCACAATACCATACCAGGACCAAACACAACACTAATGGTCCAAAAGACATATTTCTACATATTTCCGCGGCTGTATCACATCATAAGAACACATACAAACCAAAAAAAGGAACATACACATTCCACCTAACATAGTACTTGTCACACATTCCCTTGACACATAGGTACTTGTAACATAAGTAGACTACAAAAACATGGAATTCCCAACATGTACACATATAGGGGTTTTAGGAAACTCAAAACCATAGCTGTAGCTATATAGGGTTAAGATGGAAACAACATCATACCAACAATGAACAACAGTAATCCTTAACATCTTTCAACAAAACCAGACTCACAAGAGTACACAAAAATCATAACACCAACATCATACATCTCCTAAAACGTCATAAAACAAATACATATACCTCCCAAGAATCACAGAACAACTCCATATACCTCCCAAAGCATCAATAAGACCCACACATATCTCTTGTGCCTCCCTCAAGTCTCTTACGTCTCCATCAAGTCTCTTATGCCTCCATCAAGTCTCATATGCCTCCCTCAAGTGTCTCTTATGCCTCACTCAAGAAATAAAATAAAGATAAATTTTCTTTTTCGCTCCCCAAAAGAGGTCGGTCACCCTATGGCCCTAGGTGCATAGAGTCCAGATACCTCTAACACAAGTGACATAATAACTCGTGGTTCAACAACCCACTAGTTATATGTAAATCCTTGGGGCATATCCCCATACAATGAAGCGGGTCTATAGGTTCGACCACTCCATGGTGAATCCCATGACCCTATTTCAATAGATTACGACATTAGAACCAACACAAACAAACCAATCAAATGCCAAGTGGCAAGATCTAAAGCCTTGGGATGAGTTATAAAAATTGTAAACTTAAAAAGAAAATTTAAATCTAAGCAAAACAAATGGCCAAATAACCACAGTTAGTGCAAAAATCTACATGTTAGTGCATCAACCAAATAAATGCCCAAAATATAAGAACATGTCAATCAAGAAAATTGTTGGTTCTAGCAAGAAAAGGGAAAATTTTTAATTTGCGAATAAAATACGTGTATAGGAATAAAACATTACAATAACTATGCAACCTTATATGGCCACCAGGGGGGTACTCAACGACTTGTTGACATTCAGAACATTGAGCCTCAGCTTGTAAAATAACATATCAACTAATACAACTGTCATCATCTCTATCTGAATCATCTTACCACCACTTCGACAAGGCTCAACATAGTAAAAATCACATACGTTGAATCCATATGATAACCATATTGAGAGAGAGAAAGGAGTACAAGTCACCATCTACTGAGCCTAAGGTGTCTGCAAAACACAATATGCATGACACCCGTTGAACAAGTGCCACACATACCAAATAAATAAAAGTGGGTTTTCAGCCTATGTAAGGCTCCACTTCCTATCTCGTACTCAACTCTAGTGAATGGTCCACATTACACATTTCCTCACTCCAAACATACACCACTTTCTGATTTCCCTTAGGGTCGGTTAGTGTAGGGTCCACAACATAACACATAACTAATTCACTAACACAACGCTGATTCACACAAATTAACCATAGCATATTACACATGGTATATATATATGCAGGGTAAAATACAATCATTACCTTCATAGGTTATGATACAGCACATTACCACATTCTGCACCAAAGTGCAATCACTATACAATAGGGATCATACGCTCACCATATGCCCCTAAATCACAACATGAACCATCACATATTACATGAATTATACATATGAGTAACACAATGTCTAACTGTACAACATATCGTCAATTATAATACAACATGGTGATGTACATGGTTCATCACAATACATTGATGACATCATGATAAAATATAATTCTCTTTACACCAATTTTTTCATGCAACACATCAATACACCTACATATCACATAATGAAAAAATACTCCAACACTTCACAATTGACAATAACATTCTTTTGTCACACACAATAAGGTGGTACATCACATGTGAAATCTTCATAGAATCCATGAAAAGGAGAGAGAATACTCTCATTACAAGCACATCAACATGATAAAAAAATTATGCACTAAGTGAATTACACAACATGTGCATTCACATTTTCACAATTATGACATAGTTCACATCACGCTTATATCACATTACTCTTCCAATATCCACCACCATCACATAACACCATCACAACTCCAATTTTCCCCAGAGGTTCGAGAGCACGATCCTTGCTCTGATACCAAATGTAACGCCCCCATTTTACACACAGAAACAATAGTAAAAATACTAGGATATTTTTTTTTGAATTACATTGCTCACTACACAATGCCACAAGGGCTCCAAGTAAAGAAAAATCAACAAAGCACAAGAAACTTACATAATTCATCGAATCACATAGACACGTGACAACGTTATATACATTTCGATGACACTTTCTGTAATGAATCAAATGCTAGAAATAACTTAGCCACAAGAAAAGGGACTTAAGGATTGAAAAAACCCACAACACATCATTACCATGGTTATATCTAGGTTACGATTAACATTCCAATAAAATTATTATGTAAGTATAATTTTCTCCCTTTTCCACCTATAGATTCTTCAATTCGTTTCACATTCCACTTATTGTTCGGCCATCTAAATTTTCTCTTTATCCCTTATGACAATCTCCATAACTTACATAAGTGTTGAATTTTTTTTGCACTTGTGCAAAAATAGGCAAATCAAAACTTCATTGTTACGATGAAAGTAATGGGTGAAGTATACCTAAGCTAAGGGAGTTATGATGTTATTAGTTACTACTAAATTAATTAATGATTAATTGAAGTCTGTAACTATATGTGCTGTTACAAAATGTAACAGATCACATAGTTTGCAATTTCATGATACCTTCAGCAAAAGAACACAAAGGCCCCAAAGGACAGTTGTGTTGTCTTAATGGAGACAACAAATTTTAGAGTAAGTAAAGTGCGGAGTTTTGAAATAACAAACAAAAGTATAGATATCAGAAAATCAGAGTTCATTGCTGAAGGTTACAAGTTTCTCATCAATGTTCTTTCCTTTATGATTAAGACATTTAATTATGCTACTGAGTTGTTTAGTTCATCATACACTCCATTCAAAAGCTTGAAATGCAGAAGGAAATACACAACTCAATTTTAGAATTCAATGTTTTATTCACAAGGAAGGTCAAATGTTTCCCACACAAGTCATGGGATGTAAATAAAAATTAAAGTACATCTACTGAAGAAAGAGGTACACATGCATGAAATAGAAAGCAAAGGAATATGAGTGAACCCATCATTGCCTTTTTATATTCTTTGTTTTGTAGATTGTCCCGCTTCCAGCTTTTTCCATCTTTGTCTTCAAAATTCAAAACATGGTACTTGAAAAGTAAAAGATAAGGAATCATCAATAAAGAGCTCAAGGTTAATCCATATTCCTACATTGTCCTAATTCGTGCATATGAATCTCTAAACAACAAGAGATATAGAGTACTTGAATATCAAACTACATAGCTCACTTGAAGAAAGAAGAGAACGAAAAAGAGGAAGAAGAAACATGGACATAAGAGAGGTCAAGAACATAATTATTTTCTAACTATTTTGTTAAGTGTGCAAGTACAGGTTGTAGACAAACAAAAAAGGACCATGTACATGCTGGAAAGAAGGGTTAATGTAACTCAAAACTCAGATATCTTCTGTAAAAGGAAAAGGTTATAGTACAAAACAAAGAAGATGCATGCAGACAATGTACACTTTCCAAATTTTAGTCAAATAAGAGAAAATTCTGGGAAAATTTTGACAGGGCTTCACTATGTAAAATGGACATTTACGACTTTTCCAATATCCATACCAAGCTGAAATAAAGGGAAATGAAGTAAAAGAAACAAATTACAGTATTTCAACAAAGTATTTGAATCAAGGCTTATGCCTGAGAATGATATTAAAATAGAAGAATAATTGCTTGTAATCTCAAGAAAACTACTGCAGGGTACAAGACATCTTAATTAAAAAATATCATAAATTTATTTCTATTGTAGTTGGAATTTTCAGTCCAATAATCAATCACAATAATCATCAACTTCAGAATCAAAGAGTATAAATGCAACTACAGGTTATAAGTAGACATTTAAAAAGGTGAACTAAAGAAAGGGGTATATAAATGCAGAGTTTTCAAGCAACCCATTTCAGTTACAGATTTATCAACATCATTCAACCTTACAAAGCTTACACTGGTCAATACATAGTCGTTGAAGAAAAAATATACTCATACATTTTTTTCATTCCAATGAGCAAATTCTAGTTAGACAAATTAATTGTGGATGGAGGAAGAACTCTATGGTGAAGAATAACAACACTAGAATGTAAAATACAAGGGGTATTGAATATACCACAACTCAGTTTTGAAAGAAAGTATAAATACAAGCTACATCTTTCAGAAAAGATCCAAAGTTCAAACTCTTTTTTTAAAAAATGGTGTTTCAACACAGCTTTGGAAAGTTATACAACACAGATCATGACCAATAAATAAGACCCACATGGGTAGTGATCAAATGCAGGTGTACCAAGAAGGTTAAAGGGAATTATCTCAGAGTACTCAAAGCTCCCAGAATTCAAACAGAAGCTAATAAATATCCCTAAAAGCACACTCATGATGGCCTTATCTCCCATATTTCCAATAAAGAGGCTCTTAAGTAAGCATATCTAAAAACAGAGCACATATATACAAGTATCTGAAAGTCAAGAGAAGCAACTCACTGGTTAAAATGGATCTATCAAAGTTGAGAAACCCTCAAGGAGATCATCATTTTCACAGTAAAAGAAGGGACCAGAACAGTTTCAGCTCAAAATTCCCAAAAGAACCACAAGATCATAGAATATGTGAAGAATGAGCAAAGTATCTGTGTTTTGAAGTCAAGATGATAGAAATTATGTAGTTGAAAAGATCAAAGATCGAAAGACTTACCATTCTTTTGTCACATCAGTAATGATCAATATACATTTCGAAGAAGTAGAGAACAACAAAATGCGCATAGTGGAAGCCAAGCTCAACAGTGACCAACTGTGAAGTCCTGATGTGGGAAAAGCTCAATTATACCAGTTTGAGCTCAAATAACTTTCAAGGGAAAATCTAATGGAGAGATCACGATGATGGAGATATTGAATACCAAAGTGTCATATCAGATAACCACATAACATAGCTCAAAAATGGTAGAATCTAAAAGTTTTTCTTAGAAAGCTCAAAATAACCACATCTTACGAAGGACGAACTAACAGAGCTCTGAAAGCTCCAAAAATGGTGAAATATCTAAAAAAAATTGCCTAGAGAACTTCAGTGAATCAAAGATGACAAATATAGATGATTAAAGCCAAAAAAGGATGGTTTGAATTGAGTTTTAGAAGCACAGAGCAATGGCGTCAAACAAAATTTTGTCTTGAGGCTTCACCTGCATAGTAAAAATCAAATGAAATATACATTAGGGTTGAGTTTTCCTTTAGAATTAAAATTCAAGAGGTGAGTTCAACCTAACTAAACCTTGGTCAATGGATCAACGATTGAAAATCAACAAGGACATAGATCAACGCTTGAGAATCGATCTCCAAGTTCGAAGAAAACCATGGTTCAAGCCACTAAAATGCATTTATCACATGTTATAAACCCTAAAATCATGCTTCATAGATCAACGATAGAAAATTAACAGCTATAGAGATCAACGTTCCCAAATGGTTCATCAAAATCAAAGAAAAAGTCGTCTAATCAAAATGGTGTTCGGTTGACCAATTTACCAAAATTTGAAATTGTAAAACTTTCATCCGTAGGCCTGAGAAGGACACATGTCATCACCGCAGTGGAAATAGAGAAATGGAGGTTGAGGTTCACTTAAGTTTTCAAACTTTAAAAATGCAAAATTTAAAGTTCCAAAAATTTCCCGTAAGCCTGAGCCTCCACGATGAGAAAAGTCAAAAATCGATTCCACATAGTATTGGCGAAGCAACGAGCCTTCTCAAAGTTTTGAGACTTTATACAAACATGCTTAAAAGTCTTAGGTTATTCTATGTGCCTGCATTTCCCTTGGGCGCAAGGTCAAAGGAAATTTTTCCTTTAAGGCTCGCAAACAAAATTTCAAGTTCTTACATTTTCCCGTAGGCCCGCCAAGGGAATTAAAATATCAAACAAGTCCTCAGGGCCACATAAGGAGTTTAAATGCCAAATTTTCATGTGAGCTTGCAAAGGGGAAATCAGAAGGAAAATGGTCAAGTCCTAAGAACCCGCTAGAAGAATAAAACTTCCCTTAGGTCCGAAAGTGCAGTAGGGTTCAAAGATTCAAAAATTATGAAGGTCCGCAAAAGACGTAAAAATTTCAGAATTTTTCCCAAAGGCCGTGAAATCAAAGGGAGAAGGGTTTACGTGCCATCCAAGCCATCATTTTGAGTTTTGAATTTCAAACATTTGAATTATAGTATATGTTTCAAGTGATTCAAAGGGGTCGATCAAATTATGCCATCAATAATCACCAAAAAGGTGAAATTTCAAACTATACACTCTCAAATGTAAAAGCCAAAAAGTATTACATGGTCGCATTTAATCAAAAGGTGGTAGAGACTATGATATACCATGTGCACTTGAATGTAATATGGTGACACTTTTCCAAACTGCCCTTGTATTATTTTAAAACAATAGTATTATGCTAAGACCATAAGAATGGCCAAACTCAGTTGAAGACAGGTGTATGAATCAGCAGTGGTCCCCACAGTGGCTGGATTGTTTTACGAATTTTTCTAGTATTACATCATGAACATGGAGTTTTTTTTGCATGCTTCACAAGAGGATAAAACACACAAGATGGAAAATTTACATGCACACGACAGAAACTTACTGAGCAAGCAAAGCTTGTTTTTATCAAATCATCCACTCTTGCTTTTCTTAAAAATAGATATGCCCTTCTTTCAAATAGATCAATCAACTTTAGTTGACCAATTGTAATTGATGGCTATAATGCTTATTTGTAATTGCATGTTCTATTTTTATTCCTTTTATCTATTATTAAATAAAGGATTAAAAAATAAGATGCATGGGTGAGTACAAGCCTTAGGCTATTTTTAGGAAAGGGCGGAAAATTATTTTTGCTATATATTGCATGCCTTTGCAAAACACAAAGGAGAACTTCTAGAGGAATTTTTGGATATAGGATTACTGAAGCAAATTTTTGCCAGTTTTTCCTTCTGAGTGTGAAGAATTTTTGCCTTACCAATTATTTACAGTCTTGTGTATGTTTCTATTAGTCTTGTGAATGAAAATTCCCCGATCAATCATCTTACCCTGCTACAAATTCAGTATTTTCTACATAATTTTAATGTGCATGTTAACTTATCATTGTTGTTGTGATATTCTTCCCTCAATACAACTAATTATTTACCCTTAAATTCTGTAGGGACTGTTGGCTCGTGCATCAAAAATATTTCACATATCAATTGTGCATATACTCAGTCAAATCTCTCATACAAATTTGGTGTATCACCTTAGTTTTAATTACTTTACTGTCATCTTTTACCTTTAAAACCCTAGAAGCAGTTTAGGATACATCAACAAGGAAAAAAACTTGATACCAGAGACCCACCTCAAAATAGGTATACCCACAGACCTGAGGTGTTTCCATTGTATTTACGAAAGAGAGAGAGATCAATTTTTGCAAGCTTAGAAAACCTGCACTTTTGAGAGATAACAATAAGTATTTTCAATATTTCAAATTACATACAAAGATCCTAATTCTCTCATTCTTATGTTCAGATTATTCTTCCCAAACGCTTATTCAATGATTGAAATTTACCCTTTATACACAAGAAAATCTAACATGATGTCAAGATAAAATCTTAGGATTAAGGGAGACTTAGATTCAAGATAGATTTTTCCCAAAAACACTATTCAATCGTGGTATAGTTATTTCCCCACCATATTAATTATAGTTCAATAACTTGTTGAATTCCATTTAGATTTATATATATCTTTTGTTTTCTCGAAGTTTGATCTCACTAAGGCAATTCATATTCTTTGCAACACATGAAAATGTCTAAATGAGTTACAAAATTTGACTAAAATCTTGAAGAAGTATATGATTGGAAGAACTACGACTGCACACGAACCTCTAGTTAACCTCCCAATCAACTGAGGTTTAGTTTAATTCCAATTGAACCTAAGAATCTATGCCTAAACTATAAAGAGTTTAAGGTGAAAGGACATGCTTATGATAGATAACCTTCATGAAATACCAAGGTGATATGTTGATAGAAACCAAGGTAACACATTTAGCTAAGAGGAACTAATAAGTTCATTTACAAGAGTTTAAGACCTAGAAGAACTATTTCACGATCTCCATTTATGTCGTCAGGATCCAACAGGGATTCCATTCACTGATGAAGAAGTTTAATTCTAAATCTATCTTCGGAAGACAAGGTAGTTCACTAGGATATGAAGGAGGAGTTAGTTTTACTTACTTTAGATAAAGTTTGATGGTGTTGCTCTTATCTGTCAGGTCTATGACGATGTCACTACACATACCACCTAAGACGATAAACCCATTCTTGGGATCTTATTTACCTAAAATAGGAGGTTCCATAGAGTGTAAAGTTTAATATCATTCTACGGTTTCAATCTCTTCTATGGTAAAAAGGATCACACAAGAAGACATGTTATGCACAAATCTTATACTAGGGGTGAGTGTTTCGATTAAATCTCTTTATTACATTTACAAGGTAAGAATACAACACAATAATTAATCAATTGTTTATTGAACACTAAAAAAGCACTACAATATATTAACTTCAAATTCATTTACCATATATATATCGAACCTCTTTACCGTATGTCCTATGAATCAAATTGAAACTATGATTAAATACACATTTCCTAGATGTTTCCTAGATGTCCCTTAAAAACTACATCTCATACATATTAGCAAATTTCAAATATAACTTTTCTGTAACATGAAATTATATTATACATATATATTCATTTTACAATGATAAAAAATAAATTGCACAACGCCTTTTCGCCATCTTTCTTGCATCCTGCAAAACCATCTGAGCATGAAATCAGCAATAAATCGCTGGCATGGCATCCACCCTAATCTAACATAATTAACGTATTTAGTTTCCCATTTACATATAACATTAATAATTTGCATTGGAAAGGAAAAGGGTTAAATACATGTATTCATTTAATTTAATTTCACTTCATTTCGTAACCAAGGAGAGAGGACGAGATAGGAAAGAGAGAGATACACTATTCTCCCAAACGTCAAATTTCACACAACAAGCCACAAGATAGAGTTCCAAACAGTTATTTACATGTCTCAACAAGTTTCCACAGTGGTTTGGTAACCCGACGAGGGTCCTACAACTTTCTTTTTTTTACATTTTCCTGCTGGCTACAAAAGTGTTCAAAACAGGCTTAGAGGCTAAGAAACCAATTTCAAACGTTGTCTTCCTATGAGAAAACATAACACGATTAAATTTTAATGTGTCCACATATATACCAAGAGTCCATATGAACTGAAAAAATTTGGAATTGGCAGGCGGTTTTCGATTGGTGGCTAGTTTTCTGAGGCCATCAGTTGTAATTGACCTAGTTGTAAACAATCAAGGCTAGCTTGAGGGCTCAAAAGCCACGTCTAAAACTAATGTTCAATGGAAATGTGCAATTAGAAAATTTCCTAAAAGTTTCCCTATGTATGAAGAATTCATTAGAGTCAATAGGATTGATAACTGCCAAAAACGGGTTTCAAATGGTGATGGGTTTCTCGAAGCCAACAACTGTAATTGGTCCAGTTTGACCTAGTCAGACTGTGACCAAAGCATACAAAACCTATTAGCCAAACTAACCAGAAATTATATTTTATCGAACCGAAGGTTCCATGAAATTTTCGTGTAAAAATACTAGAGGTTTGCGAAGGCTAATAAGCATTGTGTTGTTCAGGGTTCAAACAACGAGTCAAAACGAAAGCCAACTTTTCAGTTTTAATAGCTCCCCAAAAGTGTAAAACAAAGTGACATGCCTCCTAGTGAAGCACCGATGAGAGCACAAACATTCAAAAGAGGTTGAGATAATACTTGACGCAAATCTCTACATAGCAATGAACACAGAAAAAACTTGACATCTCATGTAAAGGGTTCAGAGTGTTATTTTGCAAGTCTCTGTAAATTACGTTTCTCTAACTTACAAGGTAGACAAAAAAGTGGTTTTAGTTGATGACTCATCTAGCTCTCACCAATATCAATAGGTACGAGCACCAAATTTAAATACCTTGGGTCTAACATGTCATAAGGTTCTGGTCACAACCATGAATGATGATCAAAATATGATTTGGTAATATAAAGCATAAGGAGTTTTATTGGTTCGCACTAAAAGACTGGTTACGAAGTTTTCAAATTTGGGTCTGAAAGAGGGGTTTAAGTTTATGCCTGGCTACCAAGTGTTACATGGGTTAGATAAGTGTCATATTTTGTTTTATTATTTTACAAAACAAGTTTATATAAACATAATAATTGAATGTAAGACATTACAAAATTTTAAATTTATTTCATTGCAAATGGAAAGCTAAAGTATGAGCATTATGAAGGACAAGGTGAGATGAACCATGCCTGGGAGATATTTACATCTGCACTAAATGGCGGTTTCATCTACATTCCACAAGGTGTTGAATCTCTATTAGCATTTCGTCAACAACTCATGAGCATTTGGAAACTTCCCCATATGAACATTGTTTGAAAGTATTAAGGCCGCTTTATACGTGAAAGATGACGAACTCTAAGATTAACTTCAAGTTGTTGGTGTGCATCCACAATGCCACCATTTTGCATTTTCCGGAAATCCTCTAAAATTTTTCTAATGAACCCATTTTTCATACATATCCAATAATAAATACATTCCTTGAACCCATATTTCTTTGAAGCATTTTGTCAAACATTTCACATGCCTTGTTCTTTCTTCCACTTTTTTTTTCATACATATCTACCAGGGAACTTGTAATTAAAACATTTGACAAAAGTATCTCCTCCATTATGCTTTGGTGGATGTCCATACCCTGTTTCAAAGCTACTACTATTTTGACACTCATTGTGTGTATGCTAGAGAACATGTAACTAATCAGGTTGGACACCTATTGCTTACTTATGGTGAAACAAGGTTGTTTTAATAAACCCATTTTTTGCACATATTGCAATCATTGTAGTCCATGAGGATACATCTCTTTTGGCACTCTATCAAACAATTCACGTGCCATGAGTAAGGTTCCACATTTTGCATATATGCCAACCAGGGAAATTTGAAACATACCTTGACCATATAAGCTTCATTTTTCTTTTAATAACACGCACCGATGCAGTTTCAGTGGAGGAAGGATGTAAATATTACAATGGTGTGAGTGCCCCTAATAACATTATGATTATATTTGATCATTATGTCTGCATTTTAGACATTCTTATCTGTGTTTCCTATCTTGACCAAAGTCCAAACTTATCATCAACATGCAAAGTAAACATGTGGTCGTTGTGTGGGTACGTTTCATTGGTGCTTAGAAATAGAAGAAGGAAATTAATACAACTAAGCGCTACACCCAAGTTTAGTGCCTCCTATAACTCAATCAGTTTTTTTTCCTTCTTCTGCATATGAAACCAAAACAACAACATGCAAAAGTTTGTTTCCCTATTAAAAAATAAATAAATCGCTTCAAATGCAAATGCAAATGTAAATCCATCAATTTGTATACAATAGAATGAGGAGATAATATACTTGCAAATCTCTCTCCTGTGAGCATGCTCTTTGAACCCAAAAATGGGACTGATATTAGGACAACTATTAATGAGAACTCCATTTAGCACAACCCCAAATCCACATTTCCACCAGGTGTTTCAGCATTCTTTACTACAGGTCTACCAGTCACGACACAATAGAAAACCACAAATTATTATTACTATCATTATTTTTTGGCATGTAGGTCAAACAAGTCACGTGGGTTGCAATAATTCTCCCATTTGGCACGGACCATGAATGATGGGAGCAGGGATCAAATTTGAAGGGTTGGTCTGAATTTTATTTTGAAGGGCAAGTATTGGACCAGCCCTTTGACGATGAAAAGTAGCACAAATATTTTATACTTCATATGACAAGAATAAATTAAATACGCACGTCATAAAAATTAAGAATAATTTTTTTTAACGATATATTTTTTCTTTTCAAAATCACTAGTGTAATGCCCTATTCTACGTTACACCTGTTCATCCTGTGGCGATCGAGTGCTAAGCATGGAGTGTCGTTGTGCCTTCGTCGACCTCGATTACTGACCATTATGACTATAATTGATAATTATTTTACAAGCTGTAAAATGATAATAATGATAATAATAATAATAATGACATTATGATTGTATTATCGATCAACGATTGTATTTTATTATTACCTTATTTATATCGATTGTTATCGATATCATCCTCTGTTATCGTTAAACTATCCTTTTGATTTGTTTATCACTCCCGCCTTGAGTGTCTGATCCCCCACGCATGCCTCATTGTAATTCTTAATTCTGGGGTCCACTTATTTTTGCGTCGATTACCTTTCCTCCCACGTTGGATTATGGATGTGACAGGCTAGACATGAGGAGACGTCGGCTACATTGTTGTCCTTGGACTTTTTATTTCCTTGTTTTCTAGCAAGAGGGGTGCGTGGTAGAGTGTATGGCCTCCTGCCATATTCTTTTTTTATTTCATTTGGTGCCTTGTTTGGCATATGTTGGTGGGGATTAATGAAAATATTTGTTTTTCTACCCACCCACCATATGCCTTCCTCCTTGCTGGCCGCGTAGCTTTCAAAAAGGATCAGATTTTTATCTTCCGTGTGTTTTTCTCCTACCTGCCATTGCATTAAAAACCCCCTCCCTACACCTTCTTGGCGTGTTCAACTCCTGGTTGGTGGCTGCACCTGCCCATTTATTAAATTGTTGACTTGCAACCTGCTGTCACGTGGTCTACCTATTGTGTCTGTCCTAAACCACGAATGCTTGTTTGCACTCCATCAAATGTTGCAACAGATTAATTTCTACAGCGTGTTCTGGATAGTGGATTCATTGATGGTGAAATGAAGGTCTGTCGCCCTGATGTTGCGTGGGTGGGTGTGGATCCTCAAAATCGTGCTGTACAGGAAGCTTTAGTGGAGCGCAGAACTGAAATTCTCCTAGGAGAGTGTCGTGAGGAAGTGTTTGGTGATATGCAACAGCTACAGGGTAGGGAAATAAACTTATCTCAGAAAATCAGTGGCCTCGAGAGAGAGGTAAGTGCGACAGCTACTGCAGGGTGATCCCAAGGAACCGTTGGTGTTGATCCTAATGTTCTGGTTGCACACGACCACAGTCGTGATCAGTTGTTGCAAGATCTTACAGCTGTAGTAGAAGCCTTTTTGAGCGCTCCAGCAAGTAGGTGGTCTAACTTCGTGGTTATCTTTTCAACTTCGACTGCATCCTCAAATTCAAGTTTCTCCTTCAAGATATTCTTGCCAAATCGACCATGTGACGGTGAGAGTGCTCCTTTCAACAAACGTTACAATGTTCAGTCACAGATAAAAATTAATTTAGACTTACGATTCTACAGGAAATTTGAATTATCTATAGAATCTAGTGGTGTGTTGTGTTTTGTTTTTTGGGTTGAAGATGCGCTATTTAAAAGGTAGATCCGGATAAAGGAAGAGGTTAAGTTTGAATTTGATCAGCAAGCATGAAGACATTGATCAATTTTTGGAAAGCCTGCAATCTCTTTCAACCAGGCATGGTCGATTTCCACATAAAATTGATTTTAAATTTTCCACCACATCTAAAACACAACCCAATATTAATATGAGGGGACTCTGTCAATAAGCTCACCTGAAAGAAATCATCAATATTTTACATATGCCAGACAGTAAAATAGATTCTACTACATATGTTTCTCTCTCTTGATGGTTTGCATTCAGAAAAAGGAATTATTACATGGCAAATGAATCCCCGCTCACATGACTCAGATGGGTATTATAAAAGACAGGCTTGTGGAAAATACGTTGATAAACATGTATGTCAAGTGCGGAAGCTTGATAGATGCTCAGAAAGTGTTTGACAAAATGTCTGAATGAGATGTCTGCTCATGGACTCTGATGATTGCAAGGTTTACACAGAATGGATATGTCGATGAAGCTTTGCAGCTGTTTAAGAAAATGCCTCAATCAGAGATGTTGGTTTCATGGAATGCCATGCTTGCAAGAATTTGCGTACAGAATGGGGTTTGTTGATGAAGTTCGTAAAGATCTTCCAGGAAATGCCTCGACCAAACTTGGTTTCATGGAATGCAATGATTGCGGGATTCACACAGAATGGGCACTTTGAGGAGGTGTTGATGCTTTTTCAAGAAATGGAATTGGCAGGTGTGAGGCCAAACTCAAAAACCTTTGCCTGTTTCTATGCAGTTTACCGGAATGGTTATTGTTTCTTTTGCGTGGTATTTGGGATGCCGAGTGGTGAGAAGCGTGAATTTGGTGGAGAAATAATTTTGGGACTGCTGGGGAGAAGGTGTCTTCACGTACGTGGCCATGAGATTTAGTGTTTAAAATAAGCATGTTAAATATACTCCTTGTAATAGTTTTCTACTTTCTTTCAGTATCTTGAAATGAACTTTCTTTCCTCTTGAATGGCACCTAGACAAAATGTTTTCATGGTTGTTTATATCGTTGCTTGATTGTGTTGGTTGTCCCTTTAAATCTCGATCCAATTTCACTGATTTTGCTTGGAATGTTCTTTCCTCCCTTATAGATTACTCTATTTCATATTTGTCTAAAAGGGTTACTGCAATTTTGAGTAATGCAATTTAGTTCGTAGGGAAGGAAACATTATAGGGTTTCGTTTGCTTATATGACTCTCTTTTAAAGAATTCTGTGGTGGTATTTATAATTGAATGCTTACTATATGGAAGGCTAAGCCTTCATATCTCTAGTTGGTTGATTAAATACGTATTTCCTGATTAGGGATCTCCTGTTTTGCTAAAAAGTACATTAATAATGCCATTGTGTTCTAAAACTTGTTTAAGCCTTGTGGGCATTCCTTACTTTTTGTTTAATTAGAAAATGACATTAGGGTTTTGTTTTAGAACTGCAAATGGTTGACTGTTGTACCCAGTTCTAGAGGATGAATAACTTGACATCTATTTTGGCCTCTACGTGTTGAGAGAATTACTCTACCTTCTTCCTGGTTCAAACTCTTGTTTGATTAAAGTAAGGGGGAAACATTGTAAGTTTTATTGAATGAAATCTCTACAAATTTTACTAGGGGTCACGAGCAAGCTATTAATAGCTGGAATGAAACAAAAGTTATAGGTGAATCCATGGTATTGGACTCGTGAACTCGTCTCCTGTTAGATGACAGCTGATTTCAGTGATAATATAATAGGTGGCTGTTATATTCATCTGTTTGATATTTTCTATACTTTTCCTTGATAAGCCCACAGGGATCGGGTAAAATTTTCATCTTCTATACCTTTTACAAGGAGCTCATAGAAATTCTAGGCGTGACTACACTGCATAACCTCCCTGATGAATATGTGTGTGTTGGTTCTTATATTTTGTGCTTGCACTCGTGGTAGGGTTTTTTGAGTCTAGGGTATCGTTAGTGTTTTACCCTCTGCGTATTGAATTCCTTTGTTTTCGAACTCGAATATCTTATACTTCAAACTTGGTTACTAAAAGGTCCCATTTTGTGCCTTTGCTAAGGAAATAAATTTTTATCTTTATTTTAAAATACTTATTGACATTGTCAGAAATATATAAAAATTATTAACGACTTTTGGGTTTAGCCTTCCCTTATATTATGTAGAGGAGTTGACGTTTAGGTTAAGGTTTGTTGGTAGGATAATGGCGCTTTTTTGTGTATCCTTTGTACGCTTTTGGAAGAGTGGTTTTGTTTTGTTAACTAGTCCTACATTTAAGAAATCCTATAAGGAAGTAGTGGTAAACTCCTTGGTTAAAACTGAAACTATTGTTGTTTTCTTTTAGGTCGTCGAACCCTTATTACTATGAAGCCTTCCCCTGGGAGAATTGGATAATCAGTCGTTTTGGTTCACACCTACAATCATAATTAGTATGTTTTATTTTCTCTTGGACCCCCTTTAGATGGATGGATTGAGTATTGTATTCCAATCACGTAAACCATAGGATCACATGAAGGAAATATCAACCCTCTTGACCTTCTTGTTCCTAACCCATAAGGTCTTTCCTTGATTTATGTGGTTTTGTTCTTACTGGTATTTTGACTTTCTCCTTGTTGGATGGTTTAGATTTGTCTCTCATGCGAATAATTTTGGAGTTGTGGGTTGTGTTTTAATCCATTTTTTGAATTTAGAACTTTCCTTTCTTGATATTGTTAAATGTTAGCTTACTATTGCAATGTGTAGCCTTAACATGCTCAGTTCTCACGAACTGATTCTAGCTAGTATTTGTGCAGATGGATCATGCAAGTAGATTAAAGGAAAGAGTTCTAAAGTTTTCATCAGTGCAATTTATGAAGTTCTTTGTAAAAGTGTTCCAATGTGTTGTAAATTGTTGTAACTTTTGCTTGCAAAGGAGTTTATATGACCTCTTGCCTCGAGTTGTTTTGAGAATTATCGTGAAGAAGTTGTTTTGTCTTTTTTTTGGTAATTTGGCTGGTAACTCTTCCTTAGTGAGAAATAATATTCAATCTTTTCATTGGCATGAGCATTGTAAAACTCTGTTCTTGAGAATTAAGTGTTAATTTAAATCTTTCTAAGACTCAGTGGCATTGATGTGTTATATGTAAAGTTTTAATGGGGTCAGCCTTAACCCTTACAGAAGTTAAACAAAAATAATAATTTTATATTCAAAGAAATAAAGTTAGTGGTTTAGATCCCCTTGAAAACAAATAAGTGCCTTAAGTAATCAAGAGTGAGACTATCCCTTGCAAAGTAAAAATTTATATAACATGTTATCCCTAACTGACACTAGTAAACACTATACTCTTTTATGGTGAACACTTAAAACAAGCTTAAAGTGAATCACAATGGTTAGTTGATCTAAGATAATAAGATTTAACAAGTAGGAGAAGAATCAGTTTTGAAACCATGTCAATCTCATCTCTCAGCCTATTTAAAAGGTAAGTTGCTTCCTCTTGATAAGTTCTTTCAATGAAGCCTATGTAAGAGCGTTAATGACTTTCGTATAAAACCTCAAACTTCAATTAAACCTTGAGTAAGAATTAATGACGTCTTAAGGGTGAATTCATTTGACCTTCTTCCTTTAACTTTATCCAGGGTACCTTGTAATTTTCTCTTAAGTTTGTTGAACGTGAACCGATGTTGTCTTAAGGGCATGAACAAGTTCTAATAGCGTAAGTGTAAATAGATGGCCTGGTGGGATTAATTTCCCTCTTTCTCTAAATAAACGAATTAAGAAAACAAATGTCATAATAGAGAAGTTTTAAAGATGGTTACTCAGTGTAAAAAGAATAAACTTAGCTTGGTACGATGAATTGTATGAGTCATATCTTGAGCCTCCTTGAAAACGTAAGCTAAGAATTGCAAGATGTCCTTTTAAAATAAATAACCCTCAAGAATATCTCCTTGTGGTTGGCCCTAACTGTAAGTGTGTTATGTGATTGGACTTCTATGTTGTCTTGTAAAAAATAAAAGTAAATTGTCCTTGATATGTGTGAACGTTTCCGTGCTGCCTTTATGGCCATCCTTGTATCAAGTTGTTCACAGTGTTAGTTGTATACTTGGTGACGACATGTTGCGTCATGTTATGTGTCAAGCAAGTCAAAAAAAAAAAAGTTATCATGTATTTCATTGTGTTGTTCGTGTGTGATTTTTTGGGTCGTTACAACCAGTTTATTAGCATCTTAAATAAAAAGGGAAAATTCAGCAATCCAAACACAATGACCTCTCTATCATAATGATGTAAATTAATCCGCATTTAAACTGGTAAAGTAATCAAATTTTGATGTAAATAAAGCCCAAATTTGTAATATTATAATTTCATAAAAATCATCATAACTAAAATAAGCATTAAATAAATACATAAACAAACAATTGAAATGAGATAAGAAGACACACAAATCACTAAACACATGAATACAATCAGACTACACTAGGATCTCTTATCAAAATCATTAAGAAAACTTATAAATAGTAAAATAAATAACTTTAACTTCTACTTGGAGTTTAGTCCTAAAAATAAAACCAATTTGGATTCTTACCCCTTCAATAAAAAAAAACCATTCGTATTTTAAACACTAAAATTACACACATGTAAATTTTAACTAGTAAAATGCATTGAATTGAATACATCTTCTAAATAAATTAAAGAAAATGTGCATCTATACATTAAAACACCCACACTAACTATGTCACCAATATATACATCTAAATATTCTTAGTTGATTTCCAATCCAAGAGTTTCACCACATGTAGAGTATGCATTCAAATATACTGCATAGAAATGATGTTTTACCAAATTAGAATACTCCATTCAACACACACACCCTTTGTAATCCTCCCTAAATCTATTCACAAGCCTCTTCCTCAACTCCTCAGGCATAGAGTTTAGCAAAATTGTCTTGAGCACAACAACGAATATAAAATTCTTGTTGGCCTCCACATCACTACTATTAAACAATAGTTAGAGAGAAGATACCAATGATGAATTGGAGGGTTTTTTTCAATGGATGAAGAAGATTATCTCTACGTATTCTCCTCCTCTAAAATGATCTCCTCTCATCTTCTCTGCATTCTTCCATATTGAATGGGTCCAATTAACCTTTGCATTAGGAAGCAACTCAACACTTAGCTCGGTTCTTATTTGCAAGGGTCATAATGGGTGAACTCCTTACGCGATTCAAATTTTTTTTCTTTAAAGCAAGCCCCATCTATATTTTCCCCTATATCCTTATCCATTTCATACAAATAGACCTAATCCAATCATCTTGGCCCATAGTTTGTCTACATGTTGAACTCAAATTGATCTAGGAAATCTGGATCAAGACCATTGTGAGCTCATCCCACCATTTGGAACCAACATGGCTCCAATAGAGCCTCCTTGGCACCCTACATTGTGAGTCACAAATTGAAGTCACTCTTTGAGATTAATTCAACACTTTTCTCCACACTCTTCCCCCACCTCAGATATCCATCTCATCCCATATCCAAACTAGTGGTCAGTCTACATAGTGGATCTATTCCAAATCATGTTGTGCAGTATCCCAAGAGCACAAATATTTGTGTGCAATTTGATCCTAGCTTTGTTTTATGTTTCTCTAGGTGGCTTCTGCAACAAAAAAATAGAAAAAGTAGAAACTGGTAGATATTTCGTTTGAATGAATCCCAAGAAAAGGCCAGAACATAAACAGTAATAATAAAACTTTTGTTTTTAGGTATTTGTGCTTAAGTATTTATGTAGATGACATCAAAAACTTGCTAGTAACTTGGAATTTGAGCTTGATAGTATTATAGTGGTAGTATATTTGTTATATTATTTTTTTGGTAATTTCAAGTATAATGACTTATCTAATGTATCTACGAGTCATACGCAGAGTCTGGAAAGTTGGAGGTGACTGTTTGTAAAATTAATCAAAAATATTTCTTAAGACATAATAATTTCACAAAAAAACTTGACAGGCATTTTTTCACCATAGCCCTTCTTTTGACAGTTGTAAAAGTAACTTGCCCTTTTGTATTGTCAAATGATTTTTACATTTTGAGTTTTTTTTGACATGCAATTTTTTACTTGCCCTTTTCTGACGGGTTTGAGGCCTTGGGAAGGGCTGTGATAGGCTCAATTTTGAACCCTGGATGGGAGGTTTTGGTGGCGTGTGGATTTAGGCCTGTAAACTGCATTTGCTAGAAGGCTAACAAAGTCTTTATATAATAAATTTGGTGCAGAAAATTAATTAACTCCACCCACACACGGTGAAGCTCATGCCATTACATCCTTTATTTATTTATTTATTTTATTACTTTGGTTTGTCGGGCACTACAAAAATCCATCACCAATCCCATGCAGCAAGGGTTTCACTAATTAAAAAGCATTCCATATGTTATTGGCAATGTAAGTGGTAGACATATTGACTGAGACCCTAGTGATAATTCAGGTTTGCAACCTGATATTGTTCCAACATTTTTTTCCATAAGGATCACTAGAGGCAATGCAATGTCGAAGAATAATTTTCCATGCTTGATTTCCTTACAGACATCTCACTATCCATTTAGAAGATAAAGCCACACTTTTCCTATAAATATCAATAATTTCCATTCTAACTTGATCGTGAGGAATACAACATACTTCCCAGGCCACCTAATGAAAGATATATGAGCCAAAAATTTTACACCAAAGATAGTCTCGAAGCATCTTGGAAATTTTAGCGAAGGAATTCTAGGAGGGGCACCAAAACGTAGAATAATACACATGGGTGGGCACAAGAAAACTGGTGAACACCTGGAATTGACTGACCAAGGAAAGGGGTTTAGAAGACCATCGAGAAACATTATGGCCAACGAGCTATCAATCACGTACTACCATAGAGTGGTGTAATCACTATCAGAGGTAAAAGGAATGCCCAAGAATTTAAACTTTTGTCCTTTTCGAATGCACTTCGAGGGGTAAGCATTCAACCAATCCTCTCATTTGGTCTATATATATGAGTATGCTTCTTTTTTGGTATGTCATTTCACACAACATTTGCTATTTATATAATGTTTTCTATTTTTGGGTAAGTGGAAAGGATATTGGTGAGTGTAGAATGGTATAATGTTTGTAAGTCTTTATTGTCTTATTGAATTGTTTTGTTCTTTTATGATGGTGTTGCAGGTGAGGTGGAATAAATTTATATAATTTATTGCAAAATATAAGGCCAATCAAATTGGACCTTAAATAAAAAAATATTTACCTTTTTTGTTATTACTAGCAGAGAAGTTTAGCATATCAATTTCAAAGTCAACTTTTTTTTTTCATACGTGGTCTCTTCACACTACATTTTTTTATATTATTCTTGTTGAAGGTAAGATATATAACATATGTTCATGTAATAAGTTCTTATTTTCAACCAATCACATATTAATTTTTATATGTTTATGTTCATATTTTTTTATTGAGAGAACAATGCTCTACACAACAACCATATGAGAATTACTCCCTTAAAAATAAATAAGTGATCCAAACTTTTAGTCCTCTTTTGCCAATTGCATGTCGAAGTCTCCTAAATAAAATAAAAACTTATTCTCATCTTAAGGTGGACCACGATCCTTATGTCAAATTTCCATGCCAAATCTATAATTATTTTAGTGTTTCTTGTTTTTTATGTTGATGCTTCAATCATTTCATGTTTTCCCATGCTTGTACTTTAGTTCTTTTACACCATAATATTAATTTTCAATATAAGTTTCAATGTCAATTGCATTTTTCTAAGTAGTTATATATTTATATTCTTTTCAAATTTTAACTGAACATAATTTGTTGTAGTTTCTTGTATAAAGGTCTCAAACTAATACAAGAATGAGCATAACGAAGTTAAACTTGAATATTTTTAACAACTATTGTGCTTTCAGTGATAAAGTAATTAGACCCCACATTATAAATATCTAATTTGAAATTGATTTATGCAAATTTATACCTACCATAAAAATCTACACCTTCCACATAAATAAGTGGTTTCATGGTCCTCATATTAATTTAAGATTTATATTTGTATTTGCAATTATTTCATTTTTCTAACACAAATTCTAGAAACATATTATCAATATTTAAATGTATATAAATTATTTATATGAGAAAGTCATACTCTTAATATGTATGGATCTTTTTCTTTTCTTCATATTACCTCTCGTTTGCCTATTTTTACATATAATATAATATTAAAAAATACACTAATATTTCTAAAACCCACCTACTCAAGCAAACGTTAGATTCATTCCCTAGGGAATTTATTTTTACCCAAGTTTTGGATTGCATAGGCAGTGAGATAATTTGAAGAAAGAAATCAATTCAATTGGCCACTGTAGACTAAACTTTCGTGTTGTCATCAAGTTTGTTTTGTTCAGGGAAAGTAGGTAATATCTTCCTAAAAGACAATGGAGCAAAAGTTGACAACTACTAAATTCATCCCTCCTCACTTTTTAATGTGGCTGAAAATTTTCAAGCTCGCATTGTCTGATGAGACTGACTTGATGGACGAAGTAGAAGATTGCATATGTTCGGTAATAATGGAGATTATCTGATCAAAGAAAACAAGGAGCTAACGGAGCCGTGCCTTGACTTCAATTTACTCCAAAAAAATTAGTCTTATTCGGACCATGGAAGCGCAATAAAAGGGACGACTTACGAATAAATTGTAATTCATTTTTAAATCTCTCACATGTGGGGTTTATTTTTCAAAACCCTAGTTCAAGGAAAATACAATATTAGACTGCTTATCTCTGATTTGGATTGTTATGAAGGTCGTTAATGATGCAATAATTATTACGCCGAAGGTGTTATTCTTATGGAAAAGGTTTTGTGGACATTCACGAGACTGCGTTAAATTTGACCGGCCAAAGTGAAGGTTTTTCTATTCTTGGCTTTTAAGTGGAATTAGCCTCTTTTATTTTTAGTTGCTTTTAGACTTTTTTCTGTTCTGCATGTATTATCGTGGCTGCTTTTAGCCTTTACATGTTCTGCATGTATTATGGTATTTTAGTCCTTTGTTTATTTGTATACACCTTGTTTGTCTGGCTTATTGCCTGGGAATGGATTGACTAGAATGCTTGTGGTTGTATCCTGCAGAGGAAAAAATGTACCTTGCAGTTGTAGATGATATTAGGGACCCTGCTCATCGGAAGTTGTTTGTGCATGGACTGGATTGGGAGACTGGTTGACTAACTCTGCGTGAAGTGAGTGCATGATTGACTGATTGCTGGTGATTTGTATGATTGCAGAGTATTATGTTGTTCGGTTGTAATGCCTCTGTTATCCAGTCGAAGGTGGTGTCAATGGAGTTAATTTTTGGTTTTGTGGCCATTTATTTATTCCCGAGTTAATACTGGATGCAAGTTGTTTATTATATATGTTTAGTCTACATTATTTATGTGTTATGTTTTGGGCGGCACATGTTTTGGGCGTCTACAGTCTTGCATGTTTTGTCTCAAAATTGTGGCATTTAGATCTTGTTAATTTCATCAATTCAAACTCCACAAAATCGGCATCTGCAGCTGCGAAGAATATGTTTGGCACGGAATAATAGTAAGTGTTATGTGATGAACCACGCTCTGTATGTTTTTTTCCTTGTGCGTGCTTTTTTTTATTTGCGGACTCTTGAATGGTATACTTTCTAGGTACAATTTTATTTTTTAATCCTTAGTCTTGAGAAACTGTTAAAGCGGATTGGCTTTTATTGAGCAAAATGTTAAAAGGGATTGACATTTTTTGAGAAAATTGTTAAACGGATTGGATTTTTTTAGGAGCAGGCATTGACAACATCGGCTTTAGAACTCTGGTAACTTCATGCATGGTGGGTCGATAAGAGGGTTGCTTCTCTTCAAGAAATACAATACAGCCAACTAAAATCCCAAGATAAAATCCATGATAAATAGATCTATAGATGTACGCAATATATTTGTGCATGACTATGCTAAAATTATCCGAAAAGAGCTTTAGGATTTAATGTCACAACACATGTGTTGGTTAGGAGTTAATATGGAGGGATGAGAAGGAGCGAATCAAGATAACGAAAATCATCATGTCTCTGCTGCTTTGACTCGATGCAACTAAGGTATTTTACCTTTTCTTTTCAAATTGTTTTTCATTTGATTATATATTCCAGGATGCTCACAATTTATGGCGAGACACAAGACTGCAAAGAGCATTTTCCTCTGAAAGAGTTCCAAATTCCAAATTTTAGGGTTCCCCTCTTTGTTCACACAGTCTTTTACGGTATTTTTCTCTTTCTTTTAAAATTTTTTGATACAAGCTAAATTATTTGGACAAATTTAGATTACACTTATTTTTATTAGGGCAGAGCTTGAAGATGGGTAGATCATTGGTTTTGGTTTTATTTAATTTCTACTTATGTTTCGTCTTTGAGCTGATGACGCTACGGGCACAACGCTTAGATTTCTTAACATCCTTTAAGTTCGAACCTAGGTCGTTAGGGGCTCCCTGTGTTGACACCATAGTGCACCATCTCCAATTGTGGTTGAAGAAATGTTGGAAATGGGTAGACTTTTTTTCTCTCAAAAATGTAATTTGAATCAATAGATCAAGTATTTGAGTTCATTTTGGTTGTAGAAATATTTAAAATGTGCAGGGTTATATTGTCTAAATTTTTAAATTTTAACTAAAATATCAAGTGTTTGTATTTTTTTTTGTAACAGTATATGACTTTTAACTTCTTTTTGTGCAAATCCAAATTTATTGAACAACTCGTGGATAGATTGTATCAGTGGAGTTTATTGAACAATTGTCATTGAATACCTACTGTCTCAATGATGCAGCAGAATAATATGTCCTAGATGCTGCAGACAGTGTTAAACTTTCCGAGGATGAAGATAGAAAGTGTTAAAAATTCATTAGCAAATCATGTGCCTCCTTAGTGCCAACTATTAAATCAGAACCACTAACAACAAATCAATTGCTTTATGATTGCTACCTGATGAAAGAAAAACTGTTTTCTAAGCAGAAAATTTCCACGCATAAGCAGATAACTAACATATGTAATGTTAATATCTATTGCGTGAGAGCAGAGATATGGATCTTTGAATTAAAACAAATCCAAAAGAAACAATACAGCTAAACCGAAATACAATTATGAAGAAAAATAGCCAATCCTTCAACTACATCTGAAATTTAATAGATAGACCTTTACATTTAATATAAATACAACTAAGGATTCGAAAAAATACAATTATATCATTTAATAGATAGACCTAGACATGGTTAGTGGTTGTAATGAAATTATTGAAGGGTATCTTATCTTTCTTAATGAATTTTTATATTCTGATATTTCAAGAGTGTTTTTCCCGTGTTCTTCTGTTGGTTTTTTGGCAAAGATTAGTTATGTTGTGGCAATCTTGTGATCCCTGTCCTCAAGGTTTTTTCGTTCTTAGTACTAATAAACATACTTCTACATCAAATAGTTTTCCACATCACTACCTTCAAATTAAAATTCTTTCCATTCTTTACTCTCTGGTTTCTCTTCCTGTTTTGCTCTGGAGTTTTCCAATTTTGTAGCGCATCAACATTATTGTTGAGAGAAGCATTTAAATTGAAGGGTTCATTCTTTTCTTCTTCAGTGTGAGGAGGAGAATCGCCCAGGTAGACAGGTGATAAAGATCAGCTGTAATTTTGGTGAGAGGCATCATTCAAATGTATTTTTTACACGAGTGCACAAATTTGTTGTCACTCTGAGATGGGCGCATTGCCAAAAATTTATTTTATCATACAAGATTTCTATACATATATCTCTATATGTATATGTCGTTAACACTATTCACAATAGTGTTCGTTATCTATCATATAATTGAATGTAAGGCTTGAGGTTATACAATTGGGCACACATTATTTTATCATCTCTTATTCGGTTTAGAGGTTGTAAAATTTCCTATTTAATCCTTTACAATGGTTAATCAAGAAAAATATATGGCCCCAAGAAAACTTTAGCAAAGGTCACGAAAATTGTTTGTTCGATTTGAGAAGAAAGAATGAATAATAATGAATAAGTAAACGGTGTATAGTATACAACTAGAAGATAAACTAATGTCATTGTTAATCGTTTAAAGAGAAATAAATTCAACTGGCTCAAGACCTACCCATGGTGGGACTAGGGGTGTACAAACTTTTGTCCACATTTTATGTTTATGAAGTTATCAATTAAATTAGAGGACATTTTTGATGTTTGTGGCAAAATGGTACCATTCATGATATGAGATTTGCAAATGTATATGTACAAATTTGTAACAAGTTTGAAATGTAGAGATGAAACCTTTAAATGAAGTGGTTCATCTATATATTTACACTTACAAAACCAATCACACTCATTATCAACATCAACTACAAATGTAATAACTATCCCTCTAAAAAAAATAACATATAATGTTCGGCATTCACATTACATCGTACACATGCGATTGCTAGTTTTTAATGTTAATAATGCCTAACATGTCTACCATATGATTTTATAAGACATTTTAATAATAATATTTTAATTATATTTTGGTTTAGAGAGAATTAAATATGTTGATATTCATAATAACTTTTGAATTGAAATAATCAATTAGAATTTAGTAATTTTATTTTGAATTTAAATATAATTATTTATTTTTGATGTTTTTGATATTTGTAATAAAATTTAAATTAGAACAATTTATTAAAATTGAATTTAAATATAGTTATTGATTTACAGGGTCTCTTTGCTGAATTAGGATGTTAACAATATTTTTTATTCTTATTTTAGATTAAATATGTTTTTCTAATATATTTGTAATTTAATTTTAAAAAATATATATTTTACAAAAAAAGTTTAAAAATTTATTTTAATATTTTAATTGATTAACCATGAAAAACTAACATCAATGAGAACCATTCCAAATGACTTCTTAAGAATAAGAGTGAAAGAAATGTTATGTTGTGGAGCCTCTTTTCATGTATAGAAATGTTGAAGACTGCACACTAAAAGAATTGTACACTCTCCACAATTTTTTCACCAAGGTTCTAGACAGGGTTGGGCCACAAGAATACATTTTTGGCCTTGAAAAATGTGCCCTTGGGAAATGTGCTCTTCTCATCTGGGTAGTATTTTGATCTATAGGTTCATGGGGCAGATTTAGCCCATGGTTTTGCCCACAGTATTGTAAAACTGGTTTGTAGGTTTTGTGGCCTTTCATATTTTTCGGTGACATTTATAGGAGATTTAGATGTGTTAAAACAAGATTTGACAAACCTCACAACTCTTTAAGATAATGACAGTTACTTGAAGATACTGACTTAATAAAGTATAAAGGATAATAATGGAAACTTATATTTACCATTTATTTCATTAATTATGGACTCACAACATGTCCTACATGTTTATAACATTATAAAAAACATTAATGATAAGAATGTGTACACATTATAACACACATGAGCTTCTTGTTTGGTGACTACCAAACTTAGGAAATGAAAATACTAATGTGCCTGTTAGAATTATGTATGTGTTTTAATCACAAAAATATTTTTGGTCTACTTTTGGCACCCCATCTCCACGCACTTACCCCACAATAGTTTGACATATTTAAAATAAATACACCCATATACTAGTTTAGTACATTTAAAATAAATACACACACACACATGCATGCATGTATATATTTCGACCAAAAGGTGTTTATAACTTAACATGCTTGCTCTTTCCTATTCATCATCATACATTTGTAGTTTGTTAATCATTCCCTGCATTGGATGACAAGTATTGGTATTTAAAAATATGTTAAATTTAAAAATAAATTAAAAATGTTAAAGTTTAAAGAAAACCTTATACTGGAATATTAAACACAAAACATAAAAACCGTTTCCATATAATTTCTTTGTAGATATGCACAAACAATTATAAGTACTTCTATAATTGCGCAATAAGTTGTTACCCCTATGAGAAAGAGCCTATGGTCATTCATGTGATAGGGTTGAGTGTGATGGGTGTTTAGACATTTTCTTGTACATCAACGTCTATCCGGATGACCATCTAACCTTGTGATCTTTGTACCTCCATAAACATGTCCACGCCCTGTAAATTAATGGTGCTATTATCAAAATTTGTATTTCTTAGTATGAATGTGAAAACTAGAAAAAAATGGATACATCATGTCTTGCAGTGTAACACCCACTAAAATGACCACTCGAGACCCAAGAACAACCTAGGTTTAGATAGGAGAAAAATTATGGAATTTTTTTTGTTTAAAGTGTGACTACAAACAGGCCTCTTAGCAACAATGGTCACAATATATATATATATATATATATATATATATATATATATATATATATATATATATATATAGGACAAATATATTAGATAAAATAAAATTTTCCGTTATAATAAATATTGAGGCCCACAAACTAGTTAATGACTGTAACTAAACCAAGTATAGTTTAAATTTCCTTTAGGTGTTAATTTAATAAAAACATTTAAATTAACTCTAAGATTAATTGTTCTCTAATAAATTTTAGAAATTTCAAAGTGGCCAAAACAATTAAATACCCAAGGTATTTGATTCCACTAGGTCTAAATAATAACCAGGGTTCACATCAACATGAGGTTAGGAACACATTCACTTACCCCATAACATGACCTCCTAAAAGGGTCAACCTATGCTTTAGAAATAAACATTTAAGTTAGAAAGGGGGAAATTCAGGTGCATCTTGAACTTCAACCTGATTTTGTACACATTCAATGCACTTAAATTTTCCTGAAAACAATTCCATTAGATAGGAAATTTCTTCCCCTTTCCAATGATATAAAGAATTCCCCCTAACTCCTCATATTTCTTAATTTACGGGCTGGTGGGCCTGGGAAGGGAAAATTTCCCAAAAGCGGGACTTTGGGCTTGGGGAAGAAAATTTTCCCCAAAAGCAGGCATGCGGGTTAGGGGAATTTTTTTTTTCCCAAAAGTGGGCTTGCTTGCCTGGGGAAGAAAATTTTCACCAAAAATGGGCTTGCGGGCCTAGGGAAGAAAATGTTCCCCAAAAGGTGGGCCTGCAGGCTCGGAGAAGAAATATTTCCCCAAAGGCGGGCTTGTGGGCCCAGGAAAGAAAATATTCCCCAAAAGTAGGCATGTGGGCCTAGGGAAGAAATATTTCCCCAGCCACAAGGGACATGTGTCCAAAATTTGAGCCAATGCGGAAAGGCGGGTCGCCAGATGCACCTAGGATTTTTAGTCTTTTTGGTTAAAAAGGAAAAAAAAATTAAAGTGACATGCGCCTCCACCGATGCCTAGAGACGACACATGTCATGCCCAAAATTTTCATGCGGGAAGGCGGACCGACGGGGAAACATAGAAGATTAAGATTTTTTAGTTGAAAAACTTCAAGTTTAAAACAAACTCTGCTCCTCCGGCGATGCCTAAGGATGCCACGTGTTAGACCGAAGGTGATAGGTGGGGAAATTTAAGATTTTGTGTCATTTTGTTTCTATAAAGTTGAAGGTGTGGGCTAGCGAACCTGCGGAAGTATTTTCCAAAAGCGAAGTGGTGGGGGTGCGGGCCCACAAGGGAAAATTAGCAAAAGTAATTTTAGTTTTTTTGAAACCAAATGAAGTAAAAAACTTCAGATGGCCATAACTTTTGATTGGAAGCTTGGATTTGAGCAAATGAGGAATTTTTGGAAAGGGATCCAACTCCTCGTTGTATAAGAAACATCAAAATTCATTTTTTACAAAATTAAGTGGGTGAACTTGAAAAAAACGTCTTTCCTTCCATTAAAACGTGAATTGGATTTTTTACTTAAGATAATTAATTCAATCTGCCATTCTTTCTTCCTCAACATGCCAGACTAACATGGAGGATTACACTTGGAAATATTTGGATGGATTTTGTAGGGTTTCATTGATGGATTGAGTTTCAAGCGAGTTTCCCCCTTTTTATTGCAAAACGTCTGAGTTTTGGTCTAAGTCTAATTAATTGACGTCTGATAAATTTTCTTGAGAAATACAACTATTGTGGAATGTGTTTTGATCATCCTTAGTTCATTTTGTCTTTCATAGTTGCAGGGTACCCTATATACATATATATGTATATATATATATATATATATATATATATATATATATATATATATATATATATATATATATATATATATATATATATATATAATTTCAAAACCCCTACATTCTCTTATGCCTCCCCCAAGTACCCCTTATACCTCCCATTCTCTTATGCCATCCCACACTCTTATGGCACCCCATAACAAGTAAAGAAAATGCAAGCAATTTCTTTTACAAGGTGGAACCCAATCCCAAAATCCCTCCACAATAACACTTATACCTCCCCAAAACTCTTATGCCTCCCCACAAGAGATCCCCATAGTCTTATCCTACACCATACCTAGTCAATCTACCCAACTAGCCAACAACATACCAAAAATATTCAAAACATTTACAAATGCAGAAAATAAAAAGCACACATTTTAAAAGATTGAAGCTCCTACCTCTCCATAATAGAGCTTGATCCAAAAGATCAACAATAATATTATTCAAATCTAAACAGTTTCGAAGCACCAATAAATCCACAAACATCCAAAATCCTCTAACTCTCTCCAATTGCAAGGAAACCAAACCAACCTGAAGTAACCCCCAAAACAACAAAAGAATTCGAATAAATATAAGAGGGAGAGAGGAGGATGAGGTGGGTCCATGTAGGATGCCACATCACACACCATCAACTCCACCTCATAAGTCAACTTCAAACTCCAAAGCATAATTAAAAAGTTGGGTGAATAAATGACATTTTACTTACACTCACAAACCAAGTCCACACCCCAAGGACCAAAATTTATTTCATGTAAGATAGTGTAATTAAAACTTACAAATTGTCTTCCAAAAATACATAATGAGGCCTAATTTTTACTCCCCAACCCGTATGTAGGGTTGGTAGACAAATTCAAGAGGTGTGAGGCAAGTTTAACTTTTCCCACAAGCCTCCAAAATCAGCCCCTAAGGATAGATCCGAATTTCAAAAGGAAGGTGGAGTGTTTCACACTCAAAACTACTTACACATTACTTTCAACACATAATCCAAGATCTAAAAACTCTAATAAATGCATTATTTTGGCCCATTTTAATTTATTTAACAACATGATTTCTCACTATTCTAGGCACAATATAATGAATAATAAAGGAGAAAAATACATCACTAAAAATCACATACTAAAAATAAACAAAGGAACTCAATAAAATAATACACTTAACCCCTTAGTCACATTTGAAAGTTACCCTCCCATGGGAACCCTTAACAACATTCCAACATATACAAATAACAAATACACGTTGCCATGATGACCCTTGTTGAATTCATCTAGAATTCCAATGTTGTTAGTCTCCAATCCCCCAATGTTTGTTGTGACATGTTTACTTGTAAAATAAAAAACCTCCTTCGGCCTTGTGGCTGCGTCAAAATATCCAAAATAAATATCAAATATAGCTCTAAAATCATTTATATATAAATAAAGCATCATCAAGGAAAATATCAATGTCACTTACAATTTCCTTAGTAACCATATGATCATAAAATTAGCTCAATTGTCTAGGTTTACTCGATATGACAAAATGTCACATGTACAACAAAAACATATATATTTCTAACCATGCCAAACAGTGTATCAACATCAATATAAAATGTCTCTAATAATCCACATGCATCATATATGAATCCAAATCAACCGCAGTCCATGATTTCTAATGTCTAACATCATACCAACTCAAAGGCTATAGTAATGCCCCTAAGTATAGTCAATAGTATCATAATTAATATCGAAAGGTGTCAAAGAGAAGTGGGAACTACATCCCCCTCCCCTTAGACTCAAATTCCTCCTAGAAGTCATTGAAACAGTTGTGGAAACTAAACTCATAGCAAAGTAGCATCCTCCCATGTAGCCGTAGTCTCATCATATTTGTCCCACTGCACTTGAACCTGGTCAATCTCTCTGCCTCGAAGGTCCAGGGTCTTGCAATCTAAAATGCGGATGGTTTCAACCATCACCTTCCCCTGATCCTGCACTTGTAAAGAGGTCCAATCTAGGACACGAGAAGGGTCTAAAATATATTTCCTAAGTACCAAAACATGAAACACATCATGGATGCGAGATAAGCTAGGTGGCAACGCCAGATGGTAGGCCAAAGGACCGATATGATCCAAGATCTCAAAGGGGCCTACGAATCTAGAAGCTAACTCAAAACCTTTTCCGTAATAGATGGGGCTCTTATGCGGCCTGACACGAAGGAAAACCTTCATGCCTACCTTAAAAATATAGTCAGTCCTATATTGATCTACATGCTTCTTCTACCTATCCTGTGCTTCTTGCAGTCTCTGTCTGATCATAACCACTTTCTGCTCCATGTCTTGTAGTAAAGCTTGTCCAAGAGAAACCCTTTCCTCTAACCTGTCCCAACTAAGAAGTGTCTTGCACTCTCTACCATATAGTTCCTGGAAAGGAGCCATGCCTATCGAACTCTGGAAACTGTTATTGTAAGGAAACTCCACCAAGTACAAATACTCCTCCCATCTTGACTGATGATCCATAACTTAAATCCTAAGCATGTCCTTTAAGATCTGATTCACCCGCTCATTTTGTCCATCTGTCTCAGGGTGATACACCGTGCTGAAATTGATCTTTGTCTCGAGGGTATGCTACATGGTAGTCCAAAAGTGGGAAGTATACAAAGGATCATGGTCACAAATGATCTTCCACAAAATCCCATGTAATCTGAAAATCTCATCTAGATATACATGTGCCACTGCACTAGCTGTATAGGTGGTCTTCACTAGAGAAAAATGAGCCACTTTTGTCAATTTATCCATCGTGACCATGATGGTGTCATAGTGGTATCTCGACATTGGTAGCCTAACAATGAAGTCCATGGAAATGGTGTCCAATTTCCATTCCAGTATAGCATGTGAAAAGAGAAGTCCAGCTGGATGTTGATGCTCGGCCTTCACTTTCTAAACTCTAAATAGCGTGACATAAACCAAGCCACATCTATACAAAGTCCCCTCTAATGATACAACTATCTCAAGTGGCGTGCATCTTCTTCACCCCGAGATGGGCTGAATAGGGTACACGATGTGCTTCTGTTAGAATGTCATGCCTTAAGCCTCCATATCTAGGAACATAAAGTTAGCATCTGTGTCTAAGAAGACCATCTACCTCTAATGTAAACCCATCAAATTCCCCTCAAGTGGTCTCTGAGACTCGATCTCCACTCTAGCTGAAATGTAGAAAATATCATGAGGAAGCTGCTGTAGAATCCTGCTCCGCAAATATGTGCTCACTATAGTGGCCATAACCACGTCTTCTCCTCCTAAGAGCATCCGCAACCACATTCTCCTTCCCTTTTACATGCTCTATCTCTATATCATACTCACAAAGTAACTCCATCCAACGCCACTGATGAGCGTTGAGATTGGGTTGAGTGAAGAGGTGGCAAAGACTCAAGTGATCAGTCTTGAGTGTGAATCTTTGGCTAAGAAGGAAATGTATCCATCAAACCAAGGCATGCATAACTACCATAAGCTCAAGATCATGAGTTGGATAATTGAGCTCATAATATTTGAGTTTGCGAGACTCAAAAGAAACAACTCTACCCTCCTGCATCAACACACCTCTGATTCTTGCCAAAGAAGCATCCGTACAAAATGAAAAACTCACCCTGTGGATCTGGTATTGCAAGAATAGACGGTGTCGTGAGGCATTCCTTCAGTGTCCTGAAGTCCTACTCACATCTATTTGACTAAAAAAAAATCTTCCCTTTCTGCTGAAGGGAAGTGATGGGGTGTGTAACCCAAGAGAAGTCCTGAACAAATCTCCTGTAATATCCTACTAAGCCCATGAAGCTGTGCACCTCTGTCACACTAGTGGGTCCTGGCCAATCCATAATAAATCAAATCTTGGAAGGATCGACAGTGATACCTTCCCCAGAAATGATGTGGCCCAAATAGTGCACCTCTGTCTGAAAGAACGCACACTTTTCCAGGTTCACATAAAGCTATTGCTCACAATGGAATTGAAGAACCTGATGAAGGTGCCCCTCCTGCTCCTCACGTGTACATGAGTAAATAAAAATGTCATCAAGGAAGATGAGCATGAAGTGATCTAATAATTTACTGAACACTCCATTCATCAAGCTCATGAACACTGTGGGGGAATTCATCAAACCAAAGGCACCACAGTGAACTCGTAGTGGCCATATATCGTATGGAACGCAGTCTTAAGGAAATCTACCTTCGTAATCCTCAACTAATGATAACCTGACTTAAGGTATATCTTGGAGAAAACTGTGGCTCCCTTCATTTGGTCAAACAAATTATCAATGTGTGGAAGAGGATAACAATTCTTGATCGTTACTTTTTTCAGGTGGCAGTAATTAATACACAACCGTAGAGATCCATCCTTCTTCTTTACAAATATCACCAGTGCACCCCAAGGGGATACACTAGGATGGATTATACCTTTGTCCAAAAGGACCTCTAGCTATAACTTGAGCTCGCAAAGCTCAGGGGTGGTCATTTGATAAGGTGCTCATGAGATAGGCTCTTCTCTTGGAACCATATATATGTGAAAATTTATCTCCTGTGGGGGTGGTAATCCTGGTAGCTCTCCTAGAAAGACATCAGAAAACTCTCTCAAGAGGGGATGGTCATCAAGCGATGGTCCACTAGACTCATCCTCTGATCAGTCACTAATGGTGAGAACATACATCTGACAACCCTAGTGCACACACCGCTTAAGCTGCATAGCAGAGATGGTGCAAGTGGAAACGGGTCTTCTAACCCCTACTATCACTGACTCAACTCCTAGATCATTTATATAAGATATAATCTTATGGTAATAATCCACACTGGTTCTGTGTGCAGACAACCAGTACATGCCGAAGATGACTCCATAAGAACCGAACGGAAGGATACAAAGATCCAAGGTAGCGGTGAAGGGTCCCAAATTGACTACAAACTCCTTAACTAAGGAGTATATAGAGATTTTGGTGCCAGAAGCCATCTCGACATCCCAACTAAGACCCTACATAACTACCACCAGCCTACATCACTCTACTAAATATGGTGTAATAAAAGAATCAGAAGAACTAGAATCAAACAAAGTGGAGGTAGGAATACCACCAATGCTACCTATAGTCTCAATCAAGGTACTCTAATGCTCAACCTGGTGGTTCTTGACCACTGTATAGATCTAATGATTGCGCCCCATGTCACCAACAGTGGGCTCTGAAATCTACGTATTACCCTTATTACCAGGGTTCTGTGCCCAGTCTCTCCAAAAATGTCAAGCAACACCACAACCAAAATAACCACCCGATCCTCTCCCATGAGTAGCAGCTCCAACTAGTACTCTAGAGGTCTATGCTATCGATCCCCATGATTCGACTATGGATTGTTGAGGTCTCTACTGACAAACTCTTGCTGACTGAGCTCTCGGTGCACCCTGTGTCCTAATGGTACCCGTAGAAGAAGGCCCCATAATTTTCCCCCTCTATGCATCGAATATCTATGGAGGCTTGTGCGGTGGGTCAGTCTATTGTTGTTGCTATTGCGGCCTAAAAGATGACTGTGCTAAACCTAGCCCACCACGAGGAGGAGGAGCCAACCCCCTTGACCTGCTGTCCTACACTTGCTAGATGTGGCTTTAGACTTAGTCTCTGGCTTGCTGTGTCTTTCCTTGAGTCTCCTCTACTATATAGGCCTTCTCAATAGCCTCAAATAGTGTCTGCGGATAATGGATACACACTGCACCTCCAATGTCTAGAATCAGGCCCCAGATGAACATGTGGATCTTTACCTGCTCATCCTACATGTAGTCGACATACTGAAGTAGGTCCAGAAATCGAATCTCATACTCACTTAATATTAGAGATTCCTTTCGGAGGTCATGAAACTTGTCTATCCTCTGCTGAATGAACCTCTGAGATAAGTACCTACTCTTGAACTGCTCCTCAAAGAGCTCCCAATTAACCGTATCTGAATCAATGTGGAGCTTCTGCTCCTCGGTCCTCCACCAGATAATGGTTCTATTCCTTAGAAGATGGATTGCAACATGATCTTTAATGTTGCTAGAACAAGGCAAAGCTTGAAGCACCCGCTCAAGCTCACCAACTAGGCCTCTGCCTGAAATCCACCTATGTCACTCGAATAATGAGATGGTTGTAGCTTCAGGATCTCCTTCATATGGTCTGTAGATGTAGTCTGGCGACTCCTATGCCTCTTTGCATGCTCATCCATAAGCCCATGGCTCTGAGACCTATCCTTGTGTCCTGAAACCTAGTATCCCTACCCCCTCTGCGGTGACTCTTCCCTGGATGATTCCACATGGGAGTTATCTCCTCTATGCTCCTCGCTATGTCGAGGAGAGGCATGAGCATGAATGGATGTCACCCTATCATTTTTGGCTGCATTTTCTCCTACGGACCCTCTACATAAAGCGTCGTTAACATCCGAGAGCGTCTGTAAAATATGAGGTAGGATGATTGCTACAACATAATCTGATGGTGGCAAATCTAGATCTATGTGAAAGGACCCCTCATCTTGTCCACACCTCTTGCATAGACCAAAGTGAGAATTTGTTTTTTATCCTAGGTTTTATTCATTTTTTTTCATGTTTACTAAGATATGCAAATTCTAAACAAAGTTGTTTTTTCTAGGTTTAAAAGTGTACTAGGTTTAATATTGTACTAGGTTTACTGTTTATGTCTCAAGTTTTCTAGTGTGCCCAAGGGTCTAAGATTTGAACCCACGGCTCTGATACCAAGTGTAACACCTACTAAAATGACCACTTGAGACCCAAGAACAACCTGGGTTTAGCTAGGAGAAAAATTATGGAATAATTTTTTATTGTTTAAAGCATGACTACAAACATGCCTCTTGGCAATAGTTGTAAAAAAATTTATATATCAAGGACAAATATATTAGATAAAATAAAATTTTCCGTTATAAAAAATATTGAGGACCACAAATTAGTTAATGAGTGTAACTAAACCAAGTATAGTTTAAAATTCCTTTAGGTGTTAATTTAATTAAAAAATTAAATTAACTCTAAGATTAATTGTTCTCTAATAAATTTTAGAAAGTTTAAAGTGGCCAAAACAATTGAATACCCAAGGTATTTAATTCCACCAGGTCTAAATAATAACTAGGGTTCACATTAACATGAGGTTAGGAACACATTCACTTACCCCATAACGTGACCCCCTAAAAGGGTCAATCCATGCTTTAGAAATAAACATTTAAGTTAGAAAGAGGGAAATTCTCACTTACCCACTCTCAGATGCATCTTGAACTTTAACCTGATTTTTCACACATTTAACACACTTAAATTTTCTTGAAAAACAATCCCATTAGATAGGAAATTTCTTCCCCTTTCTAATGATATGAAGAAGTCCCCCTAACTCCTCATATTTTTTAAATTATGGGCCAACAGGCTTGGGGAGGGAAAATTTCCCAAAAGTAGGCCTGTGGGCTTGGGGAAGAAAATTTTCCCCAAAAGCGGACTTGCGGGCATGGGGAACAAAATTTTCCCCAAAAGCGGGCTTGCGGGCCTAGGGAAGAGACATTTTCCCAAAAGTGTGCCTGCAGGCCTGGGGAAGAAAATTTTCCCCAAAAGCGGGCCTGTGGGCCTGAGGAATAAAATTTTCCCCAAAAGGCAGACCTACGGGCCCAGGGAAGAAAGTTTTCCCCAAAGGCAGGCCTGTGGGCTTGGGGAAGAAAATTTTCCCCAAAAGCGGGCCTGTGGGCTTGGGAAAGAAATTTTTCCCCAGCTGCAAGTGACACGTGTCCAAAATTTGAGCCAACACAGAAAGACAGGTCGCCAGAGGCACTTAGGATTTTTAGTCTTTTTGGTTAAAAATGCAAAAAAATTTAAAGTGAGCCACACCTCCGCCGATGCCTAGAGATGACACGTGTCATGCCAAAAAATTTCAAGTGGGAAGGCAGACCGATGGGGAAACTTAAGACTTTAAGATTTTTGAGTTTAAAAACTTCAAGTTTAAAACAAACTCCACTCCTCCGGCGATGCCTAAAAATGCCATGTGTCAGACCAATGGTGACAAACGGGGAAATTTAAGATTTTGCACCAAATTTTTTTTTTTTAGGTAAAGTTGAAGGTGTGGGCTCATGAACCCGTGAAAAATATTTTCCAAAAGAGAAGTAGCAGGGGTGAGGGGCTGTGGGGGAAAATTAGCAAAAGTAATTTTAATTTTTTTGAAACCAAACGAAGTAAAAAACTTCGGATGGCCATAACTTTCGATTGTAAGTTGGGATTTTAGAAAATGAGGACTTTTTGGAAAGGGCTTGAACTCCTCTTTCCATAGGAAGCATCAAAATTCATTTTTGACAAACTTAAGTGGGTGAATTTGTTAAAAACGTCTTTCCTACAATTAAAATGTGAGTTGGAATTTTTTACTTAACATAATTAATTCAGTTTGCCATTCTTTCTTCCTCAACATGTCAGACTGACATGGAGGATTTCACTTAGAAAGATTTGGATAGATTTTATAGGGTTTAAGTGATGGATTGAGTTTTGAGCGAGTTTCCCCCTTTTTACTGCAAAACGTCTAAGTTTTGGTCTAAGTCTGATTAATTGAAGTCTGATAAATTTTCTTGAGAAATACAACTATTGCGGGATGCGTTTTGATCATCCTTAGTTCATTTTAAGTTCTCATTTTGTCTTTCACAGTTACAGGGTACCCTATATATATATTTGACCTTTATTGCAGGTTAGAAACAATCTAATAGAGATCCACATATTTCAAACTAGGTATTTATCTATTTCACTTACCATGCTTTAAACATTTAAGTTCATTCCATTCTAAATTTTCAATGTTCAACTTTCCTTCAAATCAAATGTGAAAATCAAGAATGTAATTCTATTTTCAAATGTGCATTTCGAATGAAACAGAGAAATGTAATATTTCAGAGATTTCACAATATATAAATCAAACATAGATTCCAAATGAAACCCATACCATTTGTGGTAATTAACAAAACTTCTATTGAACTCCAATAATTCTTTAACAACTTCCTTTTTCATTCATCAAATACAACTTACAGAATACACATCTTTCACATCCAAATGTAGATTCCATTTACAAAACAAAGCAACTTTCCACCACAAACAATATTACAATGCCATCCACTTGAAGTGGGAAATTTTTACAACAAGAAAACCCCAAGGGGACTACAAAATTTTTCTTCATCCTCAGCTCCAGAACAGAAACAAGAATATCCACCATATATCTTTGAATCCTAACAAAAAAGTAGGAGAGGAAACACTCAACATCCAACCAAGAACTCCAATGAAGAGGAGAAGCGGTCCTCCTCATTGCCCCCTACCCCTAACCACAAGGCAATAAGAAATTTATTTCAACTCATGGTAAAAAATAGGCTTCCACAACACAACCCAAATACATACTGCAGTTTGCAACCACAGGAAGAACAATAAGCAATACTCAAGATTCATCATGCACAAGCCAAAGGAGTAAGACCTATGGGGGAAGCTGTTATAACTCCCAATGGGGAAATGGGTGTCCACCTTAAGATATATGTGTGTGTGTGTGTGTTTATATATGTATATGTATGTATATATGTACACACACACACACACATATCATTTCAAAACCCTTGCATGCCCTTATGCCTCCCCCAAGTACCCCTTATACCTCCCATTCTCTTATGCCTTCCCACACTCTTATGGCACCCCATAACAAGTAAATAAATGTAAGCAATTTCTTTTACAAGGTGGAACCCAATCCCAAACTCCCTCCACAATAAAAATTATACCTCCCCAAAACTCTTATTCCTCCTCACAAGAGATCGCCATACTATTTCCTACACCATACCTAGGCAATTTACACAACCAACCAACAACATACCAAAAATGTTAAAAATATTTACAAATGCAGAAAATAAAAAACAAACATTTTAAAAGATTCAAGCTCCTACCTCTCCATGATAGATCTTGATCCAAAAGATCAACAATAAGCTTCTTCAAATCTAAATATTCCCAAAGCACCAATAAATCTATAAGCATCCAAAATCCTCTAACTCTCTTCAATTGCAAGGAAACCAGACCAACATGAAGTAACACCCTAAAGTAACCCCCAAAACAACAAAATAATTCAAATAAATAGAAGAGGGAGAGAGGAGGATGAAGTTTTTCCATGTAGAATGCCATGTCACACACCCTCAATTCCACCTCACAAGTCAACTTACAAATCCAAATCATAATTAAAAAAGGCAGGAGAATAAAAGGCATTTTACTTACACTCACAAACCAATTCCACACCCCAAGGACCAAAATTTATTTCATGTAAGATAATGCAATTAAAACTTACAACTTGTCTTCTCAAAATAAATAATGAGGCCTAATTTTGAATCCCAAAACCATAGTTAGGGTTGGTATACAAATTTAAGAAGTGTGGGGAAAATTTGACCTGTCCCACAAGCCTCCAAAATCAGCCCCTAAGGATAAATCTAAATTTCAAAAGGAAGGTGGAGTATTTCACACTCAAAAATACTTACACATTACTTTCAACACATAATCCAAGAGCCAACAAATCTAATAAATGCATTCTATTGACCCATTTTAATTTATTTAACAACATGATTTCTCACTATTCTAGGCACAATCTAATGAATAATAAAGGGGAAACATACATCATTAAAAATTACATACTAAAATTAAACAAAGGAACTAAATAAAATAATACAGATAACCCCTGGTCACATTTTAAGGTGATTCCCCCCATGGGAACCCCTAACAACAATCCAACATACATAAATAACAAATACACATTGTCATGGTGACCCTTGTTGAATTAATCTAGAATTCCAATGTGATTGGTTTCCAATCCCCTGATGTTTGTTGTGACATGTTTACCTGCAAAACACAAATACCTCCTTTGACCTCATGGTCGTATCAAAACATCCAAAATAAATATCAAATATAGCTCTAAAATCATCTATATTTAAATCAAGCATCATCAAGGCAAATAGCAATGTCATTTACAATTTCCTCAATAACCATATGATCATAAAATTAGTTCAATTTTCTAGGTTTACTCGATATGACAAAATATCATGTGTACAAAAAAAACATATATATTTCTAACCATACCAAGCAGTGTATCAACATCAATATAAAATGTTTCTAATAATCCACATGCATGATATATGAATCCAAATCAATCACAGTCCATGATTTCTAATGTCTAACATCACACCAACTGAAAGGCTACAGTAATGTCCCTAAGTATAGTCGACAGTATCATAATCACTATCGAAATGTGTCGAAGGGAAGTGGGCACTACACGTAAACCCACAATAAGATACATGCACCACCCCCTTCCCACAACTTTAGAAGATGGATTGAGAAACTCCATTAGCGCATCAATAATCACCATCATCATGCCAAAGTCCAAAGTTCTTGTTCCTAGTGACAATGTCGTGCATGTAAAACACAAGAAATATTGTAATATTCATTTTGTAGGTGTTTCAGAAGGTTTTATTTCATCTTCCTTTAATAGTAATACGAGACTCTATTAATTAATTAATTAATTAATCATATAATAACCATGGTGGTTTTAAGGTTAAATGGGGGCATTGTTTTCAGTCCCCCATTCAGCATAAAGCATTTTAAGGGGATAATAGTTTTTTTTAAGTTCAATTAAAATAAATAATGCCAAAGGAATAGATAATCTATCATTTATTAGTTTACGACTCTACAACATTGAATTTTATTCTACCTCATGTAACTGATTTAATTTTTAACATTTTTTCTCACTTTTACCTTGAAAATCGATCGCCCCTCAAGTTTGCAGAGTATGATAATGCACAAGCTATTTTTGTTATTTTAGTCGTAAAATACTTGTAAATATTTCAAATAACCGTCACACATTACTTGTAAATTTAATATGTGACTTGTATTAATATATATTAACAATAATTTGATAAATATTAAATAGTTCATATGAATAACATGAATTTCTAGTTTTGAATGATAATACTGAATTATTGCCATAACCCATAAATTGTTGGATAGGCATAGGTGGCCATTAAATTTAATCCGTGCTTCACATAAGTGCAACATTAAAGTTAAAATAAACTTTCTATTTTTCCCCCATGAATGCTCTTTTGTGAATGATTCCAAGAGCACTTGTGATTTTGGCCGTATTTTTATATACTCAGTACACTGAAATGCATGTTTACAAAGGGAAAGTGTGGGGCAAATTTGACATAATATTTTAATCCTTGTATTCAACGTGGTTTTCCATATGAACGTAAATTTACAAAATAAATATTCACTGTCAACCTCATCAACCATATCAGCATCCAAGTAAGTATCATGTTTCCTACTTGATCTTCAACAACTGTGAATCATGGTATGACATGGGTTTATATTGATACTGATTTTGGTCATTGATTCCATTGAGTAGATGATGGAAATGACAAGGGGATTTCCATTCAATTTGCAATATGAACCCAAGATGCAGTTTTCACATGCAATTCCAAACTGTTTTGCGGTTTCAATTTTGTGCTGGAAATTCCTAGATGTGGGTGGGGTTCATTAAAGTGGGGGGGGGGGGGGGGGTAGGAATTGTTCTGCAAAGAAGAGTTACAGGTGTAATATCATAAGCTAGCATAGAAAAATCCAATTCAACAACCGAGGTGAATAATGGGGGATAACACCAAAAAACAGGATGTAGAAGAATCTTGCAATTATATTGGAAAATTTATTATCCTCATGTAGAAATGATTAGCAAGAATAATACTAGGAACGAAATGAATGCGAGGAACAATCATTCTCATTAGCTTGTCATGTCACATTTAGAATCCTACTGTTAGTAATCTATTCTTTCCTTATACCATTAGACATGCCATCGTTGTAAATAATAACACAAAACAAAAGAAAAGTGCATTAATTTCTCAAGAAATATTATAGTGCCGACTTCTCTTCAACACTTATTATATTTTAATTTCGATTACTGTTGACTATAGACACAAATATTTTTGTATCATGTTGGTTTAGCATAATGTTAGATGATAGAGATATTCTGATTATTAATGGATTGTGATTCATAGTATGATTTGTGTGGATTATTAGAGGCATAGAGAAAGATTTTTTATATTGATGATGATGATTTTTTGTTAGCATATATATTACTGACATTCAGAATTATCTTCGTGTTGAGTAGGATTTAGCATTCGAACTAATCTTGTGATCTTGTCGATATTGATTAAAAAAAAAGAATTTAGATGTTGTTGAAAATTCAGACAAATGATAACATTGTTAGTAGAGATGATGATTTAACTATATGTATTGAATGGTTATTGATTTATGTGCATATATTTTATCTTGGATGTTTTGAAGAAGCCAAAAGGCCAAATGAAGTATTGTGTGATTTTGCAAGTGATTATATCACAACAATCAAAAGGGGGATTAGAGACCAACCACAACGGAATACTGGATGAATATAACAAAGGTCACCATGGAAGTTTCTGTAATTTTGTTGTTTGTTTAGTTTTGTTAGGGGGTCCCCATGGGGGGATGACCTCTAATTGTGACCATGGGCTATGTGTGTAATTTTTTCCCTTTTATATTATTTATTGTAGAGTATGTGGTTTATTTTTGATGTAATTTATTTAATCATTTTTTATTAATGTGCTTTTATTAAGTAATTAAATCATGTTGTTAAGTTATACGGGATGTGAAAAAATGGGTCATTTAATAGAGTAGTTGGTCTTTTAGAGCTGTGATATTGATTGAGTGTAAGTGACTTTGAGTGTTGTACACTCTACCTTGCCTTGGAATTTCGGATTTACGCCTAAGGGTCATTTTTGGAGGTTTGTGGGACAAGCTAATCTTGTCCCACACCTCTTAATTCTTAGACCAACCCTACCTATGGATTGAGAAGTCAAAAATAGACCCAATTATGTGTTTTGTAAGACAAAAAGTTATATTTATTGCACTTTTCTTACATGGGTTTTAAATTTTATCCTTAGGGGGTATGGGTTTGGAATGTGTGTGTAAGAGGTTTTTCATTCCTCTCAACCACCAATTTATTGTGCATTGGGGTTGAGATTTGATTTATTATGTGGAGTATAAGATAAGTGATGTGGCATCCGACATGGAGCCACCTCACCCTTCTCTTTCTTTTTTCTATATATGCAAGTTTATTTGTTTGTTTGGGGGTTACTTCATTTCATTTGTGCTCTTGAATTTTTGATGTTGGAGATTTTTGGAGTTCCGGTTGAATTTTTGAAGCTTGTTGGAGTTGGATTGAGCTTGAAGGATCTTGGTGTGTGATTCTTTGATCAAGCTCTAACATGGAAAGGTAGGAGCTACACCCTTGTTTTATTTGTTTTCCCTTATATGTGTATATTTGTATGTTATTGAATGTTTTGGTATGCTTGTTGGGTTATTGGGTAGAATGCCTAAGTATTGTGTAGGAGAAGACTATGGGGATCTTATATGTATGGAGGCATAAGATTTTATTTCATGTTTTGGGAGGGAGTTGGGTTGGGTGCCCCACCTTGGATAATAAATTTCTTGCATTTCTTACTTGGTTCTTTTGAGGGAGACATAAGAGGTCTCAAACTAATACAAGAATGAGCATAATGAAGTTAAACTTAAATATTTTAAACAACTATTTTTCTTTCAGTGATAAAGTAATTAGACCCCACATTATAGATAGCTAATTTGAAATTGATTTTTACAAATTAATAGCTACCATAAAAATCTCCACCTTCAACAACATACACCTTTCACATGAATAAGTCATTTCATGGCCATTATATTGATTTAAGATTTATATTTGTATTTGCAATTATTTCATTTTTCTGAACACAAAATCTAGGAACATATTATCAATATTTAAATGTCTATAAATTATTTATATGAGAAAGTTATACTATCATATTACCTCCCGTTTGCCTATTTTTACATATAATATAATATTAAAAAATACACTAGTATTTCTAAAACCCACCTAACTCAAGCAAACTTTAGATTCATTCCCTAGGGAATTTATTTTTACCCAAGTTTTGGATTGCATAGGCATTGAGATAATTTGAAGAAAGAAATCAATTCAATTGGCCACTGTAGACTAAAATTTTGAGATAATTTGAAGAAAGAAATCAATTCAATTGGCCTTTGTAGACTAAACTTTCGTGTCCTCGTCAAGTTTGTTTTGTCCAGGGAAAGTAGGTAATATCTTCCTAAGAGACAATGAAACGAAGTTGACAACTTCTAAATTCATCCCTCACTTTTTAATGTGGCTGAAAATTTTCAAGCTCGCATTGTGAGACTGACTTGATGGCCGAAGTAGAAGATTACATATGTTCGGTAATAATGGAGATAACATGATCAAAGAAAACAAGGAGCTAATGGAGCCGTGCCTTGACTTCAATTTACTCCAAACAAATTAGTCTTATTTGGACCATGGAAGCCCAATAAAAGGGACGACTTACAATTGCTATTCCTAGAGTAAATTGTAATTCATTTTTAAATCTCTCATATGTGAGGTTTATTTTTCAAAACCCTAGGTCAAGGAAATTACAATATTAGACTGGTTATCTCTGATTTAGATTGTTATGAAGGTAGTCAATGATGCAATATATATTTTTTAATGTTAATAATGTCTTACATGTTTACCATATGATTTTATAAGACATTTCAATAGTAATATTTTAATTAAATTTTGGTTTAGAGAGAGTTAAATATGTTGATATTCATAACAACTTTTAATTTGAAATAATCAATTATAATTTAATATTTTTATTTTGAATTTAAATATAATTTTTTATATTCAAAGTTTTTTATATTTGTAATAAGTTTGAAATTGGAACAATATATTAAAATTGAATTTAAATATAGTTATTGATTTACAAGGTCTCTTTGCTTGATTAGGATGTTAACAATATTTTTATTCTTATTTTAAGTTAAATATGTTTTTTAATATATTTGTAATTTTAATTTTTTTTAAACATATTTTATGAAAAAATTCTAAACAATTATTTTAATATTTTAACTGATTAACCACGAAAGACTAACATCAATAAGAACCATTCTAAATGACTTTTTAAGAATAAGAGTGAAAGAAATGTAATGTTGTGGAGCCTCTTTTCATGTATGGAAATGTTGAAGACTACACACTAAAAGTATTATACACCCTCCACATTTTTCTCACCGGGGTTCTAGGTAGGGTTGGGCTGCAAGATTACATTTTTGGCCTCAAAAAATGTGTCCGACACCTTAGGAAACATGCTCTTCTCATATGCGCAATATTTTTACGTATAGGTTCATGGGGCGGATTTAGCCCATGGTTTTGGTACCCAGGGCAATGTAAAACAACTTAAGCAATTGCCTTTGAAGTAGGGAGACAAAACATTGTAAAAGTGTGAGTTCAAGTTTGAATTCCTGAGAGTTTGTTAAGCACAACTTCAAACAGATCTGGGTATTTTATTGAGAGAAAGAGGCGACCTGTAATAAAATCGCAACAAGTAATTATTGGTAGATGTAGTCCAAATTGGGTGAACCACATTGAATACTGTCTATGTGTTGTGCTATTTTATTTTTCTACACTTTTATTTCAGATCTATGATATTACTATGCATATTAGTTTATACTATTGTGATTATGTGTGGGATTGTTCCGCATATTTTATCCCTTAATTCATAATAAGAAAAATTATACATTTTAGAATATTACATACAAATTTAATCTAAAGATGTTATTAACTAGATAAAATTTGCAGTCCAAATGGCTAACATTCAAAGTGTCCAAATGATATTCAAACAAAGGCGGTGACCCTTCCCCCTCGTGTCAGGCATGGATCCACACAGTCTTCTTTCAGACTACAACAATGGTAGACTCACCCCCCTTTAGGCCTTCACATAGATATGATGCTCAGAGAGGGCGTAATATGGGGCCTCCAGCTAGGGGACCCAAAAGAAACAAGAAGAACCAAGATCCCTGTCAGCCAGAGCTCAACCACAATAGTCCCTTAACAAGATCATTGGAGAGGACCAAATAATTGTTTTGGATGCGGTACACCGGAGCATCACAAGAGAGATTGTCCACATAACCCTAATAATAAGGGTGAGGGTTCCATTTCAGAGCTGACAGTGGGTGACATGGCTAGGAGCCACATAATATATGGAATGGTCAAGAACCGTCGGACAGACCATCAGGGCATAATGATTAAGACTACAGGTAGCATCGATGGTATTTCTACCTCTATCTTGTTTGATTCAGGCTCCTATGATTCCTTTATTTCTCCATCCTTAGTAGACTGATGCAGGCTGGTGTTAGTTAGGCAGGGCCGAAGTTAAGACGTTGAGATGGCTTCTGGAGCCAAGCTCTTAGTGGACTCCTTGGTCAAGGAGTGTGTAGTTGGGCTAGGACCCTTCACCACGACCTTGGATATTTGTATCCTTCTTTTAGGTTCTTATGGAGTTATTTAGGGTATGGATTGGTTATCTGCACACAGAGCTAGAGTAGATTGTTACAGTAAGGTGATATCTTGTGCTGATGATTTGGGTTTTGAATTGGTGATAGATGGGGTAAGGAGGCCATTTTCTATTAGCATCATATCCACTAAAAAACTTAAGTGGTGTGCATGTTAGATATGTCAGTTGTATGATATCATAGTTAGTGACAGATTAGAGAATGAGTCTAGTGGGCCTTCACTGAATGATCATCACATCATGAGAGAGTTTTATGATGTATTTCCCAGAGATTTGCTAGGCCTACCTCCCCCACGTGAGATAGATTTTCATATAGATTTCATTCCTAGGGAAGAGCCTATCTAACACGTGCAGTATAGGATGACTACCCCTGAGCTTTGTGAGCTCAAGCATCAGTTGGAGGGATTTACAGAGAAAGCCCTCATCCATCCTAGTATGTCCCATTAAGGTGCACTGGTGATTTTTGTGAAGAAGAAGGATGGATCCTTATGATTTTGTATTAACTACAAACAACTGAACAAAGTAGTGATCAAGAATCTTTACCCCCTCCCACGTATTGATGATTTGTTTGATCAGATGAAGGTGGCTAAAATGTTTTCTAAGATTGATCTCAAGTTGAGGTATCATCATTTGAGGATTGTGGAGGTGGATATTCACAGGAAAACCTTTTGCACCAGATATGGCCACTACGAGTTCACAGTTGTGCCTTTCAATCTTATGAATGTCGCCGTAGTGTTCATGAGTTTGATGAATGGGGTTTTTATGAAAATTTTAGACTAATTCGTGCTAATATTCTTAGATGATATATTTATTTTCTCATGCACACATGAGGGGCATGAGGAACACCTTTGTTAGGTTCTGCAGTGTCTTAGAGAGCAACAATTTTTTGGGAACTTGGAGAAGTGTGCATTCTTTCAGTCAAAGGTTTAGTACTTGGGTCACATTATTTCTGGGGAAGATATCACAGTCAATCCTTCCAAGATTAGAGCTATCATTGATTATCCAGTACCAACCAATGTGACCAAGGTACGTAAATTCATGGGATTAGTAGGGGACTACAAGATATTTCTGTAGGGTTTCTCTCATATTTCCCATCCCACACTTCCCTTCAGCGGAAAGGGAAGAAGTTTTTTTGGTTAGAAAAATGTGATTAGGCCTTTAGGACTTTGAAGGAATGCCTCACTTCAATGCCTATTCTAGCAGTGCCAATTCCACAGAGGGATTTCTTCATATGTAAAGATGCTTCATTGACAGGGATAGGAGGAGTTTTGATGTATGAAAATCGAGTTGTTTCCTTTGAGTCTTGAAAAATCAAGGATTATGAGTTTAATTACCCAATTCATGACCTTGTGCTTGCAGTAGTGGTCCATGCCCTAGTTTGGTGACAACATTTTCTATTGGGCATGAGGTTCACACTCAAGACAAATCACATGAGCCTACAACACCTCTTCACACAACCAAATCTCAATTCCCGTCAATGATGTTAGATGGAGCTTTTATGTGAGTATGACATAGAGATTGAGCATGTGAAGGGGAAGGAGAATGTGGTTGCAAATGCCTTTAGTTGATAGAGGCACCTTGCCATGGCTATAACAGTTGGTACAAATTTAAGGGCCATGTTCTTATAGCAGCTTCCTAAGGATAGATTCCACTTTGCAACTAAAACAGATATTGATTCACGCAAACCCCTTATGGGGAAGTTTGAGGGGATATATTTAGATTCATATAGGCTTCATCACCATAGGGTATGGATTAATTTACCTCAAGACAGAGGATTAAGATAGGATATCCTACAAGAGGCTAATTGTGTACCTTGTTCAATCCATCCAGGGGTGAAGAAGATGCACAATTCACCGACGAAGATATTTATTTAGAGGGGTATTTGGAGGGATATGGCCTGGTTTGTATCTAGATGTTTGGATTCTGATAGGGTGAAGGTCAAGCATCAATATCCACCTGGCCTTATATCACCATGTAATTCTGGAGTAGAAATGGGACACCATTTCCATGGATTTCATTTTGGGGCTACCTATGTCGAGATATCACCACGATGCTATCATGGTCACGGTGGATAGATTGACGAAAGTGGCTCTTTTTTCTCCATTGAAGACCACTTATATAGCTAGTGTACTTACATGAGTCTATTTGGATGAGATAGTCAGACTTCACTGGATTCCATGGAAGATTATTTGTGACCACCCCCCTTGTACAAATCACATTTTGTGAACACCATAGTAGTTTTTTCTCGAGACGAAGATTAAATTTAGTACAACTTATCACCTAGAGATAGATGGTCAAATACATTCGGTAAACCAGATACTGGAGGATATGCTTCGCATGTACATCATGGATCAACAGTCATGTTGGGAGGAGTATGTTTATCTCGTAGATTTTTCTTACAACAAAAGTTTTCAGAGTTCCATTAGCATGACACCATTTTAGGCATTATATGGATGGGAGTCCAATACTTTGTTGATCTGGGATTAGATAGAGGATAGCGTGTCTCTTGGGTTAGCCATGTTACATGATATGGAGTAGTAGGTAATATTTATTAGACAAAGATTGTAGGTGGCATGGGATAGGAAGACAAAGTATGTAGCTAATAGGAGAGCTGACCACAGTTATGAGGTGGGCTCCACAGTATTTCTGAGAGTTAGACCTCATAAGAGCCCTATCTGTTATGGAAAAGGCTCTAAGCTAGCTCCAAGATTCGTGGGTCCATTTGAGATCTTGGAGATCGATCCCATTGAAGCTTAGCCTTAGTGCTATGATGATTTCCATGTTTCTATTGGGATATATATTTTAGATCCTTCTCATGTATTAGATTGGACCGCATCGCAGATGTAGGAGCAGGGAAAATTGATTGTGGAGCCCATGTGCATTATAGAGTGTCTGACCTTGAGACTTTGAGGTCATGAGATTGATCAGGTGCGCGTCTAGTGGGATTTGTATGATGAGACATCAGCTACTTGGGAGGATGCCACTTTTCTATGGGCTAAGTTTCCACACTTTTTCTAGTGACTTCTAGGAGGAATTCCATTCTAAGGGGAGGGGGATGTAATGCCCACTTCTCTTCGACACTTGTTCATGTTATACTCTTTCTTACTAGCTACCTAGAGACATGTTTATTAATATATTATTCTGGATAGCATATTTTTAGTCTATATGGATTTTTGATTACTATGATGATTTGACTCCTATTGTGGATTATTTTGATGCCTAGTAGACATTATTAGACATTGTGACACATGTTGATTAGCATTGTTTATTTATATACTAACATCTTAGATGCATAGAAGTTGTGAATATGTTTTGATGCATAATCTAACCATGTTTACATTGATATTATGGATTTATTAATTCTGAGATGATTTTGATGAGCAATATATGGATTGCTTGAATTGTCATAAAATGTGAAATATGGTCATGCAAAATTGTAAATGTTTGAATTAGAATAGAGTTACGTATTGTGATGTCTGATGATGATGCTTTATATGTGTTTTATTTCTATGATGTATTGATGCAGCCATGAGGCCAATGGTTGTATTATTAGTGATCGTAGGAAACAAAGATCACATAAACAAAGAGAGACTAGGAAATCCAACCATGAAGGAATTCCATGAGTTCACAACACGGTCACCTTGGCAGCTATCATGTTTTGTGTTGCATCATCTACTTGTCATTGTCATTTAGGAGGTCTCCATAGGGGAGCACCTCACCATGTGACCATGGGAATTTGTAGTTATGTTATTTTATTTGAATGTGGTAATGTTATTTATGTTAATGTGGATGTTGTTGTTTTATTTATGTCCTTTATAACCCATGTACCCTTATGTTTCTATGTGGCAAATATACCCCTAATTTGGATATGTAAATTTTTAGGTGTGAGCTAATGTTCCCTTGTGATTACTATGCATGTTATATGTCTTTGGCTTAATTAAGATTAATTATAAGGGTTATGGTTAGTATGATGATGTGGATTTTGAGAGGATTAGAGGTTCCTTGGAATATGCTTTATTCCTATCTCTTTTGTTTGATTTTTTTAAAATTTTGCTTTGGTATGTGTGTCACCATGAACCAAAAATTCGGATTTGGGCTTATAGCCCAATTTTGAAGGCTTGTGGGACAAGTTTTACTTGTCCCACACTCTTTAATTCCTTTCCCCAACCATACCAGTAACTTGAGGGGTCATATTTAGCCCCTAATCATGATATTTTGTTGGAAAAGAGGCAATCATTTCTCTACTTCTCTTGGTCTTCTAAATTAGTTTTGAAATGTGTAATTTGAGCTTGTGTGCAATATTGGCAATGTCATATCCTCAACCTACCTATTAATTATTCTTGGGTCATTGTGTGAGCTTTGTGATGTGGATTTGAGGGAGATGAGTTTGCATCGTACATGGAGCCACATCACCTCTTCCTCCTTCTTTTCTATTTAATTGCATCTTTTGAACAATGTTGGGGTTACTTGGTTTTACTTGTTTTTACTTGGCTTTTGGATTTGGAGAGTGATTTCTTGGGAATTTCTTGTTTTGGTAAAGGAGTTTGAAGTCTTGGGTTGCTTGGAAAGTGAAGGTGCCAGAAATGGAAAGGTAGGATCTTGATCCTTTAATTGATTGTTTTTAATGTTTATCAAATGTAAAATTGTTGAATGTATGTATGTTTATGGATTAGGTTGGGTATTTTACCTTAAGAAGGTTTAGGGAGGAAGAAAATGCAATCCATGAGGAAGGTATAAGACTCATGTATATTTTGGAGGGATTTTTGGGAAGAGAGTTCCACCTTGTGGAGGGATAAGGGGAAAAATCTTAATTATTTTTGTAAAATACGCTTGAGGGAGTCATAAGATTTTAAGGGAGGCATAAGAGATTGTGTATGATGAAATATTGGAGGTTTCAAGGTGAACACTTAACCCACTTGGGAAGTAAAAGGGGGCTGCCCATGTTTTTTCTCTCCATTTGGCTCTAAGAATGAGTATTTTTTAACTATGTAAAGAAAATTGCAGGTTTCTTCTTGTTGTTTTAATGTTGCGTGAAATTTGTGTGTGTGTGTGTGTGTGTGTCTTTATGTGGAAGCCATTTTTGTTGTCATGGATGTGAAATATTTGTTTTTTACATGGTTTAGAGCTCAAGGATCAATGAAGGGGAATGGGTTCACCCCTTAATTGAGATTTGGTTGGGAGGAGAGCGTTGCATATATCTCTCTCCTTTGTTGGTGTGCAAAAGATGTGATAGAGAAGTTGCAGTTTTGGTGGAGTTATAGGATTCCTTTGGAAGAGATTTGACATGTTGTCTCCACCATTTTTGGTGGAGGGCTTGTATAGTCTTGCATTTTAATCCTTTTTTTATTCTGTTAATACTTGAAGTTATTTGGAAGCCCTGTAATTATTGGAAAGATCTTCTCTGTGTAAAAATTTGTATGCTCTTCAAGCATAGAAAATTTTGTATTTTGTGTAACTATTGTAAAATCTACCTTTGAGGAAATTCTGGAAATCTTTTTTTAAAACCTTGTAAGACTTTGGAAGGATTAAATGACAGTCTATAATTAATTAGAAAATCATTGTATATTCTTCCTTATTAGACAAGGGGAAAGTTGTTGAAAATTATGTCAAACATATTGGAAATTTAGTAAATTATTTAAGGGAAAATGTTGTTGGTTGATTTGTGTGATGTTATGTCTTTTATTTACTTCCTTGTTCAGGATTTTATAGAAATTAATTCTTTTGCTTCCTATATTTTTCTCTTTGGAAGTAAACCAATTCAAATGCATGTTTGTACATTGAAAATAACCTGAAATCACTATGGAAAAATATATTTTCTTAAATGATAGTATTATTCATATTAATCATGTTTTCTTTCCGTACACATTTGGAAAAATTCAAATTTAGGCTTATAAACTTGTGTATATATCATATATATACATATATTAAAATACAGAAATGTAGATAACTTATACATTTATCTACATGCCAGTATAGCCATTTTGATCAAATGAAAGACACTATAGAAAATATCAAAATCAAGTTTTAACATGAAAGCGTAGTGGCAGAAAACCAACTTCCTAAAATATAGCCAAAAAACAATAGCTTAACAACATAAAAACAATGACTCAACAGATCCACAACCAAACTTGTAACATATCAAATGCGGCTAGGGTGCCTTACTTGCCACACACATACTTTAATCAGGCTAATAACATCACTTTTACACTAAAAAACTATAGATAGGTAATTATATATATACACAAATGTGTATGTATATACATATACATATATCTCCATTCTTGAATCTGGTAAAATGAATTACACATTTCTTTTAGGGTAGAATTATACCCAACAAAATAAAAGTACAGATTTATCAAACTTGGAAGAAATAAAAGAAATAAAAAGAATCATAATAATAGAACTGTGGAGGTTTTTAAGGAAATAAATCAATAAGCATGGAGGATAGGAGAAAACATCCTCCCATTGTTGACTTTGGAATGTCTTCTTCCACATACTTTCTCCTCTCTTGCCCTTGCCTCCATTTTTACCTCCCTGTAGTTTGGCCTATGCAGATGGATGCATTTAACGTTAGTAATGAATCATATAGGAATGCATAAGTAAATTTAGAGAAAAAAGAATATCTAAGGGAGAGGATTGAATCAATCGTACATGTGTGATTCAATCGTCCTCCCTTCATAATGGGTGAATATTTTTTATTGAACTTTATAATGCTTGAACACATTTTTTTAATGGAACCCATAAGAGATGTTCTCGGGTGTTGACATTTTATTGTTTTAGGATATTAAATTAATGGTTTTAATTTATGTATGTGCATGGGTGTGGTGATTAGTTCTAGTGGGAATCTAATGCATGAGATTAGTTTTAATAAAAGGGTTTTAATTTATTAAGTTGTGGATGTTTAAGTGTATTAAGGTGAAAATTAATTAATAAAAGGGTTGTAAGGGGTATGTGAGTACTGCAGGAATGGTGTAGGAATTATCTTTTGTTAGGAATTTATTATTAAGTGCTTAAGGGAAATTTAACAATTAATTTGAATAAATTTTAGCATGCTAGGTTTTATTAATGCTAGCTAAGAAATATAATGTAGACATGATTTATTTAAATATTATTATTAACCTCAGTGGCAAAAATAAACAAAGTTAATTTGTGGATTATTTAATAAATTAATTGAGCTAGTTAATTATTTAAAATAATTAAATTAAATTTGAAAAGTAATTATTCTCGCAATTGTTGGCATAAGATTACGTAGCAAGTATATTATATAATTCGACTGATATGATTCGGTAGTATCGCATTTTTCTCGCACACTTTATAACCTCTCCTTTTTTTTTGGGGAATGTAGTTATTTCTCCTCCCTATAAATATTGTACGTGCTTCGGAATAAATAAGTTTGAGAACGAGATATCCTATCTCTATTTGTTCTCCTCAATTAGCTCCTCACAATCTGGTATCAAAACTTTCATAATCTCTGGCTTGTGCATTTGATGTAGAGCCATTTATTTTTTGATCCAAATCGTATAGATCTGCGTGTATTTGTCATTCATCTACCTCCTGTGTGGAGAGTCATTCACATCTGCTACGTGGAAGAGGAAGTGCGTGGACCTGTGTGGACACTTTCTGAAGAGGCTGCGTGGAATTTTTTATCTGCATTTAATTTAGTTCTTCTTGGCTGGACATGGGAAGAACTTTTGTCTAATTATAATCTCTCTCTCTCTAGCCAAGCCAAGTCTGGACGTTTAGGAGGAGGAGACAAATCAGTTTGTGGCAGTTTGGGAGAGGTAATATCTAATTTGATTTGGCTACACATTCATAACTGCATGGGTTGATCTTCAACGCAAGTGGAGGGCATTTAAAGTCTATTTTCTGCTAAAGTATAGTGAACAACTATTTATTCTTTTCCTTGGACGTGGTATTTTTAGTGCTGAGGCGTTTTCTATGCAACGCCCTGTCTTTTTATCTATCAATTCTATTCATTTCCAAAACGTGTAATTCTATGCATACTACGTGGAGGATTGGCGGCCAACATTAAAATTTTGTCTTTTTCTTCATTCTCTATCATCCTGATAAATTCTAGCGATCACCAGTTTTGCACATCTACCAATTTTTTTTGGTAGTGGATACCTGGACGTAAGATAAATTGAAGTGTTTGGAGATTTGGAATTATTTTCTGCCTGCACTTGCATTAGCGGAGGTGAGCAGTCACATGCTTGCTAAATAATTAAAAAAAAGAAGTTCATGTCCTACTTCATTTAGCCATGAAGAAGGAGAAAATCTTACAAAGCCACGCCGAATGTCAAGCGTGAACGATACGATCGTTACTACTGAAAGTCGTGACATCGACTCACAAGCCATAGAACACCATCCAAAATATCTTGAAAGCTCTAGGTTCTACTTTAAGCTTCTCAACGAGCTACGCAACACTGGAAATCTTGTCTTTAATGAACTAGTTCGTAAAAGAATCTTGGAGTATTACCTTTTTGACGTCAGTTGTCAAGCAAAGTGAATTGGAGAAGAGCTAGAAGCTGGGTACGACGTTGATTGTGAAGATGAAAAATAACTCCCCACAAAGTGTCATTATCTCTTAGCATGTGAGTATCGAGAGCATTTACGATTTGGTACTTCTCATCAGTGAGTAATGTTGTAATATCTCTTGAAATCAATAAATAAATTAAAAAATTATTTTATTCTATTACAATGTCTACTCCGAAGTTTCTTATTTCCGATGCTCAATTACTTAAAGGGCCAAATTATGTGGCCTGGAAAATAAAAATGTTAACTATCCTTCAGTTTGAAGGATCATGGGGCATCGTCATAGGGTCAGTGAAAGTTCCGACTGCCCCTGATGAACTCGTAAAATATGAGATGGCTAGTTCCAAAGAGTTGATGATGATTATGTTGAGTATAAACGATGATGTGCAACGACATGTTCGGAATGCAAAGAAACCACAGGAAGCATGCGATAAAATTGTAAAAAAATTTGAGGTGAAGAATCAGATTAAGATTCTCCATCTTCAGTAAAAAAATGCACACCCTATCTATGGGGTAAGATGAGAAAGTTGAGGATTTCTTATGTCAGGTGGCTAAGCTACGAAAAAAGTTACTGGCACTCAGTGAAAAGGTAAAAGACAAGATTCTAGTTCCGATCACCTTGAGGGCACTCCCTTCTAAATTCTGAGTGTTCGTTACGACACTGAATGTATCCAAATGGAAAGTGACATTCGAATAACTCGTGAACTTGTTGTAGCAGGAGGAGGCCATCAATTCAGTCCAAGATGAGTCCCAAGACAAATCCCTTTTCTCAAAGCCACATCATGGCCAGAAGTATCAAAAAGGTCCCCGAGAAAATCAAACACAAGTATATCAACATCAAGGGTAGCAAGCTCAAAATTCCAAGAGGTGGTGTCAAATCTGCAAAACCAATACTCATGACACTGATCACTGCTAGTATAATGGATTGAAACAGGGGTCTACAAATCAAACAAACACATCAGGGTGTGAATATTTTCAAAAGTCCAAATGGTTTCACCACTGAAAAAAGAAGAAGGGACATCTCGCAACCTAATATGCTGATGGATTTGATGAGGATTCATCAGAAGGAGCTAATTGTGGTAATAACCTTATACTAGTCTCTCAGAATTTGCAACCCATGAAGAGAGTTTGGTTGATAATCTTAGGTTCCAGTAATCATATGTTAGGTGACTAGAATTTGTTTGATTCACTAAATGAATAACCCACTAGACATCAGGTTTGGATTGAAGATGACAAAGAGTACATTGTAGAAGGAATAGGCCAAGTTACCATTCCTTTGGGACCATAAAAAATATACACTTACAAAGGTACTATATGTTCCTGGATTGATCCCAACCTCTTATCAGTTAGTTAGCTCCTGAATCATCATCTAAAGGTATAATTTCTTGTTCAAAATGGCATCAAATCATGCTTGATCTCAAGACAAGGTACAGTTATTGCTAGAGCATTTCTAAAAGATAAGTTATTTGCTTTAGATATTGTTTCATCTTCTCTATAGTAGCTTTATCTACCTCAACAGAAAAATCTACTGCCCTCTAGAATTTTAGATATGATCACTTGTTGGTTAGTTCCATTGCATCAGATGAGTTCAACAACAATGGTACATGGAATTCCTAAATTGTCTAGTTCTTTTCCTGTTTTCCCTGGCTGTCTTGCAGGAAAACAACACAGGGATATGTTTAAGGTGAGCACATTCCATGCCAAACAATGTTTAGAGGTGGTTCATACCGATATGAAAGGACCATTTTCTACTTCATTTTCACGATATAAGTACTTCCAATTGTTCATGGATGACCAATCTCAAAATATGTGGGTGTTTTTCCTAAAGAACAAGAGTGAGGATCTTCACCATTTTCAAAATTTCTATCAACATGTTGTGAAAGAGACCGAACAACCACTTCTTCTGCTCTGCTTGATCAAGGGGGGGAAATCACATCAAAGAATTTCTTAGCCTTCCTGAACCAAAAAGGCATTAAGCAGAACATGAGTGCTTCCTACACACCCCAAAAAAATGGCATTGTGGAGAGACGCAATCACATAGTGATGGAGATGGCTTGCTACATGCTATCAACAACAAAGCTGGAGGATCGATATTGGGTCGAAGTAGTATAGAAAACTGTTTATCTTCTGAACAGGGCACCAAAAATGATTCTACAAAATAAAACGCCAGAAGAGGTATGGAGTGGTAGAAAGCCATCAATTTCTCATTTACGAGTATTTTATTGCACAACATACATGCATGTCCCATCTCAAAATAGAAAGAAATTCGAGCCGAAAACAGTCCCCTGCATACTACTTGGCTATAGTACTACCTCGAAAGCATACCTTCTCATGGATCCTAAGACAAGGAAAATATACGAGAGTTGAGATGTGATTTGTGATGAGTCATCCTTTGACTCAGTAGTGACAACAAATGAACCATTACCAACCACCTCTCACCTGAAAAGTCTCCAAATCAAGATTATTAGCCAAAGGAGACTACTCAGAGAAAAGATGTGCTATAAGGGAAGCTATATGCTGACCTTGGAGAATTGGAGAATGTTAAGTCCACGTATTCATCCTCATGTAAACTGAAGTAGTTCTTCACAAAAGCAGTCAAGTGATCATCGTCGAAAGTGGGTACAAAGCACCATTAAATACTCTCATTTGCAACAACCTCCCAGATACTTCATCTGGAGTCAAAACGAGGAGTTAGATAAGAAATAAACTAAATTTTGCACTCATGAGTTCAACTGATTAATAGCTCTGAGCCTGATAATGTTCATGAACCACTCAGTCAAGCTTGTTGGAAAGAAGAAATGGATTCAAGAATATGACTCACTCATGCAAAATTAAACGTGGGAACTTGTCGATCTTGCCTACATAGGAAAGAAACCCATAGGTTGTAAATGTGTTTTCAATATGAAATATATGGTAGATGGATCCATCGAAAAAACATAATGAATGACTTGTAATAAAAGGGTATGCTCATAAAGAAGGAATTGAATATGAATAAACCTTTGCACCCACTGCTGAACATCAAGACCATCAGAGTATTTTGTGCACTAGCAGCATAGAAAAGCATCAAAACTTTAACAGATGAAGGTCAAGAGTTCTTTCCTAAATGGTGATCTGAAAGAAGAAGCGTACATGACCCAACCCTAAAGGATTTGTTGATGAGAGAGCATCCTAAAAAGGTATCTTGCATCTCATCAAATCATTGTATGGATTGAAAAAAAGCTCTAAGGGCATGGTATATCAAGATAGATGATTACCTTTTGTAGCATGGGTTCACTCGTAGCCCTTCAAGATTCAAATTTGTATATAAAAAAGGAAGGCAAATGATTTTTTCATTCTTTTTGTGTATGTGGAAGATCTTATCATCACTGGTAGTTTAGAAGATCATGATTGATATTGTGAAGAATGATCTCAGAAAGAACCTTCAACATGACAGATTTGGGGCTACTACATTACTGTCTTGGCTAGTGAAAACATGGCAGAAAGAAGCATGACATATTTTTGTCTCCCAGATAAAGTACGCCAAGAAACTCCTGGGAAAGTAAAAAATTTCCATGACTGCAAACCTATATCTACTCCCATGGAAAAAGGATTGCAACTTCAACGATTCCAGGACTCACCTTAAGTATATGCTTACTCGCTATAGACAATTTTGTTGGAGGGCTCATCTATTTGACATATACCATACTAGATTTATGGTACGCTGTCAGTCTATCTTTCCAGGTTCATGCAAGGGTTGAAGTAATGTTATTGGACTACAGACAAAGCATTTTTTGAGGTATCTCCAAGGTACGGTTGATTATGGTCTAGAATATAAGAAGAATGATCAATTCTTCTTACAGGGATATGATGAACTTGGACCACGCCAGATCTGTTGATGATAGGAAGTCAACCAAAGGATACATTTTTCATCTCGGATCTAGACCTATCTCGTGGATTAAGTAAGAAGTCAGAAATGTTGTTTCTATTTCATCCATAGAGGCATAATATTGCATGCCACATGAGGAGTTGTGTGCGAGAGCGATATGGCTACGTCATATTTTGGATGACGTGGGCATTCCTGATAAAATAATCACCTAATGTCTATTGTGACAATCAGATGTGTGTTGAAGCTTGTGAAGAATCTATGTTTTTCATGAAAGAACAAAGCGTATTGAGATCTGATTATCCACTTTCATTCGAGAGAATGTCTTGAACCATCACATTCAGCTGTAGTACTATCCTACAGAAGAACAAGTAGCTGATATTCTCATTAAATCTCTTGGAAAAGTTAAATTTTAATTTTTCAAGGGTTACATTTGCAAAAATAATGTAATAAGTGAGGGAATGTTGGCATAGATTATGCAGCAAATAGTTTTTATATTATTAGGCATTAGTTGATTAAAAATCAGTATCCCATTATTTCTCTGCATCCGTTTATAACCTCTCCTTTCATTTTGGGGAATATTGTTATTTCTCTTCCCTATATATATTGTATGTGCTTCTATATAAATAAAATTGAGAAAGAGATATCTGATCTCTATTTGTTCTTCTCCACTTCTTGCTCCTCTCAAAGTAATACACCGGTGAAATTTATAAGATCATTCAGAGTTGGTAATTCACATAAAAATTGATTCACATGGGAGATTCCATTGATTAATCTCCCACATACATGTTTGTAGTTAATCACAAAAACATTTTAAAAAAGAAGTTAGTCTATGTCAATGTATCCTTGAAAAAAAGTTTCCTGTTGTGCTTCATCAAGTATTTATTCAGAACCTTGTGTAATAGTTTCTGGGATGTTTTGTACATGATACAATTTCACTTACCTCGTCACTTTGAATCCATCTAAGGGACTTTCAATCTATTAGAAGGAAATGAACACTTTTATTCATAAAGTGTATGAGCTCCCAGTTCTTGACCCAATCCTGAAGTGGGCTTAGGAATCATTGATGGTGGTCAAGATGGAATGTAGTCAATACTAAAATTTTCATGGATCTCTGTAGTGTTTTGATGCGTATCAAGATATTTTAAGGTGTAAATTTTGCATTCCTATGAAGAATCAAAATTACTTAAAAATCATTAAGATCTAGTATTGTAAGATAACCAGGCCATTTTTCGTTTGGTTGCTGACATGCCTCTAAAGTCATCCCCTACTTTTCTCCCTTCAAGGTGGAATCTAAATTTCATGTATCTTTTTGTACTTTCCCTATGGTAATACTTAAATTAAAAGTGCAAACACCATTCAAAGTGCAAGTGCAAACCCCAAACCACTACCAGGAAGTTACAAATGTAATAATTTTGACTATCTTGAGAATATTCAATGTAAACTAGTAGTACAACATTCTAAAAAATATTAACAATAGAAATGCGTACACATTATAATACACACGAGGTTCTGGTTCGGTGACTACCAAACCTAGGAAATGAAAATACTAATGTTCCTTTTAGAATTGTGTATGTGTTTTAATCAAAAAAATATTTTTTCCCTACTTTTGGCACCCCTTCCCCATGCACTTACCCCACAATATTTTAACACATTTAAAATAAATACACCCATATAATAATTTAGTACATTTACAATAAATACACACACACGTACATGGATGCATATATTTAGGCCAAAAATCCTTTATAACTTAACATTGCTGCTCTTTTTTATTCATCATCATACATTTGTAGTTTTTCAGCCCATTCCATCCACTTGATTACAAGTATTGGTATTTAAAAAATTGTTAATTTTAAAAATAAATTAAAAATGTTAAAGTTTAAAAAAAAATCCTTATACTAGAATATTAAAACATAAAATCTAGAATATTAAAACAAAAAAATAAAAATCGTTTCAATATGGTTTCTTTGTAGATGTACATAAATAATTATAACTACTTCTATAATTATGTTAAAAGGCATTTCCCTTATGAGAAAGAGCTCCTATTCGTTCACGTCACAGGGTTAAATATTATGGGTGTTTACATGTTTTCCTATACATTGACATCTGTCCGAATGATCCTTTGATCTTGTGATCTTTGTGCCTCCGTAAACCTATATGCGCCCTGTGAATTAATTGTTCTCTTATCATAATCACTACTGATCAATACATCTGTGAAGATAAGAAAAAAACTGGATACATCGTGTGTCGCAGACCCAAGGTAAGATACATGCACTGCTCTCTTTCCACAACTTTAGAAAATGAATCAGGAAACTCTGTTAGCGTGTCAATAATCACTATCATTGCACCAAAACAAAAATTCCTTGTTCCCGATGAAAATATTGTGCATGTAAAAGATGAGAACTATTGTAATATTTTGTTTGTCATATGGAAAATGTTATGATATTCACTGTGTAGTTGTTTTGGAAGGTTTTCTTCCATCTTCCCATAATAGTCACACGAGGCTTTGTTAATTAATTAATGAATTGATTAATTTATGACATAATAGTTGTGTTGGTTTAATGGTTAAACATGGGCATTGCTTTCAGTCCTCCATTTAGCATAAAGAATTTTGAGGGGTTAACAATTTTTTTAAAGTTCAACTAAAATAAAGAATTTCGAAGGTATAAATAATCAATCATTTATTAATTTACGACTCTACAACATTCCATTTTTTTCTAGCTCATGCAACCGATTTACGTTTTAACTGTTTTTCTCACTTTTACCTTGAAAATTGACCCTCCCTCAAGTCTGCAGATTGCAACAGTGCACAAGCTTTATGTTTTCTACTCCACATTGGCATCTAGTACTCCCCTTTTACAATTGATGTAGTTTCAAGTCTTGAATTTTTTTTAAGGATTTCAGATACGTAGAAATAATTAATTTCCTTGTTCCTTTTGAGGGGTTAAATTTCAGTAATGTACCTGTAATGCGCACAATTTATCACCCAGAAATACAATAGTAAAAATACCAGGACAATTTTTTTTAAAAAAAAATTGGACTTACAATGTTCAGTGCACAACAAGACAAGGGCTTCAAGAAGAGAAAATGAACAATGCATAAGACACTTACATAAGTCATCGACTTACATAGACACATGAAAAAACTAGATACATGTTGATGCCACACTTTCCCTAATGAACGAATGCTAGCAATGACCCAACCACAAGAAAAGGGACCCAAGGATTGACAAACCCACAACACCTCATTACCATGATTACATCTTAGTTACGATTAATATTCCAAGTAACATTTATTATGCAAGGATAATTTTATCATTTTTCTACGTGCATATTCTTAGATTCATTTCACATTCAACTTATAGTTCAACCATTTAAGTTGGCTCTTTATCCCTTACGACAATCTCCATAACTTACATAATTATATGTCATATTTCAAATTGCATAAAAAGTTCCTAATTCTCTCGTTCTTATATTAAGATTATGTTTCTCTAATGTTTATTCAATGTTTAAATTTTACCTTGCTGCATAAGTGAATCAGGCATGATGTCAAGAAATAATTCTTAGGATTGAAGGGAGTTTCATATTCAAGATACCATTCTCCCATAACCATTCTTCAATCACGGTATTAGTATTTCCCTACCATAGTAATATAGTTCAATAACTTGTTGAATCCATTCAACATTTCCACATCAATAAATTTTATTAAGATTTATATATATTTTTGTTTTCTCGAATTTGATCTCACTAAAGGAAATTCATATTCTTTCTAACACATGAAAATGTTTAATTAAGTTATAAGGACTCCAAGAGTGACATTCTTCCTAACCTCAAATATCGTTTTACTCTTGTATTATTTACTCTTACATCGCAATATGGTCTCATTATTAGCATTGTTTTATAACAAAAGGAGTTTGAGAAGTATTTGTCTAACATCTTGAAGAAGTTCATGATTAGAAGTATTATAACTACACAAGAACCAAAAGATTTTTTTTGTTTTAAACGTAAGATCTCATGTGTACACATTTCATGATTCTGCATGAGAAATTTCTTTTATTCTTAATGTCATAAAAAGGCATAACAAGGGATTACGGAACCAAGTTTCTAGTTTCCTAGGTTCTCTAAAGTCAACATATTTCAAATCAATTTCATTTGCAAGGAGTTACTTACAATTTTCTACCCATGCGTTAACCCTTAATTAGCCAAGGTTTGGTTTAATTCTAATTTACACCTGAGGATCTATACCCCAACTATAAGATGATTTTAAGGTGAGAGTACATATTTATGTATAAACAACTGCATGGAAAGACCAAGGTGATATGTTGTTAGTAACCAAGGTAACACATTTATCTCTATAAGGGACTAAAGATATCATTAACAAGAGTTTAAGTCATAGCACAACTATTTCACTAGGTTCTAATTTGTGACGTCTGGATCCGACAGGGAATTAATTTTGATCATGAAGTTGATTTATAGATCTAATTTTGTAAGAAAAGGTAGTCTACTAGGATTTTAAGGAAGTGTTTGTTCGGCTTACACCAGAATTAGTTTGACCATGTCGCTCCTAGCCATCGAGCTTATGATGATGTCACTAAATGTACCGAATTATGATGATGATTCAAAATAGGGATCTTATTTACTTAATCCAAGAAGGTGACATCAAGTGTAGCAGATTGAATTTTGTCCTAAGGTTTTATCTATCCCACACTAAAAGGATTCACGAAGAGAAATGTAGTTATACATGAGTATTATATTAGGTTTGAGTGTTTCGTTTAGATATTTTTATTACATTTACAATGTAAAAATACAACACACTAGTTAATTAATCATCTATTGAATCACTAGAAATGCACTATAATATTTTAAATTTAAATTTATTTAGCATACATATCCAACTTTTATAATAAAAAATTTGAAGATCAAAATAGCACTCATGTGTGGATGAACATCCCTTTAAACCCTGACATCTAAAATATTACAGAATAGCAGTTATAAACCTTTTCATGACTTCAAAAATGTTGGACATTTCCTCTACATATTCATTTCACACACACACACACACGCACGCACGCACACATGCATTACACACACACACACACACATTTTCAACCCTGTTTTTCCCATATGTAAATATGAATAAAAAGAACATGTTTAGTTACATGCACCTTTCCTAAAGCACCCCTAAAACTAGTAGCTCATTCATATTGCCAAATTTCAATAATTAAATTTACAAGAACATAACAATACATAAAAATTTCCTTTTATTAACATACATAAAATTATTACAATATACAATGAATCACTCACCATGTTGTTTTGCCATCTCACTTGCATCCTGCAAAAACCATGAGAGCATGAAATCAGTGATAGATCGCTAACATGGCATCCACTTAGATCTAGTGTAATTAATGTTTTCATTAGTTTCCCATTTACATACAATAATAATTATAATTTGTCATTTGAAATGAGAAGGTTTAGAGATACATATTCATTTAATTTCATTTCACATCATTTGGTAACCAAAGAGAGAGAAAGAGATAGAAAAGAGGGATAAACACCATATTTGTCCCAAAAGTAAAATTTCATATAACAAGCCATAAGATAGAGTCCCAAAAAATTATTCACATGTTTTAACAAAAAATCCATGGTGGTTTGGCAACCTAACAAGGGTTCTACAACTTTCTTATTATGTTTTCCTGCTGGTTACAAATACGTTCATTTTAGACTCAAAGGCTAAGAAACCACTTTCAAACATTGTCTTTCAGATGGGAAAACATGCTATGTGGTAAGTTTCTACGTGTCCTCCTATACACCAAAATTCACAGGAACTGAGGGAATTCGGAACTAGTGAACGGTTTTCAAATGGAAATGGGTTTTCGGGAACCACCGGTCGTAATTGGTCCAGTTTGACCTATTCAAACTGTGACCGGAGGCCTACAAGATGCCTTTTCCAAACTATCAAGAAGATTATTTTTCCCCAAACTGAAGATTCCAGGCAATTTTCTAGTAAAAATACTAGGGGTTTGCAAAGGTGGATAAGCATTTTTTTTCTCAGGGTTCAAACAATGGGTCAAAATGAGAGCTAACTTTTCAATCTTTAAAAGCTCAATAAGAGTGCAAATGAAGTGATGGGGCTCCTAGAGAAGTGGTGAAAAGAGAATGAAAACACTCATAATGAGGTCAAGCTAATTTTTGAGGTGACTCTCCAAATAACAAGGAACACATACGATGTTCGAACAACTCTTTTATGGGGCTTAGACTCTTATTTTGCAAGCCTTATGGAATTTACGCATTATTCTAACTTTACAAGGCACTAGGAAAAGTTTTTTTTTGATTTGATGACATCATCTAACTCTCGCCGATACTAGCATATAAGAGAACTTAATTTCGATACTCTAGTATCATCGTTTAAGGTTATGGTAGCGGCCACAATTAATGTTTAAATTGAAAAAATTGGTTTTGTCAATCACAAGGTGGATTTTTATTTCTTTACTCTATTTAAATTTGGTTACATATCTATTTGTAACATTATACAGTGGTTTAACATTTCTATTATATTTCAAATGAAGAACCCAAATTACAAAAATTATGAAAGAAAAGGTAAGGGAGACCATGCCTGACAATGATGAGTGAAGTAGGGTATGTGAGGGCTTTAGGTGGTCCACAATCACAACTAGTAGAATCACGCAATAGAAGAGGATTTCGTCAAGCGGTTCACGAGAATTAGTGTAGCCAAATTGACTCTATTTTTATGCTCCTCAAGGACCAACCAACACATCGATGGAAAAGTTTTTATTTTCCTACATTTTCATATTTTAACTCAAAAAGCCACTTGGATGCAATCTCTGCTAGCTCTAAATTGCCATGAACTCTACAAGCCTCGAGTAAGGCTCCCCACACAATGGAAATGGGTTTTAATGGAATATTCTTAATTAAATTTTGAGCTTTGAGTAGTTTACCAACTTAACCAAGAAGGTCCACCATACAGAAGGAAGTCCATCAAACGTTATGAAATCTGGTTAAATACCAAAATATTACATTTGATAAAATAATTCTAGTGCGACTTCAATCTTCCCACACATACCAAAACATGCAATAATTACACTCAGTGACATTACATTTTTATGGGTGATTTTGTCGAAAACCAGACCAGCAATATTATTTCCACCAGATTACATACATACCTACTAGAGAACTTGTAACTGACAGCATTTGACAAAATCGTATCTGTTTCTTCATTATGCTGAGATGGATGTCCATTCACTGATCTAAATCCTCCATTTTGGCACAGGGTGGAGGACGTTGGTAAAGGATGTGAAGCCTAGTTTTGCATTGCTTGATAGGTTCCACGACATTTTTAAAAAACCCATTTTGTACATATCCTACTATCATTGCCATCCATGAGGCCACATTTCACACATTTAGTTGAACAATCCACATGGCAAGAGCATGCTTCCACATTCTTGCAGGACACATCTACTCAGGGAACTAGACAAATAAAAAATCTAGAAAAATTCCTCTATCTTTTATGCTTTGATGTATATAAATATCTTGTTCGAGACATCATATTACAGAACACATTGGGAAAATGCTAGTAAAGGAGATGGAACCTAGATTTGCACCTACCAATTGTATTTTATTGAAAGTTTCTAAGCCTTTTCAATAAACCCATCTCGTGCATATCTTACAGTCAAATAATTTCATGAAAAACATTTCTTTGAGGCAAGAGTGGAATAGCAGGCAAGGGCATGATTAATGTCTTAACAGATACCACAATTTTTCAAAATAGCAGACAAATAACATGGAGACATCTAGATCCATACATAGGTTATAGTGATATGAGGCATGATGCCCATAAGAAGAATTACAAACCCCAACTATACATTCCTCCTGAATAAAGTGGCCACTCCTTCCTCTCTTGCTGCATATAATAACAAACAAAAAGGTAGGAAACAGTTCTTTCTTAGCAACAATCAATTTTTCTTCCATAGATACAGATCCTAAACAATAATTTCAAGCCAGGAAGAGAGATGAAGTCCTAGGATGGTAAAATGGTATATATTTGACTTCAGACATCACTGCAACTATCCTACCACTCCCAAACCATCACGTTAACTTGGGTTTGCAGAGTGGTTGCTACTTTGGATACAAAAACATTGTTTTCATTAATTATGCAAGGGAAAATATGTTGTAAATATTTTAAGATGTACATGTCTTGACCACACATAAATAACCACCCTACCCACCAACTTCCTTCTTAGAATTACTCTATTTCGTTTTATTTTATTTTATTTGTTTTATATAGCTGGCACTACATTTACCTTTCCTTATAAGAGCATCATCCTTGATGTGACACACCACCAAATCTCGAAGGGTATGTAGAAAGGAAAATCAATAATGACATAAGTCACTTAACTAAACAACTTGTTGGTACAACATAACCACAAGGAAGTAACTAAATTTGCTAATATCTTAAAATTTTAATTTTCCAGTGAATATTGGTGGTTCCCTTTTTTTTTCTTTATTACTTATTATTTTTCCTTAATAGTATTTATTAACCTTAACTCTTAGTATTTCATTGTTTAATATTTTAGTTTTCTTATGTTCGTGGGTGCCCAATATAATTAACATCATGATGCAACACAAGAACCAAACATAACACTAACTTTCCACAAGACATATCTCCACATACTTCTACGACTGCATCACATCACAAGAACTCAACCAAACCATGGGAGAACATAAACGATCCACACACATAATACTTCTCATATACATGCCCCTAGCACAAATGTACTCATATCATAGACATACTATAACACATGGAATTCCCAACATCTATACATACAATTGTCTCACACAACTCGAACCAATAATTATAGCTACATAGTGTCAAGATGGGAACAATATCACAAGACATAAACCAACTTAAAAAATTACACATACATCATAACACCAACTCCATACGCTTCCCAAAACATCACAAAACAACTCCATATACCTCCCAAACATCACAAAGCAAATACATATACCTCCCAAGAATCACAGGGCAACTCCATATACCTCCCAAAGAATCAATCACACCCACAAAAATCTCTTACACCTCCCTCAAGTCTCTTATACCTCCCTCAAGAAATAAAATAAAGATAAATTTTCCTTTTCGCTCCCCAAAAGAGGTTGGTTACCCTATGGCCCTAGGTGCATAGAGTCGAGATACCTCTAACCCAAGTGACATAATAACTCATGGTTCAACAAACCACTAGTTATCTATAACTCCTTAGGGCGTACCCCTATAAAACGAAGCGGGCCCATAGGTTCCACCACCCCATGGTGAATCCCAGGACCCTATTCCAACACATTATGACATTAGAACAGTCATAACAATCCATTTCAAATGCCTAGTGGCGAAAAAATCCAAAGCCTTGGGCTAGGCTATAAAAATTTTAAACTTGATACACAAATCTAAAACTAAGAAAAGAAAATGGCTAATTAGCCATGGTTAGTGTAAAAGTATGCATATTAGTACAACAACCAAATAAATTCCCAAAATATAAGAACATGTCAATTAAGAAAAGGGAAAGTGGTCAATTTCTGAATAAAATGCATATAGTGAAATAACACATCACAATAACTATGTGGCCTTATACGACCACCAAAGGGGTACTTAATAAGTTTTTGGCACTCGAACATTGAGCCTCAGATCATAAAATAACATATCAAATAATACACATGTCATCATCCTTGTCTGAATCATCCCACCACCATTTCGACAAGGCTCAACATAGTCGTAACTACACTTAGGTTGAATCCACATGATAACCATATAGAGAGAGAGAGAGAGAAATGAGCACAAGTTGCCATCTACTAAACCTAAGGTTTCTGCGAAACACAATATGCATGACACCCGTTGAGTAAATGCCATACATACAAAATGAACAAAAGTGGGTTTTTAGCCTATGTAAGACTCCACTTCGTATCTCGTACTCAGCTCTAGTTACTGGTCAATGATACACATTTCCTCACTCCAAACATACACTTTTATTTATTTCATTTAGGGTCAGTTAGTGTAGGGTTCACAACGTAACACATAACTACACCACTAACACAATGGTGATTCACATAAATTAACCATAGCGTCTTACGCGTGGTATATATACAGGTTATAAAAAAAATCACTACTTTTACATGTTTCAATACATCACATTACCACATAATGCACATCAATTACAAGCATTGTACAATAGGGATCATACATTCACCATATGTCCCTATATCACAACATGAACCATCACATATTACACAAATAATACATATGATGAACACAATGAGTAATATTAGAACATAAAATTAATTACTATATAACATGGTGACACACACAATTCATCACAACATGGCGGCAACATCATGATATAAACCAATTCAATATACACCAATTATGTCATGTAACACATCAACACACCTACATACCAAAAAATAACAAGAAACTCCAATACTCCACAATCCACAACAACATTATATTCACACACACACACCAAGGCAACACATTACAAGTGAAATCCTCATTGAATCCATGAAAAGGAGAGAGAATACTCTCATCTCTAGCACATCAATCTATAAATAGTTACACATTAAGTGACAAACACAACATGTGCATTCACAACATCACAATTATGACATAGTTCACATCACGCTTATATCACATTACTCTTCTAATATTCACCCTCACCATGCAAATCATCACTACTCTAATTTTTCCTAGAGGTTCGAGAGTATGAACCTTCGCTCTGATACCAAGTGTAACACCCAAAATTTACACACACAAATATAACAGTAATAATACAAGGATAATTTTTTTTTGACTTACATTTCTCACTACACAACACCACAAGTGTTAGGAAATAATGGATAAAATATGCGGAATAATCCCTCACAGAATCACAATAGTAGAAACTAATATGCAGAAAATATTACAGATCTTAAATAAAAGTGTAGAATAAAATAACACAACACAAAGAGACAATATTTAACGTGGTTCACCCAATTTACGCTACGTCCACCAAGAATCACTTGCTCAGATTTTATTCAAGCCACCTCTCTCTTTCTCAATACAATACCCAGATCTATTTGGAGCTATGCTCAATAAACTCTACAGAATTCAAACCCAAATTTAAAACATATCTGTAATGTTACATAAATCCTATCATATGCATAAAACCATATAAGTATAAAAATTCTTAAGTAGTTTTACAAAACTGTGGGTATCAAAACTATGGGCCAAAACTGTCCCATAAACCTATGGGTCAAAATCCCACCCATATAAGAAAAGCACATTTCCCGGTATATACTCTTAATGTACAATCTTCAAAACTTTCTCACATGAAAATAGACTCCACAACCTAGCAACAAGGATCTAAGTAGAGAAAGCCAACAACCCATAAGACACTTACGTAAGTCATTGAATCGCATAGACATATGACAACACCATATACATGTCGAATGCACATTTTCCTAATGAACAAATGCTAGCAATGAATCAACCACAAGAAAAGGGACCCAAGGATTTGCAATCCCACACACATCATTACTATGATTACATCTTAGTTATGATTAACATTACAAGAACATTCCAAGAATCTGTCCCGTTTTTCTTCAACATACAAAAAAAAATTAAAAACAAGCAATATATTTTTCATGAGACTTCGAATCCCCTTCAGACACAGGGGCAAATCCAAATCAATTAATTTGTATATATAAAATGAGGAGGTATTGGGATTACATATTTATCCCATGCACAGGATAGATTGAACCCATAATGGATCTAGTTTTGGGCGGCTACTGATTTAGAGCTCTGTTACACACATCCCCATCATACTTCCCTCATTGCAACTATCCAAATGCTGCTAAAATTTTCAACATTGCCTTGGGTTTCAGCTTGGTTAATGCTTCTGAATTTCAAACAAATTGGTTGAATTGTTATGCAAGGAACACGACAGGTCATACAAGACATTCATGGAGGCCCATACATATTGTCATACCCCTACCACGCACCAGTCAACCCACGTCCTCCACCATTATCCTTTAAATTCTTCCTCCTCCTCCCCCACCTAACACATTCATTTCTTTTTTTTATTAATTTAATTTAATTTAATTAATTAATTAATTAATTATATTCATTTTCTTCAAATTCTATTTTATTAGTTGATATATCTTTTTTATTTATTTTATCTACACATTATATATATATATATATATATATCATTAAATTTCAATTATCTTGATTTTTTTATACTTCGCCATTGTTGAGAAGTCCTTGGAAAAATTGTGGCATCACACTTTTGAATGGAAAACAAGATGCACTTTTCTCTCATTTTGCCAATTCCTCAAAGGATTTGAATATCAATGAATTCTTTTGCGTCAAATTTTTTCGTGTGATTTCTCAATTTTTAAAATTATAAGAGTAGTTTGTTTGGGTTTTCTTGTCTTCCTTGAACATTTTGTTTATGTGTCCTTCCTAACTGATACCATGGAAGTAATTTCAGATGAAGGGTTTCCATCTCAGAAAACCTCTCCAATAAGAAACTCCATTTCAAAAAGCACATTATATTTCCCTTTTTGCTTCCATGGTGTGCTTCACCTACATCATTCACATATACAAAAATTAAGTTCCTCACAGCTAGAGGCAAATTATATTTGTTTTGGTGATAGCTATACATAAATCTTAAACTTAATTATGTATAAAACCCTAGCCATTGGGTTTCTGGTCTAATCGACATATCCTTGTCTGTAAATTATCCATAAAATCTCGCAATTAAATCCTCCTTTCATGGGGTTAATTATCATGTTTTTATTAACTCATGGAGTAGGTATGTGACATGTAGGTCTTTAATTCTAGGATTTCCTTCACCTACATTTACCACACATTTAAAAACTGTGTACCTCGTGGCTAAAGAAAAACCCTATTATTTTCCCTTGTAGCTACATAGAAATCTCGATCCCTATTTTGTAAGAAATCCCCAATCACAATTATGTATAGAATCCTTCTCACATTTTTGTATAAGGTAGAGCACATAACATATATTATTTGGGTAAGAATGATCTAAACTAAGGAATAGGTGTGGGACATGAAAGGATTTAATTCCCAAATTTTTACTAAGTCGAGGAATATCTGTGGGACATGCGGGTATTTAATTCCCATGTTTTTAAATTTTAAATTCCTCTTTCCAATGAGAATTACAATATCCTTTTTCTCATATGGCCAACCATTACACTAGCTTGATTATAAATGATTGCGCAATAATCACCTCTTTCCCTAAATATAATCAGTCTTGAAACATTATAGAAATGTTTTTTGGGTGATCCTCATTATTTACATTTTTGTCCCATTAAACACAAATTGCATTCATGCACATAAGATGTAAAATGTAAGACCTGCATTTTTGTTTTGACTACATGTAAAATGCAAGAACTAAATTTACAAACAATAACTATTGACAACCATATCTTCTACACCCCTTTTCCTCCTTTTAAAATTTTCTCCCTAAAAATCAACCTCGTCTTATGCCAACCCTTCAACATTAACATCACACCGTTCATGTGCAATTGTTACTTCTATCAAAAGTTACATTTATACTCACACTACTAGTAAGCGTACAAGAGAGAAAAGTTCTAGTGAACATGTAACACACTGTGTTATTCCTACTCTCACCCACATTAAATTAGATTTGAGCTTAAATACACTATTTTATTGAGGTAGTGTCAAGTGACCTTTGTGGAGATGAATATTGCTAGTTCCCCCATTGGTTTGGCATTGTCCACAATTCACTAGCATGCCTTCATCAATTAGTGTTTTTACTTGAATACAAAGGGCTAGAATGACTAGTTTGTATGTCTAAATTTAAAGAGAATAAAAATCAAAGGGTGTTTCCTAGCTACAAAAATAGGTTCATAAATATTGCATTAACATCTGGTTGCATTCTCACACTATTTATCTTGCGATATGTGTCAAAAATACATGGAACACAAACATGGGATTTGATCTGGCTCACGGTAGTACATTTATCATATTGAAACTTAATCTATAGATTATTTTGCACATGTGTTAATGATTTGTTAATTTATTTAATTATAGTTGTATGATGAATGGGAAAACTATAAAAATAACAACAATGTTCAATAAGGGATTAGGTTAGGGATGGAAACTCCCATGGGTCAATCCACTTGAAAACCTTGATGTTATGTATTTGACTACAACATATTGAAACAATCATAACCGTTTTGAATTTTTTCAATAATTACGTATAGCCCATTAATATTCTATTTTGATTGGAAATATCAACTATTATTGAACCGTGCGGGTGACAATTCTATGATTGTGTTATGGGTTCCATTATTTATAGTAAAAATATGTTTTCAATATGGCAATGCTTGTATTTTGTATTATAGATCATTTATTTTTAAAATCTTGAATAATATTTAAAATATGTAGATAGATCCCCTTAGAAACAAATTCTCCTAATTGTACAATAGTAGCATCTAAATGTGCAAAATCTCTTGTGAAAATGGGTTTTTTTGAAGGTAAAGGTGATAATGTAGACATGTATTATTACAATTATAAATTTTCATAACGCCAATGTATTTTAGATTTATAATTTTAATGTTATTAATGTTTTATCATTTATTTTATGACCAATTTAGTTCCCATGAATTGTATCATGTAAAATTTTGTATTTTCTTTAATTTTTACACTCTATTAGGGTTGGGGAACATATGTGGACTATTATCTAATAGAAAATTAAGCATTACAAGTACCATTTTGGATTCTATGAGATCATATTTGTGGAGGGAATATTTCCTAGAGAAAATCTCCTAGCACATCTAAATTTAGATTTCAGATTATATATTCGAAAAGGTTTTTAAAGAAAAATAATGAGGGTCACCCTCAATGTACATTATACACGTGTGTCACGCAATGATGTGATTTTTTGTAAAAAATGTTGAAGAAAACATCCAACATTATTATAAGGTAATTAAATGTATCATCATGTTTTATATTTATTTAGCATATAATCCAATTAAACGTTGTAGATGAATCTATGATTTTAAAGTTTAGCATTTCCCAAGTTCCATTCCCATTGAGGCCATTATACACATTCAGTAAGTAGCCATGGGGACACATTAATGTAGGGGTTGAAATTCTCCATGTGGACTAAATGGAATATAACAAGGAACATCAAATACACTATTCTCTGTGGAAATTAAGCACCCAAGCCCACTCCCATGTCCCAATTTGAGAAGGTGTTCCACTATGTTGGTTCATAACTCTGTTATTATAAAATAATTTTCCATCCAAATTTTAGACTCAAGGTCCTCAACTAATGTGACAAACAATATGTAGAAAGTAATAAACTAGATCATCAAATCATAATCATGTCTTGAATTTGTATTATTTCAAATATGTTTATGTTTTTGTATTATGTGAGTATTTACATGGTTTTTAATCATTTCGTGTATGAACTAATAAGCTAGGAAAAATGATATGAACTAATACCATCATGAAGAGGCACAATGTACTTAGAGGGAGAAGGCAGTGCAGGCCCCAAAAGTGATAAAAGAGATGAAAGATTATTGTGTGTAAGCTATGTGGAAGCCATAATGTGTTGTAGAAAACTTAGTGTAGGAAGACCAATGATGGTTAATATGTGTAGAGGTTGGCCAAGTCAAAGGCTAAGGAGAAGGTGTTCTATGAGAAGTGGTATGTTTTATAGATGACCAAATAAAATGATAAGGAGAAGGGGTCCTATGAAAAGTGGTATATCTTCTAGATAATTTAACAAAAGATTGATGTGTAGATGTAGTACTACTAGAAATAGTAACCATATGTATCAGGCCAAGCTATTGAGATAGAGGGTCCTCAAATGGAATACTATAATCTTAACCACTTGGTTACTATAAATTACCTTAACACATTGATGTAGTAAGGAAATGGAAAAAATTGAAATTACAAAGAAAAGAGCTACCTAAAATAATTTCACATAAACCAAGATAAGATACCACTAAGAATGTGAAATCAAAGTTAGAAAATCTAACCGTCATAGGAAGAAAAATATTCCTATGTTTTTCTTAGAGTCATGTCTGATTTACTTCTTAGTAAATTAGAGGGAAAACATCAATTTTAAACTACACATATTTTGGGGAGTAATATTATTGACCAAAACATTACGTATATTATTTTAATAAAAATAACACAATAATAAAGTATATCAGAGACAAAATTGTGTGTCATATTAGTGTTATTGAAGGTAATCACTAGAAAATAATGTGAAGTGTTAATGGTACCAACCATAACATCAAATGTGTGATAATAAGAAGGTGGAGGAGGTACAATACGATAAGCATAGAGAACCTCCATAGTACATTTACTATTATTGTGATCAAGAATTAGTTTGCTAAATATTATGATCTTTTCATAATCATTAGTAGTCTTAGATGCAATGGGAACATCATATTGAATTACACCAGTATTAAGAAGATCACATCTAATTTGATGAAGATTAATACACCAATTAGTGGATTTACCAACACAATGATGATAATCAAAATGATACAATGAGGTGCAATTGTATAATCATCAAGTACAAAAAATGTTGGTCTCAAGTGATTGTTCGAGTATTGATTATAGTTCAGAAGGTAAACAACTAATTTACTAACGAGAAGGTTGTAATAGTATATTTTTAGCTTGAGATATAACATTGATAATGGTTTTAAAATTATTTTGTCGTCATTATTTTTATTCCTACAGGTATTATTTCCTTGAAACTTTTGATTTGGAGTGCTAGGAAAATTAGCCACATATTTAAGCTTATTCATGTTTAGGATATTAGATCCCCATTCTTTTAGAGTACGAGATAAGTGATTAATCGATTCAAACTCGTAAAAATGACTAATTGTTGCAAAGAGACAATAATTGGTGTAAAAATATCTTTTAATTCACTATTAGGTAAAATATTGTTCATCTAGGTAGGAATTGTCTTATAGCATAGAAAATAATCACTAGTGGGCTCATCAGAATTTTTCACATTTTAGCCATCTACGTGTAGCATACATTGTCTCAAATATTTATAAAATTTTATGAAAGAAATTGATTTTACAAAGGAGTTAAATACTAAAGATACTACTTGGGTAGATTGTAAAATCATTCTAGAAGAAAAAAAATTCAGACTCCTATGAAAGGTCTTGGTAAGTAATATATCATTTGAAGAATTGTCAAAGAAATCAACACAAAATTTACAAAGGTATTCTTCAAGATCACCCTTACCACCATTGATATTAATATTATAAGAAACAAAATTGATAGCAAAAATGTAATAAGACACTTTGGGTGCAAGTAGATTGTGAAGCAACTAAGAAGAATCCACAGCATGAGAAAAAATAGATGCACCATTTTGTGATTGTAGAATTTGATCTTGCAAAGTATGAACAAGGGATACAAAATAATGTGTGTTAGCTTGAAGAATCATGTGAGACACTATGAGGTTAGATAAGATATGTAAGAATAACATTTGGTCATATGAATACATATAGTAAAATTATCAAAGGGAGGATTAGGTTCCCTAACTTAATAGTTATTGTAGATGTAGGAATAATATATGTATGAAGAATAGATGAATATGGAGGTGGTACAAAAAGGGATAAAACATTAGATCATTAATCATGATCAAGTTTAGAAACAAGAAAAATGCAAGTGAGAGACGAAATATGATGAGTTTTTTTATGAAGATGAGCACAAAAATTATATACCAGTTTAACTAGTTCTTTGTCTTCATTATCATGATCATCAAGCTCAAAATAAACTGAATTTTACCTATTTGATTCCATTTCATTCAATGGAACCTCATGGGAATTATGATCCAATAAATATGGGATTCAATAAAATTGAGGTGGAGAAGAGGCCATAAGGATACACCATTAGTGATTAGGAGGGGAACACTCAATATGCTCAATATGTTATTGATTAATTTGATTTTTACACCAAGAGCACAAAGAGAAAGAATAAGTAAATTGAAACTAATGCAACCCTAGGGCCTATAAGGTTTGAAAAATAGATTTCGTTTGAGGTTCAGGCTCACCAAATGATTACATCCTAATTAAACATATTTTTTTGGAAGTGCACAATAGTAAAGATGTTATAATAGCCTATAAGAGGAGAGTATTATGATGTAACTAATTTAAAATTAACCATTCAAAACCATAATAATCCATTAATACTTGCAACAATTGATGAATGATAAAAAAATAACTCAAATAATAAGAGGAGAAGAAGAATTAGCTATAAATATTATAAAAGAGAAGACTCAAATGTGCACACACATGAAGAATGAAAATTAGATAATAGAGATGATTCATAGTGAGTTTTGGAATCGGAAATTGAGGATGGGTAGGACTATAAAATTTCCATACAACATGTAAAACCCCACATTTTTCCCACTCAAGCCGCGATAGAACCTAAAAAACAAATTGATGAAAATTATGAAGTTTTTTAAGGTTAATGCACTAGCCATGATTTAATTAAATCCTGATTATAAAATTTTAAACAATTACATAGTAGTCAGAATTAAAAAAAAATGACCAATTAAAATTTAGTCAATGCCCAATTAGAATTAGTGTTTAATTTCTCTTACTAAGTACTAATATCTTATTAAACTAATCCTCATCTAGATTTTCGCTACTTAGCCCCAATAATTTCCTTTAAATTTAATTATTTAATTAGTGACTCCTAATTAAATTTAAAATTTATTTAGGCAAGAATAATAATCCTCTAGCTTAGAATTATGTACATTAATATTTAATTTATTTCATAAAAAGGGTCAAGGTTTCACATGTAGGAGTAACCCCCTTAGGCCCTATTAAAAACATTACCCATAGTATTAATTTAAAAAATTCCCACCTAATTCCATATCATTTAAGTGATGTAGGCCTCATCCTACACCCTTAGATCTAATCTATCTGAGCCATTAGATTTAGGTTAGGCTAATGAAACCCTACAAATCCTTATGGGATCTCTTATATTCATTTCTTAAACCTATTTTCTCATTTTCCCTTGTTTGATTTGAAGATTATGGAAGAAGGAAAGAAAGATGAAGACATGGAAGGATACTCATGTTTCTTGGGTGGATACTCACAAGACGAGGAAATTAGTTTTAGCATCCCTCTCCTAGGGTTTACTTGTTCTCTAATTTTCATTTTACTTATTGTTTTCTCTTGACAAATTTTGCACTTGTGCAAAAATGGGCAACTCAAAACTTCATTACGATGGATAGCATTGGTAAAGTATACCTAAGCTAGGGGAGTTACTTTCAGAGAATATTGTTACTATTGAGTTAATTAATGATTGCATGGAATTTGTAGCTATGTGTTGTCACAAAATATAACAGATCACATAGTCTACAATTTCATGACTATCTTCAGAAAAATAACACAAAGCCCCGAAGGAAAGTTTCCCCGAAGGAAAGTTGTGTTGTCTTGATGAAGACATCTGAATTGTAGAATAGATGAAGTGTTAGTTTTTGAAGCAGTAATCAAGAATACAGATTACAGAAATCAGAGTTCATTACTGGATTTTACAGGTATTCTTTAATGTTCTTTCCTTCATGATTAAGACATTCAATTTTATTACTAAGTTGTTTAGTTCACCATACAATCCATACCAAAAAGTAGAAATGCATAAATAAATACACAACTCAATTTCACAATTCAATGCTTTATTCATAAGGAGTTTCAAACGTTCCCACACAAGCTATGGGATGTAACTGGAAAGTAAAGTATAACTACTGAAATAAGAGGTACACATGCATGAAAGAGAAAACAGAGGTGTATGAGTGAACCCATCATTGCCTTGGGTTTTCTCCTTTGGTTGATGTATCTTCATCTTGAGCTTATTCCCTCTTCATATTCATCACTGGAAGTATTGTACCTGAAAATAATAAAAGAGGAAGATTATTAGTTAAGAGCTCAGCGTTAATCCATATTCCTACATTCTCCTTTTTCATGCATATGGATCTCTTAACAACAGGATATATAGATTACTTGAAGATCATACTGAATACATGCTCTACTCACTCAAGATGAATGAGGAAAGAGAAAAGAAAACTATGGACTTAAGAGAGGCAAAAAAGCCTAAATATTTTTTAAACTATTTCCTTAAGTGCGCGAGTACAGGTTACAGTAAAGAAGAAAATAAATCATGTTTTAGAGTCTTCACTATTAGATAAAGGTTGCAGTTCTCAAATGATTTCCATTCTATGGTACATGAAGTAAATAATTCATAAGTATATGTTCCCAATTGTAACTAAAGAAGAAGGGATTCTCAGGGAATTTTGATAGGGCTTCACCATGTGAAATGGACCTTTTAAAACTTTCCAGCATACATATCAAATTTGTAATAAAATGAAATGTAGTATTAAACAGATTGCAGAATCAAGAAGAAATAAAGAAATTTGAATGCCATATCAAAGGAGGGATACCCAAATTTGTGTTGAAATACCTCAAGCCACAAATTGAAAAATACATGGGTACATATAGATTTTGGAAAAAATAATTCATTCATGCAGGACAATTAAAAGTCCATGTACAAATTTATTGCAATACAAATCCAAGGTAACTCCAAAGAAAAACACCAATTTCATCAATTAAAGTGCACTACTAAAGATAACTCATGTATTATGGTAAAGATGCTACAAAGGTTCAAAACAGAATCTGAGTATATTTTTAGAGAAAAATAATAAATATCAATAACATGAATGCTGACAGAAATATCTAAAGTGGGGATCATAGAGTTTAGGCATAAATATCAAAGGCACCAAGAGCCAAAGTTTTGGAAGAGTAATAGATCACATAGAAGAGAAACAATTGGTAGAGAACAAAACTTCATGTTTTCATCAATGGCCAAAGATAGAAATTTTTCAGAGCCTGGATGAGACAAATGGAGCTATAATATGGAATACCCATAGCAGAACTTATCTAGAAAATCCTCCACAGTCGGTTTGAAGAAAGTTAACAGTAATAACCATGAAAACTATGATGATATAAGATTATCAACATCAAGCAAAGAAGAATATTCATATTACTAAGCTATTCAGAGAAGGATGAATCCAGAGTTACTTCCACAATGTAGGAAATGAAGTTCCAATGGTAATAGTTGAGTCATAGAATTGAAGCAGCCATCAAAAAATTTCCACCTCAAAAGAAGGTTCATGAAGAACAGTGATTTAACAGGATAACACAAAAATCATGGTAGCCAACTCACAGAACTCGGTAAATATACAGCCAGACCAACCTCAAGAGATGAGCTTTAGAACTCCAACAATGGCATCAAAGAATTTTTTCCCAAAGCTTCGATAGTGAACCAGAGGAAAAATAAAAAATGAATGGGATTCAATTTGTTTTAACTCACCCATCTCAGTTGTTGTTTAACCTAACTCACTCGGATTTAGTGATCAAATTCGAAGCAAACCACCATGGTTAAACTTTTCATTTACTACATTCAATGCAAGTCAGAAACATATAAGATCAAAAAATGAGGTTACATTGTGCAAAGGATTGAATGGAGGAAACCAAATCACCAAAAATTGATGCAAACTTCAGCTTGACTCATGAAAATGGCGGGTCTTTTGGCTGACTTAGCACTTTCTAATATTTTGAAAAAAAGTGTCAAATTGGTCTGCAGGCCTGACGAAATATGATTGGATGCAGAGGGGTGGGCCCTTTTTGTGTTTTGAGACATTCTAGAAAAAGGCGTAAAGTGGTAAAATTACCCGCGGCCCTGCTCATGTCAAAATTTGAGCTCGCTTTAAAAAGTCAAAGCGGAGAAGTAGACCATTGGAATGTTTTTGCCTTCAAAATTTTTGAAAAGGGAGTAAAGTTTAAAAATGCCCCACTGCCCCGTTGAAGCATCAAAAGTCAATCATATTAAATTAAGTCAAAGGCAGATTGTGGGGATAGTTTGAGAATTTGAAACTTTTTAAAAAAAGGGAGCAAAGTTTAAAAATGCCCTGTGGCCCAGGTAAGGACCAAAGCCGCATATTCAATAATTCAAGAGAGGAGGTTCAGGTCAATTTGAGATTTTGATCCCTTTTTGAAAAAGGAAAAAGAAAAGTGTTTAAGACACCCACGACTCCACCCAAGCATCAAAAGTAAAAATCAAAGAAGCAAGCCTTCGGGACATTTTAAAATTTTAAGCCTTTTTTTGGAAAAGGTAGAAAAGTATAAAAAGTAAGCCACAATCTCATTTTGACCATATTCATACACGTGTAAGTCCTAAATCAAAAGCAAATGGGTGAGCCAAATATTGAAAAATACAATTTCTATCATAAACATGAAAAGAAGGATTTTCCAGGCCCATTTTTGGATCAATTTTGTCCTACTGGATGATATTTTTGAGGTAATAAAAGACCGAATTCTTCAGAGCACCTTTAGTCTATCTTGAATTCTACATCAATGGTGGATTTTTTTAAAAAAAAATCACACAGAAAGCTTAAATTTATTAATTGTGGCCACAGGAAAAAGTTTGTAGAGATTTGCTAGCTCGAATGGAGCTTAATAATTTAATTACCAAAAAATGATTAAGTCTGTAATATTTTACATCTTAATTCGAGTCCTAAGTTCACCAGATTCAACCATGGTCAGAAATTAATTAATTTTTCTCACCCAAAGAGAGTAAAGTTGTATGCCTTCGTAAAATTCAGAAAAGGACAGATCAACAAGAAGACAAATCTACATGCACAGGAAAGAAAGCATGCTCATCAAGAAAAGCTTATTTTTAGCAAATCATGCACTCATTCTTTTCTTAAAAATAGAATAGTTGACTGTAGTTGACTAAAGTGTAACCGATGGCTATTAATGCCTCTTTATATTTGCATGTTATGTTTTTATTGCTTTATTTATTAATAGATGAAGGATAAAAATAGTATGCATGGGCGAGTACAATTTTAGCTTATTTTAGGAAGGGTGGGAAATATTTTGCTATTTATTGTGTGCCTTTACAAAGCACAAGAGGATTTAGAGGAGGAATTTTAGATACAGGAGTGCTGAAGTAATATTTTTACTAGTTTTTCCCTTTGAATGTGAAGTATTTTCTGTCTTTCCAATTATTTTTAGTCTTGTGTATGTTTCCATTAATCTTGTGAGTTTGAATTCCTTGATTAATTATCTTACCCTGTTGAAAATTCAATAATTTATACATGATATTAATGTGTATGTGTAACTTATCAGTATTGTTGTGATTTTATCCCTCAATATATCCACATTTTTACCCTTAATTATCTTTAAAAAACTATTGGCTTGTGCATAAAAAAATCCTTTCCATATCAATTATGAATATACTCTGTCAAATACCTCATACAAATTTGGTGTATCACCTCAGTTTAAATATTTTCATAGTCTTCTTTTACCCTTAATCTTCAGAAAATCAGTTTAGGATACATCAATAAGGAACCGGCCTTGATATTGAAGACTCACCTCAAAATAGGTATACCCACAGACCTGAGGTGTTTCCATTGTATCTACAAAAGAGAGATCCATATTTGCAAGCTTAGAACACCTGCAACTATCTTTTTATAGGGCACACTTTTGAGAGAACAGTTTTTGGTACTCCCGGTGGGATAAGGACTAGAAATTATTATTGATGCATTCTGAAAATTTAAGATTCAAGCATAACTCATTTGGCAACTCCGTGAATTTGATTTTAGATCAGTACAACAGTTTAACAACATCATCAAATCTTCAACTATAGTTTTTAGGTATTACTCAAGGAAAACAGATATGTTATTTTGTCGTTATCAGCTTTTTTTGTAAGTAGCAGACATGTTTTCATAGTTTCAATATTTTATGAAGTCCTATAACAATGAAACCTCATTTTCAGCAGTGTTTTCCTCCAAAGCAGTAGCGCTTTTATCCACCTTCTCCTTCAGATCAGTTTTATAACCCCTATTAGAATGAATATCCCTATAACCCAAACCCCATCCATCAATATGATTATCAATATGAGGGTTATGTTATTCAAAATCAAGGATATACATAGGGTTATTTTGATTATGCATAACAAGAATATCTTAGAATCGAGTTTAATAGCTTGAAGCAACAATATTTAGCTATCTAGGAACAAATTGAGAAATCAAAATCAATGAAGAATGATAGGTGTCAGGATAGGGAACCTTGTCAATGGGATGTTCTTGTTTACCTTTCCTATCAAAATCCAGTGCCCATATATGCTCCTTGCTAGCCAATGCAGCCTACTCCCTAGTTTCCCAACTATCAAGCTTCTACAATTCCTAATTTTTCTACCCTAGAATCATATACTGAAGTCAAACTCAATTTTCCAAGTTGGTGTTCAAATGTTGTTCTAGAAGAAAATCCTATACCCCAACCTCTTCTCCCTAATTTTCAGTTGAAACTGAAATCAAGCCCACTCCTACTCCTTCACCAATGCTTCCAATCTAGGAAAGAGATAATCAACAGATCAAGCAGGAGGGGCAGCTAATGGAAGATAATAATACGCTGGAATTTTTGCATAATTTTCGTAGATGGGTGTTGAAGTTTCAATTTGATTTTATTCCACAGTTGGAAAAAAAATCATGCAAAAGGCACAACCTATTTTTCCATCAGATCAAGAGTAGTTGGAAGATGATGAACGAACATATCCTGAGTGTAGTTTGCCTGAGGGCACCATACTCATGAAGTTTACAGCCATATCAGAAGAGGATAGATCAATTTTGAATAAAAAAGAGGTTGAAATTCAGGGAAACTATGTTTCAAATTTACAACTTGAAGACATCAATTTCTTGTCAGATTTGGAAAACTGCATGGGTGAAGAACAACCTAGAGAACTCATTGATTTTTTCAGTTTCAGCATTCAAATAACCTCTGGTTACTAAGGTTCCTATGGTACTTGAAAAAGATCAAGAAATACTATCCAGTGAAGATCTTTACCATCCCGTCTTGGAAAAACCATTTTGGGAGAAGAATGTCTCAAAAACATATTGTTCCAATCAGATCTTGTGCAGAAAAATGAGACAATCTTGATCTTATAGATTTTATGTCAAATCAAAATGAGCAAGTTGAAAGATAAGTTGTGATACAACAATTAGAGACAAAAAATACATGTTCGATTGAGTTTTAGAATGTCCAAAAGGATAATACAGAACAACAACTTCATATAAGTACCTATAAAAATGTAGAAGATGATATTTCATTTTTTGACTGTACCATGTATTTGGAAGAAGAAGAGGATGAAAATGAGATTTTAGACTGCATGGAGGATCTAAAAAATGTAGAAGCATTTGATATAAGTGTTGGAAGATCACAACAACTTGTAGAACAAAACCAGATCTCAAAATAGTTTCAAGATAAGTTACAGCAGTTGGAAGACACAAAACAACCTCCTAGAAAGCTTCAGAAAGAGTTCATTATTGAAAATGATGTTCATGAATCAGACTATATCAGAATAACCAACGAAACCACTACTAGAAGGCCTTGTCCTATTTGGTATTTGGCTAATTCTCACTCAACTAAAATATTACCAGATTTCATGCTTGTCTTGGAGCACAAAAGTGAGTTTTATGTTCTTAACAACAAGCCCAAAATAATACCAGAATAGATTACAGATCAGATAGAGGTGTTTCCCAGCTCCTGGACTGATCTGACTATAGAAATAAAGGTACATATCTTGTTTTTAGCTATGTCTATTTGTTGGTTTCTAGAGTTGAAATGATGGCCTCGATTTTGGAGGAAGGGGATATACTTTTCACTGCCTGTTTTGGGTTTTGTTTAGCTTTATTTGCTACTGATTAGAGTAGGGTAGATTGGGATTTCCCTTTTAATAAGTGTAGTCCCTACACATCACAATGTTTTTCAATTCAATAAGTGCATTTATGCACATCATCTGGTTTACTAGATCCTTTCCCAGTTTTAGTTCATTTTGGAAGGGTTGGACCTTAAGGAAGGTAGATTTTGGTTACATGCTTTAGAATCCATTCCCAATGGATAAGAGTAAGGCACTAGTTTACAAGCTAGCAGACAAATTTCCCCGTAAGATCGCTAGAAATGTTGACAATTTTTGTAATTGTGCAAAAATGGACAACTCGAAATTTCGTGTAATGCCCCGTCTCGGGACAACAAATCAAATCAGATATTACTTAAAACTTTGGGATAATTTTTAAAAAAAAAAAAAGACAATAGGGATTAATTCTCGGTTTAACCTCTTTTCTGTTAATATTTAATTCATAATAATTATTACTTTCCCCGAAGATGCAAAAACCTTAGCCTAACACAATCTGATTATTTATTTATTTAAGTGTAAATTTTTTTAAAAAAAACACAAGGTTTACCAAGTCTATACAACACTTTTAACTTGATTAGTTTTCCCCTCTTTATTTAATTACCCACATCCCCTTTTTAATTTTTTTTTCTACTCCCATAAAAATTTTATGACTTAAGATGTGGAAGAGAAAACATAGGCCCTTGGATCTAACCTAATCTTGGCCCTTGATTTGAAATTTGCCCTAATGTTTCCCTAACATCTTTATCCTTTTCTTTTCTAATCTCCTTTTCTCATTCATTTGTTTTGTTTATCATTGCAGGTGGAGGAGCTATGAAGTTTTATTGATTTTGCAATGTATTGTTTGAAGATTCATACAATGAAGATAAACATTTTTATTTTTTTTGTAGTGCTTATAGAGGGGATTGGAGGTATAATATTTTTTTGTTTCTTTTGTTCTGTAGGGGGGACAGAGCGGCGGTGGAAGGGAAATCCATGTGTGTAAGGGGAGAGTGGGGAAGGGACGGTGGCAGCGGAGGGTAGCATGGCTCCACAGTGGTGGCGGCGGAGTGCACAGGCAGCAGGTGCGGGACAGGGGGACAAGCGGCGTAGAGGGAGGTCGAGAAGTGCGCAGGGCGTGGTGGGGAGGCGCAAGGACAAGTCGGGTGGAGAGGGGGCGCGGGCAGGCCGTGGGGCGGGAGTAGGTCGCAACAATGGGGGAGGGGGAGGATTCGTCCTCCCCCAATTCTTTTATAAATAACACAATTTTATTTTATATAAAAAAATTTTGTTTTAAAGTTTATTAATATATATATATATACACACACACTCTTACTGTTTATTATTATTTCTTTTATATATATATATATATATAACAATTATCTATTTAATATATATTTATCATTATATATATATATATAATAATTGGTATAATAAATTATTTTATTTTATTTTAAGAGATGTACTTAATACAGTCGAGTTCCTAAACTTCCCATGGAAGAGAAATAAAAGAAATAAAAACTACTTTCATTTCATCATACAGAAATTTAAATTGATAATCTTCATTTTATCTATATACATAAAATGAAATAAAAGTATAAAGGCTAAAGTTATTGCACCAAACAAAAACGATTTTTTAATTCTATAAGTCTACAAATCTTATTTACAATAATAACCCAAGAACATAAAATTTAATATGAGTTTAATTTATTTTATCATTCTTTGACAAATATAAAAAAAATGACCATATTCACAATAGATCCACTTTCCTTTGAACACAAATAATCAGATTTCTAAAACCATTTAGTGGTAGAAATAAATTTCTTTTAATGTTAATTACCAAACTTCATGTAAACAACAAAATTTCCTTTCCATTGCAAGGTAAATTTAAGATTTTCAGATTTCCACACACAAGAAAGATCTCCAATATTTATTATATTTTCTTTTCAAGAAGAAGAGTTACCACAAGTTTCATTTACAATGGACTCAAATTCAATGTCCAATATGTTTTGCACAAAATACATAACTACTCATTAAATGAGTTACAAGCCTCTTACAAGATGCTAAGGAGGTTGCTAAATCAATAATGACTCAAGGTTACAAGAATGCAAATTACAAAATAAGGGTTTTACAAGAAATACTAGTTTCCACAAAGCCATATCCTTAGAGTTACAAGGAGAGATCAAGAAATCACAAACTCCAACTATCACCAAACTTCCAACTTCAAATGTCTTCAAGGAATCCATGCAAGGAGAAGAAGCTTGTTTTTCCACCCAACCATAGGCATCATTACATGCTTTTCCCAAGATTGGGATACATGCTAGCCTCCCCCAAGACCATGGGAAAGAGGACAACTATCCACCACTATGCATAAGAATGAGGGTGACAAACAACATTTCACTCATACAAAAACAAGGAAAAGACTAAGACAAGACTCCAATTTTACAAGGATGAACAAGAGGAGAAACCATGTTCTACCTGGAAAAAAATGGGGAAGAGAAAAGAGAGTTCTCCAAATGCAATAACCAACATAAATGCACAAAAGTAAGATCTCCATATCCTCCTTATTTCTCCATTTTCATTCAAGCTCTCCTTATTCCTCCACCCTTTCACCAATCCTTCTTGGAAGGATTTTCAAACCCCAAAGGGATTTCCTTACCAAGAATGGGGGAGGGGGGTACATGCCAAATAATCCACCTTCCCCACCTCAACCATTTGAGGAGAGTAACTAAATCCTACAAGGGTTGCCTATCAAACCTATAAGGATTGAGAGAGAAAAATTCCCCTCTCTTCCCCCACAACTCCAAAACTCCATCATGCCATATGATGGAGGGAGCAAAGCAAGTAAAAATAAATGAAAAAATCCACATGCAACAACCACATTTCCAAGTAAACAAATCTACCAACTAGCATGAATACAACACATACCATAAGGCTTAAGATACCTACCTCAAAGAAAGCTCTCCAAAAAGCTTTCCAACTTTAATATTTTCCACTTCTTGACTCAAGCAAACTTTAAGCTCCCAATCCGCAAGCATCCAAGCAAAAGCTCCCAAAAAAAAGTTCTCTTCTTTTTCCCATGAAGGAGAATTTGAAAAGGAGAAAGAAAAAATCCTCACAATTGAGGGGGTGACATGTCACACCTCTCCTCCTTCAAGGTCAAAGATGCCAAGGATAAATGAGAGAAAGGGTAAAATGAATTTTAGCCATCTTCTCCCAAATTACTCTAAATGATAACAAAATATTTTTTGTGCAACTTTTAACAAGCACACTAATCCATACCTCTTACATGAATGTGACCAAAGAGGAGGTAAAAGGGAGGGAAAACTCCCTCTAGCCTTGGAAATAAGCTACTCTACCTAATTGGTCTAGAAAGAATAACAACAATGCTCATAAAAATGTAAAGGGAACTCCGACAATTAACTAGGGGTCCCCTAAAAATGTTCCACAATGACCCAATTAAGCAGAGTTTGGAAAATTTGCCCCCAAGGTAAGAGGATGTGGGGCCCATGTAAGGGTTCACATCGTGATCCTAAACCCTGAAAGAGTGGTGTCAAGTTACATTCTTTTTTGGATAATGCAGTGAAGACTTAATATGCATATTGAATGTGTCATTTATTCCCCAAGACAAGGATGCATGCAAGGGAGAAAATGAGAGCCACGATTTCCCCAAGCGAGGATTAATAATGTGAGGGAGATGATTGATTGGGATTTCCCCCAAAAAAAGGATCACCCATGCGAGGGGTAAACAATATTTGTATTTGATATGGCGTCAAGATAGTTAGAATGATCACTAGGATAGGAGTTAGCCTGTGGTTGATGCTTGTGTGAAGTTGCATAGTTGGCCTGTTTGGATACATTCTCCTGTGACCTGTCACCTACACACTCATTGTACACATTTTTAGGCATTTTTCCGATGAAATATGAATGTTTTACTAAATAAGATATCAATGAATTCTAGACTAACATATCATCTTTCTGGAGTTGAAATTGTGACAACATGCTGAACTGTACATAATTCACCATAGAGTTTGTTGGATTTTGATAAAATGATTTTTATCCATAGTTTTTGAACATGTTTTACAAACTAAGTTTCCATGGATTTTTTTATCATAACAATAACACACAGTGAGATGTAATGAAGTGACCCGGGACATCACCCAAGCATACAACAAACAACATAAATGATTATGAAGACCAAATCGGATGGTTGTGACGCCTGAAAATGTCCATACATGATCTAATCAGATGGTACATCATCCTAAATATAATGTCCCCAAAACATATGACATCCCTGTCAAAACAAGTTTGGGATAGTAAGACAGTATGATGCACATGACTGGAGGACCTATAGAAGTGAATATGGGCACTAAAATTCCCCTATGATGGATAGCATTGGTGATGTATAACTATGGTTTGGGAGTCTTCTTGTTGTAGCTGTGACAAATCCAATTCTGATACATTTTGAGATTAATCTAAAGCATTGCAACTGGAATTTTCATCTATGTGAGCTATCAAGCTCAGTAAGGCAATACCTTTCACATAGTCTACATTTTCATTGACTCAGATGTTAGCAAAAGGATACATGAGCCCCGATGGGAGCTCAATCTGTGATAGTCTTAATGACGAGCTTCAGAGCCATATACAGAGTGAGAATGGAGTGGTTCCTATGGGGTACAGAAGGATGTACGGTAGTCCCATAGACTGCATGATAAACTTGAAGTCAAAGTTCAATTGCTGGTCATGCTTATCAATTTTTATTTCCATAATGGATTTAATGTCTTGATTAAGAAGCTTCAACTTGGTCATTACATTGGGTTTTTTAGTTCATCAGGGGCAGATCCATACCAGAAAGTAGCATATGTTGAAAGAGTTTAGATAAAGCAATTTCAGAATTCAATGCTTTATTTTTGAATGACTTACCATTATGTGTCCCAGACAAGAGGATGGAATGTCGAAGTAGACAAATAAGGTGATTGAACTACTGAATTTGGAAATATTACATACCAGTGACATAGGGGAAATAGAGGTGTATGCCTCGAACCCATCATTGCCTAGAATACTATGTGGCATTAATTGATGAATCTTCATGGCCATAAACTGAGACGGAGTTGATTTTCATCCTCTGGAAGTATCAATCCCTCATCAGGAGAAAAGACCAAGGTGTAGTGATTGGTTGTAAGATCTTAAGAAGGTGCATGAATCCATATTTCTACATTGTCCTTTTTTGTGAATATGTTACACCCTTATTAACAGGATATATAGATTACATGCAGATCAGACTCGCATATAAGATATGCTCAATCAGGATGAACGAAGAAAGCGTAAAGATCTTCTTTGGACTTAACACCATGCCACTTGTATGTGCTCCACAATATTTTCTAGCTATGTACCTCTTATAAGGTTTAGGAACACTTTGTCTTGAGTTAAGAAGATATTAAATCAGAGTCCTAGCAGTAGCCTCTGTTAGATAAAGGATATCGGTTCTCAAGTATGGTATAACTCGAAGCACTATTGTGCATGAAGGCTCGTTTATTCATGAGAGTTCATATTTTGAAGATAAGTGTGGTCACAGATGAAAGTATAAATTTCAAGGATACTAAGGAAATTGTTAGGACCAAGTATCTCACAAACCATGGTTGAAGTCAACCTTTTAAAACTCATCCAGGCCATACACTAGAATATATGTCAACGAGAAACTTGATATGCAGTACTAACGAGAGTTACAAAATCAATAAGAGATCTGATAAGTTTCCATAACATGCTACTGATCAAAGTTTTGCAGGTGAGGACACAAATCTACATTAAAATACCTCATGCCATCAACTTGAAAGTAACCCGTATATGGCTATCATACCATGATATTTGTAAGGAATGATTCTTGTCACGCATTTGACAGTTGGTATTCCACTTGTACAGATTGTATTGATAATGAGAAGGTGATGCAAAGCAACTCCAATGTGATAAAGCATGCCAGTATCATTCAACTTTCAATTGAATTTGCTAATCACAACTCATGTACTTATGGTAAAGATGCATACAGAGGATCATACACAAGCCCAATCTAAGGATATCATCACTAGCAAAATAATTGACAATATCACCGTCACCTATGAAGGGTCTCACCAGTTCCATAAATTTTTACAGCGGGGACCTTCTGCCAGTTTAGGCATAAATCATCAAAGGCTTCAAGATTCCATGTAAAATTTCAGAGACACTCACCTATCACTCCCTGCTATAAGACCTTGCTTCACAATTCCCATGGTACAAAATAGCAGCTTCATGTTTGTCATCCAACCTCCTCCAAGGTTATCAAATTCATTGTCCCTATCATGTACTCCAAGACAAAGTTAGTATCCACATTAATTTGGCCCAAAACCCAGACTGGAAGTTATCTAGCCTTCACCAATCTAGCTTCTACAGCTCCCCTTAAAGACCAAGTCTTATGGCAATGTTCATGAAAAATAGAACGATATAAGCTTATCAGCATCGACCAAAACAAAATATTTCATACTCCATTAGATCACTTCCATCATCCCTAGAAGTGCATGTAAAATCTTAGAGTTACCTCCAATTCTTTTTTGGAAATCACTAGTATCCCACTTTTAAGAGCCTTTTTCATCAAATTAAAGCATCCAACTAGCCTAGGATAGTCTTGCAAATCACAAGAACTTTCATCATGTGCAGTGATTTAATAGAGCCAACACAGAAATCATTATATTTTTGGGATCCCATTTTAGAATTTAATAAATCATGGACAATTTCAAGTTTCATCTCAAGAAGTTGAAAATCACCACTTCCTTTGTAAATGGCACCCCTCTAAGACTACTCTTTTGAATGTGCTTCACCAAGCTAGAACCAAATTGTCAAAATAAAAATATCAGGTTTTAACCCTTAGTCCCTCAATATTTTAACTCATACCATCTCAGCCGTGGTTCTAACCTGAACCCACCTGGAAATATAGTAATTGAATATTTTAGAGTCAGAAGTATGGTGATTAATGTTCCTCAATACATAAATCTCCTAGCTCTGTCAAGTTAAAACCCTACTAAGGAACCCAATAGAGGTCTTTTTAGCATAACTTCTTTAATTATTCTATTCAAAGTCATAAACATTGAAGCCCAAGGTATGAGGTCAAGGTGCCTCCAAAGGATAAACTTACCAATGGGAGGAGGTCAGATCACCATAAAACCCTCCAATGACCTCAGCTTGACTCATGAAAATGCCCTGCCTTTTGACTGAGCTTAGCACAATTTACAATCTTATGTAAAGAAGTACTTGTATCTAAATTGCTAAACATGCATGCATGGGTTTTCAATCAATCTGATCACATGCAGAGGGGTGGCCCCTCTCTGTGTTTTGATGTCCACTCCTTTGAGGTTTGCGTAAAGTCACAAAATGACAACTGCGGCCAAACAACAATCTCACAAGTCGCAAATTTGTCTTTCTTGTTTAGCCCAGATTAAAAAGTGAAACTAGAGTAGCACACCATTCGGAATAGCTTCATTCACCTGCTAAATGCCATTATACGCCCCTTGAGTTTAAAAATGCCATTCTCAGCTTCCGTTGAAGCATCAAAATTCTAGCACATTTACTTAACCTTCAAAGACGGATCGTTGGGATAGTTTGAGAATTTGAAACTTTTAAAAAAAGGGAGTACAGTTTAAAAATGTCATGTGGCCCCGCTAAGGACCAAACAAAGCCACATATTGAATAAGTCAAAATCAGAGCGTCGGGTAAATTTCATATCTTTAATGGAATTACTGAACCTCTCTACTAAAGTGTTTAAGTCATCAACGACTAACGTGCTTCAAGCATGCAAAATTTAAAAATTGGAGAAGTCCGTGTTTCGCTCAGGGCGTGTAAAAATTTTTAGTGCCTATAGTTTACATACACAACCTGTGCACGAGCTACTAAGTTAAATACCAAGTTATCTATCATATGATAAACCTATTTGATAGTGCTTACAAGATATAATCCATGCTTTTATTAGGACATACTTCCTATTATTAAGATAAACTCATATTATTAACATCAAAAGGTAAGCTGTAGTGCCCACATTGCTCACTACACGCAACACAGCATGGGCTCCAAGTACATAAACTCGACTCACAAGCGACAATCACATAAGTCATCGACTCACATAGACTCCATGAATACGACATAGGCATGTTGATGCCACACTTTTCCCAATGAACGAATACTAGTAATGACCCAACCACAAGAAACGTGACTTCAGGAACGGTGAACCCACAACACATCATTACTTTAAATGTATTTTAGTTACGGATTAACATTTCCAAGAACATTATTATGTAAGCATAATTTTCTCCCTTTTTCCACCTACATGTTCTGAAAATTCGTTTCACATTTCACTTATTGTTCAACCATTTAATTTTTTCTGCTTTACCCTTATGACAATCTTCATAACTTACATAAGTATTTTCCATATTTCAAATTTCATACAAATTCTAACTCTCTCATTCTTATGTTAAGATTATGCTTCCCAAAATGCTTATTCAATGTTTAGAATTTAACTCTTGCTACACAAGTGAACCTAATGTGATGTCAAGATGAAATCTTGGGATTAAGGAAGACATAGATTCGATATAGCCTTTTTCCCCAAGAACATCCTTTGATCACGGAATAGTTATTTCCCTACCATTATTATTATAGTTCAATAACTTGCTGAATTCCAAATTTGATTTATATATATATATATCCTTTGCTTTCTCAAAGTTTGATCACACCATTTGACAATTATATATTCTTTACGATTCACATGAAGTTTCTTAAATTAAGTCACAAGGACTCCCAGTGACATTATTCCCAACCTCAAATTTTGGTTTTACTCTCATATGATTACTTTTGCGTCACACTAGGGTCATCATTATTACCATCATTTTAAATGTAAGAGTTATGAAAGTACTTGTTGACATCCTAAAGAAGTACATTAGGAGCATAAAAAAATACACATGAACCCATGATCTATGTACATGAAGATCCCATGTCTCTGCACACGATTCCGCATGGTATTCTTTATTCCTTAATGCTAAATGATTACAAGGGATTTTGGGACAAGGTTTCATTTTCTAAGGTTCTTAAAACCAACATATTTCAAAACAATTTCATATGCAAGGAGTTAGGTTGGTTTTCTACCCACAAGTTATCCTACTACACTAGGGTTTTAGTTTAATTCCAATTTCCATGTATTTACGCTCTATATAGATCTGATAAGATTCTTTCACCCTATAAACCCTCCGTAAAGGATCAAGGCACTAAATTTTCACAAGCCAAAGACAAGACATTTATCTACAAGGGAAAAAAGAGTTCACTAATGAGAATGCAAGACATTAGAACAACTATAACATGATATTCATTTAGGTCGTTTGTATCCAATAGGGATTTCATTCACAGATGAAGTTAATTTCTAGATCTAATCTTCGTAAGGCCCATAAATCCAATAGGATACTAAGGGACTAATATCTCAACATACTTCACAGATGGAAAGGTTACACCGCTTAGTCATCCCTTCTAACAAGGACTCATAAGGTGACTTCCAAAGTGGTCTTTGCCACTCAACCTGGTGTCGGACTTGAAGAGAGGGCATTCTTCACGCGAATTACCAAAACTAGAAGGAAACCACATACTCTGGATAAAGTTGGACCATGTCATTCCTAAAATATGGGTTCACGACAATGTCGCTAAACATAATGACTATGACGGTAAACTCCAACTAGGGGTTTTATTTACCTAACCTAGAAGGTTCCATCGAGTGCAAAGCTTAAGTTCAGTTATACGGTTTTAAATTTCTTATATGGTAAAAGGATCACACATGCAGGCAAGTTATTCACGATTATTTTATTAGGGTTGAGTGTTTCCATTAAAAAAACTCTTTATTATGTTTGCAAGGTAAGAAGCTAACTAGTAATTAATTTAATCGTTTATTGAATACTAGAAAAGTAATACAATATATTAATTTCAATTTCATTTACTATATATATATCAAACCCTTTTTTTCCATACACAACTAAGAATCAAAATTGAACCGGGTGATTAGATGCACATTTCCTAAGTTATCCCTAAAACTAACATCTCATGCATATTAACAAATTTCAATTATAACTTTTCTGTAACAAGAGACTACATTAGACCGTTATTCATTTTACAATGACCTATAAAAATTACAATAATAATAATTAAATTACACATCGCCTTTTTTCATCGTCATTCTTCCATCCTGCAAAACCCACGTGAGCATGATATCAACGATAATTCACTGGCATGGCATCCACCCTAATCAATCATAATTGTCATTTTTCAGTTTCCCATTTACATAAGATAAAAAAATTACAATTAGCAATCGAAACAAAAAGGTTTAGAGACATGTATTCATTACATTTCATTTTTCTTCTTTTTGTAACCCAAGAGAGAGAAAGAGAAGGGAAGAGAGAGAAAACACACATTTTGGTCAAAAGTTCTAATACACACAAAAAGTTTCATTATAGTGTTTTAAACAGTTATTTACATGTGTTAAAAGTTTCCAGGGTGATTTGGCAACCCTACGAGGTCCCGCAGCTTTCTATTCTTACATTTTCTCACTAGCTACAAAACGTTCAAAACGGGCTCAGAGGCTAAGATACTACTTCCAAAGGTTATCTTTCGATGAGCATGCACACCATGATTAACTTTCTACATGTCCCCAGATATACCAAGAGTTCATAGCAACTGACGAAATTGAAAAAGAGCGAATGGTTTGCGTTTGGCGGCTAGTTTTCCGGGGCCACTAGTCGTAGTTCACCCAGTTGTAAAATGACAAAAGTTAGCTCGAGGGCCTAGAAAACCATGCATCCAAAACTGACGTTCGATGGAGGAGCACGCAACGAGACATCTCCTACTAGTTCCCCTATATAAGGAGAATTCATCAGAGTTGATGGGACTAAGAACTAGAAAACCATTTTCAAACGGCGACAAGTTTTTTGGAGCGACAAGATGAAATTGGTCCCAGTTTGACCTCGTCAAATTGCGACCGGAGGCCTACAAAATGGCTTCACCAAACTATCTCGAAAAGTTCTCTTTCCTATACTGAATGTTCCATGCAATTATCTAGTATAAACACTAGAGGTTTGCGAAGACGGGAACGTGACTTTCTCTTTCCAGGTTTCAAATGGTGGTCCAAAATGAAAGCCAACTTTCTAGTTTTAACAGCTCTCTACTGTTGTAAACCGATGTAACAGGGCTCCTATAAGAGCGTCAAAAGGATGTCATATGATCGTTTCGAGGTCAAACCAAAGGTCAAGGTGACTCCTCGTATACCAAGGTACACGAATGAAACTTCACATCTCGTTTCCAAGATTTGAGAAGGGTACTTAGTGAGTCTCTGAAAAATGTAAAATTTAACTATTTAAAACTAGGAGAAGGTCAACTTTATCAATGGGGAGTCAAATTCGTCTGGTCGATAAAACAATATTGGAGCGATCAAGAAGGGTAAGAGTTTTCTAAATCATCTCGAAGCGAGGGTGATAGTTCATGGTTTAAAGATTAGATGAGTTATAATGACTTTGTGAGTTACGACATGACAATTTATTGTTTTGCAATGAGTTGAAGGGACATTTAACTATATTAAAAGTCCTAATAATTTAAAATTCTATTTAGTTACAAAAGAGAAACTAAAAACACGAGAATTATGAGAGGTAAGGGAAGAAGGACCATGCCTGGAGAAATGAAGTAAGTCAAAGCCGTAGGATTTGGTTCAGTCTCTTACTTGGGCACTTCGTCAACCAGTTCACAAGCCTAGATCTAACCTCCACCGCATGTCACACCAGACTTCCCGATCACTTAGAGTTTTTCCAACAGAACAAGTAGTTGCTTGTGCATTTATAAAACCTTTTTAATAGATCCATTATGTGCATATCTTACAATCCTAGCATTACATGAGACAACACTTCTTCGAGGCATTTTTGTCAAACATTTTGACATCTTTGTATACATATCTTCCATAACACCTGTAACTACAACATCTACCAAAATGTCCCTTCCCTAACTGAAGCCCTAGAGACCATGTTTTTTTATTTCACTAGAACTAAGAAAAAAACATCCTTCCAGCCACCACAGGTTTTTCCCAAACACCAAGAAAGAACATCCACACAACCGCCACAGTTTGTTGCAAGCACCAAGAAAACACCTTCACACAACCACCACCAGTTTATTGTTATGCTGATGAAATAGTTTTAGAGCTTCCTCAAGATAGCTGGGCCCGGCCACACATGGCCATTCACACACACAAGAAAATATATTATTATTATTATTACTATTATTATTTTATCTTGCCATGATAACATCAAAGGCGCCCATGTCCCTATTCTAAGGCTTCCCATTTTGGCACATGCGTGAAGGATGTTGAGTGTTTTGTGGAATTTGGATTTAAACCCACCAACAGTATTTACTTGAAAGATTCCAAGGCCTTTTCAACAAACTCATTTTTTTCACAGCCTACAATCATAGCACTCTATGAGACCACATTTATTTGAGGCATTAAATCAACTAGTTCCCACGCCTTTTAAACAACTCCATTTTGGCACAGGTTGGAAATTTAATGACAGATGGCAACTGATTGGGCTGGAAGCCTGTTTGTTGCATGGTGAAATGGTGTAACTATCTTTGTATACCCGAGGGAACTTAACTTGGTTTGCTGCAAGCACATTTCTCCAAGATATACAATAAACACAAAATTGAATGAAGAATGCTCTACACCTATGTCCATTTGGTAAACAAAATGAACTATGAGTGTCAACAATAACTATTGATGAACCTACACATTTCTCACATGCCATGTCTGGTGTCTTACATGATCATTTCACCTTTACCCTTCATGCAGTCAGTACAAGAGGATATTTGACAAGCGTATAGACATCCTCTCTCGCAAGGGTAACCAGAAACATGTAGAAAACAACAAAAGAAAATGTCCCAATCATCAATGAATGCGCACTAGAAATCGACAAAAATCATACACATGGAGTTTTACAGGATGAAGAGAAAACCCACGCATACAAGAAAGAGGGGAAATAACAACTGGCATACGGCCAACAACATGAGACTAAATGTAGGTTTCCAATCTATTTGTTACATTCATGAAACAATGTGACCACCACTTGAGGAAAGCCATGCCTTCTTTACGCTGCAATAAACATATTCCATGAGAAGTTGTTTCATTCTTTCATCCAATCAAACACAAGAAAGACTTCCTCACCAATAGGAATGGGAGAATAAGTGTTGCATTTTGTCCATTATTGTTTTTGGAAGAGTGATTGGGATCTGCTAATCACTTGATGTGCTAAAAAAATTGAACACAAAGGGGTTTGTACATTTCCTTATGCTCTTGTATTTTTGATGTAGGAAGGACGTGAAAAGAGGCACTGAGTGTTCTTGCATACTCTATAAATGCTTGTTAAATTTGTTGGCTCCTTGTAGACCCCACACTGCTCATCAAAGATCAAGGCCGCAAACAACTAGCGCAAAAATTTGTGAAGTGACTATTGTGACTCAAGATGCTTTTTCATTGTCCAATGCAGGTAACATTTCATGGTGAAGGCAAAACTATGATTTGTAGGAACAAAGTGTAAGCCAGGTTAGCCACAAAATGAACAGAATTACTCTTACCCCAACGCATGGGTTAAAACCTAGGTGTGAATAATAAAATTGAAGGCAACTAGGTCTGACTTAATTAGAAGATAGCTAGAATAGAAGAACAAAGACAGAAAAGGTGGCTAAAAGTGAGAGCTACTTTATTATTTTATTTTAAAATTTGTGTGGGGTACTACATCCCCCTCCCCTTATAAGAGCATTGTCCTCAATGCGTCATAAAATGATCAAACGAGAAAAAGGGAACATACAATGAACGAATATGGTAAAGGTACGCTCTAAGGTAAAGATTTCAGACACAAAATCACGGTCACGGGGTGGTCCTAGGAACATTTGGTAGAAATTTTAACTTTCAAGGTTGTGTGAAGATTGGCAGTTCTCTCTTATTCATTATTTCATTAATCCCTTTATATTAACATTATTCTTAATTCGAGTCCTTTAAATTTTTATTTTTTTAGAATTTTAGTTTATTCACTCCTGTGGGTTCCCATCATGAACTATAGTCACGACACCCTACCAGGGTCATACACAACACTAAAATTTCACAAGAAAACTTTTACATACTTTCACGACCGTATCACATTATAAGGATTTCACCAAACCATGGAATGAGAACAAGTAGACCACATAGCAAATAATTTCCAACAATTATGTCCTAGACATAGATCTAGTACACACATATGACTGACAACAAAATCAACATGCTGATACATATACAACGGGTATCACATGACCCAAAACAATCCATGACTGTAACAACATAGTTCAAATCCAATATCCAATAGTCCATACCAACCAAGAGGAGAGTCAAGCCTCATACTTAACAAGGTGTCAAAAGACTCATACGGGTACACATAACTCACTATACCAACTCCACACATAACAAGACATGACGAAAAAAACCCCAGATATCTCCAAAAGTACCAGGTAAAAATCCATATATCTCCTGAAGTATCATAAAGCAACTCCATATGCTCCCCAAAGCATCACCAAATAAACTCCATATACCTCCCCAAGAGAAATAATCATAATGCTAAAACCAAGTCGGGTCACTCAACCATAGAGCCCCATCACGGATATCCAGTCATGCAACCAAAGAGTGTCATAAATAATAACAGGTCACTCAACCATAGAGTCCCATCTCCTTTCTCCTTTTAAATGAGGCCGGGTCACCCTATGGCCCTAGGCACATAGAGCTCTGTCGCCCCCAAACCCAAGTGACATAAAAACTCGTGGTTCAACAACTTTCTAGTTATCTGTAACTCCTTGGGGCGTACCCCCATACAACGAAGTGGGTCCATGGGTTCAACTACTTCATGGTTAATCCCATGACCCTAACCCAACACATTACAACATTAGAACCAACATAACAATCCATTCAAATGCCAAGTGGCAAAATCAAAATTCTTGGGCTAGGCTACAAAACTTTCAAATATGAGAAGACAGTTTTGAAACCAAGAAAAACAAATGGCTAATTAGCCTTGGTTAGTGCAAAATCCAAATGTTAATGCAACAATCAAATAAATGCCCAAAATATAAGAACATGTCAATCAAGAAAAATAGTTGGTTCTAGCTAAATAAATAAATAAAAAATAATGATCAATTTATTAATAAAATACGTAATGAGAAAATAGCACATCACAATCACTATGTGGCCTCATACCACCACCAAAGGGGTACTCATCAAGTTTTTGGCACTCGGACATCAAGCCTCAGCTCGTGAAAATATACATGTGACCAGAAATGATTATATAAAATAATGTATCTGTCATCATCTTTGTCGGAATCATAACTCCAAAGTCCCACTAGGATCAACATAGTCAAAATCACATAGGATTATTCAATGAACAATCCAATAGGAAAGAGCAGTGGACACAAGGTTACATAAGTTGAGCCTAAGGTGGTACACACCCACAATATACTAAGCAAGCTTGAAGTATACTAAACAGATAGAAGTGGATTTTCAGTCTATATAAGACTCCACTTCCTCACTCGTACTTGGCTCAAGATTATGCAAACCTGGTCCACGCCTCCTCTCTCCACACATACACTCCTAACAGTTTATCCCCTTAGGACCGTCTAGTGTAGGGCCCACGACACACACATAACTACATCATTAACAAAATGGTAATTCACACACAACAACCATAACGTATTACGCAGGGTATATATATACAGGTTATAACACAATCATACATTCACCGGGTGTAATACATCACTTTACCACATTCTGCACCCAAAGTGCAATCACTACACAATAGGGTTTATAGGATCACTGTATGCCCCTATATCACAACATGAATCATTACATATTACACAAATCATACATATGATGGACATTGTAATGTCACAACATAAAATTCATTCGCTACATAAAAAGTGATACACATATTTCTTCAAAACATGGTAAAATATCATGATACAATTTAATTCACTTTACGTCAATCCATTCATACAACATATTGACACACCCACATATCACAATATGCCACAATGCTCCAACACCCTGTCATCCACATTAGAATTTTTTTTACACATTCCAAGCAGTAATTCACACATGGACTCTTCATAGAATCCACATGAAGGAGAGAGAATACTCCCATCCCCAACACATCAATATGATAACAAATGTGCACTAAGTGACATACACATTATGTGCATTCACATTATCACAATTACGACATAAATCACATCACTCTTAAAACACACTACTCTTTCAATATATATCACCATCATGAAGCACTATTACCATCATGTAACCCCTCATGTAACACCATCACCATCATGCAGAATCATCACAACTCCAATCCATCCCAGAGGTTCGAGAGCATGAACCTCTGCTCTGATACCATATGTAGTGCCCACAATATACACACCCAAATACAACAGAAAAATACCAGGATATATATATATATATATATATATATATATATATATATATATATATATATATATATTTACTTACATTGTTCACGCTACACACAACACAACAATAGGCTCCAAGTATAGAAACATGATTCACATACAACAATCACATAATTCATCAACTCGCACAAACCCATGAAAACGACATAGGCATGTTGATGCCACACTTTTCCTAAAGAACAAATACTAGCAATGACCCAACCACAAGAAACATGACTTCAGGAACGGTGAACCCACAACACATCATTAATTTAAATGTCTTTTAGTTACGATTAACATTCTATGAACATTATTATGTAAGCATAATTTTCTCCCTTTTTCCAACTACATGTTCTGAAAATTCATTTCACATTTCACTTATTGTTCAACCATTTAATTTTGTTCTTTACCCTTATGCCAATCTTCATAACTTACATAAGTATTTTCCATATTTCAAATTTCATACAAAATTCTAAATCTCTCATTCTTATGTTAAGATTATGCTTCCCAAAACACTTATTCAATGTTTAGAATTTAACCTTGCTACAAAATTGAACCTAACATGATGTCAAGATGAAATCTCGGGATTGAGGGAGACTTAGATTCAATATAGCTTTTTCCCAAAACATTCTTTGATCACGATATAGTTGTCTCCCTACCATTATCATTATAGTTCAAAAAACTTGTTGAATTCCAAATTTGATTTATATATATATATATATATTTTTTAATTTCCTTGAAGTTTGAGCACACCAAAACATTCATATTCTTTGCAGCATATGATAATGTTTAATTAAGTTAAGAGGACACCAAGAGTGACCTTAATCCTAATCTCCAATCTCGGTTCCCATATCTCATATGATATGCTTTCGTGTCACACTAGGGTCATCACTATTACCATCGTTTAAACATTATAGAGTTACGAAATTACTTGTGTGACATATTAAAGAGTTACATGGTTAAGTATTTATTCCAATTTCATCTTGAAGGGGTTCAATCTCTATGATGGTGTGATTAAGGTTAAAATGTATTTACCCTATAATCATTTCGTGAAAGATCAAGGCACTAAGTTTTCACAAGCCTCAAAACTAATACATTTATCTACAAGTTTGGACAGAAGGGTTCACTAACGAGAATGCAAGGCATAGAACAACTATAGTGCGATATTCATTTAGGTCGTTTGGATCCAACAGGGATTTCATTCGCTGATGAAGTTAGTTTCTAGATCTGATTTCGTAAGGCCTGGAAATCTAATAGGCTATAAGGGACTAATATCTCAACATACTTCATTTTGATAGAAACCACGGTTAGCACCACTTAGTCGATCCTTCGAACAAGGATTCATAAGGTGACTCCTAAGATGGTCTTCAACACTCAACCTGGTGTTGGACCTGAAGAGATAGCATTCTTCTCACGAATACCAAAACTAGAAGGAAATTGCATACTCTGGATAAAGTTGGACCATGACATTCCCAAAATATGGATTCACGTCAATATCGCTAAACATAATGACTATGACGGTAACCTCCAACTAGGGGTTTTATTTACCTAACCTAGGAGGTTCCATCGAGTGCAAAGCTTAAGTTCGTTCTGTGGTTTTAAATTTCTTATCTGGTAAAAAGGATCACACATGCAGGCAAGTTATGCATGAATATTTTACTAGGGTTGAGTGTTCCCATTAAAAACTCTTTATTACATTTACAAGGTAAGAAGATAACCCAGTAATTAAATTTAATCGTTTATTGAATAATAAGAAAGTACTACAATATATTAACTTCAATTTCATTTACTATATATATATCAAACTCTTTTTCCATACACAACTAAGAATCAAATTGAGTCGGTGATTAGATGCACATTTCCTAATATATCCCTAAAACTAGCATCTCAAACATTTTAACAAATTTCAATTATATGCACATTTCTAAGTTGTCCCTAAGAGACTAGCATCTCATACAGTTATTAACAAATTTACAATGATAACTGTTAAAATTACAATAATAATAAACTAAAGTACACAGTCATTCCTTTTCATCATCATTATTCCATCCTACAGTACCACGTGAGTAAGATATCAGCGATAAATTACTGGCATGGCATCCACCCTAATCAATCATAATTATCATTTTTCAGTTTCTCATTTACATAAGATAAAAATTACAATTTGGAATCGAAATAAAAAAGGTTTAGAGACATGTATTCATTACATTTAATTTTGCTTCTTTTTGTAACCCAGGAGAGAGAAAGAGAAGGGTAGAGAGAGAAAACACTATTTGGTCAAAAGTTCTAATACACACAAAAAGTTTCATTATAGTGTTTTAAATAGTTATTTACATGTGTTAAAAGTTTCCAGGGTGATTTGACAACCCTAATAGGTCCCGCAGCTTTCTATTCTTACATTTTCTCACTAGCTACAAAACATTCAAAACAGGATCAGAGGCTAAGAAATTACTTCCAAACGTTATCTTCCGATGAGCATGCACACCACGATTAAATTTCTACATGTCCCTAGATATACCGAGAATTCATAGCAGCTGATGGAATTGAAAAAGAGTGAACGGTTTACGTATGGTGGCTAGTTTTCTGGGGCCACTGGTCATAGTTCACCTAGTTGTATAATGACAAAAGTTAGCTTGAGGGCCCAGAAAACCGTGTCCAAAATGGATGTTTGATGGAGGAGAACTCAACGAGACATCTCCTACTAGTTCCCCTATATAAGGAAAATTCATCAGAGTCGGCGGGACTGAGAACAAGAAAACCATTTTCAAACGGCAACAAGTTTTCTGGAGCGACAAGATGAAATTGGTCCAGTTTGACCTCGTCAAACTGTGACCGAAGGCCTACAAAATGGCTTCACCAAACTATCCTAAAAAGTTATCTTTCCTATAATGAATATTCCATGCAATTTTATAGTATAAACACTAGAGGTTTGCGAAGATGGGAAGTAATTTCTCCATCCAGGTTTCAAATGGTGGTTTAAAATGAAAGCCAACTTTCTAGATTTAACAACTTTCTACTATTGTCAACCAGTGTAACAGGGCTCCTATAAGATTGTTAAAAGGATGTCATATGTTTGTTTTAGGTCAAACCAAAGGTCAAGGTGACTCCTTGTACACCAAGGTACATGAATGAAACTTCACATCTCATTTCCAAGATTACGAAGGGTACTAAGTGAGTCTCTGAAAAATGCAAAATTTAACTATTTAAAACAGGGAGAAGGTCAACTTTATCAATGGGGAGTCAAATTCATCTGGTCGATAAAACAATATTAGAGTGATCAAGATGGGTAAGAGTTTTCTAAATCATCTTGAAGTGAGGGTGATAGTTCATTGTTTAGAGTAGAAAAGTTATAATGACTTCATGAGTTAAGACACGATAATTTATTGTTTTGCAACGAGTTGAAGGGACATTTAACTGTATTAAAATTCCTAATAATTTAAAATTCTATTTTGTTGCAAAAGATAACTAAAACCACGAGATAGTTATGAGAGGTAAGGGAATATGGACCATGCCTAGAAGGGACGGAGTCGGTCAAAGCCGCATGGCTTCGGTTCAGTATGTCGTTTGGGCACTTCGTCAACCAGTTCACGAGCCTAGATCTAACCTCCACCACATCACCACCAACTTCCTCGATCACTTGAAGTTTTCCAACAGTAATAATTAGTTGCTTGTGCATGTATCTAAAACATTTTGAATAGATCCATTATGTGCATATCTTGCAATCCTGGAATTCCATGAGAAAACACTTCTTCGAGGTGTTTTGTCAAACAGTTGACATTTTTATATACATATCTACCATAACACTTGCAACTGACAACATCTTCCAAAAGTCCCTTGCCCTGACTAAAGCCCTAGAGACCATGTTTTTTATTTCATTAGAACTAAGCAAACACATCCTTCCAGCCACCACATGCTTTTCGCAAACACCAAGCAAGCACATCCACACAACCACCATAGTTTGCTGCAAGCACCAAGAAAACACCTTCACACAGCCACCACCAGTTTATTGTCATGCTAATGAAAAAAATTTAGAGCTTCCTCAAGATAGCTGGGCCTACGGCCAAGAATGGCCATTAACACACACAAGAATATATTATTATTATTATTATTATTATTTTATCTTGCCCTGATAACATCAAAGGAGCCCATGTCCTGTTCCATGGCTTCCAATTTTGGCACATGTGTGAAGGATGTTAAGTGTGTTGTGGAGTTTGGTTTTAAACCTGCCAACAGTATTTGCTTGAAATTTTCCAAGGCCTTTTCAACAAACTCATTTTTTTCACAGCCTACAATCATAGCACTCTATGAGACAACATTTCTTTGAGTCATTAAATCAACTAGTTCCCATGCCTTTTCAAAAAATCCATTTTGGCATAGGCTAGAAATACAATGGCAGATGTAAACTGATTGGGTTGGAGGCCTGTTTGTTGCATGTTGAAACAGTGTGATTGTCTTTATATACCCGAGGGGACTTAACTTGGTCTGCTGTAACCCATTTCTACAAGATATACGATAAACACAACATTAAATGAAGAATTCTCTACACCTAGTGTCTGTTTCGTAAACAAAATGAACTATGAGTGTCAACAATAACTATTGATTAACCTGCACATTTCTCACATGCCATCTCTAGTGTCTTACATGATCAGTTCATCTTTACCCTTCATGCAGTCAGTACAAGAGGAGATTTGACAAGTGTATAGACGTCCTCTCTCGCAAGGTAACCAGAAACATGTAGAAACAACAAAAGAAAACATCCCAGTCATCAAGGAATGTGCACCAGAAATCCACCAAACCATACGCATGGAGTTTTACAGGCTGAAGAGAAAACCCATGCATACAAAAAAGAGGAAAAAAAAAAACAACTGGCATGCAGCCACCAACATGAGACTAAATACAGGTTGCTAATCTGTTTGTTGCATTCATGATATAATGTGACCGCCTCTTGAAGAAACCCACACCTTATGTACGCTGCAATAAACATATTCCATGAGAATTTGTTTCGTTCTTTCATCCAATAAAATGTAGGAAATTCTTCCTCACCAATAGTAATGGGAGAATATTGTTGCATTTTGTCCATTATTGTTTTTGGAAGAGAGTTTCGGATCTGCTAATCACTTGATGCGTGCTAAAAAAATTGAACACAAAGGGGTTTGTAAATTTCCTTATGCTCTTGTATTTTTGATGCAGGAAGGACGTGAAAAGAGGCACTGATTGTTCTTGTGTACTCTATAAATGCTTGTTAAATTTGTTGGCTCCTTGTAGACCCCACACTGCTCATCAAAGATCAAGGCCACAAACAAACTAGCACAAAAATTTGTGAAGTGACTATTGTGACTCAAGACGTCTTTTTCATTGTCTCAATGCAGGTACCATTTCATGGTGAAGGCAAAGCTATGATTTGTAGGAACAAAGTGTAATCCAGGTTAGCCACAAAATGACCAGAATTACTCTTACCCCAACGCATGGGTTAAAACCTAGGCATGAATAATAAAATTGAAGGCAATCAGGTCAGACTTAATTATAAGACAGCTAGAATGGAAGAACAAGAATAGAAAAGGTGGCTAAAAGTGAGAGCTACTTTATTATTTTATTTTAAAATTTGTGTGGGTACTACAAAATTTTAACCTTTTTCAAAAATGGTAGAAAAGTATCAAAAGTAAGCTACAATCCCACTTTGACCAAATTCAGACACGTGTAATTCCTAGATTAAAAGCAAATGGGCGAGCCGAATATTCAAAAATACAATTTCTATTAGAAACATGAAAAGAAGGATTTTCCAGGCCCGTTTTGAGATCAATTTTGTCCTACATGAACGATATTTTTTAGGTAATAAAAGAAAAAATTCTTCTGAGAACCTTCATTCGAGCTCAAATTCTACATCATTGGTAGAATTTTAAAAAAAACAACCTCACACAAAAAGCTTGAAGTTATAAATGGTGGCCACGAGAAAATTTTTGCAGAGCTTTCCTAGCTTAAATGGACCTTAATAATTTAATTACCAAAAAATGATTAAGCCTAAAATATTTTGCATCTTAATTCGATTCCTAAATTCACCAGATTCAATCATGGTCAGAAAGTAATTAATTTTTCTCACCCACAGAGAGTAAAGTTGTATGCCTTTGCAAAATTCAAAAAAGGACAAATCACCAAGAAGACAAATTTGCATGCACAGGAAAGAAAGCTTTCTCATCAAGAAAATTTTATTTTTATCAAATCATCCACTTATGATTTTCTTAAATTTAGAACAGTTGAATGCAATTGACTTGAGTGTAACCGATGGCTATTAACGCCTCTTTGTATTTGCATGTTCTGTTTTCATTCCTTTATTTATTAATAGATGAAGGATAAAAATAGGATGCATGGGTGAGTACAATTTTAGCCTATTTTAGGAAGGGTGGGAAAGATTTTTCTATATATTGTGTGCCTTTGTAAAGCACAAGAGGAGTTAGAGGAGGACTTTTAGATATAGGAGTGCTAAAACAATATTTTTGCCAGTTTTTCCCTTTGAATGTAAAGTATTTTCTACCTTTCCAATTATTTGCAGTCTTGTGTATGTTTCCATTAATCTTGTGAGTTTGAATTCCCTGATTAATTATCTTACCCTGTTGCAAATTCAGTAATTTCTGTATGATATTAGTGTGTATGTGTAACTTAGCAGTATTGTTGTGTTTTTATACCACAATACATCCAAGTGTTTACCCTTAATTATCTTTAGAAAATTGTTGGCTTGTGCATAAAAAAAATCCTTTCCATATCAATTGTGCATATACTCAGTCAAAGACATCATAAAAATTTGTGGTATCACCTCAGTTTAAATATTTTTTACAATCTTCTTTTACCCTTAAACCCCAGAAAGTTAGTTTAGGATACATCAATAAGGAAATGGCCATAATACTGGAGACTCACCTCAAAATAGGTATACCCAAAGACCTTAGGTGTTTCCATTGTATCTGTAAAAGACAGAGGTCCATTTTTGCAAGCTTAGAACACCTGCAGCTATCTCTCTACAGGGTGCACTTTCGAGAGAACATTTGCATCTCCTTTGTAAAAGATTACCCAAATCTGGTTGTGGGTATTTTCCCAATTTAATTTGGTTTATTTAGATATTTTTTATGTAGGTCTACATATATACACATTATATATATATATATATATATATATATATATATATATATATATATATATATATATCATTAGTATCAGTATATTTATATAAATACATATATATTTTTACAAATCTACATATGTATTTATATATACATATTTAATGTGTGTGTGTATCTTTTTAATAGCCATTTAAAACACTATTCAACCTGGTAAATACCTATATATACTAAACATTTTTATAAAAGGAATTTTGGCATGAATAAAATTATAGTGACCAACAATTAAATGAAACTGCGGTTGGAAATAATACATAGCCCGTGAAGTTAAATGTCCGCTTGCATTGATTAATGGGGGTTTGGTTTTAATTAGTTGAGGTTTTATAGTGTTAGGGCAATAAGCACTGACCCCACCCCCACCCCTCCCACCAACCGGGTTGGGGGTGGGGTCAGCGCCTCTCCCACCAACCGTATTCCTTTTAATAAATACATTCCACTTGGACTGGTCTCGGCCCCACAAAATTTTTTTTTTTATGTTTATAATTAATAAAACAAAGTTTCCCACTTTTCAAATGTGCCAAGGAATAAAGGTAAATTTAAGTTATTATTATATAGTGGTATATATTAATATTTATTATAATACGAACATATTTTTTTTATTAATAATATTTATAGAATGAAAATATAAATTATAAAATTAATCAAAGTATATTATTAATATATATGAATCATACATTAATAATATGTATTTATTTATTAATTAAGTCTTCAATTGAAATAGGGAATTGCAAATAGTGGGTGAGAATAAATGTTACAATTATAAAATTTGTATGGATAAAATTTACTTGCACCTAGGCAATAAAAGCAGTGCACAAAATTGTGTATTTATCAAATTTACACAAATTATCACTTTCACATTTATTTATAGAACCATTCGAGGGTAAAAGTAGTTGTGAATTATTCATTATTTAAGACAATTTCTATTACTAAAAAAGTGGAAGTTGAATTGTAAAATTAATTTTGTCTATTCCTTCTTGCACATCATTTGAATAGAAGAGGTAAAACACACTTGAAGTACATATATTTCATTCCCCATTTAAACAAAATTGCCAAAAATGCAAGAGGGTCATCATTCCCTTTCAAACCCAATAACTCTAATATTTTAAAATGGATTTTCTATACAACTCCTAAGCAAAAGTTTACATTTGAGGGAACTCTATCCCCATTACAAAACCATTGCAAGAGCTCCATTTCATCGAAAATGATGTAATTCATAATAACCCATTTATAAGGACTAACCAATGAAATAAGATTATTTCCAATATACCATTGTTAAAATATACAAGTTATAAAGTCATAGAAGAAACAAGATGCAACTTCTCATATCTTTCTCCATTTTCTTCAAAGTCAATATGAACCAACATTCACTTGAACTCCACCATCTTTGTCAATAATCAATCACACAACCAAAATGGGGGATTAGGAATAAAGGAAGGGTATTAGGCAACCATTGGCATCTCTAAATGGCTTCCATAACACAATCAATCAAGACATTCAACACATCTAAAATGATATACTCCAAAATTTTACAACTTTCTCAAACAACACAAAGGTTTGAAATCAGACCAAATGGAGAAAGGACTATGGGAAACCTCCTTTTTCCTTCCAAGTGAAGTGGGAGTTTCACCCTAAGCCTCCAAGTGAAAAATAAAAACACAATATCCTTATCTCTCCCTTGCAAGTATGCAACAATATGACCATGATTTCATTTTCACTCCCCATAGGTGAAACTCCCAATCACACTCCCACCAAATGCATCCCTAAAAAACTCCCTTTTCCCTCCCCAATGGTTTTATAAGTCCATCCACCACACCCAGCTTAAGGAATATTACCCAACCACGTAAAAGCTCATTCCCAAAACTCATACTATATTAAACAAACACCATTTTCACATTTACAAACCTAAATAAGAAAAATACAAGGATGGAGATCCTACCTCTCGATCAAGCTTCCAAGAAAACTTCACTCCACTAGTCTTTCACTCCTCCAAGCTAAGAAAATTCCCAAAAGAAACTCCAACAAGCTCCCCCAATTTTAAATTTTCAAAAGGAAAAAAATGAATAAGTAACCCCCATTCCATCAAATTTCATCAATAAATATAAATGGAATGTGAGTATGATGAGGTGGCTCTATGTAGGATGCAACTTCATCATTCCTCCATTCACACACTCAAGTCAAACACCATGCACAAGATAAAAAAAATGAACATGTAAGACTATGACAACCCAAAAGACACTCAAACTTGCACACCATTTCTTCCAAGGAAAAATTTATTGTGACAAGTAAGAAGGTTCAATTATTTTCACCCTTTTACACTCCAAAAGGGATAAATAAGTCAAAAATTAACTCCCCATACCATAGGTAGGGTAGTTGGGTAAATATAAGAGGCATGGAACAAGCTTATCTTGTCCCACAAGCCTCCAAAAATTCCTCCCAAGTCAAAATCCGAGTTTTGAAGTTTGGGTAGAGTACATCACACACAAACCAACACAAATCTCACTAACATTCGCAAGATTTCAACGACCGCCTAAACTCATAACTATATTTTTGTAAAATATTTATTTTAGTTAATAAATTAAATAGGATTAGCTAATTAAGACACAATTATAAATGTTAATAAGGTGACAACAAATTCCAAAAATTAAAAACACAATAAAAAAATAAAACACACACAAAATTAAAAGAAGAGAAACATTACCCCTATGGCCACACATGTGAGGTCACCCCCCTATGGGAAACCTCCTAGCTAGGCATGCAACAACACAACATAACATTACAGGAGTTGCCATGGTGACCTATTGCCAATACCTCACATTCCTTTATAGTTTTTCTCTTATCCCCCATAGTTTGTTGTGCTATAATTTCCTGCAAAATCCAACAATACCTTTCTAGCCTCGTGGACACATTAACAACATTGAGAGAATAAAAAGCATACATATTTACATAAAAATTCACATCATCGAATATAATAATAAAACCAACATTAGAATCAAGTAATTCACCAATTGCTCAATTTTCTAACATTTCAATTCTACCAATCCATCGATTTGTATTAAGATTATAGCATCAACAATCATCTAGAAATATCAATAAATCAAGTCCAATGTGTCAGTGCAATAATAACACTTAGAACATAAATACTGATATGTAAATCAAGAATATAAAATCCATTGCATAAGTCACATTATGTCAAGAGTTTAACACCTCCATATTGTCTATCAAGTAGTTTAATCGAATCATATACAATAATGTACATCAAATTACACACTAAAACATACAGTCAAAAGCGATCAGAACAGAACAGTAATCATGATATCAATCCTAATCTCTTAACATTATGTAGAGACAATAGTTTGAAAGATGTGTTACATATTTTTACATTCACAAAATCCCATGTAAATATTTCTATGTGCCTCAACTATTGTGAACTTGCATTTCCATGAAGAAATCCTTTTTAGAATGTTAGCAAATCCAATATTTCCACAACGAGATATAATATTTCGTTTCCAACACAAATATTTACAAAACATATAAATAAGGTATAAAAAATTTAGAAGATCAATGGATTGTATTGAAATAAAAGAAACTTATAAGGGTGCTTATTATTATGCAGACATGGTAGAGAAACACATGAACTGCTCAAAGCCATGCTTTCCATACAATGAGAAGAATCCCAATTAAGCTCATTATTATTTATCAATCTCTTATGTTAAATGCATGTGCTCTATGCTCCTGGTATAGTGTTGTAGACACTAATTTTTAGTAACTTGACCTTTTGTAATTCCAAGTTGGATTGTTCTCCTTTAATACAAATGCCTACATTCGGAATCCAACTAGTATATCTCTATGGATCTCACGTGACTTCCTCATCTTTACACCCTTATTTGCCATGAATTAAGGAAATATTATTAAATAATAGTGAACAGGGCATGTACTTTATGACACAACTTTCTATTTGGCACCACAATCCTCCTATCCAAATCCGTACACATTGTTTGGGATGTGGGGTCTATTCCTAGCCAACTCGTATGGTCTTACCCCTTTACATTCTCTGAATTTGTTTTTCAATTTGAATATATTTATTACATCATTTCATTATCCTAGGGTCAGCCTTATTAGAATGTTTCAATTACGAAAATATTATTGTATCAATATTTTATTGTAAATATTATTTTTTAAATACAAATTTTATTTATAGTAATTGAAACTCATAAAAAAATTGTTTGAATGGAGAGTATTAAGATGTTGCTAATAAATTTCAATGGATCTGAACTTTCTTTCATTTATTCGAAAATGCAATACCCATATCAGATTTAAATATTAAAAAAAAGGTATTTAAGAGTTATGGGTATTTGTTGCCCAATATATTGAAAACATCAATCTGTGCACTATTGGTTCATAGATAGGAAGAATTATTTTTTGATAAATGTATGATTTAAAAAACACTTTTAAGAATCATTATCTAATGATATTTTCAATAACCTTTTTCTGAGCCTTATTTCGAATATGGGCATTGTTTATGTTTTTTTTTACAATTAAGCAATTGAGACTAATTGCGACAACACATTCTATGTTTTTTTAAGTATATTGTATTGTTGACCAGAAGACATTTCAAAAACATAAAACATGAAGTATACGGTTTATTATGCGAAATTAATATAAATGTCATGGAAATTTTTTTGTTTGGGAATATTTAGTTTGCTATTTAAATTTTATCGCTCATTTAAAAACACCATTGTTAACATTTTAAAGGAGAAAAAATAATTTAAATTCCATTAGGGTTTAAATCCTATTCTAATGACGAGTTTCAATACCTTAATATTTCATCTAAAATATGATCTCTCAAATACTTCCATTGTTTTTTATTAGTGGAAAAATCATTAGAGTCTATTTGATTCTCTTACATTGTTAAGTGATATTATTAAAAAGGTGGTAGTTTTATGTCTAGTAAAGTTATTGTTCTTTATATTTAATGATATACAATTTTATTATGAAAAATTGAGTATGAGAATTTTATCGTAGTTAATAAATTATTGTTGTTCATATGTAATTTGCATCCAATTTAAGTAAAAATGTTTACAGTTTTATATTTATACACAAAAAATGGACAAATTTAATATCATATTTAAATCATGATTAGTTTTTAATTAATTTAAATAACACATTCTAATGTAAAAATCACAATTATTTGGTTTTTGATTACAAAATAAAATTAGGGCCTCCCATAATAGAATAATGCATCATTAAAAAACCCACAATTTAATTGTGAATGGACAAATAAAAATTGTGAATCCAATTTTGTAGACTCTGCCCACAATTTTTTTGTGGAAACAAAACATGAGACAAACCATGCGGAAATTCCACAATATCAATATTGTCATAGTTTCACATTTTTGTTTCTACAACAAAATTGTGGGTGGATTCCACAAAATTGGATTAATAATTTTGATCTCACTAGTCACAAATAATTTGTGAATTTTTTTTGCATACACAACCCAAAGTATTGTAGTGAAACTACAGCAGACCCTCCTACATATATGTACAACTTAACCATGTCAAAGAGTCTATATTCATCCATTTCCATGTATACATAGGTCATAGAGCCATGTCTTAAGAATAGAGCAAATTCATACCAAGCATTGTTAAAGGGTTTTAAGGAATAAAGGATTGGGTCATGTAAATAAAGCACACCACATCACACTACTACCATGCTTGGTAATTTCTATAATATACAGTTAGCGGTTTATCTTGGTGTAAAGAGACATGATAGAAACTTTAGGGAATTTACTTAAATTGCACTCCAACTTGCACAAACACCTAGGAGAAGTAAATGAAGCTTGATCTTGCATGAGGGCATGTAATGCAACACATGTATCAATTCATCAGCTAGAGTTGACTAACAAGGTTAGTTCAACCTCACCTCACACAAGAGATTTCTCTTTTTTGTTTCTAAATGCTTTGACAAAAGTTAGTATATTTTTCTCAAGTTTTCACTTTATTACAACTAGCTTTATGTCAATATGAGGTTGTGCAAAAAAAAGTGACATACATTGAAGCTCATTTGTAAGCAAGAAAATTACATAGGATATTTTAAATCCCAAATGTTGAAGGATCTAAGACTATACAACCATGGGTTAAGACCGTATAGTTCAAGTCTTGGCTGTGTAATGCCCACTCCTCTTCAACAATAAATGAACTATGTTTTCAATTTTGAATTGATTATAATATTGAACATTGCTATTGTATTCTAGTTAGCATACCAATAATAGTTGTGAGACATCATGATAATTGTTGTGTTCTGATCACTTTTGACTATATGTTGTAGTGAGGACTTTGATGTACATTATTGTATACGATTCGATTAACCTACTTAATAGACAATATGGAGGTGTTATACTCTTGACATGTTGTGACTTATGTGATGGATTTTATATGCTTGATTTACATATCAGTATCGATATTTTAAATGCTACTATTGCGCTAAAACATTGGATTTGATTTATGGATATTTCTAGATGATTCTTGATGTTAGGATCTTAGTACAAATTGATGGATTGGTAGAATCGAAATGTTATAAAAATGAACAATTGGTAAATTACTTGATTCTAACGTTGGTTTAATTATGATATTCGATGATGTGAATTGTTATGTAAATATGTATGTGTTTATTATCTCAACGTCATTAATAGCACCACGAGGCCAAAAATTTATTGTTGAATTTTTCCGTAAATTATAGCACATCAAACTACGGGGGATAAGAGACCAACAATTAGAGAATGTGGGGTATTGGCAACAGGTCACCATGACAACTCGTGTAATGTTATGTTGTGTGTTTTCATGCCTAGTTAGGAGGTTTCCCATGGGAGGTGACCTCACATGTGTGGCCATAGGGGTAATGTTTCTCTTCTTTTAATTTTGTGTGTATTTTATTGTTTGTATTATGTTTTATATTTTTGGATATTGTTGTCACCTTATTAACATTTATAATTGTGTCTTAATTAGCTAATCCTACTTAATTTATTAACTAAAATAAAGATGTGACAAAAAGATAATTATGAGGTTAAATGGTCCTTAAAATCTTGTGAATGTTAGTGAGATTTTTGTTGGTTTGTGTGCGATATAATATACCCCAAATTTAAAATTCGGATTTTGACTTGGGAGGCAATTTTGGAGGCTTGTGGGACAAGGTAAGCTTGTCCCATGCCTCTTATATTTACCCGACAACCCTACCTATGGTTTAGGGAGTTAATTTTTGACCTATTTATCCCTTTTGGAGTGTAAAAGGGTGAAAATAATTGCACCTTATCACTTCTCACAATAAATTTGTCCTTGGAAGACTTGGTGTGCAAGTTTGGGTGTCTTTTCGGTTTTCATAGTCTAACATGCTCATTTATTGTCTTGGGAATAGTGTTTGACTTGAGTGTGAGAATGGAGGAATGATGAATTGGCATCCTACATTGAGCCACCTCATCATCCTCACATTCCATTTCTATTTATTGATGAAATTTTATGGAATGTGGGTTACTTGCTCATTTTTCTTCCTTTTGATATTTTTAAATTGTGGGAGCTTGTTGGAGTTGCATTTGGGAATTTTCTTGGCTTGGAGGTGTCAAAGACTTATGGAGTGAAGTTTTCTTGGAAGATTTAAAGAGAGGTAGGATCTCCATCCTTGTATTTCTCTTATTTAGGTTTGTAAATGTTAAAATGGTGCTTGTTTAATACAGTATGAGTTTTGGGAATGTGTTTTCGTGTGGTTGGGTAGTATGCCTTAATTTGGGTGTGGGATATGGACTTATGAGACCATTAGGGAGGGAAATGGAAGTTTTTGAGGCATAAATTTTATGGGAGTGTCATTGGGAGTTTCACCTATGGGGAGTGAAAAGTAAATCATGGTCATATTGTTGCATACTTGCAAGGGAGAGATAAGGATATTGTATTGTTTGTGTTGTGTACTTGGAGGCTTAGCGTGAAACTCTCACTTCACTTGGGAGGAAAAAGGAGGGTTTTTCCCATATTCATTGCTCCATTTGGTTTGGTTTCAATCCTTTGTGTTGTTTGAGTAAGTTGTAAAATTGTCGATTATGTCGTTTTAGATGTGTTGAATGTCTTGATTGATTGTGTTGAGGAAGACATTTAGATATGCAAATGGTTGCTTTATACCCTTCATTGGAAAATTTTGTTGGGTGAAGAGTGTTTCCTACTCACCCATTTTGGTTGTGTGCTTGATTCTTAACGAAGATGGTTGAGTTCAAGTGGATTTTGGCTCATATTTCCTTTGAATAAAATGGAGAAAGATATGAGAAGTTGTAGCTTGTTTATTTTATGACTATATAACTTGTATATTGTACCAATGGTACATTGGATGTAATCTTATTTCATTGGTTAGTCCTTATAAATGGGTTATTATGAATTACATAATTTTAGATGAAATGGAGCTCTTGCAATGGTTTTGTAATGGGGATAGTGTTCTCTCAAATCTAAAATTTTGCTTATGATTTGTATTGAAAATCTATTTTAAAAAATTAGTGTTATTGGTTGTGAAAGGGAATGATGACCCTCTTGCATTTTGACAATTTTGTTTAAATGGGAAATGGAATATATGTCCTTCAAGTGTCTTTTACCTCTTCTATTCAAATGATGTGCAAGAAGGAATAGACAAAACTAATTTTACAATTCAACTTCTGTTTTTGTAGTAATAGAAATTGTCTTAAATAAATGAATAATTCACAACTACTTTTACCCTCGAATAGTTCTATAAATAAATGTGAAAGTGATAATTTGTGTAAATTTGATAAATACACAATTTTTTGCACTTCTATTATTGTCTAGGTGCATGTAAATTTTAACCATACAAATTTAATAATTGTAACATTTATTCTCCCACACTATTTGCAATTCCCTATTTAAATTGAAGACTTAATTAATTAATAAATAAATATTATATATATATATTCTGGTTATTTTCATAATTTATATTATCATTTTATAAATATTATTAATAAAAAATATTAATATGTTTGTATTATAATAAATATTAATAACTGAAAGTTAACTTTATTCCTTAGAGAATTTGAAAAGTGGGAAGCTTTTTTTTATTAATTATAAACACAAAAAAATTGAATGTTGTTGGGTTTGTCCGCCTAGTGGCCGTGACTAGCCCAAGTCGAGTGTATTTATTAAAAGGAATATGGTTGGGTGAGGGGCGCCAACCCCACCCCAACTCATATACATATAAATGGGGTGGGGGTGGGGTCGGTGCCCCTCGCCCCAACACTATAAACCCCCTGTAAATTAAAACCAAACCCCCATTAATCAATGTAAGCGGACATTTAACTTTACGGCCTATGTATTATTTCCAACCACAGTTTCATTTAATGTGTGGTCGCTATAATTTTATTCATGCCAAACTTCCTTTCATTAAAATCCTTTGTGTGTGTGTATATATGCGTTATTTACCAGGTTGAATAGTGGTATATATATATATATATATATATATATATATATATGTATGTATGTATGTATGTATGTATGTATGTATGTATGTATGTATGTATGTATGTATGTATGTATGTATGTATGTATGTATGTATGTATGTATGTATGTATGTATGTATGTATGTATGTATGTATGTATGTATGTATGTATGTATGTATGTATGTATGTATGTATGTATGTATACTCATACTGATGATATATATACATTGTGTATATATGCAAGCCTTCATCAAAAATATCTAAATAAACTAGAATTAAATTGGGAAAATACCCGCAACCCGATTTGGTTAATCTTTTACAAAGGAGATGCAAACAATAAGTAAAGTGACAATTAGAGGACAATCAAACCCTAGAAGAGGGATGCTAAAACTAATCTCCTCATCTTGTGAGTATCCACCCAAGAAACTTGAGTATCCTTCCATGGCTTCATCTTCCTTTTCTTCTTCCATAACCTGTAAGTAAAACAAGGGAAAATGATAAAATAGGTTTAAGAAATGAATATAAGAGATCCCACAAGGATTTATAGGGTTTCATTAGCCTAACCTAAATCTAATGGCTCAGATAGATTAGATCCAAGGGTATAGGATGAGCCCTACATCACTTAAGTGATAGGAAATTTAGTGGGAAAGTTTTAAATTAAAAGTATGGGTAATGTTTTTAATGGGGCCTAAGGGGGTTAGTCCTAGATGTGCAACCTTGACCCCTTTTATGAATTAAATTATATATTAATGTACATAATTCTAAACTAGAGGATTATTATTCTTGCCTAAATAAATTTGGAATATAATTAGGAGTCATTAATTAAATAATTAAATTTAAAGGAAATTATTGGGGCTAAGTAACGAAAAGCTAGATGAGGATTAGTTAAATAAAATTTTGGTACTTAGTAAGAGAAATTAAACCATAATTGTAATTGGGGATTGAGTAAATTTTAATTAGTAGTTTTTTTAATTCCAACTGCTATGCAATTGTTTAACATTTTATAATCAGGATTTAATTAAATATTGACTAGTACATTAACCTTCAAAAAAATTATTTCATAATTATTTCAATTAATTTTTTGGCTTCTATCGCTAGTTGATCAGCAGGGAAAATGTCAAGTTTATACTTGGTATCAGAGCTATGGGTTCAACTCTTGGACCTTGGGCCAACATGGGAAACCCAAAAACTAGTTAACAAAACTTGAATCTCTATGATCAAAATATCAATAAAATAAAGAATTTGTTTGGATTGTTGTACTTGCCTAGTGGCAATTTGTCGAACCCGATTAAGCGAAAATGTTGAATTATATTAATATTATTGTAGAATTATAGGGTAGCAAGAACTTGTTTTTACCTTACAAATATGTTGTTTGATAAGTCCTGACTCTTTCTGTTAGTCGTGTGATGTATTGACCTCAGATAGACTCTTCCCTGTTGGAATGTCAAATTGTGTGGTGTGAATCTTGTGGATTAGTGCTAGTATTTGCATTCAAGGGTCAGTTTGAGTAAATTAGAAGATTGGTTAGTTGTTTAAATATCCCCTTCCCTTTGTGGTTAAGTGATTTGGTTTGGATGTCACTTTGTTAACTTAATCCCTATATGGGAGAGTGGATATCAGGACATGGTGTTGCATTTGATCCAAGTTTGCATATGCGTTCTTAGATATGAGCTTGATGTATAGTACCCCTACTAGCAGCCCATGAATGGTATGTGAAGTGATTGTGATATAGACCTTTCTGTATTTTATATTCGTAAACATAAGTTATTTTATCAAGGACCAGCATTTTATTTTATAATTTAATTGAGAAGCTCTGAGGCTCCTTTTGTTATTTATATTTTTTGAGATATTTTCAAGGACTGCAATGTGGCTACTTAGCCATTTTATTTGATTGTCGATAATTCTTATATTTTACTTTGATTAGTGTCTCAGAGCTCGTTTATCTTTTTGGCTACTTAGCTAAATGTTACATCATTCTTTCTTGTCTATTGATGAGTTGGCCCTACAGTTTTTGTATTGTGATCTTTCATCGTATGGGGGTATATCCTAGGTTCCTTGTTTTTCTGCTTACGTGCTTCAAGCTATGCTTTTTTGTTGGAAGGATGAAACCTTATGTGTCTAGGATCTTGGAGTTACTCTTTCATCACTGAACCTTATAGAGAGATATTTATTTGTGTCATGTGGCCTATTTAGTATTTTTGATAGCAGTAGTTGTGATACTCTTGCAATCTGTAAGAGCTTTGTTTCTCGTCAGAGTAGATGAGGTTGGTCATGGGATTTTGTATTGTGTTTGGATTGGATTAACTCTTGTATGATTGTAGGTTTTATTGGATAGCTCTTTGTTTGGATGTGATGTTCCACTGGTGGCATGCTAAGTTTTATTATGGCTTCCTTTTTTCATTATAGAAAATATCATCAATTGGACTATATGTATCTTGGTAACTATGGCTAGAGTTAAGCCCATTCGGGCAATGTAATTAATTAAGTGTATTTGTTTTTCTCTCGATGACCCATAAATAGATCTACCCTTGCCTTAAAATTTAGATTGTTATGTATACCACTTTAAAATCTATTAAGTATTGGGTTATGTTGAGACATGTATGGATACTTTGGGGTCTTTCGACCTTTCTCTTAGAGATCTTGGTTTTGTATATCTTAAGATTCTAATCTCAGTTGTGCTTAAGTTGTTGCCTTTATTTTAAAACTACAAATCTTGGCCATACAGGCCACGATTGTGTAAATTAGTTGATGGTCCCCTTATATTTTAGGTCTTCTTGGTGGGAAATGTGTTGCCCTTGGAGTAAAATTCCCTTGTCATCTTGGTGCTTGCTTGGTGGTATCTTGTGGAAGTATGAGTCATGTTTAAAAAATCTCCTTGTCTTATTAAGTGAACTGATTTTGAGCCTAAACAACAAACATTTTTTTCTTTCCCAAATTGATCTAAACCTCTTAAACTCGTAAGAGTGAATTTTCATCTTTAATGGGATTTTTCATTGTAGCTTCTTTTCATGCTTTTGGACACCCACTTGAAAGTACATCAATGATACTTGTAATTATTTGGTAAACTTTTGATATCTTGGTGTGTTGCATATGGGTTGATTGATCTCTAATCCCCATAAAATTAATGATGTGATATATTGATTGGTCTCTTATTCCTATAGAATTCAGAATGTGATATGTTGATGGAGCTCTTATTCCTATAAAATTAATAATATGATATGTTTGAATCTTCCTCATTAAAATCTATTAGGTAATATGATTAAACAGAGATAATAAAAATCTAACTGAGAGGCTCAAAATTTGAAACTTATCAAGTAGATTTGAACATTAGGAAAAGAAAAAACATTTATTGGTGCTAATCTTGGTGGATTAATAGAATAAATTAAACTAAGTGAAAATAGTAAGATTTTTGTACTTTAGCTTCCCTGTGAGTAATATAAATGATCTTTCTGTCTATATGGAATGGTGAGATATCATGCCAACATTGGTGGTGCCCCTTATGCGTAAAATATGTAATATCATAATAAAAGGGATGCATTATTTAAGAAAATTTATAAGGAATATGCTTAGCAAGCGTAACTATAACTTGTGTTTTATAGTTTGGATTAAGGAATGAGTAAGTTGTTGAGATTTAGTGAAAATGTAAAATTAAACAACCCCGGTTGTATAGATGTCTATTGCAAGCCCTACATTTATGAAAAAAACATAATTTGAAAATTTGAGCTAATTGAAAGGTATCCTTAAGCTACTGTAGGACTATCTAAACTCTTTTGTGGCCTAATATTTTGGGATTTTTATATTCTTAAAGTATTTCACCTATATCTTGTTAGAGAGAACAATAAAATTATGTAAAATGATTATGACACAAGTTTATGCCATGTCTTTTTCGAACCAGGGCTTTTAGAGTAGTGCAAAGTTTTATAAATACATTAAGATTTTAATTCCTTTATTAGTGTGAAGTAATTGTTATTTTTGTATTGATGGACCCTACATTCCATCATGTCAAGGGTGGAAACTAATTGAACCTGTAGACCTAACCGCCTACCCTAATTCATGAAATACCTTTTTGATGGTGATGTGTTCTAGTTGTGTTGTTATTTCTTGATTGTAGAGATGTGTGTTTTTCCCTTGTAGGAGTTTTTGGGTCCTCATACCCTTTTTTCCTCATATCTTGAGGAGTGTGAGTTATGGACTTTTAGGAGTGGGTATTATCTCTTATTTTTAAGAAAAGTAACCTCCTTTTGTGCTGATTTAGTCCTTGGGGACCTAGGTTATTGGTAAATCTAGGCAACATTTGTTAAGGAAATGAAATAATCTTGGGAAGTTCTCTTGTCTGTGGAAACCCATATATTTGTTGTTTCCCCCTTGTCCTTGGTAAGAGAAAGTGCAAGTTGTTTTCGTAAGTTGTTACGCGAGTATTGGTGTGATGCACTAGTATATTGTAGTTAGACCCCCTCTTGTTTCTTGTTCTTCTCTTCTAGCTCCCTTGAGTGCTCTTTAGTGTTATGTTTTATGCATGTTTTCTCTTTATGTTTATTTTGAGCTTGGGCATGATTTTCTTAGTACTACCATGAAAATTTACTTAAATCCTTTCGAGTTATAAAAATGCTTCTAATGAATAGTTTCTTGGATTGTAAACATTTTTCACCTAATTTAGGTGTCTTCCTTGTTGTTGAACCTCATCTTGTATCATCTTAAATTTGTGATACCTTTGAGTATACTTTTCCCCTCGTACAAAATTGAGGGACGTGATTTGTATTTTTTAGCCTTGTCTAATTAATGAACATTGACGTGTAACTCAACCTAAGAGGAAGCCTTAAACCTTCTTATTGTAGTATGTTGTATCCTTGTGTGGATTTGTGGTCATGCCGAGTACATGGATTTCTTCCCATCATTTTTTTACTTTGGTGGTTATTCTTGAGATTCCTTTAGGAAATTCATGTTTTAATGTTATGTGATGTAGCATGGTTGATCACGTAGAGTTAATATGTAGAATTAAATACTTGTAACCTCACTTGAATAATGTTTAGCATTCATGCCTAATAATTAATAAGGAGAAGGAAGATTATAGAGATTCAACCTCACTTGTACTAGGAAAGTACAACAATCCAAACAACTTCTTTATTTTATTGATATTTTGATCATAGAGATTCAAGTTTTGTTAACTAGTTGGGTTTCCCATGTTGGCCCAAGGTCCAAGCGTTGAACCCATAGCTCTGATACCAAGTATAAACCTGACATTTTCCCCACTGATCAACCAGCGATAGAAGCCAAAAAATTAATTGAAATAATTATGAAATAATTTTTTTGAAGGTTAATGCACTAGTCAATATTTAATTAAATCCTAATTATAAATTTTTAAATAATTGCATAGCAGTTGGAATTAAAAAAAATACTAATTAAAATTTACTCAATCCCCAATTAGAATTATGGTTTACTTTCTCTTACTAAGTACCAAAATTTTATTTAACTAATCCTCATCTAGCTTTTCTTTACTTAGCCCCAATAATTTCCTTTAAATTTAATTATTTAAAGAATGACTCCTAATTATATTCCAAATTTATTTAGGTAAGAATAATAATCCTCTAGTTTAGAATTATATACATTAATATATAATTTAATTCATAAAAGGGGTCAAGGTTGCACATCTAGGACTAACCCCCTTAGGCCCCATTAAAAACATTACCCATACTTTTAATTTAAAACTTTCCCACTAAATTCCCTATCACTTAAGTGATGTAGGGCTCATCCTATACCCTTGGATCTAATCTATCTGAGCCATTAGATTTAGGTTAGGCTAATGAAACCATAGAAATCCTTGTGGGATCTCTTATATTCATTTCTTAAACCTATTTTAAAATTTTCCCTTGTTTTATTTGCAGGTTATGGAAGAAGGAAAGGAAGATGAAGCCATGGAAGGATACTCAAGTTTCTTGGGTGGATACTCACAAGATGAGGAGATTAGTTTTAGCATCCCTCTTCTAGGGTTTGATTGTCCTCTAATTGTCAACTTTACTTATTGTTTGCATCTCCTTTGTAAAAGATTAACCAAATCGGGTTGTGGGTATTTTCCCAATTTAATTCTAGTTTATTTAGATATTTCTGATGGAGGCCTGCATATATACACAATGTATATATATCATTAGTATGAGTATATTTATATAAATACATACATAGATATTATATATATATATATATACATATATATATATATATACATATATATATATACATATATATATACATATATATATATATATATATATATATATACATATATATATATATACCACTATTCAACCTGGTAAATAACATATATATACACACACACAAAGGATTTTAATAAAAGGAAGTTTGGCGTGAATAAAATTATAGCGACCACACATTAAATGAAAATATGGTTGGAAATAATACATAGGCCGTAAAGTTAAATGTCCGCTTATATTGATTAATGGGGGTTTGGTTTTAATTTACAGGGGGTTTATAGTGTTGGGGTGAGGGGAACCGACCCCACCCCCACCCCATATATATGTATATGAGTTGGTTTATAGTGTTGATGTTGATTTACGAGGATTCTTGGTAGGATGCGCCTTAGTTTTAAATGTTGTTGGATGTGTCGATGTTTTATAGTGTTGAAAAATCATAGGGGTATTGTGAGGTTGATAAGATAGAGGATACGATCTAAAGATGGGATAGGCCATTGGATTGAAAAAATTGGATGACGGATGAGGTCCTAAAATAGATGAGGAGGGACCAGTCATGGATGACAAGGGGTTAGACTATGAGACATGATATTGATATAAAGGATGGGGCCCCATAAATTATGGTGAGGGTAGATCTATATATGTGATGGATTTGGATTGTGATAAAGGATGGGGTTCCAAATAGATGATCAAGGTGGAGCTGTATATGTGATGGTTTTGGATTTTTATAAAGGATGGGATCCTAAAATAGATGGTAATGTTGAGACCCTATATGATGTGTGTTTTGATTTTGTAGTGTTTTCCTTAGATATAGGAGAGGGTTTTATGAAAGATGGTGAGGATGATGTTCCGGATGTGATGGGATTTGATTTTATAGTATTTGATTCAGGACAAGGTTCCAAACTAGATGGTAAGTGATGAGTTGGGGATAGGATTGATTGTGATTTGGATGAGGGAGATGTTGTTACTATACATAGTTGAGACAGGTCAGATTCATGTGAGATGCCCAATTCTTCGATTGGTTTACAAGATGGTTGGACGTCAAATTCTTTTATTGTAGGTTCCCCCTTTGTTATGGTCTCAGAGATGGTTTCTAAAGGCTACAAGGAGGTAGTAGGTGATTGGATAGTGGACACATGTGATATTGATGCATGAGGACTATTGAAAAGAGGATCCAAACACTCTAATTCTTCAAGCGGAAGCGTTGGTGATGAAAAGGTATCCTTGTGGGGAAGATCATATGTAATAATGATGATGATGTGACTTGAAGGATGCATAGTATCTATATAGACTGAATCTATCGAGGGTGTTGGGTCAAGAAGACACGTAATGACATCATGCGTGGTAGTTTCATCTAGTTCACAAGAAGGCCTAGGGGAATCATATGGGAGATGTGTAGATTGAGGATTGAGATGTCATTCTTTAATGGATTGGATTTCTAACTTTCTAGCCGTGGTGAAGGCTTCATCAAAAGTATGAAATGTGTGGATCTAGAGGGTAGATGAAATGTGATGGCAAAACGATCGAGAAAACAACTCGATCAATTCTGATTGAGGTAGTGAGAAGGTTAATTTATTAATAATGCTTTTCCATCTAGTGACAAAGTCAAAAATGGATATATTTTTAGATTTTTTATGGTAGAGAGGTCAGAAATGGTGATTTTGCGAATAACATTGATAGCAAAGTGTTTGAGAAATAACAGGGCTAGCTGTATGAAATATAATAAAGATTGTTGAGGGAGGGTGTTGTACTAATCCAAGGAAATTCCTACTAGTGACATGGGAAAGGTTATAATAAAGATTGTTGAGGGAGGGAATTGTACTAACCCAACCATATTCCTTTTAATAAATACACTCCACTTGGGCTAGTCATGGCCACTAGATAGACAAACCCAACAACATTCATTTTTTTTGTGTTTATAATTAATAAAACAAAGTTTCCCACTTTTCAAATTCCCTAAGGAATAAATTTAACTTTTGGTTATTAATATTTATTATAATAAAAACATATTAATTTTTTTTATTAATAATATTTATAAAATGATAATATAAATTATGAAAATAACCAGAATATATATACATACATATATATATAATACATTAATACTATTTATTTATTTATTAATTAAGTCTTCAATTGAAATAGGGAATTGCAAATATTGTGGGAGAATAAATGTTACAATTATAAAATTTGTATGGTTAAAATTTACATGCACCTAGACAATAACAGAAGTGCAAAAAATTGTGTATTTATCAAATTTAAACAAATTATCACTTTCACATTTATTTATAGAACTATTCGAGGGTAAAAGTAGTTGTGAATTATTCATTTATTTAAGACAATTTCTATTACTACAAAAACGGAAGTTGACTTGTAAAATTAGTTTTGTCTATTCCTTCTTGCACATCATTTGAATAGAAGAGGTAAAAGACACTTGAAGGACATATATTCCATTGCCCATTTAAACAAAATTGCCAAAATGCAAGAGGGTCATCATTCCCTTTCACAACAAATAACACTAATCTTTTAAAATAGATTTTCAATACAAATCATAAGCAAAATTTTAGATTTGAGAGAACACTATCCCCATTACAAAACCATTGCAAGAGCTCCATTTCATCTAAAATGATGTAATTCATAATAACCCATTTATAAGGACTAACCAATGAAATAAGATTAAATCCAATGTACCATTGGTACAATATACAAGTTATATAGTCATAAAATAAACAAGCTACAACTTCTCATATCTTTCTCCATTTTATTCAAAGGAAATATGAGCCAAAATCCACTTGAACTCAACCATCTTCGTCAAGAATCAAGCACACAACCAAAATGGGGGAGTAGGAAACACTCTCCACCTAAAAAAAAATTCCAATGAAGGATATTAAGCAACTATTTGCATATCTAAATGTCTTCCTCAACACAATCAATCAAGACATTCAACACATCTAAAACGACATAATCGAAAATTTTACAACTTTCTCAAACAACACAAAGGATTTAAACCAAACCAAATGGAGCAAGGACTATGGGAAAAACCCTCATTTTTCCCCCCAAGTGAAGTGGGAGTTTCAAACTAAGCCTCCAAGTACACAACACAAACAACACAATATCCTTATCTCTCCCTTGTAAGTATGCAACAATATGACCATGATTTCCTTCTCACTCCCCATAGGTGAAACTCCCAATCACACTCCCACAAAATTTATGCCTCAAAAACTCCCTTTTCCCTCCCTAATGGTCTCATAAGTCCATCTCCCACACCCAACTTAAGGCATACTACCCAACCACACAAAAACACATTCCCAAAACTCATACTGTATTAAACAAGCACCATTTTAACATTTACAAACCTAAATAAGAGAAATACAAGGATGGAGATACCTCTCCTTAAATCTTCCAAGAAAACTTCACTCCATAAGTCTTTGACACCTCAAAGCCAAGAAAATTCCCAAATGCAACTCCAACAAGTTCCCACAATTTAAAAATATCAAAAGGAAGAAAAATGAGAAAGTAACCCACATTCCATAAAATTTCATCAATAAATAGAAATGGAATGTGAGGATGATTAGGTGGCTCCATGTAGGATGCCAATTCATCATTCCTCCATTCTCACACTCAATTCAAACACTATTCCCAAGACAATAAATGAGCATGTAAGACTATGAAAACCCTAAAGACACTCAAACTTGCACACCAAGTCTTCCAAGGACAAATTTATTGTGACAAGTGATAAGGTGCAATTATTTTCACCCTTTTACACTCCAAAATGGATAAATAGGTCAAAAATTAACTCCTGAAACCATAGGTAGGGTTATCAGGTAAATATAAGAGGCATGGGACAAGCTTAGCTTGTCCCACAAGCCTCCAAAATTGCCTCCCAAGTCAAAATCCGAATTTTAAATTTGGGGTATCACACACAAACCAACAAAAATCTCACTAACATTCACAAGATTTTAAGGACCATCTAACCTCATAGTTATATTTTTGTCACATCTTTATTTTAGTTAATAAATTAAGTAGGATTAGCTAATTAAGACACAATTATAAATGTTAATAAGGTGACAAAAATATCCAAAAATATAAAACATAATACAAAAAATAAAATACACACAAAATTAAAAGAAGAGAAACATTACCCCTATGGCCACACATGTGAGGTCACCCCCCATGGGAAACCTCCTAACTAGGCATGCAAACACACAACATAACATTACACGAGTTTCCATGGTGACCTGTTGTCAATACCCCACATTCCGTAATTGTTGGTCTCTTATCCCCCGTAGTTTGTTGTGCTACAATTTATGGAAAAATTCAACAATAAATTTCTAGCCTTGTGGTTATATTAATGACGTTGAGATAATAAACACATACATATTTACATAACAATTCAAATCATCTAATATCATAATTAAACCAACGTTAGAATCAAGTAATTTACCAATTGTTCATTTTTATAACATTTCGATTCTACCAATCCATCAATTTGTACTAAGATCCTAACATCAAGAATCATCTAGAAATATCCATAAATCAAGTCCAATGTTTTAGCGCAATAGTAGAATTTAAAATATCAATACTGATATGTAAATCAAGCATATAAAATCCATCACATAAGTCACAACATGTCAAGAGTATAACACCTCCATATTGTCTATCAAGTAGGTTAATCGAATCGTATACAATAATGTACATCAAAGTCCTCACTACAACATATAGTCAAAAGCGATCAGAACACAATAGTTATCATGATGTCTCACAACTATTATTGGTATGCTAACTCGAATACAGTAGCAATGTTCAAGATTATAATCAATTCAAAATTGAAAACATAGTTCAATTATTGTTGAAGAGGAGTGGGCATTACACGGCCAAGACTTGAACTATACGGTCTTAACCCATGGTTGTATAGTCTTAGATCCTTCAACATTTGGGATTTAAAATATCCTGTGTGCTTTTCTTGCTTACAAATGAGCTTCGATGTATGTCACTTTTTTTTGCACAACCTCATATTTACATAAAGCTAGTTGTAATAAAGTGAAAACTTGAGAAAAATATACTAACTTTTTTCAAAGCATTTAGAAACAAAAAAGAGAAATCTCTTGTGTGAGGTGAGGTTGAACTAACCTTGGTATTCAAATCTAGCTGATGAATTGATACATGTGTTGCATTACATGCTCTCATGCAATATCAAGCTTCATTTACTTCTCCTAGGTGTTTGTGCAAGTTGGAGTGCAATTTAAGTAAATTCCCTAAAGTTTCTATCATGTCTCTTTACACCAAGATAAACTGCTAATTGTATATTATAGAAATTACCGAGCATCGTAATAGTGTGATGTGGTGTGCTTTATTTACATGACCCAATCCTTTATTCCTTGAAACTCTTTGACAATGCTTGGTATGAATTTGCTCTATTCTTAAGACATGGCTCTATGACCTATGTATACATGGAAATGGATGAATATAGACCCTTTGACATGGTTAAGTTGTACATATATGTAGGAGGGTCTGCTGTAGTTTCACTACAATTCTTTGGGTTGTGTATGCAAAAAAAATTCACAAATTATTTGTGACTAGTGAGATCAAAATTATTAATCCAATTTTGTGGAATCCACCCATAATTTTGTTGTAGAAACAAAAATGTGAAACTATGACAATATTGATATTGTGGAATTTCCACATGGTTTGTCTCATGTTTTGTTTCCACAAAAAAATTGTGGGCGGAGTCCACAAAATTGGATTCACAATTTTTATTTGTCCATTCACAATTAAATTGTGGGCTTTTTAATGATGCATTATTATATTATGGGAGGCCCTAATTTTATTTTGTAATCAAAAACCAAATAATTGTGATATTTACATTAGAATGTGATATTTAAATAAATTAAAAACTAATCATGATTTAAATATGATATTAAATTTATCCATTTTTTGTGTATAAATATAAAACTGTAAATATTTTTACTTAAATTGGATGCAAATTACATATGAACAACAATAATTTATTAACTACGATAAAATTCTCAAACTCAATTTTTCAGAATAAAATTGTATATCATTAAATATAAAGAACAATAACTTTACTAGACATAAAACTACCACCTTTTTAATAATATCACTTAACAATGTAAGAGAATCAAACAGAATCTAATGATTTTTCCATTAATAACAAACAATGGAAGTATTTGAGAGATCATATTTTAGATGAAATATTAAGGTATTGAAACTCGTCATTAGAATAGGATTTAAACCCTAATGGAATTTAAATTATTTTTTCTCCTTTAAAATGGTAACAATGGTGTTGTTAAATGAGAGATAAAATTTAAATAGCAAACTAAATATTCCCAAACAAAATAATTCCCATGACATTTATATTAATTTCACATAATAAACCATATACTTCATGTTTTATGTATTTGAAATGTCTTCTGGTCAACAATACAATATACTTAAAAAAACATAGAATGTATTGTCACAATTAGTCTCAATTGCTAAATTGTAAAAAAAAACATAAGCAATGCCCATATTCGAAATAAGGCTCAGAAAACGGTTATTGAAAATCTTATTAGATAATGAATCTTAAAAGTGTTTTTTAAATCATACATTTATCAAAAAATAATTCTTCCTATCTATGAACCAATAGTGCACAGATTGATGTTTTCAATATATTGGGCAACAAATACCCATAACTCTTAAATACCTTTTTTTTAAGATTTAAATCTGATATGGGTATTGCATTTTCGAATAAATGAAAGAAAGTTCAGATCCATTGAAATTTATTAGCAACATCTTAATACTCTCCATTCAAACAATTTTTTTATGAGATTCAATTACTATAAATAAAATTTGTATTTAAAAAATAATATTTACAATAAAATATTGATACAATAATATATTCGTAATAGAAACATTCTAATAAGGCCGACCCTAGGAAAATGAAATGATGTAATAAATATATTCAAATTGAAAAATAGATTCAGAGAATGTAAAGGGGTAAGACCATAAGAATTGGCTAGGAATAGACCCCACATCCCGAACAATGTGTACGGATTTGGATAGGAGGATTGTGGTGCCAAATAGAAAGTTGTGTCATGAAGTACATGTCCTGTTCACTATTATTTAATAATATGTCATGAAGTCGCGTGAGATCTATAGAGATATACTAGTTGGATTCTGAATGTAGACATTTGTATTAGAGGAGAATAATCAAACTTGGAATTGTAAAAGGTCAAGTTACTAAAAATTAGTGTCTACAACACTATACCAAGAGCATAAAGCACATGCATTTAACATAAGAGATTGATAAATAATAATGAGCTTAATTGGGATTCTTCTTATTGTATGGAAAGCATGGCTTTGAGCATTTCATGTGTTTCTCTACCATGTCTGCATAATAATAAGCACGCTTATAAGTTTCTTTTATTTCAATACAATCCATTGATCTTCTAAATGTTTTCTACCTTATTTATATGTTTTGTAAATATTTGTGTTGGAAATGAAATATTATATCTCGTTGTGGAAATATTGGATTTGCTAACATTCTAAAAAGGATTTCTTCATGGAAATGCAAGTTCACAATAGTTGAGGCACGTAGAAATATTTGCCTGGGATTTTGTGAATGTAAAAATATGTAACACATCTTTCAAACTATTGTCTCTACATAATGTTAAGAGATTAGGATTGATATTCGTTGGCATTTTATGACGCCTCTAGACAAAGCCCTTGATTTTCTTATTTTTAAAAAATTTCTTAAAAATATTTGATGCCCTCTATTCTCTATAAAATTTGGTATTCATGGAAATATGTCAATTATTTGAATTTGAAATGTAAAAATGGTGTAGAAAACATGCCAAATCTCTTTCAAAGGAATCCTGTAACTCCACCAAAACTGTAACTTTTCTATCACATCTTTTGCACACCAACAAAGGAGAGAGAGCTAGGCAAAGATCTCCTCCCAAAAAAATCTCAATGAAGGGGTGAACTCATTCCCCTTCATTGACCCCCGAACTCTAATTATGTAAAAATGAAGAGAGTTCACATCCATGACAAAAAAAAAATGGCTTCCACATAAAGACATACACACACAACAATTTCATGCAACATTAAAACAACAACAAGAAATCTGCAATTTTCTTTCCATAGTTAAAAAATACTCATTCTTATAGCTAAATGGAGAGAAGAAACATGGGCAGCCCCATTTTACCTAGTCTCTCTTTGTTTTTTTGATCTTTGTTTCCTACAATCACTAATAATACAACCATTTGCCTCATGGTTGCATCAATATGTCACATAAATAAAGCACATATAAAGCATCATCATCAGATATCACAGTACGTAACTCTATTCTAATTCAAACATTTACAATTGTTCATGATCATAATTCACATTTTATGACAATTCAAGCAATCCATATATTGATTATCAAAATCATCTCGGAATCACTAAATTCATAATATCAATGTAAACATGGTTAGGTTATACATCAAGACATAGTCGCAACTTCTATGCTTCCAAGATGTCAGTATATAAATACACAATGCTAATCAACATGTGTTATAATGTCTAATAGTGTCTACTAGGCATCAAGATAATCCACAATAAGAGTCAAATCATCATAGTAATCAAAAGTCCATATAGACTAAAAATATGCTATCCAAAAGAATATATCAATAACCATGTCTCTAGGTAGCTAGTAAGAAAGAGTATAACAGGAACAAGTGTTGAAGAGAAATGGGCATTACATCCCCCTCCCCTTAGAGTCCACTTCCTCCTAGAAGTCATTGGAAAAATTGTGGAAAGTTAGCCCGTAGAAAAGTGGTATCCTCGCAAGTAGCTGATGTCACATCAAACTGATCCCACTGGACGCACACCTGATCAATCTCACATCCTCGAAGTCTCAAGGTCTGATGCTCTATAATGCACATGGGATCCATAATCACTTGTCCCTGCTCCTGTATCTGTGATGCGGTCCAATCTAAAACATAAGAAGGATCTAAAATATATCTCCAAAGAATAGAAACATGGAAAACATCATGAACGTGAGAAAATTTAGGTGGCAAGGCTAGGTGGAAAGGGTAGGTGGTAGGAAATGTGACTGATACGCTCCAAGATCTCAAATAGAGCCACAAATATTGGAGCTAGCTTAGAGTGTTTTCCATAACAAATAGGGATCTTATGAGTTCTAACTCTTAGAAATATCATTGAGCCTACCTCATAACTTTGGTCAACTCTCCTCTTATCTACATACTTCTTCTGCCTATCCCATGCCACCTACAATCTTTGTCTAATCAACGTTACCTACTACTCCATATCATGTAACATGGCTTTCCCAAGAGATACCCTATCCTCTATCTTGTCCCAATTCAACGGAGTCCTACACTCCTTGCCATATAATGCTTGAAATGGTGTCATGCAGATGGAACTCTGAAAATTTTTGTTATAAGAAAACTCTACTAGATAAACATACTCCTCCCAATGTGACTATTGACCCATAATGTACATGTGAAGCATATCCTCCAATATCTAGTTTACCCGCTCCATTTGACCATCTGTCCCTGGGTGATAAGTTGTACTAAAGTTAATCTTCATCTTGAGAAAAAACTGCATGGTGGTAAAAAATGTGATGTGTACAAAGGGTCGTGGTCACAAATAATCTTATGTGTAATCCTGTGAAGTCTGACTATCTCATCCACATAGACTCGTGTAAGTGTACTAGTTATATAAGTGGTCTTCACTGGATAAAAATGAGCCACTTTCATCAATCTATCCACCGTGACCATGATGGCGTCATGGTGATATCTCGATGTAGGTAGCCCCAAAATGAAATCCATGGAAATGGTTTCCCATTTCTACTCCATTATTGCATGATGATATAGAAGGCTAGGTGGATATTGATGCTCGACCTTCACCCTCTCACACTCCAAACACCAAGATACAAATTAGGCAATATCCCTGCAAACACACCTCTAATGAAATATCTTCCTTAGTGAAGTGTGCATCTTCTTCACCCCTGGATGGATTGAATAAGGTGCACAATTAGCCTCTACTAGGATATCCGGTATCAATCCTCTGTCTCTATGTACATTAATTCGTACCTTTTGGTGATGAATCTCATAAGAATCTAAAGATATCCCCTCAAAATTCCCCATAAGGGGTCTCTGTGAATAAATCTTTGCTTTAGCTACAAGGTAGAATCTGTCCTGAGGAAGCTGCTACAAGAACATGGCCCTCAAATCTATAGCAACTGTTGTAGCCATGGCAAGGTTCCTTTATGAACTAAAGGCATTTGCAATCACATTCTCCTTCCCCTTCACATGCTCAATCTCCATGTCATACTCGCATAAAAGATCCATCTAACGTCATTGATGGGCATTGAGATTTTTCGTGTGAAGAGGTGTCGTAGGCTCATGTGATTTTTCTTGAGTGTGAACCTCATGCCCAATAAAAAATGTTGCCACCAAACCATGGCATGGACCACTACTACAAGCACAAGGTCATGACTTGGGTAATTGAGCTCATAATCCTTGAGTTTTCAAGACTCAAAGGAAACAACTCGGTCGTCGTGCATCAAAACTCCTCCTATCCCTATCAATGAAGCATCTGTACATATGAAGAAATCCCTCTGTGGATCTGACACTACTAGAATAGGCATTGAAGTGAGGCATTCCTTCAAAGTCCTGAAGGCATGATCACATCTGTCTAACCAAAAAAACTTCTTCCCTTTCCGCTGAAGGGAAGTGATGGGATGAGAAATATGAGACAAATCCTCCAGAAATATCCTATAGTACCCTGCTAATCCCATGAAGCTGCGTACCTTGGTCACATTGGTTGGTACTGGCCAATCAATTATAGATCTAATCTTGGAAGGATTAACTGTGATATCTTCCCCAGAAATAATGTGACCCAAGTACTGAACCTCTTACTAAAATAATGCACACTTCTCCAAGTTCCCAAAAATTTGTTTCTCTCTAAGATACTGTAGAACATGACAAAGTTGCTCCTCGTGCTCCTCATGTGTGCATGAGAAAATCAATATCTCATCCAAGAATATGAGCACGAAGCGGTCTACAAATGTCCTTAAAACCCCATTCATCCAACTCATGAACAATGCGGTGGCATTCGTAAGATCGAAAGGCACAACTATGAACTCGTAGTGGCCATATCTGGTGTGAAAGGTTTTCCTATGAATATCTGCCTCCACAATCCTCAACTGATGATACCTCAACTTGAGATCAATATTAGAAAACATTTTAGCCCCCTTCATCTGATCAAAAAAATCATCAATGTGTGGAAGGGGGTAAATATTTTTGATCGCTACTTTTTTCAGTTGTTTGTAGTTAATACACAATCATAAGGATCCATCCTTCTTCTTCACAAAAATCACCAGTGGACCCTAAGGGGATACACTAGGATGGATGAGGGATTTTTCTATAAATCCCTCCAGCTAAAGCTTGAGCTCAAAAATCTCAGGGGTAGTTATCCTATACGACACACTTTAGATAATTTTTGCTCTAAGAATGAAATCTATATGAAAATCTATCTCATATAGGGGAGGTAGGCTTGACAACTCGCCAGAATAAACATCGGAAAACTCTCTCATGATGTGATGATCATTCAGTGAAGGGCCAATAGACTCATTCTCTAATATGTCACTAACTATGATATCATACAACTGAAATCCTTGACGTGCACACCACTTAAGTTGTATAGCGGATATGGTGCAAATAGAAAAAGGCCTCCTTACCCCAACTATCACCAATTCAAAACCCAAATCATCAGCACAAGATATCACTTTACTGTAACAATCTACTCTAACTCTATGTGCAGATAACTAATCCATACCCAAAATAATTCCATAAGAACCTAAAGGAAAGATACGAAGATCCAAGGTCGTGGTGAAGGGTCCTAGCCCAACTACACACTCCTTGACCTAGGAGTCCATTGAGAGCTTGGCTCCACAAGCCATATCAACATCCTAACTGCGGCCCTGCCTAACTACCACCAGCCTGCATCTCTCTACTAAGGATGGAGAAATAAAGGAATCATAAGAGCCTGAATCAAACAAGATAGAGGTAGAAATACCACTAATGCTACCTGTAGTCTTAATCATTATACCCTGATGGTTTGTCTGATAGTTCTCAACCGCTGCATATATCATGTGGCTCCTAGCCATGTCACCCAATGTTGGCTTTGAAATGGAACCCTCATCCTTATTATTAGGGTTCTGTGGAAAATATCTCCTGTGATGCCCCAATGTACTGCACCCAAAACAATTATCTGGTCCTCTCCAATGATCCTTCTACAGACTATTGTGGGTGAACTCCGGTTGACTGGGATCTGGGTTCTCCTTGTTTCTTGTGGGTCGCCTAGCTAGAGGCCCCATATTACGCCCTCTCTGAGCATCATATCTATGTGGAGGCCTGAAGGTGGGCAAGTCTGTTGTTGTTGTAGTCTGAAACAAAACTGTGTGGATCTATGCCCAACATGAGGGGGAGTGGTCACCCCATTTGATTGACTGTCATTTGGACACTTTGAATGTTATCATTTTGGACTGCAAATTTTATCTGGTTCATAACATCATTAGATTAAATTAGCATGTAATATTCTAAAATGTATATTTTTTATTGTTACGAAATAAGGGATTAAATATGCAAAACAATTCCACATAAAATCACAATAGTATAAACTAATATGCATAATAATATCTCAGATCTGAAATAAAAGTGTAGAAAAATAAAATAACACAACATATAGACAATATTCAATGTGGTTCACCCAATTTGGACTACATCTACCAAGAATTACTTGCTGCGATTTTATTACAGGCCACCTCTTTCTCTCAATAAAATACCTAGATCTGTTTGAAGTTTTGTTTAACAAACTCTCTAGAATTCAAACTTGAACTCACACTTTTACAATGTTATGTCTCCTTGCTTCAAAGGCAATTGCTTAAGTTGTTTTACAGTACCCTGGGTACCAAAACCATGGGCTAAATCTGCCCCATCAACCTATAGGTGAAAATATTGCCCATATGAGAAGAGCACGTTTCCCAAGGTGTTGGACACATTTTTTGAGGCCAAAAATGTAATCTTGTGGCCCAACTCTACCTAGAACCCCAGTGAGAAAAATGTGGAGAGTGTATAATAATTATAGTGTGTAGTCTTCAACATTTCCATACATGACAAGAGGCTCCACAACATTACATTTCTTTCACTCTTATTCTTAAAAAGTCATTTGGAATGGTTCTCATTGATGTTAGTGTTTCATGGTTAATCAATTAAAATATTAAAATAATTGTTTAGACTTTTTTCGTAAAATATGTTTTAAGAAAATTAAAATTACAAATATGTTAAAAAAACATATTTAACTTAAAATTAGAATAAAAATATTGTTAACATCCTAATCAAGCAAAGAGACCCCGTAAATCAATAACTATATTTAAATTCAATTTTAATATATTGTTTCAATTGAAAACTTATTACAAATATAAAAAAAACTTTGAATATTAATAATTGTATTTAAATTCAAAATAAAATTATTAATTTATAATTGATTATTTCAATTTAAGAGTTACTATGAATATGAACATATTTGATTCTCCATATACCAAAATATAACTATAAAAATGTCTTATAAACGACCTTCATAACAATCCAAATCAAAGATAAGCAGTCTAATGTGTGGTTTTGAAAAATAAACCACACATGTGAGAGATTTAAAAATGAATTACAATTTATTGGGCTTCCATGGTCCAAATAAGACTAATTTGTTTGGAGTAAATTGAAGTCAATCAATTATCAGATTATCTCCATTATTACCGAACATATGCAATCTTCTACTTCGGTCATCAAGTCACTCGCAGAGCTTGAAAATTTTCAGCGACATTAAAAAGTGAGGAGGGATTAATTTAGTAGTTGTCAACTTCGTTTCATTGTCTTTTAGGAAGATATTACCTGGACAAAACAAACTTGACGAGGACACGAAAGTTTAGTCTACAGTGGCCAATCGAGTTGATTTCTTTCTTCTAATTATCTCACTACCTATGCAATCCAAAACTTGGGTAAAAATAAATTCCCTAGGGAATGAATCTAACGTTTGCTCGAGTTAGGTGGTTTTAGAAATATTAGTGTAATTTTTTAATATTATATTATATGTTAAAATAGGTAGACGAGAGTTAATATGAAGAAAAGAAAGAGATCCATACATATTACTTAGTAGAACTTTCTCATATAAATAATTTATAGACATTTAAATATTGATAATATGTTTCTAGAATTTGTGTTCAGAAAAATGAAATAATTGCAAACACAAATATAAATCTTAAATCAATATAAGGGCTGCGAAATGACTTATTCGTGTGAAAGGTGTAAGTTGTTGAAGGTGGAGATTTTTATGATAGGTATTAATTTGCATAAATCAATATAAGGGCCGCGAAACGACTTATTTGTGTGAAAAATGCAATTGACATTGAAACTTATATTGAAAATTAATATTATAGTGTAAAATTACTAAAGTACAAGCATCGGAAAACATGAAATGATTGAAGTGTCAACATAAAAAACACGAAACACTAAAATAATTATAGATTTGGCATGGAAATTTGACATAAGGATCTAGGTCCACCTTAAGATTTTTATTTTATTTAGGAGACTGCGACAGGCAATTGGAGAAAAGGGAATAAAAGTTTGGATCACTTATTTATTTTTGAAGGGAGTAATTCTCATATGGTTGTTGTGTAGAGCATTGTTCTCTTAATAAAAAAAATAGTAACACAAACTCTATATTCATACTTGTCAGGAGAGTAATAAAGTATCCAAATGCTTTAGCCAACTAGGCTTTGGATCTGGAAAATGTTCATGTGATAGGTCATATTCCTAAAGGGTGGTCTATGGAGAAACGCCAAGCATTTCACTGAATTCTTCACTTCGATGCATCACAAGATTGACTTCTTCCTATTGTACTATGCTTTAAATTGTTACCATGGTATCTCTAAGGATGCTTCCTAGTGTATTAGTTACACTACTTGGGATTGTATCTACTTGTAATACGTTTTGTGATGATTAATATGAACTTATTACATGAACATATGTTACATATCCTACCTTAAACAAATATAATAAAATAAATGTAATATGAAGAGACCGCATATGATAAATAAAAAGCTAACTTTGAAACTAATATGGTAATCTTTTTTTTAGTAATAACAACAAAGGTAAATATATTTTTATTGAATGTACAATTTGATTGGCCTTCTATTTTGCAATAAATTATATAAATGTAGTCCTCCTCACCTGCAATACCATCATAAAAACAAAAAATAATTCAATAAGACAATAAAGACTTGAAAATGGTGATATTTTCTAAGCAGGGTTCAAGTTACTAAAGACACTTAAAACCTTCTTGCTTCTGTATATTTTTGCAGTAGAATTTTTTCATTTGTGGATACACAGCACAAATAGGGGTACTTCTGGTAGGATTCATGGTTATTTGAAATTTTTGATGGGGGATTAAGCAAGATGAAGTTGATTTCACCAAATCTTTGAGAAGCTTTACAACAATTGGACAACTTAACAACAGAAAGCTTTAGCATAGCCAAAATATTCCTTCAACCAGAAGGTGTGCATCAATGGAGCCCTATATCTGCATGGTTTCACACAATCTTTGATAATTCAACATGAATCCTCGAGCTAAAGACTCATTTAAACATTATAAGAACCCTGATTCCTCATGCCTAAGATACACTCAAAGGCTTACAAACAATATTTATCAACAAAATGACAGTAAAGTGATTTTAAATTGTTTATCTCATTACCAGGGATGAAGGCTCTTCTCATAATGAAATTGTAAATGCCAGTAAACTAACACAGGACGAGATCCTGTGTGATTCAGAGGGATTTTAACATAAGATTGCAACAGAAACATCAAAACCATTTGAAAGACATTCTGAAATAAAAGCAGACACAATTTTTCCCAAGATCAACACAGATTAATTCGAGATCTATTAGATTTATCAGTAGGGGAAAGTTTCTTGAACAATCTCAGAGCTTGTCAATGGTTGTACACTTGTAACCATCTTGATGTGATCAAATCTAAAACACAAGAGATTAACAGGTTTCTCAGATGGTCTCTCAGGAAGATGGGATTTCTCAAATTTTCTTATAAGAATTAAACCCCCCGACCATTTGCAAGAGTATCCTCATTGCATTTATACAATTCACTCACTCACTCATCCCAAATTTCCCCCCAAAAGAAGAATATTCGAGGAATCCTTTACTTGTTACACATTTTTCTTAAAAAGTGATGTTCAACAAATTGTTACACCCCAATCAGTTGCACCCCTGGACAAATCATGAAACTGATCACGTTTTTCAGACCCTAACCATGATACGGGATGCAATGCCACAAAATTTTTGACAGTCCTTCTAATCATTCTTTATTCTTGTCATGTGAGAAATAATGCTTTTATAATCATTTTCAGGTGGCTCCGTATATAGCTGGATCTGACAAGCAATCCTTTTCACCCTCGAGAATACACCTTGAGAAATGAACTGCTCTTGCATGGATGCCTAAATTTGTGCCTCTCAGAAATGAGTGCCCTCCATGGATGCCTAGATTCATACCTCTCAAAATGAGTGTCCTACACTGGATTATAGCGAGTCTTGCGAGTCATTTGGTGAGGTGCAAAGAGGAGGGTCAGTGAGAAACCTCCAAATGTTTCCTTGGTGAAACTGAGGCAAAGGTGAACATCTAGAGGGAGGTTCCCGAAATGAGCATGGGCTCTCCACATGTTCAGGAACCTAGAGAATTACATCGGTTATTGAAAAGTCAAAGTATGGGAAGGCCCAAGAATGCATTCACAACGTGTTTGTTTGGCCAAGCATACACAATGATGAAGTGAACCTCAAAGAAGCCAAAGTTCTCAGTACAAAGAGGAACCAATGCGGAAGCCTCCCATGTGTCTCTTCGGGTTCTCTTTTGATATGGTGCCCAAAAATGCAGAGACCCTAAACAAGTGCAGGGGCTCACCACGTGTCTCAGTCCAGCAAACTTGTTGAAAGATTTTAAGCTTCAGTGAAAGGTGCCACGTGGCCTAGGGTCCGAGAAAGTTATCTTCGGCTGTTGAAAAGTCTAAGTATGGGCTAGTGTTATCTCAATTTTTCAAAAGTAGTCCAAGTGTCTACAACGGTGCTCTATCAAAATCTAAGGGATTCACATTATGTGAGGCATGTTTCCAAATAGGCAAATCGATCCCGAATCCAAGGTTGTATGGCCTGTAAATGAGTTGCTTAAAAAAGTCTCTACCTATAGAAAGGAGTCTAAGCGGAAGTCACTTTCATCGCATGTCTCCATGTTTCAAATGCTAAGGTAGAACAGGTTTTAGAGGGACTCCTCAAATGGAGAAATCAGGTCCGTTCAACCACCTGGAAGAGGCATTTTGAGTTGAAAACCAGAGGATTCAAAGTTTATTGGGCTTTAAAATGCTCCAGAGTACCCATACTGTCCTAAAATTGGTTAAGTATGCTGGGCAGAAGCGGAAGAATGATGAGTTAGTCTCATAATTTGCACGTCCAAAAGTACCAAAAGCAAAACACTGTCAAACAATCCGACCACCCACTTCCTCCACTTGTAACTTGAAAAACTATCACATGTGCAACTTCTTCAAGGTCAAATCCTGAGCACTTTCCCACATGACTGGGCTGTGCCATACTAGTATAACGTGATTAGCCATGCTATTAGGGCCAGATCGGGCCCAAAAAAATGTGTAGATTTCAGTTGACGAAATGTTGCATCAAAAATTAAAGGCACGACCCAAAAGACCTGCCGGGCCACTCATTTTGGGTCAGGCAGGCCTCCATGTTTCCTGAGCCCCATTTGGGACGGGAACGTTGAAAATTCTTTAACTGACTGGAAGGTTCCAAGTGAACACGACTTGAAGAAACTTGAATAATACCTACCCCAAAAAGACTAATAAATCAAGTTTTTCATGGTGTAGACATGGTAAATAATACCGTGTCTAAAAAGGGATCCTCGAAAAGTCCAGTGATTTAATATGAAAATCGAGGTAGGCTCAGAGGAAAACCAAGTTTCACGCATGTACGCTAAAGTTTCCGGAGAAAACGTTAAAATTTGTGCTTTCTGAGACGTTTCGGAACGAAGTGCGGCTTAAATTCACGTACCAACATCAGCTTCAGACTTATGGCCTGGGATGTCCCAGTATGAAAGTGACCAGGTAAAATATAAAGGAATAGAGAAGGCCGGTGTCCGCCGCGCACCATTGTCTCTTCGCACATCTGTCAAAGAACAAGCTTGTAGATCTAAAAGTCGATCCCCAATCTGCCATAGGGTCGCCACGGGCCATGTTGAAAAGTCTCTTGTCACCAGGCGAGTCATTGTGAAAGTTCTGAACTTTCGTACCTAAGACAGGCATAAAGCTGGAAAAAACAAAAGACTATACATTATACCTTCGTTGATGCCCAACTGATTCCACATGTCAAGCCTCAATTGCGTGCGTTTTTGGCCGGTGGCTCAAGAGACTATTCACTCCAAGCGGAACTAATTGCAAACAGGCAATGTCCCAGTAAGATGCCTGATTTTAACAGTTAGTGAATTTTAGGGCTACAATTTTTGGATCAGTTCGTAATGAAATTTCCATGGTGCCAAAACTATCACAAGGACTGAGATTCCCAAATGCCTGTAGACCACCTGACGGCCTTTTAACTGGTTTGCAACCAGAAACATCAAAACCATTTGGATAGAACTGACTGTTACGAAATATTCAAATGACTTAGACACATTTTTCCCATGATCCACATTTGAAATTTAACATATAGCCTGATTTATTCAGTTGGAAAGGTTTCTTGACCTTGTCGCTCATGCGAGCTTGAAACTCAATGGTTTTACTTGGTTAGGTGGAGTTCATGAAATGGGAAAATCTAAGGGGATCCTAGAAACATGTAATTCACATTCTTCACTCATATCTGATTTTCCCCGTCATTCTTGAAGTATTATTCAAGGAATCCTTTGCATGTTACCAACATTGTACCCTAGGAGGTGACAGATTTGGGTAACACAAATTTACACCCAAAGATGGTTAGGTGGACAAATCATAGGAACTGATCACATTTCTCAGAACCTCACTAATGACTAGGATTCCATGCCATAACATTTTTGACAGTTATCCTTCTAGTCATTTCTTTTATTCTGTGTGATGCAAGAAATCCCCTTTTTCTCGATCATTTTCAGGTGGCTTCTCCTATAGCTGGATATGATAAGCAATCATTTTCACCTCTTGAGAATACACCTTGAGAAATGAGTGCCCTTGCATGGATGTCAATATTATTCGTGCCTCTTAGAAATGAGTTTGCTTTGCATGGATTAGTCCTACATACCTTTGCTGCAAGTCTGATTTACTCCCAAGTGCAAAGAGGAGTAAGCAAAACCTCCACATGTTTCCCTTGGTGCAACTGGCAATGGTGAAGTATAGAGGCAGGTTCCCCAAATGAGTAACGTGGGCCTTCCACATGCCCTTTTCAAGACCCCTCAAGAAAGTTTCCTTGGCTTTTGAAAAATCACCGCTTAGTATAGAGAGGACCCAGTGGAAGCTCTCCACTTGTCTCCTTGGCACAACTCTATATGTTGCCCAAAAGTGGAGATCCTAAAAAAGCACTGGAGCTCACCATGTGTGTCAGCCTAGATTAAAGTTTTTGAAAGATTTCTAAGGACCAGTCTTGGAAGGTGCACCATGTGCTTAGGGTTGTCTAAGAAACGTTTGCATTCAGGCCATTTGGGGGTTGAAAATTCTAAGTATGGGAAGATCCAGTGGAAACCTCCATGTGTCCCTTAAGTGCATATTTCAAAAGTAAAGTATAGGGGTAGTGTCCCAAACAGGTGCGGGCCCTCCACATGTCCCAGGCCTTAGAAAGTTGCTTGAGAAGTGTAAGTATAGAGAGGAGCCAGAATGGAATCCTCTATGTCTCTCCTTAGCGTGCAACCGCTAGGGTAAGACCTAGAGGCGGGTCCTCAAATGCGTGTTGGCCCTCCACGTGGATAAGCTTTGAGTTGAAGCGGGCTAGAGAGTCTCAAAATGCCCTGGAGACCTACCTCTTTGCTTCTAACTTTTGATGTGGGCCCCAGCAGAGTTACGGATCATTTTATAACTTTGCTCCTTCATATAGAAAGGCAAAAAACATTACAAAATGCTCTGCCGACCCTCTTCCTCAATTATAACTTGAAAAACTGCCACGTGTCCTTCTTTGGGGTCAAATTAAGACTTTTTCCCTTACCACTTCATGTTTTTTTAACAACTAATTAGATATTATCGGGGCCGCAAGCGCCAGTTTGGGATTATTTACAAATATGAAAAAAGTGACAAGTTTTACACAAAAGACCCATCTAATCCGCATCCAATCAGAAAGCACCACGTTTCCACGGATGTTGGGACAAAAATTGATAGGGAAAACATGACAATGGAAAAATAGAAGCAATGGGAAACCCTGAATTCACGCCCTAAATTTCAGATTCTTCCTGATGGACAGAGAAACGGTAACACAATATCTGGACTCAATGTGATCCTCAACCAAAGGAAAGGATTGATCATGGAAACCAAATGAAGGAGAGGGATTTCACACATCAATACAGGTAGACAAAGATAACTTCAAACCATGTGGATTGAGATGTTTTTAAATGGATAGGGTTATATTAAATTGAGCACCAACATCGACTCCGAATCAGGGGATGGGAAATCCCTATGAGTTCCAGAAGAAAAATAGACAATGTGTAAAAAATCCATTTGGAAAACGAAGTCAATAATAATCTTGCAGATCAGAAAGACAATAACCAAATTCTCTTAAGATCAAACCGAGAAACCAAAAAAAATTGGTCACTAGGGACTAGAAAAAATCAAACATGAAAAAACATGAAAGTGGAAGTAAAAACAAAAGACTATACATTATACATATAATGAATGCACCTTGATTCAGAAGAAAACAATCAAGGAAAATTTTAAAGTGCCTTTGATTTTAGATATGACCGTGCTAAGCAGTTCTAATACATCTTTAACAATTGTTCATATGATTTTTTCTCTTTTCCAACCAAGTTGTTATCTGACCACATTTTCTTAGGATTATCCTTTGTGCCTAGGTCAATTTTTTCAACATCTCTTGAGGATAGCATCCAAAATAAAATTCCTAAGAAAATCAACATACTCATGATATCCGCATTGATCCATTTCATACTCCAAAAAAACAACATAGCTGACAAAGTTATCAACATTAATGTCTACATGAAATAATTCATAAGAATCATTATCAGGGTCCTCAATGATATATAACATTTTATTTTCACCATGTTTAACTTTAGAAGGCTACCATCAATTGGTATGGTGGCATAAGACATGCCCATTTGCACACTTCCACCTACACTAGTTGCCAACTTTTTGGATAATAATATTTCCCCATTTAGTAGGACAATCCACGATTACTACATTCAAATTTAAGTACTTGCTTGGATAACCTGCCAATGGAACTACTAAACCCTTGACACATCCAGACCACTGGCACCTCTCTTGAATCCATGGTAGTGCATTTCCTATAATTTAGTGTTACTTTAATATTTAACTCATTAATGACCTCTAGAGGCATTACATTACTTGTGGCTCTTGAGTAAAACATGTAAGTTATGTAATAGCATATACTTAATAATTAGAGTAGTGAAAAATGGATCCACATTCAACTGAGACTTATCAAAATAATTTCCCAAATAAACCTCAGGTGGTTCCCCCCAATTCCTCCAATGCTTGTGGTTTTTCTAACTCTACAATGGCAGGAGGAACCTCTACTTTGTTCCACATCTTTTATCCTCAGTGACCTATTCTTCCTTGAGCCCCAAATACTCAAACATGGGCTCTTCTTATGTTCAGGGATTCTAAGCAATTAAATAATAGGAAGAGTAATATTGATCTGACTCAATATTTGGGCTATGTCATAAGGAACATATTTGGGAAAGGAAATGTTAGGAGGAAGGTTAACAAATTCATTTGATGGCACGAGATTTTTCACAGTCTGAGCATGGGGAGGAACACAATTTTTTATTTGGAGTCACAAATCCTTTGCCAAATGCATCCTTTTTAAGGGGTTTCCTTGAGGGATACTTGGTAAAAATTGGTAATTTGGGTTTGGCCTACAGGCCCTACCCCTTTGGCATACCTTACTCCTAGTATTGTATTCCTTTTCTTGGGCAACTGTTGCCTTCATTAACAATTACCTTGTCCTATTATGAAGTTATTCCTCCATCTTGATTTTTAATCATCAAAGCCCTTAAGTATTCCATATCATTAATTGGGTATTTCAAAATGCTTATACCGTATCAATCTCAATAGCATTAATGGGAGAAAGAGGCAATACCCAATGGATGAAGTCCTAGAAAGTCTTTCTACACAGTTCTGGCATTTACCAGCTCAGTTGAGGTTTCTCCCTGCTAGTGAACTAGTGGAGAAATCCATCATGCATGCATCATCATCTAGTCTCATCATCATCAACTTCCTCAACCTATTTATTCTTCATCGACATGGGGAATGGGGCAAGAAACATCTATCACACCACTCCATATCATGGACCTCTTCAACATAGTAGAAACTCTAGCAGCTAAAGGATCAGGCACCAATTTGTTTTCCCGGGGTTGGGCTGTCTATTTATTGATCCCACGAGCCCTTACCCCCTGTCATCTGATCTATGATCACCTATGGGATGATTTCCAAATATTTCTTGACCTTGTGGCTTGTGCTGACCTTGGGAACCTTGTCCAATCCCCTTCTCTTCTCTAGCCAGTTTGTAAGATATTTCTTTAACAACTCTGGCCAAAGTTTTTACAACCTCTTCTAGATCCACAGACTTACTTAACCGAGGCTTCTCTGGATTGATCAGCTTGATACCTTCCATCTTAGGAGGCTCTACAAACTTGCTTTGATATTATTTTCAATCTGCAAAGCCATGGTGAAGGGATTGCCTCAAACTTCCTTGGGTTTTTGTCCCTTAAATAATAGGCAGCCTTTTTGTCAAAAGCATTAGAATATTTTATCAGACATGAAACATCACTTGGCTTTAGGATTACAGGTAACCTATTCAAGGTCTTATCGAACCAAGTATTGAATTCATGAATAGATTCATTAGGATTCTTCTTAATATTTTCAAATTTAGACAAAAGAAACCTGGGATTTGTCTTATCCCCCATATTGCAATCTAAAAGGATTTTTCATTTTTTTCCATGAATCTATTGAGTTATCTGGCAAAGACTTATACCAGTCACATGCATCCTCCTCAAGAGTATGAATAAACAATTTTATATACACATCCTCAAATTCAATCTCAAAGTCTTCCATCATATTGACAAAAAAATTTAAATGTTGATTTCCAGTGATAGCATTATTCCCTTGAAATTTAGGCAGTCTATTTCTAACATCTTGTGGCACTACATTTGGATATCCAGTCATACCTCTAAAATCTATAGGTCCAAAAGTGTTGATAAAAAATGGAGGCCTGCGTGGATGTTGGGCCATATTGTCGTGAGAGGGTGATCTTACAGGAGAAACAAAATGATGAGGGACAAGGGGTCTTTGGAACATAGGAGTATAATTTTCAAAATGAATGTCCTCTAAAGACTCTGTTTTGTGGAAAACCCTATCAAATTTGGAAAATACAGGGACAGACTGAGAAGCACACTTATCAGACACAAATGAAGGACCCTCTCCAGTTGGATAATTCATATCTATATGAATATTACGTGATTCAGAATCACTTGAAGAAGAATGGTAATCCTCAACCACAGGTTGATCAATTTTCACAATGGATAACTCTTTTCTTGATTCCTGATCTCCAACTATTTTCCAGACTCTTTTTCCTTATGAATTTGTCTTTCCCAGTTCTAGAAACAACTTTCTGGTAGGGTCTTTAGTGAATAAATATCTTCTTCCTTCCAGCTTTACAAAGATTAGTGACATATTTCACTTAATACAGGTTAAGGCACTGATATTTATCAAAATTTAAATCAACATGGAGTCGTCACTAAGGATTTTAACCTTAGTTGTGCAAATGCATTATAAATTACTTGTCAGATATATATCAGCACTTAATTCCTGCAAATCTTAGTAGATATGACCTTCTTTTACCTATATTTATCACTGATGATATAAAATTAGTGTAATGACCACTAGAAACTATGGAAATATTACATACAGAAATTGTAACTTCACACAATTCTTACAAATATCAATAGAGGATGATGTTTAAACAGGGTATTTGTACTTAGATCATGTAAGAAACATTACCAGGGCCAAATTTTAGAATGCCTTTGAAGATCCCCAGAAATGGTGCCAAAATGGTGTTATTTCCGCACAAACTGGTTCCGAAGTTCAAATAATCCCTGGCAACGCAAATTAATTCCTTGCCAAAGGCGCTAAAATGGTGTTGTTACCACACAAAAAGGTTTCAGAGTTCAAATAATCCCTAGAAAAGCAAATTAATTCCCTAGTAATGGTGTCATTCAGGTTTTTTTTCTGCACAAATAGGTCTCGGAGTTAAGATAATCCCCGATAACACAAATAATTCCCTGGATTTCAAATACTCCCCAGAAATGGCACCAAAATGGTGTTGGTATCAAAATTGATTCTCCCTTAGAAGCCAAGCAACATCACTAATTTAACAAGATACTCATAGAAATACAAATCATAAGTCATTGTGTAGCCAGGGAAGAGATTCAGCTGGCTCTTTGCCACTTGGGCGTTGGAGAAATGGATAACACCATATGAAAGGATTTGATCTATCCTCACTACTTTAGGTTGTGCCTTTCAACCAGGGTAAGAAGACCCGTTTGTAATGTCCCCTTTCCTACGCCTAAGGCCTAAGGGCCAATTTGAGTCCAAGACTTGGTCATACCCAAGGGGCTTAGACACTGGGAACTATTGGGTATGAATATTTAGTCCATTTTGTTATAATTCTTCATTGACATATGCAAAAAGGTGTTTTGGAAGGACTGGATGTTATGTTTTGTTGTTAGGAAGTGACCACATGGTACTAATGTTATAATTTTGTGTTGGGGGGTCACTTTTGGACCATGGCGACTTAAAAAGGGAAAATTAACTTAAGTTACTTTTATTTTATTGGCCCTTCCAAGTGAAAAATGTGACTAGGGTTTATTGAGGCTCTTTTACCTTGGAGAAGTTATATAATGAGTTCGGGAAAAAAGGAAACGCATTCTTGCATACCTAATTATCTTATTTCATGTGCAACTATTGTTTACAAATCTATAGATTGTGGAGTGAAATCCCACAGGAACCCTAGCTTCGGTGGTGAGAGATCCATCCCTAGCTAGCAGGGAATTCTTCGGTAGTGAGAGATCTACCCTAGCCTATCACTTTGGAGCTATTTTTTAGGGATGATTTACAGAGATATTTTCAGGGGTTTTAGAGGAAATTTTGGATACATTTGGTGAAGGTAATCAGATGGTTTTCAAATCAGATTTATAGCAGCCATTTGAGCAGGGATTAGCATCACTTTGAAGGCATTTTCATCAATTTCCAATCCTTTTCCAAGCTAGGTAACTTGTTTGGAATATTGTAGCCTTTATTTGAGGGTTTTATAGTGGTACGAATTCAGATCTAAAGGTTGGAATATCATCGCCTATATTTATAAATGTTATTTCCAAAATATCACAATTTTTACACTTGTAATCAAAGAGTTATGAATTTTAGAAGTTTTCCAGCTGTCTAGGGCACGCTGTAATTTTCTAGCAGCATTTTACTATCTGAAAAATTCCAAAAACAATTTTCTTATGTTCTTTATATTAATAGCAAGATCTCTTTAAATTTTCAAGTAATCTGGGTGGATATTTTGGGAGATATTAATTTTCTAGTGTTCGCTCCCTAACTGTAAAAATTTGTAATAATCAATATTTTATTTGGCTGCAATTTTTCAACATTTTGGGCATTTTTAAGGGGTATCCCACAAGGGATATTTTAGTAGTATCAGAGCATTTTTTTCTCCAAGCTGTTGGGATTGAAAAATGGGAGACAAAGATAGTGAGGATATAGGTGTAGATCTTATGAAACAATTGTTCACCAACATGGTAAAGTAACAGGAGACTACCAATCTTTATTTGAGCTAGCTCACTAAGAGATTAGCACATGACAGGATTAATGCTCATGCAGAAAGAGGAGAAAATAGAAATAGGCGAAAACATGGTCAAAGATGTGAGGGTGGACATTCAAGGAAGCGTTCTCCCCATTCTTCTACCAATCCTTTAGGGTTTCACGAACCTTCTTTCTTAAAGGATCCAAAAGTTTCATAGGTAGGAAAGCCAGTAGATATTGTAAATGAGGAGTCTTGTTGGGAAAATTACCATACCTTGAGTGATGGATTTTATGACAACATGCCATTCCAGGAATATTACAAAATGAAGATTGGCAGCAAGCCTAGGAGAGATCATCAGGTACAGGTACCAGAGTTGCAAAAGAGATTGGGACAAATTTCTATTCCACACTTCAATGGTTCTAAGAAGTGTACTGCATAGTATTTGGTTCAGAAGCTGAAGAAATACTTCGACTTGAATCCTATGGGAAAGGAATATGTAATTAAGTTTTCAATATTACATATTGAGGGAGACACTCACAATTGGTGGCATCATGGGTTGGTTACACAGGGAAACATATACATCATGACTTATGCAGAGTTCACACAGAGGCTAGTGAGCATATTTGATAGGAGGGACCCTGATAGGTATTTTAGGGAGTTGGTTCATTTGAGATAGACTGGTTCCCTAGATCAATATATAGCAGATTTTCACAGATTATCAATCACGGTACCTAATGTTACGAAGATGAGGTTGACTTCACTGTTCACAGTAGTTTGAAATATGCTCTCGTTGGGTTTGTGAAGGAATTTGAGCCTTCTTCTTTCCATGAGTTTGTTAGGAGAGCTCGGGACTTGGAGTTATCCACTCCAAAGTCGAGGGTTCCACCTCATGTTCAACAAAGGGAACCTCCATCTAGATCATATTAACTTTAGCAGAGGGAGCCTCTATCGAGGAAGGAGGTGGCTAAGAAGCCAATCATTTCTCGAGAGGACAGAGATGAGTTGAGGCGAAAGAAACTATGTTTCGATTTCCGCAAACCTTGGGTTTCAGGACATGATTGAAGAGGTAGAGGGAGGGCCCAATTCATTGAGGTCTTTGAGGAGAGTGAGGAGTTAGAGACTCGCGAGATAGATGATGGAGATGGGGTTATGTTCGATAGTGCTGATGCAGGGAAGGAGGAGAAGACATTTCCTCAGGAGATTATAACCACATTGTCTATTACTCTGATGTATAAGGCATTTAGGATTAGAGGAGTTGTGCATGGTCAATGATTTGTGGTACTCATTGATAGTGGGGAAACCCACAACTGTATTGATGCCTCATTGGTTAAGAGGTGGGGATTATAGATAGATTATTTTGAGGGCTTCAACATGGTTGTAGCCAATGGAGAGTCTGAGGTGCACACAATGGGTTCCCCAAGTGAGCATCATGATGGGTAACTATACATTTACTAATGATTGCCACATTTTTCAGTATGGGAGTGACCAAAATAGTGTTGGGAGTGCAGTGGATTCACTCTCTTGGTGAGTTTTAGACTAACTTTCAGACGATGGGGCTGAAGTTTAAGTCTGAGGGCAGGAATGTGATTTTGAGGGGATTATCTACAGGAGTACCTAGGGTGGTTACAGATAAGGGGATGGAGAGGACTTTCTGGCATAATGAGGGGTTTTATTATTGTGGATCGATGTAGAGTATGATGGATATGGATGTGACCAGTAGTGTTACGCATGACACAATTATAGAGATTTGGGTTACAGGTTTAGATCATCTGAGTTTACCATTATGTTGGTTGTCTAAGGATTAGGCAGAATGGAGATTTCATTTACTTGTTGAGTACTCCAAGAACCGACACACTTGTGAGATTCTGGATGGTCACATGCAAGATGATACCTATAGATTGGAGGATGAGATGATACTCTATTAGGGAAAATTATACCTTATGTCATATTCATGGTTGAGGATGGAGATATTGTGAAATGTGCATTATTCTTTTGTGACCAAACACTTGAGCTTCGATGATACCTACAAGTTCATATAAGAGAGGTTCATATGGCATGGGCTGAGGGAGGATATCCTCAACTTCATATCGGGATGTACGGTTTGTCATTATAACAAATCAAAGCTTACAAGTTCATTATGTTCTAAGTCAAAATAGGACAACACTCCTATGTATTTTACAGCTTTTGGGCATGGTGGACATTTCACCCATGTACTAGTCAGTGGAGGGATGGAGTTGACTCAGTTACCTGGTTATTCAATAGGTTATCACTCATCATAGGAGGTGAACTATGAAGTGTTGACATTACCGATTGACCATGTACTGGAATCTTTGGATTTTTCCCCCATAGGACACGTTGAGATACATTATGAGGAGTTATACTCTCACACTAATGTGGGTCATGTGGGAGAGTTAGCATGCTTTGTACAAATACAAGTTATTTCACAGGTTGATCCAAGGGATTCTGTAGGATTCAGAGTGGACTTTTGTACCTAGGAATTGATTGGAGAGAGAGTGATGAGTCCTAGGATGACAACATTAGACTGGTAGGGATTGGATAAATTGGTAATCTTGATATGGGTACTGGTGGAGAGTCAGTTTGGGTACCATTTTACTTCACTGAGAACATTTCTCTCGATACAACATGGAGGAAATGATGACTACATGGGGTTTCTTGGTTACTTCGGATTACACCGATCTTTGGTTGACGATAGGGTGAGGTGGAGAAACTTACTTTGTGGTATTCAATTTCTGCAACATGACAAGATAATGCTTGGGGTTAAGAATTTCTTGAGAAGGGAGGATTGTAATGTCCCCTTTCCTATGCCTAAGGCCTAAGGGCCAACTCGAGTCCAAGCCTTGGTCATATCCAAGGGGCTTTGGATGCTGGGAGCTATTGGGTATGAATATCTAGTCCATTTTGTTATAATTCTTCATTGACATATGCAAAAAGATGTTTTGGAAGGACTAGATGTTATGTTGTGTTATTAGGAAGAAACCACATGGTACTAATGTTCTAATTTTTCATTGGGGGGTCACTTTTGGACCATGGCAACTTAAAAAGGGAAAAGTAACTTAAGTTACTTTTATTTTTTTGGCCCTTCCAAGGGAAAAATGTGACTAGGGTTTATTGGGGCTCTTTTGCCTTGGAGAAATTATGTAATGAGTTGGGGAAAAAAGGAAAGGCAATCTTGCATAACCAATTATCTTCTTTCATGTGTAATTTCTGTTTTTAAATCTATAGCTTGTGGAGTGAAATCCCACATAAAACCCTAGCTTTAGTGGTGAGAGATCCATCCCTAGCTAGCAGGGCATTCTTCGGTAGTGAGAGATCTACCCTGGCTTGTCACTTTGGAGCTGTTTTCAGAGCTGATTTACAGAGAAATTTTTAGGATTTTTAGAGGAACAGTTTAGAAGGTTTTGGATACATTTGGTGAAGATAATCAGAGGGTTTCAGATCAAATTTATGGCAGCCATTTGAGGAAGGATTAGCATCCCTTTGAAGGCATTCATCAATTTCCAACCCTTTTCCAAGCTAGGTGACTTATTTGGAATATTGTAGCCTTTATTTGAGGGGTTTCCAGTAGTATGAATTCAGATCTGAAGGTTGGAATATCATCTCCTATATTTGTAAATGTTATTTCCAAAATCTCAAAAAAATTGCACTTGTAATTGGAGAGTTATGAATTTTAGAATTTTTCCAGCTGTCTAGGGCACGCTCTAATTTTCTGGCAGCATTTTATCATCTAAAAAATTCCAAAAATAATTTTCTTATGTTATTTATATTATTAGAAATGTCTCTTTAAATTTTCAAGTAATTTGGGTGGATAATTGGGGAGATATTAATTTTCTAGTGTTCGTTGCCCGAACTATAAAAATCATTATTTTATTTGGCTACAATTTTTCAATATTTTGTGCATTTTTAAGGGGTATCCCACAAGGGATATTTCACCATTTTCTAACCTCTGTTGGTGAAGGATATGAAGAGATCCTTCTTTTCACAATTTTCAGGGGAACCTTGAGAAAATACGATCAATACGCCACAATTTAACTCTCACGAGTTGTCACTTCTAAAGAATGGCGATCTTTTATTAGAAAGGTTTAGGTTACTAAAGACACTTAAACATACTTGCTTCTGTATATTTTTGCAGTATAATTTGTTCATTTGTGGATACACAAAACAAATAGGGGTACTTCAGGGAGGATTTATAGTTATTTGAAAATTTTTATTGAGGATTCAACAAGATGAAGTTGATTTCACCAAATCTTTGAGAAGCTTTACATTTGAAAAGCTTTACAACAATTGAACTTAAAAATAGAAATCTTCAGAATACCCAAAATATTCCTTTAACCAAAAGGTGTGCATAAATGGAGCCCTAAATATGTACGGTATCACACAATCTTTGAGAATTCAACACGAAGCGTAGAGCTAAAGACTCAATTAAACATTAACAACCCATGGTTCCTCATGGCTAAGATACACTCAAACACTTACAGACAATATTTATCAACAAAATGACAGTAAATTTATTTTAAGTTTGTTTATCTCATCACAAGATGAAGGCTCTTCTTGAAATGAAATTACAAATACCACTAAACTTTCACAGGGACGAGATCCTGTGTGATTTCAAAAATATTTCAATGTAAGATTGTAATAGGAACAAAAGAAACCATTTACAGACATTCTGAAACAAGGTAGACACTAATTACTCTAATATTGACACAAATTAATTTCAAAATCTGCTTAGATTCATCAACAGGGGAAAGCTTCTCAGAGACAGTCTTAGTGCTCGTATCAATGGCTATACATTTGGAACCAACTTTGACATGATAGAAAATCTAATTGACAAGACATTAACAATAGGTTATCTCAGATTGGTCTCTCAGGAAGATGGGATTTCTCAAATTTTCTTGTAAGAATTAAACCCTTGACCATTTGTAAGAGTATCCTCATTACATTTATACAATTCAATCGCTCACTCATCCAAAAAATTTCTCCTGAAAAATAAGAATATTCAAGGGATCCTTTTCTTGTTACCAATTTGTCCTCAGAAAGCAACATGTTTAACAAATTTGCATCTGAAAGCTGGCTAGGTGGACCAATTCATGAACTGATCACATTTCTTGGCCCCTCGACTAATGACTAGGATGCCATGCCACAACTTTGTTGGGAGTCCTTCTAATCATTCTAATTTTTTCATGTGAGAAATCCCCCTTTTAATCATTTTCTAAAGGCTCTGCATAGTTGGTTCTGATAGGTAATCCTTTTTTCTCTCCAGGCAACACCTTTTGCATCTTTTGTGCGTGAAAATTTTATCATTTCATCTTTTTCCCTTTCTTTCATCTACAAATTTGTCCTGCATCCATCTCCTCTGGTAATTCTCATTTTTGCAAGTGCCTGAGTAATTACATCTTCAAAATATTGACCTTAACAATGCTTGGACTCACAAATTAAGTTCATAATCCATCAAATGGAACTTTACAGATAGAGATGATGAGGAATTTCATCAAAGAATGATGAAAAATAGTGTGTATTCGGGTATCCAGGAGTCTTGGAGTAAAAATGGTTGAAAACCAGACCCAATACACATCAATCATTAATTATACCCCTTTTCTACTTTATATCATAGTTGTCCACATGTGTCCTTGGCGCAACTACAAAGGAGAAGTACAGGGGCAAGTTTCCAAACAAGTGCGGGCCTTCCACATGCCCAGGGCCCAAGAATAACATCTTTTGGCCTTTGAAAAGTCTGAGTGTAAAAAGGAGCTAGCCAAATCCTCCATGTGTCTCAATGGCCCATTTTGAGATGGTCCCCAAGAGCAGAGACCCCAAACAAGCACGGGCACAATAAGTGTCTCAGTCTGACAGAGTTTGTTATAAAAGTTGAAAGTTTAGCAAAATGGTGCCATGTGTCCTAGGGTCCGAGAACAGTTTTTCTTCAGCCATTGAAAAGTCCAAGTAAAGGGTAAGAGTCCAGTGGAAAACATCCAAGTGTCCTCTTCGGAACTTCTTTCAAAAGTAAAACTTAGAAGGGCTAGTCCCCAAATAGGCATGGTCCCTCCACATTTCTCCAACCTTTCAAAATTGCTTTGAAAAGTTTACGTACAAAGTGGAGATGACGGAAGCCTCCACATGTCTCCCTGTCGCAATTTTTCAGGTGGGACCCTAAGGTGGATCCTTAAATGAGCACCAGCCCTCCACGTGTCTATGGTCTGCCAAAACTATACCGAATGCATGAATATTTTCTCTAAGTCTTGGCAAGGTAGCAGAAATCTCCACGTGTCTCCTCGGTGCAACTCCAAAGGCGAAACCAAAACGTGAATTTTTAAATGAGTGTCGGACCTCCACGTGGACAACCTTTGAGTTTGAAGTGAGCCTTAGAGTTTTCAAAGTGCCCCATCGATCCGCATCAAACTAGAAAAGGCCATGTTTCCATAGATGCTGAGATGTAAACTTGACGGGGTAAAATACACTCGTCAAACCGTTGAATGCAGGAAAATCACCATTTGAGCCCGGAAATGAATCTTTCTTCAATGACAGAGAATTTGGAAATGTTATAAGGCCCAAATATGATCCACTAAGTCGCATCCAATCACATTTTCACAAATATTTGTGACAAAAATGACAGGGACAACATAATGTGACTGTGGAAAATGGAAGGAAAGGAAAAACCTGAGTTTTATGCCAAAGTTACAGACTCTTTCACATGGAAAGAGGAACATAAAAAAAATTCTATACTTTTAAGTGATCCTCGAACAAGGGATTGATCATGGAAACCAAATGGAGGACAGAGTTTTTATGCATCGTTACGGGGAGATAGAAAACACGACAGAGCCGGTAAACTGAAGAATTTCAAGGGAAAATGGGGTGAGACTAATTTGAGTACCAACATCAGCTCCAACTCGAAGATGGGCACTCCCTATGAGTGCCACAAGAAAAAATAGCAGACCAAGTGCCAAAAATAGACCATTAGGAAACAGAGTCAAAGAATAATCTTGGAGAGCAAAGAAACCATAACCATCCTCTAAAAAATGAACCGAGAAACCAAAAAGACAAGGTCACCAAGGACCAGAACAAACAATAATACAAAATAAAAATGAAAACAAAGAACTATACACTATACAAATGGCGTATACCTTGATTTTGAGAAATCAATCAAGGAAATGTTTCAAATGCTTGCCATTAATAGGCAATTCAAGAAGTTCCCTGACTAAGTATTTTAGGAATAAGGTATTTTATCCAATTCGGATATAAATTGAATAAGGGCCCATCCAAAATGTATCAATATTCCATGCTTTCCCTTATATTCATGCCTGTTATCCCATAATAACACAATATCCCCATATGTATGAAATGCTAGTTTTAGGGATCACCTTACGAAATGTTCAAATAACTTCTTCAACTTTGATTTCAAGTTCACATGCCACTGAAGGGATTCACCTTCTTGTCAAATACTTCTTCATTTTCTAACTTCACATGCCACTGAAGGGATTCCCTTCTTTCTTCATCTAACTTAATAATTTGATTGATTTGAGCATCATATGGACTAAATTCTTGATCTATAATTTTTTGAACAAACTAAAATGGCTCGACAGTTGCAAATGAAGGGGTAGGAAATCTTGAGTTCCATATACCAACTCAAATGGGATTTTACTAGTAGCTCTTTTGACAATGATTCTTTGAGCCCAAACAAAAAACATCAGGTTCTCACCTCACTTCTTTTTGTTCAACTCCAAGGTTCTTAAAATGATCTTTAACAATTTTTTATTATTGGAATCAGCTTGTCCATTTCCTTGGGGATTGTAGTTAGAAGCATATGTCAAATTGATTCCATACTCTTTGCACATTTCCACCAAAGGTTTGGCTCTAAAACTCATGGTATTATCAGTCAATATCACTTTTGAATTGGCACCTCCATGAGTCCTTGTTCAAGCAATGACTTGCAATTGGCACTCCAATTTGCATATGATTTGATTCAACATGGAGTCCATGATAGCTTGGTGTGTTTCATTCTTGGTGGGGATTTCTTCCACCCACTTAGTGAAATAATCAGTGGCTACAAGAATCCATTTATGATAGCACTAGAAGGATAAAATATTTCCCCAATGAAATCCATTCCCCATTGCTTAAATAGGGATTCAACTGACACATGATGCAAAGGAAGGGATCATGAAGCTTTCATTCTTCTACAAAAATGTTGGCAACTTTCACATTTCCTAACCAATACAGTTGTATCCTTAAAGAGAGTTGGCCACCAATAATCATCCATCAAGATTTTATGTGTTGTAACTCTTCCAGCAAAATGTCCCCCAAAAAATCCTCCATGGAGATCATCAATTAACTTTCGGGATTCATCCTTAGCAATTCATCTTAAGAGCACTCCCTCCATATTCTTCCAAGCTAACCCAAAATTAGTAATGACATATTTCTAAGAGGCTAACTTAAGATCTCTTTTCTGAATTTTACTCAAATGTTCAGGGAAGCATAGATGTCTGAGATAAAATATTATATATTTATACCATTCAGATCTTACCAAATTTTCAAGGACATCCATACTTTCTCCTTCTACTTCATTCACTTCAATAGTTTGCAAGTTTCTCTCAATCATAAGCTTAGCTAGCCCCAAACCTCTTACCAATTTCATGGTTTGGATATCTTTGTCATATTCATGCAACTTGCTTTCCCATCTGCATATTTTGGTTGAGACCTCCATCTCTAATAAGATGTCTTTCACCATGGTATGGGGAACATAAGAAACAAATTTAGAGCTCATGATGTAGGTTCTGAAAACCTTTGTTTCTTTCACCAAATAAAATGTTTTCTTCTCTGTGATGGTGTACTTTAACTCAGCTCGTTACAATTCCTTACTGAAAAAGGCAATTGGTATCTCAGTCCCTTCATCATCCTTCTACATTAAGAAATATGCAATGGTGTTTTTTGAAGCAAAAGAAAACACTTGAAAAGGATTTCTATAATTTGGAGCTGCCAAAACAGGGGCATGCTTTAGTGCTTCCTTGATCCCATTAAAATCTTGAATGGAAGCCTCTTCCCATTTGATAACTTGGTCCTTCTTCAACATGCTAGTAATGGGGATGGTTAGCTCTGAAAAGAGTTTGTGAGAATCAAATCGGAAACGAGGCACCACGAAGTAGTTGCACTCCAACAGAATCGTGAAAGCTCCAGCGATACCAAGGAAAAAATTGATCAGTAATGGAAGAACTTGCTCAACAGAAACAAATCTTGCATAGAGGAAAGACAGCGGAGTGTCTTGGCATGCTCATAAATGAATAGAAAAGGGGTATATATAGGGTGTTGAGTAACCCTAGTGCATGACACATATGAAACCCTAAACCTAACCCATGTGAGATGACCCTCCAACATGAGAGGAGGACACATAGGATAACTCACACTAACACCCCCCCTTCATCGAAGCTAGGGTAGCGGTTGTGATGAGTCAGACGGAAGAGGAAGACACTCCTAAACAACTAAGAAAGATGTGTCAATGGGGCCCGGAAACTAAAGGCCTGATAAGGTGCCCATATACAAACACAATCTTCCTAAAAGAAGAAGAAGAAAAGAAGGACTAAATAGCCCTAAGAAGATGGGTAGCTGCAGAAGACCTCACCCCAAGAAGAGACCGTAAGTGAAGAAACTTCATCTCAGTGAAAGGATTGGTGAATAAGTCTGCAATCTGATCAGCTGTTTGAATGTACTGAATGTCGATGATACCATCATGAATAAGCTCCCGTATGAAGTGCATATGGATCTCAATGTGCTTCGTCCATTGATGCTGAACTGGATTTCTACAAATAGAGATAGTGCTCATGTTATCACAGTAGATAATGGTAGGCCGCTGAAAGTGGATGCCAAACTCTGTCAGAATACCCTGTAGCCAAATAGCTTCTGTGGCAGCGTTGACTGCTCCTCTGTATTCTGCCTCTGTAGATGATATTGCAATTACATTTTGCTTCTTGCTAGACCAACTAATAGGACCCGAACCAAGAGAGAAACTGTAGCCAGAAGTAGATTTTCGATGATCTAAGTCACCGGCCCAATCAGAATCTGTGAACCAAATCAAGTCAATATCAACCCCTCCATGATAGTGTATGCCATCATCATAAGTGCCACGAACATAATGAAGGATCCGTTTAGCTTCTTTCCAATGCAGCTCATGTGGCTCCTGCATGAATCTGGACACGATCCCAACAGCATATGATAAATCCGGTCGAGTGTGAGTCAAGTAGATCAAGCTCCCAACTAACTGTCGGTAAAGAGTACCATCAACCAAGGGAGTAGAGCAATCTGAAACCAACTTAACCTCGGAAAGAAAAGGAGTAGGAGAAGACTTGCAATCAGACATCTGAAACCGAGCTATCAAATCAAGAGCATACTTAGGTTGCGAAATCAAGATTCCCGAGTCAGATTGTGAAATCTGGATCCCAAGGAAGTAATGAAGAAGACCTAAGTCAGTCATGGAAAACTTGTTGGCTAAGGCGATCTTCACAGAATCAATAATAGAGGAAGAGCTGCCTGTGATCAACAAGTCATCAAAAAATAGAACAAGAATGAGTATGGAGTCATCTTGCTGTAGAATATAAACATTTGGATCAGAGTGACACCTAGTAAACCCTGATGTAAGTAAGAAGGAGTCCATCTTGGCATACCAAGCCCGAGGGTCTTGTTTAAGGCCATAAAGAGACTTCTTTAACTTACAAACGAAGGAGGAATCTTGGACATAACCCGGAGGTTGTTCCATATAGATCTCTTCCTCTAGGTCACCATGAAGGAAGGCACTCTTAACGTCCATTTGATGGACTTTCCATCTGTTTGTTGTGGTAATGGCTAGGGTCAGTTGAATAGAAGTCATCTTCGCAACCGGAGCAAAGGTTTCTGTATAATCAACCCCAGCTATCTGGGAGAAACCCTTAGCTACTAATTGCACTTTAAACTTTTCGACGTCTCCATCCACTCCATACTTTGTTCGGAACACCCACTTACACCGAACGATTTTTCTTCCTTTTGGAAGAGTGGTGAGGTCCCAAGTATCATTCTTCATGAGAGAGGAATACTCCTCATCCATAGCAGAATCCCACTCAGGAATACCAGAAGCCTCCCGGAAAGACTGTGGATCAGAAGCAGAGGCGAAGAAGGAGTGGGGTCCAATGAAATCTGAGCGAGTACGTCTCATATCCGAAGTATCTCCAACTAAATCTCCAGCACTTTGCAAAGTTTTCCTAGCCCAAAGGGGACCAGGAGGATCAGGCTCAAAGTCAGAAGATTCTTCACTTGAGTGAGAAGGGACATAGTCCTCATCATCACTACTGTCAGAATCATAAGACTCAAAGGTCTAATGGTCAGGAGGGTCCAGAAGAGGAGCACGCTCAACAATATCATCATCTGATGAGTCATAATCCGAATCAGCAAGCTGAAGAACCTCAATAGGTGGAGAAGTAGAAGTCGAAGAGGACTCATCGAACTTAACACTTCTCTCAATATATAGCTCATGAGAAGTAGGATTCATCAATCGATATCCCTTCACGCCATCAGGATACCCTACAAAGATACAAGGTTTGGATTGTGGTTCCAAGGCCTTGCGTTTCTTCTTAGGAATCCGAGCCATAGCCTTGGATCCGAAGACTCGAAAGTGCCCAACATCAGGCTTGCATCCAAACTAGGCTTCAAAGGGTGTCATCCCTCTTACTGCCTTGTGTGGAACACGTTTCTGAATGTAATTTGCACAATTCACCGCTTCGGCCCAATACTGCGGAGGAAGAGACTTCGAGTGAATCATACAAGTGGCCATCTCCTTAAGAGTACGGTTCTTTCTTTCTGCGACTCCATTCTGTGAAGGGCTATAAGCAACTATATGCTGCAGAGAGATCCCTTCAGAAGTACAGAAATCCATGAACCTATTGTTTACATATTCACCTCCATTGTCAGTTTGGAGAATCTTGATAGACCGTTCCGCCTGTTTCTCAGCAAGAGCCTTAAAGTCCTGAAAATGTTCAAAGACTTCAGACTCAAGCTTAAGAAAATATACCCAAGTATATCGCGAATAGTCATCAATGAAGGTTAGCACATAAAGAACTCTAGTAAACGAAGGAGAAGGAAATGGACCAGAAACATCACTGTGAACAAGATCCAAGGGATGAGTGGCTCTCCAGGCTTTTCCTTTATCAAAGTTCTTTTCAGGATGCTTTCCAAGGGTACAACCCTCACAAAGACCCTTAGAAAACTTGACGTGAGGCAACCCGTTGACCATTTCGTTTTGACTCAATTGTTCAAGGTAGCGATAGTTTAGATGTCCAAAACGCTCATGCCATAGCTTACTAACCTCATTTGCATGAGTGAGCAAGGCAGTGGGCCTAGAATCATAAGTAAAGTGGGAGAAGGTGTACAACCGTGAATAGTGATCTGCCTTTCCCTCAGCCACTGTAGTGTCATTGTTAACCTCACGAATAATCACCGAGTTAGGACCAAATTCCACTCGCATTCCTTCACCAAGGTGAGTAATTTGGTAAACTGATAGGAGATTGGTAGAGAGATTAGGAACACTCAACACTTGGTTAAATGTTCCCCCATCCATCTCTACCGATCCACTACCGCAAACCGACACTGTCGTGTCATTACCCATCATGATTTGGGACATTCCACAAGGTTTGATGTTGGAAAACTCAACATGCGAAGAACCCATGTGGTACGAGGCACCAGAATCTATAATCCATTTCGATGAAGGAGCAACTTTGGCTACAAGGTCCTTTCCTTTCTTCTTATCATTTCTAGCACCTTTTGCAGCAGAAGACTCGGCCTTCGGAGCCCTTTGTTTTATTGATTCAGGAACACTTATTTTATTTTTCTCAAGTAAATGAGATAAGTGATCAATCTGTTTCTTAAAATAGTGTTGCTCGTCGTGACCAGTCTTCTTGCAATAGGAACACAAATACTTTCTTTTCTGCGCCCTAGGCTCAGAAGTCGAAGTGTTTGTGTCATTTTTAGGTTTGATCTTGGTTTCTTTCTTAGGTTGATCCTTAGTTTCTTTCTTCTTTTTAGTCTTCTTTCCCTTGCTGGTACTTGCTACAAGGGCATGTGACTTGGACTTGAGAGACCCCATTTGAATGAGTTTGTCATGTTCTCGAATGAGTTGGGACGAAAAATAGTCAAAGGAGGGCATCATCCAAGTATCACCCAAAGCAACTTTTGTAGCGTAGAAAGTTGACACGAAGATAGAGTACTCGGGACCTAGTTTAGAGAGAATCGACAAGATCAGTTGAGAATCTTTCTTTTCTACTTGACATCCTTTTAACAATAATCTAATGTGGACAAATTTTGAGAAGAAGGCTTGTAGGTTTTCAAAGTCACTAGGATTTAACCCTAGTAGTTCGTTTTCCAACTCATGCGCTCTCATGTCATCTAGTTGTCCAAACATCGTATCCAACGTTTTCCACGCAGATGTAGGTGTTTCAGATGCCTCAATGTGGAAGAGCAAGTCAGGAGAAACGAACATGCAAAGAAGACCTAAAGCTTCATCACTACGGTTTAACCACTTAGATTTTTCAGGTTCGTCGTCTGGTTCAGTTTCAGTTCCCATGGTGATGCGGTATAACCCTTTACCCCTTAGTTTCATTATTATTTTTTATCTCCATTCGAAAAAGTTGAATGGTGTAAGCAAAGGAATTGAAAGTGCATCCATAGTGAAAGAGAGAGAGAAAGAAATGTAGAAAAGAAACACAACCACCCAGGACAATAACAAACCCCCTGCTTTCGGCACTTTATAGTTTAGTGCGTTGATTACAATCGGGTCCGTGTATGCGGTTTGAAACACTTGGTAACTCGTCTTGCAATTAGCGTAATAACACGCAAGAGGGGAGACCACAACAGTGTTTCGTGGAGCGCAACAAAAGAGGAACACCGTAAACAAGCACAAGCAAAAAACAGAAAGGAGGCGAAAGCCAACCCTGGTGGTGAGAAAAAATGTCTCAAGTCGTAAAAGGAAACCCCCTTCCTACAGACTATGGCAGTGGTGCTCGCTAGTTGCAAGCAATAATAAGGGTGAAATACAAGGTTTTAAAGGAACTTAAGGAGTTCAGATAATCTTTAGAATGACGAAAAAGAGCTCGGAAGAAAAAAAGGTGCTCATAGTGATGCTGCACACTTGAGCACACGATTAGTGAAAAAATTTGACAAGAACACCTAAATTTTACCGTTTGGAAATGCCCAATTTTGCTAACTTTAGAGCTATTGGAGTTTTTTTCTTAAACGATAAAAAAAGGGTTATTGAAAGAATGATTTTTAAGTTACTATCAATCGTAAATGAGATAGTTTCATCTGTAATTAAGAAAAAAATATATTTAATCAAATTAAATCTAATTAATTACAAAAACTAATTAAGATCTAAAAAATTAAATCCTAATTAAGATAATTGATTTGATTTAAATAAATATAAAAAATTAAAAAATTAAGATCTATGCAGATCTATAAAGAAAACTAATTATCTTTATTAATAGAAGGAGATTTTTAAAAAACTTAAGGTTATAAAAAAGCAATTTTAAAAAAAACTTACCAAAGAGATACTTACAGCTTGTTTGTTTTTAAACGATTTAAAAAAGCTTTTAATAAATAGAAACTTAAAGAACTTACCAAAAAACTTAAAAAAAATTACCACATTTTGTTTTAAAAGGATTGCCACGTTGAAAAAGTAAGAAATCTTTACCAAAAAATGTGAAAGGAAAAACTTAATGTTGTTTGTTTGCAGGCCGTAGAATGGGAAGGAACTATTGTTACAGACTCACAGCACCCCTGGATGCAGATCAGGCTTCTAGGTTGATCACTCTAGCATCTAATGTGATTCCACAACATGGAAACCTCTCTCCAAGTGTGGGGACTTGTAAAACTGAGAGAGGAATCTCCAGATTAGAGGCTGGTTCCTCAAACTCCTCTGATTTATATCTAATGCTTGCACAACTACAGAGGTTCATATCCTAATCCTACTCTAACTTGCAAGGAGACAGGGGTAGAAGTGCAAAAATTGAAACTAACTAACGATGGTGATGCACCAAAAGGAGTGGTGAAACATATTTGTCATGCAAATAGACATAGATCAAAGTTCACAGCATAAAACATACACAGACTGATAAGGTATAATTTAGGATTTGAAATGAAACAAATAATACAAACAGAGGACTGAAACTCATTCACAGAGCTTGCATTATCATTTCAATGTCAAAAAACATGCATTACACCCTCAGAGAGGTAAAAGAAAACTATTACAATATTTGGAGAGGTCTGATCATTGCATCAATCACTTGCTGGAGGTGAAAGAAGAATTCTGCTATGCCCAAAAATGTTCCCCCTTCAGAAATGAGCCAAATCTAGCTTTTACATTGCATGGGTCGAGCCCAGGGGACAGAAAATGTACAAAAACATGAGAGCCCATCCCTTCTTGACTGTAGGTGCATTAAAACACCATGGGGGACCTTAAAAACCCATACCCTATCATTTTGACCGGATTATAGGAGAATGCGACCCATTCTGCATTAAATCTGGTCGTTGGAATGTCACTTCTGGCCATGAACACGTGTCAGATCTGTTTCTCAATTTTCTCTCTCCTATCTATACCAAAACTCAATATTAACCCCAAAATAATGTAGATAATTTCACAGGCTTTCCGTTGATATAAAGAACGTGCAAATCCGAGCTCTGGATCGAAAGATATGTCGATCTGAAGATTTAGGGCATAAAACAGGTGAAAATGCGTTTTTGAAAATTTTCCCACGCTCTGCCACCTGGATGACACATGGCACGCGCTGATTGGATATGTAATTCTCTCTCCTCTCTATCTCGTGGGTTTTCCTGCTTCATTGGACACATGTCCTCTTTTGATTGGCTTGGGTTAGTGCTTGAAACCTCACCCTTTGACTTTTGAACTTTCTCCCTTGTGACACGTGTCGTGATTTGATTGGTCCGCGGGTCTGCCGGCTTTTCGCGCCCTTCACGTCTTTTTGTCCCGGATGTCCCAGTGTTGTTTGGGATAGAAACCTCCGATCCACCTGAAATAGGCTTCTTTGTCTCTCATTCGGTTGGTGACACGTGGTGTTGTTTGATTGTCTTCCGGCTCCTTCGGCTATCCACGTCCCACGCGTCCCTTTGTCCCAACTGTCCCAATATGAAATTTCTTTGTTTCAAGTGAACCGGCTAGTTTGCATCCTCCGTGTACTCTTGGCCCAGATGTCCCAGTGCGAAAGTTCCCCGTTCCGGTCGAACCGGTCGGTTCGCGTCCTTCGCGTACCTTTGTCCCACTTGCTCCCGGACTGTCTGGGACAAATTTTTCCATTCACCCGGTTCGGCCGGTTCGCGTATGCCGCGTAATCTTGTCTCGCTTGCTCCCGGTTAAGGACTTAGACAAAATTTCTTTCTTTCAGCTGATTCAGGAATTTCGCGTCGCGTGTGTACCTATGGCCCAGTCATCCCAATTGCCGCGCGGACTGCCTGGTGGCTTTTCGGCCGGTTCGTGCCCCAACGTCCCAAATGTCCCGACTGTTGCGAGGACTAGGACTTAGCCAATTTTCAAAATTCTTTCTAGCCCAAGCTTATTTTTGCAGCCTTTTCACCTTTTCTCAGGACTTGCTCTTTTAAACCTGGACAGGAGAGTTACAAAAATTTTGAGGGGACCCTAGAAGCATGATTTTTGCCCTGAATCCATCCATTTGCCTGAAACTTGAGAATTCTGATGTATGTTATCAAATCAACCCTGGGGGTAAATTTGGATAACAGGAACGCTAGGGCAGGGTAGAGGCCATGAAAGGTAGGGGCATCCACATAGCAGAGAGGACAAGGGCGTTCATGGGAGGGGTAGCCTTGGGAGAGGCAACTGTGGCACTACACAACAGTAGAAAAAAAATGCCATAGCAGAAAAAATGAGCTCCTTCCACACAAAACACAACAAAGACTGCCTTCCACAAAGAAAACAGAAAAAATGACCTCCCATGAAAAACATCCATGCAAAAAGAATACACGGCCAGAGAAGAAGTAGTCATGAATAAGGCAATTGCACATCGAGATGATAGAATGAGCTCGGGTTGAGGATGAAGCATCAAAAACCAAGGCTCCAAACTGTAATTTTTGACCTAAATCTCTATAAAACCATGTAAAAAACAACACAGAGAAACCAGAAATAGAGATCTAAAAAAAATTCTAGTTAAATAAAAAAAAAAAACCAGAAAATACTCTATTTTGGATTTAGCTGCAGCTAGCTAAAAAAGGTGGTAAAACCCTTGATTGCTCAAGGTATGATGAAAACCTACACATGCATAAAAAAGGCACAAAAACCAACACAACTTTCTGAGAAATCTTATTAGAGGGATTACCAAAATAATTCCAGAAAATAGTGATCGAAAAACTTGCATGCAAAGTAAAAGAAAAAAAACAAGAAAGAGTAATCGTAACTAAAAAATAACACATGCACATTTACCCGATCTCAGCTCTGATACCATGAAAAGAGTTTGTGAGAATCGAATCAGAAATGAGACACCACGAAGTAGTTGCACTCCAACAGAATCATGATAGCTCCAGTGTAATTGTAAGAAAAAAATTGATCAGAAATGGAAGAACTTTCTCAACAGAAACAAAGCTTGCATATAGAGGAAAGACAACAGATTGTCTTGGCATGCTCATAAATGAATAGTAGATAGGTACATATAGGGTGCTGAGTAACCCTAGTGCATGACACACATGAAACCCTAAACCTAACCCATGTGAGATGACCCTCCAATATGAGAGGAGGACACATAGGATAACTCACACTAACACCATCGACATGTATATGGTTTTGTCATGTGGCTATGTGGGTCGATGTATTATTTAAGTGTCATATTTTTTATGGAGTTTTCCTTAATTGGATCCTTTGTGGCATTGTGTAGTGAGCAATGCAAGTCAAAAAATTTATTCCTAGTATTTTACTGTTGTATTTGTGTGTATAAAATGTGGGCGTTACACGTGGTATCAGAGTGGAGGTTCACACTCTCGAACCTCTGGGGAAGATTTGAGTTGTGATGGTGTTGCATGATGGTGGTGGATATTGTAAGAATAATGTGATATAAGCGTGATGTGAACTATGTCGTAATTGTGAATGCACATGTTGTGTATATCACTTAGAGCATTTTTTTTATCATGTGGATGTGCTTGTGATGAGAGTATTATCTCTCCTTTTCATGGATTCTATGAAGAGTTCACGTGTGATGTACCGCCTTATTGTGTGTGAAAAAAGAATGTTATTGTTGATTTTGAAATGCTGGAGCATTTTGTCATTATGTGATATGTGGGTGTATTGATGTATTGCATGACAAAATTGGTGTAAAATGAATTATATTGTATCGTGATGTCGTCATTGTATTGTGAGGAATCATGTGCATCACCATGTTGTATTTAAATTTCCTATATGTTGTAAAGTTAGACATTGTGTTCCTCATATGTATAATTCATGTAATATGTGATGGTTCATATCGTGATTTAGGAGCATATGGTGAACATATGATCCCTATTGTATAGTGATTGCAATTTGGGTGCAAAATGTGGTAATCTGATGTATTATAAACCATAAAAGTAATGATTGTGTTTTACCCTATATGTATATACCATGCGTAAGACGTTATGGTTAAATTGTGTGAATAGCCATTATATTTGTGATGTAGTTATGTGTTATGTTGTGAACCCTACACTAACAGACCCTAAGGGAAATCAATAAAAGGTGTATGTTTGGAGTGAGGAAATGTGTACCATATACCAGTCAATCGATTCGAGTACAAGATAGGAAGTGGAGCCTTACATAGGATGAAAACCTACTTTTGTTCGTTTGGTATGTGTCGCACTTTCTCAACAGGTGTCTTTACGATGGAAAAGTGACAAGCGAGCGTGGGAATCTACAAGTAACTCTTCCTCGCACCCGACCTCCCGAGGTCGTGCCGAGACAATCGGTGGGGATGGAATATGTGTGGTATACAGACAAAATAGTTAGGAAATCTAATGTCTTCTACACACACTAGTGGAAATTGTGAATCTAAGGCAAAGAAGGCCCTCCTAACCTGAATTGGTGTGATAGATCGATCAACAAGGATGACTGCTCGAAGGCTCCAATTAATATCGAGCTCTGGCGTGATTCGATCTATGGGTTGTGGAATACGTGGAAAATGACCTGGGATAGTTTTGTGTATGTCTCCGGATAATGTCATATGGTGGATGGTAAATATAGTTAACTCTATGGATGATTCTCTAGCCTAGTCCAGAACTCTCTAGTTTTGTTAGCTATTGTATCTAGTAAAGATAACTGTTTGATGATGATAAGTGGACGTCGAGTGGACTTGAATACTAGTGTGCATAGGCCAGTGTCTATGTTTGATTGACTTACGGATTCGTTGGGTTGCGGGATTTGTGGATCACAACAATAGACTCTTCGTTGTTGTGGTCCTGCTATGGTCATGCGCAGAATTAGTTCCTAATCCCTAACACCCAGTAATCGTATGCTTTCTCATCCTCTATATTCAAAACTAATAGATGTGTGATCTTCTCAGAGTGCCTCACAGGTGTTCTTGCAACCTGAATTCTTAGGCTGGTATCTATATCTATAAGAGTGTCTCCTACATCTGGCTGTGGGACCAAAGGATCGCAACCAAAGGTTTGTTCTCTTTCAACCCCTTCCAAAATCATATGGATGTTACCTAGGGTAATCTGTAGTTTGGTTGATTCGACCAAAACATGTGCGCTTGGTCGTCTTCTATGTTTAATCCGCTCAACTGGGAATTCATTTGTTGCAAGCTTTTCATTTTTTGGAAGACTTGGATCCTAATATTTTAATCTATATCAGTTATTGCTGTGATGAGATTGGGTTGGGGCACGATTGACTCGAATATGTATTCCCTGGGCTCCCTAGGTTCCGTGATTGTCATACAAAAGTAACAATGTAAAACGAACTGTAGCAAAATAAAATTTAACTACGTTGAATATATCTATAGCATATATGATTTCTCTATTTTTGTATTTTCTGACGAACTATTTGAATGAATATAAAAGAGTAACTGTTAACATATCTAGAGTTTGACGATTAATTTAATGACGAAATTAAAACAAACAAGATAACTAAGTGTAGCTATTTGTCTGTGCAATTGTGAATCTATTCTAAACAATGAAATAATTGACTTAATCTATTTGCAAGGCTCTCGATCCTACCTCAGAAGTGAGGAGTGAATCATAGTTTCTCAGAAACTATCAATCCCCACAGTTTCCCTGGCAATATCGAGAGTAGAATTGACTGAAATAAAGTGATTGGCTACTTTATTTAATATGTTTCTAACTAGAACTTTGAAAGCTAGAACCTCGATTTTGTAGAATAGTGGTGAATCTAATGGTGTGTGTGATCTTGTCCCCTCATTGTGATCTCCTCATTCCTTCGTGTCCACGTGGATCCAGAAAAGCGTGAAATGCTAGCATCAACAGAAGTAGATATTGGAACAAAGTCAGCTCAAGATACAGATTGAATACAATGCGAGTAGGAGAGGGATAGCGCAAGAGTACAGAGCTTGGCTTATGCAATTCCTAGCAGGATTTATTGCGAGTCATGCAACATGAAACCTCCAGAACCTGAAACTATCTTGTTTGAAGAACAAAACCTGCAACTTTAATGACTTCCTATTGGTAAACAGACTATCATATTCCAATGGATTGGATGAAATAACAACAGTACTTGCACAAGATGGATATGTGGCTTACTAATAGTAAAACAATGCTAACTAAGCATGCAATGAAAGAAACTAAGCATTCTAAGCAAAATGAAAACTAAATCTATTACAAAGAGAAATCAGAGGCAAATTTTAGGGGCCATTTGCTTGAGCACAAGCCAGCTATTTATAGCATTTGTATTTACCCAAGGTAAAAACCAAATAGAACTCTTAAACTATAAACAATGGAAAAACACTATTCCAGGGAACCAAAATCATAAATGCAAGCTTATGACGGTGAAAGAAAGCTGGTAAAACATTGAAATTACTTGAGTCGTGTTAAAAGAGCTTTCTGGAAAATGTGTAAAGGACCACCTCTCTGAGCAGGGCGGTGGTCATGCGACCGCCGCCCAGGTAGAGCGGCGGTTTCGTTACTAAAGAGAAAAATGACAAGAAAAGAGGGGAAAAGGGAAAAACAAAGCAAGCGGGGGCTAAGCGGGGCATGCAGGATGTTAACGCACACTTGGAGATCTTTTCCGGATCCTAAACACCTTGCGAGGAGACCTGTATCATCATTGGGGCACCTGTTACGTTGTTTTGGCAGTACAGTACCTTACAATTTTGGGTACGTACATATTGCCCCCTCAGAGAAGTGTTTTAGCCATGAAGAGGCGTAAAATGGTGGGTCTGAGTATGGCAGTCCTGAAATGGGAAGTTAGAAGTTATACCTGATACATCCATGTGTTGAAATGATGTCATTCAAAATTCTCGCTACCTACAAAACGAAAAGAGAACTCAAGTGCAGATAGACAAAATAGTTTGGAAAATAAACACTAAAATAATAGGAAATGAGAACGTACCATTTGTGTGGGGATAAGAACTTACCTCCGCCAGCGCTCCAACCCTGTGAAAAAGGCATTAAAAACGAATCAGGTTGCTATATATATGAAAGTGGGTCCATTTTCCTATTCATTTGCGCAAGTTGATTTGATTGATTTTGAGCTCTGGAACCCACGATGACGGTTTCTTGCGTGAGTAGAGTCAAAACGTCCGTGATGGGATAGTGATCATGCCTCCACGAGTGGAACATCGACCCGCGAGATCACGGGTTATTTTTCTTCAATTTATCCCTTTTACCCCCTTAAGTTTGAAATGCTAAAATCTTTGTCATGGAGGGGTAATTTTTCAAAATGTTAGTGTTAAAAGGTTCATCTAGGGGGCGCCTACTAGGTAGGCCTTGTTTTAGTTAAAATGGTCTTGTTTTTTCATTTTTTGGGATTTTTAGGTTTAAAAACCTGTGTGGGTTTTCGGGTCACGACCGCCACCCTGCGCAGGGCAGCGGTTACACGACCACCACCCTTAAGGCGGCGGTTACAAAACCACCTCTTTGCTAAGGGCGACGGTTTCACACAGAATGCCAAAAGAACATCTGTTTGAGATTGTTTTTGCATTTTTAGAATTTCTACATGCTTTCATGATTTTTCCAGTATTATTCAGATGCTAACTTGCTCTATTTTGTGTGTTTTTGGGTGTATGCAGGTGAGAGAGGAGATATCCGGTGGAGCCGAGAGAGGGAGTGTGACTGGCTCCCAGGAGTATTGGATGCCCTTTCACAAGATGAGGAGGAAACTCTTCAGAGGGCCGAGATACTATGCATCTCACGCGTGCCCCATGTTACACCATCCAGTAACATTCTTTGTGACCTATTCTTTTATTGAGATGCTAATCGGAACACCTTCCGATTATCAGGGGTCCGTGGTGAGTGGACCATTACTTTGGAGGATTTCTATCGCATTTTGGGGGTCCCGATTATTGGGAGACGTCTCACCCTTGAGACAGCAAGTTCGTGGGCCCAGATATCACAGTGGGCCACATACATGGGAGATGTAGTCATCTCCACGGGGTCGAAGAAGGGGATTAGCGTTCGATCCATTCCTAGTTTTCCCATCCCCTTACTTTGCTAGGCTATCATGGGGATCCTTTCCTCGAGACTGATCAGGGACAAGGGAGGAGATACATTGTTATATTGCTAGTCCCCCATTATTGCACAGATAGAGGGACATGGCCAGATATATGCCTGGGGAGCAGACATACTTGGGACCACCTACCATGATTTATATAGGGTAGTCCATTTACAAGGGCAGTCTTTGAGCCACCCGACCCTAGTCATGAGTTGGTTCTATGAGCACTTCATCCCTTATGGCAGAGGTGTAGAGGTGGCAGATCCCGGAGCTATGAGGGTAGCCAGATGGACAGATATGTTGGTGCTCCGAGCACCTCATCAGCCAGTTGCTTCTCTGACTACTGTCGACATGGAGGCCACACCATATCAGACTATGGTAGGTATATGGGGCGAGGAAGCTCTTACTTTGATCTCCTGCTCCACCACAGGGCAGCTTATTGACAGAGTGGGGCGTGTGCAGATGCACCCCTTTGGCCGAGTTCCTCAGCAGTTTGGCCTACCCTATATGGGCATGCTTCCCCCAGTAGCGCCAGTATACAGATCAGTCTGAGAGGCCAGAGGGGGGCCTAGAGGCTAGGGTTGGACAGTGGTTACTCCTGCCATTGCCATTGCAGTCAGGAGGGTAGTACGTGCCAAAGGGAGAGCCAGTGCGCCTTAAGAACCCTTACTTCAGATTTTTGTGGGTCCTGTCCATAGCAGTGATGACCCCATTGAGGTAGACTTCAAGTTTGAGGAGTTTACAGGGGGAGAGATAGAGGAGGAGACTGAGGAGGACATTGATCTTGAGTGGCATAACACTCAGGATATCATGCAGGCAGAGAGGGCCGAGCAAAGTGTAGAGAGAGTGACTCTGGTTTCAAAGGAGCCACTCTCCCAGGGCCATGGCAGGGAGGATGAGTCCATTGCGGGGCGCTATGTTACTCCAGTCACAGGAGCAAACCCTCAGTCAGCGGCGGCATCTATGGCAGGTGTTGATCCTATAGGTTCATCCTGGAGGCTTGTTGATCTGAGTAAGTTACCGTATCTCCTTTTAATGTTTGTTTTTAGTTAGGATCTCCTTAGTTACTATCTCTCCTTTCATTTATATTGTATTTCTAATCTCTTGTTTGGTTTCTAATTTGTTTTCTCCTTTGTTTGCAGAGACTACCGATGAGTGGCGAGACTTGATTCGCAGGGTACGTACTGATACCCTGATGATCCCCATAGAGAGGACCCGCGCAGAGCTGTCTGTGGATGCTAGGGAGCCCTCAGTAGTTGGTAGACATACTGACATCTTTTCCCTAGTCTGGTATGTGGCCAGGATGGTATTGACTCTTCACACGGAGCTAGCAGGGTATAGGACGACCGAGTGCTTAATGAGGAGCCATTCTCGTGGTGAGACTACGGCTGCCCCTCGGGATCCTGAGCCCTCTATACACTTAGAGCGCTGGCATAGCTGGAGTCCTAGGCATAGGCGTACGCCTTCAGAGGGGTCTCGTAGGGATTGAGAAGCCACTTGGCTCTCCTAGATTTTGTATGATACATTCTTTTGTATATCCTGGGATCTTTGAGCATTTTGACCATGCTTAGTGCATGACGGCATTGTACAGAAACGTTGATCATTTATATATATATTCTTTTTGGATCAAACCTTTGGAATTTATGGCTCTGCTTCTTTTCTAGTTTCCTCACGTAGATTACGATGTATGTATGCATGCTCTTTTGGAATGTATGTAAAGGAGAACAAATGATGCAAATTTTTATTTTCCTTTTTATTTCATGATGCTGATATATGATAATGTAGATATAATGTGATTTTGAATCTTAGTCTCTTCAAGCAATTTTTGATACTTCATATTTTTTTTGGCAAAGTGATGAAGATAAACTGATATGATGAGCAGAAAAACCTGCCCCTACCCCCAACTCCACGCAACTAGTAAGATGTGAGGGCTCATCACCGAGAGTTGGGAAGGGCGCAAGTTATGAGATGTGGTGAAATGATATTGATGAAAGACAAAAAAAGCTTTGGCAGAACCAAATTAGGATACCACAAGCCCACTCCACTCGAGTGACTTCATAATTTTGGATGCAACTTGCTTTGCGGTTTATCCAGACTTAGATCCTTAGATGGCCACATAGTAGAAAAAATCTGAGTTTTTAGCATTTTGAACTCTTTTGGAATTTTGGACATCTGATTCATTTGTTTTTGACTTAAAGACTTCGAGATTTGAATTGTTTGCTTATGACCTTTTGCATTTATTTGTCAAGAAGACCCCCTACACTTTGTCCCATGCTACTAGTAAGAAGCGTGGGTTTATCACCGTGGGCAAAGCATAGGCAATTAAGGGCATTTCCATCCTTTCCCAACCCTACATCACTAGTAGGAGATGCAAGCTCATCACCAAAGGTTGGTGGGGCAAGGAAATGTGTAAAATTAAATTTTTTTGTTTTGATTAACATTTGACTTGTTTTCTTGAGTAAAATGTCAGTATGTGCTTATTTCCAAAGAGATATACATATGGGATAGATGTGACACCATGAAGCTTCTGGAACAGACCATAGGAAAGACACCTATCCTAAGAAGAAACCAAAAGTGAGAATAAACCTACAGATCTTGGCATGGTTATTGTTAAGACTTTTTCATATCTAGATTTATTTGATAAAATGATTCTGAGATAGTTTGATGATATCATGAAAATGGAGAAGTATGATTAGAGTGTTTATGCCAAAAAACATCATGAGTTTGTAATGAATTTCTTTGAGAACAAAATTCCTTGATCACAATTTGTGTATGAAACAAGTGGACATAATGATCTTAACCTATATGAAGATGCAATGTAAATGTAATTATAAATAGTGCTAGTTGCTTACACGTAGAACCACTTGAGGTGTAAGGAATTGACCGTTTCACCAAATTCCTCACCTTCTAGCGTACATAAGAGGTATGCACCATTTCCATAGTCCTTCATGACTCGGTATGGGCCCAGCCATTTAAGCCGGAACTTCCTTCCTTCGCCAGTCTTCTTGTCGATCCGGCTGTCTAGCCTTAGAACTAGATCACCTTCATATATGTCGCGTTCATAGACTTTCTTGTTATACTGCCGGCACATCCGGTCAGCATAGGCTTTGTGCCATTGTTCAGCATCTAACCTAGCTTCATCTAGGCTTTATAGTTGGGAGAGACATGCTTCTATGTAAGCGTCCTCATCCAGAATCCCTTGTAAGGAAATACGGAGACTAGTATTTCAACCTCAAGCGGGAGAACTGCCTCTGCCCTGAATACTAGTGAGAAAGGAGTTGCTCTCGTTGGTGTTATTATTGAGGTTTGGTGGGCCCATAAGGCCAGATATAACTTTAGGTGCCAATCTCATTTGTTTTCTTTCATCATTTTAAGGAGAATGGCTTTTAGTGTTTTATTTTTTGCTTCAGCCTGTCCATTGGCTTGCGGGTAATACAAGGAAGCCGTATGATGGATTATTTTAAATTTATTGCACAATTTGTGAACTTCATCATTCTTAAAAGAAGTTCCATTATTTGAGATATTGATTTGCAGAATACCATACTTGTAAATGATTTGGTTCAAAATGAACTTGGCGATTACAGAACCCAGTACAGTAGTAAGAGGCATAGCCTCTACCCACTTGGTAAAATATTCAGTGGCCATGATTATAAAATTATGGCCGTTTGTAGACGAGGGAGAGAATTTCCCTATTAAATCTAGGCCCCATGTAGAAAAGGGCCATGGAGTCTCGATTGGTTGTAGAGTTTGTGCCGGCATGTGGATCTCATGGGAGAACTCTTGGCACTTATGACACCTGCGTACAAACTCTACTGCATTGTGTTCTAGAGTGGGCCAGAAATAGCCCATTCGATGTATTTTATGAGATGTGGCATGGCCACCGAAGTGGCCTCCACACATTCCACTGTGAGATTCATGGAGAATTTTCTTGGATTCTTTTGTGTTGACACATCTTATAAGCATTCCATCGAATGCTTTCCGATAGAGCACTTTCTCTATAATGACGTATTTTGCTACGATAATGCGTAGCCGCCTTCTTTGTTGCGGTGTAGCCCCTTCTGGATATGTATGGTCCATGATATAATTAATGATATCAGTGTACCAAGGACACTCAGAGATAGGAGGTCTAGTTTCAATGTAGTATACGCACTCATATTGAAAATCTAGATCTACTAGATCGCCTCCATCTAATGGGTTGTCAGCTAACCAATCCGCAATGATTTGTCCCTAAACAAATTTCTTATTTACAGATGTTAATTTGAATTCTCCCATCAAGGTTATAAAACATCCAGCCTTCTTAGACAAGGACCCTTGCGTGAGAAAATTTCGTAAATGGTCTATTTTTACCATGACCCTTGTTTCTTGATTTAGCATATAATGTCTTAAGTGTTTGGTTGCAAAGACTATGGCGAGGCATTCTCATTCTACTTGTGTATAACACGTTTCATAGTTGAGAAACGTTCGGCTAATGAAATAAATCGCACGTTCTCTCTTGTCATCGTCTTCTTGAGCCAGCATACAGGCTAGCGAGACATTGGTAGCTCGCGAGTATAAAATTAACGGGCGATCTAGCTTAGGTGGCATTAGCCTAGGTGGTGATAACAGGAAACACTTAACTACATAAAAAGCTTCATTGCAGTCTTTGGTCCAATCAATACTATAATATTTCTTGAGTAGATTGTTGATTGGATGGATGGCGAAACTTAAGTCTGGGATGAATCTCCGGATTGCACCAAGTTTTCTGAGAAATGACCTGATTCTAGATTCATTCGAAGGTGGGACCATTTCGAGGACAACTCGAATTTTGGTTGGGTCAACATCTATCCCTCGTGACGATATGATGTAACCCAGGAGCTTCCCTCCTATTACACCAAAGATGCATTTTTTTGGATTTAGCGTGACTCCGTATTCTACCAAATGTGAAAGAATAATGCGGAGTACTTCCAAATGGTCACAACACTTCTTAGCCTTAACCAACAAGTCATCTACGTAGGATTCCATGATTTTATGAATTATATCATGAAATATATATGTCATAGCTCGTTGGTATGTAGCACCAGTGTTCTTGAGACCAAATGGCATAACAACATAGCAATAAGTTCCCCAAGGAGTTATAAACGTGGTTTTAGCTTGATCTTTTTCGGATATTCTGATTTGATTGTATCCCGAGAATCCATCCATGAGAGACAAAATTTCAAATCTAGCTGTCACATCAATAATGATGTCAATGGATGGTAATGGGAAGTCGTCTTTAGGACACGCTTTGTTAATGTCCCAGAAGTCTATGCAGATGCGTATCTTTCCATTTTTTTTAAGAACGGAAACGATGTTAGATACCCATTGAGAGTAATCGACTGGTTTGATGAATCCTACTTGGAGGAGTTTCATTACCTCCTCTTTTACCATGAGAGCTACTTTGGGTTTCATCGGTCTCGACTTTTGTTTGACCATATTTACATCAGATTTAGTGACGAGGTTGTGCACCGTAATGTGGGGTGCAATGCCTGTCATTTCCTTATAATTAAATGCAAAAGCCTTCTGATGTTCCTTGAGGATTCAAGTGTGTATTTCTACTTCTTCTGGAGTTAACGAGGATCCTAACTTCAATATCCTTAGTTCATCTTCCGTTCCGATGTTAATATCAATTGTTTCTTCGATTAAAGATGCATTACCTTCTTCAAACTCAGGTGGGGTTGGAGGTAAGTCCAAATCATCCCCATTTTCTACTGTGTTTATGCTAGGCTCCATTTGCGAGGGAAGCTCGATCATGGGATTTCTGAAGTAGGAAGACGAATTTAAGATTAAGGACAAATCTATCATATGATAGGAGAGATGTAATGCCGCATAGGTGTTTAAGTAATTCAGAGTGGCCATATCACTATCAATGTGGTCTAAGATAGTAGATTTGTTTTCATTTCCGTTTAAAAGAGAATTTGTCATTGTTTTTATCAATGGTTCATCACGAAGGGATACTATGAAACGGGTATCCTCTAACTTACTGTTTGGAGTAAAACATGATGCTGAAGTTGCTATTGAATCAGCGAGAAGATTTTTCTCTCGCGGGATTGCTTCAATTGATATGAAGTCAAACTCCTCACTTAAATTCAACATAGCTGTTTTGTAAAGCTGTAAGTGCTTGGCTTTGGTTTCATATGTCTCAGAGACTTGGTTTGCTACCAATTGTGAGTCTCCTAAGACTCTGATGTTATCAACACCGATTCTCTTAGCTAAGATGAGGCCAAGGAGGAGGGCTTCGTACTCAGCACCATTGTTTGTGCATTCGAAATTTAGTTTGAAGGAAAATGGTAGGACTTTCCCTTCAGGGGAAGTAAAGATTACACCTGCCCCTGCTCCGTAAAGACACCTAGCCCCATCAAAATGGAGAGTCCAATATTTAGGTGGGAGTATATATGTTGGGATATTTGTTGTGTTAACATCTTCTACCTCTACCATGCAGAGATCTACCGTTGGGAGAGAACCGACACCCATGGAATATCCCACGCCTACAAAATCAAGTGGTAAGAACATTGGTAGATCTTGTTCTATTAATTCAATGATTTTTGCATTAGTTCCTAATGATACTATTTCTATAATGTTAGCCTCACCTTTGGGGGTTGGGGTTGCCTTGGCTAGGCTCATAGTTTCAAGATCTGTCGTAGGTACCAACTTTTCTTTTGGTTTTGCGTCGGTAGGTTTATTAAGTTGGTTTTTTGGGAGTTCAAACTCCGAGTGCACACCTGGTCTTTTCTTTAAGTCAGCTAGGTGTACATCGAATGGTTTTAGATCACCTTTGGCCACAAATATCTTTCCTAAGTGTAAAAACCTTACTTCTTGAAATAGCGTAGAAGGGATTGCCTTCATGCAGTGTATCCATGGTCGGCCGAGGATCATATTATAATTAGTTTCCCGATCTATAATATAAAACTCAGTCAAGATGGTTTTGGATCCTAAGGTGACCGGTAATATTATAGTTCCAACCGAGGTGGCTTTAAGACTATCATAGCCCCTTAGTGTGTTTCAAGTTGTGGAACAATTCATTTCTCCATACCCTAACTTTTGAAGGAAAGAGAAGGGGACTATGTTAACTACCGCCCCATTGTCAACCATTGCGCGTTTCACATAGTTGTTATAAACCCATACTTGCAAATGTAAGGCTAGATCACCTCGACGTGTGATCTCAGCATCTTTCGGCAATTTGTTTATCTCGAATATGAATTCGACATCCCTATCCGCCTGCCATGGAGGATGAACATCGAAGTCTATATGATTTACTTGTGTTTCAGGAGGTGGAGTGATGTTAATAAAATGGCCCAAACTTAATGCCTCTAAAAGAGCAGCCCTGTGAGTAGGGGAATTTTTTAATAAATCTAAAAAGGAGATGTGCGAGAAGGTTTTTGTTAGGTCGTTAATTAAATCATAGGCACCCACAGGTTTTGTTACGATTTTTTGGATGTTATCCATATCTGGTAGGTGGCTTGGACTTGGCTGAGAGAAATACTCTCGTGTCCTTGTTACAGCTTCGATGGGTAGTTTGGCGTCTAACTCCACTAAACCGACTACCTTAGGTCGTGGCTGACTCCCTAGTTGTGGCGCAACTAATGGATTCAGGGAAGTTGAAGCTTCATGATCATTGTTTCCTGTCATTATGCTCTTGTTTGTCCCAGTTAGATTTAGCCTGTTGTTATAGTGATTTGGGAGTGGATCATTAAAGATCTTCAGGGGTGCGTTTTGAGGGGAAACTGCCCCTAAAAAGGTATTTGATGCTGGTGACGTAGTATTTGCCAAGAACATATCCATGAAAAGTTGTCTTTATTCATCTGGCAAGCGTTGCATGAATTTATTGTAGTCACAACACGTTCTAGTGTCATGGCCCCAAATTTTGTGGAAACCACAATACGAATTAGGATTGTAATTCCTAATTTTTTGGTTTGGTGCGTATTGTGGCCCAAAATTTTGATCAAACTGTTGTCTATTAGGATTAAAATTTTGCATTTGTTGTCTTTGGTTTGAATTTTGGTTTTGGTATCTAGTTGAATTTTGGCTCGGACCCTGTGTGGGATTTTTCCGTTGTTGTTGTTGTTGTTGTTGTTGTTGTTGTTGTGGATGGTTAAAATCCACTGTATTGATTGTCGGGGTAAAGTTGTTGTTTCGTTGGTTGTTTATTTGTGATGGAGTATTGACAATATTTACCTTCTTAGGCTGGTCGGTTACTCCATCTCTTGTTACACCCCGATTTTTATTAAGGATTTTAGGTCCTTGATTGACGTTCGTGGTAGTAGGATAAACTATAGTGTTCTGATTGGAGGTGACTAACCTCCCATTTGCTCCATATGTTTTGCGACCACTATCAATTGCTACTTGATCTATTCGAAGAGCACTCTCAATTACTTCATCGTAAGCTCTTAATGGGAACTTCTGGACTTCTTCCTTCACCTCTCTACGAAGAGAATGAAGGAATAAATCACATAGTTCCATTTGATCCATGTTTGGAGCACTTGCTGAAGAATAAAGAACTATACGCCACCTTTGGATGAAATGGGCGACAGATTCGTTGTGTTCTTGCTTGATGTGTAAGAATTCCTTGATTCCTGTCCTTAATAATTTGTTCATGTCAAAGGTCTTGATGAATTCTGACACGAGCTGCTTGAACGAATGGATGGAAGCCTCAGGTATTCTATAATACCAATTGAGAGCGATGACTCCAAGGTTTTTGGGAATATCTTAGCAACAACCCCATCCCATGGGAGTAGTTCTCGAATGGCTGTAGTGTAAGCTTTGATATGTGTGTTTGGATCTCCCTCACCTTTGTATTTGGGCAAGTCAAGAAGAGGTCTTGGAAGCATGACGCTTTGTATGGTGAAATCTAAGAGTCCTTTCAAATATTTTGAATAAGTCCCTATCGCATAGGTTTTGACCATTGATGGTGCTTGCTGAGGGAGCGGAGGTGGAATGGGTTGTTGATATGGCGTATCGTATATGTTGGTAGGGGCATAAGGAAACACCTGTGTTTGAGAAAACATGCTGGGAGAGGAGAACATATCCCCTTGTGGTGATTTGGAGTACATGTTTAAGTATGACAGGGTATTGTCCAGGAATGGATTGTTTTGTACTAGATCAGGAGGAACAGTGTTAGAGATGGTGGGTCTAGTTGGCGTTTGTTGTGAATACTAAGGATTCATGCCTAATGTGCCTGCTCCAATGAGGAGGTCTACTTGGCTAGGAGGATTAGAATTTCCTGTTTGTATGAATTGAGAATGGTGATATGCTTGAGCAAGTTCTAACCCTCTCACTTTTTCTACTAACGTTGAAATGACTTCATTTGATGAAGTCACGGTGTTTTTCCGTAGTGGAGTTTTTTGTATATCATGGTGTTGTATAGGTATGTGATATCTTGCTATGAACTGATCGCTACCCTGCCAAGTTTCCCCGAGGGCATTTCCTATATGTAGTGGCATGGAGGTATTTTCTTGAAAAGAGACCTCGGGTTGTGTTTGTAAACTTCCTATAGGTGGGTACATACTTCAAGAACGTTGGTTGTTCCTGGCATAACGTACCGAATGTTCATTATCTAAACCTCGGTATGATTCTAATTGTCTACTAATTTTTGGTCTAAGCAACCCCTGAGGAGATGAACCAGATTCTCTGGTGAATGTCATGTTATTCGAGCCTGAAGGCTGTTTGTTGTGTTTGAGCGAGTTCATCTAACTCCTCAGTTTGAAAAGATGATTTATATCTGATCCTTGGAGTTTGTGTTGACAACTGGTTGGTTGAGTAGTTATCACCCCATACTGAGAGTGAGGGTGATGATTGTCTATTTTGTTGGGTGTTGTATGCCTCAAGGCCCAAGAGGGGCCTGCCATATGCATCAAATCTTGACATATTCGGTGGGTATATGAATACCCACAAAATAATGGGAAGGAGTGAAGGTGATGGTGAAAGCTAATGAGGTAATAAAGATGAAAGAATCATTTTAAATTTGAAAGAACCAGTAGAAATCTGATTCCAGACTAGAAAGTAGAAAGTTCACGTCAGGTTCACCAATTTTGTACAATGGAAAAGTGACAAACAAGTGTGGGAATCTACAAGTAACTCTTCCTTGCACCCGACCTCCCGAGGTCGTGCTGAGACAGCCAGTGGGGATGGAATATGTGTGGGATATAGACAAACTAGTTAGGCAATCTAATGTCTTCTACATGCACTAGTGGAAATTGCAAATCTAAGGAAAAGAAGGCCCTCCTAACCTGAACTGGTGTGATAGATCGATCAACAAGGATGACTTCTCGAAGGCTCCAATCAATATCAATCTCTGGCGTGATTCGATCTATGGGTTGTGCAATACATGGAAAATGACCAGGGATAGTTTCGTGTACGTCTCCGGATAAGGTCATATGGTGGATGGTAAATATAGTTAACTCTATGGACGATTCTCTTGCCTAGTCCAAAACTCTCTAGCTTTGTTAGTTGTTGTATCTAGTAAAGATAACTGTTTGATGATGATAGGTGGAAATGGAGTGGACCTGAATAATAGTGTGCATAGGCCAGTGTCTATGTCTGATTGACTTACAGATTCGTTGGGTTGCGGGATTTGTGGATCACAACCGTAGACTCTTGGTTTTTGTGGTCCTACTATGGTCATGTGTAGAATTAGTTCCTAATCCCTAATACCCAGTAATCGTATGCTTTCTCAGTCTCTATATTCAAAACTAATAGCCATGAGATCTTCTCAGAGTGCCTCACAGGGGTTCTTGCAACCTGAATTATTATGTTGGTATCTATATCTGTAAGAGTGTCTCATGTGTCTGGCTGTGGGACCAAAGGATCGCAACCAAAGGTTTGTTCTCTTTCAACCCCTTCTACAGTCATACGGATGTTACCTAGGGTAATCTATAGTTTGGTTGATTCAACCAAAACATGTGTGCTTGGTCGTCTTCTATGTTTAATCCGCTCAACTGGGAATTGATTTGTTGCAAGCTTTCCATTTTTCAGAAAACTTGGATCCTAATAGTTTGATCTATATCAGTTATTGTTGTGATGAGATTGGGCTGGGGCACGATTGACTCGAATATGTATTCCCTGGGCTCCTTAGGTTCCGTGATTGTCATACAAAAGTAACAATGTAAAACGAACTGTAGCAAAATAAAATTTAACTACGTTGAATATATCTATAGCATATATGATTTCTCTATTTTTTTATTTTCTGACAAACTATTTGAATGAATCTAAAAGAGTAACTGTTAACATATCTAGAGTTTGACGATTAATTTAATGACGAAATTAAAACAAACATGATAACTGAGTGTAGCTATTTGTCTGTGTAATTGTGAATCTATTCTAAACAATGAAATAATTGACTTAATATATTTGCAAGGCTCTCGATCCTACCTCAGAAGTGAGGATTGAATCATAGTTTCTTAGAAACTATCAATCCCCACAGTTTCCCTGGCAATATCGAGAGTAGAATTGACAGAAATAAAGTGATTGGCTACTTTATTTAATATGTTTCTAACTAGAACTTTGAAAGCTAGAACCTCGATTTTGTAGAATAGTGGTGAATTTGATGGTGTGTGTGATCTTGTCCCCTCATTGTGATCTCCTCATTCCTTCGTGTCCACGTGGATTTGTCGACACTAAAATTTTCCTCCATAATTTCTATTTCATTAATGTACATGTATTAGGAATAGGATGTTGTTAAGTATAATTAGTAGTAGCATTTGATAGAAGATAATGGCACCGTCAGTACGGTGCCACCAATAATGTGGAGTACGGTAATAGTCAAAGTACAATAGGAATGTTGTAAAAAGTAAATATTTGTCGTAAGTGGTCCGGTAATGTTAAAATGTCAAAGTTTGGGTAATTAGAGAAGTAGGGTCTACATGATTAGGAATTAGAAATATTATATTGGTAATAAAGACAAGGAGTGAGGTCATAAATATTTTGTGTATTTTATTTGTAAAAAGTCTAAAAATGTGGAACCCATGTAAAATGATAAGGTTTATCTTATCTTAGAAGATAAGCTTACATGTACAGATAAGAGTTAAGGTATGGAATATGATTCGTCATAGTGGATTTCTTATCCTATCTTAGAGATAAGATGGATAAGCATGGAATTTCTATAAATAGAGAGGCTACCCCCCCTCATTTAGCATAGAAGGAAGTAGTGAGAAATATTGTAGGAAGTGTGCGAAGGAAGCCATCAGTTTAAAGGTGTGTTGAAGAAGCCATTAAGAGGTGTAATTGTAAAGTTTCTCCCATAGTCTTGGTGAAAGGCAAGTGAAGTCAATAACACTTGAAGTACCTCATGGGTGAGATTGTAACAGTTTCATGTTAATATTATAATTTATTTTGATATTTCAGATTTGTCATCATTCAGTCTTATCATAGTCGATGGTATTCTTGTGTTATGTTGTTGTTTTGTTTCCAGATTACATCCACCAAACTAAAGGTTGTGCATTAGTAAATAATCATAGCACGAGGAGTTCCCAGTGAAGAATTATCATAGTGTCGGATTGGTGATGACATTTTGGTTCCGTTGCCGAGACCATTCCTCGTTGGTGGATTTTCTGGAGAGATATTCCCACTTAGTCAAAAATCAATTAGAGGGTAACCTTGTTTTTACTATGCATAGTAGTTACCATGGTAAAGTCATTTTTGCCATGAATAGTAGTTACCATGGTAAAGTCATTTTTACTGGAATAGTATTTACCGCAGTAAAGTCACTTTTTACCGTGAATAGTATTTACCGCAGTAACTTCACTTTTTACCGTGAATAGTGTTTACCACAGTAAAGTCAGTTTTTACCGCAGTAAGTTAAGTTTTACCATAGTTTACCGTGGTTATTTCTATTTTACTGTAGAAAGGTGTAAATTCACTTTCTAGTATAGTGATTCCAATTATTTGTATACATAAGTCTTGTTGATTGTACTTGTGAGTTGGTATTTCACGGTGGTTACTTTTGAAAATGGGAAAGATTCCTGTTTTTTCAGCTCAATCTAATGAAGATGCTTCTTCTTTCATTGAAGAGTTTAAGTGATCTTTTATTTGTAATGGCCTTATAAGAAGGGAACAATGGACTGAATTTTTTCCTACCTTTTTGGATGGTTTAGCACTTAGGTGGTTTGAAACACTAGGTGATAATGTGAAAAATTCATGGGATTTATTAACTGAAAGTTTTCTTGAAGAATTTGGTGAACAACAGAAATATGCAGATCTCATGATCGAGATCACAAAGCTATCCCAAGGAGATAAGGAGAAGATAAGGGATTATCATGCTCGTGTTCTAGAGCTAAGGAGGAAGCTTGATGCCCAGATCCGGAAGGAAGGACTAGCAGATGGGTTGATGAATGGCGTGGATAATCTCCTCTGTAAGCACTTCATTCCTGGGATGAAGCCAGAGATCAGACAATGAGTGAAGTATGACCGCCCAGCTACCATTGAACAAGCAAAGGAGATTGCAAGAAGGCAAGAAGAAAGCATGGAAGAGGAGCCCAAAGAAATTGTTGCTAAAGTAGAGCCTACACCAGCACCTTTGGTCCTGAATCCACAACCGCTCCCGGTGAGCACAAATATTTCTCCTAGTACATCTACTGAGTATGAAGATCTGCTCAAAAAGATGGGTCAGTTAACTATTAATCTTCTTCAAGGAAAGGAATTTAGTTCTCAGGGAGGAGATAGAGGTCCAAAAAGAAGGAAAAGCACCTGTGAATTCTTTTGATGTAGTAGATAAGAGTAGAAATAATGAAGTAGATGTGTTTGTAACAAAAAGAAAGAAATAATAAGATAATCAAGATGGAAATGATCCTAAGAAGATGAAAGAAGAAACTAGTAAGAAACATAGGAGAAGAAAGTTGGGTGTGCAGGATTTTCTGATTTCACAGGGGCAAGGACCATACTCCATCTTAGAAGATCTATCCAAAAGGCCTGCAAATATTACATATGGTCAACTCTTGGTTATGTCTTCTGAGAAGAGGCGGGAGTTGCGAGGTGGACTCAATGCTTGAAGAAGGAAGGAGGTTGAGGTCCCTGTTTTGGAGGCAGAGGCAGATCCCTATGCTCCACAAGTTGAGGTATTATGTAATGGTATTTCAATTCATGATGTCTTAGTTGATGGAGGTGCTGCAGTTAATGTAATGACCGAGTCTGTAATGAATATGTTGGGTTTAAAAATTGATCGCCCTTCAACACTTATGTTAAGGTCATTAAATAAAGGAAAAACTAAACTAGAAGGTGTAGTTTCAAATGTGGCAATATCTGTTATGGGTATGGTATGTGTGGTAGACTTTCAGGTGATGAAAAATGGTACTGTTGCATACCCAATGCTGCTGGGAAGACCATGGCTAAGGAGAGTTCATGCAAGAAACTATTGGAATGAAGGTTTCATGACACTTGGATGTGGTAGAGAGAGGGTGAAGATAAATGTGATCCCTCGAAATCATAAGGCGGAAACCTGTGGATTCAAGTGATGAAACTGATGATTGGACATCCTCTGATTACTCTAGTACCAATGAAGTGGACACTGAAGATGAAGAAAGTGATGTTGATGTTTCAGTCATGGATATCCTTCCAGTCACACCAACTCATGACCCCATAAAATTATCTGAAGAAGAAGTTGATGATCGTCTCCAACAAATAAAGATTGGTGATGCTGTGATGGAGAGTGAGAAGGAATCCTACCTCCAACTCTTTCGAAGGTACATACACCTATTCACTTTTGATTACAAGGAACTCCATCAAGTAAGTTGGGTAGAACATTCTATGAGCTGGTAGATGGTGCTAAGCCCATAAAGCAAATGCCATATAGAATGAATCCTAATTTTTCTAAGACTGTAAAAGAAGAAATAGATAAGTTGCTTGATGCAGGATTCATATTTGCTGTGGAGAATTCAGAATGGGTTTCTCCCATTGTGATCTCAATAAAAAATAATGGGAAGCTACGCATTTGTGTTGATTACAGGAAGCTCAATAAGGCAACAAAGAAGGATCATTACCCTCTTCCATTTTCAGATCAGATCTTGGACAAAGTAGCTGGCCAGGAGTACTATAGTTTTGCTGATGGATATAGTGGCTACAACCAAGTTCATATAGCAGAGAAAGATCAGTTGAAGACCACGTTCACCACTCCTTGGGGAACGTTTTCTTATAGAGTTATGCCTTTTGGGTTGTGTAATGCTCCAGCAACATTCCATCGTTTAATGAATAGGGTGTTCGAAACTTACATTGGGACCTTCATCAGAGTATTTATGGATGATTTTTACATCTATAGGAGCAAGTTAGACCACCTGCACCAAATGGAGACAGCATTTCAAAGGTTAGATGAATCACAAGCCTCACTAAACCCTACAAAGTGTGTCTTTGTATGTTCTAAAGGCGTTTTGTTAGGGCATGTTGTATCCAGAGATGGTATTGGTACTGATCCTGATAAAGTTTCAAAAATCAAAGATTTACCATTTCCTCTTAATAGAAGCAAGTTGAGATCATTTTTAGGCCATGTGGGTTACTATAGAAGGTTCATCAAGAATTTCTCAAAGATTACATAGCCACTAACCCAGTTCTTGAAGAAGGATGTTACTTATGAACCAGGAAATAAGGCGCATGAAGCTTTTGGACAATTGAAGGAAGCCCTGGTGTCTTCACCTGTTTTGAAGAATCCATATTGGAGCAAGCCATTCATTGTGTACACTAATGCCTTAGATGCAGCACTAGGAAGTACTTTGAGCCAAAAGGATGAAAATGGAAATGAACATCCAATTTACTTTGGGAGCAGACAAATGAGCAGTGCCGAGGTAAATTATACTGTAACAGAAAAAGAGGCTCTGGCTATCATTTTTGCTATAAAGAAGTTTAGAAATTACTTGCTAGGGAAAAAATTTCTAGTTGTAACAGATCATCAGGATCTAAAATATATTTTAAATAAGCCTAACCATCAGAGGCGAGAGGGGACGCCCATCACCCCTCCACTCCTCCCACAAATCCGAAACTAAGGGAGGTGAGAGAAGGGTGGGAGCGCGGAGGGGGTGGAGGCCAGGGGGCGCAGTGGATGGGGCGGGCGGAAGGGGAAAGGTGAGGAGAAGGGGCAGGGGAGGGCGATCCCGGAGAGGATCAGGCAGAGGAGGAAGGGAGGGGGGGGAGATAGAGGGCAAGAAGGGAGACTGGGGGGAGAAGGCGGAGGCGGAGGGGGAGAGAGCGAAGAACGGGAGGGCGCGGAGGGGGGGTAGACGAAACACTAACACCAAACCAAAAACACCGGGGGAAGGGAGCAAGATGGATAATTTTGCTACAAGAGTTTGAATTTGATATTATAGATAGGCCAGGAAAGAAGCATGTCAATGCATATGCACTCTCTCGAGCCTATGATGGTTTAGGATCATCTTGTGATGATGATGATTTCTCCGATGCAACATTATTATCCCTTGACAAAATCCCTAGTGAATACATAGATATTTGGAATTATCTGAATGAATTCAAGTTTCCTGATGGTGCCAATGCAAAGACTAAGAGAAAGATTACTCAAGCCAGTCGTCCATATTCTATTCTGCATGGAGTATTATTTCGAATAGGACCTAATGGACAGTACAAGAGGGCAATTGGACGTGATCAAGGGAAGGAACTGCTAGAAAAATTCCACAATGGTACATGTGGAGGGCACTTCTCTGGACAACTTACAGCAAGAAGGATCTTGGATGCAGGTTATCACTAGCCCACTCTTTTTAAATATTGTTATAATTATTTTAAGACATGTGATATTTGTCAAACACATGGTAACCGTAAGACTTCATCAGCTCCATTATGTCATATTCTTCCCCTTGGTCCCTTTGAAAAGTGGGGAATAAACATTGTAGGTCCACTTCCAACTACATCACGCCAAAATAAGTATATTGTAGTTGCCACAGATTATTTAACCAAGTGGGTTGAAGCTAGGCCATTAAAAATAGCTTCCATGGATGAAGTGGCAAGGTTCATGTATGAACGCATTGTCACCAGATTTGGTTTCCCATTAGAAATTGTAACAGATCAAGGAAGCCACTTCATTAACGAGGTGGTAGAAGCCCTCTTCAATAAGTTTTCTATCAAGCACAGGAAGGCAACAACATACAAGCTAAGCACAAATGGACAGGTGGAACGAACAAATTTTGTGTTGTGTCAAATTCTAGCAAAAGATGCAGCCTTGTAGGTACATAAATGGGATAAAAGGATTCATGCAGCATTGTGGGCATATAGGGCAACATCAAAGTCAGCAACAGGATACTCTCCATTTCAGTTGGCCTTTGGCATTGATCCAGTTCTTCCTATTGAGTTTGATATTCCCACTGTGATAGTTATGAAAAATGAAAGGATGGATGAAAGTGATTCAGTAAAAGAAAGGTTGGTACATCTTCATTTGCTAGAGGAAATGAGAGAAATAGCAAAGGATACAAGCCATAATAAGAAAATGAAGTAGAAGGAATACTTTGATCAAAAGATCCGGTGGTCTCCATTTCATGTGAATGACTTGGTTCTAGTATATGATTCCAGATACAAAAAAAGAAGACAGAGAAAATTTCTTCCAAAATGGATGGGGCCCTACAAAATAGCAGTTGTGCATGAAAATGGTACGTACCGACTGGAGGAATTGGATGGCACTCCCATTACGAAATGGGTCAACCATGACAAGTTGAAGATTTTCCAAGCACCAGAATAGTCTACTCCGAGGACGGAGTAGAAGCTAGGAAGGGGGGAAGATGTCGACACTAAAATTTTCCTCCGTAATTTCTATTTCATTAATGTATGTATTAGGAATAGGATGTTGTTAAGTATAATTAGTAGTAGCGTTTTGATAGAAGATAACGGCGACATCAGTACGGTGCCGCCAATAATGTGGAGTACGGTAATAGTCAAAGTACAATAGGAATGTTGTAAAAAGTAAATATTTGTCGTAAGTGGTCCGATAATGTTAAAATGTCAAAGTTTGGGTAATTAGAGAAGTAGGGTCTACATGATTAGGAATTAGAAATATTATATTGGTAATAAAGACAAGGAGTGAGGTCATAAATATTTTGTGTATTTTATTTGTAAAAAGTCTAAAAATGTGGAACCCATGTAAAATGATAAGGTTTATCTTATCTTAGAAGATAAGCTTACATGTATAGATAAGAGTTAAGGTATGGAATATGATTCGTCATAGTGGATTTCTTATCCTATCTTAGAGATAAGATGGATAAGCCTGGAAGTTCTATAAATAGAGAGGCTACCCCCCCTCATTTAGCATAGAAGGAAGTAGTGAGAAATATTGTAGGAAGTGTGCGAAGGAAGCCATCAGTTTAAAGGTGTGTTGAAGAAGCCATTAAGAGGTGTAATTGTAAAGTTTCTCCCATAGTCTTGGTGAAAGGCAAGTGAAGTCAATAACACTTGAAGTACCTCATGGGTGAGATTGTAACAGTTTCATGTTAATATTATAATTTATTTTGATATTTCAGATTTGTCATCATTTAGTCTTATCATAGTCGATGGTATTCTTGTGTTATGTTGTTGTTTTGTTTCCAGATTACATCCACCAAACTAAAGGCTGTGCATTAGTAAATAATCATAGCACGAGGAGTTCCCGGTGAAGAATTATCATAGTGCCGGATTGGTGATGATAGATCCAGAAAAGCATGTAATGCTAGCATCAACAGAAGTAGATATTGGAACAAAGTCAGCTCAAGATACAGACTAAATACAATGCGAGTAGGAGAGGGATAGTGCAAGAGTACAGAGCTTGGCTTATGCAATTCATAGCGGGATTTATTACGAGTCATGTAGCATGAAACATCCAGAACCTGAAACTATCTTGTTTGAAGAACAAAACCTACAACTTTAATGACTTCCTACTGGTAAACAGACTATCCTATTCCAATGGATTGGATGAAATAACAGCAGTACTTGCACAAGATGGATATGTGGCTTACTAACAGTAAAACAATGCTAACTAAGCATGCAATGAAAGAAACTAAGCATTCTAAGAAAAATGAAAACTAAATCTATTGCAAAGAGAAATTAGAGGCAAATTTGAGGGGCCATTTGGTTGAGCACAAGCCAACTATTTATAGCATTTGCATTTACCCGAGGTAAAAACTAAATAGATCTCTTAAACTATAAACAATGGCAAAACACTATTCCAAGGAACTAGAATCATAAATGTAAGCTTATGGCGGTGAAAGAAAGCTAGTAAAATGTTGAAATTACGTGAGTCGTGTTAAAAGAGCTTTCTAGAAAACGCATAAAGGACCGCCACTCTAAGCAGGGTGGCAGTTATAGGACCGCCACCCTGTTTACGGTGGCAGTCACAAGACCACCGCCCATGTAGGGCGGTGGTTTTGTCATTGAAGAGAAAAAGGCCAAGAAAGGAGGGGAAAAGGGAAAAACAAAGCATGCGGGGGCTAAGCGGGGCATGCGGGATGTTAACGCACACTTGGAGATCTTTTTCGGATCCCGAACACCTTGCGAGAAGACCTGTATCATCATTGGGGCACCTGTTACATTGTTTCGGTAGTATAGTACCTTAAAATTTTGGGTACGTACAGTGTCATGCACATTGTGTTTCGCAGACACCTTAGGATTAGTAGATGGAGACTTTTACTCCTTTATCTCTCCCGATATGGTTATCGTATGGATTCAACCTATGTGATTTTGACTATGTTGAGCCTTGTTGAAATGTTGGCGAGATGATTAAGACAGAGATGATGAGAGTTGTATTACAGATATGATATTATACGAGCTGAGGCTCTATGGTTCCGAGTTCCAGCAACTTGTTGAGTACCCACCCTTGGTGGTTTATAAGGCCACATAGTTATCGTAATGTACTATTCCTATACATTTATTTTATTCATAAATTGAAAACTTTCCTTTTTCTTGCTAGAACCAGCAGTTTTCTTGATTGGCATGTTCTTATATTTTGGTAATTTATTTAGTTTTTGCACTAACATTCAAAGTTTGCACTAACCATGGCTAATTAGCCATTTTATTTTCTTAGTTTTAAATTGCGTATCAAGTTTAAAAATTTTATAGCCTAGCCCAAGGCTTGGGATTTTTGCCACTTGGCATTTGATATGGATTGTTAAGTTGGTTCTAATGTCATAATGTGTTAGAATAGGGTCATGGGATTCACCATGGAGTGGTAGGACCTATGGACCCGCTTCATTGTATGGGGGTATGCCCCAAGGAGTTATAAATAACTAGCAGGTTGTTGAATCACAGGTTATTATGTCACTTGGGTTAGAGGTATATGGACTCTATGCGCCTAGGGCCATAGGGTGATCGGCCTCTTTTGGGGAGCAAAAAGTAAAATTTATCTTTATTTTATTGTTTGAAGGAGGCATAAGAGACTTGAGAGAGGCATAAGAGAAATTTGAGGGAGGCATAAGAGATTTGTGTGGGCGTGATTGATGCTTTGGGAGTTATATCGAGTTGTCTTGTGATTCTTTAGAGGTGTTTGTATTTTTTTTGTTATGCTTTGAGGGATGCATACGAGACTTGAGGGAGGCGTAAGACACTTGTGTGTGTGTGATTAGTGCACCTGGAGTTTTTTATGTAGTTGTTGGTGATTCTTTGGGAGGTATATGGAGTTGTTTTGTGATGTTTTGGGAGGTGTATGGTGTTAGTATTATGAATTTATGAGTACTCTTGATATTATGGTTTATGTATTGCGACATTGTTTCCATCCTTAGACTGTGTAGATATAGTTATGCTCTGAAGTTTTTTGAAACCTTCGTATGTGTATCCGTTGGGAATTCCATGTTGTTGTAGTCTATGCATGTTATGAGTGCATTTGTGTCAGAAGCATGTGTGACAAGTATTGTGTTGTGAGGGATATGTATGTTCTTTCCATGGTTCGGTTGAGTTCTTGTGATGAGATATAGTTGTGAAGGTACATATCATGTTGTTTTGTGAACCATTAGTGTTTTATTTGGTCTTTGTGTAGTATCTTGATGTCAATTTTGTTGGGAAACCATGAAAAATGCATAAGGAAAAATCCTAAGAATTGAAATCCTAAGATTCAAGATCAAGAAATACTTTAAAGGAAAATACTAAGTAAGTAATAAAGTAAAAGGAAATTTCAATCTTCATAGAAATCTAAGAACTTTTAAAACATGCCTTCTCCCTTTTAGTCGCACTTTGCTAGATGTGTCATTCGTTAGTGACATGAATCTCTAATTGTTCCTCCTCTCTTATGAGAACCCTCTTCTAATCTTGGCAGTGCGTTGCATCGAGGAAGATACTCTTATAGGGGGAGGGAGATGTGATGCCCCATCTAAAATAGATAAATAAAGGAATAAATTAAATTAAACTGTAAAACGGGGGGCACAATTGAATGTGTTTGGTAGGAGCGTGGGTGGGAGGTGGCATGTTGTAGGAGTTGTTAGTGGAACATTCAGCCTTTCAGACCTATCATCCCTTACAAAATGATACACGTACTTATTAAGATCTATAGACCTTGACCTTGATGGGACCCAAGTTAACTTTGCAGATTTAGCAGTATTTGGATATTGGCAGTGATGGAGTGTTATGGAGACATGGGGTAGTATGGTTGTAATGCATAGCTATTTCATTTTAATATTTTTTCTTTTAGAACCAAGAAAATTTACCCACACAACACCAGAGGTTTACTTGGCATGTGCATTTCTAGGATGTGTCAAAATATGAGCGCAGGAATAGGCAATGGACATCCATCAAAGCATAATGGAAATCTGATTTTTTTATAGCTTCTTCCTAGCCTGCGCTGAAGTTGGGGATTGGTCATATGATGTATTTTCTAGTGCCCTAGTTAATATGAATGCAAAATGTGGGAGAATACACATGGAATATGAACTATTTGACAGATTCTCTTTAAAAAATGTGGTTTCATGTAATGCTTTGGTTGCAAGATTTTCACGAAATGCACTTATTGTAAAGGCATTTGAAACTTTTAAGCAAATATGGTTTCAAGTTTAAAGCTAGATTTCATCCACCTCTTCCAGTGTCTTCCAGCCTCTGATAAAATGGGATCTTTGGAGTAGAGTTTGGAAGTCTATAGATTTCCTTCAAATCATAAAAGATAGAGGATTTTTTTCAGATGGTGTTGTTGTTATTGTCCTAGTAGGCGTATTTGCAAAATGTTGTAGTATAGATAGGTACATGCACTATTTTTTAGAATATCTTAAAAGGAGGTGGTTTTGTGAACAACATTCACTGCTAGTTATGCACAAAATGGGTTTGTTGAGAAGGCTTAGAAACTTTCAAGAAAAGGTAACTGATAGGGGTAAGCCATTTTCCACAGTTGTTTCCAATATCCTTCCTATTTTGTGTCAAATGGGGATGTTGGAACAGGTTAAAGGACTGCATAAGCATGTGATGTAATGTTTTTTTATCCACTTCATTATCATGGGACCGCTTAAGCACTTAAGTTGGTAATTTGGGGCTTTGAACACGCCTTGAAAGTTTTTTTAGGAAGGATAATAGATATTTAAGTTGTTGCGGTCACATTGGATTGGATTTGTTGGAAAGTTGTATTGATTTTCTATTATAGAAAGCCCAATGTTTGTGAGGGATAGTGTGTTGGAATAACAACATGTATTATGTGGCCAATTTATTTTAAGGAAAGTTCTTTGGTTTAGTGGAGTTAATTGTGTATTCTGGTATTACTCATATATGGCCTTAGATGTTTTCATGAATGGTACAAAATGGAGAGGTTGCCAAAGAATGTGAACTATGTGGCAGAATGATAAAAGAGAATTGGGGCCTTATGTAATGTGAATGAACCCTCTTGGAGCAACTCTTTCCCTATGAACATTAATATTGGCAGGCATGGTCTCCCTTACCTTTTCTTTCATAATTTATATAATTTAGTTTCTTCATTTGCAATGTTATAGAAATAGTTAAACTAATTGATAATCTTACAAACAAATATGTAACTAAATTTAAATAGTGTAAATAAATAGAACTACACAGTGTAATTTTTGAAACTGATTTACAATTTGAACATTAATTGTGGTTGCTACCGTAACCCTATACGATGATGCTAGAATATTTGAATTAGGTGCTGAAATTTAGTGGTATTGGTGAGAGTTAGATGATTTCGTCAAATAAAACAATCTTTTTTGCCTACCATTTAAAGTTAGGAAGAGAAAAATGCAATTTTCCAAGACTCACAAAACAACAGTCTAAGCCATATAAGAGAAATTTCAAACATCGTATGTGTTCCTTGTTATGTAGAGTGTTATGTCAAGCATTAGCCCAACCCTGTGTGACCATTTGCACTCTTTTTTCCCGCTCTCTAGGAGACATGTTACTATGTTTTCTTATTTGAATGGAGCTATTAAAACTAAAAAGGTGGCTTTCATTTTGAACCACTGTTTGGTCCCTCAGCAACGAAATGCTTGACCACCTTCACAAACCTCTAAAATTTTTACTAGAAAATTTCCTGGAACCTTCAATTTATGAAAAACACATCTCGAGTGAGTTTGGAAAAGGGGTATTGTAGGCCTCTGATTGTTGTTTGACTAGGTCAAACTAACTCAACTACGATTGGTGGCTCCAGAAAACCCGTCACCATTTGAAATTCATCTGCAAGTTCTCCATATATAGGGGAACTTGTAGGAAATTTCTCGTTGCACGTTCATCCATCAAACATTAGTTTTGGAGGTGGTTTTGTGATCCCTCAAGCTAACCTTTAATCATTTGCAATTAGGCCAATTACGAATGATGGCCCCAAGAAACTAGCCACCGATCGTAAACCATTCACTATTTCTGAATTCTGTCAATTCCTATGAACTCTTAGTATATAAGTGGACACATATAAATTTAATTGTGGTGTGTTTTATCATTGTAAAACAACATTTAAAAGTGGATTCTTAGCCTCTGATCGTGTTTGGAAGTTTTTGTAGCTAGTAGGAAAATGTAAAAATAAAGTTGTAAGACCCCTGTCAGGTTACCAAACCATCATGGAAACTTTTGACACATGTAAATAACTATTTTAAAACTCTATAGTGTAACTTGTTGTGTAAAATAGAAATTTTGACAAAATGGTGTTTCTCTCTCTTCCTTTCTCTTTCTCTTTCCTTAGTTACGAAGTGAAGTGAAATGAAATGAATTGAATACATGTTTCTAAAAGTTTTATTTCGAGTGTAAATTTTAATTATTATTACATGTAAACGGGAAACTAAAGACATTAATTATGTTAGATTAGGGTGGATTTTGTGCCAGCAATTTATCGTTAATTTCATGCTCACATGGTTTTGAAGAATGCAAGAAAGATGGCAAAAGGGCGATGTGTAATTCATTAATTATTATTATAAATTCTATAGGTCATTATAAAATGAATATATGTATAATGTAGTCTCATTCTATAGAAATGTTATATTTGAAAATTGCTAATATGTATGGGATGCTAGTTTTAGGGATATCTTAGGAAATGTGCATTTAATCACATGTTTAATTTGATTCATAGTTGCATATGGTAAAAGGTTTTGATATATATAGTAAATTAATTTGAAGTGAATACATTATGGGGCATTTTTCAGTGTTCAATAAACGATTAATTATTTACTGTGTTGTATTCTTATCTTGTAAATTTAATAAAGACATTTAATCTAAACACTCAACCCTAGTATAAGGTCTATGCATAACTTGTCTTAATGTGTGTGATTCTTCGTAGCATAGAAAAAATATGAAACCATAGAATAAACTTAAACCTTGTACTAGATGGTGCCTCCTAGGTTAGGTAAATAAAACCCCGATTTGAAGTTTACAGTCATATTTGTTATGTTTAGCAACATTGTCGTGAACCCATATTTTAGGAATGACATGGTCCAACTTTATCTAGAGTATGTGGTTTCCTTCTAGTTTTGGTAACCGCAAGGAGAATGTCCTCTCTTCAGGCCCGACACCGTGTTGAGTGGTCAAGACCTCCTTGGAAGTCACATTATGAGTCCTTATTCAAAGTAATGACTATGCAATGTAACCTTACGATATGTGGGGTAGGTAGAGATAATAATCCCTTAGTATCCTTTTGGATTGCCATGTCTTACATGATTAGATCTAGAAATTAGCTTCATCAGCGAATGAAGTCCCTGTTTTTTCCAGATGACATAAATGGAGATCGTGAAATACTTGTTCTAGGTCTTAAACTCTTATTAATGAACTCCTTCATTCCTCTCAGTTAAATGTGTTACCTTGGTTTCTATCAACATATCACCTTGGTATTTTCTTGAACGTGGTTTAGCATAAATATGTCCTCTTTCCTTAAACTCATATATAGTTGAGGCATTGATCATTAGGTGCAGTTGGAATTAAACCAAACCTCGATTGATTAGGAGGTTAACCTGGGATTCATGTGTAGTTATAATGCTTTCAATCATATGCTTTTTCAAAATGGTAAATAAGTTCTTTCCTAACTCTTTATGTTATAAAGTGACACCAAAATTAAATAGATCTAGCAAACATTGTAAGTGAAATGAGAAATAATAGTATGTGTGATAATGGTTTAGGAACAAAAAACTTCACTTGAATTCCTTATGGATGATTTAGGCATTGAATTTTTGTTAATAATGGACACAAATTGATTCTTGGTGGGACTAGGCCTTTATGAGGGTTTAGAGTCCACTATTAAATAACATAAAATAAAATTATGTCTTGTAAATTCTTAACTGAATCAAACTAAGATTGATACTAAAACAACCATAGGACAAAAACAACTGTGCTTCGAATGGAAGGAAGTTTATAGGAAAGATAAAATTTAACCTTCTCCTCCTTTGATGTGTATTATTTTCCCTCGAAAACTTCTACTTGGTCCCCTTACATAATGAGGGTAAAATTAAATGTCAACTAAACATATTTTGAGAAAAAAAACCTTTAGCATAAGAACGAGAGAATTAGGAACTTTCTAGGTAATTGGAAATATGGAACTTAATTATGTAAGTTATGGAGATTTTCATAAGGGATAAAGAGAAAACTTAAATGGTAGAACAATAAGTTAAATGTTAAATGAATTGCAAAATTTGTATGTGGAAAATGGATAATATCATCCTTGTATAAAATGTTCCTGGAATTTTAATCATAACTAAGATGTAATCATGGAAATGATGTGTTGTAGGGTTGCTAATCCTTGAGTCCCTTTTTTGTGGTTCAGCTATTACTAGCATTTGTTCATTGGGGAAGGTGTGTCATTGACATGTATATGGTTTTGTCATGTGTCTATGTGGCTCGAAGGCTTATGTAAGTTTCGTATGTGTTATGGATTTTTCCTTACTTGGATCCTTTGTGGCGTTGTGTAGTGAGCAATGTAAGTCAAAAAAGAAATATTCCTAGTATTTTACTTGTGTATTTATGTGTATAAAATGTGGATGTTACAAATTTAGTCTCCCATAAAGACTGGGTTCCCTGTTCCAAGATCAAGATGAAATTTAATCTTACCAATCCAAATCTCTTGTCTATCTATAGAATTCAAGAATTGATGGTATACATTATGCTCGACAAACTTGGGCTTAAAAATCTTAGCTACATTGGGGCATGATTTATGGTCGAATCATGATATTTCATTTCTTCACTATAATGTACACACCATTTACCAGTGATTGATACCCATCTCACCTTCCATTTCCCAACTCAATTCCCGCTAGGGCCTGTATTCTACACAATCCAACTAGCTTTGCAAGGTTTCTCGTGATTGGAATTCCCATCTTGAGCATAAAGTTAACCATTTTTTTGGTGCCTTATATATCAGGGTCTTCCCATAGGTGAAATTCTAAGTCACATTTGCTTCCCCAATCCTAAATTCCCTTTCTATTCTAAACCTTAATATTTTAAGCATTAGTTTTGGTCTTTCCCCCATGCTTAGGCTATCTAGTCTTAGATTCATTCCTTTATTCATCCCTACCACCTTGAATTATTTCACTAGCATCTGGATTTATTTAGAGACTTCATCTCGTGGCCTGATTATATTAGGATTCTAGGGAAATTATTTAGATCTTGTATTCTATTTCATATTTGTAAAGCTCTAAATTCTATGTTATTCGAGAATGGTCAAACTGTTGCTTTAGTTTCCACTAATGACAAACTGGTTATATTTTCTACTATGAGCATAGAGTTTTAAGCTCAAGAAGATTAAGTTGCTCTATACTTTTCACATTTGCACGATTTTTTCGCACACTAGGGGAGTGCACCATTCATGATGAGTTGGATCCCTATGGAACCTTTTCAATCGCCACCTTAGTCATCTCCACATTTTCAGTTTCCTCCACTACGAACGTGTCACAAAATTCATTCTTGCAGCCACTGCTCTACCTCTCCTTTAGGTCATTGTTCAGCTATGTGCTCTTCTATGCTAGACATAATCCCTCCTCTACGAGGGAAGGGCATGAATAGCTCTACAAAGTGGGCCTCTCCTCCACCTGGTGTTCAAATTATTTTTGGCTCTCCCCCCCCCCTTGTGTGGGGATTATTTTTCCGTTACAGATGTAAATTCTTGAGCAATATGGTCAGCAGGTGGACCCTCATTTAGCTAACCTATCTAGTGGAGTGTTCATGCCTCCCCAAGATTATCCTTCTCCTCCTAGAGTGTTAGCATGTTCCTAGTGATCTCTAGTTTTATGTATTTCTCATGGTTTTCGTTTTTTCCTTTGGGTGTTTTCTATGGCCTATGTGGAATTTTTATGGGACTCTGAGTTCTCCAATCACCCCTACTAATGTAATTATCTTTAATTTTCATTAATATAAAGGGAAATCGAAATAGAAAATTTTACTAAGAAAATTTATCATAAATAACTTGATTTGAAAAGAGAATGCTAACCCATGATCATATGAAAGCAATATTTAGTCAGTAGCTCAGAAAGAAAGAAATTGCAAACTATTTTGGAGGTTTTTGTTGAGCAATAGAGCATTAGATTGCAAACTTTACTATAGAGGAAATGTTTGTAATTCATATATTTTCATTTGGTATGTGTTTTACCAAGAAAATATATAAAATAATATTCAACTAATGGGCCATTTATGCCCTTCTCTAATGTATATCCTCCAGAACTCTTACTTCTTCTATTGTTTCACCCATGATCTACACAACCAACAAAATATAATTCAAAAGTTTAAATTACCTTAATTAGTAACTATTGTTGTTTATGTTTAATAGTGGTTTAGTTTTATTGTATTTTCATGTGGAAACATAAGCATTTTTGGGATAACCCTATGAACTAGGGGAGATTAAAAAAAGTGGGTTGTGTTAGAATTGATCCAAATGAACAAAAATGAACCACAAAGCCTTCTAATATTTGATCTAAATTACTTTTATCCTTTTGAACATTGGTTCCAAAAATAATAGAAGATTAATTGTATCTACCCTAAGACGTTGGCACCACCATTATGGACTACTTTTCTAACAATATTACAACCACTTCCTTCATCTATCCTAGATGAGTCTCTTCCCTCATCTATCTACCTAAATTTTAGCTTTTGGGTGTGGGACCAAAAGTTTGAATACAAAGGATTGCCTACTTTTTTGTTTCAAATGTAAAAATTTTAGGGAATAATGATGTTGGTTACAAGGGGATATGAAAACATTGTATAAAAATGATCAGATCAAGAGGTGGAGGAAACATTGAGGAATGGAGGGAGCTTGAGAAAAAGAACATTTTTTCTATAGGTTATAGTCCTTACATTTAGTGGGGGGAATCAAAAGGAAAGGAAGGGATTCATCCAGCTATTAGGAATATTGTGGGGATTGAGAAACAAAACATGGATACATAAGAAAATGAAAAAGGGGGAATTATAGATGAAAAATTAGAAGATTCAGGGGAAGATGATGAAGAAGAACAAGTTACAGAGGAAATTGAAGAGGGTCATGAAGAAAATCAAGAAGAGGAAGTTATAATGAATGAGGAACACCGAATTGAAGATCTAGAAGATGAAATAAAATCAAAATATAAGAATCATAAGAATTGGGAGGAAAGTTACATTTTAGAGAACGAAGAGAAGAGGGGGGATTATTTAACAAATGTAGAACCATTATACATTGGTTATACTGTCATTTTCTCTAAAAATAGAGAGATGGATGAAAGATTTAAAAATTGTGGAAGGCCTTGGCTTGAGGGACAACCTCAAAATATTGTGTTTAAATGACAATTTTTTTTTAGAGAAAATCACGAGGAGAAAAGGCGGAATCAAGTAGTTTGTAAAAGGCGTAATTAGATTGTGAGAAAGAGTTAGTCTCCTAGATCAAGAAGTGCCTACAAATAGTCTTGCTTACAACACGTGTTCTTATTTTGTTTTTGTTTTAATTGTTGCAAACATACCCACACAACCACCACAGGTTTACTTGGCATGTGCACTTCCAGGATGTGTCAAAATATGAGCACAGGAATAGGAAATGGACATCCATCAAAGCATACTGGGAAGGAGGAGTTTGTTTTATTATTGGTGGCACCAAAGTGTTGGAAGGGATTACTAAAATTGAGGATTGAATGTATTACCCCATCCACCAGCTTCCACCTTGGTAACAGATAACCTCCACACATATTTTTCTATTTAGCTAATTCAATGGTGAATTTAATGGAGGCATCCACCCACTTTTCCCACTTTTGAAGGCACCTCACCATTTAATCCCATCTTCTAGCTGCATACTCTACATTTATTGTTTTATTTATTACCTGCTTGACATTAGTGGAAAACGTACATTTGGTATGGGTTGTCAGGATAAACGCCCATTTGGTTGCTAGCCACCGACATTATTTTTTTATTATTTTATTTCATGCCTGTCCTGGCATTTTCGTGATTGGATATGCCCTTTCTAGCCGCATGAGCTGCTTCGGGGGGAGGATTTTTGTTTGGTTTGTTGAAGAGGTGTGAAGCATCCAAGAAAGTGTGATTAGTAGGTGCAGATCCATCCTCCATGGTTGTTTCTGCATTCTCTCTAATCATGTGCCAAAAGTGGCCATGAATGGAGTTTAGGCATCCAGTAAGCTAAAACAAGGGAATTTTAGCCATATGTTTATGTTACGTGAGATTGGTTGACCTCTCTGCAATTTTGGAAGATTATCAGGAATGATAAACACTACCCCTTTGATTTTATGCCAACTTTAACAATATCATGAAACAAATTGTTTTGTTTATTTTCTGAAGTGGTGTTTTGCATGGATCCTCTCCTTTCTCCCTTTATAGCTTACTTCATGTAGTATATGTGTAAATTATCTCTGCAATATTGGTATCTGAGATTCACTTAACATTCAGATAGGATTACACTGATAATGTTGCTCTGTAAAGTAGTGACTGCATGGGAGAATCTGTTTGATATCTTACTGTCATTTTTGGAAATGTTTGTGTTTAACATTTTGGGTTGGTTCGTTGCATCCCTCTTCAGGGTTTCTGTTATATTCTTAGTATGTGGAAAATTTCGTTAATACTTGGGCTAAACTAGAAGCTTGAAGTACTAAATATTGTGACCTTGTCACTTATTTGTATGCACTATAACTGGCTATAATAAATGGGTATCTCTTGGCTTTTTCAGTTAAGAAAATTGTATATAGGGTTGTTAGATAAATGATTTATTAAATACCCATTTGGGTGGTTTCGTGTGGAGGGTATTCCGATCGGATGTGTTTGGCTTGATAGTCATATGTAGGAAAAAACTTTCGATTACCCCTCCTTTGATAATCCTTGTTGGCCCTTCGAACAGATCTTGATAGAAAATAATAGTTACTATAATATCAATGTAACGGGAGTTGTTTTTAGTATAAGCCATTGACCACATCTAGGTAATGAATAAGGAGAATTATTGGTACTCCTTGGATCTTTGATTCGAAACATGTGTTAAAGCTTGACATGCATTTGTCCAAGGATTTGTCCTTTGGTTGTAAGCAATTTTGGTCTCTAGTTTTGATCATATTTTGTTTGTAGAAGATCTATTTACCTTAATGTTGGCAAAAGGAGCCTTTAATGGTGTTCATATGTTCCTACCTTGACGTTTTCCTTCTCGTAATCATTAAGGTCAAATTAAATTCTTGGGGTTAAATGATCAACTTTAGAATGTTACTGGGCAAAGAAGCTTGAATCTCCTTGGTTAAATCTATGGACTTGGCAGACTTATCTAAGGAGGTGAGTATTAGAAAAATGTTTTTTTTTTTCTTGTGCGAGATCTGTGGTATGTTATCATGCTTGATTCAGCTGTTACTGTAAGCCACGTTATACTTTGGTAGTGACTCATCTGTATCAATCGTAAAAAGCGATACATCCTTGGTAATGTAGTAGTTAGAATTTCATGTCCATTACGCTTGATAGATAATTAATGAGATTGTTATTAAACATGTGTTTTCAGAGATAGGGCATAATATTATTTTGGAAGTTTTGTTACTTTCTTTTGTGTCATTATAAAGTCATAGATAGTTTCATGGTTTTATGTTGAACTTTAGTTGGGTTGTAGTCAATTCATATGGAACCACATTATCTAATATTTGTGTCCTTTATGAGTTGTATTAAACTTAGTGGAGTTATATTGAAGACAAACTTGGTAAGACTGTAACATTGGATTAAATTTAATTGTTTGATTAACTGAATATTGTTTATTTCTCTTTATCGCACATGATGACTGATGTGCATGGCATGGCAAGATAATCAGATGTTACTTGAACTTTTCTTTTAGAACTTACTCCATATGTTATTTTCAAGCAATAAAGTGTCAGAATGTTGTGAGGTTATTTTTCGAAAGTGGCAAATAATGGGTAAGTAAAGGATGTTGGAATTATAGCTATAAAACTATTAGATCATATGACTTATTTAAGGAAATGTTGATTTAGGTTTGATGTATTGGATTTCAATCATATAATTTATATGATTACATGATTGAAATCCAAATATGCTCGACACTTTGTTTCGAACTTATCAGGTCATTCACCCCTACTAGAATGATGGTTGGACTTTTGTTTGTTGTAGAAGCAATGTTCATAACGGGATGCTTATGGATTCTTTCTTAAGTTTTGACATGGTATTATTTATGGCATGATTAAGGACGTTGTTAGTGTTTTAGAGCTTAGCATCATTTCATTAAATAGAAGGTTCTTTTTATGATATTGTTAATGGTAGCATTATATTTCCAATGTGTAGTCTTTATCATGCTCAGTTCTCGTGAACTGACTCATATTAATAATTGTGCAGATGACTTTCGTGAGTAGAAAAAAAAGGGAATGACTTTTTAAAAATTTGTATCGGTGTTGCTAAGGAAGTTCCCTTTTGATTCAAATACTTAAATCAATTCGAAAGGTTCTAGAATAGAATTTGTTGGAAAAGTTAGAAGGACTTAGTGCCTTAAACATTTGTGCATTTGAGAAGTAGTGTTGTCGTTATTGACTGAAACTAAAACTCGTAAAAATTTTTTATCGTGAATGGAGTAAAATGAACTCTTCGTCGTTATGAGTATCTTATTGTATGTTTTCAATTTTGAAATATAGTTTAGCTTTGATATGGCCAATATTGTTCTATCTATTTAAACTTGAGTCAAATTGCATAAGACTTTTAGTTACCTTTGGTGTGTGTCGTTTTGGTTAGGGAGCTAGGTATCCATGATATATATATAATGGTAACTACATATGTGATGATAACTTTGTGAAGTAAACCCTTATAGGGTAGGGGTAATAATGTAATGCTTAGGCATAATAGAATGTTGTTGACAATCCTTATAATGGTTTATACAAATATATACATATAATTATAGTATGATGTTGTAAGCAAGATGATGAAGTAAAGAGTCTATTGAGGGGAAGATAAAGGAAACTATCTATCTTGTGTAAAAAATATATATACCTCATTAATCTCAACCTATGTTGGTAGTCTAATCCTTTTGAGTTGTTGGGATGCGAAATTATATTAAGTTGTAAACTAATTTAAGGTAAATTAGAGATGTTAACGAAGTCATGCTAAATGGGGTAAATGGTCAAGAAAACATCAAAACTAACTTATCGAGTTATAAACTCTGAATTATAATCATTAACAAATTTATTTTATTCTTACAGCTTAACTGCACCTCCTAACTTAAGCAAATAAGATCCCAAGCTTTTATGGATGTTCATTATACCGGTATGTTTGGTATCATCAGTCGTAAAATTGTCTATCAGAGTATGGCATAGTTATACCTTAACATGGCATATATTGTTTTCCCCTTTAGATTTGGTTGTTGAGTGTGCATCTAAGGATAATGCCTTCTTCTAGGGTAGTGTCCCTCTGAAAAACCAACCTCTATTCTTGTTATAAAACCCTCTTGAACTGACCACCTATGTATTTTGCTTAGATCCAGCCAACTAATCATGAATGTCACCTTAAGAGTTGGAATTACTTTTAAACCTGTTACCCATTTTTGGTTATCAATTAGGATTTATGTATCATTTCTTGTGTTTCTTGTGAGCCTTATCAAGCTTTGAGTGGTGGTAAGTCATAGTAGTGTAACCTCTTTCAGTGTGCTAGGAGAGGAGTGTGTTAGGTTGTTCTTTTATAATGTATAATCCTTTATGTGTTGAGTAAAAGAATCCTTGTTGTGTTGCCTCTACAGAAAATTGAACAAGATCTTTTTAGTCTTGTGTGTTAACATTTCTATTGTAGTTTTAGAGCCTAATTCTTTTGTTATTTTACTTCTTCCATTCTCAATCGATCTCTTAGTAGGCATATGAAGTTGGACCCTTTAAAAAAAAAGTGGAACAAAATCTCAGTTGGGCTTAACCCTTTTTCTTTTGTGTAACAGAGCGTGGTTGATAAGTTAGGATGTATGCCCTTACTAGTGAATCCTAGGGTTTTGTGAGGTATTCTAGGGGGTATGTGTTAGCCTAGTGGAAATTGATCAATACCGCCTCCCCCCTTTTTATACAATGAATTAAACAAGTAATTGACATATTGGAGATGATCTTAGGCTAATTGCTCAATAGTATAAAAGAAAAGAAATCTAGCCTCTATAAGAAGAATCATGCACGAATCAATAACATGAACCTTTTAGAACGTAAGTTAAGATTTGAGAGTCATTTTATAGTAAATAAATAAACTTAAAATATTTTTCACCGTGGGATGACCCTAATTGTAAGTGTGTACTGTGGTTGGACTATTATGTTGTGTCCTGTCGAAAAGAAAAGTGAATTGTTCAAGATGGGTGTCATATGTTTCCTTGTTTCTTATGTGGTCAATGTTGTGTCAGGCTTATCATGCATTGGTTGTAACCCTTGAGATCACATATAGTGTCGTATAAACTTCAAGAAAGTAAAAGAAAAATTATCCGTTAATTTTTTTGTTTTTCTTGTGTGTGTTCTAGTTGGGCGTTACAATATTACTAGTCAAAATTTTATTTTTAAGGGAAGAAAATCTTATCTAAATATAGAGAATGTTTAGAAATTTTAAACGTATTAGTGCTTAATGGATTGTAACAGTTTTGTGGTTTGGATTTGGGAAATAAAAATGTATGCAAAAATCAGAGAGAATTTAATAAAATAACATGATTTTTACTAATTTATTAAATACATATTATAGCTCGTATCATAGATTTTATATTGTGAAATGTTAAATGAAGTTTCCTTTCCATATCTAGGCCCATTGGAAATTCATTTATCTTTTTGAAACTAGATTGTAAAATTTCAGATGACAATATATTTCTTCAATGACAATAAACAATATTACAATAAGATGTAATATACTAACTTGTGTTTTCATTATTAATGAAAGAATTTGAAGAAAGTGAATAATCTGAATGGAATGGAGATTAAAGAACAAGTAAATCCTCTAGAATGCAATATTTCAACTACCATTCATACCCAGTGAAGCAAATGCAACACTACAATTATAATGGTTATTTATAAATTCTATGAAATATCCAAAATTCATATATTTAAAAAATATACATGTAAATTTCAAAATTATTTGTATTTCATGAATTAAAGAGATTTATCTCTTTGAAACTATTAATTTGTTATTAATAAATATTATTTCAAAATATTTGACTAAAAAGAGTACTTTCCCATGTTTTAAAAAGAGGGAAAAGACTTTTAGTATGTTTTTCTTGGCATAAATTAATGTTGATTGCTTTGCATGTAATGGTTTGAAAAGTTATATTTCATAATTTTTATCTTCAATACTCATTGTTTGGGTACGTTGGTAAAGGAGGAGTTATTATTATTATTATTATTATAATATTTTAAAATGGTCATATTTACATGCAATGCATAATTTTATAATCATTCATAGTTATTACATTTAATTCAAAGCTATTTAATTTAATAATTTTTTCTATTTTATTGTAAAAATATCTTTTTTCATTAAACCTTAATTTCGTGTTATTAATATTTTAAATTTAAATAAAATAGTTTAAAATAATATGTTATTATTTTGTAAATTTTACTTTCATAGTTAAAATGAATATTTTGTTTAAATGAATATTAACTAGAAATTGTGCTCAATAAACATTATAATATCTAACATTTAAAATTTAAAATTGTAAAATAATATTATAATTTTTAAAATAAAATTGTGGAAATAGTTACAATTAAAATATTAAGAATTTACCTACAACTAACCTCTAATTATTTTGATATATGTCGTAATTTTAAAATTGTGTATGAAGACAATATGTAATTTGTGAATATACACACAAAAGTTTCAATTGTAGGTATGTAACAATATTAAAATTGCAGAAAATTCCATAATTATAATATTGTGGACTTTTCACACTTAATTTCATTGTAAATATTTCAACAAATTTTGTCACATTTTATGTTTCCACAAAATTATTGTGGGTGAAGTCCAAAAATTTGGATTCACAATTTGATCTAAAATATCCACAAAGAAAATGTGGAAAATTTGTGAATACAACAACCTTTATCTTGTAGTGGTAAGATATAGAAGCATACATAAGGCATGTGAACTATTTGACAAAATGACACAACTTGTTATCTTTTTACAAAAAATATAATTATTGCAACTTATAGAAGAAATGTTCATGCTTAAGATCCATTGAAATTGCTTCACCAAAAGCAACAAACATATATTCAACTTGATCAATTCATCTTTACTTGCATACTCACAGCTCACGGCCCTATTTGATATGTATGTAAAATGTGGTAAAAATCCCTTGGAAACTTTTGAATGCATGCTTGACCCGATTAGTTAACGTTTGCCAACATATTCACAAAATGGGGTTGTTAAAAAGGTCTTGCAAATTTATAATGGGAAAGAGATTTTTTATAGATGTTACAATTGGAAATACCTAGGTAGACATATATGCAACATGTGGAATTGTACACAAGTTACAAGAAATTAACTTCTTTATAATTTTAGTTTGTCAATTTTTTTCTTGAATTTTTTAAATATTCTATATTGAGAAAGTTAACACTGATATTAGAAACAAACTATAATTAAATTGTATTATTGAATAAAAACATTCCATTTACATCTCATATGCTAACACTCGTATAAAATTGAAAGAAGAAAGGCATCTTTAATCCACCCCATGTAACCATTTGCATTGATTGTTGTCTTTTAAAAAAATATGAAATTCTCAATTATCTCACATATGTAATCCTTTACTTCCATGAAAGTATTATAATCACTTGTTTAAAATCCTTAACTTGGTGATTTTAAAATGAATTTTATATAATAATTCTTATCACTTGCCTAACATGTTTGTTTATAATAATAGCTATGTATATTTTATTTCACTTCTATCATCTACCACTAGATAAAGGTAACGACACAATATTCCAGATATGCCATGTCAATTGTAAGAAGTGTAATAATCTTGTTCTATTTAGGGTTGGTTCATATAACAACACAAAATACAATCGAATCAAGATATATTCATCCACACATCTCCATTAATTATGACATTACTCTATTCAGTTCATTTTGACAAATTGGAAACATTATATCTTGACCAACATTGGTGAAAAGAAAAAGGCATGGAACCTTATTTAAAGCTTGACCAATGACTTGAAACAATATAGTTGATATCAATATCACTACTGCCTCGGTTTTCTTGCATAAGAGCAGCATTAAGACTTTGTGCGGAGAGAGTGTGGGCATCCATCTTCCCTTCCAGCATAACCAAAAATATAGCGAAAAGTCAAAGAAGTAGAACCGGAATTTGAAACCGAACGAGTCATTACACCAAGGCCCTGTTGGTGCTCAGATCTGTCTCGCCCCATTTGCCATTATTTTCCTCTGATCTATGTATTGTGAAATTTTTTGTTTCTCAATGTGTGTTTTCTGAAAGCTTTTATTTCCATTTGAGATGCTTCGAGTTGTTTGCAAAATCCATTGGCATGTCCCTCCTTGAATAAGTCTCTAAGTTTACCCTATTTTTTCCCCAATTTCTTCAAATTCTACGGGCTTTGCCATTTTTCCTATTTTTCCCCGGCCATGGAAGATCGAAAATGGTTCATCTATATTTATATGCCTTTTAAAATCAAAATCCATGGTTGAAAAGATGCTTGGAACCATGATTCACTTGTTTTTGTTTCAAACGAAATTTTCATCCTTAGTCAAAAATCAGGTTCTGGGTGTGAATGGTGATTTTCTATATTCTGACGGTCTGATTGGTGTATTTTTCCTATCAAATTTATTCCTCAGCATTCGGTGGTCATGTGGATTATTTTGGTTGGTCAAGGGATGGCGGGTAAATGCTTTAACTTATTACTTTTTACTTTTTTGGCAAAAAGGAAAATTTGGTCCCGTGGCCCTGCTCAAATCTAATTGGTTGTTTTGGTCCTTACGTGGCTTCTTCTAATTAGATGGGTGTGTCAAGTCTATTTTTGAAATTTTTCTTTTTGACTACTTTGAAAAAAAAAATTAACCCGCCCTACGACCCCGCCAAGCTCTGATTGGAGAAAATTTAAGAGGTAGGGAAATAGTCTCACTTTGACCCTGCAGGAGGACACGTGGCAAGGCTAAGGGCAGAGCTGCGGGGAAAACATGGAAAATTTTCCATTTTCAAAAAAGGGGGTGAAATGGTAGAATTTCACCACAATTCCATTTGGACGCACCTTAGGACATGTGTTAGGCTCGTTTCCCAAGGGCAAAGGTGTCTACATTTTGCCCCTTTTTGTTGTGTAGCTTGTATTGGTAAGCGATGCTAACAAAAATAAGATGTGGTTGCCCCATGTGAGGATGAAGGTGATCCCCCTCAAACTAGGAACTGACGAGGCAGCAAGCTGAAGTAGTGAGTAGTTTGATAAAAGGTAGATGTGAGGAAAAGTCAAGTGGGTGTAGGGGAAAAGGGTGAAAGGTCTACTCGGGAAATCTAGGTAATGGGTCGGGGTCAAAAGGTAGCAGTAATAAAATGCATACAAACGTATAAAATTGTAGCACGCTATCAGATTGAAGAGCAGGAAAACTCTACATCGTCTAAGGTCGATAGGTTTATCCAAAACAAGGGTGAAGTGAATCCGGTATCCAAGGTATAGGATAAGGTCAGGAAACACAACGTAGGTTAGGTGCAAGAACGTTTAGGTATGTTTCAGTACACCAAAGGTAGGGTCAAGATAGACGTCTCAGTAATAGGCAAGGTAAGGGCACGAGGTTAAACAACAAGGGTAACAGTGTCGCAAGGTATAATGAGCACATTGGTTCAAAGGTCACAAATAGTTTTTTGGGTCCAGGTAGATAGGTCACACCACGGGTAAGGCCAAGGTAGGGGTAAAAGAATGAGGCTTCAATAGTTGACGAGGTGAGGTTGAAGAAGGTGGATGACCAAAGGGGAAGGTAAAGTGGTCCTGGTAGGTGTAGGGGAGGAAAAAGAAAGAGGAGGTTAGAAAAATGAGGTCAATGTGAGGGCATTGAGTATGCAGGGTAACTGATAGAAGTATGGATGCACCGATGACGATCGATTGGAATCGACATCAGTGAATAAGGGAATACGAATGATGTTGGTCAAGGGGAAACCGATGTCAGTCGAGTCGGGTGAGGTATAAAAAGCAGAAAACCTGCATTTTGAAAATTCATTTGTGCATTGTGAAAAGTAGAAAAGGAAAAGAAGATAGAAAAGAGGAAGAGGATAAAAGAGAACATCAAAGAGCTTGATTGGCAAGCCACATAGGCGAGGTTGATTGGGCAAGAGGTTTGGCCATGAGATTGGATCGAGCAAGGTGATTGGTTGGGAGAGTGAGAGGTCATTCAAGGATGGCGGAGGATGGAGAGGGATCAGGAGGAGAGGCATGGAGGCCAGAGGTTCCACCATGATGGTGGCAATGGGATGTGGTAAGTTCCAAACCTTTTTATTCATTGTTTGGTAAATTTGATGTAAAATATAGAAAGTATGAAAAATGGGGGGGTTGGGGGGGAAGAATTTCAAAATAGGAAAAAGAGAGGGAAAATGGAATGGGGAAGGGTGGGGTGTAGAAAAAAAGGGTAATAGAGGGATATTTATGGGTGTAAGGAGTGAGTTGGGTGGGTAGAATGAGTGGGAAGGGAAAAATTAGGGTTGGGAAGTCGTGGTGGGTGGCACAACAGTGACCGACGTCGGTCAACTTATGGCCAACGTCGGTGGGTAGTGACCAATATCAGTCATAAGAATAGTGACCGATATCAGTCAAGGGGAGACCATGGTTGGTCAGGGGATAACCGGGGTAGGTCAGGTGAGAGGGAATAGGGTTAAAGGAGACAGAAAGGGTTGAGGGGGACTTGGGTGAAGGGTAGGGTAGATAGTTTTGGGTGGATGGGTTTGGGTAGGTTTGGGTGAGGATTAAGGTAGATAATTTCATGTGGATGGGTTTGGGTAGGTTTGGGTGATGGTTATGGTAGATCAGTAGGGTAGATGGGTTTGGGTAGGTTTGGGTGAGGGTTAGGGTAGATAGGTTCGGTTGGATGGGTTTAGGTAGGTTTGGGTGAGGGTTAGGGTATATAGTTTCGGGTGGATGGGTTTGGGTAGGTTTGGGTGAGGGTTAGGGTAGATCAGTAGGGTAGATGGGTCTAGGTAGGTTTGGGTGAGGGTTACGGTAGATAGGTTCAGGTGGATGGGTTTGGTGAGGGTTAGGGTAGATAGGTAGGGTAGATGGGTTTGGGTAGGTTGGATTAGCGACAAGGAAAACGGGATGGGGATGTGGAAAGAGATTAGGTCAGGATGTGGGGTGAAATAGGGTAAGTTGAGAAGGTGTACTAATAAATTTCTCTTGTGGGATGCATGCCTGAGACGAGTTGTGGATGAGGGCCTGGGTACCACCCTTATTATTGATAGTACGTGTGAGCATGACATAGGAGGAGTGGCAGCATGTTATAGAGGTGGGGTTGATAAGGGTGTGGCTCTACCGACATGTAGTCCGAGAGGAAGTATGATGGTTGATCTCATCGAAAAATGGGACTCGGTGAACAACACCTTCCATATGCTGATGGGTGAGATGACGATCACCCTGGAGGACGTCTACAGGATCCTGCAGTTGCCTATATTGGGGGCCTAGGTTCATTCTATCTCTTTAGAGGCGTCATAGGAGCTACTAGCACCCATTTTTGGTGAGGGTGTAGCAGACCTGATGTTCCATAGTGCTAGCATGAGCTATGGAGTGATGTATAGAGCTCATCTAGAGGAGATGAGGTTAGTGGTACTTTTGATAGAGGTAGTGTGCTACTTCACACTACCTGATGTGGAGGGTGGGAGATTCCCAAGGTCACTAATGGGATTCCTTCATAACATGATGATACAGAGGACACGATTTGCATGGGCACCTGCATTGCTGACACAGGTATATACAGAGCTATGGGCCTATGAGCGACTGCAGAGGTTCAACATCTGTTGCTTCGTACTACTACATTTTTGGGCTTACGAGCACATTGTTTGTGTTTGACTAGTGGGGATGCCCTGGGCAGATTCATTCCCATGGAGAGTTTTGAGAGTTGGGTACAGGCAGTGGGTACTGGCCATGGGAGAGGCCCAAGGTCCCAGAGCTACTCATGATGTAGCTTACTACAGGAGGTTACCAGAGGGGTTTTCTGGGGTGGACATCATTTGGAGGCCATATGTGGGCTTCCCCGAATACAGACAGATGGCCATGGAGCTAGATGGGCTACAGCTATATCTTTGGATAGAGGGGAGGAGAACGGGAGAGCATGAGGGGATACCTGTAGAGCGGGTTAGGTGCTAGTTTTGGTTGGTCTAGGATGTACCACCACCCTTCCCACAGTACAGGAGAGATGATGTGGAGAGACCTATGTCTTCACCATGACCCACAGTGCCGACTGGATAGGAGGAGAAACTAGTAGATACACTGATTGATGATGTTGGGGTTACAAATGGATATAGGTAGTAGTGGGTAGCACAGTTGAGAGCCATACCACCGAGGCCAGGGTAGCCGGACTTAGCCACCATCACAGTTTAAAGAGACACCCTACAGGGGAATGTGGCTACTTTGGTGACATAGCTTGGGATCGTGCAGGGGTATCTTACAGGTTTAGAGGCACAGGTTGCCATCTTACATGCCCAGATAGCGACGTTGTAGGCTCAGGTAGGGTACGGACAGGTACCTGCATAGGAGAAGGAAAGGGGAGATGGAGATTGAGATGAGGTAGGCAGAGATGGAGAGAAGATAGCCACCCTATAGGCATAGGTACTATATTTATAGGGCCAGTTGGCCACAGCGCAGGGGCAGGTTACGGGTTTACATGGCCAATTGATAGCACCACATGCACAGATTACTACCTTACAAGCCCAGATATAGGCATAGGCATAGATTCTAGGGCCGACTCAGGCTCTAGTATTATCACAAGGCTCAACGCAGGTTCAGGGACAGGGTCCCCTTGTACAGGTACCCATGCAGGTAGCGAGACCTAGGACACCTCCACAGACAGTTACCATGGACAGATTCAGAGATGCTCTAACATAGGCATGATATTATCAGGATCATTTGTTAGCTGTCAAGCTAGATGTTCCCTCCTATGCCAAGTACATAGCACATCAAACCTCCAGTGAGAGGACTAGATCCCACACTCACAATGTGGAGAGTATAGGGGGCTAGCGAGCCCAGGGGCAGGGGTGAGGCCACTAGTGTGCAGAGGCTAGCCCCTGGTTAGGGGCCATCAACAGGAGGTGAGGTAGGTGTTGGGCACCAAACAGGTGTGGCAGAGGGGTCGGGAGAGACATAGTCACAAGGAGCATTTGTTGACATCAGATGGGGAGATGATTGACTTACTATGGACCGGCCTGCTTGCCGAGTCATTTTTGTATGGATTATATATGAGACGAGTCTATGTGTCGAAGAGATTTTATATTTAGTATGAGTTTTCTTGTACATGATATTGGCCTACGCACTAAAGATATTTTGTATGTATTATGATTTTTGTTGTAGTTGATACCGGCATGCAAGCCGAAGATATTTTTGTATTAGATAGCAGACTACGAGCCGATGATGTATGAGAGACACATGTATTTTTGAGATGAGTGTACATTATTGTGATACACTGGTATTTATATGATGAGATGTATGAGGTTCAGATGATTATGTGTTGTGATGTATATTTTATTTTACTTTCATTATGATATCAATGGATTAGGTGAGTTAGGCATGATAGAGTCAGGTCAGTTTAGGCATGGATTGAGTTAGGACAGTTTAGGCATGGATCAAGTCAGGTTATAGGCATGGGTCGAGTCAAGTTGGTTTAGGCATGGATCGAGTCAGGTTGGTTTAGGCATGGATCAAGTTAGGTCGGTTTAGGCATGGATTGAGTCAGGTTTGGTTAGGCATGATTCAATATGGTTTGCAATGAATGATACTATGGGTCATATGTGAAATGTTGTATAATATATACATAGTGATGATAGAACGATGGTAGGTGTAATAAATGTATGCTATGGTAAAAAACTTGTTATGTATGTGGCTTAATTTCCAATTTTGTTAGAAAAGGGGAACTAAGTGAAATGTGGGGCAAATGGTGAGTTAGGTATGGTTAATGAATTATTTAGGGTAGAGTGTGGCCGAGCTAACCTCCAAGGGCCCTATGCCCTCAGAGTGTTGCCTACATAGTCCTGGAAAAAAGGGACCTCAGGCCGATGTAGTTCTCCCATGAGCTAGGGAAGAATATGAGAATGAGTTGGTAGGTTTTTTAGGCATGTTGTGGGTTTGGGTTTAATAAGTGGGGTAGATTATAGGTAAAATGATGCAGATGAAGGTGATTATGGTGAAAGGGGAGGATGACCCCAAAGGTAAGCGGTGAGGACCAAGTCCTATATAAGGTAATCAAAATGTAAACAAATATGGTTGAAAGATAAGAGGGGGGGGCAATAGAGCCACCTGATTGGGTAGGATCATACCATGAAGGGGGTGATGAACACAAGATCTGAAAGGAATTACACGATTAACTTTTCTATAGTGAAAGTAGTCACAAAATCACCAAATGTTGAAAGTCCAAGATGTCCCTTGAGGAAATTTAGGAAATGAGAGTGGAAATGGTAAGGTGGGTGAAAGGTAGTTAATGGTATATGTTTTGAGTGATAAGTCTTTTGGGAAAGAGGTCCAAGGTCACAATGGGCAAGTCCATGACTAAAAAATCATTTTTGTTTTGATAGACTGATCAATGTGGGAAGTCTATATGGGATAAATAACATGGTACTCCTTGAGGTCTTCGAGAAGCTTATCGATGTGGGAAGCTTTGATTTTTATTTTTATTTTGAAAGCTTCACATAGCTATCCTTCGAGGGAGTATTCTATTTATAGTAGCAATTTGATCTAGAGGAAGATGTCCTTTTGAGGGAGTCATATTTTTTATTAGAAGTTTGACTCAAGGAGTTTGGTCCCATTGGAGGTCTTTGAAATCATGGACAAGACCAAGGTGAAGGATAGGACTCTTGTTCAAAAGGTTAGGTAGAATGACCATGGGATCTCATCTAAAGTTAGAAAAAAACTATCCATGAGAATCATGTTATGTGTAGTGCCGTAGTACACATATGCAAGAGAAGATAACAAGTGACGGGTACTCACATAATTCTTGTTTAATCGTTAGGGAGATGGATGGAGTGGACATCGTTCAAGGGATGAGCATGGAGAGAGATGAAGGGTGAGGTAGGATAACGATTCAACAATAGAATGGTCGAAGATGCAATGTGTTAAGGGGCTCAGATTCAGGTTTACCCTCAAGCGATCACAAACGATAGGCACCCGATCCATAGATATGAGTTACAATGTATGGCCCAAGCCAATTAGGAGCGAATTTTCCCCGTTTATTTTTTTCTACTTTTGTTATGTGTTGATTTTCTTTCAAGACAAGGTCACCGACTTGGAAGGTTTATTCATGAACATGTTTTTCATAAGCACATTTGATACATTGTTGGTAAACTTGAAGGTGATCCAGAGCGTTAAGAAGACGTTCATCTAATAACTCTAGTTGTGCTAAGTAATCCTAATGAAACTCATCATCAGTAAGCATGTCATGGAGAGAAATTCAGAGTGAGGAGATCTAGACTTTGAGAGGTAGAACAGCCTTGGTACCGTAGACCAGTGAAAAGGGTGTAGCCGCAATGGAAGTGCGAATACTAGTGCGGTATGCCCATAGGGAAAAAGGAATGTGTGTATGCCAATCCTTCCTAGTATCATCAACCACTTTCATGAGAATTTTATTGAGGTTTTTTTTAGTGGATTTGGCTTGGCCATTGGTTTGTGGGTAATAAGGTGAGGATAAACTAAGCTGAATGCTGAAGGCATCGCAAAGTTTTTGTAGTGTTTTGTTTTTGAATTGTTTTCCATTATCAGTGATGAGGCGATGAGGTACATTAAAGCGACAAATGATGTGATGGTTAATGAACTCACATATTTTCTTGGCTTTTGTGGAGATGAGTGGTATAGCTTCCACCCATTTTGTGTAGTATTCGGTAATGGTTATGATCCATTGATGACGTTGGAAAGAATGAGGATTGATTTCTTCGACAAGATCCAAACCCCATTGAGAGAAGGGCCAAAGGTCCCGAGTGACCTGTAAGGCATGACTGGGGATATGATGAAGATTGGAATATTGTTGACATTTCACACAACATTTGACATAATCACAACAATCATGGTGAAGGGTCGGCAAGTAGTAGCCTAGGTGAAGAATAGGCAAAGAATAAGCTTAGCAACAGTAAGGCCACTAAAGTGACCTCCACATATGCCATCATAAACCTCCTCAATGGTATAAGGAATTACAGAACTTGTGAGGCATCGTAAGAGAATAACATCAAATTTGTGCTTATAGAGGCGTCCCCCCAAGATTAAAAAATGGGAGACATTTTTAAGGAAGGCACATTGTCCATTACAGGTGAGATCAGGAGGTAAGATGGAGAGGGAAAGGTAGTCAGAGTATTATTTATACCAAAGGTCACTCAGGTCAGTGATGTCAGTTCCGATTGAGTAAACATCGTGAGGTAAATAAGAAGGTGAATGGAGGCGTTACACGGTGACAAATATTTTAGAATCGGCAGTGGAAGAGGGTATCTCGGAAGCTAAGTAGGCCATGGTATCTACAAAGTTTTTGGTTGACCGTGGGATGGTTTGAAGGGTGTAACAATCAAAGGTGTTCGAGAGTATGTCTACATGATGTTTATGCTTCTGAAGTATCTCGTTACAACATTGGTACATACCATTGACTTGGTTTATGACCAATTATGAATCACCAAAGATGTGGATTGATTTGACATCTAAGGCATAGGCAGTCTGGAGACCTAGTATGAGTGCTTCGTACTCGGAAATATTGTTTTTGCATTCAAAGTCTAGCTTGAAAGACAAAGGCATGGGTTCTCCATCTAGAGGAATGATGATAACACCAGCCCCACCGCCAAGCTGACACTTGAAACTGTCAAAGAATAGTGTCATTTGGTAAGGGGGTTCGATCTAGGGAAAGGGTAATAATTGACTCATCGAGAAAGTCAAAATGAGAGTGTTGGTCCCCATAAATAGGTGAATCAACCAGTTGGTCAGTGATAGCTTGGTCCTTAATGGAATTTTGGTGATTGAATTCAAGGTCAAGATCAGCTAAAAGCATAAGCCATGGTGCGGAAAGCTGATTTTGATAAGGTTTGGCATACATGCAATGTAAAGGGTCAGTGTTTGTCACAACATAGGTTTTGTGGTTGAGTAGGGTAATGGAGTATTTTGGTGGCGATGAAAACTAATGCTAAGAAAAGATTTTCTGGATGGTTTTATCGGGTTTCATAGTCCAAAAGAGTATGGATTATGTAATAAACCACCTGCTCCCTATGTTATTCATCATGATGAGTGAGAATGGCTCCCAAGGAATTATCGGTAGCTAATATGTTTTAGGGCCTCAAAAGCTTTGTGGCAGTCATCATCCCATTTAAAGGAGATATCTTTCCTAAGCAGATGATTAAATGGTTGACACTGATCAAATAGTTGTGAAATGAAATGGTGAATGGACTGCAATTTACCTTGCAGGCTACATCGTTGTTTAAGGTTAGTGGGCGGAGGAATTTCCAGAATGGCCTTGACTTTAGCAGGTTCAACTTCTATACCACGGAGGGAAACAATAAATCTCAGGAGTTTTGCTGAGAGAACCGTGAAGACACTTTTTAGGTTTAAGGCAAACGTAATATTTAATGAAGCGGTCAAAGATAGTTTTGAGGACAATGAGGTGCTCGGTGTGATGTTTAGATTTGGCCAAGAGATCATCCACATAATATTCCAATATGTGATGCATGATATCATGGAAGATTTAAGTCATAGCACGCTGATATATAGCACCAGCGTTTTTAAGGCCAAAAGGCATGACTCGATAGAAAAAGGTTCCCCAAGGGGTAATGAATGTGGTCTTGTGTTGATCTTCTAGGGAAAGTAAAATTTGGTTATAACCCAAGAAACCATCCATGAGTGAGAGCATCTCACTACCAATGGTAAGGTCAACCAATTGATCAATACAAAGCAAGGGAAAGTCATTTTTCAGGCAGGCGAGGTTGAGGTCACAGAATTCCATGTAAATGTGGAGTCCCCCTATTGCTTTAGTAATAGGGACAATGTTAGAAATCCAACAAGGATAATAAATGGGTAAGATGAAGGAAACGAAAAGAAGGTGTTGAGGTTCTTCTTTGATGAGAAGAGAAATGCGAGGATGTATTTTCCTCAGCTTTTGTTTAATAGGTTTGGCATCGGGAACGGTTACAATATTGTGGACCACTATGGTGGGGTCAATACCAGGCATGTCTGTGTAAGACCAAGCGAAAGCGTGGTTATGATCTCAAAGAAAAAAAGTGATGGCTTCTTGTTCAGCAGCATCTAAATATTTTCTGATCTTTAGGATGTGTAGGTCATCATGAGTATGAATGTTGATCTCGATAGTCAATTCATTCAACATGGTTTACATCTCAGAGGGTAATGACCAATGAATATATGAGTCTTCAGCACCAAGGTATGTGATTATGGATTCATCATCCTGACATTGAATGACGTTAATGGTAGGTGTGTCATTTTTGATCATCTCAGGATACAGGAATGGGAGAGTGGAAGGGGCCTCGCCTTCACGTTGATAAGTCAAAGGCCCCAAGGAAATGGTGTTTATGAAAAAAAAAAGTTAGGAGGGATAGATTCAGGATCCATCAACTCCGTCGGTGAGGGTGGTGATGAAGGTGGAGAAGGGCTAGGGTCTGCAATGAGTTCAATGCAAGCCTGTTTGGTAGGAGGTTCAGGGAAGCCGATACCACTCCGGTCATTATGTTTTTGGGTGGTACATGGAATAATGGTATGGCGGCCTTGCTTGTAAAATCCAAAACCAAAACCCTTCCATGCACAACGGTGCAGGAAGGTGTGGTTGAAATGGCGATTATTAAGTGATTGGAAATCAGTGGAAAATGGGTGGGGTTGTGATGGTGGTTCAGGTTTGTAGGTGGTAGTATCAAGTCCCCCATAGGTGAGACTAGTACGAAGATGAGGAGGACCATAAAGGAGGAATTCTCCATTATGGTGATCATAGTGAGGGTGTTAATGAAGGCTTCCATACTCCTGCGGAGTAAGGAATGTGTTGACACTATATAGGTGGTACTCCCCCAGAGTGAGGTGTTGAAAAATACCTTCTAAGGGATCATTGATTGGTAAGTAGATAGCTGGAATGGATGATGTGTACAAGGTCAATGCGGATGTGGAGTTAACAGATTATGAAGCTAATGGGTCAGTTTTTGAGGCTATAGCAGTGGTAGGAATGGACAAGGTATTTGTGGTGAAAGTAGCAGCTGTACTGGTATGTGGAGGTGTAAGTGAACTGGTAGTGGTTGCAGAGGTAGATGGCTTGACAAGTATGAACACATCATTGGGTCAGTAAATCATGTTGCATGTTTTGAAACATGATGGGTCAACTGGAATGGTATAAGTGTGTCCTTCATGTTCAAACTTTACACAACGATGCAAAGTGGAAGGAATGCAACCCATGACACGAATCCAGGGTCTACCAAGTATCAAGTTATATTGGAATTCCCCTTCCAAAACAAAAAACAATTCTAGAATAGTGTGGGGGCCCACACGAATGTGGAGGATGATGGTGCCTAGTGTAGAGGTGATAAAGTCCTTGAATGAATGCAACATGAACGGATGTTTATGCATGCAATTGTTAGGTATTCACATTTGAGAAAATGCATGGGATGAAATGATGTTAATGCTAGTGCCTCTGATGGTTTGCTGTATTCTTCCAATCATTTAACTGACATAATATTTGTTAGTGTCATTCTAAAATAGGGTTGTGTCCTAGGCAATATGCAATGGAGTCTAGGAGAACCAGTTATACGTTGAGTTTTTTGGGGGGTTGCTTAGTTTTAGTGACTATTCTATGGAAGTGCAGTTAAAATATATGGAAATTAAATACAAGTCTATGGAATTCAACTATTTGTAATGAAAGGGATTTCAACAACTAATCTTCTACTGTAAAGTAAAATACGCACACACTTATTCTTAACAAATTAAATCACAACTGAATAACTTGAATTTTTAGCAGAAAGCAAGACTCTTCATGAACTAGATTTGCATAACAAAAGCATCTACTCTAAACGAAAGTGGTAATGGAGAAAGAAAATATATTTAATCAAAGAATGCATGAAAAACTCATCAAACGATAATTGCAATAAAACTAATTGAAGGACTGTATGCATGTAAAACTCAAAGTAACCTCGTATCTCCTCGGTCGAGTAGGCCCTTACTCTTCCTCGAGATAGAGTGATCAACAACTTCTGATTCTAAAAATGTCATGGTTTTCATTAACTTTGAAATGAGTTCATAACATATCAAAAACAAATCTAGAACAGTATGCAAATAATCTTCTTCGATAATCAAAAAGTGGTACTCAAGTTTTGAAGACAAAGTCTTCATATAGATAATATTGGTTACAAGATCCACCATATCAGGTGGCATTAAACACTGTTCATCAAATATCAATTAAAACTCATAGATTCCTACGAGCCATTAGAGTCAAGCCTAAGCTAATAGGTCAATTTGATGAAAATAGTCTTCAGCCGCATGCTTCGAACTCGGGCTTCTTATCCACTAGTAACTTCCATTATTCCCTACACACATCATCACATTTGATCTCATAAAGGCAGTTAGTAGGAGCTTCATGTGATAAATGGTTTTCATAAATAATAGCAAGGAAAATGCATCAACCTACTAAGATATGACTACACAAAACATCCCCATATACTAATAAGTCATATCACAAAGAGTATTTCTGGTATGAAGAAATGATATAAATGAGCCAAACAATGCACTCATTATTTTCCCCTTGACTTTACCTATTACATGTCCCAATGCAACTCATCTACACCCTGCTCTCCTTCCAAGTTGGTCAGCCATGTCATACTCCTCAACTTGATCAGCGTATTACTTTGTGGTATTCTTGCAACCCTGAGTATTGGAGGTAATTTCCACCCAGGCAGTGAAACTATCATGGGACTGTGTTGCATTGTTCTGCCAGGTCGTGAGAGGGCTCAAGAGGAGTGGTGGCCGCACTTGGAGGCCTGCCCATTCATCAGTGTATTTTTGGCTGGTTTTCTCTATAGTTTGTTTGATAATTGCAGTGAGGGCATCACCCCTTCGCATGCTCCAACTCAAATTCTAGGGAGAGAGGACCTCCCTACGTTTCAAAGGCAGGCTTAAAGTATCCCATCTCCTATCACAAGCTTTCCAAGCAGCCCCAAAATTCTCCTGACTATAATTTTCAAAATCAATAATACACTGAAGAAAAATCTGAGAAGTATTCACCCCAACCCTTGCCTAATAGTACAATGATCTAAAAATTTTCTGTAGGGTGACATCTATATGATGAGTTGGGTGAATGTAAAATCTGATGGACTGAGCAGTGTTATTAAAACTATTTGTTTGCTGCCTCCAAATTATTTGATTCTGCAATACAGACTGAAAGGCTTTAATTTTAAAATCACCCATACATGTTGTAGACTGAGGAGGGTTTCCTACAGGACAGTAGTTTGATGGCTAAAGGACAGATAGAGTCTAAGATAGATGTTACTTTTTGTTTTTCCTCTTCCAGAGATTCTTTTTATTTTTTTAATTTTTGATTTTCTTTCCACAATTCCCTTTCTTGAAGGGCCAACTACTGGAAATTATTCAAGAGGGTAAGAGTCTTATCACATTGTCACTTTAGACAACTCACTTCAAGTTACAGGGCAGCAATCTCCCAAACTTTTTCTACTATCTTTTGTGTAAATTTAGCTTGTAATAAAAGGGTGGATTCTTCCATACCTTGTAACTGAGATTTTAGCAGTGCGATCTCCTCTAGATAGTTTTGAGAAGGTGCCACTTGGGAGTCAAGCATTTCTGGAGTTATAGTGTGAATTTCTATAGATGACAGAACAGCAGATGATGGAGTGACTGGGTCATCCTCTGTATGCAGTTTCTCTTGAATGTGGGTGGTGTCATCAGGCAAGGAATCTAATTGGAAACTGCCTGTCTACAAAAATGAGCTAAGTCGCCAGGACCGTAGTTGCATGGAGGAAGATGGGGCATTGGGACACTTTTCTTTTGAATCAAAAATGGATGGGGATGGTCCCTCAGGAGTACCAATGGTGTCGGCATGCTCAGGAACGTCAGCTGCCTCTGCTTGACTATGTGAGGGGAAAGGACCTGATGCAAGGGTAGACCAATGTGTAGAAGAGAGACTAGATTTTAATTTCTTTGGCCTGGACCCTTCACCACCAACATGTCCCTCTAGCCTCCGCTTTGGTCGAAAGAAAACTTGGTGTGAACAAAACAGATGAATCAACATCGGGTGCTTAATCATAGACTTGCCCCCACTGGACCGGTGTTTCTGGGATACCTTAATGATGGCGTCTGCGAGGTACTCTAGAAAATTTACCCAAAGGGCCTAGTTGACATGTCCCTTTTTAAGGTGAATGAGCATTTTGAGTACATCACCACCCAGAACAGAGGCCTGGCCGTCGCATATAAAATACCGGTTGACCCATTTAGCAATCTCACCCTAGATTCCAGGAAAACTTTTCCACTTAACACCCTTCTAGACACCCAATGGAGTCAGGATGACATCCGGGAGTGCCTCTCCTTTGTCGTGGAATTGAGCAATCATAATTTGCAAAGTGGCATTCATCATAACCTTTAAATTGAAGTCAAACAGGTCAGAAATGACCTGACTGGTAATTTTAACTCTTCGTCCACAAACTTGCGAGCATGTGGACTCAAAATTATTCAAGAACTCTTCCACAATGCCCTCATCAAAACCTTTAAATTTCCGAATGAAATCCAACCATCCAAAATCATGAAATACCTGCTAAAGGGAAGCATTCCGGAGCAAGGCGTCAGGTGAAGCAGGTTTTGATGTCTTTCACGGTCCCATGCTGAGCCAAAAAGTGAGAAATACACGGTAGCAGAAAAACCAGAGTAGAGTGTCTCTTCCACTTCCCATCTAGTGTCTGATAAAACCAGTTGTGATTGATGTGCATAGCACAACAGGAAGAAGCAATTGCAGAGCATTAAATTTCAAATGACACCATATTCCTTGGGTAACATAACATCAAGTGAAGGTGATGGTGAAAAAATAGTGATGAGACCGGCCACCCATGTGAGATTAAGATTTTTGCGGTGGCACATATCCCATGGTTGAGGAGCAAGCGCCATCTATCCTGACATTGGATACTACAACACATCAAAGCATGTGGTGATTTATGAGCCATTACTCCTTTTATGCCATCATTCATAGAGCCAGATTTGGAAGAGATCCAGAATGATCATAGCAATCATTTCATGATGGCATCATAATGACAAATGAATACATGGGGAAATGTTTTGCATAGAAATATCATTAGCAAGTAAAAATGCACTTACCCATGCCACATTTAGTCAGCCGATATCCGTAGATTCCTACACCCTGCAATTTGGGGTGAAACATGATTAGCGGTAGTAGAAATAACGAAAATTCTTGCATTTATTAGAAATTACAATAAAAACTACTAAGGGAAGAAGATCGAATGAAGGACCATCTTCCTTTATTGATGAGTTCAAAAGATTGATTACTCCATGCGTGAGAGGAAAAGAGCCTCTTTAGCATGCATGTCTGTTCGTAACAGAATGTCGTCGGTGAAAGTCTTCTTATCCAACAGTTGATGATAAACTCAGAGCCTGTTCCTGTTTACCAGAAGAGTCTATTTTTCTCCATCAATCAGTATCAATTGAATAGAGCCATCATCAAACACTTTATTTACCTGATAGGGACCCAACCAACGTGTATGCAACTTGCCTTTAAACTGCTGATAGCGGGAATTAAAGAGTAAAACCCACTGCCCTTCATGAAATATCCTTTTTTTGATGTGAGCATCATGCCAATTTTTCTGTTGATGTTGTATAATTTCGGTCTGTTGTTGTGCCTCCATCCGCATTTCATCTAATTCATTCAACTCTAACACTCGTTCATGTTGTGCTTCATCCAAATCAATCCCAACTTCCAACGTTGTTCACCAGTTGTGCAACTTGAACTCAACATGTAATATTGGCTTCTTCCCAAAGACCATCTCATAGGGAGAGAAACCAGTAGTTGTTTTCCAAGTCATGTTGTAGGCCCAGATGGCCTCAGGAAGCTTTGGTACCCAATTCTTTCTATAGGCATTGACCACCTTAGTTAGAATATTCTCAAGTTCTCGATTGGTTACCTCCACTTGCCCATTGGATTGGGGGTGATATGGTGATGATTTCCGGTGCCTGATTATGTAGATTCCTAAGAAAGCTTCAATCATATTTGAAACAAATTAAGGACCTTGATCAAATACAATGGCCCTTGGTGCTCCAAATTGCAACAATATCTGGTTGTAGAGAAAATCAGCAACAACATCTTCATTGGCAGATGCCAATGCTTGAACTTTAGCCCATTTGGTGACATAGTCTGTGCATACCAAGAGATACTCCTTCCCAAAAGATGGAGGATCAAATGGTCCAACAAAGTCAATACCCCATTTATTAAATGGTCCTAGAACCAACTGAGGGTTCAGAGGGATTTCCATATAAAGTGTAGGTTTTCCCATTCGTTGGCATGCATCACACTACCACACATACTTTTTGACAGTCTTATACAGGGAAGGCCAATATTACCCTGCTCCAAGGATCTTATGAATTGTTCATTTCACTGAATAATGTCTATCTCCTGGCTCATCATGACATGCTCGCAGTATGTCATGTACCTCATCCTCTCGAACACACCTATGAAGAACCATGTCAGGACAACATTTAAATAAGAATCTGTTACACCATTTATATGTTGCACTATTTCTAACCAATCTCATTCTTTCCTTATGAGTAAAATAGGAAGGAAAATTCCCTATTGTTAAATAATTCATGAGATCAGCAAACCAAGGAGTCTTAGTAGAGATAGCAAACAAGTGTTCATCAAAAAATTGGTCTTTGACTGCTTCGTCATCACCTAAAACATTTATTCTGGAAAGAAAGTTAACAACAATGTTAGATTTCCCAGGCTTATCTATAATAGTGAGATTGAATTCTTGCAACAAGAGTAACCAGCGAATGAGCCTTTCGCCAACCACTAGTTTGTTAATCAAATATCGAATGGTAGAGTGGTGAGTGCAATTTTTTTTTTTATATCCAGTGATGTAATGGAAAAATTTATTCAAAGCATAAACAACAACCAAAAACTCTTCTTTCATATTAGTGTAATTTTTTTCCGTGGGAGTTAGATTTTTGCTGATAAAATAAATTGCATACATATGATCTTCTGAGTCTTTTTGTCCAAGGACAGCAGCCATGGCTATATTAGAAGCATCAATGTGGATATGGAAAGGTTGTCCCCAGTCAGGGACATGTAAGACAAGGGCTGTTGTCAGCTTTTCTTTGATAGAATCAAATTCCTGTTGACACTGAGAAGACCATTCAGAAACATAATCTTTGGTTAGCAATGAAAACATTGAGGTGGCAATTTTGCTAAAATATTTAATGAATCGGTGGTAATAACTTGCATGGCCAAGGACACTTTTGATGTTAGCTTGATTAGCTGGTATAGGTAATTGGGTGATGACTAATATCTTTTTGGGATCCACCTTTATACCTTGGGCTGAAACATGGTGACCTAAGACAATTCCTTGATCAACCATCATTAGACATTTTTCATGACTCAGAGATAATTGGTGTTGTTCACATTGACTGAGTACTTTCTCAAGATTATTTAAATATTCTTCAAAATTGGATCCATAGACAGTGAAATCATCCATGTAAACCTCAACACAATTGTTAGCAAGATCTACAAAAATGGCCAAGACTACCCGCTGAAATGTGGTAGGAGCATTACAAAGCCCAAAAGGTAAGAACCAATAAGTAAATGTACCCCAAGGGCACGTAAAAGTAGTCTTATTCTGATCAGCAGGGGCAATAGTAATTTGATTATACCCACTAAACCCATCCAAGAAAGAGAAATATTTCTTTCCATCCAAATTGTCCAGGACTTGGTCAATGAAAGGCAGGGGAAAATAATCTTTGTTGGTGGCTTTGTTAAGTTCCCTGTAATCAACACATATTCACCACTTACCATTCTTCTTAGGAATAATAACTAATTGGGAAACCCACTGACTATCAAATATAGGATAGATGAAACCTACCTTTAGGATATTTTTATCTCAGTTTTGACTGTCTCTCAATGCTGGATTGATTCTTCGTTGCGGCTACCTTATAGGTTTGACATCATCAGTGTAAATATGATGTGTACAGATGCTAGGATGAATTCCTTTCATATCATTGTAATCCCAAGCAAAAGCATGAGAATGTTTCTTCAGAACCTCAAGCACCCTAGCTTCTTGATTGACCTCCAAGTCACTTCCTATAGTCATCTCTCTACCCATACTGACAAGCACCTGCTTAGTATCATTTGCAAGAGCAAGCTCTGTACTAGTGATAAAATAATTCAATGGGAAAACATGGGGTTGAAGCATGTGCAGGATGGATATGTTATCAAAAGACATAACCTTAGTTAAAGGACAATAGAAATCAGGAACTAAATGTTCAGAATTATAATCATAGAGTTTCCTACCAAACTCAACAGAGGTAATGTCTAATGCTAATATTCTAAATTCTGTAGCAGTAGTGCTGATTTCCGTAGTTGTAGAGTCCTTAGAATCAGTTAGCGCATATCACTCTGCATCTTCCATCATATGATTGTGTATTGCAATAGTGGCCAAAAAAAAAGAATTCAAAGAGCTAGCATCCAAATAATCCACCCATACCTATTCACAATTGTTCGTATAAGGCTGGGAAGGAGGATATAATGAAATGTGTTTGGATTTCTGCCCATTTAGAATTGTCATGTTACATGACCTACAGTCACTGTAAGTAGCAACCGTAGCTAGCCAAGGTCTTCCAAAGATGACTGGATATCCCAACTTCCAAGGTTTAGGCTGTAAAACCATGAAATCAACTGGGTACTCCCATGATTCAATAGTGACCATTATATCTTCAACCACACCATTAGGTATAGAAATGTATTGATCTGCTAACTGCAGAACAATGTTGGTTGGTTGAAGTCATGTCAAGGATAGTAGGTTAAACATTTCTGTTGTGATGACATTAATAGCAACACAAAGATCCACCAAAACATTATATATTGATTGGTTTTTTATATAAATAGTAATGACAGTGCTCCCAAGATCCCCATATTTTGGTGAGATGAGGGTGCCAGCAACTAAATCAAATAAATTCCCTTCGACTCTGACAATCTTTGGGTATTTATTTTTTCTTCCTGGTGTCTTTATACATTCATTTCTAATGGTTTGGTTTAGTTCAGGGATGTCCCTTATTATACGTAGCAGTGGAACCTCAATATGTACTTTTTTCAATTCCTTAACTAGTTTTGTTTCATCTGCAATCTGAGTGTCCTGTAATCACTCAGAAAAAGGGGCTATAGTCTGTTTGGGTATTTGATCATCCTATTTATCTAGCATTAGTGAAGAACCAGTGTTACCCTCAAGTTTTTCTTCCTTATTGGCATCATCAGGCAGTTCTGTGATAACAACAGGAGGGTTTAATATTTTGCTAGATCGTAATCGTAAATTACCAATAGTGTTAACCGACATGGTGTTACCTACATCTGTGTCATCAATCAAACATGTTTGTTGATTTTTAGGATTGGATATTGGCTGAGCCGGAAGTTTTGTTTGTGTTGTTTGTCCTTGATTTTGGTAGGCTTGAGGTGGAGGCATTAAATCTTGTTGTGGCTGTTGGAACCCGCGTTGTTGATTACTATTTTGTGGTGGTTCCTAGGACTGATTTTGGCTAAATTTTTGTTGAGGACCCCACTACTGATTGTGCCAAGGGCTGGTTACCGATGGTGGAGCCTAACCCGGCTAAGTGTAGGGATTTTTCCAAGGTGGTGGATATGGATAAGTCATCCAGTTTGAGTTTTCCCACTCAGGTTGTCCCCAAGAAGACTGCGAGGCCTAGTTTGGCCATGGAATTCTCCAGGGATTCTGAGTTGGTCTAGATGGGAACCCACCCTGCCTGTTTGGTCTTTGGACAAAATTTAATTCAGCACTTGTTTGAGAGATGGCATTCAAACCTCCCTTCAATTGTGGTAGAAGTGTGTAATGTTTAGTGTCATTGTTAGTAACTTCACAGATTAAGCACATATCTGTGACATCCAAAGGAAATTCTCTCAAGGGGTGTCTCTTTTGACATTTAGGGCAATACATGTCCAATGGTTCTTTATCAGGGGTGACTTTTTCCTTGAGTCCATCTATGGTGGATGTTAATTGCAGTAGAATTTCTATTTTCATGTTGGCCATTTCTTCTAGAAGTTCAGAGGTACCCAAAGACTTGGATGTTTGTTTCCTTCGTATTCCCCCACGTGTTCTAGAATATCTTCTAGATAGCTCAGTAATTTTTTCCATGGTAAGCTTATGCACGTCTCCACCTCCCATGAGATGGAGAGAATCCTTGGTTTCCTCATCCAGTCCTTTCAGAAAGGCCGTTTTAATGATGTCTTCATGTAACTCATACCCACTACATTTATGGAGAAAGAGGAATATATCTAGATAATCCTCTAGATTCTCATCTTCCTTTTTCTATATTTGGAAGAATTCCTCCTTCCTATCCCTTCCTCTACAATAGTCTTGGTATTTATCCAGGAAGGCTATTTCCTTGGCTTCCTAGGAATTAATGGATTTAGATGGTAACCCCATAAACCATCTCATAGCAGAATCTTTGAGAGTGGAGGGAAATAATTTTTGTTTTTGATTGTCAGTTCGGTAGTCATATGTCTGGCACAAGATTTTAAATTCAAACAAAAACTGATCAGGGTCTTCTTTGGTCATTCCTCGAAAGAGGGGGAGGATGGATGGTGAGATTTTTTTCATGGATGCATCCTCATCTGCATCAAGGACAATGGGGTATGTAAATGTTCATCCTAAAGGTTGTTCTTTATCATTCCCAAGATCCCCCATTGTAGAACGATGTGAAGAGGATACAAAATGCTAAGAAAAGGTTCTAGGCGTTGAATTGGAATCTGTATCACTCTCAGTGTTTCTCTCTTGTTAAGTGTCTAAAGAGATTTGTTGAATATTACGTGCTATAAATCTCCATTGGTTATCTCGTGACCTATGCATCCAGGTTGCTTGGTTTAAATCGAGGTCTGAGAGAACTACTGGTTTTCTATATGAACTCCATTAACACTCATAGCATATGGAATAAAATAATAGAGTTTATGGTTATGTATCCCCGGTAACAACACTAAAAATGATGGGTCATTGTATTCTTCCAATCATTTAACTGACACAATCTTTCTCAGTGTCATTCTAAACTAGGGCTTTGTCCTAGGCAATATGCAATGGAGTCTAGGAGAACTAGTTATACGTTGAGTTTTTTTGGGGGTTGCTTAGTTTTAGTGACTATTCTATGGAAGTGCAGTTAAAATCTATGGAAATTAAATACAAGTCTACAGAATTCAACTATTTGCAATGAAAGGTATTTCAACAACTAATCTTCTACTGTAAAGTAAAATACACACACACTTATTCTTAACAAATTAAATCACAACTGAATAACTAGAAATTTTAGCAGAAAGTAAGACTATTTATGAACTAGATTTGCATAGCAAAAGCATCTACTCTAAGTGAAAGAGGTAATGGAGAAATCAGATATAGTTAATCAAAGCATGCATGAAAAACTCATCAAATGAAAATTACAGTAAAACTAATTGAATGACTGTATGCATGTAAAAATCAAAGTAACCTCGTATCTCCTCGGTCGAGTGGGCCCTTGCTCTTCCTTGGGATAGAGTGATCAACAACTTCTGATTCTCAAAATGCCATGGTTTTCATTAACTTCAAAATGATTTCATAAAATATCAAAAACAAATCCAGAATAGTATGCAGATAATTGTCTTCGATAATCAAAAAGTGGTACTCAAGTTTTGAAGACAAAGTCTTCATATAGATAATGTTGGTTACAAGATCTGCCATATTGGGTGGCATTAAACATTCTTCATCAAATATCAATTAAAACTCATAGATTCCTACAGGCTGTTAGAGTCAAGTCCAAGCTAATAGGTCAATTCGATGGAAACAGTCTTCAGATGCATGCTTCAAACTCAGGCTTCTTATCCACCAATAACTTCCATTATTCCCTGTACACATCATCACATTTGATCTCATAAAGGCAGTTAGTAGGAGGTTCTTGGGATAAACGGTTTTCACAAATAATAGCAAGGAAAATGCATCAACCTACTAAGATATGACTACACAAAACATGCCCATATACTAATAAGTCATATCATAAAGAGTATTTCTAGTTTGAAGAAATGATATAAATGAGCCAGACAATGCACTCATCAACCTCCATCAATCATCACACGACGTACCCATATGTCATCAATGTGGATAGAGATGAAGAGGGCTAGGTCATCATTTTGGTATGGCATGATCTCTGCCTATGAGAAGTTGAGGGAGGCCACTTAGTAAACAAGGTGAGGTGAGGATGAAGGTGGTAATTTGGTGAGAGAGGCTATATGATGGGGTGTGATAATGGAGGCTACATGTGTATGGTCATTGGGTAAAACCTCGATACATTGAAGAACCTCCATGAGGGCTTGACGATGGGATTTTGAGGGGTGATTGGTGTAATTGTTTGAGCATGGTGTGATGTGTGACGCCATTAGAAATGGGGTATGTGGGGCCGCAGATAGTTATCTTAGGTATGGGTGCAGATGGTATGTTGGGTATAGGATTTTTTGGTGGGTCAGCTACCTTTTCTTTACCCTTTTGCTTACACGTAGTGATGTGTACCATGTTGATTTGAGGGAATTTTTCAAATGGAGAAGGTGTATGGTAAGTGGTATAATGACATGAAGGGAGAAAACCTACTGGAGGAGAAAATCCTTGTGAGGTAAGTTGGGCGCAATGACATTTGGGTGGTGGCATGGCAAGTTCTCTTATGCAAACCATGTTAATTTCAAATTTTTTGTGTGGTTCTAGGAGCTGTGAGGGTGGATGTTGTGGTTGTTGAGTGGGCAGTGTGGGAATGGGTGTTGGTGAAGCAAGATCCTCGTCGAGAAAGTCATCATCATCAAAGTTTGTTTTGGGTGGACAAAATTGGATAAGGACGGTTTTCAAGGCCTTGCAGTTCTCCACATCATGCCCTGGCACACGATGGTATGCGCAAATTTTGGTATCATCAAACCCCTTTGGTTTGGGTTTGAGTGGGTCATAAGGTTGGAGTGGCAGTAATGTGATAACACAAATATTGAGGAGGTTGGTTAAAATTTTGGCATAGGACCCTACGAGTGAATCACAATGGGAAGTGAATGTGGGTTTACGTGTAGGTGTGGTTGGTTGTCGAGGAATTATTTTTGGAAGTGTAGGAAAGGGTTGAGCTATGGGTTTAGCCATTGGTGTGGTTTGAGGTATCGGTCAGGTTCATTTGGGTAGGGGTACAGTAGATGGATGGGTAGGAGGGTTTGGGGTTGTTTTGACTACCTTGTTGTGGGGTAGTGGGGGTATTGTTTTTGGGCTTGCACCCCTTCTTGAGGCTCCAGAGGGTGATGTGGGTGTACAAGGTCTAGAAAGAAAATCAGATGGAGGAAAAGGGCGAGTTACCCACAGGGATAATGGGGGTGCTATGAAGGTAGATGACATGGGTCATGTTTGGGGTGTGAGGGACAATGACTGAAGAGTAGTGGGTAGTGAAACAATGGCTGAAGGTATCAGAGGTATTAGTGGTAAAGAGACTGCAGGTGTAGGTATGAGTCGTGTTGTGTGCCTGGGTAGGTTAGAGATTTGTGAGGAAGGAATGGGTTGTTGTGTTATTGGTTTATGGATGGGTGAAGGGTGCTTGACCATGTTGGGCAGCTGAGGTCTTAAGGCAAACAGGACAAGTGTGGGTGTGATTGGTGTAGTCGGGGTATGAGGCCGATGAGTTTGTTTCTTTGGTTTGGGTGTAAGGGTAGGTGTGGTATTGACATTGGAGGTTGTAGCTAAATCCAGTTTAATAAGTGGATGAGTAAGGCTGGTGGCTGGGGTAACCCCTAAAGTGGTAATAGGTTTAGTGGAGGTAAATGTTGTGGGTATGTTTTTGGGTTTAGGCATAGGCCAGGTTATGGGTAAGGGTGTGGTGTGAGCGCTAATAGGTATCGTGGAAGGGGTTGTGACAACAGTGGTTATATGTGGTTTGATGGGTAGAAATGTGTTTGGGTAAATAGTGGAGGTGTCATCGAGGGATCTTTGCATCTGCATTGAGACAAGGAGTAAGAGGCACACCCATAATAAATCCCTATCCACATAATCCAAGTGATCGGCCAAACGTGAGAATGGCACATTTTTGGGTGGAGTTGGTGAGGATCTAATGGGAATTCTCGTAAAATGCATCTTAGAGATAGGGAATCGGCCAGCTTCGACTTCTGTGGGTAACAGAGCTGAAAGTAGGTCTGTTGGATGTTGGGTAGCTGATGGAGAATGATCGCCAAGAGGAAAAGGTATCTCCACCAGGTCTATGATGGGTGGAAGAGATGATGGGAGTTCCTCTATAAATGAAGGAATGGATAGGTGATCCTCTACGGGTGGAGGAGGTAATGGGTGCTCCTCTATGGGTGGAGGAGGTAATTGGAGCTCGTCTATGGGTGGAGGAGGTAATGGGAGCTCCTCTATGGGTTGAGGAGGTACGGTAGGTAAAGGTTCTCTAAGTGGAGAAGCTAGGGGTGAGATGATTTCAATTTTAGAAAAGACTCCTCTGTAGGTGATGTAGGAGATGAAAGGTGCTCTTCTATTGGTGAAGGATCAGTGATGATTGGTTCTAATGTGGAAGGAGGATTTTGGGCTAGGATTTCCTCTATGGAAGGGATGTGAGGTAATTGAGAGGTGACAGGTACCTTGTTAAAGATTATGTGAACCTCATGGGTATGGGTATCATGAGTGGATGTCTCACCAGTTTGATTGGATGAAGGGGCATGATTGGGAAATGGTTTTTTAAAGATTTGTAGACTTTGGTTCGGGGTGGCATTGGGATTATCCACAGTCAACTCACCTTTCTTGATCATTTCTTGCACAATATTCTTAAAATTGATGTAGTTTCCGTCAATATGACCCTTCACTTAGTGATGTTACATAAATCTTGTTCCTTATACCACGCGGGCATAGGGAAAGTAGGGTCAAAACCAGTGTGTGGTTTTATGGGTGGAAGGGTGATGGTGCCAGCTTTGATAAGGTTTTCTAAGACAGAAGAGTAAGGTTCCCTAATTGGGGTATATTTTCACTACTCTTGTCTGAATCGAAAAGCCTGGACAGGTGATAGATTAGATGAGGGTGTAGCCTGATTAGATGGATGAGCTGGGATGGCCTTGAGTACCACTGCATTAGTGGTATCTTTAGCCTTTGAATAATTGGTTGGTGATTTGGAAGAAGAAGAGGTTTCATTTGACTTGAATGTTGAATTCTTATTTCGTAATTGGATTTTCTTCTCTTCGATGGCCCAAATATCTAACTTTCATGCCATGGTGAATGCCTCATTGAATTTTTGGAAAGTTTGGACCTGCAAGGTTGGGGAGATATGTTTGGCACAAGCTTGGATGAAGATCTCAATGAGTTCAGTTTGTGGTAGTTGAAAGGTCAGTTGATTGATTAGGTTGCACCAGCAAGTGACAAAATCTGTGATAAATACGTCCTCGTACTGACGTGTGGAATATAGATCGGTCATGGTAGCTTTCTTAGTGATATTGATCGAGGAAATGATCTCCTGAATGCTTCGGGCGTATTGATGAATGAAATTATGGAGTGTGTTTGGGTGTCTAACCCACTATACCAACTCATGTTGGGTCCAATGAGGACATGGGAAAAAGTTTCTCAAAAGTAAGCACATCCATGACAAGCAGGATAACACCCCTGTTTGAAGAATTGCAAGGGTTGTTGTGGATTCATTATATGTGAAGAGGGTTGAATTTTGGACTTTCCCAAGCAACCGGTTATAAACAGACAAATGGAGGGTTGAATAGGATCATGCAAATCTTGGTCATGTGAGAGTGTTGTGGAGCTGGAAAACATGCCTACAGTGTTGCATCTTATCCATCTCAATTTAATTATGTCCCTGGTGGCTTGGATGAGTGGAATGCCTCCTATACGTGTAGGTGGTTGTTTGGTTTGTCGAGGAATTAATTTTTGAAGTGTAATGAACGGGTTGAGCTATGGGTTAGCCATTGGTGTGGGTTTGAGGTATCGTCATTTCATTTGGGGGAGGGGTACAGTAGATGGATGGGTAGAGGGTTTGGGTTTTGTTTTTGACACCTGCTGTTTGTGGGGTAGTGGGGGTTTTTTGTTTTGGGTTGCACCTTGGCTAAATGTGATGTGGGTGTCAAGGTCCTAGAAAGAAATCAGATGGAGGAAAAGTGCGATTGTCCCACAGGGATAATGAGGGGTGCTATGAAGGTAATGACATTGGTCATGTTGGGGGTGTGAGGGACAATGACCTGAAATAGTTGGGTAGTGAAACAATGGCTGAAGGTATCAGAGGTAGTAGTGGTAAAAGAGACTGCAGGTGTAGGTATGAGTCGTGTGTGTCCTGGTTAGGTTAGAGATTTGTGAGGAAAAAAAGGGAAAAAAAAAAAATTGTGGTTTGTTTTTGTTATTGGTTTAATGGATGGGTGAAGGTCTTGACCATGTTGGGCAGCTAGGTCTTAAGGCAAACAGGACAAGTGTGGGTGTGATTGGTGTAGTCGGGGGGTATGAGGGTCCCGATTATTTTGTTTCTTTTGGTTTGGGTGTAGGGGTAGGTGTGGTAATTGACATTGAGGTTGTAGCTAAATCCGTTTAATAGTGGATGAGTAAGGCTGGTGGCTGGTGGTAACCCCTAAAGTGGTAATAGGTTTAGTGGAGGTATGTTTGTGGGTATGTTTTTTTGGGTTTTAGGCATAGGCCAGGTTTGGGTAAGGGTGTGGTGTGAGCGCTAATAGGTATCGTGGAGGGGGTTGTTGACACGTTGTTATGTGGTAATTTGATGGAAAATGTGTTTGGGTAAATAGTGGGGTGTCATCGAGGGATCTTTGCATCTGCATTGAAGACAAGAGAGTAAGAGGCACCCATAATAACTCCCCTATCCCATAATCCAAGTGATCGGTTCCAAACGTAGAATTGCACATTTTTGGGTGGAGTTTGGTTAGGATCTAATGGATTTCTCGTAAAATGCATCTTAGAGCGGGGAATCAGGCCAGCTTTCGGCTTCTTGTGAGTAACATAGCTGAAAGTAAGGTCTGTTTGGGATGTTGGGTAGTTTTTCGTAGCCTGATGGATGGCAATTTTTGTTTTCGCTGCCAATGTAGGAAATAGTGTGAATATCTCTACTTCCTATGAGCTAATATTGACATTGATTCGTGGAATAATGAATGGGTGGAGTTCCTCTATAAATCAGTGTAATGGATTAGGTGATACCTCTACGGTGGAGGAGGTAATGGGTGCTCCTCTATGGGTGGAGGAGGTAATTGGAGCTCGTCTTGGGTGGATGAGGTAATGGAGCTCCCCCCTCTAGGGGGTTGAGGAGGTACGGTAGGTAACGGTTCTCTAAGTGGAGAAGCTAGGGGTTGAGATGATTTCATTTTAGAAAAAGACTCCTCTGTAGGTGATGTAAGGCGATGAAAGGTGCTCTTTTTTTTCTATTGGTGGAAGGTCAGTGCTGATTGGTTCTCATGTGGAAGGATGATTTTTGCTAGGCTTTCCTCTATGGAGGATTGATGTTAATTGAGAGGTGACAGGTACCTTGTTAAGATTAAAAATGTGAACCTCATCGGGTATGGGTATCATGAGTGGATTTTCTCCAACCAGTTTGATTGCTGAAGGGGGCATGATTGGGAAAAGGTTTTTTTTAAAGATTTGGAACTTTGGTTTTCGGTGTGTCATTGGGATTATCCACAGTCAACTCACCTTTCTTGATCATTTCTTGCCATATTCTTAAAATTGATGTAGTTTCCGTCAATATGAGACCCTTCACTGAGTGAGGTTACTAAATCTTGTTTCCTAATCCCACGCGGCATAGGGAAAGAGGGTCAAAACCAGTTTGTGTGGTTTTATGGGTGGAAGGGGATGGTGCCGCTTTGAATAGGGTTTTCTAAAGCAGAAGAGTACGTTCCCCTATTTGGGGTATATTTTCACTACCTTGTCTGAATATCGAAAAGCCTGGACAGGTGATAGATTAATAGGTGTAGCCTGATTAGATGGAATGATCTGGGTATGGCCTTGAGTACCACTGCATTAGTGGTATCTTTAAGCCTTTGAATAATTGGTTGGGATTTGAAGAAGAAGAGGTTCATTTTGACTTGAAGTGTTGAATTCTTATTTCGTAATTGGATTTTCTTCTCTTCGATGGCCCAAATATCTTAACTTTCATGCATGGTGAATGCCTCAAATTGACTTTTTGGAACGTTGTTGGACCTGCCAAGGTTGGGGAGATATGTTTGGACAAGCGTGGATTGACGATCTCATGAGTTGTTAGTTTGTGGTAGTTGAAAGGTCATTGATTATTAGGTTGCACCAGCAAGTGACAAATCTGTGAGAATACGTCCTCGTACTGACGTTTGTAATTGATCCGTCGATTGATAGCTTTCTTAGTGATATTGATAGAGAAATGATCCAAGAATGCTTGGGCTAAAACTTTGATTGAATGAAATTATTGAAGTGTTTTGGGTAACCCACTATACCAAGTCCTACATGTTGGTCCAATATAGGGACAGGGAAAGTTCTCAAAAAGTAAGGCTCAATCATGGCATCAGATAACCATAGTACACCCATTTTTGAATGAATGCAAGTGTGTTGTTGGGTATTCCTTACTATTGAAGAGGTTGAATTTTTGGAATTTCCCAATTGCGAAGGGCATGGGATAACAACCATATCAAAATGCATGGGTGAATAGGCTCATGCAAATCTTGATCATTGGGGGAGTGTTGTTGCGGAGTGGAAACCGATGCCTCCAGTGTCTGCATCTCTCCAATCATCAAGTGTATAATTAGGTCACTGGTGGGCTTGTGATGAGTGGGATGCCAAGCCTACTACGTTATCGCGTGACGAGGGTTGATTTTGGGTATATAATGGGGGGTGGCATTCTTTATGGACTAACCATGTAAGGTTGTGGAGAAGAAGTATCGAAAATAGTTGATACATCCTCGGAATGGATCATAGCAAAAAACACACAGTGGTTTGTTGGTAGTAATGTATATGGGGTGGAAGGGTCCATGGTAACACCTAGTGGAAAAAGGGGCATTGATTGTGGAATGGAAAGAAATACGGCTGAAATGGGGTAGAGGGTCCACTAACACTGGAGGTCGAAACGTAGCTATAGGTATGTTTGAGATATGAGGGTTGGATGAGGTTGTGTTTTGTGGGTAATCCTTCGAGGGTATGGGGGGATGTAATGGGTGTGTCATAGAGAATACAGACGCGGTTAAGCCATGGGCAGGTAATGAACCTAACTACAAAACGACTGGCGGTAAGGTGGATGTGGGTAGCATGGAGCCAGATGTGGGTAGCACGGAGCCGGATGTGGGCTGATGCGGAAGTGGGTACAAGATTTGAGGGGATAGATACGGGCATGTCCATATATCCATAAACCTAGGTGTCCCTTCAAGTGGACCGAAGGGAAGAGGTAAAACTATAGGCAACAAGGTTCTAGTCAAGTGTCATGCAAACTCCTCATCTCTCCTTGTAGGATTGATTAGTAGGCTGGATGGATCCATGTGGTGGGGTGATAAAATAGAATGTGGTGAAGAGGACTAGGTGGGAGTGGTTTGGCAACCTGTGTGGATCCGATGAAGGAGGGCGTTTTGTCTTATCTTTCGTCGGTCAACGCACCATGTGAACCATTATTGATCATGTATGTTGCTTCTCTACATAAATGATATAGACGAATAGCAGAAACAGGTGAATCTAGTGATAAATAAAAAAATGGATGAATAACAAATGGTGAGTGTGAATGTGAAAACAGCTAATGATTCCAGTTAGGAAAAAAAAACCAATAGCGGTCAGGGGTTAACCGCTGCCCAATTCACTGTAGCAAATAGCTGTGAGTAAACAGTGAGGTAAGAAGGAAAAAAATTGAAAGTATGGTGCCAATTTGGGATGTGTAAATGGTCAATGGGAAAATGAAAGTGACAGAAGACTGTGACAAAAGGTGAAGTGAGAATGTCCTTTTGAGTCGGTGTTACAAAATGTATCCTCAGTCAGACTCTTAGAGGGAAGCTGAGACACGTTGGACTACTCGGGATTGTTGGTTTGGTAACACCGAAGGTTTGGTGTGTTAGGTGTGGGGGGGTAACCTGCAGAGGCTGACAGTTACTTCTGTGAAATGGTGGAGATATTGGAACAACAAAAAAAAAAAGAAAAAGAAACAAAATTGAAACAGTGCTGATGTAAAAAGTAGGGTTGATGTCATTAGGAATTTGATGTTGGACTTAAGACCCCTGAACGTCCTAAACTCTGGGGAATGATGGTGATATGGCCCAGGCACACTCAGGTGAAGCTGAATACACCAGCTATGTGAGGAGCGTGCAAGATGACCAAAAAAAAGTGAGGCATGTATTTTCACACCTCAAAACGTGCCAAATAAAACCACTAAGAAAAATGTATCCTAAGAATGCCCTTTTTCCTATTATGTGTTTTTTATGCGTATTTTATTTAGGGACTGACCATGATGAATTTTGAAAGCTTTGTTTGGTGAGGAGATGATTCCCTAAAAAATAAGGAGTCTAAAGGGTGAGTTTCATTCAGGTAATGTTTATGGTTGGCTGGGCGATCTTCTCTGAAGTATGACTCGACAGAGTAGTGATCTGGGTGTGTCTCCTGGACATATCCGTGGTGTCACCTACATCATTCTCTTCCAAGTAAGATGTTGTTTTTTTTTTAAGATGTATGTATTTGAATTTTTGTGTGGTTTGGTAAGACTCAGAGAAAGAGAAAAGGATGAAGTGCTTTTCTATGATTTGTTTGTCAATCATCTTTGTTTATTGACCTCCGCATATAGGTTTGCCCTCATTTAATTGAAGCTAATGCAAAAAATAAGAATGAAATGCACATTATTTTTAAACTTAATTGAAAATGTGACTTGGATGACACATAAGATGAAGGGAATGAGTGGTGCTCTTTCACTAAAGGTAAAAAAACATAAGGAATATTCCTTTTAAATAGCACAAAAGAAAAGTTTTCCTTTAGAGAAATAGAAAGAGAGTGGATTACCAAGGAAGAAAATTATTGTTGTACGCTCTTGAAGGGTGAAACAAACTACAATTTATTCCTTGAATGATGAAAAAAATGCAAGGAACCGCTGGATGGGTCCCCCACCGGGCGTGGCCAAAATGGTTTCATTCATTCACCTATTTCTTAGAATTGTTGACGAAATAGATAGGGTAACGGGCATTGCATCGGCACGAATTCTAGGAATACCTGTTCCAAATGGTTGGTTGTGGTTGTTGTGGTTCGTATGACTTCTAAATCCACAAACTGACTGTGAGAATCTTCCTTTGTGGCTAGGATGAACTACTATAATGAAAGCAAGAACCAACCAGAAAGAGTTACACAATATAGGCATTGAACTACCTAGCGGTGGCTAGATCCGGAAGCATGGAACTTCCTAAATGGCTATCAGTCCCACTGTTTTAAAACAATTAATGTTGTAACGAAATTAAATCCTAGTTTTTATTTTCAATGATTTAGGTAAATCGCGTCTCCTAAAACACAATAGAAGATAGATCTAATCTAACCAACATCTCAGCTAGAATAGGTCCAAAGGTCAAATGGGTTTGTTTCTGGGTCTCTATAGGTCTGATAAGGTCCTTCAGGTAGGTCACAGGTGAGTGAGGAGGAGGTAAAATTAGTGGTAAGGTTCCTTTGTTTAATGCTTGGGGGCAAACAAAGAGACTAGTTTCTGTTAAGGGTTACCGCTGCGGTTAGGTATAAAGCCGGCGCCGTTTACTGTGAGATCTAGAAATGTCCCGAACGGGTTTTGGTCCTCCTTTAATGATTACACAAGGATTTGGTTGGTTGGGCAAGGTATTGGGTGACTGGAATAGGCTTTTGCAAGGATTTAATGAGTCTACAGAGTTAAATGTTGGAAAAGGTCAATAGGGAGAAATTAAAACAATGGATGATAAAAATACTGATGAAATGAAATCATCCACAAGTAATACGTTATACTTACTTGGATTTCATTCCTGGTGGTCTGTGTGTGAGGATGGAGGGCTAATGATGGTTTGAAGGATAACAAATTTGTCCACCAACTAAGAAAATCTCTACATGGGCTATTCACAACTCCTCCTCTTTTGCCTTGGAAGATCCAGTCACGGGCTGGGGGCTTGCTGTGCAGGAGAAGATCCCTCATATCCTGCCTTGATTTGATTCTTGTTGGAATTAGCTCTCTGAAGATGCGTTATTTCTTTGAGATGGGTTTCTTGCTCGTCAAATTTTCTTTCTTCTTTCTTCCAATTCCAACCTTGAGAATAAGGTTTTTTTGGGTTGTAAAAGGGGTAACCAAAGGTGGTCCAGCTTAACTGGCGACATTATAGGTAACCGACGTTCAGTCAGGCGTGAAATTTCCTAGGTTTAGTAACTAGTCGATCCTCCTGATTTTCTTGATCTCGGGGTCCATATCTCATGGATTAGAGTTTTAAAACTCTTGTGAGCATGCAGGAATGTGGTTAGAGGGCATTTAGGCATTGATTTTTTAGGGTTTGTTGGGTAAGTCTAGTTACTATGGGAACTTTACTAAAATAGGTCTTAGGTTGAGTTAGCTTGTGAGGTTTCTAAGTAACTCTATGTATAGTAATTATTTAAATAAAGATATTTAAATAATAAATATAGGTGGGGGGGGGGGGAGAATAAAGCATTAATTCACTAATATTATTAAATTAATATTAGTGGGGTGAAGGGGGTTATGGCTGGGTAAAATTTAATAAAGGAGGGCTGATACTCAAAGGGACAAATGTGACCTAATTTTAGTGTCTCAATAATAAGGTTCTCTCACCTTGGTTGGAAAGGCATAACCATAAGTAGTGAGGATAGGTCAAATCCTCTTAGGTGCGACCCACTCCTATTCCAAATCCTAGTGCCTAAAAGTTAGATGATTTGCTTCCACAGCTCCAAAATGACATACATGAATCATTTATCTGCTCTAGCGGCTTGACAAGTCCATGATGTTGTTCAACAAACCTTTGAAGAGGATTAAAATTTTGGATACCAACATGCGTTTGGTGTCCATTTTTTTTGGGACATAGTGATTATACAATTCCATATTTAGACCCTGGATAAACACTTTTATATACTCCAAGTCTAGTGCAATTCTTTTAGAGTTTTACACCTAGTGGCACTAGCTTCCTTGATGATCTGGGTAAAGAATTCCGAGTCTCTTCTCCATTTCCATTTCTAGTGTGAAAAACATTTGACAATCATATTTTAGTGCATCTCTGCTCACTCCAGTGGGAATCCTTAGTGACTACTCCTTGTTGATCTAATTTTGTAGGTACTAGTTCTAATCTCTTTCAAATGAGTTTTTGTGTGAATCTTTGCAAAGTTGTAAGGAATAAGGTCTTTTCTTCTTTTGCCAGGGATCTGCTTAGGACATTATTTTTCCAGAGCATGAAAGAAAAATAAGAAAAAAAAAAAAGGGGGGAAAAAAACAATATAGGCAGTGAACTACCTAGCGTGAGCTAGATCCGGGAAGCATGGAACTTCCTAAATGGCTATCAGTCCACTGTTTTAAACAAATTAATGTTGTAAACAAATTAAATCCTATTTTTATTTTCAAATGATTTAGGTATCTCACTTAAAAACACAATAAGAAGATAGATCTAATCTAACAGGCTAAGCTAGAATAGGATCCAAAGGTCAAATGGGTTGTTCTGGGTCTCTATAGGTCTGATAAAGGTCTCAGGTAGGTCACAGGTGAGTGAGGGTGAGGTAAAATTAGGTGGGTAGGTCTTTGTTTAAGGCTGTGTGGGCAAACAAAGAGACTAGTGTCTGTTAAGGGTGACCGACTGCGGTTAGGTATAGCCGGCGCCGGTTACTGTGAGATCTAGAAATGTCACAGAACGGGGTTTTGGTCTCCTTTATGATTACACAAAGGATTTTGGTTGGTTGGGACAAGGTATTGGGTGACTGGAATAGGCTTTTGCAAGGATTTAATGAGTCTACAGAGGTTAAAATGTTGGATAAGGTCAATAGGGAGAAAATTAAACAATGGATGATAAAATAATGATGAAATGAAATAAGCCAATGAAGTATGACGTTATACTTACTTGGATTTCATTCCTGGTGGTCTGTGTGTGAAGGATGGAGGTGTTGATGATGGGTTTGAAGGCTACAATTGATCACCAACTGAAGAAAATCTTCTACATGGGCTATATTCACACTCCTCTTTGCTTGGATAGATCAGCACGTGGCTGGGCTGGCTGTGCAGGAGAAGATGCTCAATATCCTTCCTTGGATGTGAGTTCTTGTTGGAATTAGCTCTCTGAAGATGCGTTATCTCTTTGAGATGTGTTCTTGCTCGTCAAATTTCTTTCTTCCAAGTTCCAACCTTGAGAATAAGGTTGTTTTGGGTTAAAAGGGGTAACCAAAGGTGGTCCAGCTTAACTGGCGACAGTTAGAGGTAACCGACGTCAGTCAAGGCGGGATTTCCTAGGTTTAGTAAACTAGGTAGATCCTCCTGATTTTCTTGGATCTCGTGTCAATATCTCATGGATTAGAGTTAAAACTTCTTGTGAGCATGCAGGAATGTGGTTAGAGGGAATTTAGGCATTGATTTTTAGGGTTTGGGTAAGTCTTAGTTAGCTATGGGAACTTACTAAGAATAGGTCTTAGGTTGAGTTAGCTTGGTGAGGTGTCTAAGTGAACTCTATGTATAGATATTATTTAAATAAGATATTTAAATAATAAATATAGTGAGAATAAAGCATTAATTCACTAATATTAATTAAATTAATATTAGTGGGGTGAAGGGGGTTATGGCTGGGTAAATTTAATAAAGGGGGCTTATACATCAAGGGACAAAGTGTGACCTAATTTTAGTGTCTACAATAATAAGGTTCTCTCACCTTGGTTGAAAGGCATAACCATAAAGTAGTGAGGATAGGTCAAATCCTCTTAAGGTGCTACCCACTCCTATTCAAATCCTAGGTGCCTAAAAGTTAGATAGATTGCTTCCACAGCTACAAAATGACATACATGATCATTTATCTGCCTCTGAGCGTCTTGACAAGTCCATGATGTTGTTCAACCTTTGAAGGAGATTAAATTTGGATACCAACATGCTTTTGGTGTCATTTTTTGGGACATAGTGATTACAATTCATATTTAGACCCTGGTAAAACACTTCTTATATACTCCAAGTGCCTAGTGCAATTCTTTTAGTTTTTACACCTAGTGCACTAGCTATCATTGATAGATCTGGGTAAAGAAAATTCAGAGTCTCTCCATTTCCATTTTCTAGTGTTGAAAAACATTTGACAAATCATATTTAGTGCATCTGCTCAACTAAAGTGGAAATCCTTAGTGACTACTCCTTGTTGATCTAATTATTGTAGAGTACTAGTGTCTTAATCTCTTTCAAATGAGTTTTGTTGTGAATCTTTGCAAAGTTGGAAGGAAGAAGGTCTTTCTTTGCCAGGGATCTTGCTAGGACATTATTTCCAGAGCTATGAAAAGAAAAATAAGAAGGAAAAAAATACTAGAGATCTTTTGGAGATTAGTAGACAAGAAAGGGGATCTCCATTGTTGACAATGATTGGCCTATTAATGAAGACTGCAATTCAGGTGCTTCTGAATTAGGTAGCCTCTTTGTGGAATTTAATTCTCCAACTGGAGAAGGGACTTCATTTGATTTTGAAAAAATTTCTTCTCATTCTGCCCCTATTTTTTTAGAAGTTGATAGGGATTTCCAAGAGACAAGACCTTTAGGGGATACCCATTTTGAAAGTTATACCCCTGTGTTTCAAAGACCTTACGCCCCTCATTAATGTTTCACCCCTCCAAGGTCACCTCCTCAAAACAGCATTGCCTTGCCCCCACCCAGAGCTCCATTTGTTGTAAATACCTTTAGACCTATAAATTTTATAGGGATGGATGGTTATCCAAATGTAGTTCCTTAAGAAGTAAGGAACAAACTGCCAAAGTTCCAAGGAAACAATGCTATAATTGGTGATCAACATCTAAAGCTTTTTATCAATATGATGGAAGACTTTGAGATTGAACATGAAGATGTATATATCAAACTGTTTATTCATACTTTGGAAGAAGATGCCAGGGACTGGTACAAAGCTTTGCCAGATAATTCCATAGATTCCTGGACAGAGATGAGCAATGCATTTAGATTGCAGTATGGTGATAGAACTGGCCCCAGGTTTCTTTTTACAAAATTTGAAAACATCAAAAATAATCCTAATGAGTCAGTACATGATTTTAACACATAGTTTAACAATACCTTGAGGATATTTCCTGTTAGGATAAGGCCATGTGATGAATCATGTTTAATAAAATATTCATATGCATTTGATAAAAAGGCTGCTTACTACTTGAGGGACAAAAACCATGCTAATTTGAGACAGGCCTTCACTATGGCCTTGCAAATTGAAAACAATATCAAGGCAATTAGAAAGCCTCCAAAAAGGGAGGGTATAAATTTGATTAACCTAGAAAAACCTCAGACAAACAAGGCTATTGATTTGGAAGAAGTTGTGAAGACTTTGATAGGGGCTATCAAAGAAATTTCCTACAAACTAGCCTAAGATGAGAAAGGAATTGGGTAGATCTCATAAGGTCAACACAAGCAGCAAGGCCAAGAGAGGTTCACAAATCACCAAAGATCTGATGATAGAGGCAAAGGCCCTGTTGGATTTCGAAATAGGTAGTCCCAGGCCAAGGAGAACAAATCGGTACCTAGTCCTTTGACTACTAGAGTTGTTGTTATGGAGGAGACAAATTTCATTGATTAGTGTGACAAATGTTTCATGCCCCATACTCCATGTGAGGAATATCAGCAAGACAAAGAAGAATCTGATAATGATAATGATTATGATGTCTACTTGATGGGTTGTTCCACAAGCTCACAACAAGGGGCAACTTCAATTGAGGTGATAAGTGCCTAGACTGTTGCCACTTTTTGGGATTGCATTCGTAGGGTAACTATTCTTCCTCCCACTCATACTTTATAGGTAGATATTGTACAAGATTTTGAATTTCCCAATAATGACTTTGAATACTTAAGGGCTTTAATGATAAAGAATTATGATGGAGAGATCCCTTGTGAGGAAGATAGACAGTTATTGATGAATGTTGTGGTTGCTCAAGAGAAAGAATATAACACAAAAAGTAAGGTTGTCAAAGGGACAGGGCCTCAAGCCAAGCCAAAAGCTACCTTACTTTCAAACATCCCTAAAGAGGCTCCCAAAAAAGATACATCTGTCAAAATCCTTGCAGTTCCAAACAAAAATCATACCCCTCTTCATGACCAAGCTGTCAAAATTCTTGTACCACCTAGTGAGTGTGTCATTTTTCCTTCCAATGTCACCTTGCCAAATTTTGTCCCTTATTCTATTTCCCAAGTCTTGAGTTAGATCAAGATCTCAGTTCCAATTGTTCATTTGCTCAGGGTCCCTGAGCACAAGAAGAGGGCATTGGAGTATTTTGGACTGAAAGAGGAGAAGACTTCCTTAGGTAGAAACATAAACATTGTGGAGACCCCACCAGTCATTGAATACCACAGCATCAGAAGAGCTAGATGAACCACCTGAGTTTTATCTGGGTACATCCTTAGTAGACTCTCAACTAAATGTGGTTCCATTCTTCACCACTCTAATCATTAAAGATAGATTGCTACACAACTGTATGTTTGATTCAGGGGCATCATGTAATGTTATGCCCCTTGAAGTCATGAATGAGTTAGACATCAAGGTAACAAAAGCATATGGGGTTTGTACTGCTATGGATTCCAAAGAGGTGCCATTGGTGGGATGTGTGAAGGGTTTGGTGGTACAAATTATAGCCTATCCAGGTAGAAATTTAAAACTTGATGTTGTCATTGTTGACTATCTAGCCAGGTGGGGCATGATATTCTTTAGAAAATGGGCTACAAGTGTTGGTGGGAGTGTCCAAATGGAAATTTCCTATGCTACCATTCCAATTGAGGTGCCCATCCTTTTCAAGTTGTATAGGTAAAAGAAGATGTTTCACCTTATTGAGGATCCCAACAATGCATCCTATTAGGTATTGTACACAAGTGTTGATGCAGATAACTTTGTAGGATTTGCTGATGGAAATGAGCACAAGATTGAAGAATGAAAATGCCTTGAACAAACGGGAACTCCTTGGACTCTATTATTTGATGGAGCTTGCTCCAAGTTTGGGAATGGTGCTGGTGTTGTTCCTCTTTCTCCAGGTCGGGAATTTTTTTTTTCCCTTCAAACTCAATTTTGAGTGCACTAACAATATTGTTGAGTACGAGGCATTGTTGTTGGGTTTAAGAATTACTTGGAAATATGGTGTCAAGGACATAATTGTCAAACGAGACTCAGAATTAATAGTAAAACAGGTCAGAAAATTATATGCCACAAAGAATCAGCGAATGAAACAATACAAACATGCATTTTGGGATTTCATTGGTATGTTTGATTCATTCAACATTGTGCACCATGATAGGAAGTTCAATGACTTGGCAGAAAAACTTACAGTGTTGGGGTCTCATTTTGACAGTTGTACAGTGTCCCCATATTGTGAATATGATGTGGAAGTGTTGACAAGACCCTCTATCCCTGATAATGTCAAACACTGGTAGGTATTTGATGATGATGCTCAGATCAAAAGATTTATGCAGAATAAGGGAGAATCTGGTGATCAATACATTGATTTGGAGCCATTGGTATGTGCAACAAAGGGGAAGGAAACATTGTTTGGCAAGGGCATCATCCAACTAAAGACTAATACCATTCCTAGAGGGTTGGTTGCTCTTGATTCCAATTTTGATAATGATGATTGCATTATTAATAGGCATATGGCAGCCTCAAGGGATGTTGAGGAGCATGATCTCGGTAAAAGGGAGAGGCTAAGGAAAATTTGGTTAGGCAGCAATCTTAGCAAGGAGGAGAGGCAATCATACATCCAATTGTTGAAAAAGTATCAGGATTGCATGGCTTGGACCTATTCTAAACTAAAAGCATACAGAGATGACCTGTTTCAACATGAGATTACCTTGGAATCTAATGAAAATCCATTTAGGCAAAAAAAGATGCCCATCAATCCACTCCTGTCTCTTAAGATGTAAGAGGAGTTGAAGAAACTGAGGGATGGAGGGATTATTCAACCCACAAGGTATTCTTCTTGGGTTGTAAATCTAGTATCAGTCAGAAAGAAGAATGGTGACATCAGGCTATGTGTGGATTTCAAGAATTTGAATAGAGCGTCTATGAAGGATAATTATCCTTTACCAAATATGGAAAACATGCTGCAGTTAGTGACTAGTTCTAAATTACTCTCCACCCTAGATGGTTTCTCTAGTTATAACTGAGTTGTGGTGAAGGAATCAGAAAGGATCAAGACAACCTTTACTACTCTTTGGGGAACCTATGTATATGTCAGGATGCCCTTTGGTTTGATGAATGCTGGAGCCACCTTTCAAAGAGTAATGGATGTTGCTTTTGCTGGTTACATCAATGAGTTTATTGTAGTTTATCAAGATGATGTAACCATATTTTCTAGGAAGAGAATTGATCACCTGCTACACTTGGAGAAGATGCTGATAAGATGTAGGGAATATGGCATCTCACTCAATCCAAAGAAGTGCCATTTTGGAGTCCAGAAGGAAAAATTGCTATGGTCACATTGTGTCACGAGAAGGGGTAATGCTTGATCTAGAAAGGGTAGAGACCATCAACAAGGTTCCAATCCCAAGAACCAAGAAAGGAATTTAGTCCTTTTTTGGGCAGATAAACTTCATCAGAATATTTATATCAAACTTTGTTGAGTTGACCATTCCAATCACTTCCATGTTAAAAAAGGACTAGACCATCAAATGGGAGGAGGCCACCATCCAAGATTTCAATGGGATTAAAGAGGCACTAAAGCATGCACCTATTCTAGTAGCTTCAAATTATAAGAAGCCCTTTCAATTGTTTTCCTTTGCTTCAAGAACATTGTTCCTTCTTTCCTACTGCAGAAGGATGATGAGGGAGCTGAAAGGCCAATTTCCTTTTTCAGTAAGGCATTGCAGGGGCCTGAGTTAAAGTACACTATTATGGAGAAGCAAGCATTTTCCTTAGTAAAAGAAACAAAGGTTTTAAGGCCTTATATTCTAAGTTCTAAAAAATTTTCTTATGTTCCCCACACCATGGTCAAAGACATCTTATCAGAGATGGAAGTCTCAAGCAAAAGGTGTAGGTGGGTGAACAAGTTACAAGAATATGACATGGATATCCAAGCCATGAAACTTGTGAGATGTTTGGGCCTAGCTAAGCTTATGGATGAGAGCAACTTGCAAACTATTGAGGTAAATGAGGTAGAATAAGGTAGGATATATGTTTTTCAAACATTGATTAGTTCTGAGTGGTACAAAGATGTATTTTTTTATCTTATACATCTGAACTACCCTGAGTATTTAAGTAAGAACTAGAAAAGAGCCCTTAAGTTGGTTTCCCAGAAATACATCATTACTGATTATGGGCTAGCTTGGAAGAATTCAGAGGGAGTCCTCTTAAGGTGCATTACTAAAGAAGAAGCCCTCAAGATAATGTTTGATCTCCATGGAGGAGTTTGTGGGGGGCATTTTGATGCAAGAGTCACATCACACAAGATTCTGAGGGCTGGTTATTGGTGGCCAACTCTTTTCAAGGATAAAACTCTTTTGGTTATAAGATGTGAGAGTTGCTAACACTTCTCTGGAAGATTGAAAGCTTCAGGATCCCTTCCTTTGCTACCTGTATCAATTAAAGCCCCATTCAAGAAATGCGGAATGGATTTCATTGCTGAGATTTCAGACCCTTCAAGTGCTGGCCATAAGTGGACTTTTGTAGCCACTGATTACTTTACTAAATGGGTGGAGGCAATTGCCACCAAGAAGGCAGCATGCCAAGTTTTCATGGACTTTGTGCTAAACAACATCATCTATAGGTTTGGGGTGCCAGTGAAGATTGTAGCTGATAATGCCATGAGCTTTAGAACTGAACCTTTGGTGGTAATGTGTAAAGAATATGGGATCGACTTGACATATGCCTATAATTACAACCCCCAAGGAAATGGATAAGTTGAGTCCAATAATAAAAACCTGCTGAAGATTATCAGAAGAACCTTGGAGATGAACAATAGAAAATGGGGTGAACAATTGAAGTTTGTTGTTTGGGCTGATAGGATCATTGTTAAAAGATCCACTAGAAAGAGTCCATTTGAGTTAGTGTATGGAACTCAAGCCCTCCTGCCCCTGCATATGTAATTATCTTCATACCAGTTCATTCAACAACTAGAGGACCAAAAAGTAATTTCTTATGATGCTCGCATTAACCAGATTGTTGAACTTGATGAAGAAAGGAGGGCATCCCACCAGAGGCATGTAAAGTTCAGAGAAAAGCTGAAGAAGATGTTTGATAAGAAGGTCACTCCCAGAGATTTCAATGTTGGAGATCTTGTGCTACTATGGGATAGTAGGCATGAAGATAAGGGCAAGCATGGAAAGTTTGACTCATTATAGATGGGCCCTTACTCCATTGATATTAGAATTGGTGAGCATACCTTCTTCTTGAAGGATTTGGATGGTGAATTTCTTGAATTTCCTGTTAATGGCAAGCATTTGAAGAATTTATTATATTGATTCCCTAGAATCAAGGTGAACATCATCTGTACAGTGTAAAGTTTTTTTTTGTTTCTTGTCTTTTGTGTTTTTGCTTGCTCTAGTCCTTGATGACCTGTTTTTTCCAGGTTTCTCTGTTTGTTTTTGAGAGATGGCTCTGTTTCTCTACTCTGTAAGCTGACTCCTTTACCCAATGGATATTTTTGGCACTTGGTCTACCATTGTTTTTATGGCACTCACAGAGTGTGTGCATCCCCAAGTCGGAGCCGATGTTGGTGCTCAGATTTGTCTCACCCCATTTTCCATTATTTTCCTTTGATCTACGTATTGTGAAATTTTCTATCTCTTGATGTGGGTTTTCTAAAATCTTTTATTTCCATTTGAGATTCTTCAAGTTGTTTGCAAAATCCATTTTCATGTCTCTCCTTGAATGAGTCTCTGAGTCTGCCCTGTTTTTGCCCCAATTTCTTCAAAGTCTGCGGGATCTACCATTTTTCCTATTTTTCCTTGACCATGAAAGCTCGAGAATGGTTAATCTATATTTATATACCTTTGAAAATCCAAATCCATGGTCGAAAAGATGTCTGAAACCATGATTCACTTGTTTTCGTTTCACAAAAAATATTTATCATTAGCGAAAAATCAGGTTCTCGACGTGAATGGTGATTTTCTATATTCTGACGGTTTGACAGATGTCATTTTCCTGTCAAATTTATTCCTCAGCTTTCGGTGGTCACGTGACTTCTTTCGGTTGGTTAGGGGATGGTGGTCAAATGCTTTAACTTATTGTTTTTTTCTTTTTTGGCAAAAAGGCTAATTTGGTCCCGTGGCCCTGCTCAAATCTGATTGGTTCTTTTGGTGCTTATGTGGCTTCTTATAGTTGGATGGGATTCGAAGGGCCTATTTTTGAACTTGTTATTTTTGGCTACTTTGGCAAAATGTTTGAACCCGCCCCGCGGCCCCGCCAATGGAGTAAATTTAAGAGGTAGGGAAAAACTCTCACTTTGACCCCGTGGGAGGACACGTGGCAAGGCTAAGGGCAGAGCTACAGGGAAAACTTGAAAAATTTTCCCTTTTCCAAAAAGGGGGTGAAATGGTAGAATTTGACCATGGTTCCACTGGGACCCACCTTGGGACACGTGTCAAGGTTATTTCCCAAGGGCAGAGGTTCAAAGCAAAATGGAAATTTTTTCCATTTTTTCAAAAGGTTGTAAAAAGTCAAAGGAAACCCCTGAGCCTGTTTTAAAGTAGAATCTTCCACGTGGACGAACCAAATTCAAAGTAAAGATCAATGGCAACTATGAGTCTGAATCTAATTTTCCCCACATTTTTACTGAAACATGCCTAGAAGTGCGAGTCTTCATGATTTCTTGGTATTTCCTACACGCCAAATAGAGAGGGGATTTAATTTTGAAATCTAAGTTTGGTGGGAGAGATTTGGAGGCATCTTTCGCCATTAAAATGGTCTGACTATCAGGCTCGATCTGATTTTCCATTTTTCTTCTCTTGAGCACGCAAGGAACCAGATTTCACAAATTAGGGGCGAAAGTGGATGGCGAGTTGAAGGAGGAGTGTTCTACCAGATGAAGGAGTTGAATGCTGATATTTTCGAAGAGATCTACCCCATGAGAACTTGATAACTTTTACAGATCTGATTCTGGGAATCACGATTGAGATCATGGTGAGCATTGGTACATTAAATGTTTTTGTCTTTTGGGGAAGAAGGGGCTATGTTGTAAATGTTATAAATGGCACAAATTTTTCATGTAAATGGTTGGAGTGTTAGAGGTCGAAGAAAATTCCCAAGAGGAAAATTTGACAAAGCTTATCTTTTGAGAAGCCTGTATATCTCTTTTGTATTAAGTTTGATCATGTCAAGGTGGTTGCAAGTGTACAACCATTAACAGGCTCTAATATTGTTCTAGAAAACTTTACCCTACTGATAAATTTAATCAAACTTGAGTTATTATGTGTGGATCTTATGCAAAATGTGTTCATTTTACTCCTGAATGTCTACAAATAGTTTTCCTTGTTTCTTGTTGCAATCTTATATCAAAATCTATGTTGATCACATAGGTCTCAATCCTTGTTTTAGTTTAGTGGCATCTGTAATCTCATTTCTCAAAAGAACTTTCTTCTGGGAATGAAATAAATGACTTAAAATCACTTTTCTTTCATTCGTTGACAAAGATTATTTGTAAGCCTCTGGGTGTACCTCAGGGATGATTGATTTTAGATTTTGATGTTTTATTGGATCTTCTAACTCAAGCCTTTATGTTAGAATCTCATAGATTGTGTGAAAAAGTGCTAATCTGGGCCTCCATTGAAGTACATATTCTAGTTAAAGGAACATTTTAGCTATTCTGAAGTATTCTATTATCTAGACTTTCCATTTTGTAAGAGTTCTCAGATATTTGGCAAATCAAGTTCATTCTACCTCACCTCCCACCAAAATTTATTTAAAAACAACTAATCCTACCCAAACTACCCCTATTTGTTGTGTGTGTGTACAAATGCATTAATTTTACGACCAAAACATGTAGAAAAAATCAGGATTCCAAATGTCTTTCATAGCCTGAACCTTGCCTAGAGAATATCTCCACTATCTATAGTGACAACTTGTGAGAGTTAGATTTTGTTGCATTGATCATAATTTCTTCAAGGTCTCCTTAACAACTTCATTAGTAAGGATATCTCCATCTCCTCCATAAATAACAGGCTACAATACGTTTCTCTCACCTTGGTTGAAAGGCACAACCATAAAGTAGTGAGGATAGGTCAAATCTTCTTAAGGTGCTACCCACTCTTGTTCAAAGCTTGGGTGCCTAAAAATCATATAGATTGCTTTCCCAGCTACAAAATGACATACATGATTATCTATCTACCTCTGAGCATCCTGCCAGGTCCATGATGATGCTCGGCCTTTGAAGGAGATTAAATTTTGGTACCAACAGGCCCAACCAAAGAACAATAAGAGCTACTATGCAACAGTTGACAAATTTCACAAAACACTTCCACAACATGCATTCCACAAAACAACACATTCAAATAATACACTCAAATAATATACTCAAACAATATTACAACTTTACCAACAAGCACAAAGAATTGACAACAACAAGCCAACATGGAGCAATAAAATATGGTCACCACCTCCTTTTTTCTCCTAATTGATGTAGGAGTTCCACCCAAAAGCCTCCATGTGCACAACTCAAAACATAATCAAATCCTTATTTCTACACTTGCAATTATGAAAAACTTATTGAAAGGTTGTTGATCATTTACACTCCCCCATAGGTGGATTTCAATATTTTGACACTTTTGAAATTGGTAATTATATGCAAAGAATCACATCCCCCTTTTGGAGGTTTGATGTATCCATAAATTGATTTGGATTTTTAACTGTTTTTGCAAGTGAAAGCTAACCCAACTTTGACAATTTTACACATATCCACAACATTTTTGAATGATTGTTCAAACAAGCACATTTGGTACATGAAAATGATTAGATGCAAATATGATCTTAGCGAGAGCAGAGCCTATTTGTCTGACAAGCCTTTCAAACTTTCATGCATAGGTTCTACAAGATTTGAATCCTTCACACCAAGCTCAATCTAAGATCAAGGCTACAAGAATAATAGGTTCCATTATGATGAAACCAAAACCAATGAAGTTCTAAAATGCAAGAGTGAGCAAATGCCCCTAGTGCAAGATGGCCAATGAAACATAATGATAGATGCCACGGACTCCACTCAACATTTTTACTTGTGAAAAATTAAATGTGAGGTAAAATTTACTGATAAAATTAAAAAATAATCTTACTAATTCTATGTTTATAGTTCTGAATGGATTTATGACATTTCTAATATTGTTACATATCTACGAATGTTTATGAATTTTAGGATTGTTAGAGTAGGTATTTACCTTAGCTCATGTTCACCTAGGTACTTTATTTCCCTTTATTGTATTTATCCTCACCCACTTATGTGTGTGGATATTTTTTTTATCTTATTTAGATACTAGGAGCTATTATCTAGTTGTTATGTATAGTTCTTTCCTTGATCTATCTATGGTATTGACTAGATCCTTGATGTCTAGTTTTCTCTTAAATCTATGGTCTTGACTAGTTCTTTGATGACTAGCTCTTTCCTTGATTTATGGCTTGATCTACGACCTTGACTGGTTCTTAGATTGTTATTCCTTGCCTATTTAAGCAAGGCCCATTCTCAATGTATTGCATTGAGTTCCATAATAATATATGATATTGTTTCTCATTTTTTTGCAAAGGTTTTATGTAAAGTTATTCTAGCGAATTGCTTTCATCTTATTGATCGTGGTGTTTGATTAGCATCTATGTTCTTGGCTTGGTACGATCTGGTTATCATTCCTTTCATGGTATCAGAGCTAGAGATTGTTGTTGACATCCGTCTGTAAGTTTTATTTTGCAAATAAATTTATTGTGTATTCATATATTTGGGATTTGGTCGTATTTTGTTGCTGCATGAATTTTTATGCAAAATAGAGGCTTCCATTGGATCCAAAAGGTAGTGAAAACCCTAAGATCGACTGTAAACTTGATCATTTCTTGGAGGTAGTCATTTTTCTGGGATTTTTTAGTATTGTTGCAGGGAAGCACACATAATCTGCCTCGGGATTCGCATCCAAAGAAAAAAAATCATGGAATTATTATTTATGGGTCGGTTGGATTTCTCAAGATCTGCACAATGTAATTTTTCAGTTGCAGTTTATATGTCTCGGTTTACGTGGGAAGGTTTTCAGATCTTTCCTTTTTTGGCTAGGGGTCCATAGATGCTGTGCACATTTACTGTTTCGGGAAAATCCACAGGTTGCTATTTTTAGAAAATAAGTTCACTATCTACACAGTCTAGAAATAGGTCATATGTGACTTTCTCAAAAACACGGACACACCCCAGAATAGTAAGTTGTGCTTAAAGCTTGTGATTCCTACTAGTAGGTGATTTAACTTCAGCTCCCTTTAATTTTATTTGTGTGCTGAAGGCAACAACAATTTATTTTGTTTTAGTGGCAACTAAAATAAATAACAGAGCAAAATACTAAAAAACTTGTATCTTTTGATCGGTAACTCGGTTTTGAGTGTCGTTTTTTGCAAAAGTGCTTGTTTTTTCATGCTCTTTCCATTGGAGTTATTTATTTTGAGACTTGCACTATAATTATAAAGTGCCAAATATGGAGGAGTGTTGTAATCAATTGTGGACGCAATTTCGGCTGAGCCCGACGTCCTAAACTTCTGGGAGTTGTAGTTTGTACCTATCATGGATTCTGAGAATGATATGCTTTTCTTTGAAGTATGTGGACTTCAAGAGGATATTTTAAAATTTGTGGAAGAAAATAGATCACTCAAGAAGAGAAATTCTCTTCTACAATCACTCATTCATGATAAGGATACAATAATACACTTCCTGCAGAACAAACTTGCTAGCCTACAACATCACCATCATATTGTGGACAACCATATCCATGCTCCTAGTCCACTTGCAGCTATTGCTCTTATACCCACTGACATTGATCTGTCCAGTCTTTGAGCTATGAACCTGCTTTTGATGCTTCTAAACCTGTGAGGCTTGTTACTGCATGCTCTTCCACATCTATGCCTATTACAGTACCACATGTTGTGTATCCTACTTCTACTCAGCTGCATGGCTTTTTTAAGAAGCATACCACTGCATTCAGTTCTCGCATGCTCCATTCTATGGGTCTCACTAGAGATTCATTGGCAGACATTCACAGGGTATTGTTTCCTCTATTCCACATGTTAAGTGGAATTCTCGTCATGACATTGGTTTTCGAGCAGATACTTCATTGGGATCACACATTGACAGAGCTCCTTTTTTTGTTTTCTCGACTCTTTCTAAGGATCATGAGCAACACATGAGTTCTGCACCTTCACTCAGGCTTGAGAAACCTGAGATTTTAGCTGTGTCAGACATGATTAACCTAACACACATTCTAATGTTCTTTTGCAGGCACCTATTGTATGCATTTTGCACCAAGTCATATGCAGGCATCTTCTTCATCCATCCATGTTGATTTGGGGTGGATATCTGATCACTCATGGAGGTGACATAAGCATTCGCTGAGAGGAATCTATAGGCGTGGATCTTCAACCATTTGGCCTCTTGCTCCACTTTCTATACCTTATGCGTTGTGATGCTTCTTGTTTTGAGCATTTTTCTTTAGCAGGTGTAGTGTATCTCTCTAATTTTTTGAGAGATTTTGTATCTATATTTTCGACACTTTTGGCATGTTGACAGGATCTCTTATGGGGGATCTATTCTGGTGCATTCCAGTGTTAGTTTGTTAGTGTTTGAGTGGTTGTTTTGGGCAAATCATACAGATTTGTAGCGTCACTGCACCCATTTAGCAATATGGGAGGGTGTGGTGTTGAACCTGCTTCTTCGGGTTTCGTGTCCTTACCTTGTTACCTTGGCTTTTCTTGGATTGTGACACTCTGGAGTTTGTGTCCTTGCCTTGTTGCTTTGGTTTTTGTTCTTGGATCGCGGCACACCTATTTGCAGCACTTGATCGAATTATGTTTGGTTTTTTTTTTACACTTTTGACATCACTCTGTTGACAGTCTCCTTGTATGGAGCTATTCTAATGGAGCCCAGTGTCAGTTGTTTTTGATTTTTTGATTAAGTAGTGAACTCAGACCATAGTGCACATCAAAATTCTTCAGCATTGTATGATTTTTTTGAGCCGAGCTTCTTGGGATGCCTTGGAGTGGGTCTTTACTCTCTTTACTTTGTTGTTACTAGTTTTGGGTACCTTGCGGTGTCCCTTTTTTCCCAGTTCTTGTACATGAGTACCTCATCAGGCCTAGTTGTCGGGACTCATACTGTGGACATGCCACATCTATTTTGGCCCCTAGCTTCACTTGAGGGGGGGTGTTAGAGTAGGTATTTACCTTAGCTCATGTTCACCTAGGTAATTTTTTTACCTTTATTGTATTTATCCTCACCCACTTATGTGTGTGAATATTTCTTTTATCTTATTTATATATTAGGAGATATTATCTAGTTGTTAGGTATAGTTCTTTCCTTGATCTATGGTATTGACTAGTTCTTTCCTAGATCTATGGTATTGACTAGATCCTTAATGTCTAGTTCTCTCATAAATGTATGGACTTGACTAGTTCTTTGATGACTAGTTCTTTCCATGATTTATGGCTTGATCTATGACCTTGACTGGTTCTTAGATTGTAATTCCTTGTCTATATAAGCAAGGCCCATTCTCAATGTATTGCATTGAGTTCCATAATAATATATGATATTGCTTCTCATTTATTTGCAAAGGTTTTATGTAAATTTATTCTGGCGAATTATTTTCATCTTATAGATCGTGGTGTTTGATTAGCATATGTGTTCTTGGCTTGGTACGATCTAGTTATCGTTCCTTTCATAAACGTGTTGGTGTTTGATGGACTATAACTGTTTTGTGGTTTGGATTTGGGAAATAAAAATGTATACAAAACACAGAGGGAATTTAATTAATTAACATGAATTTTACTAATTTATTAAATACATATCATTGCTCGTATCACAAATTTTATATTGTGAAATTTTAAATGAAGTTTCCTTTCCATATCTAGGCCCATTGGAAATTCAAGTATCTTGTTGAAACTAGATACAAAATTTCATATGAAAATATTATTTTTCAATGACACTAACCAATATTACAATAAGATATAATATACTAAGTTGTGTTTTCATTATTAATAAAGGAATTTGAAGAAACTGAATGATCTGATAGGAATAGAGATTAAAGAACAAGGAAATCCTCTAGAATGCAATACTTCAACTACCATTCATGCCCAGTCAAGAAAATGCAACACTACAATTATAATGGTTATTTATAAATTCTATGAAATATCCAAAATTCATATATTTATAAAATATACATGTAAATTTCAAAATTATTTACATTTCGTGAATTAAAGAGATTTATCTCTTTGAAACTATTAATTTGTTATTAATAAATATTATTTCAAAATATTTGACTAAAAAGAGTACTTTCCCATGTTTTAAAAAGAGGGAAAAGACTTTTAGTATGTTTTTTTTCGGATAAATTAAAGTTAATTGTTTTGCATGTAATGTTTTGAAAATTTATATTTCATAGTTTTATCTTCAATACTCATTGTTTGGGTACATTGGTAAAGGAGTGATTATTATTAATAATATAATATTTTAAAATGGTCATATTTTCACGCAATACATAATTTTTTAATCATTCTTAGTAATTACATTTAATTCAAAGCTATTTAATTTAATAAATTTTTCAATTTCATTGTAAAAATATCTTTTTTCATTAAACCTTAATTTCATGTTATTAATATTTTAAATTTAAATAAAATAGTATGTTATTATTTTGTAAATTTAATTTTTCATAGTTAAAAGGAATATTTTGTTTAAATGAATATTAACTAGAAATTGTGCTTCGTAAAAATTATATCTAATATTTAAAAATTTAAATTGTAAAATAATATTATAGTTTTAAAAATAAAATTGTGGAAATAGTTACAATTTTAATCTTAAGAATTTACCTACAACTAACCTCTAATTATTCTACATGTCATAATTTTAAAATTTTGTATGAAGACAATATGTAATTTGTGAATATACACACAAAATCTTCATTTGTAGGTATCTAACAATATTAAAATTGTGACAACTTCCACTATTATAATATTATGGACTTTTCACACTTTATTTCATTGTAGATATTTCAACAAATTTTGTCATGTTTTATGTTTCTACAAAATTATTGTGGGTGGAGTCCAAAAATTTGGATTCACAATTTGATCTAAAATATCCACAAATAAAATGTGGAAAATTTGTGAATACAACACCCTTTATCTTGTAGTGGTCAGATATGGAAGCATACATAAGGCATGTTAACTATTTGACAAAATGACACAACCTATTATCTTTTTACAAAAGATATCATTATTGCAACTTACAGAAGACATGTTCATGCTCAAGATCCATTGAAATTGCTTCACCAAAATCAACAAACATATATTCAACTTGATCAATTCATCTTTACCAGCATACCAACAGCCCGCGGCCCTGTTTGATATGTATGTAAAATGTGGTAAAAAGGCCTTGGAAACTTTTGAATGCATGCTTGACCCGATTAGTTAACCTTTGCCAACATATTCACAAAATAGGGTTGTTAAAAAGGTCTTGCAAATTTATAATGGGAAAGAGATCTTTTATAGATGTTACAATTGGAAATACCTAAGTACATATATATGCAACATGTGGAATCGTACACAAATTACAAGAAATTAACTTCTTTATAACTTTAGTTTGTCAATTTTTTTCTTGAATTTTTAAAATATTCTTTATTGAGAAAGTTAACATTGATATTAGAAACAAACTCAAATTAAATTGTATTATTGAATAAAAACATTCCATTTACATCCCATCTAACATATCTTGCAACTCATATGCTAACACTCCTATAAAATTGAAAGAACAGTGGCATTTGTAATCCATCCCACAACCACTTGCAATTGATTGTTGTCTTTTTAACAAAATCTGAAATTCTTAATTATCTCACATATGTAATCCTTTACTTCCCTGAAAGTGCTACAATCACTTGTTTAAAATCCTTAACTTGGTGATTTTAAAATGAATTTTATATAATAATTCTTATCACTTGCTTAACATGTTTGTTGATAATGGTAGCTATGTATATTTTATTTCACCTTCGTCATCCACCACTAGATAACGGTAGCGACACAATATTCCAGATATGCTGTGTCAACTGTAAGAAGTGTAATAATCTCGTTCTATTTAGGGTTGGTTCATATAACAACACAAAATACAATCGAATCAAGATATATTCATCCACACATCTCCATTCATTACGGCATTACTCTATTCAATTCATTTTGTCAAATTGAAAGCAATATATCTTGACCAACTTTGGTGAAAAGAAAAAGGCGTGTGACCTTATTTAAAGCTTGACCAACGGCCTGAAACAGTACCGTCGATATCAATATCACTACTGCATCGGTTTGCTTCCATAAGCGCAGCATTAAGACTTTGTGGGGAGGGAGCGTGGGCCTCCATCTTCCCTTCCAGCATCACGACTACTTCTGCCATGCTTGGCCTCACATTTTCATCATGTTGAATACATAACAGGCTTACCAGACTGGCTCTTCTCACCTCTTCACCCACAGCATTATTTGCTATCTGTTTGTCCACAATATTCATCATGTTCCCCTGTATATTTCAGTTGCAGCCCACGGAGGAAAGTAATACATACTTGAATCTTGTGCGGTTAGGTCCAGATTCCTTCGGCCGGAGATTATTTCGAACAGCGTCATACCGAAACTGTATACGTCAACCTTGGGAGTGATTGGAAGACCGGAGATCCACTCCGGAGCCAAGTACCCTCTGGTTCCTCTTGTAGTTGTCAGAACGTGGCTCATATCTCTATCCACAAGCTTTGCCAGCCCAAAATCGGCCAACTTGGGAGAGAAATCGGCATCGAGGAGAATGTTTTCTGGCTTGACATCGCCGTGAATGATTCGATCTCTGCATTTCTCATGAAGATAAACGAGCCCTCTCGCAGTGCCCAACGCGATCTCAAATCGGGTCTTCCAGTCCAATACCTTCTCTCCGCTCTTGGAATTATTGCGACTGAAGAGGAAGGAGTTTAGAGAGCCGTTGGGCATGTAATCATAAACCAGTAACCTTCGGGATGCTTCCGCACAGAATCCTCGAAGCCTCACTAAATTCACATGTTGTATATTTCCAACGGAGCTGATTTCCGCAAGGAATTGCTTTTCACTCCGCTTTGAACCTTCCAATTTTTTGACTGCCACAAGAGTCTTGTCCGGTAGGGTTCCTTTGAACACCGAGCCAAATCCTCCGCTCCCAATCTTGTGCCTGAAATTCATGGTTGCAATCTTCAACTCCTTGTAACTAAATGTTCTGAGTAATCCGTCGGAGGAATCCGCACTCATTTGGGTCGATCGAAACAGGCGTTGTCTGCGCCATATTAAAAACAAAACGACACCGAAAGCAGTAATCCCGCCAATCACTGCGCCAACGATGGCTGTTGATTTGGATTTGGAGAAGGACGATCGCGGGTGAGGATCGAGTGCAGAAGGAGCTACTCGAATAAAAATTTCTGAATTACTTTTTGATGGAGAATTGCGCATGTTGAACAAATTACCGTACCAGATTTGGCAGGGCCCTGAAGGCGGTTTGTAACTAAACGCGGTGCACGAGCAGTTGCGGAGACACATTTGCTCGCAATCTTTCTGTGTCTGCACGGTACCGTACGAGTAACCATTGTCGAGCAAGGAAACATTAAAACCCTTGAATCCGTCGGTGCTGCCATTTTCAGTGTCGCAGTTTAACGGGGTGTGGCGAACGCAGCCGCTGGACCACCACTCTTGCAAATCCCAAGCGCGATTGTCTCTCGGTGTGAAGCCTTCCAGACAGCTGCAGAACTGAATATTATTAGGATCGCAGGTTCCAAAAGCGCCGCAGAGGTCATAGACGGTGCACTCATCTCTGGGCTGAGCCCAAAACATGTTCCATTTATCTCCTCCCTCAATCCAACTATAGTGTCGCAGAGCACCGGCCTTGTCTACCACGAAACGGGAAGGCGTACGGATCGTCGGCGGCAGCGTGTAACTCATATACAAGCCAGAGCTAGAAATCGTAACGCTCAGGTTGAAGACGCTTTTTTTTACCTGTGACAGTTCTGGTATCTGAGGGAAACTCTTCCCGTCCCAAACTCCGGTTTTCGAGTATTGGACAGAATTCTTCCAGCTTAGAACGAATTGTCTAGCCCCGGATGGATCCAACTCATACGAGAAAGGCCCTGGAGCTGGATCCAATGAATTCTTCCACCCGACTAACTTTTTCTGCCCACCGAGCTTCATCTCGGGCAACCAAGTATCTACTGGATGCTCGAAACTCTGCCAAACAGCCTCAGATTTATCGTCATCGGATCCCAACATTATAAAATTACCGGAATCTAATATCACTGCCCGCGAGGCCTTATTCGTCGCATTGGACGACCAAACAGACGTACCCTCCGCATCAAACAGTATGAGATAACCCTCTCTGGAAAGATTCAGAAATCCGGGCGCGTTTCTTATTGGAGTTTCCCTATTAGCCAGCCAAACGATCGTTCTCTCTGAGATCTGGGCATACCAGATTCCAATATACCAGTTATAAGTTTCATTCAGGCTGAAGAATCCCAATTCAAACGTGCCGTTCTTTGAAATTATAGTCTGATTTCCAGTGAGCGAGGCGCCCAAAGAAAGGGTATCTCCTCCCTCTACTGCATCACTGTAAGTCTTAAGTTGGATAAATACTGTAACTGCAAAGAGAAGACGTAAGAAGAACGTTGCCCTGTTTGCCTCCATTGTTGAATTGTTACGTGACTGGTAAGGCTTTAAATACTTGTAAGAGAACGCCTTCCTAAACCTTAAATCATCAAAAGAATTTTCTTTCTCCTTGGTTTACGTGGACACAAAAGTTCCACGGCGAGATAAGTCAAGTCAAGCCTGGAAATTGATGGTCCGTAAATTGAGGTGGGCTTTAGTCAGGCCTGGAATTTCAAATTAAATGTGCATGTCAAATCAAAATTTGCTGACGGCTTGACTCTTTCAAGTGGCTGTAAATTCCAGTAATTTATATAGATATATTTTTAATTTGTATATATATATATATATAAGTATTATGTTTTTATATAAACTACTTAAAAAAATTTACAGTTTTTAAAATTTACAGTTTTCATTGTCTACGGTTTTTTAAAAAATCCCCTGTAATATATGATACAGTTTTTAAAAAAATCCCCCTAATATATGATTAAAATCACAAAAAAATAGTCTACAGCCTCTCAATTTCTAGCCCTGGTTTTAGTGATTTTAATTATATACAACTGGGTAAAAAACTTTGTCACTATGGTCAATTATTGGCTGGAAAACTAGACTTATTTGTACATAAAAATTATAAAAACTTTGTGTATAAAGTATTTAAATTTCTAGTTAAGCCATTAATAAATTTTGATTTAACATATATCAATGATTTGAAATTCGATGTCTTAGTGGAAGTGTGAAAAATAATGACGAGTGTATGATGAAAAAAGAATCATATGGGGAGAGGGCCCAATCTCTCACATAACTTTGAGATTTGCCCCGTCTCCCCTGGTTTTAGGTGTATGTTATGTTTGCTTGTCTATTATTTAGGTGTCCGGATTATATTTGAAGTTTAGAATTCATGTATACACATAATCTATTAATAGGTGTTTATAAGTATAAACGATCAAATATATTAATAGATACATAATCTTAAATATTTATCTAATAATAATAAACTAATATTTATTATAATTAATCTTCTCATATTAAATTTTCGTGGAAAAATGTATTGAATAAATTTCATATAGAATACATATATTGTTGTTTGGGTCCCTTTGCTTGTGTATGCTTAGCCCACATCTTCGTGTGTAAACACTCACACTTTGTTTTTATATCAACCAGTCACAAAATTAATCAAAGATCAAGTCAAGAGCTTGAAGTTAATTTTATTTTTAAAACTGCAAAATCAACAAATAAATTTCAATATATTTTAAATTTATATACACATTATTACCTTATTTTATTTTCGAACAATCAAATTATATTGAGTGGACACACTAATTAACAAAGTAGTCTAACATTGTTATTTCAATTAATGAAACTATTAAATAAGATAAATATGAATAAATTTTTCATTATTTAACACTAACAAAATAACTATAAACACTCTTTATGTGTAACTATAAACACTCTTTATGTGTAACTAGAAACAAATACATACATACATACAATGGAGTGTGTAAGTACTAAAATATTTGTAGCATTAATACACTGAGATTAAGATTAAGACATCATAAGATTTAATAATTTTCATTTTATTTTTAGTGTTAAAATTGGGTTTTTAGTTTGTAAGTTTATTTATTTATGTGATCATTCTTAATGTCAATTATAATATTTATTTAAAAGTGATATAAAATATATTAAAGTTTTAACAAAAAATTAAATTTTGAAAACTTGATAGAATTTTTTATTTAGATTTTGATAGAATATTGAGTAGGGTTTTGGAACACAATCAATATTGTGCACACAAAGATGTATGTATGTTTCTATGATAAACATTGTTAGGTTGAGAATTAACGTTGACTACAAAAAAAATTTTATCAGGGTTATAAGTTCGATAAGTTTTACCAAAGTGTAGAATATAATCACAAACCCGTAATGAAATAATAGTCACTAGAGAAATAGAGGTTCAAGTGATTGAGAAGGTAACAATAGTTTAGGTAGTAGTTGAACACAATGTCATTTCAAGAATAAATAAAATAGAGTGAATATTATATAAGATAGCTATGAATTAAGAACTGCATTATTGGACTAGTTATTGTCATGGCTTTGAGGGCTATAATGCCCTGTTCTACGTTACACCTGTTCATCCTGCGGTGATCGAGTGCTAAGCATGGAGTGTCATTGTGCCTTCGTCGACCTCGATTGCTGACCATTATGACTATAATTGATAATTATTTTACAAGATGTAAAATGATAATAATGATAATAATAATAATAATAATAATGACATTATGATTGTATTATCGATCAACGATTGTATTTTGTTATTACTATCTTTATATTGATTGTTATCGATATCATCCTCTGTTATCGTTAAACTATCCTTTTGATTTTTTTGTCACTCCCACTGATCGAGCCTCATTGTGCAAATGAGGAAGAGTATGTTTTGTGGTGGCGTCATGGTTTGGGAGTGGCGTTCACGTAAATATTTCATTTAAATACTCAACCCCGTTCTCCTCCTGGGTCAACCGATCCCGCAATCTTAGAATTGTTTTAAATTACTAATTTTAAATATGGATTTTTATGTCCCCAACCTACCTTGTCTCTCCCTTTTGATCTCCTTGTGTACCACGTTTGGCGTGGGGAAGGAAAGGTTAATGTTTTTTTTTTTACTTTGTTTCCTTGGTTGGCTGGAGGTGGGTGGCTTTAATGGCCACCTGCCATTGCATTAAAACCCCTGCATCCTTCTTGGCATGTTGAAATCTCCCTTATAGGTGGCCGCACTTCCCTGCATTTATTAATGTTGACTTGCTAATCCCTTGAAAATTGCTATCTGCCTTCTATATTCTGTTCTGGCCGCATACGCAGGAAGGAGAGTCTATTGTTTAGATTTGGTGAAGAAGGGTGTAAAAACCCCCAATCTAATGGATTCGTGGAGTCGCAGGCTTTGGGAGCTCCGCCTTTGATGTTTTCCCTCCTTGCTAGCCGCAAAACTCCCTGCCTATGCCAAGTGTTGCTGCGAAAGCGTATGGGCGCAGTATTGGGTTGATATGGTGGTTTTGATGAAGCTTCAAGCTAGTGAAGTAGGCGTGTTACCTCCACTTTCATTGAGGGCTGCGAGGTGTGTTCTTGTCAGGGATCCACAGCAGCGACCCACAACAACATTTAGCCAGGCAACAGGAAAGAACTCGATCCCCAGCAGAAAAATAGGGATATTTGCAATCCTTCTCGAAGGCAGCAATCCATTGGTTATCTTTAACTAAACATGTCTAGTGAGGGTGGTTCTAGTTCAGGTTCAGGCAGTATGAAATATAAAAAAACATTGTTTTGGTTCTAATAGGACCATCTGCCAGCAGGAAGAGTACCTTCTATGAAAAATTCATTGAGGGTGCATGCCGGGCGTGGATACGCCTATGCCAGGATATAATCTCTAATGGGAAGCATGGCAGTAAGGCTCAATGCTTGAAACAAGCATCTACAACATTGAATGAAGGTTAAAGTGTTTTCATAGATCGCTGTAATTTGACAAAAGAGCATCGGCATGTTTTTGTGCAGCTTACGGGACCCCAAACTGAGGTACATGCAGTGGTACTTGACCTGCCTATCAAATTATGCATTGGTAGGATAGCGAAGCATACGACACATGAGGGAGGCTTGCAGGGAGGTAAAGCTGCAGATGTTATCAATAGCATGTTAAAGAATAAAGAAGAGCCTACTTTGACTGAGGGATTTTCTCGTATCATGTATTGTCAAACTGAAACTGATGTAGAGAATTCCATAAATCTGCACAAAGAATTGGGTCCAACTGATGATCTTCCATTTGGTATACATGCCCAAAAAAAAGCAAAGATGATAAAGTCCAAAGTGGTATGCTGCGTTTTTTTTAAGAAAGAAAATTACCATCACAACAATATCTCTGACAAGAATAATGCTGAGCGGTTAAACGACCAAGATATGATTCATAAGGATCCTAACAACTTAGACATAGAAGTCTCTAAACAAAGTATTTCAAGCATTAGACCTCTAGACACAACAACAATTCAAAGGAGTGCTGTTCAGAGCTATGGTTGTGTTTCCAGTGGAATTTCTAGAAATGAATGTGTTCTAACCCTTGCTTTTCCTTCCATCTCAACATCTGATTTTCATTTTGACCTGGTTGCATGGGCAGAGAGGCCATAGAAATCCTTTCTGTCAAGGCGTTTTTCTTGCACTGCTGGCCCTTGGAAGGAGGGAAGTATGTTTGGGTGCTGTTCTACTTCCTTCTGCTCAGTTTTGTTCCTATTTCCTGCAACGAACCCTCTTCCTTTCATTATCTTCTCCTCTATGACTTGGGTGATGGATGCCTCTTCTCCTCCCACGTTCCAGCTTCCACTGGCTTCCTCTATAGTCTGGCATGTTTTGTTGGGTGTGGGATTTCAGGAGGGCGTCCAAAGAAATGGAAGAGGCAGGAGGGTGTCCAAAGCAATGGAAGAGATAGGAGGACGATGCTGAATCTGGAGAAAAAGGCAAGATATTCCTAAACTTTTCTACTATTGCTATATTTATTTTATCGTGAAATCGAACCACCATTTCTTTGAATTGGTTGTCTTCTTTTCAGTCAGTCTCTCCTTTCTACTTGCTTTCTTCTTGTTTAGCTATTATCATTGCCTGTATGTTAGTGGGAAGCATGCAGGTGTTCTCTTCTTTAGGTGTATGTTTTTCTGGCTCAAGTGATCGATCTTCTTTATATATATATATATGTGTGTGTGTGTGTGTGTGTGTGTGTGTGTGTGTGTGTGTGTGTGTACTCTTCTCTACGATAGAGTTCCAGTTATTATTTGTTCCAGATAGTTTTAGCAGTCATTAATGTAAGCGTGCAATAACTATGAAGTTCCTTCCTATCAACCAAGGCTGTCCCTCTTTGTCTCTTGACATATATTGTTAATGATCTCTCAAGCCCACCTAACAACCCTTTTGGCATCAAAAAGGAAAGGTTGTAGGATTAGTGTAATCAATGCTTGGACTATTTCAGGTTAGAGATTCGGTGTTAAAACTTTTAGAATGTTTATGTTTGCGTGCAACGTGTTTCAACCTCGAGTGTTTAGACTCCTACGTAGCTTCACTGGTTCCTAGGTTTTATAGCCATTCTTAGGAGGTACTTTGACTGCCCCCTTCATCTTGAATCGTAACTAGTTTTTTTTTATTTAGATATGTTCGAGGTCTTAATTGTGCAACTCTAGTACCCCCGCTATTTCTGGTATTATTTTTGGTTTTCTTCCCTCTCGGAAGATTGTTGGTGAAATAATCTAGTCTTCTAACTTGTGTTTCCTCCCATTTATTATGATTGTGTTGTTAATTAGGATTGGACAACTTACATGCACATATGTACCTTAATGGTTTATGATGAAAATTACCTTGAATGTTGTCAACCTTGGGAAAACTTTTCTTGTAATCAATAGTATGATGGAGCTATAGCAGAAGGAGTTCTTTTGATAATGGAATTTAGTAGTTTATGTTGTACCTTTGTTTGAATGGTTGTTTATGTTACCAAGGGTTGCCTTAAAAATATTGTTGTTTTGGGAAATAGGAAATTTATTTTAAATTAATTGAACTCTAATAATTGATATGGAGTGTTGTAAAATTTTAGGGTTATAAAAGTTGTTGATGACATTTTTGTATACTCTTGGTTGACGGACTCTTTTTCTTCTCTCGTGTGATTGCTACTAGCCTACAAGGCATTGGCCTTCTTGAATGATTGGGAAATCTCTTGGAGTTAGTGGCCAAAACTAGTTTACTTTGCTTATGCTTCGAAACTTATGATTGTGTGGATACTCTATGTGATTTCAGGTTTGAAACTCATTTATACATGGATTTTTGTGTTAATTCTTGGAACCATGGTTTCCCTTTTCTTGGGCCGATCAACTCTTGTTCTTCTAGAAATATAATATTATAACCTATGCATTTGGTACCTGTGATAAAATTCTGGATGGTTGGTACTTTATATCAAATCGCACTCTTGTGATTGTTATCTAATTATTTACTTGGTGGGAATCCTACTTTGTTAGATTGGTTATTTCTCCTTATAGGGCCAAGGGCCTTTCTCTTTCGGTTGTTATATTTTCGTTGTCTTTACTCCTAACGGAAGTACATGGTCTTCTTCCTTGTTTGGCATGGTGGAAACTTATTATAACTTGAAGTGTTGATAGTGTTTAGAGGTTTGACCCCAAATTCTCGTAATAAAGTGCTTCTTTTCATGGTATTGATAGATAACAGTTATGGTGGGTTTGTGTAGCCTTATCTTGCTCAGTTCTCATGAACTGACTCTTGTAGAAAATTTGTTGCAGATGGATTTTTGCGTGTTGATGAGGGATAGACTTGTAGACTTTTGTCATCAACCTCAGTTGAGAAGTTCCTTTGCTCGAAACTTTTTTTTTATGTTGTTCAACTATTGTTAACATTAGTGGAAAGTTTAGAAGAGGATTAATGTCTTAGTATTATGTATTGTGGACTTTGTCATCTGAACTTTGGAAACCTTGTATTGTTTGACCATCTTTGAAATTATAAGAAAAATTTGGTTATTGTTGTTGAGTGACTTTGTTGGAGTATCGGTATTTTAAGAATTGATGTAATCTTGTTTTGTTCTTGTAAATGAGTGTTGCTACAAATTTGCCTTGAGAATAAATTTTGAGTTAAACCTTACTATGACTTAGTAATAAAGTGTCATAAGTAAACTAACATAGGATTGTTTAATACTTCTGGAAGTTAAATTAAAAGTTGTATTCAAATAAAGTAACGTAGGGGTCACGAACTTGAGAGCAAGAAATTCTTTAAGTAAACAAGGGCAGGACTATCATTGCAAGTAAACTTTATATCATGATAACCCTAGCTCCTCTAGTGAACATTATTCCTTTTACGGTGAAATTTGTAAAATGACCCTAAGGTGAAATGAACTATTAGTTGTTTGAAGATGATAAGATTTAATAAGCCAGAGAAAACAAATTGGAGACCTCACCATCTTTCTCACCACCATTTGGAAAGTAAATTTTTACTCCTTGTTAATACTTTTAGCGAAGCCTAAGTAAAGTTGTTGATAATTCTAGTTAAGAGCCCTAGCTTCAATTAAATACTGGCAATAACTAATGAGGTCCTAAAGATGTTTCATCTCGACCTTCTCTCTCTAACCCTTTTCCAAGGCACCTTGTATCTCTTCTCTTAAGTGTGTTGAACTTAAAACCATGTTGTCTTGTGGGCAAGAACGAATCTTAGTAGCGTTAGTGGTGAGCAGATGGCCTTGTGGAATTTAAATACTCCTTTTTCTTGATAAATGAATTAAGCAAATAAATGTCATAATAGAGAAGATTTAAAGATAATTACTCAGTGTCAAAGGAATAAACTTGGCTTGGCAAGTTGAATTATATGAATCATATCTTGAGCCTCCTTGAAAACGTAAGCTAAGAATTGCAATCTGTCCTTTTAAAATAAATAACCCTCAAGAATATCTCATTGTGGTTGGCCCTAACTGTAAGTGTGTTCTGTGATTGGACCTCTATGTTGTCTTGTCAAAAATAAAAAAAAATGTATTATCCTTTTGGGTGTGAACGTTTCCATGCTGACCTTGTATTCATCCCCGTAACAAGTGGTTCCCAGAGTTGGTTGTAACTTTGTGACGACATGTTGTGTCGTGTTATGTGTGGAAGCAAGTAAAAAAAAAAATATCCTGTCTTTTACTGTGTTGTTCGTGTGTGAGTTTGTTGGGTCGTTACAAGGGCCCATAATGTTTTGAAACTCAATAATATAGTTTGTATTCAAAACTCAAAAATATTAAATATATGTGCATGTCATACATACAAAGTTCAATGAATTATTGTCTGAAACATGTTTAGGGTGTTGCATTTGTGTTTAAATTGTCATGTAACACCCACATTTGACGCACACAAATACAACACACATAGTAACAGGGTATTTGGTTTTGGCTTACATTGCTTGATACATAACATCACATAGGATTACTTAGGATAATATATAACACATGAGATGTTTGTATAACCATGGACCCACATATACAACATAATCACAAGATGCACATCAAAGCCACATTTCCCAAAAATGAAAAGGTACAACAACGACCCACTACAATATACGCTTACTCATAGGCACTTCTTACAACACAACATCTTTCATGGTGAAATATTTATTACGATCCTATTTTATTAGTTGCCTATAATTTTCTAAAGAACGTATAACATGGGATCCTTCATTCCTCTTACAACTAGGATGCATGTATTTGTTTAACATTTCACCTATAGTGGCTCCTTTAGAATTTTCTTGTTTCTCTTGTGGAAATAACTTTATATAGCATAATCGTGATTAGGAACATATATATACACATGTGTCTTCTAATATTTGACTTAAGGATTTGTTTGAAAGGATCGTGTTTACTTGGGTTGGAAAAATAATCTCATTATGAGGAAAATTCACATGAAGAAAAAGGAAGATTACCATATCAATAGGAAACCTATCCCAAGTTCATTTCTTAGAATTGTTTAGTAGTAACAATACACTCGTTTAATCTTCAAGTTATTACAACCAACTATGTAGGTTATCTAATAAAGTTGTACCATTCTTGATTAACAATCTGTTGCTCCAATTAGGAATTCATATTTTCACAATCACATTGCCCATGGAAGAATACATCACACCTTTGTTCACTTTATAGAGATTTTTAAACGAATTTAAGTTTCGAATTTCACATTTCAAACTACTTCTATTTGAGCATTTTAAGGATTCACTCTCAGTAGCAATGAGTTAATTACATGTTTCAACCATAAATTGTACTTCCTGAGTGATTATAGGTTTAATATATTCCTATCTACTCCGAGGGTTCTACTGTAATGCCCAAACATTTACCCGAATGAAACCCAAGACAAACATAGGTCAAACTAGAAAAATTATGGAATAATTTTTTTTGTAAAACCTATTCGCAACAGTGTCTTAAAATTTATGATCACACTTTCTAGTTTTAAAATGACATTAAATTAATATTATTAATTTCTGAATGAGGGTCCAAAATCCCCTTAGCTTCCTTTAAATAAAATAATAAAATCTCTTAGTACCATTTAATAAATTAATTAGTCTAAAGCAAGATTTAGGCTCCCCTACCATTTATTTTAATACAATTTAATTCAACCTTAATTAAACTTTCTCAAACTAATATCAAGGGTATTGTGGTCTAGTCATTTAATTAATAAAGCTTTACTACACCCACAAAGGGGGTCAATGCTTGCATTAATTAAAAGTCTCCAATAAAACATTTGGGTTAGAAAAGTAAAAGAAGTCACTCCTTACACAACTTAAGTGGCCCCAATTAAATCCTACCTATGCATTTCGAATTTGAAAATTTATCTCAACCACTTCCCACCTACTTTTTGTAGGGATAAATCTCATCCATTGTGTGGATTCATTTGGAGCCCTTAGATTTAGGGATCCAACTAACCCTAAGTATGCTTATGAAAAGTTTATTTCTCCTTTGTTTGACTTATTTTTTTTCAGATTGGTGGACGCCATGAGAGGAAAGATCAAGCTCATGAAGGAACAAAATATAATATTTTGTTGGGGATTCCATTCACACCCTCTCCTAGGGTTTGCAATTATTTTTATTATTTGTTTAAGTTATTCTTTTTGTATTTTCCCAAGTGGACATATAAGTATTTGCTCCATTTTAGTGAAATTGTAACGACCCAAAAAATTCACGCACAAACAACACAGTAAAAGACAGGATATTTTTTTTTTGACTTGCTTGACACATAACATGACGCAACATGTCGTCACCAAGGATGCAACTAACACTGTGAAAAATTTGATACAAGGATGGCCGTAAAGGCAGCACGGAAACGATCACAGCTATCAAGGACAATTTACTCTTCTTTTGACAAGGCAACATGGAAGTCCAACCACATGACACACTTACAGCTAGGGCAAGCCACAGTAAGAAATGATTGGAGGTTATTTATTTTGATAAGACACCCTTTAGCTCATGACTTAAGTTTTCAGAAGGATTCAATATATGATTCGCACAAATTCATCTTACCAACTGAGCTAATTTCTTATACACTGTAGAGAAGTTCACTTAAAATCTTCACTTTACGACAATAGAATTGTTTAGTTCCATTAATTTAATAAAGGGAATAATTAAATTCCACAAGGCTATCTGTCCATACTTACGCTACTAGAACTTGTTCATTACCTTGCTACAACAAGAATTCGTGTTCAACAAAATCAAGAGGAACTTACAAAGTATCCTGGGAAAGAGATAAGGAGATTAGGTCGAGTTAAATTCCTCTTTAAGACGTCATTAGTTATTACCAAGGTTTAATTGGAGCTTGGGGTTTTATACGTAATTATTAACGCTTTTACTTAGGCTTAACTGAAAGAGTTTATCAAAAGGAAACTACTTACTTTCAAATAGGCTGAGAGATAAATTGTGTGGTTTCTAAATTTCCTTATCTTACTTGTTAAATCTTATTAGAAACTAACTATTGTTTTCCTTTAGCTTGTTTTAGGCATTCACCAAAAGAGTAGTGTTCACTAGTTTAGCTAGGGATATCAATTTATAAAAATTTACTTTACAAGGATAGTTTCACCTTTGAGTACTTCAAGAATCTCTTGATCTCAAGTAAGTCATCTCTATATTAATTTATCTGAATACACATATATTTTAGTTAACTTCTATAAGGGTTAACCATTCCATTTAATTTTACTTATATCACATCATTACAAGGTGTCAGAGAGTTTTGACTTAACACTTTATTCTCAAAAACAAGGTTTTACAATACTTATGCCAATGTAATGATTGAATATCATATTTCACCAAGGTAAGTAACTAGTCTAACAACAAAAAAGGGAAAGAACACTTCACCACGTAGTTTTCCAAACATACAACGGCAAGAGATCTTCTAAACTCCTTGCAAGCAAAGTTACAAAATTTACAACGCATTGAACTTTCTACAAGAACTTCATAATTTTGAACTGATGAAACTTTTACACTCTTTTCTTTAATCTACTCGCATAATCCATCTGCACAAATATTATCTAGAGTCAGTTCGCTAGAACTGAGCATGATAAGATATAAACCTCACCTAATAACTTATGCCATCTAGTATTTAAATAAATGAAAGTTTGCAATACTCCTTATCAAATAATTTCTAACATACATTTAAAACTTAACTGCACATCTCATGATAATACATTTCATACTCATTAATGTTCACTTCCTTAAGATCTGCTTACATAAGAACACCATTCTAAGAGACTAGATAAACAACCTTAATCATGCAATTAATCATACTTAAATTACAGTAAATAATAATGACGCTCACCTAATACCCTCGACCTACTTCACATATATAAGTGTCTAATAAGATTATATTTCAATTAAATAAAAGCACCAACGACATTAAGTTTAAATATTAAATACAAGTATCAATCTTACATTGTTCATCGATATTACCCAAGTATCAAACCTTCATAGATAATCAGTGGTATGTAAGTATAGTTTAGATATTTATCCCGCAATTTTAAGATTATACTTATATTACCAAGGATTCCACCAATCCACAGGTTCATGTATTATTTAGGTGCCCTTTTGGTTGCTTATTCCATGTCTTTATATACTTCTTCTAGTAAAAGAGTCCAACTCATAAGAATGAGTTATGACCGACAATACTGTCATCTGTTGGTAATATGCCAAAGATACATTTGACTAGCTAAGATATGCAAGCGCAGCCCAAGCCACTATGAATGCAAGTATCAACATTATCTCAACTCCTAATAAGATGCGAGTATCAATTTTTAGCTAAACATAAAAATCATCGTAAATAACAGAATTATTCCACTCGTTAACCAAGCATTGAAATAACATATTTATCCTTACCGGTTACCTGATAACATAATATACCCTGTTATCTAATTCAACCTCCACTTGCATACCCCAATCTATGGGTATTAATAATTGTTCTATAAAATGAAGTTAAAATATTTCAGGTGGACTTATATCCTTACTGTCATACATGGTAAGCACAGTTCCATTATGGTAGTTGTCACTTTTACTTAAGGCTATGCATGACTCCAATTTAGGGCAGTTATCTTAACTTCTCTATTCATCTGTTTTCCTACCAAAAGTCTTTCGACAAGCTTCCAGGTCAAAGTATAAGATAAATTTAAAATTTTATTTTTCAAGCGTTGCCTGAATTCGTATGCATGAGAGCATAAAAAATAAATCAAACTTGAAGAATCTCGATGCATCCAATATTACTTTAACCGATCCAAAGGTCCAAGTAGTGCCTCAAAAATTAAGCCAAAGAATTATCCTCATAGGATTATGACTTGCGTGCATAACATGTACGTAAAGGTCATAGAAAACCCATTAACACATGCTTCAGGAGGGTTCCAATCTAATAATAAGCTCATAGTAATAATAATAGCAGAGGGTCTGGTGAGGGGTTTTCCATAATCCCCAAGGTAAATGATAATCGAATGACTCAGATGGTGCTATCTAGAAAGACCAATTAAACTAGTATGACTCTTCCCAAATAGAAGCCCCCAATCCTAATGGGGGTTTAAATTATTATAAAACCACAGTAAAATCCAAATACAGTCATAACGGAAGATTCCCTTTTTCAAGCCATGTTCTACAAAATATAAATGATACAAGAAAATAAAAATTATAAACCTCATTCACGCTCCATACTATTTTCTACAGAAACCCTCATTCGAAGGAAAAAAATCAAGGCAAAAAAGACAAACCAACATTATAAGATCAGTAGGCAAGAATCGATGTAGAGATTTCTTCTACTCAAATAGTAAATAAGATAAACTGTAAAGGGGGAGAGAGATCAGTTCATGCAATTATAATTATAAGTCATCCGGAACCCAATCTCTACAGAATTCAAATAGAAATTGTAGAGATTGATTTACCCAAATACTAAAGGAAATAAATTATTAAGAGAGAGGGTTAGGGCTTATCATGCCTGTTTTAAACGCTATCTCGATATGCATCTGATTGTTTCAATGCAGCTGCTTGTGTTGTAGCTCTTGGGCAGCACACTCACTCCCTGCTCCAAACCCCACCTTAACAAAACCTGAGTTACAGTCTTTCCATGCTTCTTAGCAATCTCCTCAATAACAGGATTTTCCATCACAGAATTGGAACCATAGAAAGTACCAAATCCTCCTAAAGGAGACCACGCACTAACATGAATGTTGACATTGCTGCAATAATCTCTTAGCTTCTTTTGTTGCCACAGAGGATGCATCTCCTCCTGATTGACAGCAGGAGATATGTTGGCATAGCTCAACAAGTCGCCGAGCTTCTTGCAGGATAAATTTTCTCACACCAATAGATTTAGTAAGTCCCAACTCCACGCATTGCTCCATTCCCCTCCATATACACTCTATATCTAATGGCAAAGAAAATAAGGTCCTCCTCTTTGGGATTTGGATGCGAAGCCCCCTTTCTCAAATTTATAGGCCAGTGGATAAGATACAGATCCAGATATTCTAGCTACAAATTCTTTAAGGTTGTCTTCAAAGTGGAAACAGGGTCATCGTGATCACCAACAAATAATCTACTGGTTACAAAAATTTCATCCCTGTTTATAATCCCCGTTAGAAAAGCATGATTCAGAGCTTCTCCTAGAGCTGGCTCGGTGCCATAAATACTGGCAGTGTCAAGATGCCTGTACCCGACCTGTAAAGCTGTGTCAACAGCTTGCTTCATCTGATCTATGTTGTCAGCCTTAGCCGCAGTACCAAAGCCTATCAGTGGTATTGCTATTCCTGAATACAGCTGTGAAACTCTCTCTCGTATCCCCATGCTTCTGCTCTGACCGCAAAAGTGAAAACAACTACCTGAGTTGTATTTCAGGTACAAATTGATTTTGGGCTGTGTAAAACAGTCAATCCCGAATAGATGGTTGCAGTCAATGCTGAACAGACAACAACAAAGTTGGACAACCTCCTTGTTGGAGCGCTCAAACAGGATTCTACCTGAACGAAACCTTTCACGTTGAATAAAAAGAGCAAAGCATGCTCCTGTGGAATTCAATTTAATGGATGGGTGTGATGGAAATGAATAGCTACATATATTGTTAGGTACAGAGTGAGTTTCAGGCCGTATAAGGACACTATATGAAGCTCATGGTGCAGCAGAAAAAACCGTCGCCATTGCTATTGCAATTGTATCTATCACTCTTGTATCGCCTTGCCCTCATTTGTTCAAAATCCACACGCCCACCCTCGCAACATCAGGGCGATAGACCTTCATTTCACCATCAATGAATCCACTATCCAGAACACGCTGTAGCAATTCATCTGTTGCAGCATTTGATGGGGCACAAACAAGCATTCGTGGTTTAGGTAGAAAACAAAACAGATAGACCAAAACAAGGGGCGGGGACAGAAGACTGCGAATCCTTTTGCAATAAACAAACAACGATGCGACCTGGAGCTGTTCGGCATGCAAAGGGGGAGGGAATTTTAATGTTTTTTTTGGCAGGTGTTGGTTGAGCCACCCACCCCCAACCATGATTTCCAACCTAACTTCTTTTATGTGCCTCCACGTAACATTAAAGTAGTTGTTGGGTCAGAGTGAACCGCATAATGAGAACAGTTCAAAGTTCAAATCTACTAAATCAAATAAGTGCGAGTTGATTGATAGTGATTGAGCTTTTGTCATCTTGGGAATAACCATAGAAAAGTAATATCAAGAGTCAACACATCATTAACCAACGTCCATTTGCATGTAGCACCTAACTAGCTCTTAACTATAATATTACACGCACATAACATAACAATTTCTGTGTACAAACCCCTAATATTGGATAAGTCAATGGGTACAAACACTTAATTTTGGTGGCGGAGTAGCTAATTTTTTTTTTAATGTGTCTCCACGTAGTGACTTGGGCCACGTGAAAACCTTTTGTATGACCGCTTACCTTTTAAACGTGTCCTTGGCCACGTGGATGTGGCATGTTGTTGGAACTCGTTTTCCTTTGGAGCTCGTCTTTGGTTATGAGACCCATCTATGAATTTATATTAAATTTTACCTACAGTAGATATTTTAACATACTTAATATCACAGCATTGTATATATGCATAATAACTCGCTTACTATAGATAGTTTATAATTATATAAAAGTGATGATTGAGTATTCCCTGTGACCAAGGTGAAGCCCACCAATGATCGACGAAGGCACAATGATGTTCCATGCTTAGCACTCGATCGTCGAAGGATGAACAGGTGTAACGTAGAATAGGGCATTACATTCTCCCCCCCTTAAGAAAGCATCGTCCTCGATGCGACATAACACAGAGAAAAAGAAATGGTACGCAACAAGGGAAGATAAAGAAGCAAACACACCTTATGGTTTAAAATTTTAGTCGATTAAAGCATGGCCACGGGGTAGCCTTAGGAACATTTGGTAGAAATTTTAACTTTCAATGTTCTATGAAGATTGGCAGTTCTTTCTTGTTCATCATTTCATTTGTCTCTTTCCATTAGCACTATTCTTAGTTTAATTTCTTTTAAAATTTCATCATTGAAGAGTTTTCGTTTATTCCTTATTGTGGGTGCCCAACATGAACTGCTAACACAACACCCTATCAGGTTCACAAGACCCTACAGATTCACAAGCACACAAGTATATACTTGTTATCCCGTAAAATTGACAAGGGAAATTTTACCGATAACCATACCAAAAATTTTGTTCCGATCCCTCATTAGGGATCCCTTGCATTTGGAACGTTGCAAAATCCCTTTTCCGGGAAATCTGGTTTTCCGAACTTAGTCTTTTTTTGGTCTTTTTGGTTGGGCGCATGGAATTGCTATGTAACATCACTTTTTGGTGCGCCCCCTTTAAAACCTTTGGCGCGTATTTTCCTGTGTCAACACATCTTTTGGTGCGCCTTGATATGTTAAGTCTTCCCTGCGTGCGCCAAGGCGCATGCGCCTTCGTGTTAGCACACCTTTTGTTGCGCCTCCTTTTGGTGCGCCACTGGCGCACATAATATCATGTCGACACCACTTTTGGTGCGCCAAAGGGCGCACTTAGTTCCATGCTGGCAAATGCTTTGGTGCGCCAAAGGGCGCATGCTTTCCTATGTCGACAGTAATTTACATGCGCCCTTTACAGAGTTGGTGGCGCATTTATTACTAACTCACATATATATATATATATGTGTTTGCGCGCCTGCAAATGTCATTATCTCCAGAGCATCACGTTTTTATTCTCTGAGCCTGTCAGCCCCTGCCTTGTCGTTTTCAACGCGTTGTGGACCCGTTGCACGTTTTTCACTATTTATCCGGTAAGAGGTTCTTATCTCTTTCGTATGTTTTACATTTTTTGGTTCTTTGTATGCTTGTTGTTTTGGTTTTGGAAATGAAATATTGATCTGGCCCCCCCCCTTTTGCTGTCTTTCCATATCCCTCCACCTCTGTCCAAATCTGCTGGTAGGGGAAGTTTTCTGAAAGCATGGTGTAATCCCTTTTGATCAAACCATTTCATTACCCAAATAACCCTGCAAAGGAGGAAAAGAATGAAGAAAAGGAAGACTATTTTTCTCTTTGGCGCATCGGCGAGTCCTAAACATCAAAAACAGTTGTTTTTCCCCTTTGGCGCATCTGTCCCCCTCGCAACATGATCAAAATCTGTGCCAATGGTGCACCCATCATGCCTGTCGCATTAAGAACTTTTACGCCCTCAAGGCGCGCCTCCTTCGCATGCTGCAAGCGCTAGCCTTGCGCCCTCCTTAGGCGCCTCAACCTTATTTGTTACATCACGTATACATGCGCCTCCTTGGCGCACCCTGCATTTGTGCAACATCAGCTTAATCCGTGCTAAGTACAAAGTTTCGAAGGCGCAGGCACCTTCCTTGTTGCAAAAACATCATGTTGTGTAAACTCTCCGTGCGCCGCGCCATGTTGCCTTTGGCGCACGAAAAGTTCCTGTTACACAAACCATACATGCACCAAAGGGCGCACCAAATCCCCATGCAACATGAAAAATCTATGCGCCTTTGGCGCATCCTGTCTCTATGTAACACAAATCTCCATGCGCCCTTTACAAAATGTACCCTACAGTATCCATGCGCCATGCGCCTTTGGCGCTGATTTAACCTTTGCAACACCTCTTTTCTGTGCGCCTTACCTATTTAGCCCTGTAAGCTGCAGCTTTCATGCGCCCTGCACCCTGAGCCTCAAAATCACTAACTCTTTCTTCTGTTAACATTTCAATGGAAGATCAAATGGCTAATACAACCTTTTTGGATTGGGTCTCGCTTCTTCTTCGTGCAGATCAACAACTAAGCTCGAAAGAACATATGTCTACATCAAGCAGGAGACCTACCAAATCCAAAGGCAAGGCCAAACTTACAGAAGAAGAGATGAAATACAAGTATCAGAGAGTCAGAATGCCTGACTCCCAGGCCGAATGCGACCTAGATATCAGGGACTCAGAGTTGGGTCACATTGATATGGAGGAATTCTGGGTCAGAACTCAGAAGGTAACGAGAAGTCCATGGATGGACAAACTGATAGGCAGTGCCCTACACTTCGCCGGAGGAATCCCGGTCAGCGCTGTCGACAATGAATTCATGATGGTGGTCGCCCGGTGCTACAACAAAGACACAAGGTGTGTCGTAAATGACAAGGGCGAGGTCGTCATTAACCTCACTGCCCGCCACTTCGAAATAATACTCGGCATCCCTCATCACCGGCACTTTGTGGCCGTCAGCCGAGAGGATTGTATTAAGGCCTGGGATGATAACGAAGATCAGTGTATGCAGCTGATGAATGAGGTCTATTTGAAAAATAAAAAGGTGGTGACCCGATGGCCTCAAACCATCCACCGCAGCGACTTCTCAGAGGAGCTCAGCGACACTATCACATTCCTGAGCAGAGTGTTTGGGCTTCCTGACGCCCACTTTTTCCATAAATGGATGCTGCGATACTTAGAGACCATGAACAAGAATATGCCCGATCAGCGCTTTTGCTGGGGAGAAATAATAAGCAGCACAATCTCTGAGCAGCTTCAACAATTTCTTACAACGGGAAGATTCTATATGAACTCCTATGTTGTCTATGCTGCAGCATCAGAGAGAGACTACCCAGGCCTGATACGAAGTGGAGTTTGGCCTCAGGTCAAAATATATGAGTACTACCCAGAATTGAGGCTGGAGAATAGCATCTCTCAGTTCACAAAGATTAATGATGTGTTTTTCTATCACATCATCTGCCTGTTGAGGCCGAATATGACTTACGGTCGCACGACCAAGAGCATAGTGGCAGCTACTGAGAAATGGGGGGCCCTGTTCACCCAATTTCCCACATTCACCTATCTGAGGGCAGCCAACTTCTTGGGAGAGCCGACCAGACTGCCGAGGTATGCTGGGCCTAAGCTGATTTTGCTGGAGCTGTCAAGACAGCTGATCACATATCACGAGAAGTGCCTCAAAAGAAAGAAGGGTGGAACTCCTTTCCCCCTCACAGTAGGCCGATATACATGCCTTACCCACCACAAGGCAAAGGACATGTTCGCAGAGCTGGAGCTGCTCAATTTGAGACATGATTTCCCAGCCAGGCCTACCTTCGACCCAAGGAATTGTCTGCCAAGGGCAAAGCTCGATCCAATCCATGTCCCTCAGATCGAGGACATCTACATCGACGTCATCCATGAGGTTGAGCTCAGGAGAAAGGATCATTCTCGCTTAGCCTTGGCAGAAATCATCCAATATGGGGTAGCAATTGTCCCCAAAGGCTTCCAGACTACGGAAGATGAAATAGACCAAGTATATACTAACACGGATGGGGACAATTGGCCTTTTCCGGCCATTGATAGAACTAAGGCACCTCAGACGATTGAGGAGAGGATCAAGGAGACTCTGCGCAGGACAGAGCATTGGTGCCGGATGAACGGGTTAATCTACCTCGGGGTTGATTTCACAACCTCCCCATTGGGTAACGCACCTCCTCGATCCAAACAGCAGCCTAAAGGCAAGGGCAAAGGCATAGAGGGTGAATCCAGCACCACTCAGGAAGAAGCTCCAGCAAGTCCTCCTTCCACGGCACCCGAACAGGTTATAACTCTGGCTTCGCCAGAGAAAGAAGCAGAAGAGGATGTTCCAATAGGCCCATCCACTCAGGATGTCGGCATTACTACAGCAACCGAGGTCCCTTCTATCCCTTCTTCTTCCCTTCCTTCCCCTCCTCGAGTGACTCAAGCGGCCATTCCTTTGGTCGTGTCCTCTCCCCCTTCTTCTACTCCTCCCCCCGCTTCTTCGTCTATCTTCTCTTCCCTTGCGGATCTTTCCTCCTCCATTTCTTCCCTCATCTCTGAGCTCCCTTCCCTTCCTATGTCTTCCGCAGCTGCAGTATCCCTTCCTCCCGTGGGCACTTCTTCGGCTATTCTCTCCATGCCGCCTCCACGTGTCTCCACGTTTTTCCCCTCCACTACTGTAGCTGCCCCCTTTTCCGTTTCCGGCCCTTCTCCCATAGGTCCAGCCTGGATCTCCCAGCAGCTAAGTCAACAAAAGAGGAAAGTTCCCATCGCTCCGATGGACTTTTCTGTAATCCCATCTAAGGGGGCAAAGAAGCAGAAGCCCGTCACATGCTTCTCTCAAAGTGCTGCGGGAGAGAGGGTTATGGAGATCGCGTATCCCAATCCCCTCAAGGAGAAAAAGGATCTGTCTCCGACAGATTTTACTGTGACCCAAGTCACAATGGGGACATCTTCTGAAAGCCTTCAGGGGGAAGCCCTTTCTGCAGTTGACGCCCTCTGCAAGAAGCTTCAAGAGACAAAGGAAGAGAAAAGGCAATTGAAGGAGCAAAACAAATATCTGCTCCAAGCCTTACAGAAGATGGGTAGTGCGCCTCCCACAACTGCCGCCGAGACTTCTGAGCTTCTCAGCCAGGAGAAAATTAATGAGTACGCAAAGATCGGCGAGCAGGGTATGGCCGTTTCCGCTTGGAGGAGCCAAATCCTCAAAGACAGTGAAAAAGTAATCGCCGAGTTCTCTAACTTGTATTTGAACATCAATAAGGTGAATAAAGAGCTCCAAGCGTTAGCGGGGCCCATATCAGAAGAGCTGGAACATGCTAGACTGCAGCACGAGACCTTCCAACAAATGTTCGACTGTTCAGTCGAAGATCTGGTTAAGTTCGGCGTCTTCGGCCATCCTAGGGCCCTCAACAAAATCATGTCCACTCTGGACTACCGGGTGGATCAGCTAGAATTTGTCTTAGAAAAGATTGACAAAGTGAAGGAAGAAGCCCTGGACGCGATGCATCAAATGGAACGGATCGTTCTTAACATGTCGCCAGGGTTACTTACTCCTTCCTTCACTTTAAGGAAAGCTGATGAAACCACCCAGATCTTTAAAGAGATCGTTTCTCAAGGGATGGGGCCAGAGGTCACTTTTGACGCAGAGTCTATCAACAACCTGCTGGCCTGCCGAGACTTCATTGGGTTACTCATTGAAGCGGAAAAAGACTATTCCAAGCTCCCCGAGAAACTCACAGATGAGCAGGAAACTTGTGAGGCGATCAGTGATAGGCACAAGGATCCTTCCCAGGATCAGCTAGGGCCAATGATCAACAAGTTTATGGAATACCACTCTCAATTCCATATCTCGTCACCTGAGCAACAACAAAAGCAGTCCACCCCCTTTCGGCCGCAGGATGACGACGACGAGTAGCTTCTTCTTCTTCTTCTTCTTCTCTCTCTCTCTTCTTCGGCTTTCTTTTCGAGAATATCTGAAGTATGTTGATACAAATGATGACATCATCCATGTTGCATCATGGGATGATGTCATCCATCAAGTTGTAAAAAGTCAACATGACTTTTAGATATTTTGTAAATATCTTTGTAGATAAGTTGTTGGCTCCTTTTTGCCTTCTTTTCTCTTCTTCTTCTATAAATACCCCAATACTTGTTGTATTATGGATGGATGAATATCTTTCAGATGAAAAATAGAAGTGGGGAGAAAAGACTTTGAGCTTTTTGTAACAGAAGGAAAATATTAATACAATATTTAGACTTTGTGCTGAATACATGTGTTATGTGCATTAGATCTTTCTTACGTTAGATCTGTGTGTTTATTCTGTGGGATCTGCTTCTGTTTTATTGTCATTTATTTATCATCAGTATTGCTTTGCTCGTTTATGCAAGTAGGTTTGGCTCTGTTTACTACCAATCCCAAAACATAAACCTTCTGACCTTTCTGCTTTGGAATTCATTTCTTTTCTCCCTTCGGACCTGCTCTTTCTTCATCCCCTCTTCCTTTCCTTTCTTTTCACAGTCGGAAACACCCCTACTGGGATGAGATCCCAAACCCCCGAAGGCAGAATTTGTGAGACTTGCACAGATTCCTGCTGGTAGAATAGCAATAAACCAGTTTCGCTTTGCTGACTCAAAGAGGGGCTATGCCCTGCACACTGTTGGCTCGTTTATCCATAGATCTGCCCAAGCGACAGATTTTCGGACCAACAGTTTTTGGCGACTCCGCTGGGGATCGAATAGATCTATCAGATCTATGATGGTGGTAGGATAGAAAATCAGAAAAATAAGAAAATTCACTATCCTGTTTGCAAATCTGCATATTTTGTCAAAAATCCAAAAGTTTGCAAAAGTGACTCAAATTAAAAAAATTTCTTCTGAGATCCATAGATCTGGCCTAGTTGGAGACCTTTAGTTCGCTGAGTTTTTATAAAAATCAGTTTCTTGCCATAGATCTGAGTTTTTGACTGTTTACCAAAAGTTTGAAACCCTTTGAAAAAAGTCAAAATTAGATCCGAAAATCAGCTTACTAATCTTCTCTGCCGTTTTATCCTCGCTGTTATTTGTCATTAACCGCAATCGGTTTTCTGAAGAGGATAGTTTTTAAATATTTAGAAAAGTACATGCTGCTGGTTTTTGCCAGAAAAGCCAGAAAATCAGCAAGTACAACCAAAAAGAAAGTTTGAATCCGCGCTACAAAATCGCAGATCGGAAAGACACACTGGCAGGTGAACCCTTTACGCGTAGCAGGAGAGCTCGTGGAGAAACTGATCCTATTTTCGATTTGCTTCAAAGGCACAATTTCAGTGTAACACCGGCACGTTTTTCAATGCTAAGCTCGACCGACCGGTCATCCAGGAGTGTCTCACCTCCACGAGGAAAAAATCTTTCGCAAGGGGCATCCACATCCCTTTGTAGTGCCTTGCTGCTCAGTGGAACCGTGCTTCCAGCCCGTGTTCTTTTTCCAGCCTTTCAAATGGCGGTACCATGGGGAAATGCTATGGGTCCCTTGGCTTTACCACATCCAGTTCACGCGCTCCCTCACGGAAACCGAAAGAATTTTCCCAAATTCGACGGGAGCGGAAATCAAAGCACGGATTCCCACATATCTGCATTCATTATGTCATGCAGTATCCTGGATGTAACTCACGAGGACGTGTCGGTTCGCCTTTTTCTGGAAACTCTACAAGGGCCCGCAGCTGAATGGTTTCAGCATTTGCCGGCCGGATCTATTACGAGTTGGGCCACCTTGCGGGATGCTTTTGAAGACAGGTACAAACCTTCAGAAGATGCATTTGCATTATTATCACGGATCACTCACCTGAAGAAGGAGGCAAATGAAACCATGCGCGATTTTATCGCTAGGTTCAATGCATTAATCAATCGTGTCCCTGTTGCCATGCTTCCAACACCGGAAAATCAAAAGTGTTTCTTCGTAAACGCTATGAGCTCGAAAGTTAGTTTCTTGCTCCTTCAAGAACGAGTGGCCACCTTGATTCTCGCCCAAGCCGCTGCCATTCGAATAGAAGATAATTTGATAATATCTGGCGAATTGAAAAAGGAATCATCCAAGCCTAAATCTTTGGGCCCTTCGCCCACTACTTCGTCTGATCCAGCCTTTCAAAAGATGGCGAATGACTTGCTTGCATTAAAGAAGCAGTTGGCCCAGGCCTCCCCCAGTTCCTCATACCGGGATATTCCGCGGAGGAATTTCATTCCTAACAATGTTTCACAAAGGCCGCGCTTACCCGCAACTGCTCCGCGGTTGGCGCTTGAGGCTCCTCCGGTCAACGCTCTGGCCGAAATCGAAGAAGAAGAGCAGTATTATGAAGAACCTTCGTCTCAGGGCGAAGATGATCAAGATGTCGGTGAACCGACTGGTGACTCTACTATCGGGTATATGGAATTTGATGAGGAAGAATCTGATGAAGAAGAGGGTACCCAGGGATATGCAAGCGGACAGTCATACGCTGTTTTTACCCGCTCGCAAGGAAAAGAAGCGGAAGTTGCTGCCCATGTCCAGCAGGAGAAGGCTGTGTCAAACGTGCCTCCGATCATTGCTAAAAGAGGTAATCCTCTTCCTACTCAACTCCCTGGCAAATCTTTTACAAGGAAATCCTTTCCCCCCATCTCTCCTCCAAATCAGTCCTCTCATGTTCCTACCAAGACCAGTAATCCTATTACACCATCGCGAAGTGAGGGACTCATTCCTTCACCAACGCAACCCTTGGCCGCATTTGATATCATAGATCATGCAAAAAAGACCAAGATCCAAATGTCTGAAGCTGAGTATCTTCAGTCAAATCCCGAACAGCTTGTAAGATTGACCAAGTATATTCAAAGTCAAGCTGTTGTATCTAAGCAGGTTTCCCCAAAAGGAATCCTTTCCACTCCCCCTGAATCCCACATAAATGTTGCCTCAACGTCTGCATCAGGCAAGATAGAGCCTTTCTATCTCTCCCTCCTAATCAATGGTCACAAGCTGAGTAACTGCATAATTGATTCCGGGGCTTCTGATAACGTCATGCCGGAAAAAGTCACCCATGCTTTGGGCCTCACTCTTACCAAGCCTTTTGGCAGATGTTATTCCTTGGAAACCAAGCAGGTTCCGTTGATTGGCCAAATCAAAGACGCGTAATTTACATTTGCGGCATTCCCAGAGAAGAGAGTAAAGATGACAGTTCTCGTTGCTGACATTCCAGCAGCCTACGGAATTTTGCTGGGAAGAAGCTTTTGCAGCGAAGTTGGTGGAGAGATTCATATGGACTGGTCTAAAGCTAGAATTCCCGTCAAAGGTGTAATGCAGACTTTGGAGCCGGAATCACAAAAGAAGTACTTGGTTACGAGCTCTGAGGACCCCAAAGCCCAAATCCTTTTTGAATCATCAGGGATGGGGAACTATTTCTTGTCTACCGAGTCTGACAAAATGGTTGTTCTCGTTCAAGAAGGAGATCTTAATAAGATCTGGACCTTGCAGTTCGATGGCAGCTGTGCAACCAGCGGATGTGGCGCCGGAGCCGTGCTAATATCTCCCGAGGAAGAAGTCATCCCTCTCTCTTTCAAGTTGCAGTTTTTTAACACAAATAATACTGCTGAGTATGAATCTTTGTTACTTGGCATGCAAGCCGCAAAAGAAAGAGGGATTAAGAATCTGAAAGTGCAAGGCGATGCGGAGCTAGTTGTGAATCAAGTTAAAAGGATTTACCAAGTGAAGAATGAAAGGCTCAGGCATTACCGTAATGCGGTATGGGACAACATTGAAGAGTTTGATGCTTTTTCGATTGAATCCATTCCAAGAGCCCAAAATGACATGGCCGATTCATTGGCTGTTTCAGCATCCCTCATGCTCCCTCACCCAGGTTTGAAAACAAACAAATACACCATTGAGGTGGTTTTCCGCCCGAGCGTGCCAGACAATTCTCAGCACTGGCAAGTATTCAACGATGATAATCAACTCATTGCCTTTCTAGAGAAGGCGGAAAATTTTAAAGAATTACACTTTGAAGGATCTACTTCCACTTGCCGTGAATCAGTCACCGATCAAGATGATGAATCTGAAGGGAACGATGGCATATGTCAGCTCAAAGGAAATAAAATTCCAAAGGGCCTGGTTTCTCTGGAGCAGTTGTTCGACAGGCATGACCGTTTTGTGAAAAAGAAGAGGCGAGATGACCCTTACTCATCCCCAGAAACCGAACCGGTCAATATAGGTTCGGTAGAGCACCCACAATTTGTGAACATTGGAAAATGTTGCACGCCTGAAGAGAAACAGAAATTTTTCAAGTTGCTGAAGAAATATATGGATGTGTTGGCATGGTCCTATGCCGATCTAAAGTCTTTTAAGCCAAAGGACGTTCAGCATGACATCCCGTTGAAAGAAGATGTCAAAGCCTTTCGCCAGAAGCAGAGGCACTATAATCCTAAGATCTCGGGTACTATCCAGGCTGAAATTCAGAAGATGCTGGATGCGAGAATCATCTTTCCTATCCATCACAGTACTTGGGTAGCAAATATTGTGCCAGTGCGCAAGAAAAATGGCGAGATACGCATATGCGTAGACTTTCGCAATTTGAATCAGGCTTCCTTGAAAGACAACTACCCACTTCCGATAATGGATCAAGTTCTGCAAGCAGTAACTGGATCAGAGATGTTGTCCATGCTTGATGGTTTTTCAGGCTATAACCAGATTGAAGTTTCGCCTGAAGATCAATTTAAAACAGCATTCACTACTCCCTGGGGTACATTTTCCTACAGCAGGATGCCTTTTGGCCTAACTAATGCTGGCGCCACTTTTCAGCGGGCCATGGACTTTGCATTCAAAGGTATGATGGGGAAAGTCATTGTGGTTTATCTAGATGACTTAACCGTGTTCTCTAAACAACGAAATGATCATTGTGATCATTTGGAGCAAGTATTGGCTAGGTGCCGAGAACATGGGATTTCCCTAAACCCAAAAAAGTCTGTTTTTGGAGTCACGGAAGGAAAGTTGCTAGGGCATGTGGTTAGCAAAGAAGGAACAAAGATAGATACCGAAAGAGTTAAGGCTATTCAAAGCCTTACTCTGCCTACAAGCAAGACTGGTGTTCATTCTTTCTTCAGAAAGGTGAACTTTCTCAGGTGTTTTGTTCCTGACTTTGCTGAGAAGACTCGTCACATATTGAACATGATGAAGGGGTCACCAACTTTCAGATGGAGCGAAGAAGGGAAAAGGTCATTTGAAGAAATAAAAGCTTCCGTTGCTCATGCACTAGTCCTGGTATGTCCCCGATTTCTCCAAGGACTTCATCATGTATAGTTACGCATCCGAGCATACTGTGTCTGCAATCTTGATGCAAAAGAACTTGGAGGATGTTGAATCTCCGATTGCGTTCATGAGCTCTCCCCTCAAGCCTCACGAACTAAAAATGTCTCAACTGGAAAAGCATGCCTTCGCCGTTGTCAAAGTAGTGAAGAATTTTAGGTATTACATTCTAAACTCTCATACGGTGGTGCTGGTCCTTGAGATGGCAGTGAAATCAATTCTAACTCAATAGGAGTTAGGAAGCTTGCGAGGAAATTGCATCGCAAAGGTCCAGGAGTATGACCTGGATATTAAACCAACCAAGCTGGTAAGGGGTAAGGGCCTGTGTCAGCTTATGGCTGAAAACAAAGATTCAGAAAACCCTGAGGAAAGGAGTGACTACACCGATGAAGCACATGACCGGTTGGAAAAACCTGATTCGCTGACTCTGGTCCTATTTGTTGCGACTAGTGAAGAATGGTATTTCGATATCGCTTTCTTCCTCACCTACAGCAAATGCCCAATGCACCTAACTATAAAGGAGAAGCCCACTATAAAGCTCAGAGCAGTTAAATATGTCATCTGGGATGACGGTTTATATAAACGTGGGATAGATGGCGTCTTTTTGCGATGTGTTGAAAAACCACAACAGGTAAAGTTACTCGAAAGTTTTCATAATTCAGCCTGTGTGGGTCATTTCTCTTCCTCCGTGACAGCACATAAGATCATCCGAGCCAGGTACTATTGGCCGACACTCTTCCAAGATACAACCACCTGGGTGGCAAAGTAGTGAACCTTGGCAGTAATTCGTCGGCAAGCCCAAGTTGGCTGCCTTTCCCCTAAGGCCGGTTATTGTCAACGAACCATTCAGGCAATGGGGAATTGATTTTATTAGTGCACTCAATCCTCAATCGAGTGCCGATACATTAGCTATGTCCTATACTGCAACGGATTACTTTACCAAGTGGGTGGAAGCCATACCTATCAAGCATGCCACTTCTGAGGTGGTTTGCAATTTCATTAAAGAAAATATCATTGTCAGGTTTGGCGTTCCAAACAAGATTATTGCTGATAATGCTTCTAACTTCTCCTCGCGAGAAGTTATTAGTTTTTGCTATGAATATGGGATAACTTTGGCTCACGCCTTAGATTATTACCCTCAAGGAAATGGTCAGGAAGAATCCAGTAACAAGAACTTGGTGACCATCATACGAAAGTTAGTAGTATGAGAATCAACGGATGAGGCACAAGATCTTTGTACGACGCTTGGTGGGCCGATCGTATTACTCCCAAGAGGTCTCTCGGTATGTCACCTTTTCAAGTGTTATATGGCACTGATGCCGAGCTTCCCATTTCTACTGAACTTCCTGCTCTGCGCTTGGCACGAGCTATCGAAGATGAAACTTTCCAAAATTCTCTTGAAAAGAGAATTATGTATTTGACAGAGCTCGAAGAAAAGAGAATAAGAGTGGTCGACAGGATCACTAAACATCAGAATCAAGTCAAGAGATTATTCAATAAAAAGACTAAGCAAAGGGATTTCCAAGTAGGGGACCTCGTCCTTCTGTGGGACAAGTGAAGAGATCCCAAGGGCATGCACGAAAAGTTTGATTCCCTGTGGAGAGGGCCCTTCAAGATCAAGTAGCTCAATGGAGAGAATATCTTCTATCTCTCATATCTGGATGGAACCGAGCTCCCGCTTCCTTACAGCGGGCAGCATCTAAAAATTTTAAGGAAGTAGAGCTTGCTCTCTTCTTTGTACAGTTTGCTTTTGTTGTGTGTTTGTTTTCGTTGTGTGTTTGCTTTCAGTTTCTTGTGTTTCCTTTTCTCTTCCCTCCGGTCGCCCTTGTTTTTGACTCTGTTACCCAATGGATAGGCACATGAGATCTGGGATTCTCTACCCCCAAGTTTTCTTAGGGATAGTCCCCAGAAAGAGCCAGCAGGTTATCTCGTAAAATTGACAAGGGCAATTTTACCGATAACCATACCGAAAATTTTGGTCCCGATCCCATCATTAGGGATCCCTTGCATTCAAAACGTTGCAAAATCCCTTTTTTGGGAAATCTGGTTTTCCGAACTTAGTCTTTTTTGAGTCTTTTTGGGTTGGGCGCATGGAATTGCTATGTAACATCACTTTTTGGCGCACCCCCTTTAAAACCTTTGGCGCATATTTTCCTATGTCAACACATATTTTGGTGCGCCTTGATATGTTAAGTCTTCCTTGCGTGTGCCAAGGCGCATGCACCTTCGTGTTAGCACACCTTTTGTTGCGCATCCTTTTGGTGCGCCACTGGCACACATAATATCATGTCGACACCACTTTTGGTGCGCCAAAGGGCGCATTTAGTTCCATGCTGGAAAATGCTTTCATGTGCCAAAGGGTGCATGCTTTCCTCTGTTGACAGTAATTTACATGCGCCCTTTACAGAGTTGGTGGCGCATTTATTACTAACTCACATATATATATGTCTTTGTGCGCCTGCAAATGTCATTATCTCCAGAGCATCACGTTTTTATTCTCTGAGCCTGTCAGCCCCTGTCTTGTCGTTTTCAACGTGTTGTGGACCCGTTGCACGATTTTCACTATTTATCCGGTAAGAGGTTCTTATCTCTTTCATGTGTTTGGCGTTTTTTGGTTCCTTGTATGCTTAATGTTTTGGTTTTGGGTGTGAAATATTGATCTGGCCCCCTGCCTTGCTATCTTCCCATATCCCTCCACCCCTGTCCAGATCTGTTGGTAGGGGAAGTTTTCTGAAAGTATGGTGTAATCCCTTTTGATCAAACCATTTCATTACCCAAATAACCTTGCAAAGGAGGAAAAGAAATGAAGAAAAGGAAAACTGTTTTTCTCTTTGGCACATCGGTGAGTCCTGCAACATCAAAAATAGTTGCGCCCCTTTGGCGCATCTGTCCCCCTCGCAACATGATCAAAATCTGTGCCAATGGCACACCTATCATGCCTGTCGCATTAAAAACTTTTGCGCCCTCAAGGCGTGCCTCCTTTGCATGCTGCAAGTGCTAGCCTTACGCCCTCCTTAGGCGCCTCAACCTTATTTTTTACATCACGTATACATGCGCCTCCTTGTTGAACCCTGCATTTGTGCAACATCAGCTTAATCCGCGCTAAGTACAAAGTTTCGAAGGCGCAGGTGCCTTCCTTGTTGTAAAAACATCATGTTGTGTAAACTCTCCGTGCGCCGCACCATGTTGCCTTTGGCACACGAAAATTTCCTCTTACACAAACCATACATGCGCCAAAGGGTGCACCAAATCCCCATGCAACATGAAAAATCTATGCGCCTTTAGCGCATCCTGTCTCCATGTAACACAATGTCTCCATGCGCCATGTGCCTTTAGTGCTGATTTAACCTTTGCAACACCTCTTTTCTGTGTGCCTTACCTATTTAGCCCTGTAAGTTGCAGCTTTCATGCGCCATGTGCCCTGAGCCTCAAAATCACTAAATATTTCTTCTGTTAACATTTCAATGGAAGATCAAATGGCTAATACAACCTTTTTGGATTGGGTCTCGCTTCTTCTTCGTGCAGATCAACAACTAAGCTCGAAAGAACATATGCCTACATCAAGCAGGAGACATATGTTCTTACAGAAGAAGAAGATATGAAATACAAGTATCAGAGAGTCAGAATGCCTGACTCCCAGGCCGAATGCGACCTAGATATTAGGGACTCAGAGTTAGGTCACATTGATATGGAGGAATTCTGGGTCAGAACTACAGAAGGTCACGAGAAGTCCATGGATTGACAAACCTGATAGGCAATGCCCTACACTTCTCCGGAGGAATCCCGGTCAGCGCTGTCGACAATGAATTCATATGGTGGTTGCCTGGTGCGACACAAAACACAGGTGTGTCGTAAATGATAAGGTTGATGTCGTCATACCTCACTGCCCACCACGTCGAAATACTACTCGGCATCCCATCATCACCCAGCACTTTGTTGGTCCCGTCAGCCGAGACGATTGTATTAAGGCCGGGATGAAATGAAGATCAGTGTATGCAGTTGAATTAACTAGGTCTATCTACAAATAAAGGTGGTGACCTGATGCCTCAAACCAATCCACGCAGCACTTCTCAGAGGAGCTTAGGCTACACTATCCATTCGCTGCGCACAGTGTTTGGGCTTCCTGATGCCCACTTTTTTTCCATAATGGATGCTTCGATAGTTAGAGACCATGACAAGAATATGCCCCGATCAGTGCTTTTTGCTGGGGAGATAGTAAGCAGCACAATCTCTGAGCAGCTTCAATCAATTCTTACAAAGGAAGATTCTACATGAACTCCTATGTTGTCTATGCTACAGCATCAGAGAGAGACTACCCGGCCTGGTACGAAGTTGGCGTTTGGGCTCAGGTCAAAATATATGATACTACCGCAGAATTGAGGCTGGATAATAGCATCGCTCAGTTCACAAAGATTAATGATGTGTTTTTCTATCACATCATCTGCCGTTGAGGCCGAAATGACTTACAGTCGTACGACCAAATCATAGTGCGCTACTGAGAAATGGGGGGCCCCCCTGTTCATCACCCAATTTCCACATTCACCTATCGATGGCAGCCAACTTCTTGGTATAAGCCGACTCAGACTGCCAAGGTATGGCTGGTCCTAGGCTGATTTTCTGGAGCTGGTCAAGACAGCTTGATCACCAGATCACGAGAAGTGCCTCAAAAGAAAGAAGGGTTGGAACTCCTTCCCCCTTCAGTAGGCCATATACATGCCTTACCCACCACAAGGCAAGGACTGTTCGAAGCGGAGCTGCTCAATTTGAGAAATGATTTTCCCCCGCCATTCCTTACCTTTGACCCAATGAATTATCTACCAAGGACAACGCCTCGTCCATCCATTCCCGCTCAGATGAGGACTCTACAAAACAAAAACATCGAACGTCCATCCTGAGGTTGAGCCTCCAGGAGAATGAGCATTCGCGCTAGCCTTGGCAGAAATCATCCATATGGGGTATCAATGTTCCCCAAAGCTTTCCTAGACTAACGGAATATTAAATAGACCAAGTATATACTAACACGGATGGGGACAATTTGGTCCCTTTTCCGCCATTGAGAACGAGGCACCCTCAGACGATTTGGATAGGATCAAGAGAATCCTGCGCAGGACAGACATTGGTGCCGGGAGCGTGCCAAATATGCATTCATAAATTAGGGCTCACGCGAAATTTGGACTTATTCTGAAAAGCACAACAAAAGTTATTAAAGTTCTAAGACCTAGTCAAAAGCAGAAAAAAAAAATTCGGAGCCAATTTTAGACCACTAGATGACGGAATCCGAGCCCGAAAACGTGCCAAAAAAATGAGCACAACCTTGCAAGCAAAAAAACCCCAGCATAGTACTAATGTATATATCTACCACCCTGTAAAATTTCAGGACGATCCAACGGTCGGATCAAAAAAAGTTATGGCCTCTGCAGTTATGCTCCCGCATCATTCTCCCCTGGTTGAAAAGAATTCAGCTCCTGCAAATTCTGTTGACGGAACTCATCTAATTTTGCACTGTCAATTTTCCTCAACTCCCCACTCAGGAATCCAAGTGTTTTTTCTTGTTGCTGCAAACTTCCCACTGTACCAAATATCTGTTGTAGCTCCCATGTCTAGTAGTGATTGTCTTTTGGTCCAAGACACGCATTACCCTCTCCTTTTTCTTTTTTTCTTCGGCATCTGTTTCTTCCAGTTTTTTTTTCCTCCTCTGGAAACATTTTCATCATGACCTGGAAACTTATATAATTCAGAAACATTAAAAACTGGTGAGATAGCAAAGTTTTCAGGTAGCTCCACCTTGTAGGCATTATCACTCATTTTCTTCAGAATCCTACATGGCCCAATCTTCTTATACTTGAGTTTACTATATGTCCCCTTTAGAAACCTCTCTTTTCTAAGGTGAACCATCACCATATATCCTTCTTCAAATACACTTACTCTCTAAGTAACATCTGTAGTTATTTTAGATTGTGTGTTACTCACTTTTAACTTTTTCCCTCACTTCATCTTGCAACCTTAGAATGTGTTCTGCAAATGCTTCTGCATCATCACTAATTTCAGCTTCACCAGGTAGAACAATCAGGTCTATGACCCCCTTGGAATTCCTACCATATACAATATAGATAGGAGACCTCCATGTTGACCTATCTACTGAGCTATTATAGGAAAACTCAGCTTGTGGTAAAGTTAAGTCCCATTGTTTTAGATTTTCTCCAACTATGTAATGTAGGAGATTTCCCAAACTTTTGTTCACTACTTCTGTCTGCCCATCGATATGGGGGTGATATGTACTACTAAACCATAGTTGTGTCCCCAATTTCCTCCAAAAATTCCTCCAAAAGTGACTCAAAAAATTCGTGTCACGATCTGAAGTGATAATTCTTGGAAAATCCATTCAATCTAACCACTTATGAAAAAAAAATTGGAACTCTAGAAGCACCATTAGTTGTTTGACAAGAAATGAAATGTACCATCTTAGAGAATCTATCAACCACAACAAAGATATAATCATTCCCTCGCTGTGTGTTAGGAATTCTTAACACGAAATCCATACTCAAATCAACTCATGGCCCTGTAGGGACACGTAATGGCATATACAACCCAATATTATGTGCATGGCCCTTAGCCATTTGGTACACTCTACATCTTGCTACAATCCTACTTATGTCCCTCTCTACCTTTGGCCAATAATACTTTTATACAATAAGAGAATTTTTTTTACTTATACCAAAGTGTCTAGCCAACCCCCCACTATGCAATTCTCTTACAATATTTTCTCTCATTGAACCGACAGGGTCACACAATTGTTTCCCCCTGAATAAATAACCATCCTACATCAAATAATCAGAAGAACCACTACCTAGCTGTAGGGTCCTTAAGTCATCTCACAGCATCACCAAAATCTGGATCACCCTTCATACAACTCCCTTAACTACCTCAAACCCTAATACTTCATTTTCCATTGTTTTCAAAAGTGTTTCACACCTACTCGAGGCATCAACAGCTTCATTTTACTTACCAGACTTAAGATTTAAGACAAAATTATATTCTTGTAAAAATAAAACCCATTTTACATGCCTACTATTTAATTTCTTCTATGTGTTTGCATACCTCAAGGATTCATGGTCAGTGAAGAGCAAAAATTCCTATTGCTACCAAGTAATGTCTGCAATGCCTTAATGCTTAAACAATAGCATAAATTCCACATCCTAAGTAGAATATTTCCCCTTGAATTCATTGATTTTTTCACTAAATAATGCCACAGGTTGTCCTTCTTGACTTAGTACAGCTCCAATCCCGACATGTGAGGGCATCATAGTCGACCTCGAAGACCTTGCCTAAAATATGGAAATACCAAAAGAGGTACTTCTGACACTTTCTTCTTTCAACAATTCAAAAACTATTTGTTGTTGCCTGGGTCCATACAAACTCCCTCCCTTTTGTAAACTTTGTTACGGGTGCAACAATGTTACTGAAATTTCTGATGAACTTCCTATAAAAAGTTTCCTAATCCATGAAAAATATGAACCTCTGTCACATTCATTGAAATAGGCCATTCCAAAATTTCCTTTACTTTTTACTCATCCATCCTCACTCCATCCTCAGATATGAAAAACCCCCCAAAGACAAGACTCTTTTAAATAAATCTACACTTCTTTAAGTTTGCATATATACTCTCCTTATGTATAACAAGTCTAACACCAATTTCATATGCAATAAGTGTTTTTCTATTGTCTTATTGAATATCAGAATATCATCAAAATAGACAACAACAAACTTTTACCATTATACTCTCAGAGTACTCTATTCATAAGCTTCATGAATGTGACTGGGTGCATTAGATAGCCCAAATGACATCACCATCCACTCGTACAATCCATATTATTGTGTTTTGAAATCATTTTTCCATTCACCCCCTTAATAGATCCAGATCTGGTAGTACCCACTCCATAGGTCAATCTTCCTAAAATATCAGAGCTCCCCGCTAGCACATCCATCATATCATCTAATCCATAGAATTGGGAACCAATACCTTGATTGTGATCTTATTTATGGCCCTGCTATGTACACACATTCTCTAGTATCCATCCTTTTTTAGGGATTCAATAGCACTGGAGTTACACATGAAATCATTGTTTCTCTTACTAACTCTTTTTATATTAGATCTATCACTCTATCTGTTCGACTCTTCACTATGTGTTGGGCTCATTCGATAGGCTACTTAGTTTTGAAGGGCCGATCCTGGGATCAAATCAATATGGTGTTCAATATCTAGCTTCAGAGGGGTAACCCATCTGGTATCTCATCTGGTATGACATATTTGTATTTTCTTTAGTACCTTTTCCGCATCAACAGGTATATTAAAATCCTTGTATCTCCACCTTCTTTAACATTATTACATAACACCAACCAACTTCTCCCATTTCCGTAACAAACTCTTTTGTATCCAATAATCCCTCACTCTTCTCTTCTTCTTTGACGGGTAGCAAGACCACCTTTATATGATCCTTCCAAAAGGTATACGTATTTTTTCCTCCATCATGCATAACCTTTCTTATTGTATTGTTAAGGCCTACCCTGTAATATATGGCATGCATCCATTGGGATAACATCACACCACACCTCATCCTTGTAGGTATTCCCCAATCGAAAACTTTATAAGGGATTTTTTAACTATGGTTACCTCATTCCCTTTATTAAACCATGATATACGATAGGGATATTGGTGCTTCTCACATTTTAGATTGACTTTATCAACCATCACACTTAAAACCATATTTCTCACAACTACCACCATCAATAATATTTTTACATACCTTTTCTCCAGAGGTGCATCTTTTTCGAGATATATTTGTTCACAAGCCACGAATAAGCACCAACAATAGCCTGTTCTTTCTCCTTCCTCGAGACAATCATGGTCCTCCTTATCATGAGGGTTTCACCCAAGTCCTGTAGTAACCTCCATTTCTTCATCCTCTTCAGCTTAAACAAGATTTAATCATGGTTGTTCTCATTGCCCATCTATATTGTGTAGGATAGTGTGGAAACTCAAAGGCTCTGTGTCCCTCTTCACTACATCTGTAGCATGTATATTGCCTTTGGGGGAAATTCCAGCCTGCCTTGTCCTCCATTATAACCTCTTCCCCTTTGAAATCCATTACATTTTTGGTAGTTACCATGACTTTGACCAAAATCTTCATGCCCTCCCTGCATCAGAGGATTTATCTTTTATAGATTCAAATCTATCCCCTGCCTCTCATTAGTGATGATGATGGACCCTCTTTTCACAACCTCTTCTAAAATTATTCCTCTTGTTCTTTTCTTTTTCCTTTAATGTGAGTTGATAAGCATCATTTAGGCTATAGATCTGGAGTATACTTAGCTCATCTTGTATGGTGTAAACTCAACCCCATTTATATACTATGTATCCTTTATGTTCTTCAGAATCTCTGTGTTCCATCCTGATCGACAACTTGTAAAATTCATTGGTATACTCCTCAATGTTAAGATCCTTCTATGTCTTAGGTTTTGGAATCTTCTGAAAGATTGTTTGAGCATTATCTACAGGAAGATAATTTTCTTTTAGCTTCTTTACCATTTTATTCCATTTTCCAGTTTTGAATCTTTCCCTTTTCATTCCTTTTTCTTTCATTTTGTAGGTGATCCCACTAGATCAATGCATGTCCTCCCAAACTTAATGCATGCAAACTTAACCTTCTTCACTTTTAAAAGGGTTTTACACTCAAATAATTTTTGCATGCAATTCAACTAGTCAATCAACTCCTCTAGTCATAACACTCCACCATAATCAGGAATAGTAATTTTGATGCCATCATCCTTTCCCTTTAAATCCTGGATCAATATCTCCTCAAATGGTCTTTCATTTACAGATTTATTCATCTTTCTCATTATCTTCTTTCATATTCTCCTTCATTCATCAATGGAGGTACTTCTTTAATATCACTATCTAGGTCTACATCCCCATTTGCATGTCTCCTTTTAAGGTAGGTGACTTCTTATGTGAGCTTAGCAACTTGTCTGTGTAGCTCCTGCATATGCCTATTCATCTGGGCATAACCTCCCCTCCCGTGTCTAGCCATGATCATATAAAATAGAGGTAAAAAAATTACACAAAAAAATGTAATATTTTACCTTAAACTATTTTGGCAAGATCTAAATCCTACTCTTGATACCAATTGATGTGAATCTAGTTGCAAGAGGTTGGAATACCTCCAAAAAACACACATAAATGGACTTTGTAACTAAAAAACAAGAGTTTCAAAATAGATTTCTTCTCATTCTGGAATCCACACTAATCTTTTACATCATTGCAATCCACCTTTTATTTCACATCTACTCTAGAAACCCTAAAATGCCAAAAACCCTAAATTGCCAAAAATTACCTACTAGAAAAACAACTCAGATGGGCTCTAAAATTTGCGTGCCAAATATGCCTTCATAAATTAAGGCTCAAACAAAATTTTGAATTATTCTAACAAGCACAACAAAATTTATTAAAGTTCTAAGACCTAGTCAAAAGCGAGAAAAACATTCAGAGCCAATTTTAGGCCACTAGATGAAGGAATCCGGGCCCGAAAATGTGCCTAATTTGCCACAACCTTGATTATAAAGTCAACCCCAACATAGTACTAATTTACATCTACCACTCTGTAAAATTTCAGTGGCAGTTCTTTCTTGTTCATCATTTCATTTGTCTCTTTCCATTAGCACTATTCTTAGTTTAATTTCTTTTAAAATTTCATCATTGAAGAGTTTTGGTTTATTCCTTATTGTGGGTGCCCAACATGAACTGCTAACACAACACCCTATCAGGTTCACAAGACCCTATAGATTCACAAGCACACAAGTATATACTTCAACATTGTATTACACCACATAAAGGTTACTCAAATACGGAATGGAATAGGCACAGTCCACATAACATAGTACTCGGCACACATCAATGACTGACATATAAAATGCTCAAACAAAAGAGTACTAAAATCCACCAGACATTTCCTCAATTTGCATCAATGAAAAACTCACATAACACCAAACCATGCCACGGTACAAAGTGTCCACAAGGGAATCAATGACATATCCCCAACATCACAACACATATCCATCTGACATGAGTAACACATACATCAAAAGACCACTACCAAACATCACAATAACTCAACATATATCCTGAAACATCAACCATACAGACAAATATCATAAGCCTCCCTCAAGTCTCTTATGCCTCCCTCAAGTCTCTTATGCCTCCCTCAAGTCTCTTATGCCTCCCTCAAGTCTCTTATGCCTCCCTCAAACTCTTAAGCCTCCCTCAAGTCTCTTATGCCTCCCTCAAACTCTTATGCCTCCCTCAAGTCTCTTATGCCTCCCTCAAACTCTTATGCCTCCCTCAAGTCTCTTATGCCTCCCTCAAACTCTTATGCCTCCCTCGAGGAGGCCGGTTGACCCTATGGTCCAAGATGCATAGAGTTCGAACACTCCTAACCCAAGTGACATAATAACGCGTGTTTCAACGACCCGCTAGTTATCTGTACTCCTTGGGGTGTACCCCTACACAATGAAGCGGGTCCATAGGTCCAACCATTCCATGGTGCATTCCATGACCCTATTCCACACATCACGACAATAGAACCAACACAACAATCCAATCCAAAGTGCTAAGTGGCAAAGTACAAGCCTTGGGCAAGGCGGTAAAAATTCCAAATTTAAAAGAAAACCCAAATTCCAAGCAAAAATAAATGGCCAAATAGCCATAGTTAGTACCAAAATCCCCATGTTAGTGCCACAAACCAAGGAAATGCCCAAACTTGTAAAGCATGGCAATCAAGAAAAGCTGCTGGTCCTTACAAATAAAGTAAAAATAAATCAATTACGAATAAAATCAACTCATAATAATGTCACATTACGATAACTGTGTGGCCTTATCTGGCCACTAAGGGGTACTCAACGAGTTACTAGCACTCGGAACATCGAGCCTCAGATCGTAAAATACATATCAATAATACAACTGTCATCGTTTCAATCAGAATCATCTCGCCATAACTTCAACAAGGTCCAACATAGTCAAAGTCACATAGGTTAAATCCATACAACAACCATATCAGGAGGGAGAAAAGAGTACAGGTTGCCATCTACTGAGCCTGAGGTGTCCGCGAAAACACAATATGCATGGCACCCATTGAACAAGTGTCACAGATAACAAACAAACGAAAGTGGGTTTTCAGCCTATGTAAGGATCCACTTCCTATCTCGTACTCAGCTTAAGTGACCGGTCAATGGTACACATTTTCTCACTCCATACATACACAGTCTACCAATTTCCCTCAGGTTCGGTTAGTGTAAGGCTTATAACATAACATATAACTACATTACTAACACCCTGATGGTACACACATAGCTACCATAACGTCTCACGTATGGTAGGTATACGGGGTAGATCACAATCATACATTCATAGGGCGCAATACATCACTTTACCACATTCTGCATCCAAAGTGCAATCACAACACGATAGGGTTCATACACTCATCGTATGACCCTAAATCACGACATGAATCATTACATATCACACAACTCAGATATATGATGAACATAATAACATCACAACATAATATCCATTGCTACATAACAAGGTGGTACACACATTTCTCCAAAACATGGTAAAAACATCATGATATAACTCATATCTTTTAACATCAATCTAGTCATACAAAACATTGATACACCTACATAGCACAATATGTCACAAAGTTCCAACACTATGTTATCCACTTTACAATTCTTTTCACACATCACAAGTAGTAATTCACGCGTGAACTCTTCATAGAATCCACCAGAAGGAGAGAGAATACTCCCATCCCCAAACATATCAGCATGATCACAAACACGCACAATGTGTCATACACATCATGTGCGTTCACAAAAACACAATCATGACATGGATCACATCACGTTTAAAGCACATTACTCTTCCTATATCTACCACCATCATGCAACATCATCATCATCATGTAGTATCATCATGTAATACCACCACGACCATGTAACATCATCATATAACACCAATCTGGCCCATAGGTTCAAGAGCATGAACCTATGCTCTGATACCAAATGTAACGACCCAAAAAATTCACGCACAAACAACACAGTAAAAGACAGGATGTTTTTTTTTGACTTGCTTGACACATAACATGACGCAACATGTCGTCACCAAGGATGCAACTAACACTGTGAAAAATTTGATACAAGGATGGCCGTAAAGGCAGCACGGAAACGATCACACCTATCAAGGACAATTTACTCTTCTTTTGACAAGACAACATGGAAGTCCAACCACATGACACACTTACAGCTAGGGCAAGCCACAGTAAGAAATGATTGGAGGTTATTTATTTTGATAAGACACCCTTTAGCTCATGACTTAAGTTTTCAGAAGGATTCAATATATGATTCGCACAAATTCATCTTACCAACTGAGCTAATTTCTTATACACTGTAGAGAAGTTCACTTAAAATCTTCACTTTACGACAATAGAATTGTTTAGTTCCATTAATTTAATAAAGGGAATAATTAAATTCCACAAGGCTATCTGTCCATACTTACGCTACTAGAACTTGTTCATTACCTTGCTACAACAAGAATTCATGTTCAACAAAATCAAGAGGAACTTACAAAGTATCCTGGGAAAGAGATAAGGAGATTAGGTCGAGTTAAATTCCTCTTTAAGACGTCATTAGTTATTACCAAGGTTTAATTGGAGCTTGGGGTTTTATACGTAATTATTAACGCTTTTACTTAGGCTTAACTGAAAGAGTTTATCAAAAGGAAACTACTTACTTTCAAATAGGCTGAGAGATAAATTGTGTGGTTTCTAAATTTCCTTCTCTTACTTGTTAAATCTTATTAGAAACTGACTATTGTTTTCCTTTAGCTTGTTTTAGGCGTTCACCAAAAAGAGTAGTGTTCACTAGTTTAGCTAGGGATATCAATTTATAAAAATTTACTTTACAAGGATAGTTTCACCTTTGAGTACTTCAAGAATCTCTTGTTCTCAAGTAAGTCATCTCTATATTAATTTATCTGAATACACATATATTTTAGTTAACTTCTATAAGGGTTAACCATTCCATTTAATTTTACTTATATCACATCATTACAAGGTGTCAGAGAGTTTTGACTTAACACTTTATTCTCAAAAACAAGGTTTTACAATACTTATGCCAATGTAATGATTGAATATCATATCTCACCAAGGTAAGTAACTAGTCTAACAACAAAAAAGGGAAAGAACACTTCACCACGTAGTTTTCCAAACATACAACGGCAAGAGATCTTCTAAACTCCTTGCAAGCAAAGTTACAAAATTTACAACGCATTGAACTTTCTACAAGAACTTCATAATTTTGAACTGATGAAACTTTTACACTCTTTTCTTTAATCTACTCGCATAATCCATCTGCACAAATATTATCTAGAGTCAGTTCGCTAGAACTGAGCATGATAAGATATAAACCTCACCTAATAACTTATGCCATCTAGTATTTAAATAAATGAAAGTTTGCAATACTCCTTATCAAATAATTTCTAACATACATTTTAAAACTTAACTGCACATCTCATGATAATACATTTCATACTCATTAATGATCACTTCCTTAAGATCTGCTTACATAAGAACACCATTCTAAGAGACTAGATAAACAACCTTAATCATGCAATTAATCATACTTAAATTACAGTAAATAATAATGACGCTCACCTAATACCCTCGACCTACTTCACATATATAAGTGTCTAACAAGATTATCTTTCAATTAAATAAAAGCACCAACGACATTAAGTTTAAATATTAAATACAAGTATCAATCTTACATTGTTCATCGATATTACCCAAGTATCAAACCTTCATAGATAATCAGTGGTATGTAAGTATAGTTTAGATATTTATCCCGCAATTTTAAGATTATACTTATATTACCAAGGATTCCACCAATCCACAGGTTCATGTATTATTTAGGTGCCCTTTTGGTTGCTTATTCCATGTCTTTATATACTTCTTCTAGTAAAAGAGTCCAACTCATAAGAATGAGTTATGACCGACAATACTGTCATCTGTTGGTAATATGCCAAAGATACATTTGACTAGCTAAGATATGCAAGCGCAGCCCAAGCCACTATGAATGCAAGTATCAACATTATCTCAACTCCTAATAAGATGCGAGTATCAATTTTTAGCTAAACATAATAATCATCGTAAATAACAGAATTATTCCACTCGTTAACCAAGCATTGAAATAACATATTTATCCTTACCGGTTACCTGATAACATAATATACCCTGTTATCTAATTCAACCTCCACTTGCATACCCCAATCTATGGGTATTAATAATTGTTCTATAAAATGAAGTTAAAATATTTCAGGTGGACTTATATCCTTACTGTCATACATGGTAAGCACAGTTCCATTATGGTAGCTGTCACCTTTACTTAAGGCTATGCATGACTCCAATTTAGGGTAGTTATCTTAACTTCTCTATTCATCTGTTTTCCTACCAAAAGTCTTTCGACAAGCTTCCAGGTCAAAGTATAAGATAAATTTAAAATTTTATTTTTCAAGCGTTGCCTGAATTCGTATGCATGAGGGCATCACAAATCAATCAAACTTGAAGAATCTCGATGCATCCAATATTACTTTAACCGATCCAAAGGTCCAAGTAGTGCCTCAAAAATTAAGCCAAAGAATTATCCTCACAGGATTATGACTTGCGTGCATAACATGTACGTAAAGGTCATAGAAAACCCATTAACACATGCTTCAGGAGGGTTCCAATCTAATAATAAGCTCATAGTAATAATAATAGCAGAGGGTCTGGTGAGGGGTTTTCCATAATCCCGAAGGTAAATGATAATTGAATGACTCAGATGGAGCTATCTAGAAGGACCAATTAAACTAGTATGACTCTTCCCAAATAGAAGCCCCCAATCCTAATGGGGGTTTAAATTATTATAAAACCACAGTAAAATCCAAATACAGTCATAACGGAAGATTCCCTTTTTCAAGCCATGTTCTACAAAATATAAACGATACAAGAAAAAAAATTATAAACCTCATTCACGCTCCATACTATTTTCTACAGAAACCCTCATTCGAAGGAAAATCAAGGCAAAAAGACAAACCAACATTATAAGATCAGTAGGCAAGAATCGATGTAGAGATTTCTTCTACTCAAATAGTAAATAAGATAAACTGTAAAGGGGGAGAGAGATCAGTTCATGCAATTATAATTATAAGTCATCCGGAACCCAATCTCTACAGAATTCAAACAGAAATTGCAGAGATTGATTTACCCAAATACTAAAGGAAATAAATTATTAAGAGAGAGGGTTAGGGCTTATCATGCCTGTTTTAAACGTTATCTCGATATGCATCTGATTGTTTCAATGCAGCTGCTTGTGTTGTAGCTCTTGGGCAGCACACTCACTCCCTGCTCCAAACCCCACCTTAACAAAACCTGAGTTACAGTCTTTCCATGCTTCTTAGCAATCTCCTCAATAACAGGATTTTCCATCACAGAATTGGAACCATAGAAAGTACCAAATCCTCCTAAAGGAGACCACGCACTAACATGAATGTTGACATTGCTGCAATAATCTCTTAGCTTCTTTTGTTGCCACAGAGGATGCATCTCCTCCTGATTGACAGCAGGAGATATGTTGGCATAGCTCAACAAGTCGCCGAGCTTCTTGCAGGATAAATTGCTCACACCAATAGATTTAGTAAGCCCCAACTCCATGCATTGCTCCATTCCCCTCCATATAGACTCTATATCTAATGGCAAAGAAAAGAAAGTCCTCCTCTTTGGGATTTGGATGTGAAGCCCCCTTTCTCAAATTTATAGGCCAGTGGATAAGATACAGATCCAGATATTCTAGCTGCAAATTCTTTAAGGTTGTCTTCAAAGTGGAAACAGGGTCATCGTGATCACCAGCAAATAATTTACTGGTCACAAAAATTTCATCCCTGTTTATAATCCCCGTTAGAAAAGCATGATTCAGAGCTTCTCCTAGAGCTGGCTCGGTGCCATAAATACTGGCAGTGTCAAGATACCTGTACCTGACCTGTAAAGCTGTGTCAACAGCTTGCTTCATCTGATCTATGTTGTCAGCCTTAGCCGCAGTACCAAAGCCTATCAGTGGTATTGCTATTCCTGAATACAGCTGTGAAACTCTCTCTCGTATCCCCATGCTTCTGCTCTGACCGCAAAAGTGAAAACAACTACCTGAGTTGTATTTCAGGTACAAATTGATTTTGGGCTGTGTAAAACAGTCAATCCCGAATAGATGGTTGCAGTCGATGCTGAACAGACAACAACAAAGTTGGACAACCTGCTTGTTGGAGCGCTCAAACAGGCTTCTACCTGAATGAAACCTTTCACGTTGAATAAAAAGAGCAGAGCATGCTCCTGTGGAATTCAATTTAATGGATGGGTGTGATGGAAATGAACAGCTACAGATATTGTTAGGTACAGAGTGAGTTTCAGGCCGTACAAGGACACTATATGAAGCTCGTGGTGCAGCATTCACCCTTGCTATTGCAATTGTATCTATCACTCTTGTATCGCCTTGCCCTCATTCGTTCAAAATCCACACGCCCACCCTCGCAACATCAGGGCGATAGACCTTCATTTCACCATCAATGAATCCACTATCCAGAACACGCTGTAGCAATTCATCTGTTGCAGCATTTGATGGGGCGCAAACAAGCATTCGTGGTTTAGGCAGAAAACAACAGGTAGACCAAAACAAGGGGTGGGGACAGAAGACTGCGAATCCTTTTGCAATAAACAAACAACGATGCGACCTGGAGCTGTTCGGCACGCAAAGGTGGAGGGAATTTTAATGTTTTTTTTTTTGCAGGTGTTGGTTGAGCCACCCACCCCCAACCATGATTTCCAACCTAACTTCTTTTATGTGCCTCCACGTAACATTAAAGCAGTTGTTGGGTCAGAGTGAACCGCATAATGAGAACAATTCAAAGTTCAAATCTACTAAATCAAATAAGTGCGAGTTGATTGATAGTGATTGAGCTTTTGTCATCTTGGGAATAACCATAGAAAAGTAATATCAAGAGTCAACACATCATTAACCAACGTCCATTTGCATGTAGCACCTAACTAGCTCTTAACTATAATATTACACGCACATAACATAACAATTTCTGTGTACAAACCCCTAATATTGGATAAGTCAATGGGTACAAACACTTAATTTTGGTGGCGGAGTAGCTAATTTTCTTTTTAATGTGTCTCCACGTAGTGACTTGGGCCACGTGAAAACCTTTTGTATGACCGCTTACCTTTTAAACGTGTCCTTGGCCATGTGGATGTGGCATGTTGTTGGAACTCGTTTTCCCTTGGAGCTCGTCTTTGGTTATGAGACCCATCTATGAATTTATATTAAAATTTACCTACTGTAGATATTTTAACATACTTAATATCACAGCATTGTATATATGCATAATAACTCGCTTACTATAGATAGTTTATAATTATATAAAAGTGATGATTGAGTATTCCCTGTGACCAAGGTGAAGCCCACCAATGATCGACGAAGGCACAATGATGTTCCATGCTTAGCACTCGATCGCCGAAGGATGAACAGGTGTAACGTAGAACAGGGCATTACAACACACACACATTTGTATACATGTGTGTGTGTGTGTGTGTGTGTGTGTGTGTGTGTGTGTGTGTGTGTGTGTGTGTGTGTGTTTGTGTGTGTGTGTGTGTGTGTAGTTTATTAAAACTTCTTTGCAATAAAACTTGAAATCAAAATGGACAAGTATATATATATATATATAATGCAGTTTAGAGTTACCATGGTTGCGTATAGGGGGTTGTGTAGACCAAAAAGGTCCACTATGTATTGGTTTGGGGCAGAGACCTGTTTGGAATGATGCACAGGTAATTAGGATTGGGGGTTAAATGTTTTGTGGAGGGGGAGGTCTCCGAACACAACCCCCATCCCATAGTATATGGGGTGGGGGTTGGGTTCAGTGTTCAAATAGTACATACACATAGGCCACGACCAATAATCTTATTCAAACAAGTTTCTTTTGTTTTAATTTTTTCTTTTTGTTTATTAATTCAAATTATATATATATATATATATCTGTGTGTGTGTGTGTGTAAATATAATAATAAATATAGACAATATATTAATGTAATTATATATAATATATAAAAATAATCACCACATTAATATTTTATTATTATAAGTATTGTCAATAGTACTAATGTAAACTAATTAATAAGGTCAACTAATCCTTAGCCCTTCGATTGAAATTCCTTTAAAAATTTGATAACAATATTCTAGGATGTAATTTTTTTATTTACTTATTTCTATTCCCACCTATTATTAGATTAGTTAGCATTTGGATTATCTATAAGTTTATAATAAGTTCATAATCAATTCATATAATCAAACAAGACTATGGTAAAATAGTAACCATGCATTTTCTTTACTCTACTACATTAAAAGAAAATCAATCCATTTGTTGACAAGATAAATAACCAATGAAAAATTTAAAACTTTTCCATCAACACATATAAAGTTTAAACTTTCTTTCAATCAATACAAATAAATTGAACAAATATAGTTTAACTTGCTATCATATGTCTTTCAAGCAGTGAAATGTAAGTAACTATTTTCTTTCATCACACAATGCACGTTTCAATCATTTCAACAATAATTTGTAACAAGGTTTCCCCACATTTTCAAATGAACATCACTCCTCTTGAAGGAAATGAAACTACTAACTTGAAAGCAAAGTTATTTTCTTTTAAATCACATTTCCATCCTATCAAGAACTTGGTTCAATTTAACAATCTAGTAGTCACTCATTCCAACAAGTAATGAAATGATTTTCAACTTTTGATTTCATTGACAATATCAACTAAGGTTACATTTTTTATAATAAACAACTAAAAACTTTACTTTAAAAAAATACAAGTTTACAAGCCCTCCTTACACAATGGAGGTAACATGGTACAATAAAACAAGAGAGTTTTTTTTTTTTTTCTCCAAAAGATACAAGAAGGCCTTCATCATCTAACCTCGACCTTCTTCCAAGATCAAACACACAACCAAAAATGGGTGAGTAGGCAACACTCTCCACCCAACCATTACTCCAATGTGGAAGTGAAGCCTACTTCCTCATTGGCCCCTAAGCCCCAACAATGAGACAATATGGAATATTTGACAACCAAGGCAACAAAAGATAAGGCTTCCACATTTACTTTAACACAACATTCACACAATAAAATGACCACAACACATTCATCTTTATACACATAAATTTCCCAAAACAATGGCTATAAAACAAGCCAAGTAGAGAAAGGAATATGGGGATACCATTGTGGCTTCTAAGGGTTTGGATGCCCACCTCAAAACCGCTAAAACTCAATCTACCCCAACAATCTCTTATGTCTCCCTACAAATAAAATTATCTCTTATGCCTCCCTCTCTCTTATATCTCCCACAGTGAACAAAATAACAAGATGAGAAAAACACAAGGCACCCAACCCACTCCCTCCTAAATACCCAAGAGAAGTTCTTATTCCTCCCAAAAAATTTCATCCCCATTTCACTTTCTCATACACATCCTAAGGACATTTCACTACCCAACAACATCATGAAATAACACATTCATTCAACACATAACACACAAAGAGAGAGAAGAAAACAAGGGTGGAGACCCTACCTTACCATAGAAAGAATCCACTCCACAAGAAAGTTCCTAAATCATCCAAGCTCAAGAAATTCCAAGAAATCTTCAACTCCAAAAAGCAAGCATTCCAAAATGAGAGAGCTGAAAACCAAGCAAGTATCCCCCAAAATGTCACAAAAATTTTAATAAATAGAAAAGAGGGAGAGGGAGATGATGTGGCTCTATGTAGGATGCCACATCATTTCTTCTCCACCCCACATCACCAAGGTCAAACCCAAACCCCAAAGCCTAATAAATTGGTGGTTGGGGAAAAGACCACCCTCTTACACACTCAACTGAACCCGCACCCCTTAAGGAAAAAATTAATTAACCATGTAAGAAAAGTGAAATTAATTTCCCATTTCCATCATTAAAACATAAAATATGACCTAAAATAAGTCTCTCACATCATAGGCTAGTCGGTTGGGTGGCTTTAAGAGGTGTGGGACAAGCTTAACTTGTCCCACAAGTTTCCAAAAAATCCTAGAAGGTAAAAATCTGAATTTCACAAGGAAGATTGAGTACACACTACCCCAAAACAAATTAAATTCATTCCAAGCTAACACACATTAAGGCTTGTTAGGTTGTGGAGCCTGTTTTCATGTGAGAAAGTGTTGAAGACTATACACTAAGAGTACTGTACACTTTCCATAGTTGTCTCACTGGGGTTTAGGGTTGGGCCGAGCCCTGAGCAGGGGTTCGGGGGCGCAGACCCCAAGAATTTTGTTTTGGCCTTAAAATGTGCCCGATATACCAGGAAACATTTTTTCTCGTATGGGTGGGATTTTGACCCATAGGTTTATTGAACGGTTTTGGCCCATGGTTTTGACCATGATTTTGTAAAATTTCTTAAGCAGTTGTCTACTTATATGGTTTTATACATATGGTAGGTATGATGTAACATTACAGATGTGTTTTGAATTCGAGTGTGAATTTTGTAGAGTTTGTTGAGCATAGCTCCAAATAGATCTGGGTATTGTATTGAGAGAGCAGTGGCTTGTAATAAAGTTTGAGCAAGTGATTCTTGGTGGACGTAGCCCAAATTGGGTGAACCACGTTAAATATTGTCTCTTTGTGTTGTGTTATTTCATTCTGCACTTTTATTTAAGATCAATAATATTTTCTGCATATTAATTTCTACTGTTGCAATTCTGTGAGGGATTATTTTGCATATTTTATTCCTTATTCCCTAACAATCAATATTAGATCCTGGTTTGGTTTGCTGAAGTGTTGAATCGCAGGGTAAGTTTTATCTTGAGTGGGAGCTATGGCAGATTATGGAAGATCAAGGGTTGATAAATTCAACAGGTATAATTTCAGTCTTTGGAAGATGCAAATGGAAGATTACCTTTATCAGAAGGATCTTTATATTCTACTGTCTAAGAAGGTGAACAAACCCTCAAGCATGATAGATGCGGAATGGGATTTTTTGGATAGGAAGACACTTGGGACAATCTGGCTATGTCTTGCATCTTCAGTATTATTTAATGTTTCAAAGGAAAAGACTAAAAAATAACTAATGGATACATTAGGGAAGGTGTACGAAAATCCTTCTGCCTCTAATAAGATTTTTTTAATGAAAAAGTTGTTTAATATGAATATGTCTGAGAATGGTTCAATAGCAGATCATTTAAATGATTTTAATAGAGTTGTAAATATGCTAGCTTCGGTTACAATATAATTTGATGAAGAAGTTAGGGATTTATTAATTTTGTGTTCGTTACCTGAGAGTTGGAACAAACCTGGTAATGAGCGGTAAACAACTTGATTCCAGCTAACTTGAAGTTGAAGTTTTGAGAATGTTGTAGGGGTGATTCTAAACGAGGAAATGCGAAGATTAAGCTCTCAGGAATCTTCTACTTTAGGGAATGCTTTGACAGTGAAAACTAGAGGGAGACAGAAGAATAAAGGAATCATGTCAAAAATCATAAGGATTGAGAAAGGTTAAAATCCAAAAGCAAGATGGTATGCTGGCACTTATGGAAAGTCTGGGCATGTAAAGAAGGACTGTTGGGAGCTTCGGGATAAGAAGAAATAATAAAAAGAAAACATAGGAGACAAATGTGGCAACAGGTAATGTATGCCAGGATGATTTGATTCTTTCTTTGCATAATATTGTTGAAGTCTTGGGTTTTAGATTCGGGGGCTTCTTTCCATGCCACTCCACATAGGACATTATTTTTTTGATTATGTTGAAGGGGATTTTGGGCATGTTTTTCTTAGTGATGATGAGCCTTGTAGCATAGTTAGAAAATGTTATGTTCAAAGTTAAGATGACAGAAAGGGAATACATGGCTATTGAAGGATGCCAGACATGTGGCTACATTAAGATAGAAATTTGATATCAACACGGGAAAATTTGAGAAGTGATGATTATAATGTGATATTTACAATAGACTCTTGGAAGGTTACTAAGGGTACTCTTGTAGTGGAAAGAGGTAAGAAGGTTGGAACCTTGTATTTAAAACTACTTGATAACACTAATTCTTTGTAATCTTGTGGCTTTAGACGGAGATACAAAATTGTGGCACTATAAGCTAGGTCATATGAGCCATAAGGGCATGAAGATAATAAAGAATAATTTGCTTGGATATATAGAAACAAATTTACAGTTATTTGAGAATTGCATATATATGGGAAACAAAAGTCGAGTAAGGTTTCTCAAGGTTGGACCTACAAAGAAAGAGAGTAAGTTAGAGTTGGTGAAATTTTGATGTATGTGAGGCCACCTCAGGTATCATCTCTTAGGGGTTAAAATTACTATGTTACTTTTATTTATGATGTAAAAAGGAATGTTTGGGTATATTGTATTAGAAACAAATCTGATATATTTGACACTTTTTTAAAAATGGAAAGCCTTGGTAGAGAATGAAATAAGATCTTAAGCTAAAATGTCTTAGGTCAGATAAGGGAGGGGAGTATTACAGTAATGAGTTTGATGATTATTGTTTTAATAATGGAATCCGCATGGGAAAAATATGGTTCCAGGAACTCCACAAGCAGAATGGGGGGCCAAAAAGGATGAACATGACAATAATGGAACGAGCTAGGAGCATGAGGTTACATGCAGGTCCACCTCTTTCTTTTTGGACAAGAATCAGATGAGCACAACTATGTACTTGATAAACAGAGGACCCTCAATTTCGTTAGATGGAGGCATACCTGAGGAGGCTTGGTCTGGTAAGAAAGTTGATTACTCATTTCTTAAAGTCTTTTTTGGATGTGAGGTGTTTTTTCATATTGACAAGGATGATAGGACCAAACTAGAGGATAAATCAGAAAAATGCACCTTCATTGGTTAAGGTGGTGATGACTTTAGATTTAAATGTTGGAGTATTAAGAATAAGAAAATCATTCGATCTAGGGATGTGGTCTTTAATGAAAAAGTTCATGTATAATAAATAGTTGCAGGAAAACAGGGAAGAATCCAAGAAAGAATATGCAGTAGATAGAGGATATTCTAGATGGGAGAGTGACACATGAATCGGTTTAGGAACCTACTCAACAGGTAACCCCAAACTCTTATATTGAGGAGGCCTTCTAGGGTAAGAAGAGAACTTGAACGTGTTTCTCCTTATATTTATTATTTATTACTCACTGATAGTGGAGATCCATAGATCTTTGATGAATGTAATGTAGGTAGATGTCAGGAAGAAGTGAGGAGCAATCCATGAATGAGGAGCATCAGGTCTTTCATGGAGAACCATACTTGGGATTTGGTGAAGCCACCCGAAGGAAAAAGAGCGTTAGTAGAACAAGTGGGTGTATCAGAGTTAAAGAGGAAGAAAGAGGAAATAAAAGATACAAGGTCCGGTTGGTGGTCAAGGGGTTTGCAGAGAAAAAAAGGTATAGATTTTGATGAGATTTTTTATCCTGTAGTAAAAATGATTTCTATTAGAACTATTCTTGGAATAGTTAGTAGCAGAAGACTTGCACTTAGAGTAGCTAGATGTAAAGATTGCATTTCTCCATGGTGATTTGGAATAGGATCTATATATGTAGCATCTAGAGGGATATGAGGTCGAAGGTAAAGAGGATATGGTGTGTAAAATGAAGAAGAGATTGATATGTACTTAAAGCAAACTCCACATCAATGGTATAAAAAATTTGATAGTTTCGTAATGGAGTAAGGTTATATTAGATGTTACGTTATGACCATTACATGTATACAAATAAATTTTAGGATGGCATTTATATTATCCTTGTGTTTGTATATGGATAACATGTTGGTTGCAGGTAAACACATGCAAGAAATAAAAGTACTCAAGAAACAGCTAAGTGAATCCTTTGATATGAAGAATTTGGGGGAAGCCAAACAAATCCTTGGTATGGGGATATCTAGGGATAGGAAGGAACGAAAGCTGAACTTTATCTCAGGAAGAGTACATTAAGAAGGTCTTGGAGAGGTTTAATATACAAGATGCTAAACTGGTTGGGACTCCTTTGGTAGGTCATTTTAAGTTATTTAAAGGAGTTAGTGTCCCAAGACAGAGCATGAGAGAAACCATATGTCCAAGGTACCTTACTCATCAATGATTCATAGTTTGATGTATGCCATGGTGTGCACTAGGCATGATATTGCACATGCAGTGGGAGAAGTGGGTATATTTATGCGTGATTTAGGAAAATATCATTAACAGGTAGTAAAGTGGATCCTTTGGTGCTTCGAGAGGGACCATGGGGACATTTTTTTGCTATAGTGGATCATACACGATTTTGTGTGGTTATGTAGATTCAGACATAACTATGAGATGTAGACAACAAGAGTGAGCGCATGACAGTGTTATATTTATACTATAGGTGGGGGCAACAATAAGTGAGTTGGATTTCATAACTACAGAAATCTGGTGGCTTTATCAACCATAGAGGCTGAGTATGTTGCTGTCACAAAGGCAAGCAAAGAGATGATTTAGTTACAACAATTACTTGAGGAGTTCGGGCATAAGTAGGAGGAAGGGAAGCTACATAGTGATAGTAAAATTGTTATTCACCTAGCTAAGAACTCTTACTTTCCACTCTAGGATAAAGCATATATAATTAAGGTACAATTTCATTAGGACAACTTTGGAGGAAGAGAAGTTGAAGATGGAAAAGATTCATACTAGTCAGAATCCTATAGACATGATGACCAAGGTGGTCACAACGAGAGAAACTAAAGCTTTGTTTAGCTTTGGTTGGTCTTCTTACGGATGACTAGTGAAGGATTGAGAAGCTTGCTCAAAGGAAAACTAGTCTCCAAGTGGGAGATTGTTAGGTTGTGGAGCCTGTTTTCATGTGAAATTTTTTTGATGACTATACACTAAAAGTACTGTACAGTTTCCATAGTTGTCTCACCAGGGTTCGGGGCCAGGATGGGTCCTGAGCGGTGGTTTGGGGGCAGTAGCCCCCGGTAGTAGGGGTTCGGGGGCGCAGCCCCCAAATAATTTTTTTTGGCCTTAAAACGTGCCCGATATACCAAGAAACGTGTTTTTCTCATATGGAAGTTATTTTGACCCATAGGTTTATGAGACGGTTTTGGCCCATGGTTTTGAGTACCCACTGGTATTGTAAAACTACTTAAGTAGTTTTCTATTTATATGATTTTGTGCATATGGTAGGGTATGATGTAACATTACAGATGTGTGTTGAGTTCAAGCTGTGAATTCTATGAGAGTTTGTTGAGCATAGCTCCAAATAGATCTGGGTATTGTATTGAGAGAAAGAGGTGGCTTATAATAAAAATATAAGAAAGTGATTCTTGGTGGATGTATAGCCCAAATTGGGTGAACCATGTTAAATATTGTCTCTTTGTGTTGTGTTCTATTATTCTTTGCAATTTTGTTTCAGATTTGTAATATTTTCTGCATATTAGTTTCTACTATTGTGATTCTATGAGGGATTATTCCACATATTTTATCCCTTATTCCCTAACAAGGCACCAAATCATATTTATTTCCCCCCCTTTTTTCACATCCTAATTAGCACTAGAAAAACTCTTTCAAATTAACTTAAGAGGGGTGCTAATTTTTTTTAATAAAAGTGACTCCACATGCAAATACAAATACAATAACTCAAAATTAAATAAAATCAATAAGAAAAAATTACAAACATTCCCAAGGTCACTTTTGAGATCACCCCCCAATGGGGACCTCCTAACAAACTACAACAACAAACAACATATGAATACACATGTTGCCATGGTGACCTATTACCAATACTCCATATTCTTTCATTGTTGGTCTTTTATCCCCCTTTGCTTTATTGTGTTGCGAACACCTGCAAAAGTCAAGACAATACCTTTTCGGCCTTGTGGCCATATTAATGACATTGAAATAGGCAAAATACATGCATATACATATAATCAATTATCATAACTAAACCGTCTCAAAATAAGTAATTTGCCATCTTTCACAATTTCAATTATTTCAATTTCATTACTTTATAAACAAGCAGCAATAAGATCACGACATCAAATATATCATCTAATTCTCAAAATAAATGCATCAGTCCTATTGGTGTTGAATTTGATCTCACCTCGTTTGTCCTTGAAATTATTCAATTTAGGGCATCTATCATGTTTTCTATCTCCCCATATTGATGCATGAAAACTATGTCCTACATTTGGTTTCCATGATCAGTCCCTTCCTTTAGTCGAGGATCACTTAAAGTCTAGAATTTGTTTTTCGTTCCTCTGTCCATGCAAAAAGATTTGTAACTTGGGCATAAAATCAATTTTTTTCCTTTCCTTCCATTCTTCCACAGTCACATTTTGTTTTACCTATCAATTTTTGTCCCAATATCTATGGAAACATGATTGGATGTAGCTCAGAAGATCATAATTCAACCTAATATCATTTCAAAATTCTGTCTTGAAAAAAGATTCATTTCCGGGCTCAAATGGTGATTTTTCTACATTTTACGGTTTGACGGGTGTGTTTTTCCCCGTCAAATTTACATCTCAGCATCTGTGGAAATGTGGCATTTTCTGGTTAGATGTGGCTCAGTGGGGAACTTTGAAAACTCTAAGGCCCGATTCAATTCAAACCTTGTCCATGTGGAGGGCCGGCGATCATTTGAAAATCCGCCTTTTGGTTTGACCTTGGAGTTGTGTCAGGGAGACACGAGGAGGTTTCCGTTGCCTTGCCCAAACTTAGAAATTTTTTTAAGTGGTCGGTGCAGCTTTGGTGGACTGTGGACACGTGGAGGGCCGGTGTTCATTTGAGGATCCACCTCAGGGTCTCACCTTAACAGTTACGCCGAGGAGACACATGGAGGCTTCCGCCGGCTCCGCTCTATACTTAAAATTTTCAAAGTAATTTTCTAAGGCCTAGGACACGTGGAGGGACCATGCCTGTTTGGGTACTGGACCCTAAATTTGATTTTGAAGAAGCACTAAGAGGACACTTGGAGGCTTCCGCTAACTATACCCTTGCTTGGACTTTTCAACAGCCAAGGAAAACTATCTCGGACCCTAGACACATGGTGCCTTCCACTGATCCTTCAACATTTTTAACAACTTTGCCGGACTGAGACACGTGGTGAGATCGCACTTGTTTGGGGTCTCCACTTTTGGGGATCATCTCAAAGTGCACCATTGAGACACGTGGAGGCTTCTGCTGGATCCTTTTTTTCTGAGACTTTTTCAAAGGCTAAAAGGCATTTTTTTGGCCCCAGGGCACATGGAAGGATGCGCTTGTCTTGAAACTTTCCCTTGTACTTATCCTTTGCAGTTGTGCCAAGAAAACACGTGGACGGCTATAATATAAAGTTGAAAAGGGGTAGAATCAATGGTTGTTGTGCATTGTGTCTGTTTGTTTGCCATTTTTTGCTCCAAGACTCCTAGAGATGCGAATATGCATTGTTTTTCTTCATGTTTGGTGAAATTCCTTGTTGTTTTTGTCTGCAAAGTACCATTGAATGGATTTAAAAATGAATTTGTGATTCCAAGGATTGTTAAGGTTGATATTTTGAAATTGGAATTGCTTGGGCACATGGAAAAATGTGAATCACCAAAGAATATGGATGTGGGGAAGATTATAGAGGAAAGAGAGGGAAAATGATGAAATGATGGAGGTTATAGGCACAAAAGATGAAAAGGTGTTTCCTCGAGAGTGAAAAGGATTACCTGTCAGATCTAGCTATATAGAGCCTCCGGAGAATGATTAAAATGGGGATTTCTCACATGACATAATCAAAATTATTAAAAGGACTGTCAAAAAGGTTGTGGCATGGCATCCTAGTCATTAGTTGAGGGACTGAGAAATGTGATCAGTTCATAATTGGTCCACCTAGTAGCTTTTGGATGTGAATTTGTTAAACGTCACTTTCTGAGGCAAATTGGTAACAAGCAAAGGTCCCTCGAATATTCTTCTTTTTGGGTAGGAAAATTTGGGATAAGTGAGCAAGTGAAATGTATAAATGCAATGAGAATACTCTTGCAAATGGTTGGGGGTTGAATTCTTAAGAAAAATTTGAGAGAGCTCGTCTTCCTGAGAGACCAATTTGAGATACCTAGTTAATTTCTTCTATGTTAGATTTTCTATCATGTCAAGTTGGTTGCAGATGTATAGCCATTGACAAGCTCTGAGATTTCTCTGGAATATTTCCCCTACTGATGAATCTAATCAATTTTGAGTTAATTTGTGTCAATCTTGGAGCAATTTGTGTCTGCTTTGTTTCAGAATGTCTGTAAGTAGTTTTCCTTATTCCTATTTTAATCTTGTGTTAAAGTCCCTCCAAATCACATAGGATCTCGTCCATGTGAAAATTTAGTGTCATTTCCAATTTCATTTCAAGAAGAGCCTTCATCCTGTGATGAGATAAAGAAATTTAAAATCACTTCACAATCATTTGTTGATAAATATTGTCTATAAGCCTTCGAGTGTATCTTAAGCGTGAGAAACTAGGGGTATTTGATGTTTTATTAAGTCTTTAGCTCCAGATTTCATGTTAAATTCTTGGAGATTGTGTGAAACCATGTTGATCTGGGCCTCCATTGAAGAACACCTTCTGGTTGAAGGAATATCTTAGCTATTCTAAAGCTTTCTATCATTTAGCTTTCCAATTGATGTGAAGTCTCTCAAAGATCTGGTATAATCAACTTTATCCTACTTAATCTCCCACAAAAATTATTCAAAAACCATGAATCCATCCTGAACTACCCCTATTTTTCCCTATATATCCACAAAGGAACAAAATCTATTTACTAAAATATGTAGAACAATCAGGATTTCATAATGTCTTCAGTAACCTTAGCCTTGTTTTGAAAGTATCTCCATCTTTTAGAAGTGACAACTCTTGAGAGTTAAATTATGGAGTATTGATCATACTTTCCCAAGGTTTTCTTCATAAAATTTGTGCAAAAGAAGGATATCTCCATCTCCTTCATTAAACAGAGGTTACACTACAGGTCCTCTCACCCTAATTGAAAGGCACAACCTATGGTAGTGAGGATAGGTCAAATTCTCTTGAAGGTGTTATCCAACTCTCCACAAATCTGAGTGATAAAGGGCTAGTTAGATCTCATCCCCATCTACAAAATGACATACATTATGATTAATTTGTCTCTAAGCTCCATGTCAAATATGTGATGCTGCTCAGCTTGAAAAGGAGAACAAATTTGGATACCAACAATCATGGCACCGTTGTCGGGGATGTGATTTGTGTTACCGGGGATGATTTGTTGATTTGCAACACTTGGTGCCATTTTTGTTGATTTGTTTCAGATCCATTTGGCCCATCAACAACACTCGTGGCGCCGCTGCCAAGGATTCTTTAAAGTATTTTACAAATTCAGTATATACAAACCCTAGTAATGTTTCTTACAAATTTTAAAGTGCAAATACATTACTGAAACATCATTCTCTATTCAGATCTATAAGAATTGTTCAAAACTTTATAAGTTCTGAGTGCAATATTTCCAGCTTATATAGTTATTGCACTAAATTTGGTATCATCATTGATAAATTTGGGTATAAGAAGAGAAGATCTTATAAGCTTTGCATGAACCTAGTATTGACAAACTTTTGATAGGTATTTCATAGTGCATCCACACAAACTAAGGTGAAAATCCTTAGTGGCGACTCCGTGTTGTTTAAATTCTTAATAAATACCAGTGTCTTAACATATATCAAGTAAGATTTGTTATTAATCTCTACAAAGCTGGAAGGAAGAAGATATTTCTTTGCCAAGGACCCTAGTAGAAGGTTGTTTTTAGAGTTGGGAAAGTCTAATTCAGAAGGAAGAAGAATTTGGAAGGTTATTGGAGATCAAGCATCAAGAAAAGAGATCTCCATTGGTGAAACTGATCAGCCTGTGATTAAAGATTGCAATACTTCCTCAAGTTATTCTAAATCAGATAGTCTCTTTGTTGAATTGAATTCTCCATCTGGAGAGGGTCCTTCTTTTGTCTTTGAAAATTTTCCTTCTCAATCTACCCCTGTATTTTCCAAATCTAATAGATTTTTCCAAGAAATAGAGTGTTTAGAGAACATCCATTATGAGAATTGTATTCATGTACCACACAGACCCATCACTCCCCATCATTTTGTTTCTCTTGTAAGATCACCTCCTCAAAATAATATGGCTCAGCCTCCACCCAGACCTCCATTTGTTGTTAATACTTTTGGTCCCATCAATTTTAGAGGTATGGCTGGTTATCCAAATGTTGTGCCACAAGATGTAAGAAATAGATTGCCTAAGTTTCAAGGAAATAATGCAATCACTGGTGATCAGCACTTGAAGCTCTTTGTCAATATGATGGAGGAATTTGAAATAGAATTTGAGGATGTGTACATTAAATTGTTTATCCATACTCTAGAAGAAGATGCAAGGGACTGGTATAAATCTTTGCTAGATAATTCCATTGATTCTTGGACAGAGATGAAGAATGATTTTAGATTGCAGTATGGAGATAAAACAGACCCTAGGTTTCTTTTATCAGAATTTGAAAATATAAAAAATAATCCTAATGAATCAGTGCATGATTTCAATACAAGATTTAACAAAACATTGAGAAGACTGCCTGTTAATTTGAGGCCATGTGATGAATCATGTCTGATAAAGTATTCAGATGCATTTGATAAGAAAGTTGCTTACTATTTGAGGGATAAGAACCCTAGAACTTTGAGGTAGGCCTTTACCATGGCTCTGCAAATTGAGAACAACATTAAAGTAGTTGGAAAACCTCCTAAGAGGGAGGGTGTTAAACTGATCAACCCAGAGAAGCCTCAATCAAGTAAGGTTGTGGATCTTAAGGAAGTTGTAAAGACTTTGGCCAGGGTTGTCAAAAAAATCTCTTACAAGCTAGCTAGGGCAGAGAAAGGAATTGGACAAGGTTCTCAAGGTCAGCATAGGCAACAAGGACAAGACAGATTTGCAAATCATCCTAGAAATGATCAGAGATCTGATGACAGAGGTAAAGGACCCATGGGAGCTAGACAACCCCAAGCTAGGGAAAATAGAGTAGTGTCTGATCCTCTAAATGCCAGAGTTATTGTTGTTGTTGAAGAGACAAATGAAATTGATTGGTGTGACAATGTTTCTTACCCCACCCGCCATGTGAAGTAGATCAAAAGTTGAAGAAGCTGATGATGATGATAACACTGATGATGATGGATGTATGATGGATTGCTCTACAAGCTCACAGCAAGGAGTAACTTCAACTGAAGTAATAAGTGTAAGAATTGCTAAAGTTTTTGGGATTGCATTCACTGGTATTACCTCTTTCCTCCCTCTCATACTTTAGAAATAGATATGGTACAAGATTTTGAATTCCTAATAATGATTTTGAGTACCTAAGAGCTCTAATGATTAAGAAGTATGATGGAGGAATCCCATCAAAAGAGGATAGACAGTTGTTAATGAATGTTGTGGTTGGCCATGAAAAAGAGTATAATACCAGGAGCAAAGTTTTCAAAGGGGTAGGGCCTCAAGCCAAACCAAAAATTCCAGTGCTTACCAGTATCCCTAAGGAAACTCCTAAAAAGGATGCATCTGGAAAAGGCTTGGTCACCCCAAATAAAACTTGTGTCCCTCCCCATGCTCAAACTATAAAAAATCTTGTGCCATCAGATGAATTTGTAAACCTTCCTCCTAACACTACATTACCCAAATATGTTCCTTGTGACATAGCCCAAATCTTGAGTCAAATCAAGATTTATGTTCCTATTTTTGAATTGCTTAGAATCCCTGAGAATAGGAACAAAGCATTAGAATATTTGGGATTTATAGAAGAAAATCTCAGCCAGGGTAAAAATGTAAATAGTGTAGAGGTTCCTCCTACCATTGTAGAGTTGAAAAAATCCCAAGTACTGGAAGAACTAGGTGAACCACCTGAAGTTTACTTGGGAACATCTTTGGTTGAGTCTCAATTAAATGTTGATCCATTTTTTACAACATTGATTATTAAGGACAGACTGCTGCACAATTGTATGTTTGATTCTAGAGCATCATGCAATGTTATGCCTCTAGAGGTCATGAATGAATTGAAAATTAAAGTGACAACAACTTATGGCAAGTGTACTACAATGGATTCTAGAGAGGTGCCAGTTGTAGGATGTGTAAAAGGTTTGGTGGTACAACTTGCAGCTTATCTGGGTAAGAACTTGAAACTTGATGTTGTTATTGTTGATTGCCCTGCCAAATGGGGCATGTTGTTATCAAGAAAGTGGGCTGCAAGTGTTGGTGGAAGTGTTCAGATGGACATGTCTTATGCCACCATACCAATTGAGGGAAGCCTTGTGAAGTTACCTGGTGAAAAGAAAATGTTATATCTTATTGAGGACCCCAACAATGCTTCTTATGAAGTATTGCATGCAGATATTGATATTGATAACTCTGTGAGCTATGTTGCTTTCAAGGAATATGAAATTGATCAATGCAGGTATCATGAGCAGGATGATTTTCCTGAGACTTTGATGTTTGATGCAGCCTCAAAATATGTTAAAAAACTTGACCCAGGCACAAAGGATAAGCCTAAAAAAATGTGGTCAGATAGCGACTTGGATGGAAAAGAGAGACAATCATATGACCAGTTGTTAAAGACATATCAGAACTACTTAGCATGGTCATATCCAGAATGGAAGGCACTTGAAGATTTTCCTTGATTGTTTTCTTTGAATCAGGATGCTCACCATTGTACAGTGTATAGTCTTCTGGTTTCTTTCTACTTTCGTGTTTTCCTATTTTGTTTCATCCTGGTCCTTGGCGGCCATTTTGTTGGTTTCTCAGTTCATCCTTGGGGGAGTTGGTTATTATTGTTCTTCTCTGCAAGCTTATTCTTTGACTCCATTTCCCAATGGTTTTTTTTTGGCACTTGGTCTTCTATTTTTTCTTGTGGCACTCACAGGGAGTGCCCATCCTTGAGTCAGATCCGATGTTGGTGCTCAATTTGATCTTTCCCTGTTTGTCCTTGAAATTCTTCAATTTGGGGCTCTGTTGTCTTTTCTATCTCCCCATATTGATGCATGAAAACTCTTTCCTCCATTGGTTACCAATCAGTCCCTTCCTTTGGTCGAGGATAACTTAAAATCAATTTTTTTTTCATTCCTCTGTCCATGTGAAAAGATTTGTAACTTGGGCATAAAATCAGGTTTTTTCCCTTCCTTCCATTTTTCCATAGTCACATTTTGTTTTCCCTATCAATTTTTCTCCCAAGTATCTATGGAAATGTGATTGGATGTGGCTCAGAGGATCATATTTGGGCCTTATATCATTTCCAAATTCTCTCCTTGAAAGAAAGATTCATTTCCAGGCGTCAAATGGTGATTTTCCTACATTTTACGGTTTGATGGGTGTGTTTTTCCCCGTCAAATTTACATCTCAGCATCTGTGGAAACGTGGCCCTTTCTGGTTGGATGCGGCTCAGTGGGGCACTTTGAAAACTCTAAGGCCCGATTCAACTCAAATACTTGTCCACGTGGAGGGTCGGCAGCTCATCTGAAAATTTCACCTTTTGGTTTAACCTTGGAGTTGTGTTGGGGAGACACGTGGAGGTTTTCGCTGCCTTGCCTAGACTTAGACAATTTTTTCATGTAGCCGGTGCAACTTTGGCAGACCATGGACATGTGGAGGGCTGATGCTCATTTGAGGATCTGCCTCAGGGTCCCACCTTAACAATTGTGACAGGGAGACACGTGGAGGCTTTCGCCAGCTCCACTCTATACTTAAACTTTTCAAAGCAATTTTGAAAGGCCTGGGACACGTGGAGGGACCACACCTGTTTGGGGACCGACCCCTAAATTTTATTTTGAAGAAGTGCCAAGAGGACACTTGGAGGCTTCCACTCACTCTACCCTTGCTTGGACTTTTCAACGGCCAAGGAAAACTATCTCGGACCCTAGACACATGGCACCTTCCACTGATCCTTCAAATTTTTTAACAACTCTTCCAGACTGAGACACATGGTGAGCCCACACTTTTTTGGGGTCTCTGCTTTTGGGGACCATCTCAAAGTGTGCCATTGAGACACGTGGAGGCTTCCGCTAGCTCCTTTTTTACTAAGACTTTTTCAAAGGCCAAAAGGCATTTTTCTTGGGCCCAGGGCACGTGGAAGGCCCACGCTTGTTTGGAAACTTTCCCCTATACTTCTCCTTTGTAGTTGCGCCAAGGAAACACATGGATGACTATAATATAAAGTAGAGAAGGGGCAGAATCAACGGTTGTTGTGCATTGTGTCTATTTTTCTACCATTTTTTCTCCAAGACTCCTTGGAGATGCGAATACGCACTGTTTTTCATCATTTTTTGATGAAATTCCTTGTCATTTTTGTCTGCAAAGTGCCATTGAATGGATTCAGAAACTTAATTTGTGAGTCCAAGGATTGTTAAGGTCGATATTTTGAAGTTGGAATTGACTCGGGCACTTACATAAATGGGAATTACCAAAGAAGATGGATGTGGGATAGAGTTGTAGAGGAAAGAGAGGGAAAAGGATGAAATGATGGAGGTTGCAGGTGCAAAAGATGAAAAAGGTGTTGCCTCAAGAATGAAAAGGATTACCTGTCAGATCCAGCTGTACAGAGCCTCCAGAAAATGATTAAAATGGGGATTTCTCACATGAAAGAATCAGAATGATTAAAAGGATAGTCAAAAAGGTTGTGGCATGGCATCCTAGTCATTAGTCGAGGGTCTGAGAAATGTGATCAGTTCATAATTGGTCCACCTGGCAGCTTTCGGATGTGAATTTGTTAAACGTCACTTTCTGAGGAAAATTGGTAACAAGCAAAGGTCCCTCAAATATTCTTCTTTTTTGGGGGGGAAATTTGGGATGAGTGAGCAAGTGAAATGTATAAATGTAATGAGAATACTCTTGCAAAGGGTCAGGGGTTGAATTCTTAAGAGAAAATTTGAGAGAGCTCGTCTTCCTGAGAGACCAATCCGAGATACCTGGTTAATTTCTTCTGTGTTAGATTTTCTATCATGTCAAGTTGGTTGCAGATGTATAGCCATTGACAAGCATTGAGATTTCTCTAGAAGCTTTCCCCTGCTGATGAATCTAATCAATTTTGAGTTAATTTGTGTCAATCTTGGAGCAATTTGTGTCTGCTTTGTTTCAGAATGTCTGCAAGTAGTTTTTCTTATTCCTATTGCAATCTTGTGTTAAAGTCCCTCTGAATCACACAGGATCTCATCCCTATGATAGTTTAGTGGCATTTGCAATTTCATTTCAAGAAGATCCTTCATCCTGTGATGAGATAAACAAATTTAAAATCACTTCACTGTCATTTGTTGATAAATATTGTCTATAATCCTTTTGAGTGTATCTTTGGCGTGAGGAACTAGGGGTATTTGATGTTTTATTGAGTCTTTAGCTCAGCCTTCATGTTAGATTCTCAAATATTGTGTGAAACCATGCTGATCTGGGCCTCCATTGAAGCACACCTTCTGGTTGAAGGAATATCTTAGCTATTCCAAAGCTTTCTGTCATTTAGCTTTCCAATTGTTGTGAAGTCTCTCAAAGATCTTGTATAATCAACTTTATCCTACTTAATCTCCCACCAAAATTATTCAAAAACCATGAATCCATCCTAAACTACCCCTGTTTTCCCTGTATATCCACAAAGGAACAAAATCTATTTACTAAAATATGTAGAACAATCAGGATTTCATAATGTCTTCAGTAACCTTAGCCTTGTTTTGAAAGTATCTCCATCTTTTAGAAGTGACAACTCTTGAGAGTTAAATTATGGAGTATTGATCATAATTTCCCAAGGTTTTCTTCATAAAATTTGTGCAAAAGAAGGATATCTCCATCTCCTTCATCAAACAGAGGTTACACTATGGGTCCTCTCACCCTGGTCGAAAGACACGACCTAAAGTAGTGAGGATAGGTCAAATCCTCTTGAAGGTGTTATCCATCTCTCCACAAATCTGAGTGATAAAGGGCCAGTTAGATCTCATCCCTAGCTACAAAATGACATACATTATGATCTATCTATCTCTAAGCTCCATGTCAAATCTAGTGTTGCTTCTTAGCTTGAAAAGGAGAATAAATTTGGATACCAACACTAGAACTATTGCACCCAACGAACCATGTTTTTTGTTATCCACTCTTGTGCGCTATTTGTACGTTATTGCTATGGTGAACTGTGACCAAATGATCCCATTGACGCAAACTGCCATTTGATTGTAATCAACACACTAAATTATAGTGCAAATTTTGGAGAGTGTAATATTGTTCCGGTGTGGTCATTTCCAAGAATCTCTCCTTCCTTCATACCTTCATTGGTTTATCTCTTCATATGGATATCTCTAAATGTATCAGGAGTTCCTACACCTTTTAATTAAATTCTAATGGAGATTTAAAATCATATTGGTTTTGTGAAGTAAAGGGTTATACCATGATACCATGGGCATTCCTTTAGAGATGGCATAAACCTAATGATGTAACTCCTCAAATATCTAAATGTCTTCCAATGAAAAATATCGTTGCAATGAATATCTTAGGTTTCCTTTGTTTTTCTGTCTTGAGCCTAACATGAGAACCTCCACATCAAAACTTCCTTGACGCCTAATGAAGCACCTGGAAAATTCCAATCGAATGAGATGTTTGGTGAAGATGGGCCAAGATGACATGGGATCACATGAGTTGGAAAACAAACTTCTAGGAATAACGTTAAATCCTAGTGACTTTAATGAATGCCTAAGGCCTTCTTCTTAAAAAATTTCCATGCTAGATTGATTCTAAAGGAACCCATAAAGTGGAGAAGAATGACTCTCAGCTTGATCTTGCAATTCTTTCAAAGTTAGGTCCTGAATACCTTGTCTTCATTTCAACCTGACCATGCCATGAAATCCGCCTTGGGCATCTACTTCGAAAATGCTAGCCTCATTTGATACCTTTTCATCCCAACTCATTTGAGAATAGGACAAACTAATTTAAATGAACTCTAAAGAGAAAGTCACATGCCCATATCTCATGGCGAACATAAGGGCAAGAAAAATGAAAATCCAAGAAAGAAACAAAGGATTCAACCCTAGAAAGAAACCAATACCAACTAAGCTGGAAAGCTAAACCTAACACTAATAGTTTGACTTCTGAAAAACTATTCTTCCATAGGAAATGTGTAAAGTGCTCCTATTATAAATATTATGGTCCATGAAGATCATCTTAATGCATTCAGAAAAAAATTGATCACTTAAATTAGTTACTTGAGAAAAATGCATTAGTTCATGGAATAATTCATGTTGACTAAGGCCCAAGATCTTCGGTTTAAAATGAGACTTGTTTCTGGTTTAGTGACAAAGCCTTGTGGAGTCTGAGTGACACCATGTTGATTACCTCATACATTTCAAACGTAAATATATCCCAAGCATGGTTCATCTCACCTTGTCCTTCATAATTATTATTCTTTAGTTTTCCATGCAGATGTAATGAATTTAAATCCCTTGATTTATCAACATGACTATTTTATATAAATTTGATTTTGATGAAAAACAATAAAATGTCATCTAGCACTTATGGGTAATCCAAAGAGCACTTGACATTATGGTAGCATAAACTTAAACCCTACTTGCATAAATGATCTTGAAAAAATTCATAACCATATAAGATAGTTGTGACACCCTTTAATTGACAAAAATGAGCATATTTCTCCATCGTCAACCCAATGAGCAACTGTCTCCATTGTTAAAAGCTATTAAGGATAAAATACTCAAATACCTATAAAAAAGGGGTCCTAAACCCATAAAATGGATTGACAAAGTCTTCCTTCGTGCCTCCCTTGTTATGGGGAGAGTTGCATTATAGCCATTAGTTTGACTCTAATCGACCATTTATACTCTCTTTGTTGCTTCTCTAGGAAATTGACTGGTACCCTCATTTTAGTAAAGGGCTTTTGAGAAGGTATTAAAACTGAAAGGTTAGGTTTTGGTATCGAATCACCATATGGTCCTTAAGCAAAAACAAGTTTATGCACCTTTGAAAGCCTTTAGTATTTTTACTAGACAGTTGTTTGTAACATTTTGTTTAGGGAAGAACACTCTTCTAGATAGTTTGGCTAAAGGCATTTTGTAGGCCTCGATACAGCAATGATTTACTGAGGTCAAGTTGGACCAACTATGACCAATGGCTCTAGAAAATCCATCACCGGCTTTGTAGCTCGTTCACCAATTTCAAGTTCCGTTGACTCTGATGAATTTGCCATATATATAAGGGTACATCACTTAATATTCACGTGGAGGGTCCATCGATCGAAATTATTTTAATAGATGAATTTTCTTAGCCCTTGAGCTAAATTTTGGTATTGTAACAACCTGCCCAAATACAACTGGTGGATCTGTAAACCTAGCCGTCAATTGTAAACCATTCATCAATTTTGAATTTTGTCATTTCCAGTGAATTATTAGTATATAGGAGGACACCTAGAAATTAAACTATTGTGTATTTATAACACCTGCTAAAATGACCACTCGAGACCCTAAGAACAACCTAGGTTTAGATAGAAAAAAATTATGGAATATTTGTGTTTTGAAAAGCATGACCACTACCAGGCTTCAAGTAATAGTTTCTACGCAAAGATCCTAAGTCCATTATAATTTACTAAATGAAATTTTCTCGTTGTAACCAACATTGGAGATACACAAGTTGTAATCAAAATTAAAGAGCATAATTAATCCAAGTATATATTTAATTTCTTTTAGGTGTTAATTTAATTCTCTTCTTGTTTTGAATTGAATTAAAATTATAGTTAAATATTCCATGCTTGGATTAATTTTAGAGGGTCCACCTAAGGGGGGCCAAAGAAATTAAATACCCAAGGTATTTAATTCCACCAAGTCTAAACAATAACAAGGTTATTATTTTCATGGGATATATAAATTACTATTCTCTTATCCCATTCTAATGTGACCTCTTAAAATGTCAACCCATGCTTTAGAATTATACATTTAAGTAAAAAAGGGGTAATTTCCCACTTACCCACTCTTAGACTCATCTTTGCACTTTAACCATATTTTTCACATATATAATGCACTTAAGGTTTACTGATAACATTTTCATTAGATAGTAAATTTCTTCCCCTTTCCAATGATATAAATAAGTCCTCCTATCTCTTCATATTTCTTGAGTTACAGGTTGGCGGGCTTGGGAAGGAAACTTTTCCCAAAGGCGGGCTTACAAGCCTTGGGAAGAAAATTTTCCAGAAGGGTGGGCCATCAGATGGCCTGGGGAAGAAATTCCATTTTCCCAAGCCACAAGGGAAACGTGGCACGTTTTTAACCCAACGTGAGAAGGTGAGTTGTCAGAGATAATTTGGATTTTAACTCTTTTTTTTTAAAGGGAAATTTTTTTCAAAAACCCCCTCACCTCAGCTGATGCCCAAGGACACCATGTGTCCTGCCCAAAATTTCATGCGGGGAAACAAAATTTTGTTCTTAAAACTCAGAAATACTTAGATTTTGTGTTAAAAAGTGTGAAATCCAAATATAATCTTTTTCTCCATCGATGCCTAGCGAAGCCATGTGTCAGTCCAACAATGACCTGCGGCAAGGTGGGCCAGCGGGGAAACTTGGGAATTTTTGCAAATTTTTTTCCATAGGTGATAAGGTCTAAAAAATAAGTACACGTCCACTGATGCCAAGTGAAGCCACATGTCAGACCCACAAGTGACAGGCAGGGAAGAGGACGAGGAGACTTAATATTTTTCACCCTTTATTTTCAAAAGGTAAAATTTGAGGGTTCAGGCCCGCGATTTACCATGGAAGTATATTTTTTGTTTCTCGAAGGATGCAAGGCTATGGGGCCATGGATTACTATTTTTAAATTTTTGATTTTTTGCAAAAAGCAAGGGTTTTAATTAACTGCTTAGGTAATCTTCAAATATACATGGATAGTGTAAAAGTGTAGCCCTAGGCGGGTCCGATAAATAATGCTATTATCAAAAATGGGCTAAGTGAAATTTGTAAATCACAAAACTTCATAAGGACATAACTTTCAACTGGAAGCTTGGATTAGGGAAAATTAATAATTTATTGAAAAGGGCCTCGAACTCCTCTTTGCATAGGAACATACAAGAAATAATTTTTGACAAATTGAAGTGGGTGAATTTGAAAAAAACATCTTTCCTACCATTAATCAGCATGAATTGGATGATTTTAACTTAATGGAATTAATTCAATCAGTCATTCTTTCTTCCTCAACATGCACAAAGGATAAGAATGATTAATAACTGGTCAGATAACACTTTGGACTGGAATTTTAGAAAAACAACCATATGACCAGAACGTCCAAAGACATATTAGAAATACTTAGCAAGGTCATAGTTGGCACAATGGAAGGCACTTGAAAATTAACCTTGATCTACTAGCTTCCATCTGAAGGTGTAGGGTGCTCAAAATAGTCTCACCCCAGTGTATAGTCCTTTCTGGTTATATCAATTTGCAGCCTCTGATTATTTTCTTTTAGTTCCTTGTTAGTGCCTAGTGGTGGCCGTTTTTGTTGGTTTCTCAGTTTGTTCCTTCAAGCTTGTTCTTGACTCTGTGGCCCAATATATTTTTAGAAAATGGGATTCTCTGTTGTTCTTGTGGAACTCGCATGGAGTTCTTTGTCCCCGAGTTGGAAACAATGTTGGTGCTCAATTTGGGTCTCATCATTCTATGTTTGTCTAAAAACTTAGGTTATCCCATATTTTCCCCTCTCCACGGTCGGGATTTGTCTTCCTTTTCCTTTATGCCCTAAATACATGAAGAATTTATCTTCATTTGTATGTTGTTGAAAGATCCCTCTCCATGGTTGTGGATCACATTTGGGCCTTATATCATTTCTAAATTCTTTTTCCTTAAAGAAAAATTCATCTTTGGGTATAAATGGTGATTTCACTGCATTTTACAATTTGACATGTGTGTTTTCCCTATCAAATTTATATCTCAGCATCTATGAAAATGTGGTCCTTTTTTATTGGATGTAGATCGGTAGGGAATTTTGAAAATCTAAGGCCCGCTTCAACTCAAGTCTTGTCCATGTGAAGGGTCTGCGCTCATTTGAAAATTCACCTCTTGGTTTGAACTTTGGAGTTATGCCAGGGAGACACGTGGAGGTTTCCGCTGGCCCTTCCCAAGCTTAGACATTTTTTCATGTGGTCCATGCAAATTTTTCAGACCATGGACACATGGAGGGCCGATGCTCATTTGAGGATCTGCCTCTGGGTCCTACCTTAGTAGTTGCACCAAGGAGACACGTGGTGAGCCTGCGCTTGTTCAGGGTCTCCACTTTTGGGCACCATCTGAAAATTACACCAAGGAGACATGTGGAGGCTTCCACCAGCTCCTCTCTATACTTAAAATTTTCAAGAAACTTTCTAAGACCTAGGACACGTGGAGGGCCCGTGCCTATCTAAGGACCTACCCCTAAATTTTATTTTTCAAAGAGAGCCATGAAGACACGTGGAAGTTTCTACTCACTTTGCCCTTGCTTGAACTTTTCAATGACCAAGGAAAACTGTCTCAGACCCTAGAAACATGGCGCCTTCTGCTGGTCCTTAAAATTTTTCAACAACTCTGCCAGATTGAGACACGTGGTGAGCTCGCGCTTGTTTAGGGTTTCTACTTTTGGGCACCATATCAAAAGTGTGCCAGTGAGACACGTGGAGGATTTCACTGGATCCTTTTATACTGAGACTTTTCAAAGGCCAAAATGTGTTTTGCTTGGGCCTAGGGCACGTGGCAGGCCCGCGCTTGTTTAGAAACTTGCCTGTATACTTAACCTTTGTAGTTGTGCCAAGGAAACACGTGGATGAATCTGATATAAAGTTGAGAAAGGGGAAAATCGATGGTTGTTGTGCATTGCATATGATTTTGTCGGAATTTTTTTCTCCAAGACTCCTGGAGATGCAAATACACATTGTTTTTCATAATTTTCTGATGAAACCCCTTGTCAGTTTTGTCTACAAAGTGCAACTGAATGGATTTAAATTTTAATCTGTGAGTCCACGAAATGTAAAGTTGGAATTTCTCGGGCACTTGCAAAAATGCAAATTACTAGAGAAGCCGGATGAAGAGCAAAGTTATAGAGGAAAGAATGAGAAAATGATGAAATGATGGAGGTTGTAGGTGTAAAAGATGAAAAATGTGTTGCCTCAAGGATGAAAAGGATTTCTTGTCAGATCCAACTATACAGAGCCACCAAAAAATTATTAAAACTGGGATTTCTCGCATGAAATAATAAAAAGAATGATTAGAAGGACTGTCAAAAAGTTGTGGCATGACATCCCAGTCATTAGTTGAGGGTCTGAGAAATGTGATCAACTCATGATTCATCCACTTGACAGATCTCGGGTATGAATTTGTTAAACGTCACTTTCTGAGGCAAATTGGTATCAAGAAAAGGATTCCTCTAATATTATTCTTTTTGTGGGGAAAATTTGGGATGAGTGAGTGACTGAATTGTATAAATGCAATGAGAATACTCTTGCAAAGGGTCGGGGGTTGAATTTTTAAGAGAAAATTTGAGAAATCCCATCTTCCTGAGAGACCATATGAGAAAACTGTTAGTCTCCTATGTTTTAGATTTCAATCACGTTAAGTTAGTTGCAAGTTTATAGCCATTGACAAGCTCAGAGACTGTTCAAAAAAATTTCCCCCATTGATGAATCTAATCTTCTTCAAGTTAATCTGTGTTAATCTTGGGCCAATTTGTGCCTGCTTTATTTCAGAATTTCTGCAAGTAGTTTTCTTGTTCCTATTGCAATCTTGTGTTAAACTCCCTCCAAATCAGATAAGATCTCATCCCTGTGATAGTTTTGTCGCATTTGCAATTTCATTATGAGAAGAGCCTTCATCTTGTAATGAGATAAAAAAATTAAAATCACTTCACTTTCATTTGTTGATAAATATTGTCTGTAAGCCTTTAAGTGTATCTTAGGCATGAGGAACCAAGGGTCTTTGATGTTTAATTGACTCTTTCACTCGAGCCTTCGTGTTAAATTCTTGGAGATTGTGTGAAACCATGTAAATTTGGGCCTCCATTAATGCACACCTTGTGGTTTAAGGAATATTTTAGATGTTATGAAGAATTCTGTGATTTAATTTTCGAATTGTTATGAAGTGTCTCAAAGATATGGAAAAATCAAGTTTATCCTTCTTAATCTCCCACCACAATTATTAAAAAACAATGAATCCCATCTAAACTACCCATGTTTTCCCTGTATGTCCACAAATGAATAAATTCTACTACCAAAATATGCAGAAGAAATCAGGATTCCATAGTGTCTTTAGTAACCTTAGCCCTGTCTATAAAATATCACCATTCTTTAGAAGTGACAACTCATGAGAGTTAAATTGTGGTGCATTGATCATATTTTCTCAGGGTCTCCTTTCAGATTTGTGTAAATAAGGATATCTTCATTCTCCTTCATTGACAGAGGTTACCAAACGGGTCCTCTCACCCTAGTTGAAAGACATGGCTTAAAGTAGCGAGGATAGATAAAATCCTTAATGAAGGTGTTATCCATTTCTCTAATGCCTGCGTGATAAAGACTCGGATGAATCCCCTCCTCGGCTATAAAATGATTCATAATATGATCTGTCTGTCTCTCAGTGTCTTGCTAAATCTGTGATGCTACTCATTTTCCAAGGGAGAATCAATTTTGATACCAATATGCCATACTCTAAATATTTAAGTTCATTCCATTCTAATTTTATAATGTTTAACTTTCTTACAACAATGTAGGGAAAAGAAAGAAGGTAGTTCTATTTTTCCAAAACGTGTCTTTCAAATACATAGAGAAGTGTAATATTTCTTAACACAGACTTTCCCATCCTTCAAACAGAGATTTTGCAAAATATTTCTAACAATATATTTTAAAACAAGAGCAACACCATTTTGATGGAAAGTAAATCAACTTCAATTAAATGAAATAATTCCCCCTTGTTTTACAACTTATTTTCAGTCTGCTAAAAGAACAGCTTACAACATAAATATTTCTCAATTGAATATAACTTTCATGTCTAAAAATAGAATAACTTTTCACCACAAATACTACTACAAAGTCATCCACTTAAAGTGGGAAATTTTACAATAAGGGAACTAAGGAGAACTACAAAATTTGTCTTCATACATAGGTCCCATAACAGCAACAAGAGAGCTCCACCATGTTTCATTTCTCACAACAAAAAAAGGGGAGAGGAAACACTCTCCAACCAACCAAGAATTCCAATGAAGAGGATAAGTCGTCCTCCTCATTGGCCCCTAATCCCCAACCACATTACAATAGGAAATGGATTCAACTCATGGAAAAAAACAAGCTTCCACAACATAATGTAAGATTTTACAATCATACACAATCCAAATAATGTAGTGATAGTCACAAGAAAGGTAGCAACAAAATACACAAGGCTTCATCATACAAAATCCAAAGGAGTAAGATCTATGGGGAAAGTTTCTTATACCTCCCAATTGGAAATGGGTGTCCACCTTATAACCTGCCAATATATCATCCCCAAACCCCTACATACTCTTATGCCTCCCTCAAGTACCTCTTATGCCTCCCACATTCTCTTACGCCTCCCTCCTCTTATGGGTCCCTCATAAAATAGACCAAGTAAGAAATGAAAGCTATTTCCTTTCCAAGGTGGAACACCCATCCCAAACTCCCTCCACATTAAATATAAATCTTATACGACCATATTGAGGGTCTTAGGTCTTTTCATCCTATCACTACTATCACTCCATTTAGGGTGCATCTATTTCATCACTTGCATCCACATAGCTCCATACATTCAAGCTAGGAATCCTACATCACACATTCTTAAAGGAGGAGGGATTCTATTTATTCTATTATACTATCTACATATTCTATAGCTATCATAACTTGTTACTTGACAAAGTGTGACTTACACGAGAACACCTAGGGCATGACATGCACACACTAATGAAAATTACATCTAGGTCTGAAATGTAATGCAACACTCGCTGATAAGTCCACCGGTTTGTTTGCTGAGTTCCGTCTGACCCCTTCTTCTTCTTCATGTGTAGGGCATCATCTGTTTGACCCAACAAATTCAACGTAACAAACAATAAGGTTTTAGATAGTCTTGTGACAGTGTCGAACACACATCTCGACCATTTAAACAGTTCACAGTGCCCAAAATTCAAACTAGGGTTCCTTAGGGCACCCTAGTACACTCCCAGGTGCCTGCACATCACTTTAGACATTCTAGATTTACCCTCTGCAGGGTCTCTAAGTGGTCATCTACACAACCGGTTTCCAGTTTTAGGTCTGCAATAACCTGCGATAGTCTTCTATAATTAGCTAAGTCATATTTCCCATTTCTCTTACAAATTATGGTTTCTATTTCACTTAGGATAGTTTATTTCTATTCATTGCATATTAATTTACTTAATTTACTACATTTATACAACATTTTAGTCCTCCTATTTATATTAACTAGGATTACCATATTCCCTCCCCTATTAACCTAATTTTTGTTAATCAATGAGATACATCATAAGTTAAATGTGAAACTGTCTAAAGGAAATCTATTAAAAAGAAAAAGTAATGTATGATTCACATATTATGATCCCTTCTAGATCTTAAGTCAAAGATTGAAACATGATTGTAATAAATGTGTAATCCTACAAAAAATATCGTGTCGTGGGAAGATCATATGTGTAAGTTCATACTGCAATTGAATCATTATGTTGTTCCTTGTCATTTGAAAAATATTAAGTGACCTTGTTGTGCATCACATGTTTTCATGTTATCTATGTGGGTTAATGTTTCTGCAAAAGTCTTAAATTTTAAAATTTTAGGTTTTAGGGTTTTGGAGGTTCAAGTTTCAGACTTTCGGAACTCTCAAGAAAAGTTGGCGGACAAAAAATGTTTCAATGTCTGAAATGGAAATTTCTGAAAGTCCTATTTTCAAATTTCGGAAGTTGCATGCATTTTGGACTCTGAAGAATGACAAAGCCAACCACCTGCCATTTTTTGCAGAATGACACATGAACCTTTAGATGGCCATAAATTTTGACTGGGAGCTCAGAATTGCACAAGAAAGGACTTTTTGGAAAGCTCTCAGCATCTTAAAATTAGTGAGACTAAATTACTCAAAATTAAGAAATACTGTCCACCATTTTTTAAGGTTTCAGACTTCTCACCTGCCACAATAATGAAGGTATGGGATTTCTTTCTTGCCCAACAAGGAACAGTACATGGAGGCATGGGTTTTGTAAAAGAACCTGTCATTGTTGTAGGAAACTTCAATGAATTTTTGGGTGGTTGAAGCTAGAATTCAAATTATTCTCTCCCCTTTCTAACGGTTGGACATTTTGGCTTTGCACCCCGCTTTTTCTCTTGCATGTAAGTGGATTTTTGGATTTCAAACCTCTCATCTAAACTGTTAAATTCAATCTTGCTTCTTTGCCATTGTAATGGATTGTATCAAATTATTGGAGCAATAAGATAAGTTTGTGGATGATTTCAACCATCTCATGCGTTCATTTATTTGTCCTGATCTCTCATTGTAATTTTGGTTAACTATGCAAGGTGGTTGGATTACATGTTTTATAGTTTTTTTTTAATGTCAAAGCATGTATTCAACATTCCTTTGGTGCATCACCTTTGTTAGTTTAGGTTTATTTTCTTGCATCTCCTTAAACCTGTCTCCTTGGCAAGTTAGAGTAGGTTTTAGAGTAGATCCCCTACAATTTGAATGTGTGCATCTGAACGGAGGAATAGGAACCGATCTTCATCCGAAGAACTTTCCAATTGAAAAGTCCCACACTTTGGGAAAAGATCCGTGGTATGATATCACACTAAGATTTTCAACCCATCGAGTTGTATACATTCAGGGTTGCTTTGATTAAGCATCAACTACTATGATTAATCATCAACAATATGTTGTTATTTTGTTTTTGTTGATTGATTGAATAATTGGTTTGGGTGGTGTTTTTAATGCACACAGGTCAGCTAGAACATTTCCCACCTCATCACAAAAGTCACCATAGATGGTTTCATCAAAGAAATATCCATTGTAATTTCTAATGGTTGAGATTGGACTAACAAACATAACAAAAAATAATAATTTCTAGAATTGAGTTGGTAGTTAACGTTATGACCTTCTATATTAACCTAAATTGAAATGGAAAAATCATATCAATTGATCTTCACTTTGATCTAATTTGACAAATGACATCAAGATGTGTTCTATTTCTCACGAACATTTAGAATGGTTGCACTCCTTTCCATACCTCAATGTGCCACAAAATTTTTTTAAAAACATTTCAAGACTATATTTGATTATGGAAGAGTTCAGTTTCCTGGTCGAAAGAATTAATATTTATGTTGTTTCCCTATTTGTCTACAATCTATAAAAATGAAAAATTATCCATGATTTTTCATGTTGAATTTATGGAGAAACCCTTTGTGTAAGAATCAAAATTTATATGTCCAATATTGTTAGTAAGGATTCAAATTCTATATGTGAGTAATTGGCATAGTGCATGTTTCATTCAATTCTTCCAATATACATGATACATTAGTTTCTATAACAAGAGCTTCACAAAATTCCATAGTCAATAATTAGAATATGTTTTGTGTAGGTAGAGAGAAGCATGGGAATGTGTTCCAAACATATATTTCTATTATCACTTAGATTTGGAGAACTACCCTTTTGAAAATGCTAATCTTGACATTGCATGTTTGCATGCACAAATACACTCTCCTCACTCTTTCTTAGGACACCCTAAGTAATAACTCTTTGAGTATGTTCTCATCTTTGGATTCATTTATTTCATCAATTCCTAATGATTTATGGCATAAAATTCTTCTAAAAATAGTTATTCTCTAACTCAGAAATATAAACTATGTTTTTTCCGTTTAGGTCAAGACCTCTAGTTTGGGTGGGTTTATGCAAATCTATAACCTGACCCTACAATCTTGGACTAACACATTTTGCAATACAAATTTTAATTGCATCATCTTCATTTGGTTTAATATTTCCCCTTGTTCATCCTTTCGTGACATAGTTATCATTAGAATCCTATATAAAAAAAAAGTCAATTGTACCTCATTCTAGGTTCTAGCACTTTATGTCCTCCTCATGTCAAGGCAAGTAAAAAATGAACTTAATGCTCCATAATAAATGAAATAACTAATGAAAATTCATTAGGGAAACACCCTCTATAGGTTTGAAGTCTCCTACCAAGTCTAGGAGTCTATAACACCCACATTTTCAACACCAAAATACAATAGTTGAATTATTGGAATACTTGTTTTTTGACTTTAATTGCGTGTTACACAACACCACATTGGATCCAAATAAAGGAACTCGAAATCACGTAGGACACTTACATAAACACGAACCCACTCATACAATCGGATAACATAGGGTACACATTAATGTCTTACTCAAATGACATAAATCAGGACAATGACCCAATAACAGTAAGAAACACAGAATGGACATACTCCACAACATTTCATTTTCATGGTTTACATATTCATTACATTTAGGTTTCTATTGTATGACCTAATAGTTTTCAACAGAATTAAACACATAAGGTTAAAAATTTCCTATTTTTCAAACTTCAATTACTTTATTTTACAGTTCATTAGTCTTTAACAAAGAATGCGCAGTTGGTTTCTTTCTCCAATTCCATTAGTTATCCACAGCTCATTTATTAAATAAATTCATTTTAAACAATTATGAGTCTCATAATATTCAATTCTTATTAAAGGTTTGTTTCTAAAAAATTGTTTAGTTGACTATAATTGTTTGAAGAACACATAACATGGAACCCTTCGTTCCTTTACAACTAGGCTACATGTTTTTGTTTAAAATTTCACCTATAGAGGTTGCTTTAGAATTTACTTGTTTCTCTTCTGGAAATAACTTTATATAGTTTGATTGTGATTAGGGATGTATATACACACATACGACTTCTAATATTTGACTTAAGGATTTGATTGACAGAGTCGTGTTTACTAGGTTTCGAAAAATACTCTTGTTATAAGGAGGAAAATTCATAGGAAGAAAAATGAAGGTTACTAGATTAATAGAAAACCTATCTCGAGATCATTTCATAGCATTGTTTAATACAAACAATACACTTTTTTCATCTTCCAATTATTACAACCAACTATGTAGGTTAACTAATTAATTTGTATCATTATTGATTTACAATCCATTGCTCCAATTAGGAAGTAATATTTTCACAATCATATTGTGCATGGAAGGGTACATTACATCTATGTTCCCCTTATAGATATTTTTCTTTGAATTCATGTGATGAACTTCACATTTCAAACTACTTTTGTTTCATCATCTTAAGGATTTACTCTCAATGGCAATAGGTTAGTTACATGTTTGGACCATAAATTTCTTCTTCTTGAGTGATCCTAGGTTTAATATATTCCTATCTACGCTAAGGGTTCTACTAACTTTTACAAGTCCAACTAGAGTGAAATCTCCTTAACTCGCAAGACCTTGGCTACAGCCAAAGGTATCCCAATCTCAAGGCTACATTTGATTATTTCATTAGCATTTTTGTTTAACCCCATTCATGCATACAAAGTATGTGATCATGTATCATATTTGATTTTCCAATTTATTAGGTTGTTGTATTATTCATGGAGCTCCACTTTATCACATTCATTTTATGATCATATTTTACATTTTAGTTGGTGTTGACATCATTCAATGATGTACCATTTTTCGTAGTGGTCATTCCTTAGTTTATTACTATTTATTCTTTTTACTAACTACATGTACGTAGTTACTTTGGTTCTGTGGTAACATCATTTGGGAATAAATGAAATTCCTATAACACTTACATAACACACAGGGATTTAAGACTACACGGAGTATGACCTCGCACAAGACAAATCATTTTAATGCTCTTGGACATGGAAGTATAAGTGTATATTGAAAGAGAGATATCTAAGTAAACAATCTTATGTATTTCAAAAGTCTCTTAAGGACCAATTTCAATTGTTGGGTAAATACGCAAGTAATTCAACACATAGTCTCCATTCACATAATTTAGATCTGACAAGAAATCAATCCTAGGTACAACCACCAACTATCTTGCAAGGCTTTATCCACTCACTAGTGTACCAAGGAAATTTACCCACAAAGGGGTTAAACTTATTCATGATATGGTCATACCTAACACACCTAGACATGATCACCTTGCTCATCCCAATACAATAGGTTTCACAACATATATGCACCACCTCATAAAATAAGAAGGAAATGGACATAAATAAGACATTGTAGGTTTGAAGAATAAAGACGATTAATGGCATCAAAGTATTTCCTTAACATGATCATTGTTTTATACCCTAGAAAAGGACTCCAATGGTGGGGAGGAAGTACAATATGCATTACAACTCGTTCTTGTAATTTTCATTATTTTTGATGAGATGAAGATTTTACGTAGCATTTTGGGTGTTAAGGAAATAAACAAATAATTAACCTATAAAAATATTAGTTTAAGATATTTATAACATAGGTATAACCTAGAGTACAACTTCACAATCAATTCAACACTATCAAATATAGCCACATTGGTATTCTCTTTCAAAATATACAAGGAACAATTCTTTGAAAAAACAATATATATCATTATTTTATGGTAATACATGTATTAAAAGATGAATACAACTTTACAATGACAACTCATTAATTACAACATATCACATCTAGAAAAATCCTCTTAGTTCAGAGTACCTGCAACAAAATGTTGTGTTAGTCCTAGGACTAAGTTCGGAAATCCCCTACACTCAAGCGTAAATCCACACATTCATCAGTTCAAACAATCTGAAAAAGACAATAGAGAGAGAGAGAGGGTGATAGAGAGGTCTTTTCTTCACACATTCGCACTTCCATATTCTATTGGTTTTTTTTCTAGATATAAGAGTAAGGAAAGGAGAGAGAAAGTCTAGGATTCATTTTCTTTTCAAACTCACCATAACATATCATATCAAATTTTTCATTTCCTTTCAAACTCATGTACATTTGACCCATTTGTGTTTTCAAAACTCTAGAGAGAGAAATGGGAAGAGAGAAAGTATGGAATTCATTTTATTTTCTATTTATAATATATTAACCACATACATTATCCAATTTTCATTTCGTTTCCAACCAATAAACATTTATAACTTATTTACATTTTTAGAACCAGTCAAAATATCATAGTTACTTCTAGAAAGAGAAAAGGTAAGAGAGAGAAACATCATAATTTCCCAAAAAAACATCCACACAATAATTTGATCAAATTATACTCTATAAAGTGTGGGAATGATATCTAGAAGGTTATACAGTTAATTACGAGTCAACAAAACGCTTAGAAGGTCTGTTCAGCTAAAGTTGTAATTTTGGTGCAAGCTAGCTGAAACATCTAAAGTGCTCACAAATTGGACCTTCAAACCACTTGCTTTAAGGTTTAACATAAAATTTTATGATTCATACGTACTCTCACATATACATAGAATTCATCTTCTCTAATGGAAGTTTATTACGAAGAGTGGAGCTCAAGTTACAAGGGCAACTCCAGGGCCAGTTATCATAATTGCGAAAACAACTCTTATCACTCAATGACCAGTGGGCCCCAAAACCCACTTGAAAAAATAGTCTATGAAAGTGTTTTTTATTTAAATACAGATGGGTTATGATTTTACTATTGGCGGTCTAGGAATAGGAGGAATTCAGTTTTTTAGTTTCATTCAAGCTAAGGGACAACCATAAGCCAAAACCGATCGTGTTTTATTAAAATGACCATTTCACTATAAGTGAATGATAAACTAAGAGGGTTTATGAATATGAATTGAAAGTGCATTAAATAATTTCAAGCAACTCGGTTAAGGTTCCCTAAGATGCTCCACGTCACCAAGGTTCATGGAAAGAGTTTCGGTTTTGCGGTACGTTTGGGTGTGGTGCTCCATTCACATATCTTTTGAGATCAATTTTTATATGTTTTAATAGTTCACGTCAAGGTAAGATTCTGTCATTTCTTGGAATTCTATTCTCTACCATTCAAAATTTTATTTAATAAAAAAATTGGAAATGATGAAGCAAAATTTAGTGCAAGCAAATAGGGGAAAACCATACATTTTTATGCAAAACTCACGATCCCTACATTAAAAAAGATCACAACAACTTGCCACATTCACTAAGCACAAACCATGGGACCAAGCATGATGAGCTCTAGAAAAATGACAGTTGAGCATAGTGTCACTGGTGTCACATGATAACATATAATACAAACTTAGCATTTCCACCAAACAACCAAACCTGCACCAATGAATACAAATGGTCGTTTCATCTGCTCTAATGCTTTATTCAGACACAACCAAGGAGGATCTAGGAAAAATGAAACCAATTTTTTGGGAAATCTTCCCTAGCCCTTACTTGGAAGTTTGTTAAGCCTCAAAACACACCCATTTTGTGTTAATCCAGAGATTAAAACACTCCCTGTGACTATGTTGTGATAGGCATTTGGAATTAAACTTGACAAAAAAATTACTTCAAAATTTTATAAGGATCTTTAACAACTATACCCTGATTATATATGCAACTGTAGCATTCCCTAAGTGTAATGAACCATTACACCAAAACCTCGAGGCATTAGTGAAATCCACATATGAGGATCATAACATCCCACCACACTTCCATATCCTGGACCCCGAACTAGATTTGCGCTCTATATAGGAGGACCACACCATGACCTATACGAGACCCAGGAGAACAGTGCAATGCCAACATAGCTAACCATGCCGACACTCGAACCTGGGTGGTCGCTCTAATACCAAATGTAACAAACTGTTACACCAAAACCTCAAGGCATTAGTGAAATCCACACATAAGGATCATATCATTGGACTCATCATTAGAAATTAAAATCTCAAACATAGTAATATGCTGAAATTATTCACCAAATATAGTATAATATTTAATTCTAAGACCCATGATACTAGCAAAAAAAATATTAAATAATAAATAGGAATTATCACATGGGTAATTAACAAACCTGCATTGTTAGCATTTTTTTTTGTAGCTTATGGGAAATTCTTGAGCCCATGGAGATTCTAGTTGACTCTATCTATCAAGATTCTCTGAATCCTTTTACCTTACAAATTCCTCAGATTGGTCTTCTTTTCTCCCTCTCACTTGTTCTCTTTTACCTGTTTCCTAGTACATTTGTTTTTGTGGAGGTGGGTGTTTTCTCATTTCCCATATATTTCTTGTGCTTTTTCTAAGGCAGGGAGAAAATCCGCTAAGGTTCCTAAGGTCTCCAAAGTGTTGAATTCCAAAACTCCTAAATCTTTTGCTAAGTGTTGTGATATAGAGAAAAAAACTCCCATAACAAGTGTTGTTTTGATGTTGTTGAGAAGTTAAAGGAGTCGAAGACCAACCATCATGCCTCCACCTAAGTGACAAGAAGTAAGATTATGAATCCTGAATAATGTTGAAACCTCAGGCCTTACTTCTAAAAGTTCTTATTCAAAGTGGTGTGTTTCCCTACCCATACTCATGGTGCTTCTTATTTTTCCCCTTCCTCGAGAATTTACAAATTTGAGACACGAGATGATCGATCTTAAGGGATTAGTTTTCATTTCTAATGAACAAATTAAAAAATGATGTGCTGACAAGGGTGAAAATGGTAAAGTTTTGGCACATGAAGTTGTTCCTCTAATACCGAATTCTGAAATGGATGATTTTATGACTATGGCCACAACATCAGAACAAATATGAGGTTTTATGATATGCCTAATAGGGGTCATTTTTCTATGGAAACAATCCATAATCTTCACTTCCACATGGTCACTAACCCTAATGATTGAATGATGAGAAATGTTTTGTGGAAAGTGGGTTAAAGGTTGAAGTGTAGCTGATACTACTGAGCCTAAAGTGATTGGACGACATTGCTCTCTCAAGGTTTTACATATGTTGGACATTTGTGTGTGGTGGATGACCCCTAAAGACATTTTAAATCTTTTTGTTTTTCAATAGTATCCTTCCAGGTTGGCTTGTGAACATTTGAAAATAATGGCTTTTATTGTTATATGTTACTGGGTTGTACTACATTCTACATGATAGGTAAGCAAAGGAAAAATATGGTGATAGAAAACTAGAAAAATACATAATAGAGTCAATGCATGGAAAAAAAATAGTAGGAATAGAAAATCATCATGCAAGAAATAAATAAATAGGGTCAGAAAAGTATAGATGATCTATAGCACCCCAAATATGTATCCTTGAAATGCCCACAAATTTGACACACAAATATAAGAGTAAAAATACCGGAATAATTTTTTTGACTTACATTGCTTGATGCATGACAACACAATGGATTGCTTCAGACATTACATAACACATGAGACGCTTGCACAAACATTATCCCACATAGATAACATGAAAAATACATGATGCACATCGAGGCCATCTTTCCCTAAATGACAAGGCACAACATAAAAATTCAAACACAGTATAACTCCCATATGGGCACCATCCAGTTTACATATTTATTACCTTCATATTTTGTTATTGACCTTAATTATTTGAAAATAACTTATCATGTAGTCCTTTATTCATCTTTAAAATAGAATATGTTATCTTTATTTTACTTGAAATTTCAATTGTAATGATTCCCTCTATTTTTGCTTGTTTCCCTTAGCTCAATAGAATTATGTAGCTTGACCATTGATAGAAAGATATGTTCCCACATGATGCTACTAATGTTTTTTCTAAGGATTTGTTTTCTAATTTGCATGTTGTTTGGCTCTACAATTTATCTCAGTTGCAACGAGGAAGGTTTACATGAAACAAAGGAAGTTTATTAGTTCAAGAGTAAATAGATAACGCGTTCCTTTGATGGTAGCATTTAAGCATTAGAGTTACATCATTTTTATTTAAGCTGTTATGACTAACCATACATTATAACTAATTCCCTTAGATACTTAGTTTGTAATGATCATGATATGAAGTGGAGGATTTTCCTTGAGTTAAAAGGGTTAATCCTCAAAAAAAAAAATCTTAATTTTAATCATTTAATAATATTGTTTAAAACCACATTGAGGAGTGTGGTGATTATATTCATCCCTTATATATCACAAGTTTCCCCATTTACTGGATTAAAAGATCACTAAGGAGACATTATTTTAGGTTTTTATTTTTTCTAAAAAATCATCTTAGTCATCTTAGAATGTTGACATCATTCAAGTGTATGCAACAATTAATATTAGTTCCAAAATATCCTCTCATGATCCTATAACCCTTACATCATTACGTTGACCTCATCATTACTTATTTTTAGGTCAACTATGGTTCATATACTATTTTCACTTTACTTAATCACTAAGATACTAAGGAGTATGATTTCACACCTAATCAAGTTTGGATTGTTTCTAGGAAATTTCAGTATTAGATGAGTATTAAAGGTGATATGAAATTATAATGTTTTTTACACCATATGATCCTCTAACGACTACCCTTCTCACAATAAAAATTATACTAATGTGTAATTCACCCTATTTTTCATAAGAGGTCCACTTTTGATTAATTTACCTCGTCACCTAAAAGGGCCTACACGATAAAAATAGGAAAAACTAGATAAAACAATTATGCTTACCCCACAACTTATACATAGCTAGAACACTCCTGCCATGATAACACCCCTATCTATGAAGAGAAAGGGATTCCAACTCATAGGTCTCATACACAAGTATCTTATGACATAGATTCCACTCATGTTCCAAACCCTCATTTCATAACTACATAACATGATTAATGCTAAGTCTATGGGATGAATCATGAGATTTAATTTACATTAGGTTCAACACCTCGTTAGGACCAAGTTTAGAAATTTATAGTAGATGTAATATTTGAAAATCAAAACACAAGGGAACATCCCATAATCACGAGGTTCTAGCAAAGCACAACACCTAAGGGTAAAACTATTAGTTGGTAAACACTAGCACCCGTACTAAGGATGATTATGGTCAAAGTGAGGATCATTCAATTTAGAAGGAAATCTCAATTTATTCTCAACTTTCTAGTTTCAAAGCTCACCTACTAGTCTTGCAATAATTGAGGGAAGATGAAAAATTTAAGGGGTTTAAAGTAAAATTCCATTTTAATTTATAAAGAGATACTTCTTCCTTTCATACCTGATGTAATTTTTCATGACATAGCTATAAAATAATTCAATAAGATCATTAAGTAGTCAATGGGCTACCCCTTAAAACTCGATAACAAAGAATAATTACAAGTTTATTTAAACTTCATGCATGACAAGGACAATCTTTTATTTGAAATCAATACAAGGATGGAATTTTATTATAAACATAGTAATACATAATTTTTCATTATAATAAATAGATTTCAGAAATACACAAATAAATTACAACCATGCCATTTCACCATCTTATTTGTACCCAAGAAAACCATGTGAGCATGAGTCAGCAAAAATCATTTGTATGGCATCCACCTAAATCCAATATAATTATCATTTTTAGTTATCCATTTACATGATAATACAATTGTATCAAAAGAGGGTTAGGGACATATTCATTTCATTTCATTTGTTAACTAATGGTGGAGAGAGAAAGAGATATGGAAGAGAGAGAATATAGATAAACACTATTTTTTCTGAAAGTCACATTTCACACAACAAGCCATAAGGGATAGTTTCATACAGTTATTTATAAGTTTTAATAAGTTTTCACGACAATTTATTGTCTTGACTAAGGTCATACGACCTTATTTTACGTTTTCCTACTAGTAGCGAAATCATCTAATTTTAGCTCGAAGGTTAAGAAACCACATTAAAAAAACATATTATGATAGGAAAATTCACAACAGGAAAATTCCTACGTGTCATAATATATAGCAAGAATTCACAGGAACTTATGGAATTCAAAACTTGCAAACGATTTACAATTTCCAACTAGTTTTCCGAGGCCATCGGTCATAATTGGCCTAGTTGCAAAAACAACCAATTTTAACTCAAGGGCTTAGAAAACCACATACAAAAATAACGTTTGATGGATGAACGTGCAATGTAAAATTTCCTATCATTCCTCCTATATACAGAGAAATCACCAGATTCAATGGAACTAAGAACTAGAAAATGAGTTACAAACGGTGACGGGTTTTCTAGAGCCACCGTTCGTAATTGGTCCAGTTTGACCTAGTCACACTATTACTAGAGGCCTAAAAAAGCCATTTTCCAAACTAGTTATAAATGTTTTTTCCCAAAATTTAATCTTTTAAGCAATTTTCTAGTAGAAATAGTAGAGGTTTGCGAAGGCGGAAAAAAATTCCTTCATTCAGGCTCCAAACAGTGAGAGGAGATGAAAACTAACTTATCAGTTTTAGTAGCTTCCTAAAACTAAAAAATGGGGTAATAAGGCACCTAGAGGCGTAGATAAGAGAGCACAAATGGTAAATCAAGTTTAATCTAAAGCTTGATATAATACTCCACATAACAAAGGATAAAAAGAAACTCAACATCCATTTCAGAATGTTGTTTTGGAAGTCTAAGAATATTACGTTTGCAGACACCTAAAATATGCTTACACTTAGCATTTCCTCCCATTTAGCTGATTAACGATACTTTGTTAATTCCCCCTTCTTTACTCCACTCTCGGATGAACATTCACAACACCTTCTTTTTCGTATTCCTCCTCTAATAAACTTGTTTGGCTAATATCTCTCTTATTAGCTAAACATTCCTACTTTCGACCATTCAGAACCTCCCTAGTTCTCTCTGAACCACTTCTATTGGCTTTGTAGGCTATCTATCAGTCACAATTGGTTATCTAGACCCCTCCCAACTCTCAATGAGTCTCTAATCACTTGCTAATCAAAGTTTAACTAGCCTAACCCCTAGTTAACTAGCCTCAACTAAGCTTAACTAATCCTAAAGCATGTTTATCCTAATCTAATCTAAAAGTTATTTCTGAGATTTAGTCCCATATGCACCCAAATTTCAAACTCTTCCATTTGGAAAACTATAAATACAAGGCTAATCCTACCCATTAAAACTTACAACTTTACATAACAAAAAACAAAACCAAGCCTAAGAAAACTTTGAGATCTCATTTGTATTAGGTTTAGGCTAATTAGACATTTGATCTTAAGCTTACTTCCTCCATTGTTGAGCTAACACCTCCATTTGCATCCATAATCCAAGTTTTGAGTAATATGGAGAGAACCATTGGCCTTAAAGCCATTAATGGCGAGACTTCATTCTTGAAAGATTGAAAACCATAAAAACTAATCACCCCTTTGATTGCTAAGTTGATCTTATTAGGTTCAATTTCTTAATTAAGTAATCTAAAGAGTAGAGAGTAGTATATATGCTAGGTTTTGATGTTTTTGTCAAAGTTATGATGCATGTATAGGATTAACTCTTGTTTATCTCTTATCTCATGATGCATGGTTGAGTTTAGTCAAGCTTGAGGTTCTTTAGCCTCATCCCATAGCTTTGCAAACCTTTCCATTGCATACATTTGGCACACCCGATGGGACCTTATGTATATCGTCGATCGAGTTCTTTTATCACCCCATCAACAATCGAGGGGGAATCCTCCATTCTCCTCCATTCTACTCATTTTTCTTCTATCCCTTCAAAATTTTCTACTTTTTTATGCTTGTCTACTTTCTTTGATGTGACGTCACTTACGTCACCCCAAAGAGGGGTAAATGTAAACACCTAAAATATGCTTACACTTAGCATTTCCTCCCATTCATCTGATTGACGACACTTTGTTAATTCCCCCTTCTTCACTCCACTCTCAGATGACCATTCACGACACCTTCTTAGTCGTATTCCTCCTATAATCAACTTGTTTGACTAATATCTCTCTTATCAGCTAAACATTCCTCCTTTCGACCATTCAGAACCTCCCTAGTTCTCTCTGAACCACTTCTATTGGCTTCGTAGGCTATCTATCAGTCACAATTGGTTATCCAGACCCCTCTCAACTATCAATGAGTCTCTAATCACTTGCTAATCAAATTTTAACTAGCCTAACCCCTAGTTAACTAGCCTCAACTAAGCTTAACTAATCCTAAAGCATGTTTATCCTAATCTAATCTAAAAGATATTTCTGAGCTTTAGTCCCATATGCACCCAAAGTTCAAACTCTTCCATTTGGAAAACTATAAATACAAGGCTAAGCCTACCCATTAAAACTTACAACTTTACATAACACAAAACAAAACCAAGCCTAAGAAAAATTTGAGATCTCATTTGTATTAGGTATAAGCTAATTAGACATTTGATCTTAAGCTTACTTCCTCCATTGTTGAGCTAACACCTCCATTTGCATCCATAATCCAAGTTTTGAGTAATATGGAGAGAACCATTGGCCTTAAAGCCATTAATGGCGAGACTTCATTCTTGAAAGATTGAAAACCATAAAAACTAATCACCCCTTTGATTGTTAAGTTGATCTTATTAGGTTCAATTTCTTAATTAAGTAATCTAAAGAGTAGAGAGTAGTATATATGCTAGGTTTTGATGTTTTTGTCAAAGTTATGATGCATGTATAGGATTAACTCTTGTTTATCTCTTATCTCATGATGCATGGTTGAGTTTAGTCAAGCTTGAGGTTCTTTAGCCTCATCCCATAGCTTTGCAAACCTTTCCATTGCATACATTTGGCACACCCGATGGGACCTTATGTATATCGTCGATCGAGTTTTTTTATCACCCCATCAACAATCGAGGGGGCATCCTCCATTCTACTCATTTTTCTTCTATCCCTTCAAAATTTTCTACTTTTTTATGCTTGTCTACTTTCTTTGATGTGACGTCACTTACGTCACCCCAAAGAGGGGTAAATGTAAACACCTAAAATATGCTTACACTTAGCATTTCCTCCCATTCATCTGATTGACGACACTTTGGTAATTCCCCCTTCTTCACTCCACTCTCAGATGACCATTCACGACACCTTCTTAGTCGTATTCCTCCTATAATCAACTTGTTTGACTAATATCTCTCTTATCAGCTAAACATTCCTCCTTTCGACCATTCAGAACCTCCCTAGTTCTCTCTGAACTAATTCTATTGGCTTTGTAGGCTATCTATCAGTCACAATTGGTTATCCAGACCCCTCCCAACTCTCAATGAGTGTCTAATCACTTGCTAATCAAAGTTTAACTAGCCTAAACCCTAGTTAACTAGCCTAAAATAATCTTAACTAATCCTAAATCATGTTTATCTTAATCTAATCTAAAAGTGCTTTTTGATCTTTAGTCCCACATGCACCCAAAGTTCAAACTCTTCCATTTGGAAAACTATAAATACAAGGATAATCCTACCCATTAAAACTTACAACTTTACATAACAAAAAACAAAACCAAGCCTAAGAAAGCTTTGAGATCTCATTTGTATTAGCTTTAAGCTAATTAGACATTTAATCTTAAGCTTACTTCCTCCATTGTTGAGCTAAAACCTCCATTTGCATCCATAATCAAAGTTTTGAGTAATATGGAGAGAACCATTGGCCTTGAAGCCATTAATGGTGAGACTCCATTCTTGAAATCTTGAAAACCATAAACAACTAATCACTCCTTTGATTGCTAAGTTGATCTTATTAGGTTTAATTTCTTAATTAAGTAATCTAAAGAGTAGAGAGTAGTATATATGCTAGGTTTTGATGTTTTTGTCAAAGTTATGATGCATGTATAGGATTAAATCTTTTTTATCTCTTATCTCATGATGCATGGTTGAGTTTAGTCAAGCTTGAGGTTCTTTAGAATCATCCCATAGCTTTACAAACCTTTCCATTGCTTACAATGCTTTTTTAATTTTACAAGGTAGAAAAAATTGTTGTTTTAGTTGAAGAATCTTCTAACTCTCTCTGGTACCAGTGGACACCAACACCTAATTACGATTACTTGTTTTTTGCAAAAAATAAGGTTGTGGTAACATCACTTTTGTTGTCAAATTGTAAATCAGTCATATAAATCATAAGGTGGAGTTTTATTGTTTCACACTAACAGTTTGGTTAAAATATCCAATTATTTAAGTAAATAAATGTTTACTATTTCTATTATATTGCAAATAAAGAACCAAATTATATGAAAACTATAGGATATTATAGCAAGGAGACCTTTCCTATTAATATATGTGCAAGTAAAGAGCTCCATGGTTGTAATGGGTTGAGGAGAAATAATTACAAAGTTTACACCCATGGGTCAGTTGTGTTTGTTTGCTGGGAATATAGTGCATTTCCGTCACACCCATTTTTGAATCTTATCACAACCATTGCATTCGATGAGACCCTATTTATTTGAAGCATTTTTTGAAATATTCCTTGTCCTCTTCCACTTTTATTTGGCATGAATATTTCAAAAAATCTCTAAACAAGCCCACTTTGTACATAAATTGTAATCATGGTTTCCACTAGCATGCATTCATTGGATACATTTTTTCAAATAGATCACATGCCTTATGTATCCTTCCAGTTTTTGTATACATATCTTGCTCCTAGCTATATTTATAAAGCCCATTTTGGATATATCCTACAAACCTGGAATTCCATGAAACATATTTCTTTGAGGAATTTTTTCAAACAGTTCACAATATCCATAACTACCAAATAAACACTTGTAACCACAATGCCTTGGAGGAAAGAGAAAGGATAAGCAGTTGGTTTCACGTAGAGGAAGAGTGAAAGAGATAAATCTTGGATAGACAAAATTTGGATGAAAGGAAATTATTTTCAATATCCCAGCAATACAAAATCTACTCAGAAATAAAACATTAAAAAAATGTAAAACGTGTTGCCAAGGTACCTTACACATGACACAAGTCATAAGAGATTAAGCCAAAACAATACAACTAGAAAAAATGTCCAAATGAGACACTTCCTAATCCTTAATCTTTTCTCCTTATTTTCCATGAAACAAACTAAATAATAGTAGGTAGTAGATCCTTCGTATCAAAGACGTTGAACTCCTCATATACAAATAAAGATCCAAATCAATGGATTTATATACAACAGAATGAGGATACATTAGGGGATACATATTTATTTGATATTCGTACTATATTTTTCATCTTTAGGGAAAAATGAGAGATACAAAAAACTCTTTAAGATGGACATGATAGGACTCATAACTTAGTTTTAGTATATCCATTGGGAAGAACTATTTGTTTAAGATGACTAACCTTGAGGTTCCTTTAACAAAGGATCTCACTGTTGGTAAGAGATGTAGCTATCGCTTTGATTGTAAGAGGTAAATTTCCTCATTTCTCTACAATCTCACAAGAAAATTACTCAAGCTGTTGTGGCAGCTTATTTTCCTCACAATCTGGAAAGCCATGAAAACAAAACAACTTCCAGTTGTCTTCCATGTTATAAATTAAAGACCTATTATTTTCCCCAACCTCTCTATTTCTTGTGGAAACAATTAATTTATAGTAATTATGAGGTGGTAAACCAATATTTTGAATCAAATTATCCTATTAGTGTTAAATTTACCATATAACTTGGGTCTAACCATGGTTAACACCTCAAGATATCAAAATAAAGTACTTGTATTATTAAGGAAGGAAAAAGACAAGTATGAAAAGTCATTTAGGATGTGTTGCTCTCCTTGTTCTGTTTTAATGGTTTATTCCACACGCCACGCCCTTGATCATTCATGATCAAATGGTAGAGTTTTTCGCACGCATGAGAAAAACAAGAATATGGAGTTTGTAGCGCCCACCCTTTTCTTACATTAGTTTCTTGCTGAATCATTACTTCTAGTAGATTTTGGACATGGTTTATAGCTATATCTAGATATTATGTGATTTCATTTGGATAATTAGATGGCTCATGTGATGGTTGTAACGCCCACTGAATGAAACTCAAAACCCACATTAAAATTTGTTAATTTATTTGGGGAAAAAGTTGTGGATTTTTATTTTTTTGTTAAAAGGGATATAACATTACTTGTGAACAAATAAGTTACTGAGAAAAATTTTCTATACCTTCATAAACCAAATCAACTCAAATTAATAATGAATTATTACTAATTTATTTCCAAAACATTTTACGGTTTAAAACCCTTCCAATAAACTCCTTTACTTTATTAGAGTATTCACCAATTACTCAATAATCGTGATCCATTTAATTTATTTAACTAACCCTTACTATTATTTATTTACAATCCCCTTTTATTCATTAGCAAATACTAATCACAATTCTTTAATTAATTCATACCACAAAAAGGGTCACCACTACACCTAACTACTCGGTGGCCCCATTTAATCCCATTCCCACAAAATCCCCATCACTTAAGTGATGTAGGGTTTATTTTCAACCATTAGATTTGATCTATTTAGGCCATTGGATCTAGGTTTCCCTAAATTTCCTTATGAGTTTATTTTATTTCCATTTTCCCTAATCTTATCTCATTTTCACTTTTGCAGCATTTGGAGAAAGAGGAGGAGAGGAAGCCATAGACAATATAGACTTATATTTCTTAAAAACCCATATTTAAGTATTCCAGTTGGGTATATATATATATATATATATATATATATATATATATATATAACAATAGTTCAGATGCATGAAAAAAATACACAAGACATTATTAAAGGAAGCCGCAACTTATATTATGCGATGAGGGTTTAAATTTTATGGGAGGGGTTTTCCGCTCCCCCCTCCCCCACTGATAATTATTTTAAGAATTTTGTGGGGGCTGAGCCCTACATCCCCCCATATTTTATATACTATTCCACCCCCTCCCCACATTACCTTTTTTTAATTTAAACAAACATTATCAACATAGAGATTATCAACTACAACATTAAAATTTTGATAAATGAAATTTACAATAACATTATTTTAAAATATAAGAATTACAACCTTCTACCCTGAGTGGGAATAATGAGGTCAAATTTACAACATAGAGATTCTTCCAAATGTTCAAGTAGGCAAGTATTCACTTCAATCATCTCCCAACTTCATAGTTTCCACTTTCCACTCCTTCACCTCAACAAATATTGAATCACAATACAAATAAAGAGGAGTAGACGATGCTCTACCCAACCTATAATCCAATAAGAGGAGAAGCCACCCTCCTTATTTGCACCCAAGCCCCAACTAAAGAAAAATGAGGTGTGTAATACAAATTTGAAAACTTTCACAAAATGGCTTCCACAAAATATTCCTTCCACACTATACAACACATTCAAAAACACACACAAAGCAAGATTTATAAATTTTCCAACAAACACATAGGCTTGACAACCAGCCAAAAAGGAGCAAGTACTATGGGAAACACCTACTTTGTCTCCCAAGTGAAGTAGCATTTCCACCTAAAGCATCCATGTGCACAATACAAACATTCAAATACATTCTTATCTCTCCCCTTGCAAATATGCAAACATATGTCCATGTTTTTTTTTTCACTCCCCATTGGTGGAACTCTTAATCATAGTCCCTCCATAAATGCATTCCTAAAAAATCCATTTTCCCTCCCCAATGGTATCATACTTCCATCTCCCACAACATTGTTAAGGAAAACTACCCAACCACAATACATCACATTCAGAACAGTCATACATTATTCAAACAAGCATAAATTTTACATCCAAATGCATAAATAAAAGAGTGACAACAAGTGGATATCCTACCTCTCCATCAAGATTCCAAATCCTTTATTCAAAAAGCTTTAACTCCTTTACACCAAGCACAATCCCACAATGCAACTCCAATAATCTCCAAGCATGCAACCCAATACCAAATTTCCAAAAGTGCAAAAGAAGAAATTAAGGTAAGTAACCCAAAATCCTTAAAATTAATTCAATAAATAGAAAATGGAGGTGAGGATGATGAGGTGGACCCATGTAGGATGCCACTTCATCATCCCTCCATTCCAACTCACAAGTCAACACACCAAACCCAATGTAATAAATGAACATGTAATAATTATGACATGAACCCATGACACTCCAACTTTCACTCCATGTTTATCAAGGACAAGTATAAATGTGGTGAGTAGAAAGTGCAATTATTTACCCTTCTACATTCAAAAAATGCATTAAAATGGTCAAAATGATCCCCATACTTCATAAGTATTGTTGGTAGAAGAGTTTGAGATGTGAGGGATAAGCTTAACTTGTCCCGCAAGTCTCAAAAAGTGGCCTACAACACCAAATTATAATTTGGGAAGGGAAAAAGAGTAAACACCACCTAAATGCAATTAATTCATTCCACATTAAACATAAATCAAGGACTATGTACTATATTTATTACCCAGATGTCAACTCTTCCTTTTAGTTTAAAATTTGAATTAAATTAGCTAATTAAGACACATAAACAAGTGTTAATAAAGTGACTAAATTTTCCCAATAATAAAATACATGCACAAAAAAATAAGAGACACAAAAAATAAAATAAAGGAAAACATTACATCCCATGGCCACACATGTGAGGTCACCCCCCATGGGAAACCTCCTAACTAAGGATGAAAAATAAAAACATATACATTAGACACAAGTTTTCAAATTTGGCCATGTTGTAAAACACCCAACATTCTTTTTTGGTTAGTCTCCTATCCCCTTTTTGTATATAATGATATAATTTTCCTGTAATCACAAACAATAATACCTTTCTGGCCTTAAGGCCATATCAATATGTCATGGAAATCAAACCATTTAAAACATCTATCATACAATCCTAAGCATACATACAACAATAATAAACACACACACACACACACACACACACACACACACACACACATCAACTAACATCATCGTATAATGTAGCTATATCATTATCATCAAATTTATGAATTTCTATCAATTATTTGAAATAACTTAACATTTCAATTCTACTCTAGTAAAAAATTTACAATCATCAATAATCCAATTCACATTCTACAATAATCATGAAATTCTTTATATCTACTGTAACTCCTAACTAATAGATACACTCAACAACATACTACCGATTCCTAATACCATCATATTGTGAGCAATTCACAATATCAATGAGACCATGTGGTTATTTCAATACTCTGAATGTACTCAATACGTCAAGAATCCAATGTTAGTATAAAACAAAGTGACCATTCTAATCTTTATCATCATATCTTTAAATGTCCATCAAGGTCCACAATACACCCATACAGTTCAAAGTAATAATCGAAACACAATAGTAATCATGATGTCACTCGTATCTTAACAACATGCTCACTAAGATATAATAGTCAAGTCCGTGTCTCTAATCAACCAAAATTAAAATCATAGCATAATCCAAGTGGAAGAGGAGTGGGTATTATAATGGTTAGGGCACGAAGCGCCAATCTAGTAGTCATATTATCATAATTTCATTTCAAAAAATTATTTTTAGTTTCTAGCAGTACATGATACATTTCATCATATTTGGCCTATGATGGATTTATGTTATCATTTCATACTTTGATGGAATTGATATATTTTGACTGTAGCATATTATTATGATTATTGTAGTTGGAGCTTATATCTTTCTTAATTATGGATGCATGTTGATAGTATATGACCATCGTGGGTTGATATTTATTATTGCGTTGTTTGCATGCTAACCATGATTTTTTTTTCCATTATTTATCAAATATATATATATATATATATACACATATATATATATATATATTGGGAAGGTATGTTTAATGTTTGAAATGAGTGTGCATATTACAGGGCACATGAGAACGTGGGTTTTACGGTGGAAACTCAAGATGCAGAAGCAAACGATTAGGTCGAGCCTTCAATCCTTGCATTACTTATTTTAGCCATATGCGTCTGTTTTGTGACGTAATTTTAATGGGCGCCATGGGTGACTCCAAATTTTGTAAATTATGTAATTGTGTTTTATTAGACTCTTGTAAACTAGTTTGTGGAACCAAATGTTCCCCACTTATATTAGAAGTGTATTAGATTATTATTTTATTTTATTTTAGAAGGTTGGGGTCACATAAAAACCTCTTGGGTGGGCCCCACAACCTACATTCTTGTTCCATTTAGCCAAACCCGACATTGGGCTAAAAATGGAAAAATTTGGGAACCCTTCCATCTTTGGGGGTTCTCTTTTCATGGAAAATATACCTTGGACCATACCTATGGGTAGGGGGGCTTCATTTATTTTTAAAATGGGAGTTTTCCCTACAATTTGACCTCTCACAAGTCACCATTATTTTTTGGGTTATGTGTTTCTAAAAATTTGTTTGGTGTTTGACTTATTAACATTTAGGAAAATTTGGGAGATTAGTAATTAAAATGATTCTTTTAGCTCTTTTTATTTTTAGAATCTTTGGTTGGGAAAAAGATAGGTGTGAAACATGTCACCCTCTCATTTGGGAGGATCTTTTATTTCTTCTCTTCATATACCTCCTTATGGAGGAGGAAAAGGGCTTTTGGCTTTTTATTTTTGCATTTGGATTTGGGAGTTGATCTTGGAGCTTTGGCTTTGGAGTGGATTGGATAGATTAGAGACTTTGAGAGATATTTGAGGTAGGATTCATGTGCCTTGTTTTGTGTTAATGTATGAATTTGAAGAAAAAAATAGATGTTGTGCGAGGGTATTTGTTTTGAATGTTATTGTATGGTTATGATTTTATGTGTTTAATTTATTTTCTACATCCATCATGTCTAGTGATGGATTTTGGATAGTGTGGGGGAGGAAGGAGGGAATTTCAATATTTACAACATGGCTTGATGGACAATCCATGTTGGTGTTCTTTATATTTTTCCCCACATATGGTTTGAGATGGGGAAGGTTGTTCATATGGTTTGAACCTCTTTCCCCATCCTTGGAAAGGAAACTTAATGAGGTTAGAAAATCCTCCAAAGGAGGAATTTTGGTGCTTGGGATCAAAAATAAGGCTAGTGTGTTTACATGGAGGGATACTGAGGGATTATGGATTTATTTTTGTGTGTGTTTCCTATGGTTGGATCACACTTTTAGCATACTTGGATTTTTCACCCACTCTTCCCCGTTGGAGGGAAAACATGGAGTTTTCTCCACTTGTGTTTGGTGGTCCTTTTTGGTGTTTTGTGTGTTGGAAAGTTGTAGCTTTGTGTTTTTATTTCTTGTTCTTTTCCCTACCCACTTGTGTATACTTGAGGATTGCTTGCTTTAGTGTCCACTCCTCTTCGACACTATTTTCATTATGATGATATTACTATTGGATTCATACTTAGACATTTTTATTATTATACATTGATTAGTAGATGATAGACTATGCAGATATGTGGACTATTGATATATTATTATTCACATTTTGATTATGATACATTAGATGACACTGGTAAACAATTTGATATTTATTGATTTGCATTAATTTTATTTTATACTGACACATTACAAGTTGGATGTTCTGAGTAGAATTATAATCTCATGGATGCTAGAATCGAATTATTTGATATGTTGATAGATGATAGAATTACTTAATTTTTTATGACAATTATTGATATTATATATATATATATATATATATATATATATATATCGATGTTGTTGATCAGGTCATGAGGCCAAAGAGGTATTATTTTTATGTTTGCAGGGACATTATATCATACATCGAAAGGGGATAGAGTACCAATAACAGAAGAATGTTAGTTGTTTTACGACATGGCCAAATTTGACAACTTGTGTCTAATATTTATGCGGTGTTATGACATGCCTAGTTAGGAGGTTTCCCATGGAGGTGTGACCTCACATGTTTTTCCATGATGTGTAATGTTTTTCTCCTTATTTTAATTTTGTGTTATGTGTATTTAATTATTGAGAAATTTTAGTCACTTTATTAGCAGTTTTTAATGTGTCTTAATTAGCTAATCCAACTTAATTTGTTAACTAAAATAAGCATTTGACAATTGAATAATTATGAGGGTAGATTGTCCTTGAAATATTGTGGATTTAAGTTAGATTTGTGTTGTAATTTGTGTTGTGTACTCTTTCTCAACTTCAAAATTTGGATTTTCACTTGGGAGAATTTTTTGGAGGCTTGTGGGACAAGCTAAAATTGTCACATGCCTCTTAAATTCATCCAAAAACCATACCTATAGTATGGGGAGTTAATTTTAGGTTTATTTATGCATTTTTTAGTGTAAAAAATGAAAATAATTGCACTTTCCTACTTACAACAATTAATTTATCCTTTATAGGCATGGTGTGCAAGTTAGAGTGTCATGTGGCCATGTCATAACTCTTATATGTTCATTTACTATCTTGGGCATGGTGTTTGACTTGTGTGTTGGAATGCAGGAATGATGAAGTGGAATCCTACATGGAGCCACCTCATCATCCTCACATCCCATTTCTATTTATTGATTGAATTTGAAGGATTTTGGGTTACTTTTTTAATTTTCTTCTCTTCCAATTTTGGAATTGGGAGCTTGTTGGAGATTTCAATTTGGATTGTGCTTGGCTTAAAGGAGTGATAAACTTGTTGGAGTGAAGACTCTTGGAAGTTTGATGGTGAGGTAGGCTCTCCACTTGTAATTTTTTTATTTATGCATTTGGATGTAAAATTTGTGCTTGTTAAATATTTTATGAGTGTTGTGAATGTGGTTTTTGTGGTTGGTTAGTTTTCATTAAGAAGGGTGTGCGAGATGGAAGTATGGGACTTGTGTTAAATGAAAGGTTTTGCAAGAGATATTGAAATGGGGTAAGAAAATTCAAGAAACCCAAAACTTTGTGTAAAATACCTTCAATGGACCATATAATAAGAAATGAGAAAGGAATCCTATTTTCATGCATTTAAACTTGAGTTTAAACAAGAAATCTAGCAAATATTAGTATCCTTTATTCTTGAAAGCTTAATAAAATGTGTCTAATAAGGACCTAAGCGATAAATTTACATTTCAAGAGAATGGGATCTCACCATTAATGGCTTCAAGGCCAATGGTTCTTCCCATTTAATCCATGTTGTGTGATAGAAATGTAAAGGCAAAGCAAATAGCTTAATAGAATGAAATAAAACTCCTAATCCTAGCAATAATACTATAGTTTATGTTAGAGGGAAGAAGTGTTCTTGAAAATGAGAGGGAGGTAGTGGCCTATTCATAGTTTTCACTTGGAAAATGGGAGGATTTTTTGTGCATATGGGATCAAAAAGGAGTCCACAAGTGGTTTAGGAGAGATTGTCCATGGTTAGGAATAGTTAAGCTAGGTTAGGATAGTTAATCCCGTGTAGAGAGAAATTAGGGTTCTGGGAGGGTTCTAAAAGGCCTAATAAATCCAATGAAGTGGATTGATATTCCAGGGAGCTAATAGAAATGGTAAAGAAGAGGATATTAGATAAGAAGAGGTTATTATAGCCTAATTAATTGATTTATAAGAGGAATAGGACCATAAGAGTGTCGAAAAATAGCAGTTAGATGTAACTGATGATGTGTTGTCGACTTGCAAGAAGAGGACTAGTTAAGGAAATATTTGGGATAATAGTGCTTTGATCAAACTACCTGTTTCTATATTTTCCCCTCTTTGGGGTGATGTAAGCTACTTCACTTCGAAGAAAGTAGACAAGTACAAACAGGTAGAAAAAGTTTGAAGGGGTAGAAGAAAAATTAATAGGATAAAGGAAGGATGAAGGATGCCCCCTCGAGTGTCGATGGGGTGATGGAGGAACTCGATCAGTGATAAAAAAATAAAATAGGAGAGAAATCGAGAAGAAAGGAGATGAAAAAATGACAAGAAAAAAGGGATATTGAGCTATGCACAAACCAATGCTTTATAGAAATAATGCATAATCATCATTTTTCTTAGAATCCTCATCATTCAGTTCTTATTAAAATGTAAGCATACAAAAGAGACGTAAAATGACATGAAAAACCAAGATAAAAACAAACGTCCATTTCTAAAAATGGCCAACTCGATACAACATACACGAATGCAATGCAATATGAGAAATAAACAATCTCACTTAACAAGGAAATAAGTACAATCACACACACTTAAACCAACAATGCTCAAGATAGTTGCACAAATACTTTGTATTCGAAATGTAGTCCCAAATGTTTTGATAAATGAAAAGTGTGAAGGATAATGCCCCAAGCAATTTTTATTTGCAAGGGAAAATATGGAGGACACTTAGGTCCAACGAAAAATCAATTTACACGACAAAAATAGTACCAAGAAACTAATAGTGCCCAAAGTACAGACGAAGTAAGAAGCATAGATTTTGTAGATGATTGAAGATTCTAATGATCCACAATTCATTGTATCAAAATACTTGAAAATGTTAGCAAGATGCGGGATGAGTGTCATGCGAGGACATAGATTTCAGATGTAAATGAGCAGTTTACCAATTTTAGTTCATGTTTTTGGAATTGTTTTGATGTTTTTATCTTTTGTGGATGATTTTATACTCTTTTTTTTCAATTTTAAATTTTTTGATTGATCAGTAGAATTTTTATAAGAGATAAAATATCTCCTTAAAAAATGCACAACTTCTTAAAGGCAAAGGCAAAGGCATCAGGTAGCACAAAAAACACCTCGGTGAGAAGAATTATAAGCCAAAATAATTATTTAAAAATAATCATCATGAAAGGTTAAAGAGAGGAAAAATAGAAGAAAAATGATTAGAAATGAAGCCTGGAATATGTGTAAATTATTCTAGTGCAATGATGAAGTGACCACAAGGTGACACTAAGTACCCCAGCATGAGAAGATGAGTAAAAATAATTATTTTTAATAGAAAAATAATCATCTCAGAGGATAGAAGAAGGGATAGAATGATTGCGGCTGAGAAAACATGCCCCGGGGAAATCGCAGAAGCCTAATATACCCACCCAGGGGGGTTAAATCAATCACAACCAGTTCATTTGCACTAGAGTTCTTGAAAAGTTTTACCGTGAGAAAGAGCTATAGCCCTAGAGTGAGATGGCGAGGCTACCGAGCAAGAGGAGACGAGAATATTGTATCTAGGATTTCATGCGAGACCCAACGGATGGACCCTACGTGATTGGCCTATCCTTCTTTTTGAAATATATAAAATAAGGCTAATAACAGCACTTTTATACTAAAAAATTATAGATAGGTAATTATATATACACACACCTGTGTATGTATATACATATACATATATCCCCATTCTTGAATCTACTAAAATTAATCACACATTTATTTCAGGGTAGAATTATACCCAGCAAAATAAAAGTATAGATTTATCAAACTTAGAAGAAATAAAGGAAAGAAACATAATAATAGAACCGTGGAGGATTTTAAGGAAATAAATCAATAAGAATGGAGGATAGGGGAAAAAATCCTCCCATTGTTGACTTTGTAATGCCTTCTTCCACATAGTTTCTCCTCTCTTTCCCTTGCTTCCATTTTTTCCTCCCTGTAGCCTAGCCAATGCAGATAGAGGCACTTAACATTAGTAATGAATCATATAGGAATGTGTTGGTACCCAAATTGATTCTCCCTCAAAAGCTGAGCAACATCACAGATTTGACAGGAAGCTTAGAGACAAGCAAATCATGTTATGTGTTGTTTTGTAGCCAGGGAAGAAATGCAGATTGCCATTTGTCACTCAGATGTGGAGAAATGGATAACACCCTCAAGAGGATTTTATCTATCCTCACTACTTTATGGTTGTGCCTTTCATCTAGGGTGAGAGGACCCTTTTGTATCCTGTTGTTTGTGGAGGAGATGGAGATGTCCTTCTTTGCAAAGTTATTAAGAAGACCTTGAAGAAAACATGATCAATACAAAAAAATCCTAACTCTCATGAGTTGTCACCCTAGATAATGGATATATTTTCTAAGCAAGGTTCAACATACTAAAGACAATGAAAACCTGATTTCTTCTGCATGTTTTGCTAATAGAAATTATGCATTTGTACAAACCTAGGAAAAACGAGGGTAGTATGGGTAGGATTGGTTGTTTTTAAATGAATTTTGGTGGGAGGTGAGGCAAAATGAACTTGATTCACCAAATCTTTGAGAGATTTTACAAAAAATGGAAGGCTTGATCAACAGAATGCTTTAGAATAGCTAAAATGTTCCTTTAACCAAGATGTGTGCTTCAATGGAGGCCCAGATCAGCACGTTTTCACACAAACTTTAAGAATCCAAAATGAAGGCTCAAATTGAAATACTTAATTGAACATTATCAACCTTTGTTTTATCACACCTAAGATACCCTCAAAGGATAACAAACAATCTTATCATCATACAAGCAGTAAAGTGATTTTAAATTTGTTTATTTAACTATCAAATGAAAGCTCTTTTGATAAATGAAAATTCAAATGCCACCAAACAATCACAAGGATAAGATCTTGTGTGATTCACAAAGATTTCAATGTAAGATTGCAATGGGAAAAATAAAAACTATTTGCAGACATTTAGAAATGAAACAGACATAATTTTTCTCAAAATCAACACAGATTAACTCAAATTTGATTAAATTCATCAGCAGGGGAAATTTTCTAGAAAAATCTTAGAGCTTGTCAATGGATGTACACTTGCAACCACCTTGACATGATCAAATTTAACACAAAAGAAATAAACAGATTCCTCATATCGTTTCACAGAAAGATGGGCTCTGTCAAACTCTTCTCTTAGGAATTGACTCCCAACCTCTAACACTCCAACCATTTGCATGAAAAATTCATGCAATTTATAAAATTTAATCTATGGTAGAGTTTTCCCCCCCAAAATAAAAACATTCAAAGCACCTTGCTTGTTACGATTTTGATCGTGATTCCCAGAATCGGATTTGCAAACAAGTTATCAGGTGCTCAAAGGGAAAATCTCTTCAAATATTTCCAACATTCAATTCTTTCATCTGGTAAATCACTCTTCATCTCATGCGCCGACTACTTCCTCCTATAATCTGTCAAATCTGGTTTTTTGGGTGCTAAGGAAGGAAAGATTTGAAAATCAGATCGAATCTGATAGTCAGATCACATCTTAATAGTAAAAGATGTTTTCAAATCTTCCCCACCAAATCAAGATATCAAATTAATTCTCCTATTTTTTGGCATGTAGGAGAATCAAGAAATGATAAAAACCCATAAAAATTTACATCCCCAGGAGCTTTGGAGCAAAAAAGGCGTAAAATCATATACAAATGCACAATTTCCGTCGATTTCCCTTTTAAAATTTAGACCGTCCACATGGGAGATCCGAGTTAAAACATGCCTGGGGGTCCCTTTTTAATTTTTACGCCTTTTGGGAAAAATTGCAAAATTTCTCATTTTGCTCCCCCCCCCCCCGCCTTTGAAAAATGGGCTTGACACATGTCCCAATGTGGTTCCTAGAGGAACCGTGGCTTGATTATGCTATTTTACCTCATTTTTTGGAAAAATGGAAATCTTCCATATTTTACCCACAGCTCCTCCCTTCCGCCTTTAGCTTCTGATGTGGGTCCCAGCTGAACCACGCTTCCTTTTTACACTTTAACCGCTTTCTTTTTGTAAAAGGAAAATTTAGCAAATTTCCCCCAAAACTCCACACCTCCATCGTTGAATTTTGAAACTGCCACGTGTCCTCCTCTACTATCCCTCTGTGGGGCTTGTGCTTCACTTTTGATGACTTTAATACCTTTTTGAAAAATAAAAGGAATAAAAAGTCACGAAGTTTCCCTCCAATGCTATCCATCTCCCTGCTTTTTGAATTTTCAAACTACTACATGTCCTCCTCTGATGGTGCATGTGGGGCTGCGCGTCCACCAAACATATACTTTATCCCTTTTTACAAAATAAAGCTAAGAAAGTCACAAAAATCTCTGGCTAGTCCAGTATCCCGTGCCTATTTAAAAGACTTTGAAGGTTCAGTCGGAACTGCACACATGCGTTTGGGGTCTGAGAAAATCTCCTTGAGATGGTCACTGAAAAGTTCCAAGACCCCCAAGAGGGTAAAGTGAGTGGAAACTTCCATATGTGTCTTAGTCCTAACAGAGTCTGTTAAAAGGTTGAAGCTTTAGTGAAAGGTGCCCAAACAAGTGTCTAAGGTCCCTCCAGATAGTCTCCTTCGGCCATTCTAGAAAGTTACTTGAGCAAAAGTCTTACCATGGAAAAACCTGAGCAGAAGCCTCCAAGTGCCCTCCTTGCACTTCTCCAAAATACAACTCCAGGGGGCCGAGTCCGTGAACATGGGCGTGGCTCCGTCCACGTGTCCCAGGTCCTTCAAGGAGTTTTTTTTGAAAAGACTAACTACAAAGAGGAACCCAGTGGAAGCCTGCACATGTCTCCCTATGGTGCAAATGTCAAGATGGTCAACAAGAGTGGAGACCCTCAAATGAGTGTGGGATCCGACCACGTGTCCGTGGCCCACCAAAACTGTACCGGTTGCATGAAAAAAATTGTCTAATTCTGAGGAAAAGAAGCGGAGTCCTCCTCCACGTGTCCCCTCAGGCGCAACTCCAAGGCCAAACTAGAAGGTGAATTTTTAAATGAGTGTTGTTCCTTCACATGGACAAATTTTTAGGTTAAAAGAGAGCCATAACATTTTTTTTAGTGCCCTGCCTGAGCTGCATCCAACCAAAGAGGGCCACGTTTCCACTGATACATAGATGAAACTTTGATGGGGGAAAACCATCAACCGTCAAAGCTGTAAAAATGCAGGAAAACCATCATTTGACCCTGGAAATGAATTTTTCTTCAAGGACAAAGAATCTGGAAATGTTATAATTTTCAAACATGATCCTCCAAGCTACATCCATTCACGTTTCCTTAAGGTATTTTGGATAAAAAAATGATATGGACAACAATACACGACTGCAGAAAATAGAAGGAAAGGAACAATCTTGAGTTTTACAGCCCTAGTTTATAGACACCTTCAGATGTATAGAGAAACGAAACATAAATTCTATGTCCTTTAAGTGATATGTCGACCAAGGAAGGTAATGATCACAGCAACCAAATGGAGGGAAAAAAACTTTTAAGCACCAACACATGAAGATAAAAAATGTGATATAGGCCGCAAACTGTTGGATTTCAGTGACAAACGGGGGCAAGACTAATTTGAGCACAAACATCAGCTCTGACTTGGGGATGGGGCACTCCTTGTGAGTGCCACAAGAACCAAATAATAGACCAAGTGCATAACATAGACCAAGTGCCAAAAACATACCATTGGCAAATGGAGTTAGAGAATAAGCTTGTAAAATAGAAAAACCAAAACCATCTCTCAAAAAATGAACTGAGAAACTAGCAAAACCAGGTCACCAAGGACCAAAATGAACAAAAACACAAAAGATAGAAAGAGAACAAACAACTATTAACACTGTACAAATGGATGTATGACCTTGATTATGAGGAAGTCAATCAAGGAAATGTTTTTAATGCATGCCATTAACATGCAATTCGAGTAGATTCCCCATCTAAGTATTGTCAGGAAAGAAGGTATTTTCACCAATTGGAATATCAATTGAATAAGGGCCCATCCATAATGCATCAAATTTACCATGCTTACCCTCATCTTCACACCTGCTATCCCATAACAAGCACAAGATATCCAAAGCTGAAAGCTCTTGAAGTGTCACCTTCTTCGTTAAATAGACTTCTTCAACTTTTCTTTGAACTTCACATGCCACTGATGGGATGCCCTTCGTCCCTTCATCCAACTAAATAATCTGGTTAATACAAGCATCATATGGACTAACTTATTCATCTTCCAGTTGTTAAATGAACTGATACGAGGACACTTGCCTATGCAAGGGGCAGTAAAGCTACGAGTTTTATACACTAATTGAAATGGAATTTTTTCAAAAGCTCTTTTAACTATAATTCTATCATCCCAAATAACCAACTTCAACTACTCAGCCCATTTCATTTTAGTTCAGCTCCCAAGGTTCTTCTAATGATCTTCAATATATTTTTTATTACCGGACTCAACCTTTCCATTTCCTTGGGGATTGTAATTGGAGGCATATGTTAAATTTATCCCATATTCTTTACAAAATGCCACCAATGTTTTAGCTCTGAAACTTGTGGAATTTTCAACAACAAATTTAACTGGAACTCCAAACCTATAGATGATATGGTTCAGCATGAATTCCATGACAATTTGGTGTGTTTATCTCTTGGTAGGGATTTCCTCCACCCATTTAGTGAAGTAATCAGTGGCTACAAGAATCCACTTATGGCTAATGCTTGAAGGTTCTGAAATATCACCAATGAAATCCATTCCCCATTGCTTGAACAGGGCTTTAATTGATACAGGCTACAAAGGAAAGGATCCTAAAGCTTTCAGTATTCCAGAAAAATGCTGACAACTCTCACATCTTCTAACCAACAAAGTTGTATCCTTAAAGAGAGTTGGCCACCAATAACCAGCCCTCAAGATCTTGTGTGTTGTGACTCTTCCAGTAAAATTCCCCCCACAAACTCATCCATAGAGATCAACAATTATCTTGGGGGATTCATTCTTAGTAATGCACCTTAAGAGAACTCCCTCAGGGTTCTTCCAAGCTAACCCAAAATCAATAATGACATATTTTTTGGAATCCAACTTAAGAGTTCTTTTATGAATTTTACTCAAATACTCAAGGCATTATAGATGTCTGAGATAAAAAACTATATCCTTGTACCATTTAGAACTCATCAAATTTTCAAGGGCATCCACCCTTCCTTATTCTACTTCATTCACCTTAATAGTTTGCATGTTGCTCTCAGCCATAAGCTTAGATAAGCCCAAACGTCTTACCAACTTTGTGATTCGGATATCCATGTCATATTCCTACAACTTGTTCACCCATCTGCACCTTTTTCTTGAGACCTCCAGCTCTAATAAGATGTCTTTCACCATGGTGTGGGGAACATAAGCAACAACTTTAGAGCTCAAAATGTAAGGTCTAAAAACCTTTGTTTGTTTTACCCAGGAAAATGATTGCTTCTCCATAATGGTGTACTTCAACTTAGCCCCTTGAAATGCCTTACTAAAAAAGGCAATTGGCCTCTCAGCCCCTTCATCATCCTTCTGCAACAAGACATAGATGCAATAGTGTTCTCTGAAGCAAAAAAAAAACATTTGAAAAGGCTTCTTATAATCTGGAGCTACTAAAACAGGGGCATGCTTTAATGCTTTTTTGATTCCATTGAAATCTTGAATGTCAGATTCTTCCCATTTGATAACTTGGTCCTTCTTTAGCATGCAAGTAATTGGAATGGTCAAATCTGCAAAGTTTGATATGAATCTTCTAATAAAGTTTATTTTCCCAAAGAAGGACTGAATTACTCTTCTTGGTTCTTTTAATTGGGACCTTTTTTATGGCATCTACCCTCTCGGGATCAATCATGAAACCATCCTTTGATACAATGTGACCAAGCAACTTGGCCTTTTGCACTCTGAAATGGCACTTCTTTGGATTGAGTGAAATGCCATATTCTCTGCATCTTATCAGAATTTTTTCCAAGTGCTACAAGTGATCACTTCTGTTTCTAGAAAAACATAGTCACATTCATCTTGGTAAACAACAATGAAATCATTAATGTAACTAGCAAAAGAAACATCCATTGCTATTTGAAAGGTTGCTCCAGCATTCATCAAACAAAAGGGTATTCCAACATAGACATAAGTTCCCCAAGGAGTGGTAAAGGTTGTCTTAAATCTTTTTTTATTCCTTCACAACAACTTGATTATAGCTAGAGAAACCATCCAAGGTAGAAAGTAGCTCAGAACCAGTCAGTAATTGTAGCATGTTTTCCATGCTTGGTAAAGAATAATTATCCTTCATGGATGATCTGTTCAGATTTCTAAAATCCACGCATAGCTTGATACCACCATTCTTTCTTCTATCTGAGCACTAAGTTTGCAACCCAAGAAGATATACTTTGTGGGCTGAATAATCCCTTCATACTCTCAGCTCTTCTTCAGTTCTTCTTGCATTTTCACGGATATAGGAGTGGATTAATCGGCCTCTTCTTTTTTCTGAATGGTTTTACATTAGATTCCAAAGGAATTTCATGTTGAAACAAATCCTCTCTATATGCTTTCAGTTCAGAATAAGACCAAGCTAGGACAATCCTTGATATTTTCTTCAGCAATTAGAATATAGGACTGCTTCTCTTCCTTGCTGAGATTACTTCCTAACCAGATTTTCATTGGTTTCTCCTTTGTGTCTAAGGTCATGTTCTCTTCAACATCCCTTAAGAATGCTACATGTTTCTATTGATAATGAAATCAACATTATCAAAATTTGTTTCAATAGTAACTAACCCTCTAGGAATAGTGTTAGTCTTCAGCTGAATGATGTACCTTTGCTAAACAAGGTTTCCTTTACCTTCTAGCTATATTGACCATTGGCTCCCAATCTATATGTTGATCAGTAAAGTCTCCTTGGTTCTGTACGAAATACCTTTACACTTGAGCATCATCTTCAAACACTTGCCAATGTTTAATGTTGTTCAGGGACAGATGGTCTAGTTAGTACTTCAACATCATACTCACAATATGGGGATATGGTGTAATTTTCAAATCTGGAGCCCAATACTGCATTGAAACTCCTATCATGATGTACAATATTGAATGAGTCAAACATCTCAATAAGATCCCAAACTGCATGCTTGTATTGTTTCATTCACTGATTTTTAGTAGCATAAAGTTTTCTAACTTGCTTGACAATTAGTTATGAATCTCCTTTGACAATGATGTCCTTAACACCATATTTCCAAGAAATTATCAAACCTAATAATAGTGCTTCATATTCAGCAATGTTGTTAGTGCACTCAAAGTTGAGTTTGAAAGAAAAAACAAACTCTTCCTAGCCTAGAGAAATCAGAACAACACCAGCACCATTTCCAAAATTGGATCAAGCAACATAAAACAATAAAGTCTAAGGAGATACTACCCTTTCAAGGAACTTGCATTCTTCAATTTTGTGCTCTTTACCATCAGTAAATCCAACAAAGTTTTCAGCATCAACATCATCATACACACTTCATAAGAAACACTATTGGGATCCTCAATGAGATGTAGCATCTTATTTTCTCCATACAACTTAACAAGACTGCCCTCAATTGGAATGGTGGAAAAAGACATATCCATTTGAACACTTCCACCAACACTTAAAGCCCATTTTCTTGATAACAACATGCCCCATTTGGTAGGGCAATCAACAACAACAACACCAAGTTTCAAGTTATTACCTTGGTAAGTTGCAATTTATACCACCAAACCTTTCACACATCCCACCACTGGCACCTCTCTAGAGTCCATGGTAGTACATCTTCCATATGTTGTTGTCACTTTGATATCCAGTTCATTCATGACCTCAAGAGGCATGACATTGCATGATGCTCCCGAATCAAACATATAGTTGTGTAGTAATCTATCCTTAATTATCAAAGTAGTGAAGAATGGATCTACATTTAGTTGAGACTCCACCAAGGATGTGCCCAAATAAACCTCAAGTGGTTCACCTAGTTCCTCCAATGTTGGTGGTGTTTCTAGCTCTTCAATGATTGGAGGAGTCTCCACAATGTTTACATTTATACCTGGGGTACTCTTCTCTTCTTTCAATCCCAAATACTCAAATGCCCTCTTCTTGTGCTCAGGAATCCTAAGAAACTCAACAATTGGAACACTAACTTTGATTTGACTCAAAACTTGGGCAATGTCATATGGAACACACTTTGGCAAGGCAACATTGGAAGGGAGATTGACAAACTCATCAGATGGCATGGGATTTTTGACAGTTTGGGCATGAGGAGAAGTATGAATTTTGTTTGGGATAGCAAGGCCTTTGGCAGATGCATCTTTCTTAGGATCCTCTTTAGGAATATTTGAAAGCAATGGAGTTTTTGGCTTGGCCTGAGGTCCTACCCCTTTGAAAACTTTACTCCTAGTATTATAATCCTTTTCTTGGGCAACAACAACATTCATCAACAACTACCTATCCTCCTCAGATGGGATTCCTCCATCATACTTCTTTATCATCAAAGCTCTTAAGTATTCTAAGTCATTATTAGGTAATTCAAAAGGTTGTACAATATCTATTTCTAAAGTATGAGAGGGAGGAAGAAGAGGTACCCAGTGAATGCAATCCCAAAAATCAATAGTAGTTCTAACACTTATTACCTCAGTTGAAGTTTCTCCTTATTGTGAGCTTGTAGAACACTCCATCATGCATGCATCATCATCGGTGTTATCATCATTAGCTTCTTCATATACTTACTGATCTACTTCACATGGAGCATGGGGCATGAAACATCTGTCACACCAATCAATTACATTTGTTTCTTCAACAACAACAACTCTGGCAGGAAAAGGATCAGGCACCATTTTGTTTTCCCTTGGCCTGGGGCTGTTTATTTCCAAATCCAATAGGTCCCTTGCCTCTGTCATTAGATCTCTGCTCATTTCTAGGATGATTTGCAAATATGTCTTGGCCTTGTTGGTTATGCTTGACCTTGTGAACTCTGCCCAATTCCTTTCTCTTCTTAGGCTAGCTTGTAAGACATTTCTTTAACATCCCACGGCCAAAGTTTTTCACAACTTCCTCCAAATCAGCAGCCTTACTTGCTTGATATTTTTCCAGGTTAACCAGTTTCACACCTTCCCTCTTAGGAGGTTTTCTAATTGATTTAATGTTATTCTCAATTTCCAGAGCCATGGTAAAGGCATGCCTCAAATTCTTAAGGTTTTTGTCCCTCAAATAGTAAGCAAATTTCTTATCAAATGCATTGAAATACTTTATAAGACAAGATTCATCACATGGCCTTAAACTTATAGGAAATCTCCTTAATATCTTATTAAATTTAGTGTTGAAGTCGTGCACTTATTCATTAGGATTCTTTTTAATATTTTCAAATTCTGAAAAAAGAAACCTAGGGTCTATTTTGTCACCATACTACAATCTAAATGCATTATTCATTTCTGTCCAAGAATCAATGGAATTATTTGGCAAATATTTATACCAGTCCCTTGCATCTTCTTTCAAAGTATGGATAAAAAATTGATATATACATCTTCAAATTCAATCTCAAAGTCTTCCATCATGTTGATAAAAAGCTTTAAGTGTTGATCACCAGTTATAGCATTATTTCCTTTGGAAATTTGGTAGTCTATTTCTTACATCTTGGGGAACTGCATTTGGATAACCGGCCATCCCTTTAAAACTTATAGGACCAAAGGTATTCACAACAAATGGAGGTATGGGTAGGGGTTGGGCCATGTTGTTTTGAGGAGGTGACCTTGGAGGAGAATCAAACTGATAAGGGACAAGGGGTCTTTGAAACACAGGAGTATAACTTTCAAAATGGATATCCCCTAAAGGCTTTGTTTCTTGGAAAACCCTATCAACTTTGGAAAACATAGGGGCAGAATGAGAAGAAAAATTTTCAAATTCAAATGAAGGCCCCTCTCCAGATGGAGAATTCAATTCGACATAAGACTACCTGATTCAGAAGCACTTGAATGGAAATCTTCAATGATAGGCTGATCACTTTCATTAATGGAGATCTCTTTTCTTGACTACTGATCTCTAACAACTCTCTAGGCTCTTCTTCCTTATGACTTTGTTTTTCCTAGCTCTGGAAATAATGTCCTAGTAGGATCCTTAGCGAAGAAATAATCTTCTTCCTTCCATCTTTGTAAAGATTAGTAACAAATCTCACTTGACAGAGGTTAAGACACTGGTATTTATCAAAAAATCATATCAACATGGAGTCACCACTAAGGATTTCCACCTTAGTTGTGTAAATGCACTAAAAAATATGATCTGTCAAATGTCTGTCAACACTAGAAACTTGGAAATGGAATGATCTGACCTTCCTTTACCTAGATTTATCATTGAAACTTAGTGCAATAACTGTAGAAAATGGAAATATTTCACACAACACTTGTAACTTTGAACACTTCTTACAGGCCTGAACACAAGATGATGTTGAAACAATGTACTAGCACTTAGAGCATGTAAGAAATGTTTACCAGGGTCTGAATATGAAATGCAATCACAATGTCCCCGAAAATGGTGCCATAAATGGTGTTGGTACCCAAATTGATTCTCCCTCAGAAGCTTAGCAACATCACAAATTTTACAGGAAGCTTAGAGACAAGAAGATCATGTTGTGTGTCGTTTTGTAGCTGAGGAAGAAATGCAGCTTGCTCTTTGTCACTCAGATGTGGAGAAATGGATAGCACCCTCAAGAGGATTTGATCTATCCTCACTACTTTATGGTTGTTCCTTTCAACCAGGGTGAGAGGACCCTTTTGTATCCTGTTTTTTGTGGAGGAGATGAAGATGTCCTTTTTTACAAAGTTATTAAGAAGACCTTGAAGAAAACATGATCAATACAACAAAAATCTAACTCTCACGAGTTGTCACCCTAGATAATGGATATATTTTCTAAGCAAGGTTCAGGCTACTAAAGACAATGAAAACCTGATTGCTTCTGCATGTTTTGGTAATAGAAATTATGCATTTGTACACACACAGGACAAACAGGGGTAGTATGGGTAGGATTGGTTGTTTTTAAATGAATTTTGGTGGGAGGTGAGGCATAATGAACTTGATTCACCAGATCTTTGAGAGATTTTACAAAAAATGGAAGGCTTGATCAACAGAATGCTTCATAACAACTAAAATGTTCCTTTACCCAAAATGTGTGCTTCAATGGAGGCCCAGATCAGCACGTTTTCACACAAAGTTTAAGAATCCAAAATGAAGGCTCAAATTGAAAAACTGTAATTGAACATTATCAACCTTTGTTTTATCACGCCTAAGATACCCTCAAAGGATAACAAAACAATCTTATCATCATGTCTAGGAGTAAAGTGATTTTAAATTTTTTTATTTCACTATCAAATGAAAGCTCTTCTGATAAATGAAATTGCAAATGCCACCAAACTATCACAAGGATAAGATCTTGTGTGATTCAAAAAGATTTCAATGTAAGATTGTAATGGGAACAAGAAAAACTATTTGCAGACATTCATAAATGAAGCAGACACAATTTTTCTCAAAATCAACACATATTAACTCAAATTTGATTAAATTCATCAGTAGGGGAAAGTTTCTAGAACAATCTCAAAGCTTGTCAATGGCTGTACACTTGCAACCACCTTGACATGATCAAATTTAACACAAAATAAATAAACAGGTTCCTGAGATGGTTTCTCAGAAAGATGGGCTCTGTCAAACTTTTCTCTTAGGAATTAACTCCCGACCTCTAACACTCCAACCATTTGCATGACAAATTCATGAAATTTATAACATTTAATCTACAATAGAGTTTTCCCCCCAAAAATAAAAACATTCAAAGCACCATTGCTTGTTACGATTTTGATCGTGATTCCCAGAATCAGATTTGTAAAAAAATTGTCAGGTGCTCAGAGGGAAAATCTCTTCAAATATTTATAGCATTCAATTCTTTCATCTGGTAAATCACTCTTCATCTCACATGCCAACTACTTCCTCCTCTAATTTGTCAAATCTAGTTTTTTGCATGCCAAGGAAGGAAAGATTGGAAAATCAGATCGAATCTGATAGTTAGATCACATCTTAATGGTAAAAGACGTTTTCAGATCTTCCCCACCAAATCAAGATATAAAATTAATTCTCCTCTTCAGTTTGGCATGTAGGAGACATCAAGAAATGATAAAAACCATAAAAATTCACATCTCTAGGAGCTTTGGAGAGAAAATAGTAGAAAATCAGATGCAAATGCATAGTTTCCATTGATTTCCCTTTTGAATTTGGACCGTCCATGTGGGAGATTCGAGTTAAAACGGGCCTGGGGGTTCCATCTTACCTTTTACAACTTTTTGAAAAAATGTAAAAATTTCTCATTTTGCTTCACCCCTCCGCCTTTGAAAAATGGGATTGACACATGTCCCAATGTGGGTCCTAGAGGAACCGCGGCTGGATTATGCTATTTTACCTCATTTTTGGAAAAAAGGAAAAAAATTTCAAATTTTCTCCACAGCTCCTCCCTTCTGCCTTTAGCTTTTGATGTGGGTCCCAGCGGAACCGCCCTTGCTTTTTACACTTTAACCCCTTTTTTCACAAAAGGAAAATTTTCCAAATTTTCCCCATGCAGTCCTGCACTTCTGCTGTTGTCATATTCAATGCTGGAATTTTGAGCACTTTTTCGGGCCACACTTTTAATGACTTTAATCCCCTTTTAACAAAAGTCAGGAATAAAATTCCAACTTGCCTCCAATTTTTCACCTCCCCATTGACTTTTCAAAGAAAATTTCAACTATTCTGCTACGTGTCTCAATGGCACATTTTGACGATGGTCCCCAAAATGATAGAGACCCCAAACAAGTGCGGGCTCAACATTTTAATGTCTCAATATCCGGTATGACAAGTCTATTTAAAAAATCCAATTTAAGGTTCAATGGAAGCCTGCCATGTGTCTAAGGTCGAAGACACGTCTCCTTCAGCCATTGAAAAGTCTCAACCAAAAAGGTAAAGTGAGAAGGAAATTGTGGGCTCAACAGTTTCCTCCTTGAAGACTTCTTTAAAATAAAAATCAGGGGCCAGTCCCCAAACATGTCATGGTCCGTCAACGTGGCCCAGTCTCCTTCTAGGAAGTTTCTTGAAAAATTCTAAGCGTAAAGGGAAGACTCAGTGAGAAAAAGCCTCCAAGTGTCTTCATATGTGCACAACTTCAAAATGGTTCCCTAAGAGAGGAGACCCTGAACATGAGTGTAGGATCACCATGTGTCCTAGGCCTTAGAAAATTGCTTTGAAAATTCTAAGTACAAAGTGGAGCCGGCAGAAGTCTCCACTTGTCCCCCTGTCACAATTGTTAAGGTGGGACCCTGAACCATATCCTCAAATGAGCGTCATCCCACCACGTGTCCATGGCCCACTAAAAAATGTACCAACTGCATGAATTTTTTTTCTAAGTCCAGGAAAAGCAACAAAATCCTCCACGTGTCCCCTCGGCACAACTCCAAGGCTAAACCAAAATGTGAATCTTTAAATGAGCGTCGTTCCTCCACTTGGACAAGTTTTGGTTTGAAGCGATCCATAAAGTTTTTAGAGTGCCTCACCAAGCCGCATCCAACCAAAAAGGGCCACGTTTCCATTGATGTAGAGATGTAAATTTGACGGGAAAAACACACCCATCAAACTATAAAATGCAGGAAAACCACCATTTGAGCTCAGAGATGAATTATTCTTCAAGAACAGAGAATTTGGAGATGTTATAAGTTTCAAACACGATCCTTCGAGCTACATCTAATCACATTTCCTCAGGTATTTGGGAAAAAAATGATAGGGACAATAACACATGACTGCAAAAAATAGAAGGAAAGGAACAACCTGAGTTTTGTGCCTAATTTACAGACTCCTTCAGATGGACAGAGAAACGAAAAACAAATCCATGACCTTTAAGTGATCCTCGACCCAAGAAGGGATTGATCACGGAAACCAAATGGAGGAAATATTCTTTCATACACTAACACAAGGAGATAAAAAATGTGACAGAGGCTGCAAATTGAGGGATTTCAATGACAAACGGGGTGAGACTAATTTAAGCACCAACAAAATGCATAAATAAATTTAGGGCAACAAGAAGATCTAAGGGAGAGGATTGAATCAATCCTACATATGTGATTAAATCGTCCTCCCTTCATAATGGGTGACTAATTTTTATTGAACTTTATAATGCTTGAGCACATTTTTTTAATGGAACCCATAAGAGATGTTCTCGAGTGTTGGCATTTTATTGTTTTAGGATATTGAATTAATAGTTTTAATTTATGTATGTGCATGGGTGTGGTGATTAGTTGTAGTGGGAATGTAATGCATGAGGGGAGTTTTAATAAAAGGGTTTTAATTTATTAAGTTGTGGATGTTTAAGTGTATTAAGGGGAAAATTAATTAATAAAAGTGTTTAAGGGGTATGTGAGTACTAAAGGAATGGTGTAGGAATTATCTTTTGTTAGGAATTTAGTTACAAGTGCTTAAGGGAAATTTAACAATTAATTTGATTAAATTTTAGCATGTTGGGTTTTATTAATGCTAGCTAAGAAATATAATTTATACATGATTTATTTAAATATTATTATTAACCTCAGTGGGAAAAATCAACAAAGTTAATTTGTGGATTATTTAATATAATTAAATTAAATTTGAAAAGTAATTATTGTCGTAATTGTTGGCATAAGGTTATATAGCAAGTATTTTATATAATTAGGCTGAGATGATTAGGTAGTATCACATTTTTCTCACACAGTTTGTAACCTCTCCTTTGTTTTTGGGGAATGTAGTTATTTCTTCTCCCTATAAATATTTTACGTGCTTCTGAATAAATATATTGAGAGAGATATCCTATCTCTATTTATTCTCCTCAATTATCTCCTCACAATCTGGTATCAGAGCGATCATAAGAGAGAATCTTCTAATTTGAAGTATGCGCATGGATGCTAGAGCTACATGGAAGTTATTAAGAGGTATTTGATTTTACAAAAGGAATAAATAGACTCTGCCCATGTGTAAACAATGACATTTCTTCAGTGAACTCCTACATGGAGAGGTCGATTCAAGTTCTGCTGCATGTGAAGGAAGTGCAATGACACTACTTTGAAGAATGACCTACGTGGAATTATTTTATCTGGACATTTAATTTAGTTCTTTTCAGACTAATTCCTGGGAAAAACTTTTAAACTCATATCTATATATATGTATATATGTATCCATAGCCATAGTATATGGACGTATATAGGATAGGATATATATATATCAGTTTCAATGGCATGTTGTCCTATATGTAATATGCTCGGTGGATGTGGCTGGAAACCTGCATTCCTAACGTGTAGTTTGGCTTGATCCGTCAACACAAGTGGAGGAACATGTAGAAAGAATACTATTCTTTGCGCCAAAGTATAGTGAAAAATCCTATTCTTCTTTCTCCTTGGAAGTGTGGCCTTTTTAAGTGAAGAATGGTATTAATTGCTATGTTGAAAAGTAGATTCTTTTATCTATCAATTCTATTCATTCTATAACCACATGAAGATGTAATTCCATGCATGCTACGTGGAGGCATTGAACAATGCCCATACGTTTTGTAATTAAGCAAGTTTGTAAGCATTAGAGCTAGGCATTCTACGCTAAGAATACTGATAAATTCCATCTAAATCACCTAGAAGATTTGCCATCAACATCTATTTTTCGTAGTGGATACTTGGATGTAAGAGAAATTGAAGGTTTTTTTTGGAGATTGGGATTTCTTTTCTATCTGAACCTACATTGGTGGAGGTGAGAAATGACATATATTTGCTAAATAATTTTTAAAAAATAAGTTTCTATCCTGCTTCATTTAGCTACGAAGAAGGAGAAAATCCTACAAAGCCACTCCAAATGTCAAGCATGAATGACATGATCGGGACTGCTGAAATCCGTGACATCGACTCGCAAGCCACAAAACATCATCCAAAAGCTCCTGAAAGCTTCAGGTTCTACTTTTCACTTCTCAATGAGCTACGCAACACAAGAAATATTATCTTTGATGAACTCGTTCACAAAGGAATCTTGGAGTATTTTCTTTTCAACATCAATTGTCAAGAAAAGTGATTTCGAGAAGAGTTAGAAGTCAGGCACGATGCCGATAGTGAAGACGAAAAATAATGTCCCATAAAGCGTCGTTGTCTCTTAGCATGCAAGTATTGAGAGCATCTATGATTTGGTACTTCACATCAGTGAGTAACGTTGTAATATTTATTGAAATCAATAAATAAATTAAAAAAATATTTTATTCTATTACAATGTCTGCCCCGAAGTTGCTTCTTTTCGATGCTCAATTACTTAAAGGGCCAAATTATGCGGCCTAGAAAACAAATATATGACTATCCTTCAGTTTGAAGGATTATGGGGCATCATCACAGGGTCAGTGACAGTTCCCACTGCCCCTGATGAACTCATAAAATATGAGATGGCTAGTGCCAAAGTATTGATGTTAATTATGTTGAGTGTAAGCGATGATGTGCAACTGCATGTTCAGGTTACAAAGAAACCATAGGAAGCATGCGATAAAATTGCAACCATTTTTTAGTAAAAGAATTAGACTAAGATTCTCCATCTTCAGTCAAAAATGCACACCCTATCCATGGGGTAAGATGAGAAAGTTGAGGATTTCTAACGTTAGGTGGCTGAGTTGCGAACATAGTTACTAGCACTCGATGAAAAGGTAAAAGACAAGATTCTAGTTCTGATCACCTTGAGGGCACTCCCTTCTCAGTTTCGAGTGTCTGTTACGACACTGAATGTATCCAAATGGAAAGTGACATTTGAATAACTAGTGAACTTGTTGCAGCAAGAGGGGGCCATCAATTTAGTCGAAGATGAGTCCCAGGACAAAGCCCTTTTCTCAAAGCCACATCATGGCCAGAAGTATCGAAAAGGTCCCCCAAATTAGCAAACACAAGCACATCAGCATCAAGGGTAGCAAGCGAAAAATTCCAAGAGGTGGTGTTAAATCTACAAAACCAATACTCATGACACTGATCACTGCTAGTATAATGGATTGAAACAAGGGTCTTTGAGTCAAACAAACACATCAGTGCATAAATATTTTCAAAAGTCTAAATTATGTCCCCAATGATGAAAGAGGAAGGGACATCTCGCAGCCCAACATGATGATGAATCTGATGAGGATTCATTAGAAGGAGCTAATTGTGGTAAGAACCTTGTACTAGTCTCTCAGACTTCACAACCCACGAAGAAAGTCTGGTTGATAGACTCAGGTGCTAGTAGGCATATGTCAGGTGAAAAGAAGCTTTTTGATTCACTAAATGAAATAACCCACTGGACATCAGGTTTGGATTGCAGATGACAAAGAGTACGTTGTAGAAGGAATAGGCCAAGTTACCATTCCTCTTGGGACCATGAAAATGTATGCTTACAAAGGTACTATATGTTCTTGGATTGACTAGCAACCTCTTGTCAGTAAGTCAGCTCCTGAATCATCATCTAAAGGTAGAATTTCTTAGTCAAAATGGCATCAAATCATGCTTGATCTCAAGACAAGGTAAGGTTATTGCTAGAGCATTTCTAAAAGATAAGTTATTTTCTTTAGATATTGTTTCATCTTTTGCAATAGCTTTATCTACCACAATAATATAATGTATTGCCCTCTGGCATTTTAGATATGGTCACTTTTCAGTTAGTTCATTGCATCAAATGAGTTCAAAAGAAATGGTACATGGACTTCCCAAATTGTCCAATTCCTTGCCTATTTTCCCTAGCTGTCTTGCAGGAAAACAACACAAGGATCTATTTAAGGTGAGCACATTCCATGCCAAACAATGTCTAGAGGTAGTTCATACCGATCTGAACGGACCATTTCCTGCTTCATTTTCAGGATACAAGTACTTCCAACTATTCTTGGATGACCACTCTCGAAAGATGTGGGTGTTTTTCCTGAAAAAGAAGAGTGAGGATCTTAACCATTTTCACAATTTCTATCAACATGTTGTGAAAGAGACCAGACAACCACTTCTTCTACTCCACTCAGATCAAGGGGGGAATTCACATCAAATAATTTCTTGGCATTCCTAAACCAACAAGGCATTAAGCAGAACCTGACTGCTCCCTACAAACCCCAACAAAAAAGCATTGTGGAGCGACGCAATCACATAGTGATGGAGATGGCTCACTGCATGCTATCAACAACAAAGATGGAGGATCAATATTGGGCTGAAGCAAGTACAGACAGCTATATATCTTCTCAATAGGGCACCAAAAAATATTCTACAAAATAAAATTCCAGAAGAGGTATGGAGTGGTAGAAAGCCATCAATTTATCATTTACGATTATTTGATTGCACAACATACATGTGTGTCCCATATCAGAAGAGAAATAAAGTAAATTCGAAGACACTCTCATGCATACTACTTGGTTATATCACTACCTTGAAGGCATACCATCTCATGGATCCTGAGACAAAGAAAATATATGAGAGTCGAGACGTGGTTTGTGACGAGTCATCCTTTGACTCTGGTAGTGACAATAGAAGAACCATTACTAACCACCTCTCACTAACTAGTCTCTGAATCAGATGATCATCCAGAGGAGACTACTCAGAGAAAATATGTACTGTAAGGAGAGCTATATGTTGACCTTGGAGAACTGGAGAATGTTACTCCACATCCATCCTCACATCAATGAAATGGTTCTTCACAAAAGTATCCAAGTTCTTTATCATCTAAAGTGGGTACAAAGCACCATAAAAGACTCTCATTTGCAACAAATCCTAGATACTTCATCTGAGTCAAAAAAAGGAGTCAAACAAGAAATGAGGTAAAATTTCTCACTCATGAGTTCACTGATTAATAGCTCCAATCCTGATAATTTTTGTGAAGCACTCAATCAACCTCAATGGAAGGAAGCCATGGATACAAAATATGACTCACTCATGTAAAATTAGACATGGGAAATTGTCGATTTGCCTACAGGAAATAAACCCATAGGTTGTAAATGTGTTTTCAAGACAAAATATAAGGCAGAAGGATCCATCGACAAACATAAAGCACGTTTTATAGCAAAAAGGATATACTCAAAAAGAGGGCATCGAATTATGAAGATACCTTTGTACCCACTTGCGAAAAGATCAAGACCATCAGATTTGTTTATGTGCACTGAGCAACACAAAGTGGATGGAGACTTCAATAGATGGACGTCAAGAGTGCTTTTGTAAATGGTGTTCTGAAATAAGAAGTATACATAACCCAACCTGAAGTAATTTGTTGATGAAGATCATCCTAAGAAGGTATGTCGTCTTACCAAATCATTGTATAGATTGAAGCAAGCTCCAAGGACATGCTATATCAAGATTGATGATCACCTTTTGCAGAATGGATTCACTCGTAGTGCCTCAAATTCAAATTTTTATATAAAGAAGGTAAGAAAATAAATTGTCATTCTTGTTATATATGTGGATATGATCTTATGATCACTGGACACTTTAGAAGATCAGGTTGATATTATGACGAATGATCTCAAAATAACCTTTGACATGACATATTTGGGGCTACTACATTACTTTCTTGACTTGGAAATATGGCTGAAAGGATCATCACATTTTTTACTCCCAGATAAATTATTACAAGACACTCCTAGAAAAGTACAAAATTTCTGAATGTAAACCTATATCCACTCCCATGGAGAAAGTTTTACAACTTTCACGATTCCAAGATTCACCTCAAGTAGATCCTACTCTCTATAGGAAAATTTATTGGAGGGCTCATCTACTTGACATATACCAGACGAGACTCTATGCTTATGAAGTCAGCTATCTTTCTAGGTTCGTGCAAGAGTCAAAGCAATGTCACTGGACATCATAGAAAATCATGTATTGAGATATGTCCAACGAACAGTTTGATTATGGTCTATGGAATATAAGAATAATGATCAATTATGCTTACAGGGATACATCGACTTGGACCACACTGGATATTTTAATTACAAGAAGTTAACTATTGGATACATTTTTCATCTCAGGATATGGTCCCATCTCATGTGTATAATTAAGAAAGCATAATGTCGTTTATATTTCATCCACAGAGGCAGAATATCACACCGCATGAGGATCTATGTGTGTGCATCGATATAGGCTATGTCACATTTTGGATGACATGGGAATTCTTGAAACATAGTCACATGTTTTTTATTGCGATAATCAAAGTGTGTTGAAGCTCATGTACAAAATCCAGTATCTTCATGAACAAACAAAAACATATTGGAATTGACTATCCATTTCATTCGAAAAGCGCATCTTGAACCATCATATTCAGCTCCAATATTTTCCTACAGAAGCACGAGTAGCTGATATTATCACCAAGGCTCTTGGAAAAGTTATATTTGATCTCTTCAGAGGTCACATTTGTAAGAATAATGTAATAAAGGGGGAATGTTAGCATAGTCTACGTACTTAATTTTTGTTACTAGACTAGTTCTTATCTATTCCATTATTCTTTCCTTCTTGTTTGTAGCTTCTCCATCCATTCAAAGGGTTCTAGTTTATTCACGTACCTATAAATATTGTATGTGTTTCCTTTGTTTAGTAGAACATTAAGAGATAACAAATCTCTATTCTCTCTCCTTTATTTCTACCTCACATATGTTATCCTGTTACTGTTTTGTTTGACATCGGTGCTACTGAGTTGATTAAATGATATTAATCCATTGGGAGAATGATTGATTAATCTAGTAAGCTTGTAATTAATCGTGAATAATGTAATCGAGATTTAATCAATGCACTGAATCCTTAAAAAAAAGAAAAGAATTGTCGTAATATCCTAAACCTTGTGTCATCATTTTGGAATGTTTTGATGTTGCAAATTTTTGGGTGTCAGAGTAAATATAAAAAATTAGGGTCATTTTACACTTTATAGAACTATTCTCATCGATCCATGCTCTAAAGTCTAGAAAATAGTTTTCAAAATCCAATATAGTCAATACTTATATTTTAGGATTTTGGAATTCAACCTAAAAATTTTAAGGTGTAAATTTTGCATTTGTTGTCTATTATGGGAAATCATAAAGTTAGTTTGTAGGTTTTGAGGCCTTTTAGATTGGTTGCTGACATTTATAGGAGATTTGAATGTGTTAAAATAAAATTTGAAAAACCTCACAACTCCTTAAGATAATGACATTTTCTTGAAGATAATGACTTAATAAAGTATAAAGAATAATAATGGAAAGTTATATTTACAATTTATTTTAGTAAATATGGACTCCTACCTTATCCTATATATTTAGAACATTCTCAAAAATATTAACAATAGAAATGCATACACATTATAATACACACGAGGTTCTAGTTCGGTGACTACCAAACCTAGGAAATGAAAATATAATGTTCCTTTTAGAATTATGTATGTGTTTTAATCAAAAAAATATTTTTTACCTACTTTTGGTCCCTCTTCTCCATGCACTTACCCCACAATATTTTAACACATTTAAAATAAAGACACCCATAAAATAATTTAGTACATTTACAATAAACACACACACACACACACACACACACACACACACACACACACACACACACACACACACACACACACACACACACACACACACACACACACACACACACACACACACACACACACACACCCGTGCGCGCGCGTACATGCATGCATATATTTAGGCCAAAAAGACTTTATAACTTAACATTTCTGCTCTTTTTTATTCATCATCATACATTTGTAGTTTTTTAGCTCATTCCATCCACTGGATTACAAGTATTGGTATTTAAAAAATTGTTATATTTAAAAATGTTAAAGTTTTAAAAAAAAACCTTATACTAGAATATTAAAACATAAAATCTAGAATATTAAAACAAAAATATAAAAACTGTTTCAATATGCTTTCTTTGTAGATGTGCATAAATAATTATAACGACTTCTATAATTATGCCGAAAGGCATTTCCCCTATGAGAAAGAGCCCCTAGTATTTCACATCACAGGGTTAAATATTATGGGTGTTTACACGTTTTCCCTTACATTGACATCTGTATGAATTATCCTTTTATCTTGTGATCTCTGTGCCTACGTAAAATTTTCCGCGCCCTGTAAATTAATGGTGTTGTTATCATACTCTCTATTGATCAATATGACTGTGAAGATGAGACAAAAACTGGATACATTGTGTGTCACATACCCACGGTAAGATACATACACTACCCTCTTTCCACAACTTTAGAAAATGAATCAAGTAACTCTATTGGTGCGTCAATAATCACCATCATTGCACCAAAACAAAAATTTCCTGTTCCTGATGACAATATCATGCATGTAAGAGATGAGAAATACTGTAATATTTTGTTTTTCATATGGCAGATGTTGTAATATTCACTTTATAGTTATTTTGGAAGGTTTTATTCCATCTTCCCATAATAGTCATATGAGGCTCTGTTAATTAATTAATGAATTGATTAATTTATGACATAATAGTTGTGGTGGTTTAATGGTTAAACATGGGCATTGTTTTTCAGTCCCCCATTTAGCATAAATAATTTTGAGGGGTTAACAATTTTTTTAAAGTTCAACTAATATAAAGAATTTTGAAGGTATAAATAATCAATCATTTATTAATTTACAACTCTACAACGTTCCATTTTTTTGTAGCTCATGTAACCAATTTAAGTTTTAACCAATTTTTTCTCACTTTTACCTTGAAAATAGACCCGCCTTCAAGTCTACAGACTGCAACAGTGCACAAGCTTAATGTTTTTACTCCACATTGGTGTCCAGTACTCCCCTCTTATAATTGGTGTAGTTTCAAGTCCTGGCATTTTTTTGAAGGATTCTAGATATGTAGAAATAATTAATTTCCTTGTTCCTTCTGAGGGGTTAAATGTGACAGTTGTTGTAACACCCATAATTTACACACACAAATACAATAGTAATAATATCATGATAATAATTTTTTTTTACTTACATTGCTCACTACACAACACCACAAGGCTTTAAGTAGAGAAACCCAAAAATGCATGAGACACGTACATAAGTCATCGACTCACATAGACACATGACAACACCAAAAACATGTCGATGCCACACTTCCCTAATGAACTATTTCTAGCAATGACTCAACCACATGAAAAGGGACCCAAGGATTTGCAAGCCCACACACATCATTACCATTATTACATTTTAGTTATGATTAAAATTACAAGAAAATTATGATGCAAGGATAAATTTGTCCTTTTTCCACCTACAGTTTCTTAAATTAATTTCACATTCAACTTACAGTTTGACCATTTAAGTTAGCTCTTTGTCCCTAACAAAAATCTCCATAACTTACATTATTATTTTCCATCTTTCAAATTACATACAAAGTTCCTAATTCACACGTTCTTATGTTAAGCTTATGTTACTCAAAATTTTATTCAATGTTTAAATTTTTACCCTCATTACAAAAGTAAATCTAACATGAAAACAAGAAGTAAATATTAGGATTTAAGGGAGATTTAGATTCAAGATAAATTTTTCCGCGAACATTATCCAATCATAGAATCCTTATTTCCCTATCATAGTTAAAATAGTTCAATAACTTGTTGAATCCATTCAACATTGTCCACATCAATAAATTGTATATATATATATATTGTTTTCTCGAAGTTTGATCTCGCCAAGGGAAATTCATATTCTTTGCAGCACATGAAAATTTTGATTAAGTAATAAGGACTCAAAGAGTGACATTATTCCTAACCTCAAATCTCATTTCAGTCTTGTATGCTTTACTCTTACATCACATTATGGTCTCATTATTAGTATTGTTTTATAAAAAAAGAAGTTACGGAAGCATTATAAACTACACTTGAACTACACGTGATTTGTGTTCAAGGTAAGATCCCATGTTTCTACATTTTGTGATTCCGGAGGTGAAATTTATTTTATTCTTAATGTCATAGAAGAGGCATAACAAGGGATTATGGGACCAAGTATCCAGTTTCTTAGGTTCTCTCCAGTCAACATAATTTAAATCAATTTCATCTGTGAGGAGTTACTTACCATTTTCTACCCATAAGCTAACCTCCTAATCAACTGAGGTTTACTTTAATTTTAATTTGCACTCAGGGCTCTATGCCCTATTAAAGATTAGATTAATGTGTGAAAACATATTTACCCTATAAACCCTCTGTAAAAGACCAAGGTACTATATTGTCACAATCCAAAGTAACACATTTAGCTATGAGGAACTAAAGATATCATTAACAAGAGTTTAAGTCATAAAACCACTATTTCACTAGGTCAATTTCTGTCTTCTAGGTTCCACAAGGAATTCATTCGATGATGAAGGAAAATTCTAGATCTAACTTCGTAAGACTAGGTATTCCACTAGGATCTTAAGGAAGTGTTTATTCTGCTTACATCAGAATTAGTTTGACCATGTTGTTCCTAACCGTCGGGTTTACGACAATGTTGCTAAACATACTAATTATGGTGATAATTCAAACTAGGAATCTCATTTACTTAAGCCAAAATGTGTCATCGAGTGTATGTATTGAAGTTTATCCTAAGGTTTTAGTATCCTACACTAGAAGAATTCATGCAGGAAGGGTGGTTATACGTGATTATTATACTAGGGTGAGTGTTTCGTTTACATTTCTTTATTACATTTATAAGGTAAGAATGCAACACACTAATTAATTTATCATCTATTGAACACTTGAAATGATGCACTACAAGATTTTAAATTCAAATTCATTTAACATACATATCCAAGTTTTACAATATGTAAATCTAAATCAAAATGGTACCTACGATTAAATGCACATTTCCGAAGGCATTCCTAAACCTAACATCTCATACATATTACCAAAATTCAAATATAAATTTCCGTAACATGGAAATACATTAAAATTATATACATTTATGAATAACATATATAAATTACAATAATAAATAATGACTTACACCATGCCTTTTCACCATCTCACTTCCATCCTGCAAAACCATGTGAGCATAGAATCAATGGTAAATCACTGACCATACATCCACCTAGATCTATCATAATTAACGTTTTTAGTTTCCATTTACATACTAATAATAATTTGCATTTGAAAGGAGAAGGTTAGAGACATATTTATTTCATTTCACTTCACTTCGTTATTTTTTTAACCAAGGAGAGAGAAAGAAATAGGGAAGAGAGGGAACACCATTTTGTCAAAAGTTCCATTTCACACAACAAGTCACACTATAAAGTTTCAAACAATCATTTACAAGTGTCAAAATATTCCTTGGTGTTATGGAAACCTGATAGGGGTACTACAACTTTCTTTTTACATTTTCCTGCTAGTTACAAAACATTCATTTTAGACTTGGAGGCTAAGAAACCACTTTGAAATGTTGTCTTCGCGAGAGAAAACATACCATGGATAAGTTTCTACATGTCCTCCTATACACCAAAAATTCATAGGAATTGACGAAATTCAAAAGTGGTGAACATTTTTCAAATGGTGACCGATTTTCTAGAGCCACCAGTCGTGATTGGTCTAGTTTGACCTAGTCAAATTGCGACCGAAGGCTTATAAGATGCCTTTGAAAAACTAACCAAAAGAGTGTTTTTCCCCAAACTGAAGGTTCTATGTAATTTTATAGTAAAAATAATAGGGATTTTCAAAGTTTGATAATCATTTTGTTGCTTAGGGTTCAAACGATGGGTCAAAACGAAAGCCAACTTTTCCATTTTAACAGCTCCCTAAAAGTGCAAAGGGAGTGACGAGACTCCTAGAGAAGTGGCGAAGAGAATTTAAATAGTAAAACAAGGTCAATATAATGCTTTATGTGACTCTCTACATAACAAGGAACACATATGACGCTCGACAACTCTTGTACGGGGCTCAAAGTGCCTCTAGAATTTGCATTTTTCTAACTTTGCAAGGTAGGCAAATGGTTGTTTGATTTGACGACATCATTTAACTCTCACCAATACCAGTAGATAAGAGCACTTAATTCATATACTCTAGTATCATTGTATAAGGTTATGGTAGCAACCACAGTTAATGCTTAAGTTGAAAAAATTGGTTTCGTCAATCACAAGGTGGAATTTTATTTCTTTATACTATTAAAATTTGGTTACATATCCATTTGTAAGATTATCCAGTGGTTTAATGTTTCTATTATATTTCAAATGAAGAACCCCAATTATGAAAATTATCAAAGAAAAAGGTAAGGGAGACGATTCCTAGAAATGATGAATGAAGTAGGGTATGCAGGAGCTCAAGGTGGTCCACAAACACAACCAACAAAATCACACAATAGAATAGGATTTTTTCAAGCGGTTCACGAGCATTGTTGCAGCCAAAGTGACTCTATGCACATGCTCCTCAAGGACCAGCCAAAACACTCACAACACGTCGATGGAAAAGTTTGTATTTTATTTTCCTGCCTTTTCATATTTTAGCTCAAGAAGCCACTTGGATGCTATCTCTACTAGCTCTAAAATGCAATGAACTCTGCAAGCCTCAAGAAATGCTTCCCACACACTATAACTAGGTTTTAATGGAATATTCTTAATTAACTTTTGATCTTCGAGTAGTTTCCCAGCTTAACTAAGAATGTACACCATGTAAAAGGAAGTCCAATAAACGTTATGAAATCTAGTTAAATACCAGAATAATACATTTGATAAAATAATTCTAGTGCACCTTCACGCTTCCTACACATACCAAAACATGTAATAATTACATTCAGTGACATTACATTTTTATGGATGATTTTTTCAAACACCAAACCAGTAATGTTTTTTGCTACCACATTGCATACATACATACTAGAGCACTTTTAACTATAGCATCTAACAAAATCATGTCCCGTTCTTCATTATATTGTTGTGGATGTCCATTCTTTGATCTAAATCATCCATTTTGGCATAGGGTGGAGGATGTTGGTAAAGGTTGTGAAGCCTGGCTTTGTATTGTCTGATAAGTTCCATGACCTTTCTAACAAACCCATTTTGAACATATACTACTATCATTATTGTCCATGAGGCCACATTTCGACATTTAGTTGAACAATTCACATGCTTCAACATTTTTCATACATATCTACCAAGGTACTAACAAGTAAAATGTATGGGAAAATTCCTCTATCTTTTATGCTTTGACGGTTGTCCAAGGTCATATCAACAAACCCATTTTGTGCATGCTAAGCTGACAGATTTGCATCATAATTACCAGGTATTTGTGTCTAAAATACCTGCTTAGAAACTCTCCAGAAAGGTAAAGATTTGATAATGACCAAGTAAAACCCACCCTTTTCATGTGTTGACAGAGGAAGAAAAAGGAATGTTTCCATGTAGAGGAAAGGTGAAAGAGACAAATTTTGGAGAGACAAGAGTGGAATAGAAGGAAAGGGCATGATCAATGTCTTAATAAATACCACAATTGTTCAAAATAGTAGACAACTAGTATGGATATGTCTAGATCCATCAACAGATTATAGTGATATGAAGCATGATGCCCATTAGAAGAATTACAACCCTGAGCTATACATTCCTCTTGAATAAAGTGGCCACTCCTTCCTCTCCTGCTGCATATAATAACAAACAAAAAGGTAGGAAACAGTTCTTTCTCAACAACAATCAATTTGTCTTCCATAGATATATATATATCCTGAACAATAATTTCGATTCATGAAGAGAGACGAAGTCCTATGATGGTAAAATGGTAGATCTTTGACTTCTAACATCACTGCAACTATCCAATCACTCCTAAACCATCATGTTAACTTGGGTTTGCAGAGTGGTTGCTGCTTTGGATACAAAAAAAGTGTTTTCATTAATTATGCAAGGGAAAATAGGTTGGAAATATTTTACGACGTACATGTCCTGACCACATGCAACCCCTCTTGCCACACATTAACAACCACCCTACCCACCAACTTCCTTCTCGGAATTACTCTATTTCATTTTATTTTATTTTATTTTTTATATAGCTCGCACTACATTTACCTCCCCTTATAAGAGCATCATCCTCAATGTGACACAACACCAAAGCTCGAAGGGTATGTAGATAATAAAATCAATAATGACATAAGTCACATTACTAAACAACTTTTTGGTACAACATGACCACAAGGAAGTAACTAAATTTGGTAATATCTTAAAATTTTCATGTTCTGTGAATATTAGCGGTTCCCTTTTTTTCTTTATTACTTACTTAGTATTTTTCCTTAATAGTATTTATTAACCTTAACTCACAGTATTTCATTTTTTAATATTTTAGTTTTCTTATGTTTGTGGGTTCCCAATACAATTGACATCATGATGCGACACAAGAACCAAACACAACACTAACTGTCCCAAGACATATCTCTACATACTTCTATGACTGCATCACATCACAAGAACTCAACCAACCCATGGGAGAACATAAACGATCCACACACATAGTACTTCTCATATATATGCCCCTAACACAAATGTACATATATCATAGACATACTATAACACATGGAATTCCCAACATCTACACATACAATTGTTTCACACAACTCGAACTGATAATTATAGCTACATAGTGTCAAGATGGGAACAATATCACAAGACATAAATAAACTCACAAAAGTACATATAAATCATAACACCAACTCCATACGCTTCCCAAAATATCACAAAACAACTCCATATACCTCCCAAACATCACAAAGCAAATACATATACCTCCCAAGAATCATAGGGCAACTCCATATACCTATCAAAGCATCAATCACACCCACACAAATCTCTTATGCCTCCCTCAAGTATCTTATACCTCCCTCAAGAAATAAAATAAAGTTATATTTTCCTTTTCACTCTGCAAAAGAGGTCGGTCACCCTATGGCCCTAGGTGTATAGAGTCGAGATACCTCTAACTCAAGTGACATAATAACTTTTGGTTCAACAACCCACTAGTTATATGTAAATCCTTGGGGTGTACCCCTATACAACAAAGCAGGTCCATATGTTCCACCACTCCATGGTGAATCCCATGACCCTATTCCAACACATTAAGACATTAGAACCATCATAACAATCCATTTCAAATGCCAAGTGGAAAAAAAATCCAAAGCCTTGGGCTAGGCTAAATTTTTTTTAAACTTGATACACAAATCTAAAAATAAGAAAATTAAATGGCTAATTAGCCATGGTTAGTGTAAAAATTTGCATGTTAGTACAACAACCAAATAAATTCCCAAAATATAAGAACATGTCAATCAAGAAAAGGGAAAGTGTTCAATTTACGAATAAAATACATATAGTGAAATAACACATCATAATAACTATGTGGCCTTATACGACCACCAAAGGGGTACTCAATAAGTTGTTGGCACTTGGACATTGAGCATCAACTCATAAAATAACATGTCAAATAATACACATGTCATCATCCCTGTATGAATCATCCCGCCACCACTTCAACAAGGCTCAACATAGTCATAACTAGACTTAGGTTGAATCCATATGATAACCATATAGAGAGAGAAAGAAATGAGTACAAGTTGCCATCTACTGAGCCTAAGGTTTTCATGAAACACAATACGCATGACACCCATTGAGAAAATGGCATACATACCAAATGAACAAAAGTGGGTTTTCAGCCTATGTAAGACTCCACTTCCTATCACGTACTTGGCTCAAGTTACTGGTCAATGATACACATTTCCTCACTCCAAACATACTCTTTTACCAATTTCTCTTAGGGTCAGTTAGTGTAGGGTTCACAACATAACACATAACTACATCAATAACACAATTGTGATTCACACAAATTGACCATAGCGTCTTACACATGGTATATATACAGGTTATAACAAAATCATTACTTTCACTCATTTCAATACATCACATTACCACATAATACACCCGAAGTGCAAGCACTGTATAATAGGGATCATACATTCACCATATGTCCCTATATCACAACATGAACCATCACATATTACACAAATAATACATATGATGAACACAACGAGTAACATTAGAACATAAAATTAATTCCTATATAACACGGTGACAAACACAAATCATCACAACATGGTGGCAACATCATGATATAAACAAATTCACTATACACCAATTATGGCATACAACACATCAACACACCTACATACCACAAAATAACAAGAAACTCCAAAACTCCATAATCCACAACAACATTATATTCACACACACCAAGGCGACACATCGCACGTGAAATCCTCATTGAATCCATGAAAAGGAGAGAGAATACTCTCATCTCTAGCACATCAACCTAAAAATAGTTACACATTAAGTGACATACACAACTTGTGCAATCACAATATCACGATTACAACATAGTTCATGTTGGTGCTCAATTTGGTCTCACCTCGTTTGTCCTATAAATTCTTCAGTTTGCAGGCTCTATCGTGTTTTCTAACTCCCCATATTGATGCATGAAAACTCTTTCCTCCATTTGGTTGCCATGATCAGTCCCTTCCTTGGTTGAGGATCACTTAAAATCAAGAATTTGTTTTTCATCCCTCTGTCTATGTGAAAAGAATTTGTTACTTGGGCTAAAACTTGGGTTTTTTCCTTCCTTTCATTTTCCATAGTCATGTTTTGTTTTCCCTATAATTTTTGTCCCAAATATCTATGGAAACGTCATTGGATGTGGCTTAGAAGATCATATTTGGCCCTTATATCATTTCCAAAGTCTCTGTCTTGAAAGAAAGATTCATTTTCGGGCTCAAATGGTGATTTTCCTACATTTTATAGTTTGACGGGTGTGTTTTTCCCATCAAATTTACATCTCAAAATATGTGGAAACTTGGCTCTTTCTGGGTTAATGTTGCTCAACAGGGCACTTTTAAAACTCTAAGGCTCACTTCAACTCAAAAATTGTGCACGTGGAGGGCCGGTGCTCATCTAAAAAATCACATTTTGGTTTGCCCTTGGAGTTACACCGGGGGGATATGTGAAAGTTTCTACTAACTTGCCCAAACTCAGACAAATTTTCATGTGGCTGGTATAGTTTTGGCATACCATGGACAAGTTGAGGGAAGGTGCTCATTTTAGGATCCGCCTCAGGGTCCCACCTTAACAATTATGACAGGGAGACATGTGGAGGCTTCCACCGGCTCCGCTCTATACCTAAACTTTTCAAAGCAATTTTGAAGGGCCTGGGACACATGGAGGGACCACACCTGTTTGGGGACCAGACCCTAAATTTTATTTTGAAAGAGCACAAGGAGGACACTTGGAGGCTTCCACTCACTCTGACCTTGCTTGAACTTTTCAATAGCCAACGAAAACTATCTCAGACCCTTGACACATGTCACCTTTCACTGATCCTTCAGATTTTCTAACAACTCTACCGGACTGAGACATGTGGTGAGCCTGCGCTTGTATAGGGTCTATGCTTTTGAGGACCATACCAAAGGTGCGCCAAGGCAACGCGTGGAGGCTTCTGCTGGCTCCTTTTTACATTGAGAATTTTCAAAGGCCAAAAAACATTTCTCTTAGGCCCAGGGCATGTGGAAGGCCCGCGCTTGTTTGGAAACTTGCCAATGTACTTCTCCTTTACAGTTGCACCAAATAAACACATTGATGGCTACGATATAAAGTAGAAAAGGGGCAGAATCAACTGGTTTTTGTGTATTGCATCTGTTTTCTACCATTTTTTCTCCAAGACTCCTGGAGACATGAATACGCATTATTTTTCATCATTTTTGATGAAATTCCTTGTTGTCTCTGTCTGTAAAGTTCCATTGAATGGATTTAGAACTTAATTTGTGAGTCTAAGGTTTGTTAAGATTGATAGTTTGAAGTTGGAATTGCTCAAGAACTTGCAAAAATGGGAATTACCAAAGAAGATGGATGCGGGATAGAGCTGCAGAGGAAAGAAAGGGAAAAGGATGAAACGATGAAAGTTGCAGGTGCAAAAGATGAAAAAGGTGTTACCTCGAGAAAAAAGGATTACCTATCAGATCCAGCTGTGCAGAGCCTCCAAAAAATGATTAAAAAGGGGATTTCTCGCATGACACAATCAGAATGATTAGAAGGACCCCCAAAAAGTTGTGGCATGGCATCCTAGTCATTAATCGACGGCCTAAGAAATGTGATCAGTTCACAATTGGTCCACCTAGAAGCTTTTGGATGTGAATTTGTTAAATTTCACTTTCTGAGGAAAATTGGTAACAAGTAAAGGTCCCTCGAATACTCTTCTCTTTTGGGGGGAAAATTGAGTGAGTAAAATGTATAAATGCAATGAGAATACTCTTACAATGGGTCCGAGATTAAATTTCATAAGAAAAATTTGAGAAAATCTATATTCTGAGAAACCCATTTGAGATACCTGGTTATTTTCCTCTTTTTTAGATTTTCTATCATGTCAAGTTGGTTACAGATGTATAGCCATTGACAGGCTCTGAGATTTCTCTTGAATCTTTCCCCTACCAATGAATCTAAGCAATTTTTAAATTAATTTGTGTTCAATCTCTAGTAATTTGTATCTGGTTTGTTTCAGAATGTTTGCAAATGGTTTCTTTCGTTCCTATTGCAATCTTACATTTAAATATTTGTGAAATCACACATAATCTTGTCTCTATGACAATTTAGTGACATTTGTAATTTCATCTCAAGAAGAGCCTTCATCCTGTGATGAGATAAACAAATTTAAAATCACTCCACTATCATTTGTTGATAAATATTGTCTGTAAGTCTTTCAGTGTACGTTAGGCATAATTGATCAAAGATTTTGGTGTTTAATTGAGTCTTTTAACTTGATCCTTCATGATAGATTCTCAAATATTGTGTGAAAACGTGTTGATTTGGGCCTCCATTGAAGCACACCTTCTGGTTGAAGGAACATCCCAACTATTTTGAAGCTTTTTGTTGTTGAGTTGTCCATTGTTGTGAATTTTCTCAGAGATCTAGTATAATCAACTTTATCCTGATTAATCTCCCACTAAAATTATTCAAAAACCATGAATCCATCCTGAACTATCCCTATTTGCCCTATATATCAACAAAAGAATAAAATCTATTTACTAAAATATGGAAAACAATCAATATCTCATAATGTCTTCAGTAACCTTAGCCTTGTGTTGAAAATATCTCCATCTTTTAGAAGTGACAAATCTTGAGAGTTAAATTGTGGAGTATTGACCATATTTTCCAAAGGCTTTCTTCATAAAATTTGTGCAAAAGAAGGATATCTCCATCTCCTTCATCAAACAGAGGTTACAATAAGGGTCCTCTCACCGTGGTTGAAGAGGCACAACCTAAAGTAGTGAGAATAGGTCAAATCCTCGTGAAGGAGCTATCCATCTCTCCACAAATCTGAGTGCTAAATAGCCAGTTAGATGTCATCCCCAACTACAAAATGACACACATTATGATCTATATATATATATATATATATATATATATATATATATATATATATATATATATATATATATATATATATAATGTCTCTAATCTCCCTGTCGAATCTAGGATGTTGCTCAGCTTGAAAGGGAGAAAAAAATTGGATACCAACACTAGTGGTGCCATTGTCGGGTACTCTTTTAAGTATTTAACAAAGGTGTACATGTAAAGACCCTGGTAATACTTTTTACAGATTTTAAAGTGCAAATAAATTTCTGAAACATCAATATCTATTCAGATCTGTAAGAATTGTTCAAAGTTGTGAGTTCTGAGTGCAATATTTCCAACTTATACAGTTATTACACTAAATTTTGTATCATCATTGATAAATTTGGGTATAAGAAGAGTTGATCTTGTAATCTTTACATGAATCTAGTATTGAAAGACATTTGATAGGTCTTTCATAGTGCATTTTCACAACTAAGATGAAATACTTAGTGATGACTCTGTGGTTATGTTAAATTTTGTATCATCATGGATAAATTGTTGGGTTATAAGAAAGAGTAGATCTTGTAATCTTTACTTGAATCTAGTATTGAAAGACATTTGATAGGTCTTTCATAGTGCATTTTCACAAACTAAGATGAAAATACTTAGTGGTGACTCTGTGTTATTTAAATTCTTTATAAATACCAGCGTCTTAACATATATCAAGTAAGATTTGTCATTAATATCTGTAAAGTTGGAAGGAAGAGGATCTTTCTTTGCTAAGGACTGTAGTGGAAGGTTGTTTCAAGATCTGGGAAAGTCTAATTCAAAAGGAAGAATAATTTGGAAGGTTGTTGGACATCAAGCATCAAGAAAAGAGAACTCCATTGGTGAAACTGGGATATGTCTTGTTATTGAATAATTGCAATACTTCCTACGAGTTGTTCTGATCAAGTAGGCGTCTTTGTTGAAGTTAAAATTCTCCATCTAAGACGAAGTCCATCTTTTGTATTTGAAACAAGTTCCTTCTCATCACCACGGTTTTTTGCAATCTGATAGAGTTTTCCAAGAATAGAACCTTTAGAGGGAAGATCATTCTGAAAATTATTCAAAACCATGAATCCATCCCTAACGAGCCCTATTTTTTGCCCTATATATCAACAAAAGAATAAATCTATTTACTAATATGGAAAACAATCAATAATCTCATAATGTCTTCAAGTAACCTTCGCCTTGTGTTGAAAATATCCTCCATCTTTTAGAAGTGACAAATCTTGAGAGTTAAATTGTGGAGTATTGCATATTTTCCAAAGGCTTGCTTCATAAAATTTGTGCAAAAGAAGATTCTCCATCGCTTCATCAAACAGAAGGTTTACAATAAGGGTCCTCTCACCGGGTTGAAAGCACAACCTAAGTAGTGAGAATAGGTCAATTCCTCGTGAAGAGCTAATCCATCTCGCCACAAATCTGAGTGCTAAATAGCCAGTTAGATGTCATCCCCAACACAAATACACACATTATGATCTATATATATTATAGATAATATATATATAATCTATATAGATATATATATATATATATATATATTCTATATATATATGGCTCTAATCTCCTGTCCAATCTAGGATGTTGTGCCAGCTTGAAAGGGAGAGAAAAAAGTGGATACCAAACACTAGTGGTGCCAATGGTCGGTACTCTTTTAAGTATTTTAACCAAAGGTGTACATGTAAAGACCCTTGGTAATACTTTTTACCGATTTTAAGTGCAAATAAATTTCTGAAACATCAATATCTATTCAGATCTGTAAGAATTGTTCAAAGTGTGAAGTTGCTGAGTGCAATATTTCCAACTTATACAGTTATTACACTAAATTTTGTATCATCATTGATAAATTTGGGTATAAGAAGAGTTGATCTTGTAATCTTTACATGAATCTAGTATTGAAAGACATTTGATAGGTCTTTCATAGTGCATTTTCACAAACTAAGATGAAAATACTTAGTGGTGACTCTGTGTTATTTAAATTTTGTATCATCATTGATAAATTTGGGTATAAGAAGAGTAGATCTTGTAATCTTTACTTGAATCTAGTATTTGAAGACGATTTGAAGGTCCTTTCATAGTGCATTTTCACAAACTAAGATGGAAATCCTTTAGTGGTAACTCTGTGTGATTAATTCGTATAAATTACCAGCGTTGTCTTAACATATCTCAAGTAGATTTGTCATAATATCTTAAAGTTGGAAGAAGAGGATCTTCTTTGCTAAGGACTGTAGTGGAGGTTGTTTTCATCAAGATCTGGGAAAGTCTAATTCAAAAGGAAGAATAATTTGGAAGGTTGTTGGACATCAAGCATCAAGAAAAGAGAACTCCATTGGTGAAACTGATTGTCTTGTTATTGAATATTGCAATACTTCCTCGAGTTGTTCTGAATCAAGTAGCGTCTTTGTTGAATTTAATTCTCCATCTAGAGAAGGTCCTTCTTTTGTATTTGAAACATTTTCTTCTCAATCAACCACGGTTTTTGCCAAATCTGATAGATTTTTCCAAGAAATAGAACCTTTAGAGGGAAGTCATTCTGAAAATTACATCCATGTACCACACAAACCCCTCAATCCTCATCATTATGTTTCTCCTATAAGATCTGTAGACACTTAAAATTGGTTACTCAATTTAGTGTCCCTCTCATCCATTTACTTGCTTAGGTAACCTGGGGCACGTTTACGTCACCAACTATCCCCTTGGGATATTATCCAATTTGTGATTTAATCACTTACTCTAAATTTAATTCACCCCATCATATCTTACCCATGAGTGATTAAATATTAAATATTTAATTACGCTTCTTCCCATGCATCTTAATCACTTATCTACCCCAAATTTATTCTATCTATGTATCACATCTATTTTTCCTCTTCCCTAAGCGGGATATTTCCCGTATTCAGGGTAAGTCTTATCTTTCTTGAAATCGCTCATTTTGGCCATCTCGGGAGTCTATTTCGCAATTGGCGCCGACCCATATGGTCGGTGCCGATTTTCTAGGAGCGGCGCCGATTATAAAAGAAAGTCCAGAACTCAATTCTAAGGACCGAAGAGAGAGTGAAAAAGCGAACAGATGAAAAAATGAAGCACTTACGCATGAACAGAGAGTGAGAGAGACACAGGTTGTAAGAAAGAGAGATCTTTTAGCATCAAGGGTGTCAAGTAAGGGCAGATCCTGTCCGAATCAATCCCTGAGAGGAGCACCGTTACTCTTCCCACATCACGTCAACATCGCACACAACCATCTATCATCTGGTGACTCTGTTCCAGTATCTCGCCAACTTCGGCACATCCAGCAGACCACATTCACCTTCTAATTCCCAAATCTTATCGCACAGTCCCTGATTGATCGATCTTCCATTAGTCGAAGCCGATCTCACCCAATCGACGCCGATTCGTCTCAGTCGACGCCGATTCTACCAAGTCGACGCCGATTTCCCTGCAGACAGGTAAAAGGACACAGGTAACACAAATCCCGCATTATTTCATAGTTCCCTGTTTTCTGTACTTTCTGTCTGCTATTTAGATTCTGTCTTATTACTGCAATCAGAAAATCTAGCTTTTTACTTACATCTTTTATCATGTATGCTTCTTTTCTTAATTGAAAACATGGACTAACATCCACCGAGGAAGCTTATCGCTTCCCGAACCTGCTTCTCAGGCAATCCACCTAAATATCTCTTAACGCCGTCTTTTTCTGTCAAGCATCGGTGTCTTGCAGGTTACTCGGATCTATTGTGTGAATTGCTCGTGTGCACCCATCTTATCTACATTGGCTTCCTCATTCATCTACATCTTCGGATCTTATCCATCAGGTATCGATTTTATTGGATTTTTTCAGGGTTTTTGTGTTTAGTTTGGTGCATCAACTTGGACAGGTAACAAGCGCGAAATCCTTGATCTACATTCTGGCACGCCCGGTGGGACCTGAACCAAAGTCCCTTATTGGTAAGTTCATTTCTTTTTTAGTTTTGAACTTTGTTCTTTTTTCTTCACTGATTTATATCCGTTCTGCTGGAGCATCTCTTTTCATCATTCCAATCTTGCTTTTTATGCGGAATCGTTATTCTGAAATTTTTCTATTTTCTTAGAATAGAAATTTTTCGTTTCACCATTATCCGGATATATCTTTCTGGATTTTTGTTTGGTGTTTGCTTAACCTCTTCTTGCGGAGCACTTTGCTTGTTCGTGGGATTGTTCGAGGGGAAGAGCTCAACAATGCGCTTTTTGAAGTCCACACACCTTGGAGAGATAAATCTACAGGTATTCCTCTTTTATGGTGTTTTCTCCTTTTTAGGATTTCTTTGTCGGTTGCATATCACATCCAAACACTTCAATTTTTGGTGCTTAAAAAGAACTTAATCGCATTTGGGAAAGAATCTGTTTGACTTGTCTTCATCGAAATCAAACACTTCAATTTTAAGTGCTTAAAAAGAACTTTTTCCTTTGTCATTGTTGCATGTTTTTCATCTAGTTTTAATTAGGTTGGAAAATTGATCAAAATCGGTAGTGACACTATTTGATTTTTATTTTTCACCCTTGCACACAAAGCCAAAATCACTAGGTATAAAGCATTTAAACAAAAATTCCTTCCCTGGCCTCGCCTACTTGGAAGTGATATCCAAGAGGAAGAGCCTACGCGGTACTCGAGCCGCGCTATAAATTCACAGAAGATTTTCGTATATATTGGCAAAGCACCCGACTCCCTTATCGCAGCGGTGTGTGAAGTGCAGGGGTAGGCCCCTATATCAAGCCACGTACCGGTCTTTTACTGAAGTGCCTTCGGGACTCCTCACCAAACATTACCCAAACCATCCTTAGTTTGGCTATCTGAGTAGTTCCTGTTCTAAAAAGCCTTCCCTAACATTTTCTTTTCTTAAAAGCATCAAAATTTAAAGGAGATAATCACTTGCGCTGCTTGAATTGTCTGTGCATTAGTTAGGTCAATCTTCTTTTCTGCGTGTTTATGACGGTTATCACTTGGTCACAATCTAGAAGAATGGCTCAACTGGTTCCTTCTTCCTCTGAGATCACCACTAGTGTGGAGGTTTCGGCACACCCCCAATCTTCCTCGGGACCGCTGTTAGTTAGTTCCCCATCCTGGTCATATAATCCTTTCTATCAAGCCAAAGCAATCCCATCACGTCCAGCTTCCCCTAGTCCTTCGGAAATATCATCTGGCTCGGAGTATGTTCCCCGCAGGGATCCTGAATTCCAGGCATTCCTCGACCGCAATCCAATAGCCCTCATGGACTACCTAGTACACAATTCTATTCAAATATCTGATCAAGGACCACCAATCCAACAAGTGTACGATTATCCTCGTGGATCACCCCAGGCCTTTGTAGAGCAGTTTGCATCATCTCTCTTGCCTCGAGTCACGGAGAAGGGCGAGGCCCCTATGCCTCCCTTTTCTCTTCCACCTACCATATCGACTAGTTCTCAAATAGTCTTACCTATTCCTAACACCGCAGTTACCTCGAATGTTCCACAACCTACTTCTGAGAGGCTTTCTGCCCTGGCTATAATGAATGCATCTGCACACCCGCATATTGCTGTTAATTCATCTATGCCCTCCATCGTGTCCCAAGGTCAGTACCTCTTCATGAGCCAACCCCCTCCGAATAGTCAGTTGGATCCTACTTCTCGTCCTTTAGGGGGTCTTTCTTCCAATGTTCCAGCAACTGTGACCTTCGCCCATCCTCTAACATCGGAACCCTTAATACCTAATCCGGCAGTAGAAGGCCCCTTTTAGGTCTTGTTCCCCAATATGTCCAATCAAGTTGGCATTCATGTTCCTCAATCTGTCCTGATCCAATCAACAAACATAGGAGTCCACCAATCATAGGCTCCATCCGTCATCCAACCTTCATTTTCTCAATCACTTATTATCCCACAGCCTGCCTATACGCAAGCTACTTCATAGCAAGTACCCCACCCGGTGTCACCCAGAACACCTGGTTATTCCTCTTATCATCCTATCCATCAACAGATGAATCCCCCGTTGACACCTCAACAAAATCCACCATTTGCTTCTTATGTAGGACATACCAATGTGCCTCCTCCTCAATCTGACATGGTTCAAATTCTCTTCAAGAAAATCGTAGACTTGGAAGCCTCCACAAAAGGGGTTCGTCCTTCATACTCCTTTGAAGAAGTGTGTAATGAACCCATTCACCCCTCAGTGGCTTTCAAGCCTTATCCTCCCCAATGGGAACTTCCTAAATTTTCAAAATTTAATAGTCGGGAAGACCCTCAACAACATTTGTGAGCATTCAAACATGCTTGCTACCTCATAGTCCAGGATCAGGAGCTTATGCTCCGTACCTTTCCTATGTCTCTAGCAGGTTCTGCTTTAGACTGGTACAATAACATTCCTCAACATTCCTTGTTTTCTTTCTCTCAATTGGCCCAGATGTTTGTTGAAAACTTTTCAATAAAATATCGCGCATAAGATCTCGATCACAGATCGTTATATATTCGCCAATTCGATGATGAAGTCTATTACAGACTTTGTCACTCGTTGGAGAGGGATAATCAACCAATTGTCTTTCTCCCTTCCTCAATCCCAACAAATCGAGTTGTTTACTCGATCTTGTGCTAATCACATTTCTTCCACTTTAAGGGTCCAAACTTTTCATACCTTTGAAGAAGCCTTCACGATGGCACGCAAACTTGAATCTCGCGCCATTGGCAAGGGAAGCTAAAACTTCCGCTCTAAATCTAAACCAGATTTTTCTCGGTTTACCAAACCAAATTCTTCCCTTCTAAAGACAAAAATCAAGGATCCACCAACGCTAATCGTATTAAAAGCATCACGAGCCGATAACACCTCCTAATCAAACACCACGAAGAGACTCCTCATCTTCTCGAAAAGGGACTTCATCATCTCGATCCTTCGCTCCATTGGGGGAATCATATGCCTCTATCTTAGAAAAAATGTTGGAAGTTCGCATGATTGAACTTCCCCCCATTAGGGATATTGATGAAAGCCGAGAACGCCCATTCTGGTATAGGGAAAGTGATTTCTGTCCTTATCATAGAACCAAAGGTCATGACATTAAACGATGTCAGACTTTCAAAAATCTTGTCCAGAAATTCATTGATAAAGGCGAGCTCATTCTGGATAACCAAAATGCTCCCCCAAATCAGGCACTCGATGTTTTTAAACAACCTTTTCCCAATCATGCTCCGAACCATAATGCTTCAGAGTCTCAAAAACCAAACACCCACACTATCAACTTCATCTCTACTGAAGATCTTCTTCTGAAACCAAGCCATCTACGAACACATCAATCGAATCAGAACCTCCTTCTACTTCATCAATCACTGGAACTCCACCATCTTCAGATAGCCCGTCTTTGAATATTCCTACATTACTAAGCACGGAGTCATCTCTCTCCGCTCCTTTTTCTGACCTTCCATCCATACCCGAGATAGTGTCATCCTCATCTGTCTCATCGTCAGACATTCTTTCAATACTCGAGGCAATTACATCCCTTCGAGTTTCCACTGCAGACACATCTACTTCTGTTGCTCCCATTCCCGCTGCAACTATGCCCTTGGCGAACTTTTTTATAATTGTGCCGACTTCGACGGAAGCGTCTTCGATTTTGACCCTTCCTATCTCTTTTCCTACAGTAGTTTCACCCATGATTATTGCATCAGAAGTAGTCCCTTCGCAAGGAACTGCTTCTTCTCACACCCCTTCTTCCATCACTAATGTTACTTTGCCTATTAAAGAAAAATAAAAAGAAGTAGTACCAACACCTATAAGCTCGGTTCTGGAACCTAACTGAGACCTACCAAAATCTAACTTACACACATCAGTATCTCCCCATTTGCTCCCCCTGAAAAGGTTACATCACCTATGCGGTTGAAGTTGTCACCATCCCTGAAAAAGGAAAGCCCATATTTAGGACCATCAAGACTCTTGGTGCTCTTCCACAAAAATCTCTCTCTACGCCTCATAAAAGATTGGATTTATCCGCTGAGAAGGCGTTTTCTTCTACACACTTATCAAAACCATCACATTCTTCGCCAACAGCCCGAAAAGCCGACTTACCTACTAAAAAGACGTCACCTCTTCTATCAGGATCATCATCTTCATTACCAAAAACCAAGGCACTCTATGTTCCTCCGATTACACCTACTTTGGGAGCTTCTTCCTCATCTAAATCGACATTATCTAAATCATCAGTAAATTCGACCAAGCAACCCCCTTTGTCTTGAAAGACCACAAAATTTGTCGCATCTCCATCATCTTCAAAATCTATTTTAGGGGCTCCTCTCCACCAAAGTCAATCATGTCTCACTTGCTCCCATCTCAAGTGCCCAAGACTGCGCCTCCAAATGTCCAACAAATAAGAGGATCCCTAAAAAGACTGTTAAACCGAACATGCAAGTTCTTTTACCTCGCAGTCGGTTAATGTAAAAGAACCACCTTCATCATCTCTGTCCTCATCTTCATCTACCGAATTCTAACACAGAAATCCTTCATACCAACTTACCATCTTCAGCCATAAACCTGTCCGCCGATTAAACCTTAGAACTCCTAAAGGAGTGAACTACTTGTTAACTCTGATTTGATTTGTGCTTACCACCGTACCCCCGGTCATGATACTGAGGATGTAAAGCTCTTCAAGCTGTTGTGAACAACCTTTTGAAGAAAGCGATCTTTTGCTGGAGGAGGAGGAACAAGTAACCTCCTGTCACCTTAGCCCCCATCTGAGCCCCAACGATCCACTCAGACCTCTAGTGGTTTCCACTCCACTTGATCTTCCACCTTCTCAAATTGACACAATCCATATCGCCACTAGAACCCAACACTATGATAACCATCTTCATCTTCAGCATCTCGACCACGGGTTGTCATTTCTGCAGCCCCAGAAGGTGTTTCTCTCCTTCCTCATCAGCCCCATGACCCAGGGGTCTCTATTCGTGTTGCACCTCGGGCTCAGTTCCCGTGTCTGTTGAGAGAGTGTTATGAAACAACTCACCCAGGCTCCGATCAAATGTCTCTTTTGACCTCATCCAATCCTCTCCACAACATCGCCAGGCTCTAATCGATAATCTGCGTCGCATTGCAGTGAATTCCGATGAGCCCCCAGCCCTTCGAGTTGGTTGTTGGATTGAATGGACCATCAACCGCCATTTCTTTTAAAGATTCAGAAATTCCTCCTCTTTCTTCAGGAGGATTTGGAGGCTTCCCCTTTTTATCACAGTCCAAATCAATAACACTACCTTACACCTAACGTGTTATGATCGATAGTGGAGCTGCACTCAACGTCATCTCCTCGCACCGTTTGAGCAACTTAAGTTACCGAAGAATGTAGTGTCACCCCCCCGCCTTTCGCCCTTCGATCATTTAACGATCAGCTAGCAGTTACTTTAGGAACTGTGGTCTTACCCATTCGAGTAGGGTAAGAAGCTGCTTCATGAACTCTTCTACATTGTCGAAGGAAAATTCCACTATAATATGATCCTCGGATGCTCCTGGATTCGCGGAATGCATTGTGTCCCCATCCACCCTCCATCGATGCTTAAAATATCATATGAGGGCAAAATATATACTCATCCAGGAGATCCTTTTCCTTCCACACAATGCGACATGACCACAAGATCTACCCCTTTAAAAGAAATGCATGTTCTTCCCTGACGGGGCCTCATCTTCTTCCATACCTGCAACCAAACTACCCGGATTTACAAAATCTAGAAGAGACATTGCAGCGTTTCTCACTAGGAGAGCTTCCTCTCTTTTCTTTTGATGCCCATCTCAAACCTAATGAGTATGGTAGACCAGACAAACAACCTGAATATCAACCAGGTCTCGGTCGCATCGTCACCATTGTCTGCCCAATCACAGACTAATTCTCTACGGTGGCTTGATACGCCTCACTATCGCCCAATACCCCATGGACTACCTAGTACACACATTCTATTCAAATATCTGATCAAGGACCACCAATCCCAAGTGTACGATTATCCCGTGATTCACCCCAGGCCTTTGTAATCAGTTTGCATCATCTCTCTTGCCTCGTCACGGAGAAGGGCGCGGCGCCCTATCCTCCCTTTTCTTTCCACCTACCATATCGACTTATTCTCAAATAGTCTTACCTATTCCTAACACCGCAGTTACGCCTCGAATGTTCCACACCCGTCTGAAAGCTTCTCCCGGCTATAATGAATGGCATCTGCACACCCGCATTTGCTGGTTAATTCATCTATGCCCTCCCTCGTGTCCAAGGGTCAGTTAACCTCTTCTTTCATGACCCACCCCCTCCGAATAGTCAGTTGGATCCTACTTCTCGTCCTTTAAGGGGTCTTTCTATCCAATGTTCCAGCACTGTTACCTTCGCCCTCCCTCTACATCGGAACCCGTATACCTATCCGGCAGTAGAAGGCCCCGTTTAGGTCTTTCCCCATAGTCCAATCAAGTTGGCATTCATGTTCCTCAATCTGTCCTACCAATCAACAACATAGGAGTCCACCAATCCGGCTCCAATCCGTCCATCCAACCTTCATTTTTCTCATCCTTATTATCCCCAGCCTGCCTAGACGCAAGGCTACTTCAATAGCAAGTACCCCACCCGGTGTCACCAACAGAACACCTGGTTTTCCTCTATCATCCTAATCCATCACAGATTAATCCCCCTTGACACCTCAACAAATCCACCATTTCTTCTTATATGTAGGACATACCAAAGTGCCTCCTCCTCAATCTGACTGGTTCAAATTCTCTGTCAAGAAATCGTAGACTTGAAAGCCCCACAAAAGGGTTCGTCCTTCATACTCCTTTTGAAGAAGTGTGTAATGAACCCATCACCCCTCAGTCGGCTTTCCAAGCCTATGCCTCCCCAATTGTAACTTCCTAAATTTTCAAAATTTAATAGTCCGGAAGACCCTCAACAAATTTTTTTGTGAGCATTTCAAACATGCTTGTCTCCCCTCATGTCCCCAGGACAGAGCTTATCTCCGTACCTTGTTCCCTATGTCTCTAGCGCAGGTTCTGCTTTAGACGGGTACATAACATTCCTTCAACATGCTTGTGTTCTTTCTCTCAATTGGCCCAGATGTTTGGTGAAAACTTTTTCAATAAATATCGCCATAAGATCCTCGATCACAGAGCTTTCTAATATTCTTCGCCATTCGATGATGAGTTATTACATACTTTGTCACCTTGGAGAGGGATAATCCACCAATTGTCTTTCTCTCTTTCTCCCTACCTCAATCCCACACATCGAGTTGTTTCTGCTCGATCTTGTGCTAATCACATGTCTTCCACTTTAAGGGTCCAAACTTTTCATACCTTTGAAGAAGCCTTCACGAGGCACTCAAACTTGAATCTCGCGCCATTGAGCAAGGAAGCTAAAACTTCGCTCTAAATCTAAACAGATTTTTTTCTCGTTTACCAAACCAAATTCTTCCCTTCTAACATACAAAATCAAGGATCCACCAACGCTATCGTTTAAAAAGCATCACGACCCGATAACACTCCTAATCAAACACCACGAAGAGACTCCTCATCTTCTCGAAAAGGGACTTTCATCATCTCGATCCTTTTCGCTCCGTTGGGGGAATCATATGCCTCCTATCTTAGAAAAATGTTGGAAGTTCGCATGATTGAACTTCCCCCCATTAGGGATATGATGAAAGCCGATAACGCCATTCTGGTATAGGGAAAGGTGATTTCTTTCTTTCTGTCCTTTCATAGAACAAGGTCTTACATTAACGATGTCAACTTTCAAAAATCTTGTCCAGAAATTCTTGATAAGGCGAGCTCATTCGGGCTAACCAAAATGCTTCCCCCAAATCAGGCACTCGATGTTTTTAAACACCTTGTCCCAATCATGCTCGAACATATGCTTCATATCTCAAAACCAAACAACCCCACACTATCAACTTCATCTCTACTAAGAATCTTCTTCTGAAACCATCCATCTACGAACACAGCAATCGAATCAGAACCTCCTTCTCACGTCTCATCACTGGAACTCCACCATCTTCAGATGCCCTTCTTTGAATATTCCTACATTACTAAGCACGGAGTCAATCTCTCTCCGCTCCTTTTTCTGACCTTCCATCCATACCCGAGATAGTGTCATCCTCATTCGGTCTCCTCGTCAGACATTCTTTCAATACTCCACCTTTTTTCCAGGGCAATTACATCCCTTCGAGTTTCCCACTGCAGACCATCTACTTCTTTGTCTCCCATTGCCGCTTGCAAACTATGCCCTTGCGAACTTTTTTAATAATTTGGTGCCGACTTCGACGGAAGCGTCTGTCTTCGATTTTGAACCCTTCCTATCTCTTTTTCCTCCCAGTAGTTTCACCCTGATTTAGTGCATCAGAAGTAGTCCCTGTTCGCAAGGAACTGCTTTCTTCATCACCCCCTTCTTCCATCACTAATGTTACTTTTGCCCTATAATAAAAACTAAAAAGAAGTTATTACCAACACCTATACGCTCGGTTCTGGAACCTAAACTGAGACAAAGACAACCAAAATCTAACTACAACATCAGTATCCTCCCCATTTGCTCCCCCTGAAAAGGTACAATCACCTTATGCGGTTGAAGTTGTCACACCCCTGAAAAGGAAAGCCCATATTTAGGTACATCAAGACTCTTGGTGCTCTTCCACAAAAATCTCTCTCTACGCCTCATAAAAGATTGGATTTATCCGCTGAGAAGGCGTTTTCTTCTTACATCAACACTATCAACAACCATCCATTCTTCGCCACACCCGAAAATCCGACTTACCTACTACAAAGACGTCACCTCTTCTCTCAGATCATCATCTTCATTAACAAAACCCAGGCCCCACCCCCACCCCCCCCAAACCCCCCCCCAAACCCACCCCCCCCCCTTGTTTTTTGTGTGTTTGTTTTTTTTTTTGTTTTTTTTTTTTTTTTTTGTTTTTTTTTTTTTTTTTTTGGTGTTGTTTTGTTTTTTTTTTTTTTTTTTTTTTTTTTTTTTTTTTGTTTTGTTGTTTGTTTTTGTTTTTGTGTTTGTTTTTTTTTTGTTGTTTGTTGTTTCCCCCCCGTCCCCCCCCCCCCCCACCCCCCCCCCCACCCCCACCCCCCCCCCCCCCACCGCCCCCCCCCCCCCCCCCCCCCACCCCCCCCCCCCCAAATGGTTACCCCCCCCCCCCCCCCCCCCCCCACCCCCCCCCCCCCCCTCCCCCCCCCCCCCCACCCCAATAACCCCCCCCTTTTTTTCCCCCCCACCCCCTCCCCCCCCCCCACCCCCACCCCCCCCCCCCCACCCCCTCCCCCCCCCCCCCCCCCCCCCCCCCCCCCCCCCCCCCCCCTCCCCCCCCCCCCCCCCCCCCCCCCCCCCCCCCCCCACCCCCACCCCCCCCCCCCCGTTCGAATTGTTTTGTTTTTCTTTTTTTGTTTTTTTTTTTTTGATGTTTTGGTTTGTTTTTTTTTTTGTTTGTTTTAGTTGTTTGGTGGTTTCTGTCTTTCTATTTGTTTTTTGTGTTTTTTTTTTGGTTTGTTTTTTTTTATTTGTCTTTTTTTTTTGTTTTTTTTTTTTTTCAATTAGTATTTTTTTGTTGCTATTTTATTTGTCATTTTTTTTTTTCTTTGTCTAACTGTTTTTTTTTTCTATAATCTGTGTTCAGATTTATGTCATCTTTTCATACTCCCCCCCCCCCCGCCACCCCCCCCACCGCCACCCCCCCACCCCCCCCCCCCCCCCCCACCCCCACCCCCCCCCCCCCCCCCCCCCACCCCCTCCTCCTCTTCCCCCTCCTTTTTTCTCTCTTCCTCCTCTCCCTCTCCCTTCTCTCCCCTCCCCTCCTTCCCTTGCTCCGCATCCCCCCCCTTTCTATCTTGCCCTCCCCACCCCCTTTCATCCTCTTTCCCTCCTCTCCCCCTTCTCTTTTAAGGGGCTCCTCCTCCCCAAAGTCAATCATGTCCACTTTGCTCACCTCAAGTGCCCATACTGCTCCTCCAAATGGTCCAACAATAAGAGGATCCCTAAAAAAGACTGTTAACTAACATTCAAGTTCTTTTACCCTCGGCAGTCGGTTATGTCAAAGAACCACCTTCAATCGATCTCTGTCCTCATCTTCATCTCGTACCGAATTCTACAAACACAATACAACCGAAATTCCTTATCAACGTATCCATTCTTCATCCATAACCCTATCCTCCGATTAACTTATACCCTAAAGGAGTGAAACCTACTTGTTTAACCTCTACTGATTTGATTTGTGCTTACCACCGTACCCCCTGGTCTGATACTGAGGGATTTACAGCTTCTTCAACTGGTGTTACAACTTTTGGAGAAAGCGATCTTTTGCTGGAGGGGATGAAAGTACCTCCTTCACCTTAGCCCCATCTGACCTCAACGATCCACTCATAGACCTCTATGGGTCCACTCCACTTGAATCTTCCCCTTCTCAAATTGCACAATCCATATCGCCACTAGAACCCAACACTATGATAACCCATCTTCATCTTCAGCATCTCGACCACAAAGGGTTGTCATTTCTCTGCAGCCCCATAATGTGTTTCTCCTTCCTCATCAGCCATGACCCAGGGTCCTCTATTCGTGATTGCCCTCGTGCTTCAAGTTCCCTGTCCTGTTGAGGAGAGTGTTATGAAACAACTCAAACAACCTCACCCAAGGCTTCCGCTCAAATGTCTCTTTTGACCTCATCCAATCCTCTCCACAACATCGCCAGGCTCTAATCGATAATCTGCGTCGCATTGCAGTGAATTCCGATGAGCCCCAGCCCTTCGAGTTGGTTGTTGGATTGAATGGACCATCAACCGCCATTTCTTTTAAAGATTCAGAAATTCCTCCTCTTTCTTCAGAGGATTTGGAGGCTCCCCTTTTTATCACAGTCCAAATCAATAACACTACCTTAAAACGTGTTATGATCGATAGTGGAGCTGCACTCAACGTCATCTCCCTCGCACACGTTTGAGCAACTTAAGTTACCGAAGAATGTAGTGTCACCCCCGCCTTTCGCCCTTCGATCATTTAACGATCAGCTAGCAGTTACTTTAGGAACTGTGGTCTTACCCATTCGAGTAGGTAAGAAGCTGCTTCATGAACTCTTCTACATTGTCGAAGGAAAATTCCACTATAATATGATCCTCGGATGCTCCTGGATTCGCGGAATGCATTGTGTCCCATCCACCCTCCATCGATGCTTAAAATATCAATATGAGGGCAAAATATATACTCATCCAGGAGATCCTTTTCCTTCCACACAATGCGACATGACCACAAGATCTACCCCTTTAAAAGAAAATGCATGTTCTCCTGACGGGGCCTCATCTTCTTCCATACCTGCAACCAAACTACCGGATTTACAAAATCTAGAAGAGACATTGCAGCGTTTCTCACTAGGAGAGCTTCCTCTCTTTTCTTTTGATGCCCATCTCAAACCTAATGAGTATGGTAGACCAGACAAACAACCTGAATATCAACCAGGTCTCGGTCGCATCGTCACCATTGGTCTGCCCAATCAACAGACTAATTTCATCTACGGTGGTCTTGATACGCCTCACTATCGCCCAGATTCTCCTCCTATGACCAAACCTTACTTAACAGGGTTTGATTATCTACATAATCCCACGTTTGCAAAAACTTATCTATATCGATGCGAGTGGAAAGGCTTTGGCCTGGGAAAATATGAACAAGGTATACATGACCTCACATCCATTCCCACTCTCATGCCACATCAAAAATTTGGTTTAGGATTTAAACCCCTTTCAAAAGCCACCGTCACTATTCTTGATGAGCCTCTTCCTACTGAGGAATCATCTTCTCCCGCTAAGTCAGAAACATCACTTGATGTGGACGACGACATTTCCATCCCGTCTAACTTTTTTTTTTTATCAATACCATTTCCTTAGGGCCGTTAGCCTATGAGACTAACAATCGGTCTGCTTCTATACCATTAATCTTCCCTGAAATAGTTGGAGACAATTCTCCTACTATCAACACTCTCCACTGTGTGGATGACGATTCCGTCCTCACCTATCTAGAGGCAGAGGATTCATATCTTCCCAAGACTATTCCTTCTGACTCGTCTACGCTTCTCAACGAGACCACTATCGACCTTAATATAGGGACTTCTGAAGACCCTCGCATCATTAAGGTCGGCCAATCCCTTAATCCACAGGAGTTAGGAGATTTTACCACTTTTCTTTCCAAACATCGCCAAGCCTTTGCTTGGTCATACGAGGATATGCCAGGACTCGATCCCGATATTGTGGTCCAAAATATCGTTACTCTTCCCAACATCAAACCAGTTAAGCAAAAATTACGTAAAATGCACCCTAGAGTAGCCCTTCTTAATAAAGAAGAATTACAGCACTTGCTCTCGGCTAACTTCATCCAACCCATCGATTATCCACAATGGGTGTCCAATGTAGTACCAGTAACTAAAGCTACTGGGAAAATTCGAATTTTTACCGACTTCCGGGATCTTAATCTTGCTTGTCCAAAAGATGATTTTCCTCTACCTAATATCGACCAACTCGTAGATTTAACTGCGGGTCATGAGATGCTTTCTCTTATGGATGGTTTCTCTGGATATAATCAAATTCTCATCGCACCAGAAGACCAACATAAGACTTCTTTCATAACTCCTTGGGGGACCTTTTGTTATCGTGTCATGCCTTTTGGTCTTAAGAACGCAGGAGCAACCTATCAACGAGAAATGACCTACATCTTCCATGATCTCTTACACAAAACTGTGGAGGATTACGTTGACGATCTCCTCGGTAAATCCAAACATTGTCAAGATCATCTTTTCATCCTTGCACCTCTCTTTGAGAGGCTTATCCGCTTTTGTCTTCGTCTAAATCCATCTAAATGCGTGTTTGGCGTTCTCACTGGTAAACTTTTAGGTTTTATCATTTCCATTAGGGGTATTGAAGTGGACCCCGCAAAAATAAAAGCTATCCTTGAGATGCCTCCCCCTTCTAACTTAAAGCAACTCCGCAGTCCCCAGGGACGTCTTCAGTCAGTGCGTCGTTTTATCTCCCAATTTTCGGACCGTTGTCAACCTTTTCACCATCTCCTCCGTAAGAATGTTCATTTTGAATGGGATGAGCATTGCCAAAAGGCCTTTGATGATCTCAAAGCTTATCTTCTTTCTCCACCTGTGCTTACACCTCCACGCGAGGGGGAGCCTTTCTATCTTTATATCTCTGTGACTGACCATGCCTCTGGGAGCCATGATTTCGCATCAGGACACTTGTGGTAAAGAACAAGCTGTCTATTACATCAGTCGTACCCTCCATGAGTATGAGACACATTACTCCGAAGCTGAAAAACTATGTTGTGCTCTCTTCTTCGCAACTTCTAAGCTTCGTCATTACCTCCTTAATCACAAAACTTACATTGTCTCAAGTGTCAATCCACTTAAGACGATTCATGCAAAGCCTTATCACAATGATTGTATCACTCGTTGGCTTATGCTCATGACAGAATTTGACCTCAAGTTTATCCCGCAAAAGTCTATCAGGGGTCAGGTTATTGCAGATCAATTAGCTGATGCTCCTCTTCCGGGCACTCAAGACCCCCCTGCTCAATTCCCCGATGAAAATATCCAACAAATTTATTTTGGTCTATCTCCATTTAAAGTAAAGCTCTTCTTTGATGGATCCAAATGCCAGCAAGGGGGAGGTGCAGGTTTTGTGATGATTCCTCCTTGGGGTACGCCTATCCCAGTCGCACACAAGTTGAACTTTGAGTGCACCAATAATATGGCTGAATACGAAGCTCTTGTCTTAGGTCTTCAAAATGCCATTAATCTCGGCGCTCGTCATATTGACATCTTCGGTGATTCTGAACTCATCGTTAATCAAGTCACGGGTGTCTATCAATGCAAAAATGATATCCTTCAAAAATATCGTGATATCGTTCTCGGTTCAACTCCAATCTTTTGATAAGTTCACTATCCAAGCTATTCCTCACACTGCAAATCGATTCGCAGGTACAATGGCCTCATTAGCCTCACTTATCCTGCCTTTTACCAAAGACTCGCGTCTTTATGTGGCTGTGCAACGATTAGATCAACCATCTCATCTTGAGCAACTAACTTCGATCAATGCTGTCACAACCCATACTCAGGATGAGTGGTATCAACAGATAGTTGATTATCTATCTCATTCGGTGCTTCCTCCAGATCTGACTTCCAATGGTAGAAGTTCTTTTATCCAACGCACCAATCGCTATACTATTCTAGGCGGCCTTCTTTACAAACGCGGCTTTGATGGTATTTTGCTTCAGTGCCTCAAAAACCCGTGAATCATCTAAAGCTATCCAGGAGGTCCATGATGGTATCTGTGGTGGACATTTTAGTGGCTTAGCTGTAGCCAAGCGCATTTTACGTTTGGGATATTATTGGCCTTCTCTTAATCGAGATTGTTGTGAATACACTAAGAAATGCGTCAAGTGTCAGCAACATTCCAATCTCACACACATCCCTAGTCAAGCTTTGCAACCTGCGGCGGATTTGTGGCCTTTTTCGCAGTGGGGTCTTGATCTTATTGGTCTCATCAATCCCCATTCTTCACAGCGTCATCATTCTATCATTACTGCCACTGAGTACTTTACTAAGTGGGTAGAAGCTATCCCTCTTTCTTCAACAAAGGCTAAACCCATAGTTGATTTCGTCTATCAACACATCATTTGTCGCTTTGGCATTCCACATAAGCTCATCACAGATAATGGTAAGTCTTTCAAGAACGCTGATTTGTAGAATCTCTGCAACGCTTTCAACATCAACCTCAGTTTTTCTTCTCCATACTATACTCAAGCTAATGGTCAAGCCGAAGCGTCTAATAAAACTTTACGTAATATCCTCGCAAAGGTAACTAGTCGAGCAGGTAGGGATTGGCATTTACATATCCCTTTTGCTCTCTGGGCTTATCGGACTAGCATTCGTACCCCTACTAGTGCTACTCCCTTCTCTCTCGTCTATGGGTCTGAGGCTTTCCTTCCTTTGGAAGTCCAAATCCCATCTCTCTGTGTTTCTCTCAGAGAATTTGTCTCTGATGAGGATTATCGTCAAAATCGTCTAGCACAACTTGAATTATTAGATGAGCGGCGTCTCAACGCTCTTGAGCATCATCAGGTCTATCTTGAACATGTCAAGCGTGCTTATAACAAGCACTTGCAACACCATGACTTCAAAATTGGTGACCTTGTTCTTAAGGAAAATCAAAATGTCACTACACTCGAAAGAAGTCAGCGGGGTAAGTTTGCTCCCAACTAGATGGGCCCGTACATTATCACTCATAAATATGGGTCTGGGGCTTATCGTTTATCTTCCATGGATGGTATACCTGAAGTGGAACCTCTTAATGCTTTGCATCTACGGCCCTTCTACTGTTAAAATCTATCTTACACAAATCTAGTCGCAACACAGATCTTTCATCCATCCTAATAACCAGTCATCTACTTTCGTGGTGATTTGAAATTGTGTGGTTCTCCGCCTATTGCCTCGTTTACCTTAAATATGAGTATCGCGGCTCTACTCATTGCACGTTTCTTTTGGATATGTTCCTCCTCATGGTAGGAATACCTTAATCACCACTTCATCCGTCCCAAGTACTTATCTTAATCGGATCTACTCGGGGCATGAGTGCATGTTCTTCTATGTTATCTTCCCCTCTATCTGATCTATCTAGGTCTAAACTCAGCTTCTTCCAAGAAGAGTTTCAAAAAAAAAAAGGATGTTATCCAAAAGATAGACTGATCCCTTAAATGACAGCTATCCATACATTATCAAGTGAATCAAAAAGAAAACAGATCATGCCCTTGAAGGATGGCTATTATCAAAAATTCTAAAAATATAGACCATACCCTCGAAGGATGGCTATCATTAAAATTCAAAATAAAGACCGCCCCCTTGAAGGACGGCTGTTCCTCAAAGAAATATTCAAGGCTTCTTGCAATTAATCAGCCTTTCAGTCAGTTTATACACCTTTTAGCATCATTGAAAGACTTCCCGCATCGATCAGTCTTTCCATATCAAGCAAACTTCCCGCATTGATCAGTTTGCTTTTCTGTCAAAATCATGAAGTTGAGATTTAAGACCTTTTGTCGATCATATGGAGAATCCTATTTTCCTACTATGGACATGTATTCTATCCCTTGTAAATTCCGACAAGATACTTACTTTTCTTTCCATTTCTATCCTAGATCTGGTTTGCGACTAGTTAGTGTCAGGTTTATTTTAATCTTATATAGGGCCTTGTATGCTTGGTCTTTCGGTTTCCTATCTGGATTTTATCTATGGTCGGTTGGAAGTCTGACTTATCTTTTTTTTCTTATCCGAGTATCTTCTCTTCTAATTCAAGGTTGTTTCCATTTACATCTTTGGCTCTTGCAAAGAGTATTCCCCCATTTCTTTGTCTTGCATCCAGTTAAATTGACATTTCACATGTTAATTCAATCAAAATTTATCTTCTATCTAAATTCATCTTATCTATCAAAACATCTATCTGTATTCATTTCTCATTAAAATTACATCCATACATCAAACACATCTATCTATCTATCCATCAAAATGTACATCCAAGGTACATTGCATCTATCTATATCTAATCCATACATCAAACACATGTACATCCAAGTTACATCACATCCATCTATCAAAATTGTATCCACATATCAATCTATCTAATCACATCTATTTCTATCATCTGTCAGTCTATATCTATCCAATCACATCTATTTTATCCTCTATCAGTGTATATCTATATCCATCTATCCATGTATATCAAAATTAAAAGCATGCGTACAATTATATGACAAATAACATGATGAATCTATGTATACATGTGTGTCTGTACAAAAATGGGTGGCTTTCAATCAAGCCATCTATACAATGCCTTCCAATCGAGGCTACATCACTATACAGATACAAAATCTATCAATCTCTATATAGTAAAGTCCGATGCATGGAGGACACTATCTCCTCCACCCTCCTCTGCACTTGGTTGTCTCTCCTGGCCGCCGCCTATCGAGCTCGATGCACCTGCTGCTGGAGGTCTCTGCGCACCTCGATCTCTCTCCCAGTGCTCCCACCACCTGAGGCTCTGCTCGCTGTAGCCGTCGCTGCTCTCCTCCTCGCCCCGTACCGAGGCACATCTGGGGCATGCTGCGCTAGGGGCATCCTCATAGTATCTCACCTCAGCGAGGAGGGACTGGTATGTGCTCAGGCTCACAGTACCTGGTGCTCGTAACGATGTTGCTGGTGCTGCTGGGGCTGCTGGCGCTGCTGGTGGTGCTCCTCCTAGGGTTGTGCCCTGTGTACCGGACTCTGACGTGGCACCGGTCTCTCCATATTTGGCCCTGAGGGCCTCCCTATGTCGAAAGTAGCGATCCCTCTGCTGGATCATTATATCTCGCTCCTAGCGAGCGGTGTCTCTCTCCACAATCAGGGCATCCCTCTCCTTTGTCAAAGCCATGATCTCCTCCAGAGCTACCTGATGTGTCTGTGTAAGGGTGGCATGCTCTCCCTCTAGTCTATCCAGCATCGCAGCTATGTCCTCCTCGTCAGCATCTATAGATGGCGGGAGATGTCGTGGTAGCTCGGTGTCATACCATGCTGCGTAACCCTCATCTACCCCTGCGTCATCATCGATGTCTATAGAGGGTGGGGCCTCTCTCAATGGGTCTGCCGGGATCAAAATCGGTAAATCCGTCTCCCTACTATCCCGCCTATATGGCGTGTAGGTGGTCGGCATTGTCTGTACTAGGCCGAACTGCCTCAATATCCGCATAAACGGGACTCGCTCCCACATATCTGGCCTACGGCCCCTGACCACCCGGCTCTGTCTCAATGCTACCAAGTGGGCATCCTGACCAGCCCATGTCAGAAATGCCCGATATGGCCTCCAGATGACCTGATCTGGTGTCAGCGTCCTGAAAACGCTCAGAGTACCACTCGGCCGATCTACCTGTATCCCCTGCAGCCATGTCAGCCCACCATCTCCGAAATCCATAATCAATCCCTCCCACTTCTACTGGCATCCAAGGAAGCCCGAATGGCCTGATCACCGCTATGTGCTCATATGCCCAGCAATGGAGCACAAAACTGACGTCAATCCCTGTCCTCCGGCCAGTGGTGTACATCCATAGCTCATGATATATCTGAGCTATCAGGGGCATCAGCGAAGGCAAAAACCTGTCTGTACTACAGGATGTCGCAAACACAGTCTAACAGTAACAATGGGAATCTCCCACCTCCTGAATCTGGCAGGGCAAAGTAGGAGATAGCCATCTGAATCAAGGCTATCCGCCTACTCCGAGGGCTATCCTGCCTGTACTGTGAGGCTATCCTCACTGCCCCAGATACTATCTCTGAGTCATCTGCCCTGTCTCTATATAATCGCACTAGGGCCCTCTGCTGCTGCTCTCCAGCGGTGTGATCTCAATCGGGTCCCCAGTGATCGGCAGTCTCAGAATACTGAATATATCCTCATGGGTGATGGTCATCTCACCCGTCCTGAACCAAAAAGTGCACGTATGGCTGTCCCACCATCGCACTAGTGCCCGCATGAGCTCCACATCTCGTGGCACTCGTCTGTAATACCGGAAACCCCCGAGCCCGGCTAGCTCTAAATGTCGCCAATCTGCATTAGTCACATCAGGGAGAATCGTCTCCAATAACTCAGGAATGGCATCCCTCATATGTAGAACCTCTCGTGCCTGCATCCACGACATCAAAAGCATAATTAGTCTCTTATTTCCCCAAATCCGAACATACGAAACAAAATTCTATCATCATAGAAGTTATTAGTCCAATCGACGTCGATTTAACATAATCGGCGTCGATCTATGTGAGTCGACGCCGATTATATCAATCGACGCCGCTCAGGCTACAATTGACGCCGATTATACCAATCGGCGCCGACTGCCTGTCCGGACATAAACCGGACCCCGGCCTCCCAAAAACAAAAAAAATCCAATGAACACAAAAATTCAAGTACAATGGGTTCAAGAATGACCACTTACCCCTGGTCGTGTCCCCCTGTGCTTCTGACCACTCCCAGAGGCTTCCATGGCGCTCAAAATCAGATTCTGACTCTCTTTGAATCAATCGTCACGTTGAAAATAAATCGTTTACGTTTTCCGTTCGCATATTTATATGTTCCTGGATTGGTCGGCACCGATTTTTTGGGTCGACGCCGTTTGTTTTGGTCATCTCCGATTAATCTGGTCGCCGCCTATTTTCCATATTTGTTTTCCATAGTGTTGATGCTTGGCTTACTTATCTATCTGATCATTGTTGTGTGCTAAATTTTGCCTTTTGGCACATCTTTTTGATATCACCATCTATTTCAGGTTTGTTCCCTTTGCATGGGACACTCGTACTTTTTGACAACTTAGAGTTAAGCGGGTCTGTAGGCTCTAACGTCGTCTCATGAGGAGACCGTCTAGTTTTTCCTACCAATGTGAATTCCTTAGGTTGCTACCTTTTTATTTGTTTTTTATGCGTCATCAATGATCAGATCTACTCCAGACATCCGACTGGGGCATCCTGCATTTTTCATCTACCTTTTTCAAACTTGGGATCGTTTGTTCTATCACCCATCCCATCCCTAGTTTGAGGGGGATCACATCATCACACATTCTTCCCTTCTTCCATCCCTTTGTTTTTGTCTCATAACCTTGCTTATCACAAGTTACTTGACAAAAAGGGGCAAAATGTAGACACTTAAAATTGGTTACTCAATTTAGTGTCCCTCTCATCCATTTACTTGCTTAGGTAACCTGGGGCACGTTTACGTCACCAACTATCCCCTTGGGATATTATCCAATTTGTGATTTAATCACTTACTCTAAATTTAATTCACCCCATCATATCTTACCCATGAGTGATTAAATATTAAATATTTAATTACGCTTCTTCCCATGCATCTTAATCACTTATCTACCCCAAATTTATTCTATCTATGTATCACATCTATTTTTCCTCTTCCCTAAGCGGGATATTTCCCGTATTCAGGGTAAGTCTTATCTTTCTTGAAATCGCTCATTTTTGGCCATCTCGGGAGTCTATTCCGCAATCGGCGCCGACCATGGTCGGCGCCGATTTTCTAGGAGCGGCACCGATTATAAAAGCAAGTCCAAAACTCAGTTCTAAGGACCCGAAGAGAGAGTGAAAAAGGTGAACAGATGAAAAAAGGAAGCACTTACGCATGAACAGAGAGCGAGAGAGACACAGGCTGTAAGAAAGAGAGATCTTTTAGCATCAAGGGTGTCAAGTAAGGGCAGATCCTGTCCGAATCAATCCCTGAGAGGAGCACCGTTACTCTGCCCACATCACGTCAACATCGCACACAACCATCTATCATCTGGTGACTCTGTTCCAGTATCTCGCCAACTTCGGCACATCCAGCAGACCACATTCACCTTCTAATTCCCAAATCTTATCGCACAGTCCCTGATTGATCGATCTGCCATTAGTCGAAGCCGATCTCACCCAATCGACGCCGATTCGTCTCAATCGACGCTGACCACATCAGTCGACGCCGATTATACCAAGTCGACGCTGATTTCCCTGCAGATAGGTCAAAGGACACAGGTAACACAAATCCCGCATTATTTCATAATTCCCTATTTTCTGTACTTTCTGTCTGCTGTTTAGATTCTGTCTTATTACTGCAATCAGAAAATCTAGCTTTTTACTTACATCTTTTATCATGTATGCTTCTTTTCTTAATTGAAAACGTGGACTGACATCCGCCGAGGAAGCTTATCGCTTCCCGGACCCGCTTTCTCGGGCAGTCCACCTAAATATCTCTTAACGCCGTCTTTTTCTGTCAAGCATCGGTGTCTTGCAGGTTACTCGGATCTATTGTGCGAATTGCTCATGTGCACCCCGTCTTATCTACATCGGCTTCCTCATTCATCTACATCTTCGGATCTTATCCATCAGGTATCGATTTTATTGGAGTTTTTCAAGGTTTTTGTGTTTAGTTTGGTGCATCAACTTGGATAGGTAACAAGCGCGAAATCCTTGATCTACAAGATCATCTCCTCAAAATAATATGGCTCAACCTCCACCTAGACCTCCAATTATTGTTAATACTTATGGTCCCATCAATTTTAGAGGTATGGCTGGTTATCCAACTATTGTGCCACAAGATGTAATAAATAGATTGCCTAAGTTTCAAGGAAATAATACAATCACTTGTGATCAGCACTTAAAGCTCTTTGTCAATATGATGGAGGACTTTGAAATAGAATTTGAGGATGTATACCTTAAATTTTTTATCCATACTCTAGAAGAAGATGCAAGGGAGTGGTATAAATATTTTCCAGATAATTTGATTGACTCTTGGTTGAAGATGAATAATTCTCTTAGAATACAGTACGGTGATAAAACAAACCCTAGGTTTCTTTTATCAGAGTTTGAAAATATAAAAAATAATCCTAATGAATCAGTGCATGATTTCAATACAATATTTAACAAAACATTGAGAATACTGCCTATTAATTTCAAGACATGTGATGAATCATGTCTGATAAAGTATTCAGATGCATTTGATAAGAAAGCTGCTTACATTTTGAGGGATAAGAACCCTGGAAATTTAAAGCAGACCTTTACCATGGCTCTGCAAATTGAGAACAAAATTAAAGCAGTTGGAAAACCTCTTAAGAGGGAGGGTGTTAAACTGATCAACTAAGAAAATAATCAATCAAGTAAGGTTGTTGATCTTGAGGAAGTTCTAAAGACTTTGGTTGGGGCTGTCAAAGAATATCTTACAAGGTTGCCAAGGAAGAGAAAGGAATTGGAAAAGGTTCTCAGGGTCAGCATAGGCAACAAGGACAAGACAGACTTGCAAATCATCCTAGAAATGATTAGAGGTCTGATGACAGAGGTAAAGGACCCATGGGAGCTAGATAACCCCAAGATAGGGAAAATAGAGTAGTACCTGATCCTCTAAATTCCATAGATTTTCTATTGTTGAAGAGACAAATCAAATTGATTGATGTGACAAATGTTTCTTACCATACCCACCATGTGAAGTAGAACAATAATGTTTAAGAAGTTGATGATGATGACAACACTGATGATGATGGCATGCATGGTGGACTACTCTATAAGCTCACAGCAAGGAGAAACTTCAACTGAAGATAATAAGTGCAAGAACTGCTGTAAGTTTTTAGGACTACATTTATCAGGTACCTATTCTTCCTCCCTCTCATGATTTATAAATAGATAAGGTAGAAAGATTTAAAACTTCCTAATAATTATTTTGAGTACCTAAGAGATCTAATGATTAAGAAGTATGATGGAGGAATCCCATCAGAAGAGGATAGACAACTATTAATGAATGTTTTTGTTGCCCAAGAAAAAGAGTATAACACAAGAAGTAAAGCTTTCAAAGGGGCAAGGCCTCAAGCCAAAACAAAGACCCCAGTTCTCACCAATGTCCCAAAATAAACCCCAAAGAAAGATGAATTTGGAAAAGGCCTTGTTGTCTCAAGTAGAACTGGTGTTCCCACCCATGCCCAAAATGTGAAAAATCTTATATCATCTGATGAGTTTGTCAATCATTCTCCAAATGCTGCTTTGCCCAAATACATTCCCTATGACATTGCCCAAGTCTTGAGTCAGATCAAGATTTATGTCCCAATTTTTGAACTGCTTGGGACTCACAAACACAAGAAGAGGGCTTTTGAGTATTTGGGATTGGAAGAAGATAGGAGTGCCCAAGGCAGAAATATAAATAATGTAAACACTCCTCCTCCAACCATTACAGACCTAGAAAAACCACCAGCATTAGAGGAGATAGGTGAACCACCTGAATTTTACTTGGGAACATCTTTGATTGAGTCTCAATTAAATGTTGATCCATTTTTTACAACACTGATTATTAAGGAAAAAATGCTGCACAATTGTATGTTTGATTCCATAGAGCATCATGTAATGTTATGCCTCTAGAAGTCATGAATGAATTGAACATTAAAGTGACAGCAACTTATGGCAAGTGTACTGCAATGGATTCTAGAGAGGTGTCAGTTGTAGGGTGTGTAAAAGGTTTGGTGGTACAACTTGCAGCTTATCTGGGTAAGAACTTGAAACTTGATGTTGTTATTGTTGATTGCCTTGCCAAATGGGGCATGTTGTTATCAAGAAAGTGGGGCTGTAAGTGTTGGTGGAAGTATTTAGATGGATATGTCTTTTTCCACAATTCCAATTAAAGATATCCTTGTAAAGCTATATGGAGAGAAGAAGATGTTGCACCTCATTGAAGATCCCAATAATGCTTCTTATGAAGTGTTGTCTGCTAATGTAGATGCTCAGATAAATTTGTTGGATTTGCTTATGGAAAAGAACATAATATTGATCAATGTAAATGTCTTGAACAAGTAGGTTTACCTTGGACCTTGTTATTTGATGGAGCTTGTTCCAACTTTTGAAATGGTGTTGACATTGTTCTAATTTCTCCAGGCCAAGAAGAGTTTGTTTTTTCTTTCAAACTCAAATTTGAATGCACTAACAACATTGCTAAATATGAAGCATTGTTATTAGGCTTGAGAATTGCATGGAAATATGGTATAAAGGATATCATTGTCAAAGGGGATTCAAAACTGATTGTCAAGAAAATTAGAAAATTGTATGCTACTAAAAATCAGAGAATGAAACAATACAAGCATGTAGTTTGGGATTTGATTGAAATTTTTGACTCTTTTAATATTGTGCACCATGATAGAAAGTTTAATGTTATTGCAGACAAGTTAGCAGTGCTAGGATCAAGATTTGGGAATTGTATAGTGTCTCCATTTTGTGAGTATGATGTTGAAATACTAACAAGGCCATTTGTCCCTGATAACGTTAAAAATTGGTAAGTGTTTGATGATGATGCCCAGGTGAAATGGTTTCTACAGAACCAAGGTGATTTTTCTGACCAAAATATAGATTGGGAACCAATGGTGTGTGTTGCTGAAGGAAAGGAAACTTTATTTGGTAAAGACATCATCCAGATGAAGACAAACACTGATTCTCAGAGGTTTGGTGGCACTGGAATCGAAACTTTGATAATGTTGATTGCATTATTAATCAGAAGTATGTTAGTTTCAAGAGATGTGGAAGAGAATGACCTGGGCACAAAGGAAAAACCATGTCAAATATGGTTAGGAAGCAATCTCAGTCAAGGAAGAGAAGCATAGTCCTATGTTCAATTGTTGAAGAAATATCAAGACTATCCTAGCTTGGTCTTACTCTGAGTTGAAGGCATACAGGGAAGATTTGTTCCAACATGAAATTCCTCTTGAATTTAATGCCAAGACTCTTGGGAAAAAATAGAGGCCCATCAATCGACTCCTTTCTTTGAAGATGCAAGAATAACTAAAGAAGTTGAGGGATGGAGGGATAATTCAGCCCACAAGGTACTCATCTTGGGTTGCAAACCTAGTGCCTGTTAGAAAAAAGAATGGTGATATAAGGCTTTGTGTAGACTTCAGGAACTTGAATAAAGCATCATTGAAAGATAATTACCCTCTGTCAAAATATGGAGAATATGCTACAATTGGTAACTGGTTTTGAATTGTTATCCACTTTGGATGGTTTCTCTGGCTATAATCAAGTTGTTGTGAAGGAGTCAGAAAGAATAAAGACTTCCTTTACCACTCCTTGGGGAACTTATGTCTATGTTAGGATGCCTTTTGGATTAATGAATGCTAGAGAAACTTTCCAAAGAGCAATGGATTTAGTGTTTGTTGGTTATATCAATGATTTCATTGTTGTTTATCAAGATGATGTAACTGTGTTTTCCAAAAAAATAAATGATCACTTGCAACACTTGGAGAGAATGTTGTTAAGGTGTAGAGAGTATGGCATATCATTGAATCCCAAGAAGTGCCACTTTGGAGTGCAAAAGGAAAAATTGCTTGGTCACATTGTATCAAAGGAAGGGGTCATGATTGATCCAGAGAGAGTGGAAGCCATCAGCAAGGTTCCAATTCCAAGAACTAAGAATAGAATTCAATCCTTATTTGGATAAATAAACTTTATTAGAATATAAATGTGTCTAACTTTGCTGAGCTGACTATACCCATTACTAGTATGCTGAAAAAGGACCAAGTTATCAAAGGGGAAGAAGCTTCCATTCAAGCTTTCAATGGGATCAAGGAAGTCACTAAAGCATGCCCCTATTTTGGCAGCTCCAAATTACAAAAAGCCTTTTTAAGTGTTTTATTTTTCTTCAGAAAACACCATTGCATCTGTCTTATTGTAGAAGGATGATGAAGGGGCTGAGAGACCAATTGCCTTTTTCAGTAAGGCATTACAAGGAGATGAGTTGAAGTACACCATCATGGAGAAGTAAGCATTTTCCTTGGTGAAAGTAACAAAGGTTTTCAGACCTTACATCTTGAGCTCTAAATTTGTTGCTTATGTTCCCCACACCATGGTGAAAGATATCTTATCAGAGATGGAGGTCTCAAGAAAAATATGCAGATGGGTAAACAAGCTATAGGAATATGACATGGATATCCAAACCATGAAATTGGTAAGAGGTTTGGGCCTAGCTAAGCTTATGGATGAGAGCAACTTGCAAACTATTGAGGTGAATGAAGTAGAAGGAGAAAGGGTGGATGTACTTGAAAAGTTGGTAAGCTCTGAATGGTACAAAGATATAATATTTTATCTCAGACATCTATGCTGCCCTGAACATTTGAGTAAAAATCAGAAAAGATCTCTTAAGTTAGCCTCTCAAAAATATGTCATTACTGATTTTGGGTTAGCTTGGAAGAACCCGAAGGGAGTGCTCTTAAGATGCATTACTGAAGTATGAAGCCCCAAAGGTAATTGCTGATCTCCATGGAGGAGTTTGGGGGGGACATTTTGCTAGAAGAGTTACAACACATCAAATCTTGAGGGTTGGTTATTGGTGGCCAAATATCTTCAAGGATACAACTCTATTGGTTAGGAGATGTGAAATTTTCCATCATTTTTCTAGAATAATGAAAGCTTCAGGCTCCCTTCTTTTGCATCCTATGTCAGTTGAAGCCCCATTTAAGCAATGGGGAATGGATTTCATTGGGGAAATCTTTGATCCTTCCGGTGTTGGTCATAAATGGATTCTTATAGCCACTGATTATTTCACTAAGTGGGTGGAAGCAATCCCCACCAAGAAAGAAACACACCAAGTTATCATGGAATTCATGTTGAATCAAATCATATGCAGATTTGGAGTGCCAGTTAAAATTGTTGTTGATAATGCCATGAGTTTCAGAGCCAAACCTTTGGTGGCAATGTGCAAAGAGTATGGAATCAATTTGACATATGCTTCTAACTACAATCCCCAAGGAAATGGACAAGCTGAGTCCAACAATAAAAACTTGTTGAAGATCATTAGAAGAACCTTTGAGCTGAACAAAAAGAAGTGGGGTGAGAAACTAAATTTTTGTTGTTTGGGCTGACAGAATCACTGTCGAAAGAGCTATTGGTAAAAGCCCATTTGAGTTGGTATATGGAACTCAAGCTTTGTTTCCCATTCATTTGTAATTGTCTTCATTTCAGTTTGTTCAACAAATTGAAGATCAAGAATTTAGTCCATATGATGCTTGAATCAATCATATTATTAAGTTAGATGAAGAAAGAAGGGCATCCCATCAGTGACATGTGAAGTTCAGAGAAAAGTTGAAGAAGTTATTTGACAAGAAGGTGACTCCAAGAGCTTTCAACATTGGGGATCTTGTGCTATTATGGGATAGAAGGCATGAAGATAAGGGAAAACATGGTAAATTTGATGCATTTTGGATGGGCCCTTATTCAATTGATATTCGAATTGGTGAAAATACCTTCTTCCTAAAAGACTTAGACGGGGAACTACTTGAATTGCCTGTTAATGGAAGGCATTTGAAACATTTCCTTGATTGATTTCTCATAATCAAGGTATACTCCATTGTATAGTGTATAGTTTTTTTTTTCGTTTTCTACTTTTGTGTTTTTATTTGTTCTAGCCCTTGGTGACTTGGTTTTGCTAGTTTCGTGGTTCAGTTTTTGGAGGGTGGTTATGGTTTCTCTGCTCTGCAAGATTATTCTTTGACTTTGTTGCCCAATGGTCTATTTTTGGCACTTGGTCTGCTATTTTTTCTTGTGGCACTCGCAGGGAGTGCCCATCCCTAAGTCGGAGATGATGTTGGGGCTCAAATTAGTCTCGCCCCGTTTCTCCTTGAAATTCTTCAGTTTGCGGGCTCTATCGTGTTTTCTATCTCCCCATATTGATGCATAAAAACTTTGTCCTCCATTTGGTTGCCATGATCAGTCCCTTCCTTGGTTGAGGATTACTTAAAATCAAGAATTTTTTTTTTTCCTCTGTCCATGTGAAAGAGTCTGTAACTTGGGCTGAAAACTCAATGTTTTTTGCCTTCCTTTCTGTTTTCCACAGTCACGTTTTTTTGTTCCTATCATTTTTGTCCCAAATATATATGGAAACGTGATTGGATGTGGCTTGAAAGATCATATTTGGGCCTTATATCATTTCCAAATTATTTTTTGTGAAGAAAGATTCATTTCTGGGCTCAAATGGTGATTTTCCTACATTTTACGGTTTGACGGGTGTGTTTTTCCCTGTCAAATTTACATCTCAACATCAGTGGCAATGTGCACCTTTCTGTTGGTTATATGTGACTTGGTGGGGAACTTTGAAAACTCTAAGGCTCACTTCAACTCAAAACTTGTCCATGTGGAGGGAGGACACTCATCTAAAAAATCACCTTTTGGTTTGGCCTTGGAGTTGCGCCAGGGGGACACGTGGAGGTTTCTGCTGCCTTACCCAGACTTAGACAAATTTTTCATGTGGCCGGTACAGTTTTTGTAGACCATTGACACGTGGAGGGTAGGCACTCATTTGAGGATCTACCTCAGGGTCCCACCTTAACAATTGCGACAGGGAGACATGTGGAGGCTTCTGCCAGCTCCACTCTATACTTAAAACTTTTCAAAGCAATTTTTAAGGGACTTGGGACACGTGGAGGGACCATGCCTATTTGGGGACCAGACCCCTAAGTTTTGTTTTGAAAGAATCACCAGGAGGACACTTGGATGCTTCCGCTCACTCTTCCCTTTGCTTGGACTTTTTAATAGGCCAAAGAAAACTGTCTTGGACCATAGACACATGGCGCCTTCTACTGAATCCTTCAACTTTTTTAAAAAAACTCTACCAAACTGAGACCCATGGGTGAGTGCGTGCTTGTTCAGGGCCTCACACTTTTCAGGACCATTACACCAGGTGTGAGACGTCGCGTGGAGGCTTCTGCTGGCTCCTTTTTACACTAAGACTTTTCAAAGGCCAAAATGCATGTTTTACTTGGGCCCAGGGTACATGTGTAAGGCCCATGCTTGTTTGGAAACTTTCCCCTATATTTCTTCTTTACAATTGTACCATAGGAAACATGTGGATGACTATGATATGAAGTAGAAAAGAAGTAGACATAATCAATGGTTGTGTATTACATCTATTTTTTATGCCATTTTTTCTCCAAGACTCCTAGAGACACGAGAATACGCACTGTTTTTCATCATTTTTGATGAAATTCCTTGTCGTCTCTATCTATAAAGTGTCATTGAATGGATTTAGGAACTTAATTTGTGAGTCCAAGGATTGTTAAGGTCGATATTTTGAATTTGGAATTGCTCAGGCACTTGCAAAAATGGGAATTACCAGAGAAGCTGGACGCATGACAGAGTTGCAGAGGAAAGAAATGGAAAAGGATGAAATGATGAAAATTGTAGGCACAAAAGATGAAAATGGTGTTGCCTCGAGAGAAAAATAGATTACCTATCAGATCCAACTATGCAGAGCCTACCCAAAAAATGATTAAAAAGGGGATTTCTCACATGACAGAATCATAATGATTAGAAGGATTGCCAAAACATTGTGGCATGGCATCCTAGTCATTAGTCGAGGGCCCAAGAAACTTGATCAGTTCACAATTGGTCCACCTAGATAGCTTTCGGATGTGAATTTATTAAATGTCACTTTCTGAGGCAAATTGGTAACAAGAAAAGGTCCCTTGAATATTCTTCTCTTTTGGGGGGAAAATTGAGTGAGTAAAAATGTATAAATGCAATGAGAATACTCTTGTAAAAGGTTGGGGGTTGAATTCTTAATAGAAAATTTGAGAAAATCCTTCTTCTTGAGAGACCAATTCGAGATAACTTGTTAATTTCCTCTGTGTTATATTTTCTATCACGTCAAGTTGGTTGCAGATGTATAGCCATTGATGAGCACTGAGATTGCTCTAGAAGCTTTCCCCTGCTGATGAATCTAAGCAATTTTGAAATTAATTTGTGTTCAATCTCTAGTCAATTTGTGTCTACTTTGTTTCAGAATGTTTGCAAATGGTTTCTTTCGTTCCTATTGCAATCTTACATTGAAATCTTTATGAAATCACATAGGATCCCATCCTGTGACAATTTAGTGGCATTTTTAATTTCATCTCCAAGAAGATCCTTCATCTTGTGATGAGATAAACAAATTTAAAATCACTCCACTTGTCATTTGTTGATAAAGATTGTTCTGTAAGTCTTTGGGTGTACCTTAGGCATGATTGATCAAATATTTTGGTGTTTAATTGAGTCTTTTAACTCGAGCCTTCATGTTAGATTCTCAAATATTGTGTGAAAACGTGTTGATCTAGGCCTCCATTGAAGCACACCTTCTAGTTGAAGGAACATCCTAACTATTCTGAAGCTTTTTGTTGTTGATTTCTCCATTGTTGTGAAGTTTCTTAGAGATCTGGTATAATCAACTTTATCCTGCTTAATCTCCCACCAAAATTATTCAAAAAACATGAATCCATCCTGAATTACCCCTGTTTTCCCCTGTATATCCAAAAGGAAAAAAATCTATTTACTAAAATATGTAGAACAATTGGGATTTCATCAATATCTTCAGTAACCTTAGCCATTGTCTTGAAAGTATCTCCATCTTTTAGAAGTTACAACTCTTGAGAGTTAAATCATGGAGTATTGACCATATTTTCCCAAGGCTTTCTTCATAAAATTTGTGCAAAAGAAGGATATCTCCATCTCCTTCATCAAATAGAGGTTACACTAAGGGTCCTCTCACCCTGGTTGAAGAGGCACAACCTAAAGTAGTGAGGATAGGTCAAATCCTCTTGAAGGTGTTATCCATCTCTCCACAAATCTGAGTGACAAAGGGCTAGTTAGATCTCATCCCCGACTACAAAATGACACACATTATGATCTATCTATCTCTAAGCTCCATGTCGAATTTTTGATGCTGCAACTTAAAAGGGAGAACAAATTTGGATACCAATATTTCACATCATGCTTATATCACATTACTCTTCTAATATTCACCCCTACCATGCAAATCATCACTACTGCAATTTGTCCTAGAGGTTCGAGAGCATGAACCTTCGCTCTGATACTAAGTGTAACACCCACAATTTACACACACAAATATAACAGTAATAATACAAGGATAGTTTTTTTGACTTACATTGCTCACTACATAGCACCACAAGTGTTAGGAAATAAGGGATAAAATATGCGGAATAATCCCTCACAGAATCGCAACAATAGAAACTAATATATAGAAAATATTATATATCTTAAATAAAAGTGTAGAATAAACTAACACAACACAAAGAGACAATATTTAACGTGGTTCACCCAATTTGCGCTATGTCCACCGAGAATCACTTGCTCATATTTTATTACAAGCCATCGCTCTCTCAATACAATACCCAAATCTATTTGGAGCTATGCTCAACAAAACTCTACAGAATTCACACCCGAATTCAAAACACATTTGCAATGTTACATAAATCCTACCATATGCATAAAACCATATAAGTAGACAACTACTTAACCAGTTTTACAAAACCATGGGTATTAAAACCATGGGCCAAATTTTTCTCATAAACCTATGGGTCAAAATCCTTCCCATATAAGAAAAACATGTTTCTCGATATATACTCTTAGTGTACAGTCTTTAACACTTTCTCACATGAAAACATGCTCCACAACCTAACAACAAGGCTCTAAGCAGAGAAACCCAACAACGCATAAGACACTTACATAAGTCATCGACTCACATAGATACATGACTTCACTAATTAATGAATGCTAGCAATGACTCAACCATAAGAAAATTGACCCAAGGATTGGCAAGCCCACACACATCATTACCATGATTACATCTTAGTTACGATTAACATTCCAAGAATCTATCCCGTTCTTCTTCAACATACAAAAATAATAATGAAAAAAAATTACTATATTTTCCATGAGACTTCGAATCCCCTTCAGACACAGGTAAAGATCCAACTCAATTAATTTGTATATAGAAAATGAGGAGGTATTGGGATTACAGATTTATCCCATGTGCACGACAGATTGAACCCGTAATGGATATAATTTTATGCAGCTACTGATTTAGAGCTTCGTTAAACACAACCCCATCATACTACCCTCGGTGCAACTATCCAAATGCAGCTAAAATTTTCAGCATTTCCTTGGGTTTCAGCTTGGTTAATGCTTCTGAATCTCAAACAAATTGGTTGAATTGTTATGTAAGGAACATGACAGGTCATAAAGGATGTTCAGGGAGGCCCATACGTATTGTCATACCCCTGGCACACACCAGTAAGCCCACGTCCTCCACCATTATCCATTAAATTCTTCCACCGCCTCCCCCACCTTAATTAATTAATTTTATTCATTTTCTTCAAATTATATTTTATTAGTTTATCTATCTTGTTTATTTATTTTATCTATACATTATATACACACACACACACACACACACATTGTTAAATTTCAATTATCTTGATTTTTTTTATACTTGGCCATTGTTGAGGAGTCCTTGGAAAAATTGTGGCATCACACTTTCAAATGGAAAACAAGAGACACCTTTCTCTCATTTGGCCAATTTATTGAAGGATTTCAATATTAATGACTTATTTTGCATCAAATTTTTTTGTGTGCTTTCTCAAGATTGAAAGTGATAAGAGAAGTTTGTTGGGGTTTTCTTGTCTTCCTTGAACATTTTGTTTATGTTTCCTTGCTAACTGATACCATGGAAGGTAATTTCAGCTGAAGGGTTTCCATCTCAGAACACCTCTCAAGTGAGAATACTCCATTTCCAAAGGCACATTCCATTTCCCTTTTACGCTTTCATGGTGTGCTTCACCTACATTATTCACATATACAAAAACCATGTTCCTCACAACTAGAGGCAAACTATATGTGTTTTGTTGATAGCTATACAGAAACCTTAAACACAATTATGTATAAAATTATATCCCTTGGGTTTTTGTTCCAATTGACATATCCTAGTCTGTAAATTATCCATAAAATCACGCAATTAAATCCTCCTTTCATGGGGTTAATTATCATGTTTTTACTAACTCGTGGAGTAGGTATGGGACATGTAGGTATTTAATTCTAGGGTTTCCTTCACCTACATTGACCACACATTTAAAAACTATGTACCTCATGGCTAGAGACAAACCCTATTATTTTCCCCTTGTAGCTACATAGAAACCTCGATCCCGGTTTCATATGAAATCCCCAATCAAAATTATGTATAGAATCGCTTCTCACATTTTTGTATAAGGTGGAGCACATAATATATATTATTTGGGTAGGAATTATCTAAACTAAGGTATAGGTGTGAGACATGAAAGGATTTAATTCCCACATTTTTACTAAAGTTGAGCAAAATCCATGGGACATGCAGGTATTTAATTCCCACGTTTTTAATTTTAAAATCCCTCTTTCCAATGACAATTACAACATAAATTTTTCTTATATGGCCAACCATTACAGTGGCTCGATTATAAAATGATTGTACAAGAATCACCTCTTCAGTTAAATAAAATCAAGTCTTGAAACAATAATATAAATGTTTATAAGGTGGTCCTCATGTTTTATACATTTTTTGGCCCCTTAAACACAAATCACATTCATGCACATAAGATATAAAATGTAAGAACTTTATTTTTTGTTCCGACTACATGTAAAATGCAAGAACTGAATTTACAAACAAAAACTATCGACAACCCTATCTTCTACACCCCTTTTTCTCTTTTTCTATTTTTCTCCTTAAAAATAAACCTCCTCTTATGCCACCCCTTCAACATTAACATCAAACCATTTCATGTGTGATTGCTAGTAATATCAAAAGTTACATTTATACTCACACTACTAGTAAGTGAGCAGGAGAGAAAAGTTCCAACAAACATGTAACACAATGTGTTATGCCTACTCTCACCCACATTAAATTAGATTTTGAGCTTAAATACACTATTTTATTGAGGCATGGGCCAAGCGACCATTGGGGAGATGAATATTGCTATTTCCCCCATTAGTTTGGTGTTATCCACAATTCACTAACATACCTTCATCAATTAGTGTTTTTACTTGAATACAAAGTGCTAGAATGCGTAGTTTGTATGTCTAAATTTGAAGAGGATACAAATTGAAGGGTGTTTCCTAACTACAAAAATAGGCTTCCTAAAGATTGCATTAACATGTTGTTTCATTCTCACACTATTTTTCATGCTGCTAAGTGTCAAGAATACAAGGAACGTCAAACACGAGATTTTATCTGGCTCACGGTAGTATATTTATCCTATCAAAACCTAATCTATATATTATTTTGTCACATGTTTTAATTATTTGTTAATTTGTTTTTATTTAGTTGTAGGGTGAATATGGGGAAACCTACAAACAATAACAACAATATTCAATAAGGGCTTAGGTTGGGGATGACAACTCACATAAGCCAATCGACTAGAAAACCTTGATGTTATGTATTTGACTACAATGTATTCAAACAATCATACCCATTTTGAATTTTTTCAATAATTATGTATAACCCATTAATATTCTATGTTGGTTGGAAATATCAACTATTGTTGAACTGTGTGGGTGACAATTCTATGATTGTGTTATGGGTTCTATTATTCATAGTAAAAATATGTTTTCAATTTGGCAATGCTTGTATTTTATATTATAGATCATTTATATTTTAAAATCTTGCATAATATTAAAAATATATAGATAGATACCCTTGGAAGCAAATCCTCTTGATATGTACAATAGTAGCCTCTAAATGTGCAAAATATCTTGTGAAAATGGTTTTTTTGAAGGTAAAGGCAATAAAGTAGACATGTATTATTAAAATTCAAAATTTTCATAATGTCAATGTATTTAACATTTATAATTTAAATGTTATTAGTTTTTTATCATTTATTTTATGACCAATTTAGTTCTCATGAATCATATCATGTAACTTTTGTATTTTCTTTAATTTTTGCACTCTATTGGGATTGAGGAACATATGTGGACTATTGTCTAACCCAAAATTAAGCATTGCAAGTACCTTTTTGGATACTATGTGATAAAATTTATGGAGGGAATATTTCCTAGAGAAGATCTCCTACCACATCCAAATTTAGATTTCAGATTATATATTGGAGAAGGTTTTTAAAGAAAAAAAATAAGGGCCACCCTCAATGTACATTATACATGTGTGTCATGCAATGATGTGATTTTTAATACAAAATGTTGAAGAATACATATCCAACATTATTATAAGGTAATTAACTGTATCATCATGTTTGATTTTTATTTAACATATAATCTAGTTAGATGTTGTAGATGAATCTATAATTTTAAATTTTAGCATTTCCCGAGTTCCATACCCATTGAGGCCATTAGACACTTTCAATAAGTATTCATGGGCACTCATTGATATAGGGGTTGAACTTCTCCAAGTGGACTAAATGGAATGTAACAAGGAACATAAAATACATTTTTCTCAGTGGAAATTAAGGACCCAATTCCACCTCCATGTCCCAATTTGAGAAGGTGCTCCACTACGTCAGTTCATAGCTCTGGTATTATAAAATAATTTAACTTCCAAATTTTAGAATCAAGGTCTTTAACTAATGTCACAAAAAATATGTAGAAAGTAATAAGTTAGCTAATCATAATCATTATCATGTCTTGAATTTGTATTGTTTCAAATTTGTTTGTGTTTTTTGTATTATGTGAGTATTTACAGTAGTTTTTTAATTATTTCTTGTATGAACCTAATACGGTAGGACAAATGATATGAAGTAAGATCATCATGAAGATGCGCATTGTACTCAAAGGGTGAAGGCCGTGTACGCCCCAAAAGTGCTAGAAGAGATGAAGGATTCTTTTGTGTAAGCTATGTGGAAGCTATAACGTGTTGTATAAGAATTAGTGTAGGAAGACCCATGATGAGTAATATGTGTAGAGGGTGGCCTAGTTAAAGGCTAAGGAGAAGGTGTCCTGTGAGAAGTGGTATGTTTTATAGATTGACCAAATAAAAGGATAAGGAGAAGGCGTCCTTTGAAAATTGGCATGCCTTCTAGATAATAAAACAAAAGGTTGAGGTGTAGATGCAGTAGTACTAGGAGTAGTAATCATATACATATCAGGCCAAGCTATGGAGATAGAGGATCGTAAAATGGAAAATTATAATTATAACCACTGTGGTTATTATTAATGAACTTACCACATTGATGCAATAAGGAATGGGACAAACTATGAAAGTAGAAAGCCAAGAGATACCTAAAATAATTTCACATAAACCAAGATAAGATACCACTAACAATGTGATATCAAAGATAGAAAATCTAACTTTCATAGGAATAACAAATATGTTGTATGTTTGTCTTAGAGTCATGTATGATTCACTTCTTTGTAAATTAGAGGGCAAAGCATAAATTTAAAAACTGACACATAATTTGGGGGGTAATACTATCGACCAAAACATTACGTATATGATTTTGATAAAAATAACACAATATATAAAGTATATTAGAGATAAAATTATGTGTCATATTAGTGTTATGGAAGTTAATCACTAGCAAATAATGTGAAGTTTTTAATAGTACCAATCATAACATCAAATGTGTGATCACAAGAATGTGGAGGAGGTACAATGTGGTAAGCACAGAGAAGCTCCATAGTAGATTTAGCAGTATCATGATCAATAAGTAGATTGCTAAATATTTTCATCTTTGTCATCATCATTAGTAGTCTTAGAATCAATGGGAACACCATATTTAATTACACCAGTATTAAGAAGATCACATCTAATCTGATGAAGATTAATACACCGATTAGTGGATTTAACAACACAATGATGATAATCAAAATTATACAATGAGGTGCAATTGTATAATCATCAAGTACAAAAAATTTTGCTCTCAAGTGATTGTTTGATTATTGATTACAATTCGCAAGGTAAACAACTGATTTACTAACGAGAAGGTTGTAATTATAGATTTTTAGGTTGAGATATAACAATTGATAATGGTTTTTAACATTAGTTTGTCCGTACTTATTTTTATTCCTAAAGGTATTATTTCCTTGAAACTTTTGATCAGGAGTGCTAGGAAAATTAGCAACATATTTAAGTTTTTTCATGTTGAGGATATTAGATCCTCATTCTTTCAGAGTATGAGATAAGTGATTAATTGATTCAAACTTGTAAAAATAACTAATTCTTGTAAAGAGACAATAATTGGTGTAAAAATATATTTTAATTCACTATTAGGTAAAATATTGTTCATCTTAGGTAGGCATTCTCTTATAGCATAGAAAATAATCACTTGTGGGATCATCAGAAAGTTATCACATTTTTATAGCCATCTACATGTAACATACTTTGTCTCAAATATTGATAAAAAATTATGAAAGAAATTGATTTTATAAAGGAATGAAAGTCCTAAATAGACTTCATGGGTAGATTGTAAAACCATTCAAGGAGAAAAAAATTTCAGAATCCTAGGAAAAGTCTTGCTAAGTAATATATCATTTGAAGAATAGTCCAAGAAAGTAACAAAAAATTTACAAATGTACTCTTCAAGATCACCCTTGTCCACCATTGATATTAGAGCTTAGAAGAAACATAATTGATAGGGAAAATGTAATAAGAGAGTTTCGTTGTAAGTAGATTATGAAGAAACTAAGAAGAATCCATAGCATGAGAAAGAAACAAATGAACCATTTTGTGATTGTAGAATTTGATATTGAAAAGTATGAACAAGGGATACAAGATAATGTGTGTTAGCTTGAAGAATCATGTGAGACACTATGAGGGTAGATAAGATATGTAAGAATAACAATGGTCATATGAATACACATAGTCAAATTATCGAAGGGGGGGATTAGGTTCCCTAGCTTAATAGTTATTGTAGATGTAGGAGTAGTATATGTATGAAGAATAGATGAAGGAGGAGATGGTCCAAAAAGGGATAAAATATTAGATCATTAATCATGATCAATTTTAGAAACAAAAAGAATGTGGGTGAGAGACTAAATATGATGAGTTTTTTACAAAGGTGAGCACATAAATTAGATACCAATTTAACTAGTTCTTTGTCTTCATTATCATGATCATCAGGTTCAAAATAGACCAAATTTTACCTATTTGATTCCATTTAATTCAATGGAACCTCATGGTAATTATGATCCAATAAATTTGGGAATCAATAAAATTGAGGTGGAGAAGAGGCCATAAGGATACACCATTAGTGAGTAGGAGGGGAATGCTTAACATGCTCAATATGTTATTGATTAATTTGATTTTTACACCAAGAACACAAAGAGAAAGCATACGTAAATTAAAACTAATGCGACCTTAGGGCATATAAGGTTTTAACAATAGATTCCATTCGAGATTCAGGCTCACCAAATAATTACATCCTAATCAAACCTATTGTTTTGGAAGTGCACAATAGTAAAGATGTTATAATGGCCTATACTAGGGGAGTATTATGATGTAACTAATTTAAAATTAATCATTCAAAACCATAATAACACATTAATACTTACAACAATTGATGAATGATAAACAATAATTCAAATAAATAAGAGGAGAAGAAGAATTATCTATAAATATCATAAAAGAGATGACTCAAATGTGCACACACATGAAGAAGAAAAATTAGATAATAGAGATGCTTCATAGTGAGTTTTGGAATTGGAAATTGAAGATGGGTAGGACTATACAATTTCCATACAACATGTAAAGCCCACATTTTTCCCGCTCAACCTGCGATACAACCTAAAAAATTAATTGAAGAAAATTATGAATTTTTTTAAGGTTAATGCACTAGCCAAGATTTAATTAAATCCCGATTATAAAATTTTAAACAATTACATAGCAGTCAAAATTGAAAAAATTACCAATTAAACTTTACTCAATCCCTAATTAGAATTAGGTTTTAATTTCTCTTACTAAGTACCAATATCTTATTACACTAATTCTCAGCTAGCTTTTCATTACTTAGCCCCAATAATTTCCTTTAAATCTAATTATTTAATTAATGACTCCTAATTAAATTCAAATTTTGTTTAGGCAAGAATAATAATCCTCTAGTTTAGAATTATGTACAATAATATTTAATTTATTTCATAAAAGGGGTCAAGGTTTCACATGTAGGAGTAACCCCCTTAGGCCCCGTCAAAAACATTAGCCATACTTTTAATTTAAAACATTCCCACCTAATTCCCTATCACTTAAGTGAAGTAGGGATCATCCTACACCCTTGGATCTAATCTATCTGAGCCATTATACTTAGGTTAGGCTAATGAAACCCTAAAAATACTTATGGGATCTCTTATATTCATTTCTTAAGCCTATTTTCTCATTTTCCCTTGGTTGATTAGAAGGTTATGGAAGCAGGAAAGCAAGATGAATACATGGAAGGATACTCAAGTTTCTTGGGTGAATACTCACAAGATGAGGAGATTAGTTTTAGCATCCCTCTTCTAGGGTTTGCTTGTTCTCTAATTTTCATTTTACTTATTGTTTACATCTCCTTTGTAAAAGATTACCCAAATCCAGTTGTGGGTATTTTCCCAATTTTATTTTGGTTTATTTAGGTATTTTTGATGCAAACCTACATATATATATATATATATATACACACACACACACATACATATGCATATATATATGTGTGTGTGTATTTATATAAATACATATATATATTTTTACCAATATACATATGTGTATATTTTTACAAATATACATATGTATTTATATATACATATTTAATGTGTGTGTGTATATATATATATATTATCCTTTTTATAGACATTTAAAACACTACTCGACCTGGTAAATACCTATATATACTGAAGATTTTTATAAAAGGAATTTTGGCGTGAATAAAATTATAGCGACCAACCATTAAATGAAACCGCGGTCGGAAATAACATAGGCCGTGAAGTTAAATGGCCACTTGCATTGATTTATGGGGGTTTGGTTTTAATTTAGTGAGGGTTTATAGTGTTGGGGCAACGGGAGCTGAAACCACTCCCACACCCACACCATCTATATGTATATGGGTTGGGGTGGGGTCAACGCCCCTCCCCCCAACCATATTCCTTTTAATAAATACATTCCACTTGGACTGGTCTTGGCCTCTAGGCAGATAGACCCAACAACATTCATTTTTTTTTATGTTTATAATTAATAAAACAAAGCTTTCCACTTTTCAAATGCTTTAAGGAATAAAGGTAAATTTCAGTTATTAATATATATTGGTATATGTTAATATTTATTATAATACGAACACATTATTATTTTTTATTAATAATATTTATACAACGAAAATATAAATTATGAAATTAATCAGAGTATATTATTAATATATATCAATCATACATTAATAGTATATATTTATTTATAAATTAACTCTTCAATTGAAACAAGGAATTGCAAATAGTGTGGAAGAATAAATGTTACAATTATAAAATTTGTATGGATAAAATTTACATGTACCTAGGCAATAAATGAAGTGCACAAAATTGTGTATTTAAGAAATTTACACAAATTATCACTTTCACATTTATTTATAGAACTATTCGAGGGTAAAATCAGTTGTGAATTATTCATTTATTTAAGACAATTTCTATTACTACAAAAGTGGAAGTTGAATTGTAAAATTAGTTGTTTATTCCTTCTTGCACATCATTTGAATAAAAGAGGTAAAACACACTTGAAGGACATATATTCCATTCCCCATTTAAACAAAATTTCCAAAATGCAAGAGGGACGTCATTCTCTTTCAAACCCAATAAAACTAATACTTTAAAATAGATTTTTTATACAACTCCTCAGCAAAAGTTTAGATTTGAGAGAACTCTATCCCCATTACAAAACCATTGCAAGAGCTCCATTTCATCTAAAATGGTGTAATTCATAATAACCCATTTATAAGGACTAACAAATGAAATAAGATTACTTCCAATGTACCATTGGTACAATATACAAGTTATACAGTCATAGAAGAAACAAGGTGCAACTTCTCATATCTTTGTCCATTTTCTTCAAATTCAATATGAACCAACATTCACTTAAGCTCCACCATTTTTGCCAATAATCAATCACACAACCAAAATGGGGGAGTATGAAACACTCTCCACCTAAATAAATTTTCCAATGAGGGAGAGAAGTCTTCTTCCTAATTGGCCCTCGAGCCCCAATAAGGAAGAAATCAAGGGTATTAGGCAACCATTGGCATCTCTAAATGGCTTCCACAACACAATCAATCAAGACATTCAACACATCTAAAATGACATACTCCATAATTTTACAACTTTATCAAATAACAAAAAGGTTTGAAATCAAACCAAATGGAGCAAGGACTATGGGAAAAAACCTCCTTTTTCCTCCCAAGTGAAGTTGGAGATTCATCCTAAGCCTCCAAGTGAAAAAACAAATAACACAATATCCTTATCTCTCCCTTGCAAGTATACAACAATATTACCATGATTTCCTTTTCACTCCCCATAGGTGAAACTCCCAATCACACTCCCACAAAATTCATCCCTCACAAACTCCCCTTTCCCTCCCTAATGGTCCTATAAGTCTGTCTACCACACCCAACTTAAGGAATATTACCCAACCACGCAAAAGCACATTCCCAAACCCCATACTATATTAAAAAAAACACTATTTTCACATTTACAAACCTAAATAAGAAAAATACAAGGATGGAGATCCTACCTCTCAATCAAGCTTCCAAGAAAACTTCACTCCACTAGTCTTTCACACATCCAAGCCAATAAAATTCCCAAAAGTAACTCCAACAAGCTCCCCCAATTTTAAAATTTAAAAAGGAAGAAAAATGAACAAGTAACCCCCATTCCATCAAATGTCATCAATAAGTAGAAATGGACTGTGATGATGATGATGTGGCTCCATGTAGGATACAACATCATCATTACTCCATTCACACACTCAAGTCAAACACCATGCACAAGATAAAAAATGAGCATGTAAGACTATGACAACCCACAAGACACTCAAACTTGCACACCACGTCTTCCAAGGATAAATTTATTGTGACAAGTAAGAAGGTGCAATTATTTTCACCCTTTTACACTCCAAAAGGGATAAATAAGTCAAAAATTAACTCCCCATACCATATGCAGTGTTGTTGGGTAAATATAAGAGGCATGAGACAAGCTTAGCTTGTCCCACAAGCCTCCAAAAATTCCTCCTAAGTCAAAATCTGAGTTTTGAAGTTGGGGTAGAGTACATCACACACAAACCAACACAAATCTCACTAACATTCGCAAGATTTCAAGGACCACCTAGACTCATAATTATATTTTTCACATCTTTATTTTAGTTAATAAATTAAGTAGGATTAGCTAATTACGACACAATTATAAATGTTAATAAGGTGACAACAAACTCCAAAAATTAAAAACGTAATACAAAAAATAAAACACACACAAAATTAAAATAAGAGAAACATTACCCCTATGGCCACACATGTGAGGTGACCCCCCATGGGAAACCTCCTAACTAGGCATGCAACAACACAACATAACATTACAGGAGTTGTCATGGTGACATATTGCCAATACCCTACACTCCTTCACAGTTTGTCTCTTATCCCCCGTAGTTTGTTGTGCTATAATTTCTTGTAAAATCCAACAATACCTTTCTGGCCTCATGGCCACATTAACGACATTGAGATAATAAAACACATACATATTTACAGAATAATTCACATCATCGAATATCATAATTAAACCAACATTAGAATCAAGTAATTCACCAATTGTTCAATTTTCTAACATTTCGATTCTACCAATCCATCGATTTGTACTAAGATTATAGCATCAACAATCATCTAGAAATATCAAAAAATCAAGTCCAATGTGTGAGTGCAATAATAACACTTAGAGCATCAATACTTATATGTAAATCAAGAAAATAAAATCCTTTGCATAAGTCACATCATGTCAAGAGTTTAACACCTCCATATTTTATATCAAGTAGGTTAATCGAATCATATACAATAATGTACATCTAATTGCACACTAAAACGAACAGTCAAAAGTGATCAGAATAGAACAATAATCATGATATCCCACATGACTTATTAGTATGCTAACTAGATTATACTAGCAAGGTTCAAGATTATAATCAATTTGAAATTGAAATAATAGTTCAATTAGTGTTGAAGAGGAGTGGGCATTACATCCCCCTTCCCTTAGATTTGACTTCCTCCTGGAAGTCATAGAAAAGAGGTAGGGAAACAATGCATATGAATAGAAATCACACCTTTTGTGGGATTTCTTTATTTCAAACAAATTTGGGTCCTCAGAACCCAAGTTTGGTCTAACGATAATTAATAAGGAGAAGGAAGATTATCATGCATGAATGCTAAACTTTATTCAATCAAGGTTACAAGTATTTAATTCTACAAATTAACTCTAAGTAATAAACCAAGCTATATCACATAGCATTCAAACATGACTTTCCTAAAGGAATCTCAAGAATAACCACCAAAGTAAGAAAATAATGGGAAGAAATCCATGTACTCGGCATGACCACAAAGCCACACAAGGATACAACATACTGCAATGAGAAGGGTTAAGGCTTCCTTTTAGGTTGAGTTACACGTTAATGTTCATTAATTAGACAAGGTGAAAAAATACAAATCATGACCCTCAATTTTGTATGAGGGGACAATTCTACTCAAAGGTATCACAAATTTAAGATGATACAAGACAAGGTTTAACAATAAGGAAGACACCTAAATTAGCAAAAATGTTTACAATCTAGGAAACTATTCATTAGAAGCATTTTTATAACTTGAAAGGATTCAATTAAATTTTTGTGGTAATACTAAGAAAATCATGCCCAAGCTAAAAATAATCATAAAGAGAACACATGCATAAATCATAACACCAAAGAGCACTCAAGGGAGCTAGAAGAGAAGAACAAGCAACAAGAGGGGGTCCAACTACAATCTACTAGTGCATCACACCAATACTCGTGTAACAAATTACAAAAAAACTTGCACTTTCTCTTACCAAGGACAAGGGGGAAACAAAAAATATCAGGGTTTCCACATATGAGAGAAATTCCCAAAATTCTTTCATTTCCTTAACAAATGTTTCCTATATTTACCAATAACCTAGGTCACCAAGGACTAAATAAGCACAAAAGGAGGTTGCTTTTCTTAAAAATAAGAGATAATACCCACTCCTAAAAGGCCACAACTCACACTCATCAAGCTACGAGGCAACAAGGGTACGAAGACCCAAAAGATACTACAAGGGAAAAACACGCGTCTACGATCAAGAAAAAACAACACAACTAGAACACATCACCATCAAACAGATATTTCATAAATTAGGGTAGGCAAGTAGGCCTAGAGGTTCAACTAGTTTCCACCCTCTACATGATGGAATGTAGGGTCCATCAGTATGAAAATAACAATTACTTTACACTAACAAAGGAAGTATAATCTTAATGTAGTTATAAAACTTTGCACTCCTCTAAAAGGGTTATGAAAATGACTTGGCATAAACTTTTGTCATAATCATTTTACATAATTTTATTGTTTGCTCTAACAAGATATAGGTGAAATAATTCAAGCATATCGAAATCCCAAAATATTAGGCCACAAAAAAGTTTAGATAGTCCTACGGTAGCTTAAGGATACCTTTCAACTAGCTTAAATTTTCAAATTATGTTTTTAAAAAAAATAAATTTAGGGCTTGCAATAGACATATATACAATCAGGGTTGTTTAATTTTACATTTTCTCTCAATCTCAACAACTTACTCATTCCTTAATCCAAACTATAAGACACAAGTTATAGTTACGCTTGCTAAGCACATTCCTTATAAATTATCTTAATTAATGGATCCCTTTTATCATGATATTACATATTTTACAGCATAAGGGATACCACCAATGTTGGCATGATATCTCACCATTCCATATAGGTGGAAAGATCATTTATATTACTTATAGGGAAGCAAAAGTAAAAAAATCTTACTATTTTTACTTAGTTTAATTTATTCTATTAATCCACCAAGATTAGCACCAGGAAAAAAAATTTATTTTCCTAATGCTCCAATCTACTTGATAAGTTTCAAAGTTTGAGCCTCTTAGTTAGAGTTTTATTATCTTTGTTTAATCATATTACCTAATAGATTTTAATGAGGAAGAGTCAAACATATCACATTATTACTTTTATAGCAATAAGAGCTCCATCAACATATCACATTATGAATTCTATAGGAACAAGAGACCAATTAATATATCACATCATTAATTTTGTGGGGATTAGAGATCAATCCACCTATATGCAACACACCAAGATTTCAAGAGTTTACCAAATAATTACAAGTATCATTGATGTACTTCCAAGAAGGTTCCAAAAGCATCAAAAGAAGTTATAATGAAAAATACCATTAAAGATGAAAATTCACTCTTACAAGTTTAAGAGGTTTAGATCAATTTGGGAAAGAAAACAATGTTTGTTGTTTAGGCTCAAAATCAGTTCATTTAATAAGACAAGGAGAGTTTCCAAACAGGACTCATACTTCCACAAGATACCACCAAGCAAGCACCAAGATGACAAGGGAATTTTACTCCAAGAGCAACACATCTCCCACCCAAAAGAGCTAAAATATAAGAGGACCATCAACTAATTTACCCAATCATGGCCTGTATGGCCAAGAGTTGTAGTTTTAAAATAAAGGGCACAACTTAAGCACAACTGAGATTAGAATCTTAAGATCTAAAAAACCAAGATATCTAAGAGCAAGGTCCAAAGACCCCAATGTATCCATACGTCTCAACATAACCCAATACTTAATATATTATAAAGTGGTATACATAACAATTTAAAATTTTAAGGTAGGGGTAGATCTATTTATGTGTCATCGAGAAAAAAACAAGTACACTTAATTAAGTACATTGCCCGAATGGGCTTAACTCTAGCCATATTTACCAAGATACATATAGTCTAACGGATGATACTTTCTATAGTGAAAAAAGAAAACCATAATAAAACTTAGCATGTCACCAGTGGAACATCACATCCAAACAAAGCGCTATCCACTAAAACCTACAATCATACAAGCGTTAATCCAATCCTAACACAATAAAAAATCCCATGACCAACCTCATCTACTCTGACAAGGAACAAAGCTCTTATAGATTGCAAGAGAATCATAACTAGTGCTATCAAAACTAACAAATAGGCCTCACGACATAGAAAAATCTATCTCCATAAGGTTAAGTGATTAAAGAGTAATTCCAAGATCCTTGACACACAAGGTTCCATCCTTCCAACAACAAAGCATAGCTTGAAGCACCTAAGCAGACAATCAAGGCACCTAGGGTGTAACCCCATATGACGAAAGATCACAATACAAAAAGTGTAGGACCCACTCATCAATAGACAAGAAAGAATGACATAACATTTAGCTAAGTAGCCAACAAGATAAATGAGCTCTGAGACAACAATCAGAGTAAAATCCAAGAATTATTGGCAATTAAAGAAAATGGCTAAGTAGCCTCATTGCAGTCCTTTAAAATCTCTCAAAAACTATAAATAACAAAAGGAGCCTCAAAGCTTCTCAACCGAATTATAAAATAAAATGTTGGCCCTTGATAAAATAACTTATGTTTACGAATATAAAATACAGAAAGGTCCATATCACAATCACTTCACATCACCTTCATGGGACCCCAGTAGGGGTACTATACATTGAGCTCATATCTAAGAATTTATATGCAAACCTGGATCAAATGTGACACCATGTCCTGATATCCACTCTCCCATACACAGATTAAGTCGATAAATTGACATCCAAACCAACTCACCTAACCACAAAAGGAAGGGGAGCTTTAAAAAACTAACCAATCTTCCAATTTCCTCAAACTGACCCTTAAACGCAAACACTAGCACTAATCCACAAGAGTCACACCACGCAATTTCACATTCCAACAAGGAAGAGTCTATATGGGGTCAATATATCACATGACTAATAGAAAGAGTTAGGACTCATCAAACAACATCTTTGTAAGGGAAAACCAAGTTCTTACTATCCTAGAAGTCTACAAAAATATTAATATAATTCAACATTTTCGCTTAATCGGGTTTGAAAAAATGCCACTAAGAGAGTACAACAATCCAAATAACTTCTTTATTTTATTGATATTTTGATCATAGATATTCAACTTTTGCTAACTGGTTGTTGGGTTTCCCATGTTGGCCCAAGGTCCAAGTGTTGAACCCACGGCTCTAATACTAAGTATAAACCTAACATTTTCCCCACCGATCAACCTACGATAGAAGTCAAAAAATGAGTCAAAATAATTATGAAATAATTTTTTTTGAAGGTTAATGCACTAGCCAATATTTAATTAAATCCCGATTATAAAATTTTAAACAATTGCATAGCGGTTGGAATAAAAAAAAGACTAATTAAATTTTATTCAATCCCCAATTAGAATTACGGTTTAATTTATCTTACTAAGTACCAATATTTTATTTAACTAATCCTCATCTAGCTATTTGTAACTTAGCCGCAATAATTTCCTGTAAATTTAATTATTTAATTAATGACTCCTAATTAAATTCCAAATTTATTTAGGCAAGAATAATAATCCTCTAGTTTAGAATTATGTACATTAATATGTAATTTATTTCATAAAAAGGGTCAAGGTTGCACATCTAGGAGTAACCCCCTTAGGCCCCATTAAAAACATTACCCATACTTTTTATTTAAGACATTCCCACTACATTCCCTATCACTTAAGTGATGTAGGGCTCATCCTAGACCCTTGGATCTAATCTATTTGATCCATTAGATTTAGGTTAGGCTAATGAAACCCTACAAATCCTTATGGGATCCCTTATATTCATTTCTTAAACCTATTTTCTCATTTTCCCTTGTTTGATTTGCAGGGATGAAGGAAAGGAAGATGAAGCCATGGAAAGATACTCAAGTTTCTTGGGTGGACACTCACAAGATGAGGAGATTAGTTTTAGCATCCCTCTTCTAGGGTTTGCTTGTCCTCTAATTGTCATTTTACTTATTGTTTGCATCTCCTTTGTAAAATATTAACCAAATTAGGTTGTGGGTATTTTCCTAATTTAATTCTAGTTTATTTAGATATTTTTAATGTAGGCCTGCATACATACATACATACATACATACATACATATACACACATACACATATACATATGTGTACATCAACCTGGTAAATAACCTATACACACACACAAACAAATGATTTTAATAAAAGGAAGTTTGGCGTGAATAAATTTATAACAACCACACATTAAATGAAACTGCGGCTGGAAATAATACACAGGCCGTAAAGTTAAATGGCCGCTTGCATTGATTAATGGGGATTTGGTTTTAATTTAGTGGGGGTTATATATGTATATGGGTTGGGGCCCCTCCCCTCAACCATATTCCTTTTACTAAATACACTCCACTTCGATTGGTCGCGGCCACTAGGCAGACAGACCCAACAACATTAATTTTTTGTGTTTATAATTAATAAAACAAAGCTTCCCAATTTTCAAATTCGCTAACGAATAAAGGTAAATTTCGGTTATTAATATATATTGGTATATATTAATATTTAATATAATACAAATATATTAATTTTTTATTAATAATATTTATACAATGATAATATAAATTATGAAAATAACAAGAGTGTGTATATATATTATACATTAATAATATATATTTATTTATTAATTAAGTCTTCAATTGAAATAGGGAATTGAAAATAGTGTGGGAAAATAAATGTTACAATTATAAAATTTGCATGGTTAAAATTTACATGCACCTAGGCAATAACAAAAGTGCACAAAATTGTGTATTTATCATATTTACACAAATCATCACTTTCACATTTATTTATAGAACAATTTGAGGGTAAAAGTAGTTGTGAATTTTCCATTTATTTAAGACAACTTCTACTACTACAAAAGCGGAAGTTGAATTGTAAAATTAGTTTTGTCTATTCCTTCTTGTACATCATTTGAATAGAAGAGGTAAAATACACTTGAAGGACATATATTCCATTCCCCAATTTAAAAAAAATTGCCAAAATGCAAGAGGGTCATCATTCCGTTTCCCACCCAATAACACTAATCTTCTAAAATATATTTTCAATACAACTCATAAGAAAAAATTTAGATTTGAGAGAGCACTATCCCCATTATAAAACCATTGCAAGAGCTCCATTTCATCTAAAATTATGTAATTCATAATAACCCATTTATAAGGACTAACCAATGAAATAAAATTACATCCAATGTACCTTTGGTACAATATACAAGTTATAGAGTCATAAAAGAAACAAGCTGCAACTTCTTATATCTTTCTCCATTTTCTTCAAAGGAAATATGAACCAAAATTCACTTGAACTCAACCATCTTCGTCAAGAATCAAGCACACAACCAAAATGGGGGAGTAGGAAACACTCTCCACCCAACAAAATTTTCCAATGAGGGAGAGAATCCTTCTTCCTCATTGGCCCTCAAGCCCCAACAAGGAATAAATGAAGGGTATTAGGAAACCATTGGAGTGTCTAAATGGCTTCCTCAACACAATCAATCAAGACATTCAACACATCTAAAATTACATACTCGACAATTTTATAACTTTCTGAAACAACACAAAGGTTTGAAACCAAACCAAATGGAGCAAGGACTATGAGAAAAAACCTCATTTTTCCTCCCAAGTGAAGTGTGAGTTTCACCCTAAGCCTTCAAGTGCACGAAACAAAAACACAATATCCTTATCTCTCCATTACAAGTATGCAACAATATGACCATGATTTCCTTTTCACTCCCCATAGGTGAAACTCCCAATCACACTCCCACCAAATGCATACCTCAAAAAATCCCTTTCCCCCCCCCCCCCAATAGTCTCATAATTTCATATCCCACACCTAACTTAAGGCATACTACCCAGCCACACAAAAACACATTCCCAAAACTCGTAATGTATTAAACAAGCACCATTTTAACATTTACAAACCTAAATAAGAGAAATACAAGGATGGAGATCCTACCTCTCCATAACTCTTCCAAGAAAATTTCACTCCATAAGTATTTGACACCTCCAAGCCAAGAAAATTCCCAATAGCAACTCCAACAAGCTCCCACAATTTAAAAATATCAAAAGGAAGAAAAATGAGCAAGTAACCCACATTCCATAAAATTTCATCAATAAATAGAAATGGAATGTGAGGATGATGAGGTGGCTCCATGTAGGATGCCAATTCATCATTCCTCCATTGCCACACCCAAGTCAAACACCCTTCCCAAGACAACACCCTTCCCAAGACAATAAATGAGCATGTAAGACTATGAAAACCCAAAAGACACTCAAATTTTCACACCAAGTCTTCCAAGGAAAAAATTACTGTGACAAGTAATAAGGTACAATTATTTTCACCCTTTTACACTCCAAAAGGGATAAATAAGTCAAAAATTAACTCCCCGTACCATAGGTAGGGTTTTTGGGTAAATATAAGAGGCATGGGACAAGCTTAGCTTATCCCACAAGCCTCCAAAATGGCCTCCCAGGTGAAAATCCGAATTTTAAATTTGGGGTAGATTATATCACACACAAACAAGCACAAATCTCACTAACATTCACAAGATTTCAAGAACCATCTAACCTCATAATTATCTTTTTGTCACATCTTTATTTTAGTTAATAAATTAAGTAGGATTAGCTAATTAAGACACAATTATAAATGTTAATAAGGTGACAAAAAATTTCAAAAATATAAAACATAATACAAAAAATAAAATACACACAAAATTAAAAGAAGATAAACATTACCCCTATGACCACACATGTGAGGTCACCCCCCATGGGAAACCTCCTAACTAGCCATGCAAACACACAACATAACATTACACGAGTTTCCATGGTGACCTGTTGCCAATACCCCACATTCCGTCATTGTTGGTCTCTTATCCCCCGTAGTTTGTTGTGCTATAATTTATGGTAAAATTCAACAATAACTTTATGGCCTCGTGGTCCTATTAATGACGTTGAGATAATAAACACATACATATTTACATAACAATTCACATTATCGAATATCATAATTAAACCAACGTTAGAATCAAGTAATTTACCAATTGTTCAATTTTCTAACATTTCTATTCTACCAATCCAACAATTTGTACTAAGATCATAACATCGAGAATCATCTAGAAATATCCATAAATCAAGTCCAATGTTTCAGTGCAATAGTAACATTTAGAATATCAATACTGATATGTAAATCAAGCATATAAAATTCACCGCATAATTCACAGCATGTCAAGAGTCTAACACCTCCATACTGTCTATCAAGTAGGTTAATCTAATCGTACTATACAATAATGTACATCAAAGTCCACACTACAACATATAGTCTAAAGTGATCAAAACACAACAGTAATCATGATGTTGATAGGTACTCCAAAAGATTGTATGTATTGCTATATCTTAAGAATACAGAGCACACGCCTTTATATAGGCCGAGAGGGAGGCAACCGTGGGAAAACGGTTATACAACAGACCATTAACAAATATAAACAAATGTATTAATGCTAATGCGCTAACATTCCCCCCCTTAATACATTGCTCTTACAAATGTACCCCCTAAATAAATCAAACTTCACCTTGCCGAGAGGCTTGGTGAGAATATCTGCAATCTGAAAATCAGTAGGGCAGTACTGGAGCTGAATTTGGTGGTTCAAGACCTGTTCACGAATGTAGTGACATTCGACCTCAATATGCTTTGTTCGTTCATGGAAAACAGGATTCTTCACAAGCTTCAACACACCTTGATTGTCGCAGTGAATGATGGGAGGTTTCTCTTTAGGAATCCCTATATCTGCAAGAATGCGACGTAACCAAATTACTTCGCACACAGCTCCTCGTGCAGCGCGGTATTCAGCCTCAGTGGATGAGAGAGCAACAACAGTTTGCTTCTTGCTGATCCACGAGATAGGTCCAGATCCGAGATGAAAAACATATCCTGAAGTGGATTTCCTGTCATCAACAGATCCTGCATAGTCCGAGTCTGTATATCCCTGTAAGAAGAACTGAGTGTTCTTCTGATACTCCAGACCAAAGTCAACTTGTACCTCGGACATATCTCAACACATGCTTTGCTGCTATCCAATGACATTTCTTCGGCTCCTGCATAAATCTGGCGAGATAGCTCACAGCAAAGCAAAGATCTGGTCTGGTATAAGTCAAGTAAATGAGACTCCCCACAAGCTTCCTGTAGTGAGTGCCATCTACCTGTGGTGAATCCTGGAATCTAGATAGTTGCAAACCTTTTTCCATAGGTGTGGACATTGGTTTACAATCTGACATCCCATACTTTTCCAGGAGTGTCTTGGCATATTTCATCTGGGAGACGAAGATATGATTCTTCTTCTGCCATATCTCTAAGCCAAGACAATAGTGAAGTAGCCCCAAATCAGTCATGTCGAAGGATTTCTTCAGATCATTCTTTACATCATCTACAAGATTGTCAGAACTTCCTGTGATCACAAGATCATCTACGTACAAAACCAGAATGACAATCTTTGTTCCTACCTTCTTGATATACAAATTTGTATCTGAGGGGCTACGAGTGAATCCATGCTGCAATAGGTGATCATCAATTTTTATATACCATGCCCTAGGTGCTTGTTTAAGTCCATAAAGAGACTTTATCAGACGACATACCTTGTGTGGTTGATGCTCATCTACAAACCCTTCAGGTTGGGCCATGTACACTTCTTCTTGTAGATCACCATTTAGAAAAGCACTCTTGACATCCATCTGCTGAAGTTTCCATCCATTTTGTGCTGCCAGTGCACATACAACTCTGATGGTTTTGATCTTCACAGTGGGTGCAAAGGTCTCGTCATAGTCAATTCCTTCTTGCTGAGCATAACCCTTTGCAACAAGTCATGCTTTGTGTTTGTCGATTGAACCATCTGCCTTATATTTTGTTTTGAAAATCCATTTACAGCCAATGGATTTCTTACCTGGAGGCAGATCGACAAGTTCCCACATCCGATTCTGAATCAGGGAATCATATTCAGCATCCATAGCCTGTTTCCACTATGGTTGGTCTAATGCCTCACGAACAGTGTCAGGTTCGGTGCTCTCAACAACTGAACTCATGAGTGCAAAATTTACCTCATGTCTAGCTTGACTTCGTGTTCTAACTCCCGTAGAAGTACCAGGAAGTGAGTTCAGGTGTGCATCCCTGATAGTACTCTGGACCCATTTCAGACGTTGGTGTTGCTGATGTGAAGATGTGTTTTCCAGTGTGCCAAGATCAACGAACAAGTCTCCACTCAGCTCTTCTTCTTTCTGAGAAGAATCATCTTGCTCATCATCTGGATGTGTGAGCAATCTATGTGACGAGGTCGGTACTGGATCTCCATTGTGTGGCAGGGAGTCAAAGGACAACTCATCACATACCACATCTCGACTCTTGTAGATCTTCTTCGTCTCAGGATCCATGAGACGATATGCCTTTGAGGTAGTACTATACCCCAAGAAAAGACATGGCAGTGTCTTTGGATCGATCTTCTTCCTTCTCTTATCTGGAACATGCATATATGCAGTACAACCAAAAACTCTCAAATGATGAATAGAAGGTTTACGACCAGTCCATACCTCTTCCGGTGTCTTGTTCTGCAAGATCTTCGTGGGTGCCCGGTTGAGTAAATACACTGCTGTCTGGACTACTTCTGCCCAAAATTGATCCTCCAACTTGGCGGTCGAGAGCATAAAACGAGCCATCTCCATGACAGTCCTGTTGTGGCGCTCGGAAATCCCGTTCTGTTGGGGCGTATAGGGAGCAGTCAAATGTTGCTGAATGCCATGCTGCTTCAGGTATGCTAAGAACTTCTTTGACACAAATTCCCCCCCTCGATCTGAGCGGAGGAGAAGAAGAGGCTTCCCAGACTGCCTGGTGGCTTACTGGTAGAAGGTATGGAAATTTGCAAGTGCCTCACTCTTCTTCCGAAGGAAATATACCCACATTTTCCGTGAGTAATCATCAATGATGAGCTGAAAGTACACAAAACCTTGAAAGCTAGCTGGCAAGGGTCTGCATAGATCGGTGTGAACGACCTGAAGATGCTCTGTAGAATGATAAGAGCTCTGTTTGAATGGACCTCTATGTTGTTTTCCCGTAAGACATCCTGAGCAAACAGGTAAGGAATGGGAGAGTGGAGGAATCCCTCTTACCATTTCCTTCGCACTGAGTTGATGCAGAGCCCCGACAGAAAGATGACCATATCGAAAGTGCCAAAGTGCATTGGACTCTGCCGTTGATGCAGAGAGAGCAACGCTAGATGAAGTGACCGCATCCAGTGCAAATAGACGGCCCTTCAGAAATGCTTGAGCAATGACTGATTCTCCCTAGGAAATGATGCAGGACTTGACCCCTTTCTCAACAAAGAATTCAACCTGCATTATATGGTTAAGAAGTTGACTTACAGACAAAAGATTTTAAGTCAATCCTGGAACATAGAGCACCTTTGTGAGTGTACATCTTCGTGTTCCAAGAGGAATGATGACATCACCAATCCCCGCTGCAATATACTCTTGATTGTCTGCAATGGTGATCCGATCTCCAGTGGGCCGGTCATTCAGAGTATGGAACAACTTCTTGTTGCCAGTCATGTGTTTGCTGGCGCCTGAATCAATCAACCAGACATCGTCTGACGGCTGTGAAGTTTGTGAGACTAGAACAATGTCAGAATGAGTCGTATCTGGTACCTCTTCATCGGATGTGGCATCCTGCTGAGCAGCAATGTGGCCCTTTTGTCTTTGATTACGAGCATGCCATCGGGATTTCTTGGAATATCCTCGGCCAGAAGTGCTCTCTTCACCAGAATTTCCATACTTGCGACCGTTGTAATAACAGTTCGCAGTCGTGTGCGTATCCGTGGAGCATATGTGGCAACACCGATCCGCCTTGTGATTATGCTGCTTCTGGGTTAGCCGCTGTGATGGCCGCTGTGAAGATGGCTGCTGAGCATGCTGCTTCTGATTTTGGGGGGTAGATTGCCCTTTCTGAGGCTTATGTTTTTACCTCGTGATAAGAGCCTTGTCTTCGAAGGCTTCTTGTACATTTTGCATGGCTTCTTCCTACTGGAGATAATTCACCAAGGTTGCAAAACTCACCTCCTGTTGAGTGATTGTCAACGTGGTGATCAATGTCCAAAACCGTGGAAGGAAGAGCTTGCAGGGTGAGCGGGACTAGCAACTTGTCATCCACTAGTTCACCGAGTGCAGAGAGTTCTGCACGTAACTCAGCTACACGCTGCAAGAAAGCTTCTACTGACTCGCCATCATGCATACTCATCGTATGAAGCTTTGTCTGAAGTTGCAACTTTATCATCAGATTCTTAGCTTCGTAGATGGTACACAATGCGCTCCATGCCTGAGAAGAAGCAGTTTCTTCCCGAATGTATGGCTGCACCTCATCAGAAAGACTCAGGGTGATGAGCATTAGCGCTTTCGCATCAGCCTTTTCATATTTTTCCAACAGATCATCGTCTATGGGAGGGGCGTATTTGCCAGAGACAATCCCCCAAAGATCTTCGAATTGAAGAATCATCCGCATTTTGGTTTTCCCTGCGGTGAAATTTGGCCCTTTCAAGAGTTGGGCATCGGATACCAATATTTTTGGAGCAGACATTTTCAAAAACTCAAAATTGTATTTTATTTATTTATTTTTTCAAAAATGGCTACAATGCTTACTGAAGGAATCTGTCTTGAAGATGGGCTCTATAGGCTCGTGCAGTGAGACGCCGACGCTCCTGTGGGCGTTCTATTTCGCGTTCGTCATCTGCATCATAACCACGTTCAAGTTCTGCACGAATCCGACCGTGCTTGACATCGAACGTCGAACCAAAAGTATTCCAACAGTCCTCGGCGCACAATCTCGTCAAAGAGAATGTTCCCAGTGTTGTGTAGCTCATTGATCAAGGAAAAGAACAGCCCAGTGGTGTCTTCATTGTCATTCAATGCCCAAATATTTGGTGCATTGCTTGCGGTGCTTTGTGCATCCGAAAACTGAGACATACACCCACGCACTGATTTGCAATTTCCCGGATTTGCATACACATACAGGGGTTTCACGTTGGGTTCACCTCCAGCTGCTAGCAAGTGCACGAGTTCTCGCACTTGGTCTGATTCTCCAGCACACAGAAAATGCTCCCCACGTTTCTCCAAAGCAGACAGAGGACACGCAAACAAATATTTTGAATCCCCACGTTTCTTAACCAGCAAAGCAACAGCAAACAAAGAACCCTCACGCACGGATAGGCACAGGTTCAACACTCCTTCACGCACCAGTCTCCTCCACGCACTGCAAAAACGGGACAGTTTTGCACCAGCAAAGAACTCTCCACGCACTGCAAAAAATGGGACAGTTTCACACCAGCAAAGAACTCTCCACGCACTGCAAAAATGGGAACAGTTTCGCACCAGCAAAGAACTCTCTCACGCACTACAACAAAAACGCGAGACAGGCACTCAAACTTTGCTCTTCACGAACTCCACGCGCAGACCTGTTTCAAACTTCTCCACGCACAGCACGAACTTGCTCTGATACCAATGATAGAGCTCCAAATGAATTGTTTATATTGCTTTCATCATATAATGAATACAGAGCTCACACCATTATATAGGCCGAGAGGGAGGCAACCGTGTAAGAAACGGTTATACAACAGACCATTAACAAATAACAAACAAATGTATTAATGCTAATGCGCTAACAGATGTCCCACAACTACTATTAGTACACTAACTGGAATACAGTAACAAGGTTCAAGATTATAATCAATTTGAAATTGAAAACATATAAGTTCAATTAGTGTTGAAGAGGAGTGGCCATTACACAGCCAAGACTTGAACCATACGGTCTTAACATGTGGTTGTACAGTCTTAGATCCTTCAACATTTGGGATTTAAAATATCCTGTGTGCTTTTCTTTCTTACAAATGAGCTTCGATGTATGTCTCTTTTTTTGCACAACCTCATAATGACATAAAGCTAGTTGTAATAAAGTGAAAACTTGAGAAAACTATACTAACTTTTGTCAAATCATTTAGAAACCAAAAAGAGAAATCACTTGTGTGAGGTTAGGTTGAACTACCCTTGGTGGTCAACTCTAGCTGATGAATTGATACGTGTGTTGCATTACACGCTCTCATGCGAGATCAAGCTTCATTTACTTCTCCTAGGTGTTTGTGCAAGTTGGAGTGCAATTTAAGTAAATTCCCTAAAGGTTCTCTCATGTCTCTTTACACCAAGATAAAATGCTAACTGTATATTATAGAATTTACCAATCATGGTAGTAGTGTGATGTGGTGTTCTTTATTTACATGACCCAATCCTTTATTCCTTGAAAACCTTTGACAATGCTTGGTATGACTTTGCTCTATTATTAAGGCATGGCTCTATGACCTATGTATACATGGAAATGGATGAATATAGACTCTTTGACATGGTTAAGTTGTACATATATGTAGGAGGGTCTGTTGTAGTTTCACTACAATACTTTGGGTTGTGTATCCACATTTTTTTCACAATTTATTTGTGACTAGTGATATCAAAATTGTGAATCCAATTTTGTGGAATCCACCCACAATTTTGTTGTAGAAACAAAAAAATGTGAAACTATGACAATAGTGATATTGTGGAATTTCCGCATGGTTTGTCTCATTTTTTGTTTCCACCAAAAAATTGTGGGTGGAGTCCACAAAATTGGATTCACAATTTTTATTTGTCCATTCACAATTAAATTGTGGGCATTTTAATGATGCATTATTCTATTATGGGAGGCTCCAATTTTATTTTGTAATCAAAAACCAAATAATTGTGATTTTTACATTAGAATGTGTTATTTAAATAAATTAAAAAACTAATCATGATTTAAATATGATATTAAATTTATCCACTTTTGTATATAAATATAAAAATGTAAATATTTTTACTTAAATTTATTGCAAATTACATATGAACAACAATAATTTATTAACTACGATAAAATTCTCAAACTCAATTTTTCAGAATAAAATGTATATCATTAAATATATAGAACAATAACTTTACTAGACATAAAACTACCACATTTTTATTAATATCACTTAACAATGTAAGAGAATCAAATGGACTCTAACGATTTGTCCATTCATAACAAACAATGGAAGTATTTGAGAGATCATATTTGAGATGAAATATTAAGGTATTGAAACTCGTCATTATAGTAGGATGTAAACCCTAATGGAATTTAAATAATTTATTTCTCCTTTAAAATGGTAACAATGTTGTCCTTAAATGAGAGATAAACTTTAAATAGAAACTAAATATTCCCAAACAAAAACATTTCCATGACATATATTTTATTTTCTCATAATAAACCATATACTTCATGTTTTATGTTTTTGAAATGTCTTTTGGTCAACAATACAATATACTTAAAAAAAACATAGAATGTGTTTTCGCAATTAGTATCAATTGCTAAATTGTAAAAAAAACATAAGCAATGCCCATATTTGAAATAAGGATCAGAAAACTATTACTTCTTATCAAATAATGAATCTTAAAAGTGTTTTTTAAATCATACATTTATCAAAAAATAATTCTTCCTATCTATGAACTAGTAGTGCACAGATTGATGTTTTCAATATATTGGGCAACAAATACCCATAACTCTTAAATACCTCTTTTTTAAAGATTTAAATCTGATATGGGTATTGCATTTTCGAATCAATAAATGAAAGTATAGATCCATTTAAATTTATTAGCAACATCTTAATACTCTACATTCAAACAATTTTTGTATGAGTTTCAATTACTATAAATAAAAATTTTATTTTAAAAATAATATTTACAATAAAATATTGATACAATAATATTTTCGTAAGTGAAACATTCTAATAAGGCCGACCCTAGGAAAATGAAATGATGTAATAAATATATTCAAATTGAAAAACAAATTCAGAGAATGTAAAGGGGTAGGACCATACAAGTTGGCTAGGAACAGACCCCACATCCTGAACAATGTGTACGAATTTGGATAGGAGGATTGTGGTGCCATATAGAAAGTTGTGTCATGAAGTACATGGCCAGTTCACTATTATTTAATAATATTTCCTTAATTCATGACAAATAAGGGTGTAAAGATGAGGAATTCGTGTGAGATCTATAGAGATATACTAGTTGGATTCTGAATGTAGGCATTTGTATTAGAGGAGAATAATCAAACTTGGAATTGCAAAAGGTCAAGTTACCAAAAATTAGTGTCTACAACACTATACCAAGAGCATAAAGCACATGCATTTAACATAAGAGATTCATAAATAATGATGAGCTTAATTGGGATGCTTCTCATTATATGGAAAGCATGGCTTTGAGCAATTGATGTGTTTCTCTACCATGTCTACATAATAATAAGCACTCTTATAAGTTTCTTTTAGTTCACTACAATCCATTGATCTTCTAAATGTTTTCTACCTTATTTATATGTTTTGTAAGTATTTGTGTTGGAAATGAAATATTATATCTCGTTGTGGAAATATTGGATTTGCTAACTTTCTAAAAAGGCTTTCTTCTTAGTAATGCAAGTTCGCAATAGTTGAAGCATGTAGAAAATTTGCATGGGATTTTATGAATGTATAAATATGTAACACATCTTTCAAACTATTGTCTCTACATAATGTTAAGAGATTACTATTGATATTCATTGGCATTTTATGATGCCTCTAGATAATGCCCTCGATTTTCTTATTTTTTAAAAATGTCTTAAAAATATTTGATGCCCTCTATTCTCTATAAACTTTGGTATTCATGGAAAGATGTCAATTATTTGAATTTGAAATGTAAAAAATAATTACGATGCTCTTTTGAAAGATTACATTTTATTCTTTGAATAAAGTGACCTTCACCTATGTCAAGAATTGTCACATGAATATTTGGAATGAAATTTAGGACATTTAGAACTCATAATCAAACAACCTTATGAATGGAAAAATATAAATTTTCATTTTCTATTTGTATAAGTTTCCAACTCTAACATGTTAACATGTTTGAGAGTTGATTGACCTTTGTATCTATGACATTTTCAAACTTTCTAGTTAGAGTTTCAAAATGTTGGGCCCATCGACAATAACCCCTCAAATAATGAGGTTTCTATTCATATCTATCCCATACAATAATGCAAACTACCCTTGTCGATATTGGAGCTCACCTCATGGCTATTTTAATGTGAACTACCCTCGTCAATATTGGAGCTCACCTCGTGGCTATTTTGATGTAAACTACCCTCGTCAATAGTCGAGCTACCCTCGTGGCTATTTTTTCAGCATTGGATCGTCATTATTTATCACACTTCCACTTTTGACTTTAGAAAAAGTTGTATTTGATTCAACTTTGGTTAGTGCCCAACGTTTTCCAAGGTTCTTTCGACGATTAAAGTTTTAGAAATTAGGAGATGTTCTCTTACAAGTATTTTAAGCTTCAATCGAAGTCTGTTCTCGTAACAATTCAATGATGGAGGCAAATAGGGCATTCTACTTTCACCTGCTCTTTGCAACTACAGTGTTTATCCAACTTATCACTTACAGCGATGCAGTAGAGGGCGGAGATACTCTTTTTTTGGGCGCCTCGCTCACTGGAAATCAGACCATAATTTCTAAGAACGGCACGTTTGAATTGGGATTCTTCAACCCAAATGAAACTATTAACTGGTATATTGGAATCTGGTATGCCAAAGTCTCAGACAGATCGATTGTTTGGGTGGCTAATACGGAGACTCCAACCAGAAACGTCCCCGGATTTCTAAATCTTTCCAGAGAGGGTCGTCTCAGACTGTTTGATCCGGAGGGTGCGTCTATTTTATCGGCCAATACGACGAAGGCGGCCTCCCGGGCAGTGCTATTAGAATCTGGTGATTTTTTAATGTTGGGATCCGATGACGATAAATCTGAGCCTGTTTGGCAGAGTTTTGAGAATCCAGTAGATACCTGGTTGCCCGAGATGAAGTTGGGAGGTCAGCAAAAGTTAGTCGGGTGGAAGAATTCATTGGATCCAGCTCCAGGGCCTTTCTCCTTTGAGGTGGATCCCTCCGGCGTTGGAAAATTCTTTCTAACCTGGAAGAATTCTGTGCAATACTGGAAAACCGGAGTTTGGGACAGGAAAAGTTTCCCTGAGATACCAGAACTGTCACAAGTAGACAAAAGCGTCTTCAACCTGAGCGTTATGAATTCCAGCTCTGGCTTGTAAATGAGTTACACTACAATCCGTAAGCCCTCCCGTTTCGTGGTAGACAAGGCCGGCGCTCTGCGACACTATACTTGGATTGAGGGAGGCGATAAATGGAACATGTTTTGGGCTCAGCCCAGAAATCATGAGTGCACCGTCTATCACCTCTGCGGCGCTTTTGGAACCTGCAATCCTAATAATATTCAGTTCTGCAGCTGTCTGGAAGGCTTCAAACCAAGAGACAATCGCGCTTGGGATTTGCAAGAGTGGTGGTCCAGCGGCTGCGTTCGCCACACCCAGTTAAACTGCGACCCTAAAAATGGCAGCACCGACGGATTCGAGGGTTTTAAGGTTTCGTTGATTGATAATGGTTACTTGTATGCTACCGTGCAGATAGAGAAAGATTGCGAGGAAATGTGTCTCCGCCACTGCTCGTGCACCGCGTTTAGTTACAAACCGCCTTCAGGCCCCTGCCAAATCTGGAACGGTAATTTGTTCAACATGCGCAATTCTCCATCAAAAAGCATGTCCGAGGTTTTTATTCGAGTAGCTCGCTCTTCACTTGATCTCCACCCGCTGTCTTCCTCCTCCAAATCCAATTCAACAGCCATCATTGGTGCAGTGATTGGCGGGTTGCTGCTTTATCCATTGCTTCCTGTGTCTTTTTATTTTTAATGTGGCTCAGACAACGCCTGTTTCGATCGACCCAAAAGAGTGCGGATTCCTATGACGGATTACTCAGAACATTTGGTTGCAAGGAGTTGAAGATTGCAACCCTGAATTTCAGGCACAAGATTGGGAGCGGAGGATTCGGCTCGGTGTTCAAAGGAACCCTACCGGACAAGACTCTTGTGGCCGTCAAAAAATTAGAATGTTCAAAGCGGAGTGAAAAGCAATTATGTTTATTATTTATTTATTTATTATTAATGTCCACAGAAGGCCAAGAATGGCCTATGGGACAGAAAAAATACAAACCAAGCACCAAAACAAAAAGGGAGTGTCGAAACATCTCCAGAAAAAGAAATAAGGAAACAACAAATCAACCGCTAGAAGGTTGTAGATCGTGAAACCAATAGAAAGTGCGTTGTCTAACACATCTGGACCAGGTTGTCTGCATATGAGATCTCTTAAGATTCCTGAAATCAGTAATGTGGAAGTAAGAACTGATATTTCTGTACTCATTTGTATTTGAGGACTGCAATTTGAGTGTTCTTTCCCGAATTTGAAGCATTTCACGAATAAATAAAGCTAAGCATTTTTGATCTTCATACCGAATGAGACTCCTTAAAGACCCATTGGAATCTCTGAAAAGACAATGATATCTCCCACGGATTTCATAATAGATGGGACACTTGAATATAAAATGCTCTTCGCTTTCAGGTTCTAGAAAACACAACTGACAAATCCGCTCATGCTGTGGAAGGCTATGATCAGATTCTATCCGAAGAGGGTGAGAGCAGATGCGAAATTGAGCTAAAGGGATCCTTAGGCATGAAGGCAAAAACATCCTCATGTATTCTGGAATTTTGTTTTGATCTTCATGGAAGCAAGAATACAATTGAAAATAGTGAAGAAGCTTTGGTTTCAAAGGCTCTTTCGGAGAAAACCATGTAACTTTCAAATAAGACTTAGTGAGCTCCTCTCGTATACCCTTGTTAACCCCCTGTTTAGTAAGTTGAGGAGCATTAATAGAAAACCCAAGAGGAGGGAGTCTATCAATATCAATATTCAGCTTCTGAAGGAGAGTAGTAATTCCTTGCGGAAATCAGCTCCGTTGGAAATATACAACATGTGAATTTAGTGAGGCTTCGAGGATTTTGTGCGGAAGCATCCCGAAGGTTACTGGTTTATGATTACGTGCCCAACGGCTCTCTAAACTCCTTCCTCTTCAGTCGCAATCATTCCAAAAGCGGAGAGAAGGTATTGGACTGGAAGACCCGATTTGAGATCGCGTTGGGCACTGCAGGAGGGCTCGTTTATCTTCATGAGAAATGCAGAGATCGCATCATCCACGGCGATGTCAAGCCCGAAAACATTCTCCTCGATGCCGATTTCTCTCCCAAGTTGGCAGATTTTGGGCTGGCAAAGCTTGTGGATAGAAATATGAGCCACGTTCCGACGACTACAAGAGGAACCAGAGGGTACTTGGCTCCAGAGTGGATCTCCGGTCTTCCAATCAATCCCAAGGTTGACGTATACAGTTTTGGTATGACGCTGTTTGAAATAATCTCCGGTCGAAGAAATCTGGACTTAACCGCGCAAGATTCATGTATGTATTACTTTCCTCCCTGGGCTGCGACTGAAATATACAGGGGTAACATGATGAATATTGTGGACAAACAGATAGCAAATAATGCGGTGGGTGAAGAGGTGAGAAGAGCCAGTCTGGTAAGCTTGTTATGTATTCAACATGATGAAAATGTGAGGCCAAGCATGGCAGAAGCAGTCCTCATGCTGGAAGGAAAGATGGAGGCCCACGCTCCCTCCACACAATGTCTTAATGCTGCGCTCATGCAAGCAAACCGAGGCAATAGTGATATTGATATCGCCGGTATTGTTTCAAGTGGTTGGTCAAGCTTGAAATAAGGCCACACTTATTTTGTTTCCACCCAAGTTATGTGGTTTGGTATTTCCATTTTAGTAGCTGTGTATTACAGATATTACAGGTGACAACTATCTTAACTGGTAAGTAAACTCGCGAGTTTGTATCGGATATGCCTCAACATCACGCAAGTTCGCAGTCCTTGCTAAATTTAAATTTTTGACTTTACATCACTAAAAAGTGCCGTGGCGCAGTGGCGGTGGCCTACATTTGGGGGCAGCAGGTCGTGGGTTCCAGTACTACCCTACTGATTTTCAGGTTGCATATATTCTCACCAAGCCTCTCGATAAAGTGAAGTTTGTTTTGTTTAGGGGGTACATTTGTAAGAGCAATGTATTAAGGGGGGGAATGTTAGCGCATTATTTTAGTTAATACATTGTTAGTTTGTAGATAGTTATCTAACTGTCCTCTCTCCTTCTCTCCTCCCGCAGCCTATATATTGGCTTGCTCTTTTGTTTGTAGGACAGTCATAGAATGTAAAGCGGTAGGACCATACAAGTTTGCTAGGAACAGACCCCACATCCCGAACAAACTGTATGGATTTGGATAGTAGGATTGTGGTGCCAAATAGAAAGTTGTGTCATGAAGTACATGCCATGTTCACTATTATTTAATAATATTTCTTTAATTCATGACAACGAAGGGTGTAAAAATGAGGAAGTCGTGTGAGAACTATAAAGATATACTAGTTGGATTCCAAATGTAGGATTTTTTATTAGAGGAGAATAGTCAAAATTGGCATTGCAAAAGGTCAAGTTACAAAAAATTAGTGTCTACAACACTATACAAGGAGCATAAGGCACATGGATTTAACAAAAGAGATTGATAAATACTAACAAGCTTAGTTGCGATGCTTCTCACTATAAGGAAAGTTTGGCTTTGAGCAGTTCCTGTGTTTATCTACCATGTTTGCATAATAATAAGCACCCTTATAAGTTTCTTTTAGTTCAATAGACTCCATTGATCTTCTAAATGTTTTCTACCTTATTTATATGTTTTGTTACTATTTGTGTTGGAAATGAAATATTATATCTCATTGTGGAAATATTGGATTTGCTAACATTCTAAAAAGCTTTCTTATTTGAAATGCAAGTTCGCAATAGTTGAAGTGCGTAGAAGTATTTGCATAGGATTGTGTGAATGTAAAAATATGTAACACATCTTTCAAACGATCATCTCTACATAATGTTGTGAGATTAAGATTGAGATTGATTGGCATTTTATGATGCCTCTAGATAAAGCCCTCGATTTTCTTATTTTTTGAAAACGTCTTAAAAGTATTTGATACTGTCTATTCTCTATAAACTTTGGTATTCATGGAAAGATGTCAATTCTTTGAATTTGAAAAGTAAGAAATAATTAAGATGCTCTATTGAAATATTACATCTTATTCTCTGAATAAAGCGGCCTTAGAACTCATAATCAAACAACTTAACTTATGAATGGGAAAATATAAATTTCCATGTTCTGTTGGTAAAAGTTCTAAGTCTATCATGTTAACGTGTGTGAGAGTTTATTGACCTTTGTATGTGTGACATTTTTAAACTTTGTAGTGGGAGTTCAAAACATTGGGCCCACCGACAGTAACCCCTCAAATAGCGTGAACTACCCTCGTCAATATTGGAGCTCACCTCGTGGCTATTTTTTCAGCATTGGATCGTCATTATTTTCCACACTTCCACTTTTGACTTTAGAAAAAGTTGTATTTGATTCAACTTTGGTTAGGTAGTGCCCAACATTTTTCAAGGTTCTTTCGACGATTAAAGTTTTAGAAATTAGGACATGTTCTCTTACAAGTATTTTAAGCTTCAATCGAAGTCTGTTCTCGTAACAATTCAATAATGGAGGCAAATAGGGCAACAATCTACTTTCACCTGCTCTTTGCAACTACAGTGTTTATCCAACTTATCACTTACAGCGATGCAGTAGAGGGCGGAGATACTCTTTTTTTGGGCGCCTCGCTCACTGGAAATCAGACCATAATTTCTAAGAATGGCACGTTTGAATTGGGATTCTTCAGCCCAAATGAAACTAATAACTGGTATATTGGCATCTGGTATGCCCAAATCTCAGACAAGACCATTGTTTGGGTGGCTAATAGGGAGACTCCAATCAGAAACATGCCCGGAGTTCTGAATCTTGTCCAGAGATGGTCATGATCTGAGACTGTTTGATGGAGAGGGTGCCACTGTTTGGTCGGTCAATGACGACGAAGAAGGCCTCCGGGCTGTATATTAGATTCTGGTAATTTTTTAATGTTGGGATCCGATGACAATAAATCTGAGATTGTTTGGCAGAGTTTTGATCATCCCGTAGATACCTGGTTGCCCGGGATGAAGTTGGTGGAGGTCAGCAAAAGTTAGTCGGTTGGAAGAATTCATTGGATCCAGCTCCGGGGCCTTTCTCCTTTCAGATGGATCCATCTGGGGCCGAACAATTCGTGCTACTGGAACAATTCTGTGCAGTATTGGGAAAGTGGAGTTTGGGACGGTAAGAATTTTCAGCTCAGATTCCAGAATTGTCATTAGGCTCAGAAGCCAGAAATTGCGTCGATCAAGCCTCCCGTATCATCAGTCTTGAAAATACCAGCTCTGGCTTGTATTTCAATTATACAATGCACGCCTACGAGCTGAATGTGCTCTCCCGTTTCGTGCTAGACAAGGCCGGAGCAATTGCGACTGTATAGTCTGTTTGAGCGATGGTCGATCAATGGAACATGTTCTGGTCTCAGCCCATGAGATCAATGCACCGTATATCACCTCTGCGGCGCTTTTGGAATTTGCAATCCTAATGAAAATTCATTTCTGCAGCTGTATGGAAGGGCTTCAAACCCTAGAGACAATCGCGCCTGGGATTTGCAAGAGTGGTGGTCCAGCGGCTGTGTTCGCCAAAGCCCCGTTGAACTGCGACGCCCTGAAAATGGCAGCAACGACGGATTCAAGGGTTTGCAACGACTTCCTTGCCTGATCAATAATTAGGCTTCCGCGTATGCCGAAGCAGCAATTACAGTAGAAAGATTGCGAGAAAACATGTCTCCGCAACTGCTCTCTGCACAGCGTTTAGTTACAATCCGTCTTCAGGGTCCTGCCAAATCTGGTCCGGCGAATTTGAGTAAACATGCGGAATTCACCATCAGAAAGCATTTCATTCGGTTCTTATTCGAGTAGCTGTAAACGCTCTCCACTTGACAATCAACCCGCTGATCGATCCTCCGGTCCAAATCAGCAATGTTCAGCAGCTGATCATTGGTGCGGTGTACTTGGTGGCGGTTGCTGCTTTAGCCATTGTTCCGGGCTTTCGTTCAATTTTTTATGTGGCGCAGACGCGTCGACGTTTCGATCGACCCAAACTGCAGCGAGGATTCATATGACAGTATTCTCAGAACAATGTTCACTTACAAGGAGTTGAAGATTGCAACCAGGAATTTCAGGTATAAGATTGGGTAGCGGAGGATTCGGATCAGTGTTCAAAGGAGCTCTAACAGACGGCACTCTTGTGGCCGTCAAAAAATTGGAGGGTTCAAAGCGGCAAGGTGAAAAGCAATTCCGAGCGGAAATCAGCTCCGTGGGAAACATACAACATGTGAATTTGGTTAGGCTTCGAGGGATTTGTGCAGAAGGATCACGAAGGTTACTGGTTTATGATTACATGCCCAACGGCTCTCTAAATTCCTTCCTCTTCAGTCGTAATTCCAAAAGCGGAGAACGAAGGTATTGGAGTGGAAGACCCGATTTGAGATCGCGTTGGGCACCGCAAGAGGGTTAGTTTATCTCCATGACGAAATGCAGAGATCGCATCATTCACGGCGATGTCAAGCCCGAAAACATTCTCTTGGATGCCGATTTTTCTCCAAAGTTGGCCGATTTTGGGCTGGCAAAGCTTGTGGGTAGAAATTTCAGCCGCGTATTGACGACTACAAGAGGAACAAGAGGGTACTTGGCTCCAGAGTGGATCTCCGGTCTTCCAATCACTCCCAAGGTTGACGTATACAGTTTTGGTATGACGCTGTTTGAAATAATCTCCGGTCGAAGAAATCTGGACTTAACCGCGCAAGATTCATGTATGTATTACTTTCCTCCCTGGGCTGCGACTGAAATATACAGGGGTAACATGATGAATATTGTGGACAAACAGATAGCAAATAATGCGGTGGGTGAAGAGGTGAGAAGAGCCAGTCTGGTAAGCTTGTTATGTATTCAACATGATGAAAATGTGAGGCCAAGCATGGCAGAAGCAGTCGTGATGCTGGAAGGGAAGATGGAGGCCCACGCTCCCTCCCCACAAAGTCTTAATGCTGCGCTTATGGAAGCAAACCGAGGCAGTAGTGATATTGATATCGACGGTATTGTTTCAGGTCGTTGGTCAAGCTTTAAATAAGGTCACACGTCTTTTTCTTTTCACCAAAGTTGGTCAAGATATATTGTTTTCAATTTGACAAAATGAATTGAATAGAGTAATGCCGTAATGAATGGAGATGTGTGGATGAATATATCTTGATTCGATTGTATTTTGTATTGTTATATGAACCAACCCTAAATAGAACAAGATTATTACACTTCTTACAGTTGACACAGCATATCTGGAATATTGTGTCGCTACCGTTATCTAGTGGTGGATGATGAAGGTGAAATAAAATATACATAGCTACCATTATCAACAAACATGTTAAGCAAGTGATAAGAATTATTATATAAAATTCATTTTAAAATCACCAAGTTCAGGATTTTAAACAAGTGATTGTAGCACTTTCAGGGAAGTAAAGGATTACATATGTGAGATAATTAAGAATTTCAGATTTTGTTAAAAAGACAACAATCAATTGCAAGTGGTTGTGGGGTGGATTACAAATGCCACTGTTCTTTCAATTTTATAGGAGTGTTAGCATATGAGTTGCAAGATATGTTAGATGGGATGTAAATGGAATGTTTTTATTCAATAATACAATTTAATTTGAGTTTGTTTCTAATATCAGTGTTAACTTTCTCAATAAAGAATATTTAAAAAATTCAATAAAAAAATTGACAAACCAAAATTATAAAGAAGTTAATTTCTTGTAATTTGTGTATGATTCCACATGTTGCATATATATCTACTTAGGTATTTCCAATTGTAACATCTATAAAAAATCCCTTTCCCATTATAAATTTGCAAGACGTTTTAAACAACCCTATTTTGTGAATATGTTGGCAAAGGTTAACTAATCCGGTCAAGCATGCATTCAAAAGTTTCCAAGGCCTTTTTACCACATTTTACATACATATCAAAGAGGGCCGCGGGCTGTGAGTATGTTGGTAAAGATGAATTGATCAAGTTGAATATATGTTTGTTGCTTTTGGTGAAGCAATTTCAATGGATCTTGAGCATGGACATGTCTTCTGTAAGTTGCAATAATGATATTTTTTGTAAAAAGATAACAGGTTGTGTCATTTTGTCAAATAGTTCACATGCCTTATGTATGATTCCATATCTTACCACTACAAGATAAAGGGTGTTGTATTCACAAATTTTCCACATTTTCTTTGTGGATATTTTAGATCAAATTGTGAATCCAAATTTTTGGACTCCACCCACAATAATTTTGTGGAAACATAAAACATGACAAAATTTGTTGAAATATCTACAATGAAATAAAGTGTGAAAAGTCCATAATATTATAATTGTGGAATTTGTCGCAATTTTAATATTGTTACATATCTACAAATGAAAATTTTGTGTGTATATTCACAAATTACATATTGTCTTCTTCCAAATTTTTTAAATTATGACATGAAAAAATAATTAGAGGTTAGTTGTAGGTAAATTCTTAAGATTTAAATTGTAACTATTTACACAATTATTTTTAAAATTATAATATTATTTTACAATTTAAATTTTTAAATATTAGATATTATAATTTTTACTGAGCACAATTTGCAGTTAATATTCATTTAAACAAAATATTCGTTTTAATTATGAAAATGAAATTTACAAAATAATAACATACTATTTTTTAACTATTTTATTTAAATTTAAAATATTAATAACATGAAATTAAGGTTTAATGAAAAAAGATATTTTTACAATGAAATTGAAAATTTTATTAAATTAAATAGCTTTGAATTAAATGTAATTACTAAAAATGATTATAAAATTGTGTATTGCGTGTAAATATGACCATTTTAAAATATTATATTATTAATAATAATCACTCCTCCTTTACCAACGTACCCAAACAATGAGTATTGAAGATAAAACTATGAAATATAACTTTTCAAAACAATTAACTTTAATTTATCCCAAAAAAAACATACTAAAAGTCTTTTCCCTCTTTTTAAAACATGGGAAAGTACTTTTTTTAGTCAAATATTTTGAAATAATATTTATTAATAACAAATTAATAGTTTCAAAGAGATAAATCTCTTTAATTCATGAAATATAAATAATTTTGAAATTTACATGTATATTTTATAAATATATGAATTTTGGATATTTCATAGAATTTATAAATAACCATTATAATTGTCGTGTTGCATTTTCTTGACTGGGCATGAATGGTAGTTGAAGTATTGCATTCTAGAGGATTTCCTTGTTCTTTAATCTCCATTCCAGTCAGATTCTTCACTTTCTTCAAATTCTTTCATTAATAATGAAAACACAAGTTAGTATATTACATCTTATTGTAATATTGTTTATTGTCATTGAAGAAATATATTGTCATCTGAAATTTTACAATCTAGTTTCAACAAGATAAATGAATTTCCAATGGGCCTAGATATGGAAAGGAAACTTCATTTAACATTTCACAATATAAAATCTATGATATGAGCTATAATATGTATTTAATAAATTAGTAAAATTCATATTAATTAATTAAATTCTCTCTGTGTTTTGTATACATTTTTAGTTCCCAAATCTAAACCACAAAACAGTTACAGTCAATTAAACACCAATACATTTAAAATTTCTAAACATTCTTTATATTTAGATAAGATTGTCTTCCCTTAAAAATAAAATTTAGACTAGTAATATTGTAACACATGTCGGAGGAATGACGAAGATCTGGAGGGAATCCATGAGCATCAAAACATTACACTCAACCGCAAAATGATCTAGCTTCAAGATTGAAGAAAGAAATCACCCATGAGAGAAATGTGCATGCATTAAGGGAAAAATGACTCAAATCCCATACTCTATTCCATTCCATTGTATTGCTCAAGATGAAAGGGTGTACATATAGTAGTGGGGTGTGTAACTCCCCGAAAAATGTAGCCATCAAGAGGTGGGAGTTACATTCCCGGAATAGCCAGTCAAATGTAACTCCTATTACGCTCTATGACGTGTGTAAGGCCATAATGACACCCTAGGACACCTAATCATGGCGAATCACCTATGTGGAGGAATCCCATGTACTTAAAATATATGCATGGTAAATATCCTACACCAACACCCCCCTGAAGCATAGCTTAGGTAGACACATACATGAAAACATAGAGAAATGGGTCCCGACAATAAGCCTAATGAGGTACCCATGTACAATAAACTCTCGAAAAGTGGAGTAAAAGGAGAAAACCCAGTGGGAAAAAATCCCCCCAAAAGAGAGACAAGTCCACTCTCTAATCTAAGAAAGATGCCAAAGATGGGTCTCTGCCATAGACGAGCCTAAATAGATACCCATGTATAAAGAGGCAATCTCTCAGAAATAAGAAGAAGAGAGAAGAAGAGGGAGACGAGAGGAATGTAGAAGATTGATGGCAGAGAAAAGAATAATGATTATTCAATGTGTGAATAAAACAACGGACAAGAAGAAATATAAAGCCCCGGAATAGTTACACAAGGCAGGGACAGTTAAGGAGTAACTGTATGCGTGTAGGATGTATTAATTAAGCTAACATTCCCCCCCTTAATACATTGTTCCTACATATGTACCCCCTAAACAAATCAAACTTCACCTTGCCGAGAGGCTTGGTGAGAATATCTGCAACCTGAAAATCAGTAGGGCAGTACTGGAGCTGAATTTGGTGGTTCAAGACCTATTCACGAATGTAGTGACATTCGACCTCAATATGCTTTGTTTGTTCATGAAAAACAAGATTCTTCACAAGCTTCAACACACCTTGATTGTCGCAGTGAATGATGGGAGGTTTCTCTTCAGGAATCCCTATATCTGAAAGAATGCCATGTAACCAAATCGCTTCACACACAGCTCCTCGTGTGGCACAATATTAGCCTCAGTGGATGAGAGAGGAACAACAGTTTGCTTCTTGCTAATCCATGAGATAGGTCTAGATCCGAGATGAAAAACATATCCTGAAGTGGATTTCCTGTCATCAACGGATCCTGCATAGTCCGAGTCTGTATATCCCTGTAAGAAGAACTGAGTGTTCTTCTGATACTCCAGACCAAAGTCAACTGTACCTCAGACATATCTCAACACATGCTTTGCTGCTATCCAATGACATTTCTTCGGCTCTTGCATAAATCTGGCGAGATAGCTCACTGCAAAGTAAAGATCTGGCCTGGTATAAGTCAAGTAAATGAGACTCCCCACAAGCTACCCGTAGTGAGTGCCATCTACCTGCGGTGAATCCTGGAATCTAGATAATTGCAAACCTTTTTCCATAGGTGTGGACATTGGTTTACAATCTGACATTCCATACTTCTCCAGGAGTGTCTTGGCATATTTCATCTGGGAGACGAAGATATGATTCTTCTTCTGCCATATCTCTAAGCCAAGACAGTAGTGAAGTAGCCCCAAATCAGTCATGTAGAAGGATTTCTTTAGATCATTCTTTACATCATCCACAAGATTGTCAGAACTTCTTGTGATCACAAGATCATCTACGTACAAAACCAGAATAACAATCTCTATTCCTACCTTCTTGATATACAAATTTGTATTTGAGGGGCTACGAGTGAATCCATGATGCAATAGGTGATCATCAATTTTTATATACCATGCCCTAGGTGCTTGTTTGAGTCCATAAAGTGACTTTATCAGACGACATACCTTGTGTGGTTGATGCTCGTCTACAAACCCTTCAGGTTGGGCCATGTATACTTCTTCTTTGAGATCACCGTTCAGAAAAGAACTCTTGACATCCATCTGTTGAAGTTTCCATCCATTTTGTGCTGCCAGTGCACAGACAACTCTGATGGTTTTGATCTTCGTAGTGGGTGCAAAGGTCTCGTCATAGTCAATTCCTTCTTGCTGAGCATAACCCTTTGCAACAAGTCATGCTTTGTGTTTTTCGATTGAACCATCTGCCTTATATTTTGTTTTGAAAATCCATTTGTAGCCAATGGATTTCTTACCTGGAGGTAGATCGACAAGTTCCCACGTCTGATTCTAAAGTAGGGAATCATATTCAGCATTCATAGCCTGTTTCCACTGTGGTTGGTCTAATGCCTCACGAACAGTGTCAGGTTCGGTGCTATCAACAACTGAACTCATGAGTGCAAAATTTACCTCATGTCTAGCTTGACTTCGTGTTCTGACTCCCGTAGAAGTATCTGGAAGTGAGTTCAGGTGTGCATCCCCAATAGTATTTTGGACCCATTTCGGATGTTGGTGCTGTTGCTGCTGATGTGAAGATGTGTTTTCCAGTGTTCCTAGATAAACAAATAAGTCTCCACTCAGCTCTTCTTCTCTCTGAGAAGAATCATCTTGCCCATCATCTGGATGTGTGAGCAATCTATGTGACGAGGTCGGTACTGGATCTCCATTGTGTGGCAGGGAGTCAAAGGATGACTCATCACACACCACATCTTGAATCTCGTAGATTTTCTTTGTCTCAGGATCCATGAGACGATATGCCTTTGAGGTAGTACTATACCCCAAGAAAAGACATGGCAGTGTCTTTGGATCGATCTTCTTCCTTTTCTTATCTGGAACATGCATATATGCAGTACAACCAAAAACTCTCAAATGATAGATAGAAGGTTTATGACTAGTCCATACCTCTTCCGGTGTCCTGTTCTGCAAGATCTTCATGGGTGCCCGGTTGAGTAGATACACTGCTTCTCTGGACTGCTTCTACCCAAAACTGATCCTCCAACTTGGCTGTGGAGAGCATACAATGATCCATCTCCATGACAATCCTGTTGTGTCACTCAGAAATCCCATTCTGTTGGGGCGTGTAGGGTGTAGTCAAATGTTGCTGAATGCCATGCTACTTTAGGTATGCTAAGAACTTCTTTGATACAAATTCCCCCCCTTGATCTGAGTGGAGGAGAAGGAGAGGCTTCCTAGACTGCGTGGTGGCTTATTGGTAAAAGGTTTAGAAATTGGCAAATGCCTCACTCTTCTTCTGGATAACATATACCCACAATTTCTATGAGTAATCATCAATGATGAGCTGGAAGTATTCAAAACCTTGGAAGCTAGCTGGCAGGGGTCCGCACAGATCGGTGTGTACAACCTGAAGATGCTCCATAGAATGATAAGAGCTCTGTTTGAATGGACCTCTATGTTGTTTACCCGCAAGACATCCCGAGAAAACAGGTAAGGAATGGGAGAGTGGAGGAAGCCCTCTTACCATTTCCTTGGCACTGAGCTGATGCAGAGCCTCAGTAGAAATATGACCATATCAAAAGTGCCATAGTGCAGTGGACTCTGCCGTTGAAGCAGAGAGAGCAATGTTAGATGAAGTGACCGCATCCAGTGCAAATAGATGACCCTTCATAAATGCTCGAGCAATAACTGAGTCTCCCTAGGAAATGATGCAAGACTTGACCCCTTTCTGAACAAAGAATTTGACCCGCATTTGATGATTAAGAAGTTGAATCACAGACAAGATATTTGAGGTCAAACCTGGAACATATAGCACCTTCATGAGTGTACATCTTTGTGTCCCAAGAGGAATGATGACATCACCAATCCCCGCTGCAATATACTCCTGATTATCTGTGATGGTGATCCGATCTCCAGTGGGCCGGTCACTCAGGGTATGGAACAACTTCTTATTGCCAGTCATGTGTTTGTTGGCACCCGAATCAATCAACCAGACACTTTCTGATAGCTGTGAAGTCTGCGAGACTAGGACAATGTCCAGATGAGTTGCGTCTGGAACCTCTTCATCGGAGGAGGCATCCTGCTGAGCAGCAATATGACCCTTCTACCTCTGATTACAAGCACACCATTGGGATTTCTTGGAATATCCTTGGCCAGAAGTGCTCTCTTCGCCAGATTTTCCATGCTTACGACCGTTGTAATAACAGTTCGCAGTCATGTGTGTATTCGTGGAGCAAATGTGGCACCATCGATCCGTCTTGTTGTTTGGCTGCTTCTGGGGTGGCCTCTGTGGTAGCCACTGAGAAGGTTGCTGCTGTGGATGCTACTTCTGATTCTGGGGGGCTGACTGCCCTTTCCGAGGCTTGTTGCTATGCTTTTGCCTCGTGATGAGAGCCTTGTCTTTGAATGCTTCTTGAAGATTCTGAATGGCTTCTTCCTGCTGGAGATAATTCACCAGTTTGGACAAAACTCACCTCCTATTGAGTGATGGTCAACATGGTGATCAGTGTCTGAAACTGGAAAGGAAGAGCTTGCAAGGTGAGTGGGACTAGCAACTTGTCATCCACTAGTTCATCGAGAGCGTAAAGTTATGCGCGTAACTTAGCCACATGCTGCAAGAAGGCTTCTATTGATTCGCCATCATGCATACTCATCGTGTGAAGATTCGTCTGAAGATGTAACATTGTCATCAGATTCTTGGCTTCATAGATGGTACACAACGCAGCCCATGCCGTAGAGGAAGTGGTTGCTTCCCGAATGTGAGGTTGAACCTCATCAGAAAGGCTCAGAGTGATAAGCATTAATGCTTTTGCATCAGCCTTTTCATACTTAGCCAACAGATTAGTGTCTGTGGGAGGGGCATCTGTGCCAGAAATGATCCCCCAAAGATCTTCAAACTGAAGAATCATCCACATCTTGGTTTTCTATGTGGAAAAATTTGGCCCTTTTAGCAACTGGGCATCCGACAACAAAATGCGAGGTGCAGACATTTCCAAAAAAAACTCAAAATTGTATTTTATTTATTTATTTATTGTTCAAAAATGGTTACAAATGCTTACTGAAGGAACCTAACACGAAGATGGGCTCTATAAGCTTGTGTAGTGAGACGCGAACACTCCTGTGGGCATTCTACTTCACGTTCATCATCTACATCATATCCGTGCTCCAATTCTTCGTAGATTCAGTGTGCTTGACAACACACGTCAAACCATAAATAGTCGAACAATCCTTGATGCACTAATTCATCAAATAATACATTGCCGATATTCAGTAATTCATTAAGCAAGGTGAAATAGATACCGGTGGTGTCCTCTTGGGCTCTCAGAGGTGACCCAGTAGAAGGGTTTCTCATAACACTCTCGGCATTGGAAATGTGTGACATGTACGTGCTCTGTTGGCACTCTGCTAGGGAAATCATGCTGGTGTTGTTTGCACTTGGCATGCCAGGCTTCTGTCCACACGACTCACACAAACCTCCATGCACAACACAGGATTTTTACGAGATCTCATGGATTTCTCGCACCGCTACTTACGTTGTCTAGTATGTATGACATGCACTTCAATAGTCACCACCACACCAATGTTTGGGATTTCAAATGCTCGCTAGTCGGTGCTCACACACACAGTGTCAGGGATACCGCTCAGACACCTCCAGAATGCTTCTTTCCATGCCAATGAATCTCCTCTAATGCCAAATGCAAATAGTCAAACACGTTCACACCAAACAAGTTGAATTTTGTGTGCATACCAGATAAGATCTGCAAAGTTTTCTGAGAATGATTCTTGCTGCAGATGTTGGTCGCTTCGCTGGCTGGCTCTTCCATGTTCTCAAAGCAAAAAAAAAACAAATGTTCCAAAACAGGTCTGCAGGGAAGGATGGCAGTGCTCAAATAAATTTCCACGTAGGAGGGGAAGTGGTGGTTTCCAACAAATCTTGCTCCAAAAGAACTCCACGTATCCAATGTTGCAGGTCGCTTAGATCTTAGATTAGCTCCTACACGCCAAAAAATTAGAGCAGGTCACATTTATATGATGTTGCCACGTCCAACTCATCCAAAGGAGAACAAAAAATGTCATTCAGATCTTCCACCAAGCCCAAGGTTGCTACAACGCGAGGAAAAGAAAATCAAAACGCCAAAACAACAAACAAACAAAAACTGAACTCCAATGAAAAAACTGATGTGCCGATCTTAGCTCTGATACCAATGATGGCAGAGACAACAATAATGATTATTCAATGTGTGAATAAAATAGTGGACAAGAAGAAATATAAAGCCCCAAAACAGTTACACAAGGCAGGGACGGTTAAGGAGTAATCGTATGCGTGTAGGATGTATTAATTAAGCTAACAAAGATGCCATGGACGAATCTGAACTCTGTAACTCTAGGAGGTATCCCAAAAGAATGTCGATCATGAGATCCTCTACATCGAACTGTGTACCTGACTTTAGGAAGGACATAAACGATGTGTTGGAAGTCTCCATGAAGGAAACTGAAGGTGACAACATGAAGAGATCTGAGTCTAGTCCACGAATGTGTGACATAGGTCTAGCAAGAGAGCACCAAAGAACCAAAGATAATGCCACGCATGTAGAACTATTAGAGTGAAGAAGGGGAACACCTGTAGAAAGGATGTCCAACTGATGTGAAGGAAACAAAACATCCCCCACAACAGAAAATGGATCCATAAGTAAGGGTGGATCAATGAAGGTCTCCAGAAAAGTGGGAGTGGTAAGAGTCCCAGAAGGGGCACTCCCAACAACGGAGATGATGAACTCCTCTGAAATACCTGTAGATGGATGAGGAACCTCTAGTATATCACAAGTGTAGTCTGCGAAAAGACAACTAAGGTTAGGCAGATACTCATCCCAACGAGGGGGCTCAACAAACAGAAGGGCGATGTCAGATAGGTATGAGTCATCCAATGAAGGTAGAGGAGTGAAAGGGGCCTCACACATTAAAAGTGGAAAGGAGGCAGGTGTGATGACTTTATAAGACTGAATAGGAGACTGCTTGATATCTGATGAGATGGGAGGGGTGAAAACACTCTTTGGAATAGTGAGAGAAGGAGGAGATAAGTCCTCTATAGTACTCTTGACATCAAAATTAGGTGCACAATCCTCATCATCAGAAGTAGAACCAAGCGAGTATGTGTCAGTGGAACTTTCATCACAAGAAGAACAAGAGGAGACAATTGGATCAGCAATAGCAAAAATGGTGGCAATATGTGAAGGGTCTCCATAGAGGGATTGAAGAATGCTCTAGACACGGTGGGGTGGATCTAAGTCTGCCACGTGAAACAAGAAAGATCTGGAGACATGCATCATCAAGTGACCAAAAACATGGTCGTAAGTGTCAAGGAAGTCCTCCAGATGACATTGATCAGTGGGTGCAGGAACTGGCCCAAATAAGAAGGGCGAAAGACCCTCGTGAGCGAAGTAACGTTCCATGGAAGCATGCTAAACTGAATAGTTATCTCCCCCAGTAAGAAGTGGTGGATGTTGTAAGGTGGTCCTACGATGCTCAAGTCTAGATAGAGTACCCTCCATGATGCAGAAGCAAGAAGTGCAAGGTGCACAAAAGCAAGATGTTGAACTCGGCTGATAATGCATCTGTGTGTAGTACAAAACCTAAGAGTACTAGTGAACCCCCCCAGAATGTGGCACTTTATAAAGTAGTGTGTTTATAAAACTGACAATTTCATCATGTAATATGAAAAACATTATACAACTTTGACTAAAGAAGCACTCAAAACTGAGCAGCGAGTCAAAAGTTATAACAAGAAAACGATTCCCGCAATTGATGGAAAATGCTAATAAGCTTTACAAACTGATTAAAAAAGTTCCCAAAATGGGTGAAAAGGGTGTCGTGTGGGTACTCATTAGAAATGGCATCAAATTTTAGGTAGGTTTTATTTTTATTGCTAGGGGGGATTAACCTCCTTCCAATCCTGGACCTCGCCCTCCATCTTCGACAGACAAAGGAAGGGCTTAATTACAAGTAAATAAAGGCCCTAAATTATTACAATGCTATAAAATGAATGTTTTTGCCTTAAAACATTAAAAAGAGGATTGTTAAATAACCATGAAAAATTTCTAAAAGGGAATGGATATGATCAAACCATGTGGATGCACCGAGCTGGTACTGATGTGGAGCAAGCTGGTAGACAGAGTTGGTAATCTGAGGTAACGCTGAGTGAGCCAGGTAACATTCCACGTGGATCGATGAATGCACCAAAGAAGCACCAAGTTAGAAGCCCAAGTTGGCATGGTCAGAAGATGACGAATTTTTTGCTTATGAGTCAGTCGGTACTAAGACCAAGTTGAATGGCACAAAGATTGCATAAAAAAATGAGAAGATTGGAAACGGCCACGTTAGAGCCGATGGAAAAGATCCAGATGGTGTAGGTCACAGAGATAATGACCATAAATGGTGGATGCTTTGAGCCAGAGCTAGAGGGAGATGAGAAACATTTATACCGACCACGAAGCTTGGGCTGCAGAGGATATCCCAACGGTTGGTACGTTATAACAGTTGAGTTTAGCAACGTAACGGTCGAACAAATAGGGAGCCAAACTGAGTTGCAATGGCAGAGTATTAAGAAGCTACAGACATGGGCACATGGCAGTTTCAAACAAGCAAGAATATATATGATCTAGTGCATGTAAACAGAGTGTCGAGGGTTTGAGGTTCCAAACAACACCACTCAGACGGAGAAACACCTGCAGCAAGAACCGAATGTGCACAAGCACAAGGTAGGTAGAACAAAATATGAATTGCCTAAAAAATTCAAATTCGAAGGCAAGTCGTAGGCAAAAACCATTAGCCAAGTGAGTTGTCAACCGAGCACGTCCAATGCAGGGATCGCCAACATTTTGAGCCAATGTGTGCGGTGAAGAACAACCAGGGGTGGTGCAAAAATTCCACGTTTAGACGAGTCAATGTTTCAACCAAAGCACAAGCCCACGGGCCAAAATACTTTCAAACGAGATGAAAATAGAGCCGTTGAGCCAACCGGTCGGTGAATGCAAGCGATGAGTCGAGTGAGTTGAGGAACAACTCGGTTCCTAAAAGCTAAGTTGGTCCTATAAAAAATAGCTCTCAAAACTTTCAACCACCAAAAACTTACACTTACAAACCTGTAATTTTCTCTTGACCTATACACACAAGGTACCAGTAAAACACCACACCCAAAACACAAAACTAAGTACATGTACCCTTAAAAAAATGTAAGTAGAACATATGCAAAGGAGAGATTGCACAAGAAACTACAAGATGCAGAGTAGTAAACAATTATTGTGAGCAACACGATTCTGATCCCCAAGCTCTGATACCATGTTGGAGGAATGACGAATATCTGGAGGGAATCTGTGAGCATCAAAACATTGCACTCAACCGCAAAATGACGAAGCTTCAAGATCGAAGCAAGAAATCACCCATGAGAGAAATGTGCATACATTAAGGGAAAAATGGCTCAAATCCCATACTCTATTCCATTCCATTTTATTTCTCAATATGAAAGGGTGTACATATAGTAGTGGGGTGTGTAACTCCCCCACAAATGTAGCCGCCAAGAGGTGGGAGTTACATTCCCAGAATAACCAATCAAATGTAACTCTTATGACACTCTATGACATGTGTAAGGCCATAATGACACCCTAGGACACCCAAGCATGGCGAATCACCTATGTGGAGGAATCCCATGTACTTAAAATATATGCATGGTAAATATCCTACACCAACAACACCGAGCTAGAACACACACAAGGAAAACACGAAAAATTAATGGATAACTTTTTTTTACTTGCTTGAAGTTTATACGACACTACATGTAATCTCAAGGGCTACAACCAATGCATGATAAGCCTAACACACCATTGACCACATACGAAACAAGGAAACATATGACACTCATCTTGAATAATTCACTTTTCTTTTTGACAAGACACAACATAATAGTCCAACCACAATACACACTTATAGTTAGGGTCATCCCATGGTGAAAAATATTTTAAAGTTACTTATTTACTAAAAACATATTTTAATTCTTAACTTACGTTCTAGGAGATTCATGTTATGGTTCGTACAATTCTTATTACAAGGCTAAATTTCTTCCTTTTATACTATTGAGTAATTAGCTTAAGATAGTCTCTAATATGTCAATTACTTGTTTACTTTGTTTTTTTTAAGGGGGGGATTCAATTTCCACAAGGCTATTTACCAAAACTCATGCTACTGAAACTCATTTAAAACCTCCATTACACAAGGAGACGAGTTCAAGCTACAATTGAGGTGGAGTACCGTTTAGGATCGGAACTATAACCTCCTTTGTGTAAGGATCAAACATTTAACAATAGTTAAGAAAGGATTACAATCCTAAAACCTACCACCACTCAAAGGTTGATATGGCTCACAAGTATCTCAAGTAATGATCCATAAATCCAAAAGGTAACCAAAATGGGTAAAAGGTTTAAAAGTGATTCCAACTCTTAAGGTGACACTTATGATTAGTTGGCAGTCTTAGCAAAACAACAGCTGGTCGGTCCAAGAGGGTTTTACAAATTAATAGAAGTTGTTTTTCTATGGACACCACCCTATAAGAATACATTATCCACAATGCACACCCAATAATCAAATAAAAGGGGAAACATTATACGACAGGATAAGGTATAACTGTGTCATCCCTAATTGACAGGTTTATGGATGTAAAACCAATCATATTGACAATGAAATCCACACAAGCTTGGGCTCTTATTTATTTAAATTAAGAGGTGTAATTAAGTGTAAGGATAAAAATTCGTTAATGATTACAATTCAGAGTTTATAACTTGATAAGTTAGTTTTGATGATTTCTTAATCATTTACCCCATTTAGCATGACTTCGTTAACTTTCCAATTTACTTTACATTAGTTTACAACTTAATATAATTTTGTATCCCAATAAATCTAAAGATAAAACTACCAATATAGGTTGACTGTAAAAAGGTATATCTTTTTACACAAGTAGATAGCTTAAGATAGTCTCTAATATGTCAATTACTTGTTTAATTTGTTTTTTTTAAGGGGGGGATTCAATTTCCACAAGGCTATTTACCAAAACTCACGCTACTGAAACTCATTTAAAACCTCCATTACACAAGGAGACGAGTCAAGCTACAATTGAGGTGGAGTACCGTTTAAGATCAAAACTATAACCTCCTTTGTGTAAGGATCAAACATTTAACAATAGTTAAGAAAGGATTACAATCCTAAAACCTACCACCCACTCAAAGGTTTGATATGGCTCACAAGTATCTCAAGTAATGATCCATAAATCCAAAAGGTAACCAAAATGGGTAAAAGGTTTAAAAGTGATTCCAACTCTTCAGGTGACACTTATGATTAGTTGGCAGTTTTAGCAAAAACAACAGCTGGTCGGTCCAAGAGGGTTTTACAAATTAATAGAAGTTGTTTTTCTATGGAAACCACCCTAGAAGAATACATTTTCCATAATGCAAACCCAATAATCAAATAAAATGGGAAACATTATACGACAGGATAAGGTATAACTATGTCTACCCTGATTGGTAGGTTTACGACTGTAAAACCAAACATACCGACAATGAAATCCACACAAGCTCGGGCTCATTATTTATTTAAATTAAGAGGTGTAATTAAGTGTAAGGATAAAAATTCGTTAATGATTACAATTCAGAGTTTATAACTTGATAAGTTAGTTTTGATGATTTTCTTAATCATTTACCCCATTTAGCATGACTTTGTTAACTTTCCAATTTACTTTACATTAGTTTACAACTTAATATAATTTTGTATCCCAACAAATCTAAAGATAAAACTACCAATATAGGTTGACTGTAAAAAGGTATATCTTTTTACACAAGTAGATAGTTTCCTTTTCTTCCACTTAAAGACTCTTGATTATGTCTATAAGAACACAACTTCATATATTTTCTTTGTATAAATTTTATAACGATTATCAAACCATTTAATTATGCCTAAAATTTCATTATTTCCATAACCTAGAAGGATTTACTATTCATAGTTATCATCTCAAAAGTATTTACCATTTGTTTTTGTGTCGTGGGTACCTAGTTCCCTATCCAAAACGACACACACCAAAGGTAGCTAAAAGTCTTATGCACTTTGATTCGGGTTTAAATAATTAGAACAATATTGGTCATCAAAGCTAAACTATCTTTCAAAATTGAAATCATACAATAAGATACTCATAAAAATGAAGAGTTCATTTTACTCCATTCACAATAGTTTTTTTCACGAGTTTTAGTCTCAGTCAATAATGACAACACTACTTCACAATTACACAAATGTTAATGTAATAAGTCCTTCTAACTCTTCCAAAAAATTCTACTCTAGGACCTTTCAATAAATTTAAGCATTCAAGCAAGGGAACTTCATTAGCAACACCGATGAAACTTTATACAAGACATTCCTTTTTTTTCTACTCACGAAAGTCATTTGCACAATTATTAATCTGATTTAGTTCATAAGAACTGAGCATGATAAAGACTACACATTGGAAATAGAATGCTACCATTAATAATATCATAAAAAGAACCTTCTATTTAATGAAATGGTGCTAAGATCTACAACACTATCTACGTCATTAATCATGCTATAAATTATACCATATCAAAATTAAGAAAGGAGCCATAAGCACCCGTTATGAACATTGCTTCTAAAAAAAAAATTCTAACCATCATTCTAGTAGGGGTCAATGACCCGATAAGTTCGAAAGAGAGTGTCGAGCATATTGGGATTTCAATCATGTAATCATATAGATTATATGATTTAAATCCAATGCTCAAACATCAATCAAAATTTCCTTAAATGAGTCATATGATCTAATAGATTTATAGTTAGAATTCCAACATCATTTACTTAACCACTATTTACAACTTTCGAAAATAACCTCACAACATTCTGACACTTTATTGCTTGCAAATAGCATACAAAGTAAGTTCTAAAAGACAAGTTCAAACAACACCAGATTATCTCGCCATGCCATGCACAATAATCATCATGTACGATAAAAGAAATAACCCTTATTTAGTTAATCAAATAATTTAATTTAATCCAATGTTAAATTCTACCAAGTTTGTCTTCCATATAGTTCCACTAAGTTTAAAACAACCCATAGATTATACTTATTGTTGGGATTTTAGGGGAATGTGAAATTATAGTGCTATGATTTAATAACAAACAAAATCATGCACACATGATCTAAAAAAATTTCCCACAAAATATACAGCAGTGGAAGTATAAACTAGAATAATCTAAATCACACAAAAGTACACACACATAACAAGCATGTACCGTGGTTCACCCAATGTGGGCTATGTCCGCCAAAGATAGAGATATCATATATATATATATATATATAACATAACAAGAGATTACAAAGCAACTCTTTTGCAAAAGAGTACACATATCTCTACAAGAGTATATCCTCCTCCTAGATCTCCAACTGGATATGTCCGAGTACACTAAACCGTTCCTTCATACCACCACTTGTGTCTTCTCCAGATCTCTAACCGGATCTACTTGAGTACACTACAACCGTGCCTCTCAAACATAACCAGATCTCACATACCTAAAGCTACCCTACATCTTCCACTGTGCAGCCAAGCTCTCACTGTATTGTGAATCTACAAACAAGACCTCTACGATATCTAGATATACATGGATCAACAATACAATATTATCTCATGGATCTACAATACAAGACTAGATATACATAGCTCTTTAATACAAGATCTCACCAACATGTGGATCTACAAGAAGAAACCCTAAGTGTTTTGCATACTATGAAAGCCATTACATGAGACTATAAATATACAAAGGAAATATAGTATCCTTCTATTTCCTTCTGTCCAGCTCCTCTCCATGGAGTCTTTGTCTTCATGTAACCTGTTCCTTTTTCCTCTTCTTCTTCTTCATCTTCATCCTCTCAATCTCAGATAAATCAAGGATCTAATCCGATCCTTCTTTTTTTCATTTATACTCTTCTAAACCCTAGTTTTCATGCTTATAAAGGCATATATAAACTTAGGGCACTTTAGCCATGTAATTGTACATCAAATAAATATACTTTAATGCTAAAGATAGATTTAATTCCTGAGAGTTAATTAAAACATCATCGCATAGGTAAACGACACTGGTTAGCCTTAATCGCGGCTAGTTCCCACTTGCTCTAACCGATGACGGGTTACTTTATTTTCCAACAAGTTTCCATTACATGCTCCAGTGAAGCTCTTTAGCTCCATAACCTAACAATCTCCCACTTGGAGATAAATTGTTGAATCTCTATACCTGTACTTGTACATCATCATCCTCTACACATTGTGAAGACAATATATTCTTTCCTTCAACAATTATCTCAAAAAATAAAACCAGGAAGATCAAACCATCTTCTCAAACCAAGAAGATAAAACCACGACTTACCAAACCTGCACAAAGCTACAAATGATCCGTGACACCAATCCTAAAGCTCTCACTGAATCGTAACACCAAGCTTCTCATACAACCAAGCCATTATGACTAGCACACCTGCAAGAGCTCCCCCTCAAACTAAAGTTTTGAGCCTCAATCGCATCCATAGCCATACCTGTAAAAACAACCATGTTCTCCATCCATCTATCCATGTCTCCATGCAACCACCAATGCAACTGACCAAGACAAGTTAAACTAGAATATGCAAAAGCAAAACAAGATCTTGGTTAAAGATAAATCAAATGAATTCTACCTGCAACAGTGGGTGATCAATCCACAAACCTTCATAACTCAAAGAATCCAAACACTGCAATCTACAAATCCAACCCTGCATAAACAACTAACATGTCCAATACAATCATCTGTAGATAACATCTCTCAAGGAGTAACATAGTAATCAAGAGGAAATAAAAACATCCCCTACTCATGCTCAAGGCAACTGAACCATGCTCATAGGCATCCATGTGCAAATCAAACATCTGCATTATCATAGATTCATAAAACTAAATCTATCCACATGTACAAACTTACCATGTACATCCATCCATATCACTAGCTCTCCAGAAGCTCCAAGTGTAGACACCTATTTTTAGATATAGCACGCCTCAATCATCTCGCATTCATGCTACTTCTACTCTCGTATCTTTTTCTCTTAAATTACATGAAATCTTATCCATTTTCTTAATTAATTATCAAACGGGCCCCATGTAGAGCCATTTGATAATTCAACTTTTTGATATTATTTCCATCTTCTATACCTTGTTAATTCATGAGTATTGATATACACTCCGACACTCTTTTTCTAAATTCAAAAGGTAGAATCTATCATCCCACCTACCCAGTCCCACATGTCCCCCACTTAAGTCAAAATCAAGCTCCCACCTAAAAATTCAATCTCTTCAAATTATTAAAATATGAACCCTACCCACGAAATCAATAATTCAAAAAAATCTCCTTTCCGGCAACAAATCCAAAAAATCAATAGTTAAAGTGAACACATGGTTTCACTATTACACCTTTATTTTTTTCACATCATGAACCATACCATCAAATAAACTCTTCATCATGTCCTCTTAATCAAAATTGCTTTTGCAAATTATTGTTATTCGTTAATCCTCTACTTTAATCCAAATTAAAATTATAAATATGAGTCTTTTCCCCCTCAGAGGGGAGGAAGAAATTCAGGTGAATGCTGTGAGATTTTAGTCATTTTATAATATCATTATTATTCTATCTGGGTGATAACACGTAGGATTTCTATGACATTCTGCTCATGATTTGGGTTCATGTAATGAGATTCGTGTTGCACGCATCAGATCGGTAATTCTGTCCGCATATCGGTAACCATCCCAGGTTCTTTTATTTATCAATTCATATGTCATTTGTTTTGGACGCTATTGCACTATTATTCTTATCACACGGGGGTTGACAGCCACCGAGGAAGTTAACGCTTCTCGGATCATCTTTGTCAGGCATCCCCTTTCTAATCATTATTTTCCTAGTGTATGTGAGCTATAGGTTTGCCGGGATCACACCGAGGACTTCGATAAAAACTTTGTGCCTGTAGCATCTATCGTCATCTCCAAGGTATTAAGCCCTTGTATATTTGACATGGTTTTTTGTTTCTTGATTACTCGTACACTCATCTAGACAGGAAGCTGGAAACGTAGATCAACATTTGGCACGCCCGGTGGGACCAGACCCGAGATTTGGTCATTTTTATTGCATTACTTGTTTTGTGCAGGTTTCGTATAAAGGATGGTTATCTTGTTTTGTTTTAGTTGTCATTTGAAAATAATTTGTGGATATTTCGTTTGGAAACTCACTTGTTTGCAAGATTTAATCATCTTCGCTAGTATGATGCATATTGTCATTTTTGTCTTTCGCCATGAGGTAAGTGTTTTCTGTCATGTTGAATAAGGTTATGGTTTAATTTGTTTATAATAATTTTAAAATTTTATTGTTATATTCATTATAGGAAAGTTTATAACAAAAAACAATAAAAAATATAAATATAAATATAAATATAAAAAAAACAATCCTAAGCTACCCCATACAACCCATCAACCTAACTATCTCCTCACCTCTCCACTCGGCCAGATCATCCACCTCCCCATATGACTACCTACCAAGCTATGCTCTCTACCCAACACCAAGCCATATAATCAACTCTTCCACCGTGCCTTCCTTGCTCTAATCCTAACTCCCTCGGCTCACCCTCACCTCCATTCTCTTCACTGACTTCTTCCACAACTCCACACACATGCTCCATCCTATCTCCTCCACACTTCTCCCTTCCTTCCCACACAGCTCTCCTCCACTCGTCCATCACTCCATCCCCACCTATCCCATCTCCCAGACTCACTCCTCTCCACCTCGCCATCCCAGCCAACCTTCTCCTCTACCCCGTCTCCTTTCTCCCCTCCCGAGCTCCATCTCCACCTGTCCCATCTCCCTTCTCTCCTCCTGAGCCTACCACTCCTCCCACGTACCATCTCTTTCTACCCACATCCCAATCTGCATTATACCCCATCTCACCTCTGTCTTTCCTCCCACGCAGACCCAAGTCCCTTCTCCCCATCTTCACTGACCCCCTCACCTCTCCACTCCCCTTGAATTCATATTCCTTCCACCTTATTCCCATTACACCCTACCTCCTACGCTGCTCCACATCTCCCTTTTCTTGTCTACCATCGATGCTAGTTGCAAATATACAACTTAGTTGCAAACCCACGCCAATTTTACATTTTGCAACAATTAATCAGATCATGTTTATAAACAATGAATAATGATTTGTATATTAATAGTTATTGGCTTATAATTCATTAGAACATGTCTATAAAGAATGCTTTAATAAGTAATATTGCGTAGTAGGAGTAACTTCACAGTCTCCTTATAGTAATTGATTTACAATTCTTTAGACTGCATTTATCTTAGATATACAATCCCAATGCAATTTAATTACATAGTCTCTCCTAATAATTGATTTACATCTAAACGTCCAATTATATTTTATATCCTTAATAAGCGTCTATTGGTGAAGTTTGTTTAGATTCGATAACTAAATGCATATTCACATCGGCTTTGATAACATTGTTTACCATCTGAGATTCATTATTATCTTGTTCATTTATCACTCATTTTTATAAGTTACAATATGTTTGTCATTTATTTAGTGTCTGTCGTCATTTATTACTTTTGATTTAATTATCACATTGTCGTGTCTATTGTCTAGTGTCTAATTTATTTTATTATTTAATAATATTCATTGCATTGTTTAGTGTCTACTTTACTTTATATTCGACTAATCCAGGTAATTTGTGTATTCTAATTTATTTATTTGTTTTATCTCTTTTGGATCACATCCACTAATTATCGTATTTGCCTTTATAGGATTGCGATGTTAGAGATAAGATCTTAAACTCAGACCACATCACCAATCGTCGCTTGTTAATCTCATCTGAAGTCCTGAGATCCTTGGATGTTCCCAATCATTGATTATCATTTTCAAATATCTTAGTTGAATACGAAAAAAGGTGCTTTCCATATCACCTAAAGCTTACACTCAGCTCAACTTGCTACCAGATAAAAAGGAAAAGTAATTTATAGGTATTCTTCAGTTTTCTCTATTTTCTCTTTTCTGCATTGTAATTTCCCATTCTTGGTTCATTGTCAGCATCAAACTTCATATTTCAGTTTTTGGGAGTAAAAAAAACCTATGAATTTTACTTTCTCACATAGTGTAACTAGAGTTTTAAGTATTTGCATCGCACTTACCATCACACACTGTCTGAAAATTCACAAATTAATCAACACATCGAAACATTCATTGCACCTAGTTCATTGATTGGGATTTGATAACCCAACCGAACCATTTCAAAAATTTCCCAGCCATAAATTACCTAAAACCAAACATAGTTTACCTTCTTCTAGGTCTTCTTTCAGCCGTTTTATTTTACACACGTTCTTGATTACAAAAGAAAGAAAGAAAAACTCTCTATCTGACTTGCTTGTTAATATAATGACTTCATTTTTATGCTCGTAATCACTCGATCCACTGCTAAAAAGATGGAACACAACCTTGCCACACACAGTGCTTCATCCTAATCGATCACTACATCAACAATTTCATCATCCAAGTTTCTTATTATCTCACTCACAGGAACCCATCCTCTCACTAATATTCCTCATTCAATACCTTTCGTCCACACTATGGCATTAGATCAAAATTCCATCCCATCTAGGCTAGCCACTCCACCCTCTATTAGATCATAGCCTATTGGTACTTCAGTCTTCCCTCTTGGAGACCCGGAATTCAGACAGATTCTTGACGCCAATCCTATGGCCCTTCAAGACTATCTTTTGAGAAGATACATACACCTCCCTTTGGATGGGCCACCACTTCAGTAAGTCTATCCTTATAATGTTGCTTCTGACATTCCTCAGTCTATGGCCTTATATGATTTTGCATCATCTTCCACCCACCCATCGGCACACCAAACCACCCAGGTAGTTATGCCCATTCCACCCAATCTTCCTCACATCAACACGACTATTGTAACTGCCATCCCTACCACTACAACGGCTCCTATAGTCACTGGTACCTTCATTCAACCATCTAAGGTGTCAAATCCCTTATCCGGATAGAAAATTCCTAATATGTCACAAGTCTATACCCTCACCTCCCAACTTCCTCTAACCATACCTTCATAACACACAATGTCATTTCAAGGCTATCAACTCGCATATACTCACATCCCCACTCAACAGTTACTTCTACAACCTCCACAATCTCAACAATCACACCATGCCCCTGTTTCTCACCAACACACATTCTATCAACAACCACCTCAACTATCACACATAACTTACACTTATCTATACCAAATTCCTCAGATCCCCACACCTACTCAAATCCAACCACCACCATCCATTTCTCAACAAACACTTCCTAATGACCCCATGCGAATCTTGATAGGTCGGTTAGCCAACCTAGAGGCTGCTATGTTAGGGTCTAAGCTCACATTGTCTTATGAACAAATATGTAATGAACCCATCCATCCATCCGTGCCCAGGAAACCATATCCTCCACATTGGGAGTTGCCAAAATTAGCCATATTTAATAGCAAGGAGGATCCCCAACAACATCTTAGAGTGTTCAAGCATACATGTTATCTCATTGCACACAACCAAGACTTGATGTTTCGTACTTTCCCCATGTCTTTGGCTGGTATCACCTTGGAATAGTATAATAATATTCCCTAGTACTCCATATTTTCTTTTTCCCAGCTCGCACAATTATTTCTTGAACATTTTTCCATTAATATCGTGTGTAAAATAACCATCAATGACATGTACACTATCCACCAATTTGAAGATGAATCCATCATGGATTTCATCACACGATGTCGTAATATGATAAACCAATTATCTTTTCCACTACCTCAAACCGATCTCTCCACGTGCTCTTGAGCCAAACATATTCCCTCCACCTTGCAAATCCAATCATTTCGCACTTTTGAAGAGGCTTTTACTATGGCCCACAAGCTTGAGACACGTGCCTTGGAACATAGGCATTCAAAATTGAAGACCATTAAGACGAAATCCAAATTTTTCAGACCATCCATGTCAAATGATAAATCGAAGACAACTGCCAATGTTGCCATTGTTAGATCATCTCCTACCCCGACATCTACAATGACTCAACAACTATTCACACGGCCAAATCCCAATTATACTCCCTTAGGATAACCATACAGTACCATCCTTAACAAGTTGATAACAACACACTTGATCACACTACCACCTATCCAACCTATTAACGAATCTAGGCCACAACTTGTGTGGTATCGAGAGGATCACTATTGCAAGTATCATCAAGTCTGAGGACATGACATAGAAAATTTTTGAACGTTCAAGGATTCTGTCTAAAGGCTTATCGATTAGGGAACTTCAAGTGGATAACCCAAATGCCTCATCCAATCAACCTTTAGATATTTTAAACAACCATTTCCAAATCATACACTAACGTCCATAAACCAGACTACTCCCACTTCCGTATCTCAAATCCTTAGTACCCACACCATAAACACTATCCATGCTAACAATAAAAGTCTAGTTTTACCCACAAGTTTACCTTCTTCATTAACCATTATATCAATTCCCTTTGATGCATTATCTATATCCCCAAATCTATCAACATTTATCTCTGCATCAGCCTTGGCTACATCCATACCCATGTCAATACCCTTTCCTATACTCACATCTTTCTCAACACCTACCGACCTCTCCTCAGATGCAAATATCACTTTTGTATCATGGCCCCTTACATCTACTCCATTAAACCTAATCACCTTGTCAGAAATTATCCCACCTCTACCTGTTATCTCATCCTTAGCATCTCTTCCAATCCCCCTTTATGCACTTCTACCAACACCTACAACATCTACTATTTTACAATCACCTATCTCATCTCTCTCTTCCATGACCATGTCATTACTCGATAATTTTTGGCAAACATTCCAGCTTTCCTTAATTTCAAATTATCATCCCATTTCTTCTATACCATTAGACACTCACACATCGGCGCAGTTCCCACAAATATCCACTTCAATATCTCTGGATCATCCTGTAGAGATTCTGGTCATTCCTTCTAACAATACACACTCATATACAAGATCTATACCCCAATTTCCCAAGCGTTCTCATTCACATCCTCGTCTAAAATTATACCTCACTATTCCCGATATAAGCTCTTTAAAAACCACATCGTCTCCTTTTATTTTAGGACCACACCCCTCATCCTCCTCTTCCATTTTATGAACCTTCCCTTCACCAACAACACATACTACCACTAGAAAAATGCAACCACCCTTTTCCAACTAATATCTTAAAACAAATTCAAAGGCATCTGTGTCTTCCACTACTATCCCACATCAAGCACATTCATCTACCTTTTCCAAGTCCAAAATGACCTCCAAAGACATTATTACATCACCACCTTCCCATGCATCCTCCCAAAGTTCTCTGTCAGTAACACCATGTTATTATACCACTATGTTTCACCAACTACTCCAAGCCTTAGCCATCACTTTACCGCCAATTAAATTTTTCAATCCAAACGTGCCAAGACCTTCCTAGTATAATTCTAATCTTGTTTGTGCATTTCATCATGCCCCTAGACATGACACTGAACATTGCAAATCTCTCCAATCCATCGTACACCATTTTTTCAATAAAAACATTAACGATAAAGGACCAATCCTACCATCTCCTCCATCAACTTACGCATCCCAACATGCGTCTATTTAACCATCTTGATCACCCTTTTCATTAAGAAATCCTTTTAGTACTCCACTACCAAATAAAGATATAACTACCAATACCACCAACATATTACCAAAAGAGGATGATCCTCAGGATCGTCCTCCTCTTGTAATCAATGTTGTTTGGATAACCACCCATTCAAAGCCATATAACTCTGACTCCACCTCACCATCCACCCCCATAAGACTTATGTCACTATCCTTCCTCCTAAGGAGCTCGCTGGCCTCAGTACCTCCGTCACAACCAAAGGTTGTCATCGCTGCTCCTACCAAATCATCCCACAACAACGCCTTCATCTTCTTTTAAAGATAAGGTATCTGTTTTGGACGCCACGAATCCTTCCTCCATTGAACATACCATTATTAAACAACTTCACCAGGCCCCTGTCAAAATGTCACTCTATGAGCTCATTTAAAGTTCTCCAAATCATAAAAACAAGCTCTCATAGAGGTCTTGCAAAAAATCCCAGTATCTTCCGATGAGCCCCAACCTTTCACGGATTTAGCTCATTCCTTCGCAACATCTACTACCGTATCATTTAAAAGTTTAGAAATCCCTAGGATACCACAAGAAGAACACGATCTACCATTAATCATCACAGTCTATATTGATGAAACCTGCATCCATCAAACCATGATTGACAATAGTGTCAGTATTAATATCATTTCTTCTCATACCTTCAATCAACTTAAATTACCAAATACCATTGTTGCCAAATATCCTACCATTCTTCATGGATTTAACAATGCTATCACTCCCCCATTGGGAACAATTGTTTTTCCTATCTGTGTCAGCCATAAAATCCTCCACGAACTTTTCTACATCATTGAAGGAGAATTCCAATATAATATTTTACTGATACATCCTTGGATCCATGCTATGAATTGCCTTCCATCTACTCTTCATCATTGTATCAAATATGAACATGAAGGGAATACTTATGCTCTTCCAGCCGAGATCCCCCTTCCTAGACATGTCGCATGATCTATAAACCTAAAGATGTCCTTGTTCCTAAAACCAAATTTTCTCCTGATGCATCCACCAGTTCTTATGTACCTCCATCTACCCTACCTTAGACAAACTCTTCTGATCCTATAATGCAAAATCTTGCTTTAGGGGAATATCAACTCCTCACTCTCAATACCCTTCTTTCTCCCAATTGCCTCAGACGCCTTGATAAAGCCCCTATGTATCAATCAAATGTTGGGGAAATTGTCTCGTTTGGCCCTTCTTCCCTCAAAACCAATTTAGTATATGGCGGCCTTGATCAACCTTCTTCTCACACTGAAAATATTTTTCATGCCAAATGATATACAAAAAATTTCAGATTTCTTAGTAAACCATCTTTCGCTCACACATACCTCTATCGTTGTGCATGAAAGGGGTTTGATTTGGGACGCTATGAATAGGGCCCTCATGGTAATATCTTTGCTTGAGCTAAGGAATCATGTCAAAAATTTGGTTTGGGATATGACAATCCCACCATCCACCCTCCTGGAACATATGCGTCCTCTCCCATTCATATTGATTCATCCATTTCTTCTCCATCCGAATAAACTACCGATTCAGAACATATTTCTTCTCCTTCCAACTATCCTACAGATTAAAATAATATTTCTTCTCCTTCCAACTATCCTTCCAGCTCAGATAATGATTTTTCTCCATCCAATTATCTCACAGATACAGATCAAGGTGATACAGTTCCTATTCCTCCTAACTTTTTTTTTTATTTTGACCATATTTCTCAGACCGGTGACTTATCAAACCAAAAATGAAACCCGGTATTTTCTCCTTAGATATCTAGAAATGGTAGAGGAAGATTCCTCTATCATTGACATTATTCAATGTGATGATGACACTTCCACTCTCTCTTGCATGGGGGCCGAAGGTTCTCAAGATCAGAAAATCCATCCGCTAGAAAAATCCAATCCCTTGAATGAATCCACTATCAAAATTACTATTGGAGTGCCTCAGGAGCACCACATCCTCAAAATAGGCCAGTCTTTGACACCTCAAGAGCTCGAATCCTTCACTTCATTTTTGTCCAAGAATAGCCAAGCATTTACATGGTCTTATTCAGACATGCCATGTCTTGATCCCTCCATTGTTATTCACAACATCGTTGTTATCCCCATTGCCAAACTAGTCAGACAAAAGCTTTGTTGAATGCATCCTCAAGTTACTCTTCTTGTGAAAGAAGATTTGCAATGTCTCCTATCCGCCAACTACATTATCCCCATTGATTATCCCCAATGGGTTTCTAACATTGTACTCGTTGCAAAAGCATCTGGAAAGCTTCGTATATGTACTAATTTTCGAGATCTTAACCTCGTATGTCCTAAAGATGATTTCCCTCTTCCAAGTATCGACCAACTTGTAGATATTATAATGGGGCATGAGATGCTCTCTTTAATGGATGGTTTTTTTGGTTATAATCAAATTCTGATTGCACCTGAAGATCAACACAAGACATCTTTTATCACCCCATGGGGTACCTTTTGTTATCGTGTCATGCCCTTTGGTTTAAAGAATGCTGGGGCTACGTATCAACGAGCCATGATGTATATCTTTCATGACCTCTTACATCAACCCGTAGAGGACTATGTTGATGACCTCTTAGAAAAATCTAAACATAGATGTTACCATCTTTCAGTTCTTGAGATAATTTTTGAGCGTCTCATTCGTTTCTCCCTTCGTCTCAATCTAGTGAAACGTGTTTTTGGAGTTCTTACTAAAAAACTCCTGGGATTCATTGTCTCTATCAGAGGCATTGAAGTTGACCCCAGAAAAATCAAATAAATTCTTGAAATGAATCCTCCTTCCAATCTCAAACAACTTTATAGTCTTCAAGGTCGACTTCAATCTATTCGTCACTTCATATCGCAACTTTCTGATCGTTGTCAACCCTTTCATCACCTTCTTCGAAAAGACATAACCTTTAATTGAAATCAAAACTTCCAAAAGGATTTTGAAGATATTAAGTGATATTTATTATCTCCACCAGTACTCACACCTCCAAGCAAAGGAGAGCCCTTCTATTTATATGTTTTTGTAACTGATCATGCTCTAAGAGCTATGTTAGCACACCATGATAATCAGGGACGTGAACAAGCCATTTACTATATCAGTCGTACTCTCCATGATTGTGAAACATGATACTCTGAAGCAGAAAAATTCTGTTGCGCTATTTTATTCGTTGCATCAAAACTTCGACACTATCTTGTTAATCATAAAACCTATATTGTTACTAACTTTCAATCCCTCAAAGTGATGCATTCTAAGCCATATCACAATGATTACATCATCCGATGGCTCCTTCTCATGGCCGAACTCGACCTAGAATTCATTCCTCTAAAGGTAATTAAGGGTCAAGCTATTATGGATCAATTAGCCGAGGCCCCTCTTTCCAATACGCAGACTCCTTCTAGTCATTTCCTAAATGAATCAATCAATCAATTTTGTCATGATCTCCTTAAAATGATTGTTTTCTTCAATGGTTCTAAATGCCAGTAAGGTGGAGGTGTAGGAGTTGTTCTCATCCCCCCCGGGGATTCCCTAATCCCCTTATCTTTCAAATTAGATTTTGAATGTACAAACAATATGGTAGAATATGAAGCCCTTATACTAGGACTAGAAACTGCTATATTTCTAGGTGTCCGTATCCTTGACATTTTTGGTGATTCTAAACTAATAATAAAGTAGGTCATTGGTGAATATCAGTGTAAAAATGATATTGTACAACAATATCGCGATATTTCTCATCATATTCTTAAATCCTTTGATTCTTACACTATTCAATCTGTCCCGCGTTCAACCAATCATTTTGCTGATACTATGGCCTCCCTTGTAGCTCTTATCCCATGGATAATGTAAGAATCCCAACTTTTGGTTATTATACATCATCGTAAACAACCATTCTATGACATATCTCAGATTCATCTGGTCAAATCTAATTTGTCAGACCTCTGGTATTCACAATTTTTTTATTATTTATCCAAATCCATTACTCCCCTTGATCATTCTAAAAGCAATAAGAGATCTTTAATCCAACGTGCTACTCGTTATTTAATCCTTGGCAAAATTCTTTACAAGCATGGATTTGATGGTATCCTTCTTTGATGCCTTCAATCCCATGAAGCCTCTACAGCTATCCAAGAAGTTCATGACGGTATTTATGGTGGGCATTTCAGTGGATTATCTATGGCCAAATGTGTTCTTCGTCTTGGCTATTATTGGCCTTCTATAAATCATGATTGCTGTGAATATGTCAAGAAATGTCTAAGATGTCAACAACACTCTAACCTTATCCGTATTCCTAGCCATGCTTTACATCTTGCCCAAGATTTATGGCCCTTTTCACAGCGGGGCCTTGATCTTATTGGTCTAATAAATCCTCGTTCATCACAACAACATCATTCTATCATCACGGATATTGAGTATTTCACTAAATGGGTGGAGACAATCCCACTCACCTCTACTAAATTTGGCCCATTCATTAATTTTATAAATCGACATATCATTTTCCTCTTTGGCGTTCCTCATAAAATTATTATGGACAATGGAAAATCATTTAAAAACAAAGACCTTAAAAAGATTGGCGATGCATTCAAAATCCAACTTAGCTTTTCTTCCTCGTATTATCCTCAAGCTAACGGTCAAGCTGAGGCCACTAATAAAACTCTTCAAAATATCTTGGCTAAAACTATTGATTAAGCAAGATAAAATTGGCATCTCCAACTTTCCTTTGCTTTGTGGGCCTATTGCACTGTTGGTCGTCAAAAGAAAACCTAATGAGAGCAATAGTCAGGGGACAAGAAGTCCCTCCTCTTTGATGGGAGAGGTTCCCTTATTTAAAAGCAAAACTTATTTACAAATGTAAATGCATTACTTTGATGTGGAACTTGGATATCATGAAAGCTTTGCGAAATGAAATAGATTATCAATCACAAAAGCATAGAAGAATGAAGACAAGGAAATGAGTAGAAAAGCATTCTCTAGAATTATAGTTGACAAAATAATTTCTTATATGTGCCAGAATACAATGAATTGGAATTGGACCATTTGTATTTGAATTACTAAGATGCAATTTGGAGGGACACACAGTTCCACAAATAACATTTACAAGAATACAAAGTTTATTGGCATTATGTAGACAAATGATCTCCTAATAGTTAACAGATAGCTGCGAAATAAAGGAATCAGATGAACAAAGAAAGAAGATCCTTTTATATTGATTGCTGTATTATTTCTTAAAATTTCAGAAATAAGCCAAGTTCCCCCCTCAAAAATGGCGAGGAGAGGCTATTATATGGTTTAAAATCAGTTACCCTTGGTAACTACTTCTTTAAATAATGTTTAGTTAAAGGGATGCTTAACGCAAAACCTCAACTAATTTACAGTACATCCGAGAGAAGGAAAGGAAGAAAGGAGAAAATTCAGGAGAAGAAGACAGGCATTCATGATTAAGAGGGGCCCACTGATTTTAGGATCCGCTGTCTAAATATTTTCAATGCCTTTGCTATGTCTCTGCCACGTGGGTACCAATGTATTGGTAGTGTACTGAGTCTAAAATCCAAGGCACTTCTCCATCTCTTTTCGAATTCGACATGTGTATGATAATCTTTATTTGCTTCTTCAATAGCATACTAGAGAGAGCAAATCTCCTTCATCTTTTCCTTGGAAATGGAATCCTCCTTGAACAAATTATCTTTGACAAAAGCTCTGAATTGAGCTTTGATTTCTTGCAAGGAGAGGGGTACACCAGAGGTCTCATCATGGAGGTGGCAATGTATATCTTTGAAAGTGGATACCACCAAAGTCTTGAAGGCCTCACCCTTCTGCCAGTTATTTTTCAGTTCTCCCGAAGCTTCTTCTAGCACCTTGATTTTCCATTCCACGTTGTATACCCATGATTTTGACAAGTTATCTTTTGCATCATCGAAGACTTTTCTTTCCATTAAAATATTCTCATCAGCCTGTCCCATAAGGCGAAGGTCTACTATACAAATGCTCCATAGTTTGAGTTCTTTATCTATATTTCCCATAGTGGAGGAGAGTTTCTGTTGTAGATTTTTTACCTTCTCATTGAGTTTGAAAGCTTCATCAATGAAATTCAACCCTGCAATGAGCATATCATCCACCATGGCCTCCATAACCCTTCCATAGATAGAATATTTGTTTATATCTTTGATACTCCAGAATTCATCTTGGATGAGGATTACAGGTGGTGGAAGAGTAGTCAATGGGGTGGGGTCTAAAACTTTATCCTTGGACAACAGTGACTTGATGAAACCTGCAAGAACCTGAGCCTGCTCTTCCATCTGCTCTATAGTTTGTTGCCCTTTTTCAACTCTCCTAATGACCCTGGTGACTGTTTCCTGAAGATTGTGAATCTCACCTTCAGGGGTGGACTCTCCCATAGGGATCCTCAAGAGCTCAAGATCAGATGCTTGCAAATCATGCTCTAGCTTGTCTACTTTGGGCTTGGATATCTCCAGGAATTGCTGGCACCTGAGCATCAGATACTATTCTGGAGGTAGTCATGGCCTTCTTGGTGGGAGTAGGAGGAGTCGTGCCTAATTAAGGCCGCCACAGCATCAAAATTGGGTCCTGAGATTCGGGAGGAAGACTTTCTCTTCCTACTATCAACAAAAGGATGCACCCATGCAAAAGAGGAGGAAGAGGAAGGTGGGGTAAGAGGGCCGAGAGAAAGGGAACTCATGGCACTCAAAGTGTGCACTGATTTTTCCTCAAGTTGAGATATGAGTGGAGAGCTCGGGGCTTCTAGTACAGAGGAGTCAATGGCGCTTGGAAGCTCAGTGCTTTGGACTTCTTTGTCTTTATCCATTGGGGCTTCTGGAGCACTTATAGGGGTTGGCACTTCACTCTCTTTGCTTTCACTGAGAACAATAATGTTCTCTGGACCTGATGGCAATTCCAGATGCTTCAGTATGGGATCTACTTCAATAGGCTCCTTTTTGACCTCCTTGATCTTCTTCTGATATACTTGAGTGGATGAGGAAGGAGTGGAGGATGTAGGACCTTTAGTTGAGGCGGCAGGAGGAGTCTGCATAGGTGCTTCCAAACTAGGTGTCAATGCTTCCTTCCTTGGTGTTGAAGTATCCTTGGAGGAGGACTCACTTGAATGCCTTCTAAGCTCACAGACTTTCCTATCAAACCAGATCTTGGTTCTTACTAAGATAGGGGCTAAGATTTCAGCCAGATCATCTTTCTCCTTTTTGAACCAATCCAAATCCTCTAAGGGAGTGTGTTTGATCAAGGTGTCATATTCATATGAAAACATGTCAGAATTATCATCTTGGAGCCCTTCCGGAACTTGATACAAGTTAAGCTCTTGAATTAGTTGAAGAGAAAAACCTGCCATAATGCCACCTTCTTGCCTCAAGATCATCAACACAGTCAGCCCAATAGTCTTCAGTGTCTTCCCTATGGTAGTAATTGATCTTGATGTTTTGTTCAATAAATTTCTTCAAATCAAAACAAGTTCTTGGCCTGAAGAAATGGACAATGATGGGAGCTAGGGCTCTTTCTATGTTTTGTGCATCTAGAGCCGTCTTGCAGGTGGAATTTCCCAAAGATATGGGGAAGTGCAGGCCAGTAATTTTCTTGTCCCTGCAGGTTCTGTGCAACTTATCCAGTTGCCTGCATATCTCGATCAAGGCCATTTTATCGTTGCAGAACATAGGAAGCTTGAGAGGAGTGCTCTCATAACCTGAAAGCCTTATATAGGAGAATTTTCTAAACTAGATGAAGTAGGCACCGTAGTGCAATATTAGGTTCATAGCTTCATCAGAAAATCTCCTCGCCATGTCGCTCTCCAGAATCCTGACAATATACATGGTGAAAGCATCATTCACCCTCCTGAAGTTACGATTGCTAGTGTCCAAGCTGAATTGAGGGCAGTAGGCATATACAGGGTCACCCTTATGAGCATCAATGCATGTGAATCCAAACCATTGCCTTGATGCTACTAGGGTATACATAAGGTATGAAGTCATGTAGAACTTCCTGGTTTGTTGTACACTGGACACCTGCTCTGCTAAGTTCATGCTGATGATTTCTGCCCAGTTGATATTTTGAGTTCCTTCACACACCATGTTGATAAGGGGGCACATCCAGAAATGGAACTTGTTGATAGAGGGTAAGCCCATGACCTGATCTAGTAGGATTATAAAATATAATATCTCCTCATTGAAATCGGCACGAAACAGAACCTTAGATAGACGGGATGCCCCCTTTTTAGGGTTCTTAAGCCAAGACTTCACCACCCGTGCCTTGTATTTCTCAGTCCTGATTGAAGAGGGCCTGTGCCTAGTTCTGAGAGATTACTATGGAATTTTCCATCTCAGGAATCCTTAGGGTAATGCCAATGGTGGCAGCATCAAGCTTGGCAATGAGTTCCCCATGCACATTCATTAGCTCACTCGAGTCAGGATTGAAATGAGCACCATAAGCGAGTACTGTATCTGCACATTATACTGAGATTAGGAAACCAACGGCAAATGCCAAGCCACTATCATGAATCATTTGTGCCATAGGAGAGGGGTTTGAGTCTGTCATCCTCGTCCAGAAATCTCCGAAGTCTAGGTGACGAACTTTGTTGTCCCCGATATCGGGGAACGGCAGAATCGAGCGGTGAAACTTGCTCCTGACCTTGAAATTTAATCTTCATGTTGATGGCGGCTTGAAAAACACAGTTACAGACTGAACTCTTGATGAAATTGCAGAAGAATTGGGTATACACATAGAAATTCCGATTTGCGAGGGTATGAGCAATTAGTAGTAAGAAAGCAATGTGTAAAAATGCGTAGGGGTAGTTCATTATATAGCCGTTTAGGAGAGAGAAAGACAATAAATGTGCATTAAATACACATCTACCAACTTAAAAAGTAATCTATATTTGGGAAGAGTGGGAAAAATTAGCCCGGATGGCCTTTGGTTCATTTGGGACACGCAGGACGCGAAATCGCGATTCAGCCGATGCGGGCAACGTAGGAAAAAGATGCACAAATACTTTCGGGACATGAGGGACAAAAGTACGTGGAGTGCGCGATTCGGCCGAATCGGGTGAAAGGTGAACATTGAGTCTGGGCGAACTTGGGACATTTGGGACAAAAATGTCTGACTGACCAGGCCCGAAAGAAACGGACTTCAGGTAAAAGACGGTGCCGATCGGCGAATAGGGAGCCCGAATGAACTTGGGACACTTGGGATAAAAATGTCTGACAGACCCGCAAATCATACAGAATGACCATAAATACATATTTTTTTCAAAAAAAATTAACTTATCCCCTTGCCAAAACAACAGAAAAGGCGTTTAACTTAGAAATTTTCAATTTTGAACTTCTCAAAAGAGGGGGAATTTTGAGAGGACAACACACACTAGCATTTGCACTTCCACATGAGCTACTCTATTTTCTCTGGTATACGTCTCTGAGGCCATCCTTCCCCTTGAAGTCCAAATTCCATCTTTATGTATATCTCTTCGCAATTTCATTTCTGATGAAGATTATCGTCAGGAACGGCTAATGCAACTTGAGTTATTAGACGAACGTCATCTTCTCGCTCTTGAGCACCATCATGTCTATCAAGATCGTATCCAATGTGCTTATAATAAGCACATCAATGAGTGTGATTTTAAATTAGGTGACCTTGTTCTAAAAGAAAATAAAAATGTCACTGCCTTAGAAAGAAGTCAACGGGGAAAATTTTCTCCTAACTGGATCAGACCATATATTATCACACATAAGTATGGATCTGGGGTTTATCATTTAGCCTCTCCTGATGGTAAACCAGAGATTGAACCTCTTAATGTATTACACTTATGGCCATTCTATTGTTAGTACACACACTTATGAGTATAGGTTTATCTTTAGACCATTCCGACATTAGTATCCCCTTCCATCTATCATTGCAATGATTTTGAATCATGTAATCTACTGTCAATACCATCCATGACCTTGAATATGAGTACCACAGCTCTACTCGTAGCATATTCACTATGGATAAGTTATCCCATTTGGTGAAAACCCCATGATCATTGCATCCATCACTGTATCATTTTCCTATTATACTCATGTAGAGGGTCTAGGGATGTCTCTTGTACATTCATTCTACCCTCCTAGGAGGTCTACCTAGCTATCCCCTACTATCCCCATGTGAAGCTCAAATTCATATATGTACAAGGCAATATCAAGGTTATAAAAAAAGACTGATCCCTCGAAGGACAGCTATGTATACAAAAAAAAGTATACAAATCAAAATCAAAGAAAAATCAAGAGAAATAGATTGATCCCTTGAAGGACGGCTATCATATATATTATTCTTGCCATCTATATTATGTATAAAGTAGACCATACCCTAGAAGGATGGGCTACTCTTTTATTATGGCATTTGGAAGGTTTTTCGCATTGATTAGCCTTTCTTTTATCAAGCATTCCCAAAAAGCTTCCCATATTGATCAACTTTATTTTATTCTATTCTTCTCCTTTCCCAGAGCTTAGGGCATAGACTTAAGGAATACCATCTTTGGAGAACCTTATTCCCACGTACAAGATACATCTCCAATTCCTTTGTCATGTCGACATTAGGATTATGAGAATATTTCATTCATATCTTCTTCTTGGTCTTGTGATATAATCAAATCTCATTGGTTAAGTACTAATACCTGTTATCGGCTGTAAGTGCAATTTTTTGAGTAGTATCTTTCTTGTATACTTCTCTATTGGGTTAAAATCATAACTTTCTTACTTGGCCCTTACTATGGCTATGTGACATTCATTTCATCAAAGTCATCTTTTATCACAATTATCTCCTTAGAAATAAAATTTCATATCATAAAACCTACATCGATATGTTTACTCTTACAGATGTCCCCTATCAACATCATCCATAAATCCATGAAATCAATTATTATCTTCAAACAATCTTTTTAATGCATTATTCGGTTTGGGAATTCTACTTGATCTCCATCGTAATTTGTGAATTCTACTTGAGGATAACTCTCAGGTAGCATTCATTATCCAGAAGATCCTCATCCCCCACCATTGTTCATTATCCTCTTCTTCACCATCTCAGACCTATCACCCCCCAGCGTGGTACATCTACGTAATTCCCCGTGCATCACAGAAACCCTACTTGAAGTAGACCTTTCATTCAGGACAAGGGTCTCTTTCATGATTGTGTCGGTTGACCATTCCTTCCTCCTAGTCCCCTTTATCAACCCAATTTTCTCCTAAAATTTGCACCTCATCTCATTCTCCGTTACTCTTCTCACCTACTTCGTTCTTCTCCATTGTTTGTTCAATACTTCACGTGTCATCCACCCGGGCCATTATTTTTGTGCTTTTCTCTTAATATCCTTTTACTTGCCATCTATTTTATCACTCCATTTCCCTTTCATTCTTATTTTGGCTTGACGATCCTACTTAATCATCCATCCCACACAGGTTTCTTGATCACAATACATCTCTTTCTTAAGATCCTGTTTTTGTAGAAACTCCTTCATTGTTTTCCATTCCTTTCAACATCTTTACTCATAAAACTTCTACTTAACACTCTGACATCATCACTCATACAACATAGGCATCCTAATTAAGAATTCCCCTTACACTCTTTATCCTACACTGCATATATTCCTCCATCCACTCATTTCACACTCCTTTTTTTCCTTGTTATTACCTCCTTTCACTTCCTGTTCCGTCTTGCTATACATTGCTAAGTCTTTTCCTCATTCTTCTTATTCGGCTTGGCGATCTTACTTAACCATTCCTACGACATGATGATCTTACTTAAGAGTATCTCTTAAGAATGATATGTCTCCTTAATTTTACTCTTTCCTTCATATTCCCATCATCCGTATTTTATCTTCATTCCCCACAAACACATCCTCTTCCCTTCTCTTTTTTCCTCACACAAAATATCTCAAACTTCATCAAATATCATTTCCATCATCACTCATTTAAAATCCAGCTTGACTACTTTATACCCTCTCTTATTATTCCATGTTCCTTCATCTTTACTTGTCATCTTCATCCACATCCTCATCCATTACATTCTCTCCTCACCATTATCTTCTTACATATTGTTAGTCCTTCTTTCTTTACTCTTTCTGGTCCATTTTTGAGAATACTTCCCCATATCCATCACCATATTTACTCGAAATTATAATGGTTCATCTAACATTATGTCATATTCCATTCTCATGCTAAGAATTATTGGTGGACTTCTTATAAAATTTGTTTCTTCCCATTCTACTAATACTAGTTCACTCTTTTTTACCTCCTCCATTTTTCTTTTTTTACCCTCTAATCATTATCGGGAGATTTCTCCTAACATCCCTCCGCTAGTATTGCCTTTTCATCTTCCCTTCACCTTTTTCAATATCTCTACTATCTTCATCACATACTGCCTTTGCATCATTTTATTTGTTGTCCTCTCCACCTTTCTACCTCTGGTTTTATTTCATATAATTTGTATTATCTTCATCTCCTCTTCTCCTCACACTTTTTTCTTACTTTTCCATTGTTAACCTGACTCACCAGTGTTGTTCCATCTTTTTAACTATCCCACCATCCACATGTATTTCCATACATTCAGTTTCATATTCAATTTCTTTCCTGTGTTGGCTCTATCATCCCTTCTTTCCCTCTTATTTTCATTTCCCCCATTACTGAGCTTCTTTCTCTACCACCCCTATCTTCTTAGCTCCTTATGGTGCCTTTCTTTCTCTTTTCCATTCTACCTCCTCCCCCATTTTGTTTAAATTCTTCATCTTCTTCATCTCCTTCATATTTTCATCCTACTATACATATTCATCTCTCCAATCGTCCTTCTCTCATATTCTTCATAACTTTTCTTTCTCAGTTCTGTCATATCTTTCGTGATCCGTTCTTTCTCTCCCTCTATTTTGATCTCCATCTCCCTTCATCCCTTCTTCTGTCATTTTCTTGTCTTCTTATTTGTCCTTCATCATTTCTTTCTGCCACCATTTCTCCTCTTGATTATATCTGCTGCTTCTTTACTATGATATATCTCTATACATTCAACTTCCCTTCTAATATATTTTTCCTCCTCATCTCATCTTCTTCTTGTCTAAAATTCCTCCATCTCTTCTCCTGCTAATCATTGTCTCTATTTCTTTTTCTCTAGGCCCCTTGTACCTTACCTGTTTATTTCCCCCTTATCTTTTTCCATTACCCTCTTACTGAATATTATTCTCTCTCTTTTGTGCTTTCATCTATCTTCTCACCTCTCTTATTGTCTTTCTCTACTTGACCTCTTTCCTCCACCATATCCTTTCTACTTCAACCATGTCCAATTTCTCTTATCTCTATCATCTATCATCCACATCTTTCATCCCATCTTCCTAAGACACTTTTCTCTTGGAGGATACCATAACAACCAACACCTATCTGATCTTGTACTCTTCCATGCATATTTTCTCTGCTTTTGTTTTTTCACAAAAGTATCTTGACTTCCTGTTCTACTTATCAGACAAGTAGGACTGCTTTTACATTATAATTTACTCATACTTATGCATGTTTCTCATGAAACATGATTATCATCATATTTATCACACCTTTTTGTCATTTTATCTCAGCCTTCTATCCTATCTTCTCATCATGTGCACATTTATGATTTTTCCCCCTAGGGCATTTTATTTACACATCCATCTCCCATCATGTAATTTTTGTGCCCTATCATGCTGCACCTTTTTCATCCTTGTACTTGTCAGCGTATATAACTCACTTTGTGTCTTGTGCTGGGGCATCATTGTTTTCATCCATGTCCCTCTTGTGGGTGCGTACTTTTTCACACAATTCCTTGTAGACAATGGATTGCGCACATCTTTCGCATTTATTTGCACATATTTTGATGTTTTCCTATGACCCATTTATCATCACGGTTTACATCCATAATGAAGTGGTCTTTGCCCACTCACTGGTCTGTAGAACGTTGTCGTCTGTCTCCATTGAGACCGCAATTGAACTCTACTGATGTGATATTGAAGTCACCGCCATACATTTTGTTTTTTTTATTGCAATCCTTCTTCACTTGGGGCATCTTTTCTTTGGTCATGTCTTCGTCCATCCTCAAACACATATTTTATCTAACCCTTTTTGATTTTTGTCTCGCGGCTTGCTATCACAAACAACCCAACAAAAAGGGGCAAATGTATACACCTATTTTTGGATATAACACACTTCAATCATCTCGCATTCACGCTATTTCTACTCTCACATCTTTTTCTCTTAAATTACATGAAATATTATCCATTTGCTTAATTAATTATCAAACGGGCCCCATGTAGAGCCATTTGATAATTCAAATTTTTGATATTATTTCCATCTTTTATAAATTATTAATTCATGAGTATTGATATACACATCCGACACTCTTTTTCTAAATTCAAAAGGTAGAATCTATCATCCCACCTACCCAGTCCCACATGTCCCCCACTTAAGTCAAAATCAAGTTCCCACCTAAAAATCAATTCCCACCTAAAAATTCAATCTCTTCAAATTATTAAAATATGAACCCCACCCATGAAATCAATAATTCAAAAAAATATCCTCTCCAGCAACAAATCCAAAAAATCAATAGTTAAATTGAACACATGGTTTCACTATTACACCTAATCATGTCCCCACTCCACATCACACCTTTTTTTTTTTTTTTCACAGCATGAACCCTACCATCAAATCAACTCTTCATCATGTCCTCTTAATCAAAATTGCTTTTGTAAATTATGATTATTCGTTAATCCTCTATTTTAATCCAAATTAAAATTACAAATATGAGTCTTTTCCGCCTCAAAGGGGAGAAAGAAATTTAGGTGAATGCTGTGAGATTTTAGTCATTTTATAATATCATTATTATTCTATCTGGGTGATAACACGTGGGATTTCTATGACATTCTGCTCATGATTTGGGTTCATGTAATGAGATTCGTGTTGCACGCATCAGATCGGTAATTCTGTCTGCATATCGGTACCATCCAGGTTCATTTATTTATCAATTCATATGTCATTTGTTTTGGATGCTATTGCACTATTATTCTTATCGCACGTGGGTTGGCATCCACTGAGGAAGTTAACGCTTCTCGGATCTGATTTGTCAGGTATCCCCCACATTAAATTTCTAATCATTATTTTCCTAGTGTATGTGAGCTGCAGGTTTGTCGGGATCACACTGAGGACTCCGATATCAACTTTGCACCTGTAGCATCTATCGTCATCTCCAAGGTATTAAGCCCTTGTATATTCGACGTGGTTTTGTGTTTCTTGATTACTCGTACACTCATCTGAACAGGAAGCTGGAAATGCGGATCAACACCAAGTCTTCCACCGACTAACTCTAAAGCTGAATATGAATCCTGCAAATCCGTGACTATCCTCCAAAACCAACTAGTGCCTCTACAACACTGAATAGTAGCAATCTCATCTCATTCTACATGTGCATCATGTATCCAATCCTACAATGCCAACAACCATGGCTTCCTCCCACTAAACACGAAATACCTAGCATTGCCTCTAAGACCAAGCTCAAAAGCTAATATGTCAGTGAGAAATAAAACCAGATGAAACAGAATATAAAATTATTCCCTTCTTATCAAAGAATACTTGTACGTCACAGAAGTCTGGACTTCTTGTGAAGTAGGTGAATGAACTTCTTTTCATCCTGTGTACACAAAATATTTCGTTACTTACAACTATGTCTAACCATGAATTTTCATTGAGGATCTCATCCTTAAGACAAGATATCGCATTCCTTAAGATTCCACACAACTAGGAAATGAAATTCAAACAACACCAAGAAACCATGGTTTAAATTTGTGCACATAATCTAAACATAATATCAGTTACTCCAAACGAAAGAAATAAAACATGAACCATATAGAGATACCTGACTCAAAGTCTCAATGGACTAAACCGAGCCAACTCCGTCCTCTTTCTCATCTAAACATTGAAGTGATAAACAATGTTTCTACCTGTACACGCTGTACCAGAAACTAGATCCTCCAAAACAGGACACAGAACCATCTACCCTCTCTTGCTGCAAAAAACCCTATACATATAAGTTGCCACAAAGACCAACCACGGTCATCCCCTAACCAACCATGGTTAGCTGACCAATATCAGTTCCTCTGTGACTGACCTCGGTTCTCAGACTGATGTCAATGTTGCTGGAACGAACCCAACGCCACACAATTTGGCATAACACACCACACTAGGTGCCTACTTCAATCGAATCTAATAGTTGAGCTGAGCCAGTCATTTCAAGAAGCATCCAATCTCGTATAAAAAAAAATACGACAAATGCATGCAATAAATTACATCAAGATGAAATACATCACCTTACTGGCACCAAGACACTCAACTGCATCTTCAATTGAAGTACATGCTTCTCTGATGGAAGCCCCGTCTTCGCTTTGTGCTACTACCTCACTACCAAAGCCCGTGCATCTAACTGCACCAAATGATGCATAACTGCTCCTCTATTTCATTCTTAGATCTAGATCTGCAGTCCCAAACATGCATGTGTAAAAAATATTATATAAGCACTGCAATACCAAGATAAAAACATACCTCAATAACCAGATCTGTAATCTGACCAACATGCTTGTGCCTCCAAGAACTAGGGACACCTCAACAAACAAGATACATTCTATGCATATTTCCATTTCTTTAGATATGTGATTTTCTGTTTAAAACCAGGCTAGTTAGTAACCAACCACGATCACCCCTGTAACCGATCATGTTTACCTTGTAACCAACCACAGTCTCCCTGCCGACGCCAGTTGCCACTTAACCGACACTAGTCACAGTGTCATCCATCAACCTTACTCTTCCAGCTCCCACTTGAGAATAAATCTCTTCCTGTGATATTCTCATCAAGAAAAACAAACGCTTATCTGATACCAGTTGTTGGGATTTTAGGGGACTACAAAATAGTGCTAATGCTTTAATAATAAGCAAAATCATGCACACATGATCTAAATAATTTACCCACAAAATCTACAACACTGGAAGTATAAACTAGAATAATCCAAATCACACAAAATTACACACACATAATAAGCATGTACCGTGGTTCACCCAATGTGGGCTACGTCCACCAAAGATAGAGATATCATATACATATATAATATATATATAATAAGAGATTACAAATCAACTCTTCTGCATAAGAGTAAATGTATCTCTACAAGAGTATCTCCTCCTCCTAGATCTCCAACCAGATATGTCTAAGTACACTAAACTATGCCTCCATAACATAACTTGTGTCTTCTCCAAATCTCTTACCAGATCTGCCAGAGTGTACTACAACTGTGCCTCTCAAACATAACTAGATCTCACATACCTGAAGCTACCTTGCATCTGCCACTATGCAGCCAAACTCTCACTGTATTGTGAATCTGTAAACAAGACCTCTATAATATCTAGATCTACATGGATCAACAATACAATATGATCTCATGGATCTATAATACAAGACTAGATCTGCATAGATCTATAATACAAGATCTCACCAATATGTGGATCTACAAGAAGAAACCCTAAGTGCTTTGCATAAAATGCAAGCCATTACATGAGACTATAAATATACAAAGGAAATATAGTATCCTTCTATTTCCTTCTGTCCAGCTCCTCTCCATGGAGTCTTTGTCTTCATGTAACCTGTTCCTTTTTCCTCTTCTTCTTATTCATCTTCATCTTCTCAATCTCAGAGAAATCAAGGATCTAATCTGATCCTTCTTTTTTTCATTCACACTCTTCTAAACCCTAGCTTTCATGCTTATAAAGGTGCATATAAACTTAGGGCATTTTAGCCATGTAATTACATCAAATAAATCTACTTTAATGCTAAAGATAGATTTAATTCCCGAGATTCAATTAAAACATCTTTGCACAAGTAACTGGTGTCGGTTAGCCTTAACCGTGGCCGGTTCCCACTTGCTTTGACCGATGTTTGTCCTGTCAAAATGATGACGGGGTTGCGGTTCCCACTTGCTCTGACCGATGTTAGTCCTATTTGACCAATGAGTGGTTGCTGCATTTTCAACAAGTTTCCATTGCATGCTCCAATGAAGCTATTTAGATCCACAACCTAACACTTATAATAGATAATGTGGTTCTCTATGAATTGACTACAACCCAAGAAAAAACACAAAACTATCTATGACTTCATAATGACACAGACAAAAGTAATAGAACTTCCAAAAGAATATTGTGCCCTATATCTGGAACTCATGTTTAATAGAATTCTCATTAATGATTTATCAAGCACATTGGATATGAATTTTCAACTACTATATTACAAAGGATGTATCCCTTTTTTCGGTTGATATGATGATTCAACCTAATACACAATTCTTACAAAAGTCAACAAATTATAACATAGCTGATATTATCACCTGCTCAACAAAGTTAAGGTAATACTCATTTCCTTAGATGTATTATCCATATATTAACCAAACTTCAACCTTATTTGCCGAGTAATATTCTAAAGTTGAAAAATTTAAGGTACGAATATGTTTACCTTAATTGTTACGAAGACTACTCAAGCCCAAGTATTTCACAATTTAATGTTTTGAGAACATTAGGGTAACTAACTTCTACCTTGATCAAAACTAAGACCACCATATAACCACAACAACCTTGGTCAAATGGAGTTTAAGCAGTAACACATGTTTCGAATCAAAGATCCAAAGAGTACCAACAATTCTCCTTATTCATTACCTAGATGTGGTCAATGGCTTATACCAAAAATAATTCCCGTTACATTTTTATTATAGGAACTGTTATTTTCTATCAAGATCCATTCGAAGGGCCAACAAGGATATATCAAAGGGGGGGTAACCGAAAATGTTTTCCAATATATGAATATCAAGCCAAACACATATGATCAGAATACCCTTGACACGAAACCACCCAAATGGGTATTTAATAAATCATTTCTCTAACAACCCCATATAAAATTTTCTTAACTGAAAAAGCCAAGAGATACCCATTTATTATATCCAGCTACAATGCATACAGATAAGTGACAAGGTCATAATATTTAGTACTTCAAGCTTATGGTTTAACCCAGGTATTAACACAATATTCCACATACTAAGAATATAACATAAATCCTCAAGAGGGATGCAACGAACCAACCCAAAAATTAAAACACAAACATTTCCAATAATGACAGTAAGCTATCAAACACGTGCTCACACGCATTCACTACTTTACAAAGCAACATTATCAGTGCGATCCTACTCAAACGTCAAACGAAGCCCCATTTACGAATATTGTAGAGATGATTTACACATATACTTTATGAAGTAATCTATAAAGGGAGAAAGGAGACGATCCATGCAAATCACCATTTTAGAAAATAAACAAAATAATTCGTTTCATGATATTGTTAAAGATGGAATAAAATCAAATGGGTAGTGTTTATCATTCCTGATAAGCTTCCGAAATTACAGAGAGGTTGACCAGGCTCATGTAACAACAACATATGGAAAAAATTACTTTGTTTTAGCTTACTGGATGCCCAAACTCCATTCATGGCCATGTTTTGGCATAGGCATGGAGAGAATGCGGAAGCAACCATGGAAGATGGCTTTGCACCTGCTAATCGCACTTGCTTGGATGGTTCACACCTCTTCAACAAACCAAACAACAAATCTCCCCCCAAAGAAGCTCATCGGGCCAGACATGGCATATCCAATCACCAAAATGCCAAGATAGGTATGAAATAAAATAATTAAAAAAACAATGTCGGTGGCTAGCAACCAAATGGGCGTTCATCTTGACAACCCATACCAAACACGTTTTCCACTAATGACAAGTAGGTCATAAATAAAACAATAAATGTAGATTATGTAGCCATTAGAGGGGATTAAATGATGAGGTGCCTTCAAAAGTTGGCAACGTGGGTGGATGCCTCCATTAAATTCACCATTGAATTAGCTAAATAGAAAAATATCCGTGGAGGCTAGCTATTGCCAAGATGGAAGCTAGTGGATGGGGTGATAAATTCAATCCTTAATTTTAGTAGTCCCTTCTAAAAATTTGGTGCCACCAACAACAAAATGAACTCCTCCTTCCCACGTAAGTCGAGGTTAGGCCTACGGGGAGAGATTGACAATAAAATAAACTTATCTTAAAATAAAATAATATTAGGTACCTTTTAAAATATGCCTGGAAACCTAAAAGGAAATTGAATAATCCTTCGGAGTCTTAAAAAATAACATCATAAGAAACCACTTAATCGAGAACATAAGAGGCCCTAAAAGAATATTCTAAAAGATTCTACGAAGACCCACAACAACAAAAAGCATTAACTATGGCACTATAAGGTACGAAGGGAATAATTTTTGGTGTGCTAAGGTCTTAAACCTCATTTTAGGTCAATCAAGTCATGTCTTATTGTTTTTTCTTGTTATATCCTTTTATCCTATCTTTTCAAACCTATTTTCCCACCGAAACCTAATATTTTGAAATTTTGAATTCTTGGTTTGTCTAATAGGTGTTTTCCCTTAGTCTTCTCTACTTACTTAATCTTGATTCTTTATGGAAATAAAATGGAAACTTAGTGGCACATTGTGGATAGAATACCACCTTATTGACCTTCTAAATACTTGTACAACCCATCTTGGTAACCAACTCGGGTTGAGAAACCTAAGATATGTTTTTTGTTCTCTAACTAAATTTGAACAAGAATGTAGAGAGGATGGGGGGATTTTTATTTTGAAGAAAAAGAGTTTGTAACAAAGTGGGAAATGAAAAATAATTTTTTTCAAGATTTTTATGCAAGGTTATAATAATAGATAGAATAATAATAGATTCATGTTGTTCATGATTCACTAATCCTATCTTAACAATGGAATTAAGTTTTCTCATAGTTCCAAGTTTTAAAAACACTCATCTCGACCAGTTAATTTACCTAACTCTGTATTTATTTCATAAACCATTAATATAGTAAATGGAATCAAATTAACATCCTTAATATTGTTATGGGTATGTATATGTGTGTATTATGTTTAGGAATGGAACATACATTCATTTAGAATCCTCTAAAACTCTAGTTTTCAGATGAAACCTTGTTATGAATCTATGTTCTTCCATATGGATTGGTCCCAAAATTGTATTATCAAAATTTTTGGTGTTCCCCTGTAGAAAGGGAATTAATGTGATGATAATGGTTTATAAAAATTTTGTAGATAGGGAAAAAGAAACTAAGGTTATTTTATGTGTGTAAAAGTCTCCTTACAGTATATCTCTACCATCCTGTACAGTCATGTGCAAGACCCTATTTGGGTTGAATTAAGTGAAATCACTATTGCATAGGAGTATATGAGTAGACCATAATTTAAGTCACTATATTAGTGTGAAGAGTGGAATGAGATCAATATAACCTTGTTCCTAGAAGGAAAAATTCAAATAGGAAGAAACTCATACTTTTTACCAAGACTATCACACTCTGATTTCAATTTTCTCATAACTCCTATTTGAATCCAATCCACTGGTTGATGAGAGGAAGGTGAATCATAGGTTTCCTCATATAAATACAAGTTAAAGGTATGTGAAGAATCCTCATGAAGGATGGGATTAGTTAAAACCATTTAGAAACTCCCATTTCATAGTTAAGGATCTAAGGTATGATAGAACTTGTGATGATCTTCTTTCCTGCAATCCTGATCATGATTGAAGTTTGAATTTTGATCAACATTAAGTAAGATTCAAGTGAAGGATTATTGAAGACTGAAAGAATAAGCCTTGAAATATTGAAATTTTTTATAATAACCGAGTCTTAGAAACCTATTATCAAGGTTTCTAATGAAGAATAATACCCTGTAATCCCTAATTTTATCATCAAATTGTTCCAAATTGGCTCGTTGGTTGAATCAATTAACTAATTGGTAGATGTATTAAAGTAATTAGGGATAATTAAGCTTAAAATTACACCTTATATAGTCATAATCATGTGAACAAGGTTAAAATTTGCACAAGGGTCAGTGAATGGAAATGGAGGGTCAAAAGTGGTCACATTTTTCCTTAAATAAATGAAACTTGAACTTCATCTAATAATTTGGCATGCATATTCTCAAATTTTGAAAAAGAGATAAGAATAAGTACCATAGAGCTTGGAATCTAGTTTCTAAACTATTTTTAAATGGTGGAGATTAAGAGGGTCAAATGTGGTGCGCACACAAATTATGACTATTTTTTTTCTCAACAAGATAAGAACAAATTGAGTGTGCGCCCCCCCATATTTTGAGTTCTATAAATTATTTTTTAAATCCCTTTAGTAGAAATTTAGTTAATACCATGTACGAGGTTCCACTAATTTTTCATAATTTTTGAATGAATATATAATTTTTTATTAATTTTCAAAGTGCACACATCCCAAAAATGAAATATTTGTGTGTACACCCTCGTAACTTTGAGAAAAAAACTAATTTTTTATTCTTGTTTTTTAATGTGTTTATAATGGAGTTTAGAAGAGGATTTTTTTTTTAAAATTTGGATTTAAAAATCATAAATTGTGCACCAAAACGTATGCAAAGGTTTTGTCAAGAAAAGAAGACTCTAGTAAAAGAAATTATGGATGAAAGCCTTAAACTAATCGGATTTTAGAAAGAAGTATATTGTCACCAATGTAAAATCGATCTTGACATAATAGTATTTTTTTTGGAATATTATGTTATAATACATGAGATATCAGGGTGTACACGTGAGATTTTAATGGTTTTATGTAAAACACGGATTTATTCATGGATTATAGAGTCCAAACCTTAGGTTTGGATGTCCAAGGAAAATCCAAGCCTATGGATTGGGAATTTCAAACCCACAGAAAATGAAATGCACTCGCGTTATAACGTGAGTGCACTATAATGCGAGCATGTTATAATGCACTCGAGTTCATGTTTGTTATGTGGTATATGTGCTTATGGGAGGGATATATTTACTAAAATAAATGGTTTTAGTATAAGTTTTTCTTTTATTAATCTTTATACTTTATTATTTCTTATAGAAATGATAGAGTATAAAGATTAATAAAAGAAAAACTTATACTTTAAATTTATTTTAGTAAATATAAAAAATTAGGGTCACTCTGCACCTTATGGAACTAGTCTCACAGCTCCATCTGTCATAGTTTAGAAGATAGTTTTACATTCCAATTTGGTTAGTACATAGGTATTTTTAGGTTTTCAACATTCAACTTAAAGCTTTAGGGTTTAAATTATACAATAAATATCTCTTTTTTGAAATAATATAATCATTGTTTAGGTTTTTGAATTTACTAACTTTTGTAGATTGGTTTATGGACTGACAATTGTAGGAGTTTTAATATGTGTATCAAGAGTATTAGAATTTACAAACCTTGCAACTACCCAAACTCTCAACCTGTAATTATTAACAATTGGTCAAAGATATTGGCATAGGACTCACGATAATTCTCCACCATTCGGCAAGCTGTGTAGCAATCAGCAACATGGAGTTGAATCTCTAATTTGGTCTTATAATATGGTAGAATCATATCATAGAACTGAGTACCAACTTTACAAGCTTATGGGAATGCATATTTAAACAGCTTAATGAGCCGAATCAATGAGCTGCCCACCACGTAACTTAGGCCCAACGACATTGAGCTACACCTACCTCAATATCCACTCTCAACCTGTATTAAAACGAAATTATGGTGGAACTCATCGTGGTTTTTATGCCAATTTGTCCACAATGTCATCAGGGATGATTGGATACAATAATTGATGAGTTCAGTGTGACTTTATTGGAAGATCAACTTCCTCCGGAGGCCTTAATTAAAGCTACACAACTTGCCATTTTGGTGCTAACATATAAACAATTTTTGCGTGAGTTCAAGAAATATACTTAATGGGTGCAATGTCACTTCCTCTTAAAGGTGATTTTATACCCAGCTAATCTTGGAATTGTAAGCAGGAAATTCCCTCTCCAGAAGATTTAAGAAAGGTTTTCTCATTTACAATAAGGAAAATTAAAAAAGCTCAACAACAATTTTTCTGAGGTGTAGGGAAAGAAAGGTTTTCTCATTCAAGAAACACTCTAATGGGGAAGAAACACTGAAATTTGACTTCTTCAGATGATTTTGGGATCTCCGTAAGGAGTTAGGAGGAAAAAAATAGGAATTGGAAATATATGTGAATCATATACATGTTGGTAACATCTATTTTTCTCTAAGACTTGAAGGTTTTATGAATAATTTCAAAATAGTGTAGTTGCCCCTTTCGGTTCCAAACAAAAATGGCCCTAAATTTTGAAGCTCTAGAGAGATGATCACGACATTGTCATAGGTGAATTTTTATAAACATTGATAAGTACCTCTGGGTCAATGCATGGTGTTGAGTCCCACTTTTTGTCCCGAAAACATGAGTGGGGAGTGTGTTTAGGTGGTAAACATGGGTAGTTCACGTGAACACCCCCCTTCACGCAAACGTGGTTTATGTGAACTAACACGTCGGCTATCTTTTTACCACATATGGCTTTGAATATGGTTCATGTGAAAGGTGTGTTTGCGTAAAATTCCTTCACATGAATGACGCTCACACAAACACACTTGTTTATATATTGGAGGCACGGTAGAGGAATTCACTTTTCCTCCGCCTCGCCTGCTTCATGCGAAGTTTAAAGGAGATCAGATCCCACCAAGTAGTGTTGAACGATCCCAGCGAGGAGACTATCATGGCCATTGACGAGCCCAAAATAACTTACTAGACCGAGCCCACAAGCGCCCACCGTGCCCAATGAGCCCACTAGCGTGGCCACTGAGGAGTGAGGAGGCCATTGACAAGCATCGGGTATGAATTAAATTGGTTTTTGGTGAAAATGGAGGATCCCTTGATTTGGGCATAAAATAAATGAAACCCTAGCTCCTTTTTTGCAAAACCCTAGTAAATTCGAGACGTTTTTTTGTGTAATTATTTTTAACAGAGCTATGTTCGTGTTTTTTCTTTGATATACTTCTACATTGAAACCCTAGCTCTTTTTTTGTAAAACCCCATTTTAAATTTCTTCTATCATGACCAGGATTCACAAATTTCGGTGTTCAGTGTCAATGCATGGTAATAATGGTATTGTGAAAACTGTAATGATATATTAAATTTAAAATATACCAAGAAAAATAATATCCTCCTCATGCATTTTCTTTCTTTGGTATGCTCTTGTTTACATAGTAGGGATTGCTCCTCTATCCTGATCAAGCATTTATCTTACTTCTATATTACTTCTCGACCATACCTTTAGCCTTAAATATTTGAATTATACTATCATTCTCCTCATTTACTTTCTTCTCTTCCTCCTCTAGAGTAACCTATAGAACTGCCATATATGCCTACATATTTTCCATCTTTTCTACATGTTTTTCCAAAATGACATTGGATGCTTTAATATTCCTTAGCTTCATCTATAACTATTTGATTTCCTCATTATTTTCCTAACCTCTTTCACCAATCCTTTACACACCTCGAGTTGGATATGACATGATTTTTCAATGATACTCACTATTCAAGCTAAAAGTCTCCCTCCACATCAAAAGAATTTTTGAAAATAGTGTTCATACCCCTATTCTAATTTCCCTTTCCCAATGCGAATCCATCCACCATATAAATATTAAAAGGAATGATAACCATATCATACCAATCCAAGAACAAAGATGGTAATCAAACACCATGATCAATAAGATGAAAGTAATTTTCCAAAATAACTTTACATAAACCTAACATGTCTCCATGATTTTTTCCTCTCACGATGATGTGGGTGTCTATATGGTGCAACCTTAGTATGCTTAACCTTATCAATATTTTCCTCTACTTTCTTTTCCTCTTCGAACTTGTTTGTTATTTCTTTTTTCTCTTGAGTAGAGAAATTATTTTTTACTTTTTCATCATCCTCTCCTTCTAATTCATCCTTATTCCCTTCTTCACCCTCTTCAAATTCATCTTCATGATCCAATTTTACATTACTTTTTTTCCTGCTAAGTGTGATATCTTGCAATGTAATTTTCTTTCTCTTGTAGCATAATTTCATGAATTTCTTTTGCACATTAATATTAATTGTTCCCAATGTCTCTAACCAAGGATATTTGAGAACAATATCCATACCATCCATATCTAAAGCATAAAAAATTTGAATGTAAAACATATTTATCCATACAAAGCTTTAAATCTTCAAAAACTTGAATTTTCTTACCATCCATTTGAGATTCCTTGATATGCTTTGTTTGCACATGTAGATCATGAGCTACATCCATATTTATGAAGTTATATTTGTTGCTAGGGTTTATGGAAACAATTACCTTTTTTCTTTGAATGCACCCTTCAAACTGAAATATTGAAGCTTCCTTCCTTGGAGATTCACTATCTTGTGTAGCAGCTTCATCATCAACATTTTATTATTATTATTCTTCTTCTAATTCTTCTTCTGATGTTGCTTCTGCTTCCGCTTCTTCTTCTTCTTCTTCTTCTTCTTCCCATCTGTCCATGAAAACTTGTTCCAATTCCTCCAAAGACTAATTAGAATTTTCTTTTTCTAACTCAGAAAACTAAATATGTGCAAGGCCACTAATCCACAACTTGAAGAAACAAATATCTAATGGTTGAGAGAATTTATCCCTATTTTTTTTCCACCATTCTCTAGCATCAATCATACCATCTCCAAAAAAAAAGTTACCATCCCCATGATCCACCAAACTAGGGTTTTAGGAATAGACACTTTTGATCAAAACTTATTCTAACCCTTTGGGATAAATTTCAGCCAAAAATCAGAAATCATAGAAAAAAAAACCCCAATTTAATTTTTAGAGGTTTCTGAAAATGTAAGAAATTCAAGAAAATTCGTCAAATTGCAGCTTGTGGAGAAAAATAGTGAAAAAAAAAATTGCAATAAATTTGACAAAATAGATCCAAACTTTCTGAAATTTTTACCATAGATTTCAGAAGGGAATTTAAACTACTGGAAAAAATTTAGAAAATTAATTTCAAAAATTATAGCCTATGAAGCAAATTTTGGAGAAACTCTAAAAATTCAATAACTTCCACAAAACACGTCAAAAATTTCTAAAATTTGGACTGTAACTTTATGAAACCCTTTCATAATTGTGGTAAAAAAAAGAAAAAATATTTACAATCTTTTCCAAAATATAGCCAAATCACTAAAATTAGGGTTTGAACCCAATTTGTTTTTTCCAAAATCGATGCTCTGATACCACTTGATAATAACTTTGCATAAAATAAATGAATAATTTGTAGAAGATAATGCAACACAAGAGATATGGGGGGACAAGATGTCCAAGTATTCAATATATGCAGAATAATTCCCTTAGGGTAGGGCAACACCATACAATGCTCCTTAAGGAAGGAGTAACTCCACAATCTCCCAAGATGGGAATCCACTTCGAGGGGGAAACCTCCAATATACCTATACCAAGTAGAAGAATCAACTAATACATACCTCACCTCCTCATAATGATACTCACATCCCTTAAATAGGATGGGTAATACCTAATCCCAATGTAGGTCGACTCATTACCCAATATAACTAATTCCTATGTGAGCCCATATAGCTAACTAAGGGGATGTGTGCCACATGTTGGCATCTCTATCAACCCATATACATTATAATATTATATCCCATGTGAACCCATACATATAACTAAGTGGATGTGTGCCACATATCAGCATCTCCATCAACCCATATATATTATGTTATCATATCCCAAGGTACATAACACTTTGTAAACAAATGAGCAGCAATATCATATATTATTATGGAACTCAATGCAATACAATGAGAATGAGCCTTGCTTAAATAGGCAAGGAATAACAATCTAAGAACCAGTCAAGGTCGTAGATCAAGCCATAAATTAAGGAAATAACTAGTCAAGACCATAGATTTAGGAGAGAACTAGACATCAAGGATCTAGTCAATACCATAGATCAAAGAAATAACTAGTCAATATCATAGATCAAGGAAAGAACTATACTTAACAACTAGATAATATCTCCTAATATCTAAATAAGATAAAAGAAATATCCACACACATAAGTGGGTGAGGAGAAATACAATAAAGGTAAATAAAGTACCTAGGTGAACATGAGCTAAGGTAAATACCTACTCTAACACCCCCCTCAAGTGAAGCTAGGGGCCAAAATAGAAGTGGCATGTCAACAATATGAGTCCTTACAACTAGGTCTGATGAGGTATTTATGTACAATACCTGGGAAAAAGGGACACCGTAAGGTACCTAAAACCAGTAACAACAAAGTAAAGAGAGTAAAAACCCACTCCAAGGCATCCCAAGAAGCTCGGCTAAAAAAAATCATACAATGCTGAAGAAGTTTGGTGTGCACTATGGTCTGAATCCACTACTCGATCACAAAACTCAAAAACAACTGACACTGGGCTTCACCAAAATAGCTCCATACAAGGATACTGTCAACAGAGTGATGTCGAAAGTGCAAAAAACACCAAACATAATTTGATCAACTGCTGCAAATAGGTGTGTCATGATCCAAGAACAATAACTAAGAAACAAGGAAATGACACAAAATACAAGAGTGTCACGATCCAAGACAAGCCAAGATAACAAGGCAAGGACACAAAACCCGAAGAAGCAAGATCAACACCACACCCTCCCATACTGCTGAATGGGTGGAGGGATGCTACAAATTTGTATGAGTTGTTTAAGAAAATACTTGAACACTAACAAACTAAAAGTGGACTGCACCAGAATAGATCCCCCAAGATATACTGTCAACATGCCAAAAGTGTCAAAAATACAGATACAAAATCTCTCAACAAACAAGAGAGATACACTACACCTACTAAAGAAAAATGCTCTAAACAAGAAGCATCAGAATGCAGAAGGTATAGAAAGTGGAGCAAGAGGTTGAATGGTGGAGGAGCCACGCTTGTAGAGTCCTCTCAATGAATTGCCTATGTCACTGCCACAAGTGATCAGATATCCACCCCAAATCAACACGGATGGATGAAGAAGATACCTGCATATGACTTGGTGTAAAATGCACAATGGGTGAATGCAAAGGAATATAAAAATGTGTGTCAGGTTGATCATGTCTGACAGCTAAAATATTCAGTTTCTCAATCCTGAGTGAAGGTGCAGAAGTCATGTGTTTCTCATGATCCTCAGAAAGAGGTGAGCGAACAAAAATAGGAGCTCTTTTAATATGTGATCCCAATGAAGTATTTTCTCGAAAACCAATGTCATGGTGAAAATTACACTTAACATGTGGAAGAGGGGAAACAATACCTTGTGAGTGTCTTCCAATACCTCTGCCAGTGAAACCCATAAAACGGAGCATGAAAGAACTAAAGGAAGTGGTACGCTTCTCAAAAAGGCCATGCAGTTGAGCAGAAATAGGATACACAACATGTGGTACTGTAATAGGCACAGATGTGGAAGAGCATATAGTAACAAGCGTCACATGTTTAGAAGCATCAAGAGTAGGAACAGGCTCAAAGAATAATAGATCAATATCAGTGGGTATAGGAGCAATAGCTGCAAGTGGACTAGGAGCATGGATTTGACTGTCCACAATATCATGGTGATGTTGTAGGCTAGCAAGTTGTTGCTGCAGGGAGTGGATTATTGTATCCTTATCATGAATGAGTGATTGTAGAAGAGAATTTCACTTCTTGAGTGATCTATTTTCTTCCACAAATTTTACAATATCTTCTTGAACTCCACATACTTCATAGAAAAGCATATCATTTTCAGAATCCATGATAGAGAAGAATGTAACTCCCAAAATTTTAGGACATTGGGCTCAACCAAAATTACGTCCACAATTGATTACAGCTCTCCTCCATATTTGACGGCAAGTCGTGCAGCTCTGATACCATAAAAGGAACGATAACCAGATCATATCAAGCCAAGAACATAGATACTAATAAAACACCACGATCAATAAGATGAAAGTAATTCACCAAAATAACTTTACATAAACCTTTGCAAACAAATGAGCAGCAATATCATATATTATTATGGAACTCAATGCAATATAATGAGAATGGACCTTGCTTAAATAGGCAAGGAATAACAATCTAAGAACCAGTCAAGGTTGTAGATCAAGCCATAAATCAAAGAAATAACTAGTCATCAAAGAACTAGTCAAGACCATAGATTTAGGAGAGAACTAGACATCTAGGATCTAGTAAATACCATAGATCAAGGAAAGAACTAGTCAATACCATATATCAAGGAAATAACTATACCTAACAACTAGATAATAACTCCTAATATCTAAATAAGATAAAAGAAATATCCACACACATAAGTGGGTGAGGATAAATACAATAAAGGTAAATAAAGTACCTAGGTGAACATGAGCTAAGGTAAATACCTACTCTAACAAATATTTTAAAACATAACCATCACTTATTCAATTTATTTCCTTCCCACACCCATGAAATCATTACTTTGTTTCGTAGCTTGATATTTAGCCTTCTTATCATCTAAGACATGATCTAGTTCATAATAATCATCAATTACCTCTCTATGAAAGGAATTCATTCTTTGGTAACCTACTTTTGGTATAAGGTATGTCACCACATGAAGTATGAAACATCTTTAGATGGTTGTACATATATCATACTTTCTAATCTCCTTTCCATCAATTTCTCGTTGTGTGGAACCATGTAATTTATTTATATTCATAAATTTCCTACTTAAACATAATTTATGTTTTCTTTGGGTCAGTAATAATATGTCCACTAAATCTACAATTATTGAAAACCTATAATATGACCGATTATATTAATTAGTACTACTTAATATGCTCTTAGAATGTCCAAAATATTAATAGGGTTTTTCCGCTTTGACATGTTTGTCTAAAAATACATTTATTTCTTTAAAAAAGTCATGTTAAGATATTTAATCATGGCATCCTAGTTTTGAATTTTTCATGGGCTTGCATGGTATAATTAAAAATATTCATATATACGTAAGGATATTTTCATCACCTCTTTCCTTGGAGATCACTACTACAAAATATTATACATATCCTAAATATTCCAAGAGAAATATAAGATTATCCCATGAGTTAATTCATATTTTATGTAAAATGAATAATGAATTTACATGTTTTCTTATGCCTTGAGCTAAGACAAATAGCGATTTAGTTTCATTTATTTGAAAATTAAAAGATTCGTTAAGGATATATGGTCAAATAGAGAATAAATAATTTACTCACATTGTAATCAAGCAAGTATTCTTCTAATATGTATTCCATATTTTTGAATATGTTTGGAATCTAATGATAGTCAAAGATTATTATAGATACCATCTCCCTTATGTTTTGACTTGTCTCTAGTGTTCAACCAAAGGAGAAGATATTCTAGTTTCCGCACATAAAATATATTTAATATCGAATAAGTAAGAATTGCAGATTATCAGGAATGTCAAGGAGATTAATGAATATTAAAAATTTTAGAGCATAGTGACATGTGTAGAACTTGTCCTTCCACAAACCTTATCCTCACTATCAAACATGACGTAAGTAGATTGTATTACCCGATTATTTTATGGAGCATTTTTAATGGATTTAAAAGAATGATACTTTCTAAAAATCTCTTCTTGATAAAAATAATACAAATCAACTAATTATTTTACCCACTATGCATTTTCCTTTCAATATTACTTGTTCTACACTTAACTAGCATTCCTTTTATTTTAGTATAGAAATAATTTATTATTTATTAAATTATATTTGAATAGTACCTAGTTTTTTATTTATTTTAAATCTTAAGGTTTAAAATAGTTGAAAGAGATTCCCATGTAATGGCACATTTATATTGATTGCATATATCAATATTAAGCCACAAGTTTGTAGAGAATATAATAATTTCATTAAACAATCCAAAAAATTTCAATGAAAAAAGTTATATAACAAATATCAGATAGTCACCTCAAAATGGATATCTATAAATGATTTTACTATAAATACACCTCTATATCTATTAGTGGTTATTATAATCAATATCTATTTTTATGCAGTAGGTTTTTAATCATTGTTTTTAGTTAATCTAGGATAGAGATGCCATTTTTGAACATATTTGATTTTTTCAATCTCATAATCTGCTTGTCACACTCTAGTTTCTTTCTTTTAATCCCCTTTCTAGGACATTTTTAGCAAGCCTTTCTTGGTGAGGTTGCCTCATCTTCCACTCCTATTTTGGATTTAAGATTACTTTATCTCCATTAGAAATTCTATATGCAACGTTCTTGGCATTTATCCTAAAACTAATTCAATAGAACACACAAACTATGCCTGCATTTCGGTGAATATAGACACTTCAAAGGATCTATCAGCTCATATATAACTCAAGGTTGTAAAAATAATTTTGACTCGGGCTATTGATTACAAAGGGCTGTCTTTTCATCTATAGAATAATGGTGCTGTGAAAACTGTAATTTAGTCTTTAGCTCCATTTAAGGTTGAATTTCAGTGACACTTTTGAAAGATCAATTTAAATCACCCCTATATAAGCCTCAAACTATGGTTCTGCCACCAAAATCTACATGATTTGATGTTGTCTGCCACAACTGTCTGTTTGTTGTCGGTAGTGTCTTGTAGGTGTTAGCTAGTCATCACATTTCTTGTTTTTCCATTTTAGTATGTTCTCTTGTATTATATGCTTCATATTGGAAATGCATCCCCCTATCCCACACCAGAAAATTGGTGGAATCTAGAAATTTTATCAACACATAGTTACCTTTGAAAGTGGATTTAAATGTAATCTAGGAACTTATAGTTTTCTTAAGATAGAATATAGGATATATATCTTGTTCATTCTTTAGAAATATTTTGTTATCTATTTTGTTGACTAATCCTATTGATTATTTGGGAAAATATGCAAAGTCTTATGTATGCAGGCCATAAAGGAAAGATAATGCTAGTATTGAGAAAAGTGGAATTGATCATGAATGGTATATCTAAACTCAAATATGATTTCATATTCATATTCCTCTCAAAAAATTATGCAAGTTCAAAAAAAGAATCATCTCAATCCAAGATCGTATGCAAAAGTTATAGTTGTTTTAAGTTCGCTCCAGAACTCGCAGGCTTAGTTCTGGAACTCGCAGAGTTACTTTCGAAACTCGTAGGCTTAGTTATGGAACTAAGCAGATTTTGACAGTTTTTGAGGAATTGTGAAAGATCAGAGAATCCAATGGAAAATATGAGAGTTGTTTTTGTTCATAGAAATGTGATTAATAAAAACATCATTCATATTTACTACAGGTATTACAAATAAAGAGAGATCTAACTTTTAGTGAGTTGCAGTCCAAGGAAAAGTGTATCAGGAAAAAAAGTTCCATAAACATCAGAAAAAGAGAGGTTTTTGTTCATAGAAATGTGTTTAACAAAAACTAATTCTGATTTGCTACAACAAAGAAATAACTTTTAGTGAAGTCTGAGGAAAAGTGTATCAGATAAGCACTAAAAGTTCCATAAACAGAAACAGAAAATTCAAATGGAAAATATGAGAGAGGTTTTTGTTCATAGAAATGTTTTTAACAAAAACCTCATTCATATTTTCTACAAGTTTTACCAATGAAGAGAGATCTAACTTTTAGTGAGTTGCAGTCCGAGGAAAAGTGTATCAGACGAGCGCTAAAAGTTCCATAAACAGAAACAGAAAAAGTCAAACATAAAATATGAGAGAGGTTTTTGTTCATAGCAATGTGTTTAACAAAAACCTCATTCAGATTTGCAACATGTTTTACCAATGAAGATAAATCTAACTTTTAGTGAACTGCAGTCCGAGGAAAAAGTGTATTAGACAAGCGTCAAAAGTTCCACAGTCAAAAACAACAAAGTCAAATGGAAAATCCAAGAAAGGTATTTGGTCAAAATCATATTTTGAGGAAAATCCTCTTCCAATAATGTAGAGGAATAAAATCATTATGATTCTTGTTACCGAAAAGCAAGGAGAAGATTTGGGAGCAAATCTTCCTAAAATAAGTGAGATAAGACTTTGACTCCAATAATATATCTCTCTCCATATTTTGTGGAGATGGAGATCTTAGTTGTTAGGATTGGAATAAAGATAAGATTAGATTATATTTCCTAAAATAAGGAGTTAGTTGGATGCATGAATTATAAATGCAACCTTCCACACTGAGATATGTAATGCTTTTCTCCCAAGAAATAAAGATATGTTCTTTCCTCTCAAATATTATGTAGTTTTAAGATCTCAGAAGTATGATTTAAATCCTCTTCCAAGGAATGAGTTGACCACTCATTCCAAGGAAGATGGATCTTTGTATTTATGTTTATGTTTATTCATTTTTTATTTTATCATTTTGTTATATTGTTTTTAACTTTGTATTGTGAAAATTCAGTCTGTTGTGAACCTTCAAGTGTTTTTTAATTTGTTTATTTCCAATTCAACAATTTCAATTCATGTAAAGTGTGTTTTATTTAAGTGTGATTTTCTTTATGCAAGTGTGTTTATTTCTGCAAGTGTGCATTTAAATTTTTGCATTTGATTTCAATTTATGCAAGTTTGGTTTGTGTTTAAAGGAGTTTCTTTCCAAGATCTTCTTCTCTTAATGCATACAGCCTTCAAACACCAACCTAGATTGACATTATTAATGGAAAGGATTGACGACCCTCATCATTTTGGCATGCAAGGACACGTGTTATTAGGAGATTCAGAGTTCTCTAAAAGAATATTCTATTCTACTAAATTCTGTGATAGTAGTGATTAGAATACCTTTTAGAAAATTCTGTGACAAGAAGCATTTGGTAAGTAGTTTCTTTAGACTTTTATTTCCTACAAGTAGATTAAAATTTCATTTCTGCAATTAGGAATATTAGATTGTAAATATTTATCTCCCCACAAACTAACTCTGTGTATAAGAAAATGACTGTGATGTTTGATCAAGAAGGTATAATGGTATGAACAAAGAATTTAGATCTGGAAATGGTAGAATATGATATTGAATCTGGAAGTAGATCTAGTTGATGAAATATCATATGCCATTCTTGATAACCACCACCATTTCCCCTTGTATCAACTAACAGCTCAGTGATCTTATTACACATAACCTTAGTAAAAAATTGGCTTATCCAGTTTGTAATAATGAAGTGGTAGCATTTCTAGTTAACTCCATCCATATTCAGGGATTTCATTAGAGCCAAAATAAAAAATCACTCATAATAAATCCACCCATCCAAATTAGTTTTCATCCCATAATAAAATTCAATCCCTGAACCATATCCATTAGAAAAATTTGTTTTCATGTCTTTCAATTTCTTCATTTTTGTATATGCTTGTATAATGTTAAGAAGCAATTATGGTGAATATCAAGGAAATAAATTTTTTGTATACTAACATCTGAGGACTAGATCTATAGGAATTTCTAGAGTTGTTCTTGATACCAGCATGCAGATTTTGGAGCACCAACAGTATCAACCAAGGAGCATGCAGATTTTGAAGGGACACATGGATACCTTCACTCTCTCTTTTAACAACTATCCATCTCCTGAGATCACTAGTTTGGGCTTTGAAGATTACTATGGTGATTCTGATAATGCACAATTCAAGATGGGCTTTGAAGACCTAGAAATTGTCTACACAATTTTTGGAAATCTTCTTGGAGTTACCAAGTATGCAAAAAGGTTTTTATGAGATCTCAGAAATTGCTTCCTATTTTACACAAGTTGTACTTTGATGAATATAGTCTGATGATGGATCAAATTTTTCTCTAATCCTTCTCATGCTATCATTTCAGCAAAAAAGAAAAAAAAAAAAAAAAAAACTTTGATTGGAAAACCAGCTTGCTGGCCAATCAAAGGCAAAAAAAAGAAAAAAATTTTAAAAAGCTTTGATTGGAAAACCAGCTTGCTGGCCAATCAAAGGCAAAAAAAAAAAAAAATTGATTGGAAAACCAGCTTGCTGGCCAATCAAAGGAAAAAAAAAAAAAAATAAATAAAAAAGCTTTGATTGGAAAACCAGCTTGCTGGCCAATCAAAGGAAAAAAAAACAACTTTGATTGGAAAACCAGCTTGTTGGCCAATTAAAGACAAAAAAGGGTGGCTCTTCTTCAAAAGCAATCAACTGTTACCTGGTGGCTTCTTTCTCAACACTATTTGACCATGTTAACAATAGGATGACAAGGAAAACTAGAGGTATGATCAAGTTATTTTGTTCTACTATTTTATTTTTAAGCTTTATTGTAAGTTTTTTTATTACAGCTAGATCCACTTTTAAAATCTCCAAGGAAGACAAGATAAAATTCATATCTCCCCTACTTATATAAAAAATATGTGCACCTCTTTGCAATCAAAATTTTAGAGTCTAATTTATGGGCAACCATGAATAAACAACATGCATGAGGACATGCATGAGCTTAAGTGCAGGAGAGAAGGAGAAGCACGAGGTATGCATTTTGATTTTAGATATGAGACACAACAGAAGGAGATCCATACAAGAACCTGTTGTACAAGAAATGAAATCAAAAGCAACAGAAGGATCTCCACACAAGAACCTATTGTACAAGAAAGGAAGGATCTCAAAAACCTGCACAAGAAAGAAAATAAAAAACAACAGAAGGAGATCCACACAAGAACCTGTTGTACAAGAAAGAAAATAAAAAACAACAGAAGGAGATCCACACAAGAACCTGCTGTACAAGAAATAAAATCAAAAATAAAGGAGATCCACACAAGAACCTGCTGCACAAGAAAGAAAATAAAAAATAGTAGAAGGAGATCCACACAAGAACCTATTGTACAAGAAAGAAAATAAAAAATAACAGAAGGAGATCCACACAAGAACCTGTTGTACAAGAAAGAAAATAAAAAACAACAGAAGGAGATCCACACAAGAACCTGTTGTACAAGAAATAAAATAAAAAACAACAGAAGGAGATCCACACAAGAACCTGCTACAAAAGAAAGGAAATTAAAAACAGCAGAAAGAGATCCACAAGAACTTGTCTTTGAACTATATATGGAATGCATACATGCATAAGCTCAATGCAGAGAAGACTCTAAGAAGAGGAGATAATAATATAATGCATGAGGACATGCATAAGATTAAGTGTGGGGCAATGATGAGGCCATAAATTGGCCATAAATTACCATTATTTTGTCCTTCCAAGTTACCTTTGAAAGTGGATTTAAATGTAATCTAGGAACTTATAGTTTTCTTAAGATAGAATATAGGATATATATCTTGTTCATTCTTTAGAAATATTTTGTTATCTATTTTGTTGACTAATCCTATTGATTATTTGGGAAAAGATGCAAAGTCTTATGTATGCAGGCCATAAAGGAAAGATAATGCTAGTATTGAGAAAAGTGGAATTGATCATGGATGGTATATCTAAACTCAAATATGATTTCATATTCAGATTCCTCTCAAAAAATTATGCAAGTTCAAAAAAAGAATCATCTCAATCCAAGATCGTATGCAAAAGTTATAGTTGTTTTAAGTTCACTCCGGAACTCACAACTCATAGGCTTAGTTCCAGAACTCACAGACTTAGTTCCGGAACTCACAGGCTTAGTTCATGAACTCAGCAAATTTTGACAGTTTTTTTAGGAATTGTGAAATATCAGAGAATCCAATGGAAAATATGAGAGAGGTTTTTGTTCATAGAAATGTGATTAACAAAAACCTCATTCAGATTTGCTACAGGTATTACCAATAAAGAGAGATCTAACTTTTAGTGAGATGTAGTCCGAGGAGAAGTGTATTAGATGAGCAATAAATGTTCCATAAACACAAACATATAAATCAAATGAAAAATATGAGATATTTTTTTGTTCATAGCAATGTGATTAACAAAAACCTCAAAGGTATTACCAATAAAGAAGATCTATTTTAGTGAGCTGTAGTCCGAGGAAAAATGTATCAGACGAGCACTAAAAGTTCCATAAACAGAAATAGAAAAGTCAAATGGAAAATATGAGAGATTTTTTTGTTCATAGAAATGTGTTTAAAAAAACCTCATTCAGATTTGCTATAGGTTTTACCAATGAAGAGAGATCTAACTTTTAGTGAGCTGCAGTCCGAGGAAAAGTGTATCAGACGAGCGCTAAAAGTTCCATAAACAGAAACAGAAAAGTCAAACATAAAATATGAGAGAGGTTTTTGTTCATAGTAATGTGTTTAACAAAAATCTCATTCAGATTTGTACATGTTTTACCAATGAAGATAAATCTAACTTTTAGTGAACTGCAGTCCGAGGAAAAAGCGTATCAGACAAGCGTCAAAAGTTCCACAGTCAAAAACAACAAAGTCAAATGGAAAATCCGAGAAAGGTATTTGGTCAAAATCATATTTTGAGGAAAATCCTCCTTCCAATAATGTAGAGGAATAAAATCATTATGATTCTTGTTACCGAAAAGCAAGGAGAAGATTTGGGAGAAAATCTTCCTAAAATAAGTGAGATAAGACTTTGACTCCAATAATATATCTCTCTCCATATTTTGTGGAGATGGAGATCTTAGTTGTTAGGATTGGAATAAAGATAAGATCAGATTGTATTTCCTAAAATAAGGAGTTGGTTGGATGCATGAATTATAAATGCAACCTTCCACACTGAGATATGTAATGCTTTTCTCCCAAGAAATAAAGATCTATTCTTTCCTCTCAAATATTATGTAGTTTTAAGATCTCAGAAGTATGATTTAAATCCTCTTCCAAGGAATGAGCTGGCCACTCATTCCAAGGAAGATGGATCTGTGTATTTATGTTTATGTTTATTCATTTTTCTTTAATTCATTCTGTTGTATTGTTTTTATCTTTGTATTGTGAAAATTCAGTCTGTTGTGAACCTGCAGGTGTTTCATTTAATTTTGTTTATTTCTAATTCAGCAAATTTTAATTTATTTCTGCAAGTGTGTTTTATTCCTGCAAGTGTGATTTCCTTTATGCAAGTGTGTTTACATTTTTGCAAGTGTGCATTTAAATTTCTTGCATGTGTGATTTCAATTTATGCAAGTTTGGTTTGTGTTTAAAGGAGTTGCTTTCCAAGATCTTCTTCTCTTAATGCATACAACCTTCAGACACCAACCTAGATTGACATTATTAATGGTAGTGTGAACTGAAAAAAGAATGTCATTCATTTCTAGAGGTAGAGACATTCAAAATGGCTACAGAGAGACTTGATCCATCATCAGAATATCTCTTCATTTATTAAACTCAACATCCAGACATAGGTAGCCCAATGAAAATATATCGTAGTATTCCATTTTCTAGAGCAGGAGGCCACTATCTAGCTTTTTGGTGTGAGAACCTCATCTTATTTCAAGTTAATGGATATTTGTTCTGGTCCATTCTCATTATAATCTGAGGAGTCCATTGAGGCCAACTATTTGCACATAACATGTCTTATGATCAATAATTCATTATTCAATTTTCTTCTTGACTGATGGCAGATCTTTCTTTCAGTTGTGGTCTATTTTGATGGTTTTGAGACAACCCCAACCGAGCAAGACATAATAACATATAGCAAAATCTTGGGAAGGTCAAGCAATGGAAATATTAGGTTATCTGAGTTATCCTCTGCAATCTTCACATGCTTCTTTGATTTAATCAACAACATTTTTTCCAGTACCCTGATCCAAATATTCCAGAAATGCATTGAGAATTTCTATTTTGAAGGGCGCATGGAGAAAGGTAGAGCCAATAAGTAAACTATAAAAAAGGAAAAAAATAGATCCTAGTTTCCCTCTTTTTCATCCATGTTATTGAATAAGATATAATAACGGACTGTTACAAATTTTGTCAGCATTGATAAATCCAAACAAGCTAATAGTCAACTCTAACATCTACACAAAATATAAAAATAATGTACAAGAAATTGCTCACCTTCATGGATAGAATACACTCATCCTCCATGGAATTGACTACTTCCCACACTACAGCGAAGTGAGAAAACTTTGTTTTATTTCCTTAATATTGATTAGCAAACTCCAAGCATAAAATTTGTGCTTGTTTCCCAACTGTAAGCCAGACCACTGAAAACACTTGGGGCCTGCCACCTTTCCTTTGTATGTATGACTTCTACAACACCACCTCTACTAAGTTTGTAAAATCTTTAATTTAGGAGTTTATGAGAACAAATTCAAGTCCTTACACCATCTTTTCAATTGATATTCACTCAACATCCAAGATTCCAATTATCCATGTGCACTTTGATGATCTGCTCAAATACAGAATTTGACCATTTACTTCATCAACATCCCAATCCACCATAGTTCCTTCAATTCTAGCAAAATGTTATAGGCTATAAACAAAACTATCCACAAGAAGCTTTTCAAAAAAAATCAAGCCTAATATCTTCACATACCTGCTTGTATTTTGAGTCAATGCTAAATTTCATCAATATCATGATTCCCCAAAATACCTTTCATAAAATGGGTGTTTTGTAGTAGCCTACCCAAGATTTTGTCCACAAGAAGATATTTTCTAGCCCAATGCCCTTCCCATAGTCCTTGGATTTTGACAATGCATTGATGAATACTCATGGACATTTTATGATCATTTCAGCCATAAATTCTACGGGCTTCATCCTTCTTTCTTAGTTACACCCAATGAAGATCCATTGCATTAGTTACCTCCGATGTTTTTTCCAGCTAGCATTTGCAGTTTTCATTGTTGGTTCCATTAGAGCCCAGTCGTGTTGCAAATGAGTACAAAAAAAAGATGAAGAAAAAACAACACTTAATGGACTATAAAAGAAAAGAAAATTTGTTATTTGCTTTAGCCTTTATGTTTTTCCCCATCATATTTAACTCCAAACATATTTTCAAGAATTCCCAGAAGTCCAAAATATCTGATTCTCAAGGCATCACTTAATAGACTATAAAAGGAATTTTTTTTTTTTTGCTTTAGCCTTTATATTTTTCCTGTCACAGTTTATTCCAAACATCTTTTCAAGAATTCCCAAAAGCCCAAAATTTCATATTCTCACCCCCTACCGCCCTACCTAATCCACATTTTTTTTATTTTTCCTCCTCTCTTGTAATGTTAACTGATTCTTGACACATTGCACCCAAAGAGACAGTAGGAAGTCAGTCTCTTAGGGTTTTAACAATCGGGAACACTCCACAAGTGAAATATTCCAACTAACCCCACATCCGCCAAAAAACCATGGTCATTCATGTGATGTTCACAACTTACAAGATGTCCATGAAAAAGAGTAGGTCGATGATGTCATGTTTGCAACTTACAATATGTTCATGAAAAAGAGTAAAGGAAAGGAATAAGTTAAATCACCTATATAAGTCAAGAATGACTACCTCTTGGATTCACCATCCCTCCTTATTTATACAATAAAATGTATTTGATCCTAGCCATGATATCCTTACATGTAAACCTTGGCCATTTCAGCCCTTCATCACCTCACAACCTAAATCTATCTTGAAAAGAGAGGATCTTCATTTTCTTTTCAATATCCATTACATCATTGTTATTCACATTCTCACCATCTCAAGTTGGTTTTCCATCAATTTTGTATGCTTTGACAGAAAAATAGAAAAACTGAAAAACTAACCTACAAGTGAATGGAAAACAATAGGAAGTTTAACAGTGCATAATCTCTTATCAATATCATAAATCTTCTTCATGCCATGGTGCAGTAAACATGTTGCAAACATTATTTCATGAGCTGATTTTTCATCGGCAAAAACTGATGTGGCAATTGAACCTAATAAATCTTCTTTATAATAAGATAAAGATTTATAATAAATGAAAAAATATTAACATAAAATTTAAAAAATTACTAAGAAAATAAATCAAGTAAACTTAAAAACAAAAAATACATCACGGAAAATATCAAAATATTCCCCGATGGAGCTTCAAGTCAAATGGTTGATGAATGTGTTTATCTTGGGGTGCAGGCCAATTTATATATAAGATCCATTAAATCAAATGAAAAAATTATAAAGATGATAAAGTACAATATTAATTTGGGAAATCAAAGGTGTGTACCTGAAAAGGAAATTGGTCGACTTAAAATATGCCTGGCTGTATTTACTGGTAACAGTTTTAGGTAAATAGTGGACAGGAACAAACTAATGAAGAAAGCTGTGATATAGTTAATATATTATGACTTTTTATTATTCCACAAATCGATTTCCCTTTCTCAATATTGTCTTCTTCAGTAATGACTACAAATACATCACCTACAACAAAATGCAAAGAAACATTCAATGATCCATGTATAGTATAAATTATACATATATATTTAATTATCAAATTATACAATCCTTTTAAATAAAACATACCATGTTTAACCAGTCCAAATATGTGGTCATAATCAGTTGAAATTAATGGCACATCTTCAAAACTATCATCATGATTTGATCCATATGTGTCATCCACAACTAAAGGAACTTGTTTCCACTCACCTACATACCCATTTTTTTTACTATTGCACTCTGAATATGATTTGTTCATGCATTCATAACAAAAACAAGAATAATCTCTTGTATAGATTGTCTAGTTATTACTATCCATGGTCATCAAAGAGTGCAAAGACCTAGAATTGGGAATCCTTTCACATCCATACTTTTTACTTTGATCAATACTTTCAATTAATCATGCTCAAAAGATCAATAAAGTTTAAAACAAACATCAAAATTCTGAATATTTTTTTTTTAAGTTTTGTAACTTGTAGAACTTAATAAATCACATCAAGATCTACAGATCTATGTTTTAAATGTGCATGTACATGTTATCTCCCAAAACACTCTGTGTGGGGTTGAATTCTGTGGGGTTGAATCATGTGATGTTGAATCCTATGACGTTGAAACCTGAACTATAAAATGTTTCTTACACAATTCAACAACAGTGTGGGCATCAATCAATCGATATCCCTCATAATAAAAGATTTATTTCTTTCGAGAATGTTTGATGCATGCACTTGCACCACAGTGTTCTCCTTTCCCATGACCACTCTAAAAAAAAATCCATAAATGAGGTATTTTGTGATGACGATGATAACAACTGAGGGAAAAGAAAGGGCGAGAGGATTTTAATTGTGATCCACAACCATCTGACCAAACAAAATTTTGATATATTTGTATTCCTTGCTGATGAAGATATTGAAAGAACAAACCAAAACAATGCTGCACAAAGTGGGTGTCATGTTCCTTGTCATCACTTATATAAAAGTGATACTCCTTCTTCATCATTCACTTCACATATGTACTTTAAATCCCATCCAAATCCAATTGTGCATGCTTATGAAATACTTGAACCATGATAGTAACCTGGTCAGTATGATAATATTGTGTCTGAATTTCTTTTTTGATGAGAAAATGAGTAATTCTTATCAAAATCAACCACAGACAATATGGAACCAATAGGGAATGTTTCTCTATTAGTCTTGAATTGTGTCGCCTTCCAATTTTCATAGTGAGAATGTTTGATGTACGAACTAATTAAACTTCGGAAACTTTGCATGAATGTAGTAATTTCCTCTTCGACTAAGTCCAACCTGGTTGCGTCTTTTTCAAGCCTTGTTGAATAATTTATGTATTTGAACCTACAAAATCAATTCATAATGGACAAATTGTCATATTCATTTGGATTAAACATAAAAAATCAAAATAAAATCTAACATCCAAATTTAAAAATATATATATATATATCACCTCTTGCAAGCCACCATTTGAACTGTCTCCAAATCTTCATTTGTTTCTAGTAATAATTTCAAGTCCCCACACTTATCACAGACACCTTTGATGCAAGTCATACGATCATCGACATGATCATCGGATATCGTGCAAAGAATTGAAGTTATGAGTTCACTGACACATGTAGGTGGGGCATTTTCAAGACCATTTGATGCTTCCTAAACTTTCTATACACCTGAAAAAACATAGATTTTGAAATACATTAATTTTAAATCACATCCCAAAAAATGATATTTAAACAAATTTCAAATATATAGATATAAATGAAAGCACACCTCAAAATATATATACATGATATAATTTTTTTTTGTACCTGATAGTGATAATCAAACTCAACGTGATAGCGGCAACAACATGTGTCAAGGACTTTATCAGCTCGCACATACCAAGGCTTCAAATTTTCAAACATTCATTGTCCAATCTTAACATCTGGATTTTCTTTTGTAAACTTTATGTACATCTCATGTTGAGTTATTTCAAGTCAATGTTTTATATGTTCATCATAGTTATTGTGAGTTATCCTATGCTTTAAAACATCCCTCACATTCAGAGAAGGACAAGTCCTCTGAGACCAAAAATTAGAAACTATCTTCACAATATTATCCTCTATTTTATCAAAACATGGATTTCTACACATTAGTGCCCAATTTCCTTCCATAGTAGAGTCATCCAATGTCTTCATCCTCTTTGCATACTTGCTGACCGTCTTTCTAGATAAACCCAATGCCTTGGCAATGATGGTAAAATGACGATTCTTTGTCATATCTTAACTTACAATTGAAGTTAATATTTCTCTACGAGAAATACTCTTATCAGCAGACCTAGTTTTTGTACCCAAAGAACTTATTCCTTTAAAAACATTCCCAAAAAATTCTTCTTCTATACGTTTTGAATTTTTCTGTCCAAAATCAACACACAAAAATTCTAATGTTTCCTTCATATCAACATGATTCAAGAATGTAACCAACAAATGTGCTCTAGCAACCATAGTCAAATTAACAAATTCACCATATATTATCTCTACATTTTTTTCTGTTTTCTTTCATGATAGTGGTTCTTGTTGGGAAAATTATTTTAATTTTTGTAAATCCATCTTCACCAAGTGTTTCACATTTTTCTTGGGAAGTAATTCCATAAATTTTGTTATCACTTTAGCATAATGTTGCACATCATGATATGTGTCCATAAACATACACATATGATTACACCAAAATTTGCAAAAAAAAATAACAAACAAATGTGATTACACCATTAATGACCAAGCTAGTAAAAAATTTAATATCTAAAAAATTAGCTTACTATCTAGTAAACAATAATATTAAGTTGACCAAGCTAATTTTATTTAGATAGCTTTGTGAGGTCCTTCTTGAAATCTACTAAATAATCATATATATATATATATATATATATATATATATATATATATATATATATATATATATATTTGGTGTTAGAGCTATATAATTTTTAAAAGATGGCATGGTACAAACCTAATATTTAATTCGACTAGGATTTCTTATGCTATGCATCATACTTAATCGTTCTCACAAAATGATCTATGATATAAGTTTTCTCAAATTTCACCATGCTCATGGTTCTTAGACAAGACTTAATTACAAGAAAGTGGATTAACCAAGTTGAATGAATTAATTTTTTTATAGGCCCAATAATACATATGCAAGAAAATTTGAGGTTCATGTGTGCACTGACACATAAGGGTATAATTGGACAAAATGCAAATCAAACCTAGACTAGAAACTTTCAACACATAAAACCCAAAAATCTTGTACTATATTTAAAATATTGAATAAACATCATTGATTATTTAATTACAAGCTCAATAGGGAAGAGAGAGTGTATAATAATACATAAGTTGCATTGTCCAATTCAAAATGATGTCCTCTTTAGAATGCTACCAAGCTCTACAAAAACTTTTATACCCAATATGCACAATTGTGGTGTTAACGCATATCACGATTGAGTGATGGTGTTGCTCATGTGAGGCAAGAGACCATAAAAAATTGTGGAGATGTTTCTCTCATATTTCACATGTCCATTAATACATTTACCTTTTTATAATTGGCACTATATATCTCAGTTACTCATAACGAGCTCCGAAAAAGAGGGTTAAGGGAGGAAAACTAAGTGTTTTGACTAGGGAAAGGTTGAGGAATCGGGTCCAAGAGACATAACCATGAAATGATCTTACTTAATTGTGGTGGGAAGCATCCCACACAAGTAGAGTATGTAAATACTTTTGAAGGGGTGACTCCTAGAAATTATTTTCCTATAAATTGTGATTTTTTAACATAATTCCACTATTAACAACATATTCAATAACTCTATTACCATCTCTTCTGATCTATAAACTCAATCATCTCAAACTTTGAGCATACTTATTTCATCAAAAATTATTTTAATATTCCATTCACGTTTCTCCTATTTTCCAAGCATTGATGATTATGTAGGAATCATCTTCAATTACAATTCACCCTCATCATTTCAAAAGTGTAAATTAGGAGCCTTAAAAAATAATTTATCTTATATAGCATTATTGTTGTTAGAGCCTATGTTTAGAGACAAAATTAGATGAGGATGAACCACATGATTTTGAAAGTCACCACCAAAACCAATTAGCTCATGGATTCCTTAAGAGGCACCATCAAAATTGAACTTAACTACCCTAGCCTTAGGAGGAGACCATAAAATAGGGTGACAGAGAATATTGAAGAAACCAAAACCAAGTTCCCTATTCAAGAATGGGTACTTTAATAAATAGACTATTGTTTACCATGGTTAAGGATCTCATGAGGATGGGGCCAAATTTTGTGAGTTAAAAACACCGTCCTAACATCCCAGATTGTAATTTTGAGTGACAAAACTTATAACATGAAAAAGTGGTAAAAATATAAGTTGCCATGAGTTGAAAGCATGTTTGCAAAACCTCAAGTGATGACTTAATTTTTTAGAAAACATTTTATGTGACCTACATTGTGATGGACGTAGGATGTTCTCTTCTAATTATAAGGCAAGAGAGAAAATCACTCTCTTACTTTTCAAGGCATCCATAATTAACCCTAGTGATCACAAATCAACACCATGATTCTCAAACCATTTTCTGATTATCAATCACTTATTACAATAGGTATTCACCATGTAGATGGAAGGAATTTTCACTCAATGATATTCTTTTCATGTGGACACCTATTCGATAGAAATGATGTGGTTATAATTTCCTTCTTCCTTTGAAGTGTGATCACACTAAAAGGTTCAAATGAGTGTTTAAGAACACTACCAAGTGAGTGACATCAAGTGAAACTCAGAAAATTTCTCATTCTTACATACATGGTGCTCTCTATGAAGATCACCCTCTTACCCCTCCTGGATCCATAATTGTGCTCAGATGGAATCAACTTCAAGATACTCATTATTCATAAACCTTTTTTCTCATATGCCTCTCATGGAGATAGATGATTCCTTGATCCTTCACACATGATGGTCCTAAATGCCTTGGTATATTGACTAGCTCATCTTGGCTTGTTCCTTGAAAAGGTTTTAACATGATGGCAGATTCAAGACATGATGATCATTAACTCACTCTATGAGCTTCCCATTTCACCTTTGAACATTATGACACCCTTTTTAACTTCATAATTCAATTCCCTGACCAAGATGTCACATGAGTGGAAACATGCTTATAGTATTTACAAACATATTCACTCAATTTCTCCTTATGAAAATAGGTTTCCTCATATATATGGAAGGATTGATCCCTGAATGATACTTTAAGGAATGTTTGAGGGTGAGCTCCATCTTCTTGAACTCCAACTACATTGAAGCATTGTGAAATCCACTCCCTGAATTTCAAGATGTGAGCACATCATCAAGTATTGATTAAGTGTTTATAAACAATTTAAAGTGATAAGCACCATTTTTTAGCTTAAGATGACTACCATCACCACTCATTATGATCCTTTCTCATCATTCTCATGATTATCATTCCCTTAATGATTTGAATTTCAAAGAGGTTCTTGATGTTTTATATCCTTCACATACCTCATGATTCTCCTTATTACACCCGTTGTCCAAGTGATTATCTATTACACATTTTGTTGCATATTATGTTAGAGTAGCTATTTACCTTAGCTCATGTTCACCTAGGTACATTATTTACCTTTATTGTATTTATCCTCAGTCACTTATGTGTGTGGATATTTCTTTTTATTTATTTAGATATTAGGAGATATTATCTAGTTGTTAGGTATAGTTCTTTCCTTGATCTATGGTATTGACTATTTCTTTCTCAGATCGATAGTATTGACTAGATCCTTGATGTCTAGTTCTCTCATAAATCTATGGACTTGACTAGTTCTTTGATGACTAGTTCTTTCCATGATTTATGGCTTGATATACGACCTTGACTGGTTATTAGATTGTTATTCCTTTCCTATTTAAGCAAGGCCCATTCTCATTGTATTTCATTGAGTTCCATAATAATATATGATATTGCTGCTCATTTTTTTGCAAAGGATTACGTAAAGTTATTCTGGCGAATTGCTTTCATCTTATTAATCGTGATGTTTGATTAGCATTTGTGTTCTTGGCTTGGCACGATCTGGTTATCATTCCTTTTATATTATTTCCCTCTAAAATCATTGGGTAACTCCTAGAATATTCCATAGAAGACAACATTCACTGTTGAAGATCTCATTCCCTACACCCTAAATACCCGATGTTGAACATATGGATCCTCAATCATATTTTCTTTCATTAAATTTCCTAAATTATTTCAAACACCTTCAATTGTCTTCAAAATCACCCTCAAATTCTTTAGAATTTCCCTAAACATTCCCAAAGTTTGTTTACCAGTTGCAAAATGGCTAAAAATGTCATTTTTAAGCCTCTGAAGGAAGTTATATTTCACTGAATTAATTTATCACCTTGGGTAATCATCCTTGCACACTAAAATAAATTTAAAACCTTTTTAAGAATTTTCTCTGAGTCAGGGTGAAGGTTGAACTGAAGGAAATCTAGTTATAGGAAGAATGCACAGTGACTGGAAGGATGCACATATTGATGTCTTTCAAGAGGAAAGGGATTGAATATTTCTACGCCCTTAGTCCTATAACTTATACTTGCATATTGTGATCATTTATCTACATTTTGGAGTTCTTGGTGTTTTATTGTTGCTGATATTAAAATCTATTAAGTAATTTCATTACAAATATACAGTGGTAGTTCATGAGATCTAGATTTTACTTCCAACCTTGACTATTTTTTATTAACTCTCAGATTTTTTCTCGCCTAATGCTTAATGTTGGGAGCATATCATGCATCCACAGATCTGAATTATAAAATAAGAAACTTGAATTTAATCCTCCTAAAGCTTATTCAATGGGTAAATGAGTAAATAAAGGTGTGTATGATAAGAAATCTGAATTTTATCCCTATCAAGTTATCTAAAACCCTATTCTGGGGTTTTAACAATAAAATATTGATATCTCAACAGATAAGGATTCTTAGAATATAAATCTACCTAGAATTGGGTTATAAAACTTAGGAGTCTTCTTGAGTCACACCATTACAGAGAAGAGTCTAATATAAATTGAGAGAACATCCTTTTGATAACTTTTATCCACACGACATTAGAACTTGAAGTTGAATCACATGTTCTCAGTCTCTATAATGTATTGAGCTCATTACCAAGCACTAATTAAGTGTTTAGAAACAATCTTCAGAGGTAGGTATATCTTGAGAGTAAGATGATTTTACTAGCATCATATTTAGTTTCCTTGGATCAAAATGTATGCTCCCAAAATGTAAAGGATTATTCAATATTTCTGGTGCCTACTTTCTTTCCTCCTAACTCCTTATGGATCTCTCAAAATCAGTCGAAGAAGTCAAGGTTCACAATTTGACTACACATTCCTTGCACTTGAAACCCCGTTATTGAACAAACTATCCTTGAATGATCAAAGATTTCCTAAATCTTCCTAAACTACTTCCAACATCTTCAAGGCCTTCAAATAAAAATTTTCGATACTTAAGACCTTTTCATAACCCTCCTGGTGGATTCACATAGGTTTAGAAATGAAAAAAAAAATCCTTTCTAGGTTGATGGAGAATTATTATTTTAATGCACTTCAATGAATGTAATAATGGACCTTGCTAAACATTTTTGCAAACTTATACATGTTCAACCAATTCATTAGTAATACCTTCAAGGACAAGGTGATCATGACACATGAGGTAGGTTATCCCAGAGAGGGATTCAACATGATTTGGGAGAAATATTTCACATTGTGGCTTGGTTTTCATGGTTTAAGTTTTGCATTTTTGGGTCAGCCAATTCACATGACAACATCTCCATGTGAAGATCACCCTCTTACCCTTCCAGGATTAAAAATCCTCCTTGAATGGAATCAGATTTAAGATTCTCATACACTTCTTTCTCATATCAGTCTCATGAGAATATGTGAATTTTTTATCCTTCACACATGATGGTCCTGGATGTCTCAGTAGCATGACTAGCTCATTTTTATTTGTTCCTCGAAGAGATTTAGACACAATGCTAGAGTCAATATATGATGATCATCAATTCACTCCTTGAGCCTCATTTTCACCTTTGAACATGATGATCTCTTATTCATCTCATAATTCACCTCCCTACCCAATATGTCACCTGAGTGGAAGCATGTTTATGATGTCTAGACACCCTCTTTCTCAATTACTCCTCATGGAGATAGGTTTACTCGTCCTGATAGAAGGATTGAACCCTGAATGAAACTTTGAGGAATTTTTGAGAATGAATTCCATGCTCTTGACCTCTATAACATGTACTGAAGCACTATAAATTTCACCTCCCAAAACTTACAAGATATGAGTCCATTACCAAGCATTGATTAAGTGTTTTGAAACACTCTCATAAAATATACATTATTTGTGAGACTGAGATGATTTCCACCATCACTGATGGCATACTTATCATATCATGCTCCTAATGGCCATTCCCTTGATGATTTGAATCTCGATGAAGCTCTTTATGTTTCAGATCTTTCACAGAACTCATGATTTTTTTGATTGCACCCATTGTCCTCATGATGCAAGGGCATAACAAAAAGAGGTTACAAGAGTGTCCAAATTTCTTATCATCATGTTTATGGAATAAATAATTCATGAAAAGGGATATAAGATGCAAAACCAAGTGCTAGTTGCACCTAAAATGCTCATAACTTCAAATTAGAGGGTTTTCCCTCCAAGTCAAAAATGCAAAATCTCTAAGTATGTAAAAAGTGACAAATATGGTGTCAAAGGTGTTTTTAAGGATTTTTAAGGTAGAGGTAGGATGAAATATTGAATTGAGTAAGAAGAGTAGAGTAATATTGTTTTACAAGGTTGTTTTCGATGCTTTTAAGGCCAAACAGTGGAGATATATTTGTGTTATTATCTATATTTAATGTAACTAGAGGTTAAATAGACAAACCCTACTGAGATATTCATGTAGCTACCAATCAAAATCAATCTAGGATATTAACTAGTGCAAGAACCTTCACTGCTAAGATAAAAAAAAATGAATATTTGGGACCATTTTTGTGTCTAAAATTCCAGGTTTAAAAAATGATTATAACTCTTTTTACAAGCTTATTTGCTTTCTCGGGTTGAAGACAAGGTATAACTAGGGCTTAGTTTTTTAAAACCAAAATTAGGGAATTTAGACCCCAATTTTGCAAGAATCAACAAAGACAAGGTCCTTGAAAGGAATATGAAGGAATTTTAAGTTTTCTTTGGTCAAAATCAGAGATATCATTGACAATTAGTATGCACATTTATAGTCACAATTTGAAGACCTACAGGGAGACTAAGACTGAGGGTTTTGAGGGATATTTTACAAAAGAAGCACATATTGAAATATTGCATAAATGGAGAAGGCATAAATGGGTATCTAGGAAACCCATCAGTATGGTTAGAAACCCCGTAGATTAAAAGGTACACTATAAAATGCACAAGACCATGGCTAGAAGAGAGTTAATAGGCTAAAAATTAGAAAAGGTGATAACAAGAAAATTTTACAGGGTTGAACTTATAAATTTTTCATGCATTACACTGATCCCAAAGAGTATCTGAGGATGTGTTTTTTTAATTTTTGAATATGACTAGATGGGTATAATCATGGATCTTGCATGGGAATGGCTCTTGAGAGATAAAACAAGGAAAGATTGATTAAACTTGAGAGGATTAATGATTTATTTGATTAACTATCACTTTTGTTGAATGGTTTCATCTTATTAAGAGCATGGTGAAACAATATAAAGAGTTGGAAGGAGAAAATGGAAGAAAAAAATTCCAAATTTGTGCTTGATTTGGAATTGGATAGTTAAATCTAGTGAGAGTAATAGAGTGGAAGTATGAGAAAATGAGGTTTTATAAGAAAATGAGTCATTTTAACAGTTGATTGGGCTTGTGTAGGAGAAAAACATAGGGGTTCGAAGGGTAATTTTTAGGTTGATGGTGTCATTTTTGCATATTTGAGCCTATAGAGCTTGTTGGAAAGACTTCTAAAAACAAGATACAAATGAGAATGATTGAAATTGGTTGTTAGGAGTTGATGAATGCATGCAAATGTGTTGGAGCTCGGTATCACCTCGTGATGTTTCAGATCCTTCATAGGCCTCATAATGACCATTCCTATGATCTTTTAGGCCGAACTCTAAAATTCTTAAAAATACCTATGTACTAACCAGATTAGAATATGAAAAACTATCTTCTAAACCTTGACAGATGGATTCATGAGACTAGTTCCATAAGGTGCATAGTGACCCTGATTTCTTATATTTACTAAAATAAATTTATTTTAGTAAATATATCCCTCCCATAAGCACAGATACCACACAAAAAATAGGAATGCGAGTGCTTTATAACACACTCGCATGTTAGGCTTGGTAATTACCAATCCTAGAAATTCATAACGCGCTCACGCTTTCCAAAAATGTGCTTGCATTTTGCTTAAAATTGAAAATGTGTCCACTTTTTGGTCCCCCATATCCATGCACTTGCCCCCAAATCACATCTTTAATTAATGAAACCTAATAATTTGTTCAATTAATAATGAAATTGGAGAAAAAGAAACCCCAAATAACATCGTATTTTCACAATTTGGCCATTGAGATAAATTGGCCCAAAATTCATCCTTGATTGAACCAATTAAGATATTGGTTCAATCAATTAAGATATTCCTTCTTCAGGAATATTTTAATTTCTTCAAGACGTTGTTTGTGTCTTCGTTCTATTTCAATCATACATTGAACTTCTCCATTCTTCTTTTATGTAACTATTATACAATCTTTGCATGACATTATAATTCAGATGTTGATGTGTCCACTTATTATTAATTAGAAAATCTAAACTTTGTTATTTCCTTCAAATTTTAATAATTACAGGTTCAATATCTTATGTTCCCATTCATAATTGAGTCTTTCTTATCTTAGTCTAAAGGGAAATCTCCCGTAAGGCTAGGTTTTTACTCTTCTTGAAATAGATGATGGAAACTTTTTGGTACACTCTCATTTACTATCTCCCTCTTACCACTTTCAAAAAATTCCTTATTTTCAATGCAAAAATTTATTTCAATGGTTTCTTGGCTGTATATAAATTTATTTCAATGGTTTCTTGGTAATAACACAAAATTATCTCTAAAAATCATCTCTCTGAATGTTGATGTACATTTTAGATTTGATTTTTGTGAAGTATGTGGCTCTTGAGTCAAATTTCCTACTACTCCTACATTAAGTTGAGAATGCAACTAATTTTCTTAGCTAAAATCTTGATGAAGGGAGTGAGTTTATTTTTTCATGGAAAGGAAATGAATGTGTTGAAGATTCACATATTTTACAACAACTAATACCTTGAATTTTGTTGATAGTGATAATAGATTGATACAATGCACTCTTTTAGATTCCAACTCTTCAAGTTATATCTTTTCCTTTTATTGAACAAAAGAATATATCATAGGGTTCTTAGATAGATCATCTTCTTTCCCAACCCTTACTATTTCTAATCTATATTATCGAGCTCAAAGGATTATATATGTTCTTGCATGGGAACCCATGTAACTCCTTTACATTGTTGATTATGAGGATTACTTGTGTGGTCCTATTAAAGATCCACTCCATATGCTTGTGAAGCAGGTACTCATCCATAATATGTTTTTACCATGATTCCAAGATGAAATCAAGGCTTCAACTCCATGCTCATGGGAAAATTCATGAGTCCATATATTTGAGCAATTATCGCTACCTTTGGGAGTTGTGAGGTTCGTAAAATATAATTTTGACATATCTAAAACTCCTATAAATGTCAGTAACCAATTCTGACGGCCTTAAAACCTAATAATGACTATATTTTTTCCCAAAATAAACATTTATTGTAGAACGTAAACCCTAAAAGCTTTAGGATGAATGTTGAAATCCTAAAAAATATTTATGTACTGACCAAATTAGAATATGAAAAACCATCTTCTAAACCATGACTCATGTAGCTATGACCTAAGGTGTATAGTTACCCTAATTTTTAAAATTTACTAAAATAAATTTAAAGTATAATATTTTCATTTATCTTATACTTAAACAATTATTTTAGTAAATATATAGCTTCTAAATACACATCTATAACACAACTAATAGGAATGTGTATTCATAAATATAATATGTATGCATTATACGTGTATGCTTCCTATTTACAAAAAATGTGTGTGTGTTATACTGCATACGTGCTTATGGTCTAATGATTATCAACACTGGTAATTTAAAGTGTGAATGTGCTTTTCTAAACCATTTACGCATTTTTCTTAAAATTGGGCCTCCCATCTCCATGCACTTACCATTACACTTAAAAAATAAAATGAGAACCTAAACAACTCACAGAGACATGAGAACTTTTATATACATATCAATACTCTCTAAAACAATTTGTTGCACTATGTGTAGAATGTCAAATCACACTCATGGAACCATCAAATAATAGTTATAGAAACTATCACACACACAAAAAATGATTTTTTGACATTTTCATTAGGTTTAAAACTTTAAAAACCCTACTTACTTGTTTGAAATTCATTAAAGATCTCAAAAAAATTGATCTTCTTACTCAAAATCCCTATTGGGGCAATCGGGTTTGCAAAATGATAAGGAGAAACATGTGTGTTGTCTCCCATAATATAATTTTTGTATAATTAGTGTGTAAGCGTGACTTTTGCACATGGATATTGAATGTCTATATTAGTACAAGCTCTAGGATAGGTTTTGAATTCTGGGTGCCCCAGGAATCTTTTTTTGATGGACTAAATTAAATTAAATACACATAGTTTTGAGTTTGAGAAAAAGCCTTTTTTCTATTTATTTGTTTCTAGGTTTTAGAAAAAATATAAAAGTCATGTGAAATTTGTTTTCCAAAATGGAAAATTAGGAATTATTTGTAAACTTTCCCTTGGTTTGGCAGCAAGATAAAAAAAAAATTCTGTTAGAAAGGGTGTACATGTGTTAATGGATTGTTATGGGACATTGCATTCAACTCGAAAATTAATTCTGTTAATGTTAATATTTTTCTTTTTTTCAATATTTTTTGTTTTTTTTAATTAGTCAATCCTAATAAGATGTATTGTATTGTTTTTGGGTGGTTATTTATAAAGGTTAAATAATGTCTGATGGAATGAGTCAAATCATTTTCTAAAGACAAATATTAACATGTGTTGAAATTCACTACATGTTGCAATGTGTATAGTGATCGTATAGAGCAAACAAAGTGCCCAAATTTTATGTATGTGGTGCTTCACAAATATTTGATACATTAGCTTTCTCATTAAATATGTTTTTTAAAAACTTTTAAAGCCTCCTAAACAAACCCTTTCTACACATATCCTCCAATCCTTACACTCCATTAGTACACATACTTTAAAAACATTACTTTTGAAACAAATACTTTTCCTTACATATGATTCAATATTTTCTATACATTTTTGTATGTAATTTTAACAACTTCAACAAGATTAGCTATATTATGCCTTGTTTGTTTCTATGGAACTTGAAAAAAAATACAAAAGCCATGTGAAATGTGTTTTCAAAAATGGAAAAGTAGTAGTTAGTTGTAAACTTTCCCTTTATTTGGTGGCAAGATAATTCTTTTTATGTTGAAAAACGCGTACACATGTCAATCGAGTGTTATGGAACATCGCATTAAAAGGGGAAATTAATCCTATTAATGTTTGTATTTTATTTATGTTGTGTTTTCTTTAATTAGTCGATCATAATAAGATGTATTTTTATTGTTTTTAGAAGGGGGTTTATTAAAGGTTAAATAACTTTGTGGCATATTGTTATTAGAGGAAATTTTGTTAATGTCCCTGTCATATCATTATGACTTATGACTTCTTGGATTGCTTATTTGATATGTATAAGGTGAGGGAGACTTTGTGGTCATGACTCCATCCCATGTTTAACATTAATGGTCGTTTATACATGTTTATGTGTTTTTTATCTATATCTAATTAATAATTCCATAGTTTTCTCTGCAATTTTTTTTATTAATCACTAAAAAATGGTGTTAGGAAGATTTAGACAAGTTCATCCTCAAAATTCATTAAAATTATCTCACAAAATGTAACAAACATATATTCAACCTAACCAGCTGACCTTTGCCACTATAATCATAGATCATGGAAAAATAAGAGCTTTTAAGCAAGGTATGGACAACCATTAAGGCTTATTAAAAAGTGTTTTTTTTAATGTTAATTTATTGTTCATTTATCCACATTAGACAAATTCAAACAATTTAAAATGGGTGTTGTACAGGAAACTTCATTCTTGCATGGGTGAATACCGATACTGGAAGCCACCAACAACTTTGAATGATGGAGGGATTAGGACCCCAGATGCGAATATGGATCTGCGGGTGCTAAGAAGATGGATCTGTGATAATATCTACAAAACTGAAATAGATGTGATTATATAACAATATGCAAGGATTACCCAGACAATGTCAGTTCTAAGATGCTATGAAATTCCTTGAAGGATATCAACCCCCGTGTCTAAAAAGATGGAAATAAATGATAACAGTAGATAATAGGCAGAAATAGTGAAATACATAATGCCAAGTAAATGGAATGACGAGGGAACTTAGTTGGTTCTTTGATATGGACATGAAATGGGCATTAGGATGAAAATATTATGAACAATGTCAAATATTTCTCCAACACTCCTTACCTCTAACTTCTAACAATGGCAAAGGTTTTCCTTGACCTCAAAATTGCAAAACTTATTTCAAAATTTTCTTCTTCTTTTTAAAAAATCCAAGTTTCAAAATATACAAATATTTCATATTATTCTTCATATTTTTGAAAGAGGGGGCAAGACCCATATTTATAGCTTGGAGATGGGGTAGCTTAGGGGTTAACGGGTAACCAGGTTTTGATAAAGAAACCCTGGTTAGGTGTGAGTGGGGGGAACATGATTTGACTTATTAGGTGAGATAATAGATTTAATTTGATTGAGTGGGATTCATGATTTGGATGGTGGGGGACATGATTTGATTGAGTGGGGTGATGTGATTTAATTGGAATATTTGGATATTATTAGCACATAATGAGGTTTAGGGATTTAAAGGAGATTAATTGATTAATAAAACATGTAGGTTTTGTGGGAAATGGGATTCACATGGATAATCCTACTGAAGGAGAGAAAACATGAGATGATACAAAAATTTGGTGTCTACATTTGCCCCTTTTTGTTGAGTGCTTTGTGATAGCAAGCCATGAGAAAAAAACAAAAAGGGTTGGATAAAATCATGTGTCTGTAAAAGGAATGGTGATGGATAAAAATATGACCAAAGGAAAGATGACCCAGGTGAAAAAGGATCACAATAACAAAGAAAAATTTGGTGGTGACTCCAATATCACATCGGTAGAGGAAAATCTAGGTCCAACGGAGACGGGAATCAACATTCTATTGACCAGTGAGTGGGTGGAGACCACTGTAGTATGGATGTAAACCACGATGACCAATGGGTCATAGGAAAAAATCAAAATATGCGCAAATGAATGCGAAGAGTATGTGAAATCCTTCGTATGTGAGGAATCGAGTAAAAAATCATACGTCTGCAAAAGGGACGAGGATGAAAATAATAACGCCCTAGCACATGACACGATATAGAAGGTGGATATGTAAATAAAATTCCCTAGGGGGAATGAAATTAATCGTAAATGTGGACACGATGAGCAGATAGGATAGAAGGGTGAGATAAAATGCTTCCAAAAGGGAGGGTAAATATGATTTTGAATACATGTTTCATAAGGAATGCTTGTCATTGACAAGAAAATATTGGGAGAAGAAATTAGAACAAATTTTTATTCATGGAAATAGGGGAAAGATTACGATCGATGTTTTCTAAGAAAAGAGTAGAATAGGAACTTGTGAAGGAAAAGGTGATAGGTGATGGTTGTCATGGTATCCTCGAAGACAAAAATACTATGGGAATAATTTTTCAGAAATGGATATGATGATGCCTCTGTGAGAGGGCTGACGAAGATAGAAGATGTGACAGATCTCTCGAAAAGAGGAGAGCTCAATGTTACCAAGAGGAGAAAAATATTGTGGTGCATAAACGGAGAAACATCAAAGTCAAATGTGAGTGCTAGATGTGTTGAATAACATAATGAGAAAGATAAAAGGGAACTGATAGGAGTAGTGGTTGATTATGGGAAGAGAAAGAAAGGTAAAAGTTGAAGGAGATAATGGTATGGAATAGAGGGATAGAGATGGAGGATTAAAAAAAGGAATGAAAGAGGAGGATTAGGATAATAAAGAAGGAAGGATGGACAGGAAAGGAGAAGACAAGAAAATGACAGAGCGGATGGTGAAATTTTGAAAAAGGGAGAGATTTATTTAAAATGAAAGGTGTGACGGAGGGTGAAGCAGATGAAGGTAGAGAGGTAACGAAAAAGATGATAGAGTAGAGAAAATTGAAGGAACCAGATCATGGTGAGGAAATCCAAGGAAAATAATATGGAACTGACCACATGGAAATGCATGTGGATGGTGAGATGATAAAAAATATGGGACAACACTGAAGAGCTAGGTTATTGATGGGGAAGTAAGAAGGAAGTGCAAGGTAAAATGGGGAAGAAGATGATACACGGGAAGTGAAATAAGATGAGGATAATAAAGGAGGAGAGTACAACGGAAAAAATAAGAGGATAAGAAATGAGGAGACAAGGATAAGAGAGGACAACGGAAGTGAAAGAAGGGAATTGAGAATGGATATATTCGATAAAGAGTGAGTAGCATAAGGAACATAAAGAGAAGCTGGAGGGGAGGAATGACAGAGATTTGAAAATATGCAGAGATGCGTGAGATGGGGATAATTTTATGATGAGAAAATAGAGAGAGGGTGTATAGTGAAGACAGTAAATAAATTGGTAAGGAAGAATGGAAGATGGAGAGGTGGCGAAGAAAAAGAGAGGAAGGGATAGCAGATGGAATGCCAACGAAGGGATGTTAGGAGAAATCCAATGATAATGATCAGAAGAAAAGGATGGGAGGAAATGTGTGAAGAGGGAAAAACTAACTGAGGAATGCAAAAGGGAACGCCAATGAAATGACATTAGGATAATTCCCCTGATAATGATCAGAGGGAATAGAGGAATGAAGGAATGAAGATAGAATGGATGAGGTCAAAGATAAAGATCAAGGTTGTGCAAAATAGGGATGAGTGATTTTTAGGATAAGTCCACCGATAATTATTAGTATGGAAAAATAAGATGATGATGAAATAATGTTAGGGTATGATCAACAACAATGACGATTAAACATGGAGGTAGATATGTGGGAGAATTATAGAAGAAGGAGTGGAAAGAGTAAAGAAAGGAGGGATAGTGAATTGTGTGAGGATGAAGGTGAGGAGATTATTTTATGGATGAGAATGAAAGATGTAAAGATGAAGAAACAAGACATGAAATTAATGGGGAAGAAACAATAATTAATATTACTAAGCGAGGGATGATAGAGATGAAAAGGGGGCAATTAGTAAGTGGTGTTTGCGAGAATGGAAGAGGAGGTGAGAGGATGTGATGATGGGGAATAAAGAGAAAATGTTAATGGTGAGAATGTTGAGTGGTGGGTGAGTGTAAGATGATAGATCATCCTTAAGAGAGATTCTTAAGTAAGATAGTCAGGCCGCATGAGAGGTTAAGATCACCAAACTAGCAGTGACGATATGGAAGAAGAAAGACAACATTGTATTGGGTACATGTATGGAATGGTTGGTTGGAGAAGATGATTATGATGAGAGATGTGAGAAAAAAGACAAGGGAAATATGATGGGATGGGGAAGGTTCAGATGGACAACCAATCTTAAGATAAAATCTTAAGTAAGACTGCCATGCGACAGGGATAGTTAAGTAGGATCGCCAAGCCAAAGAAGAAGAAGAATCATGAAAAGACTGCATGTTGTATACCAAAATGGATCAAGAGATGAAATGAGGTGATGAAAAGGTGATAATAAGGAAAAAAAGAAGTGTCACATGAGTAGATGGAGGAACATAAGGGAAATCCTTAATTTGGATGCTTAGGTGGTGAGTGTGATGATGTAAGAGCGTCAAGTGAAAACTTTGGACCAGATCAATGTTTGTGGTGGTGATTGTCATTTGATGAAAGAGGAGATGGAGGAGAAGCTTCTACAGTGGGGGCATCTAAGGAAGAAGATATACCTTAACTAAGATTCTCTGGCTGTATGGATGATTAAGTAAGATTGTCAAGGTGAAAGTAGATGATTGGAAGAGAAACTCGGGAGGAAAGGCAAGTAAGATATCCAGTGTGGTGAAAGGGGATAGAATGGTGAGAAGGGTGATGTGGGGATAAGTGGTGATGAGTGGAAATGACGAGAGAATATCAATGGATTAAAGACATTATTTAACATGTTGGGGGATAAGAAGTTACAGGATAACAAACTCACCTTGAGAAGGATCCTCAAGTAGGATTCACAAACTGCAATGGAAATCAAGTAGAGTTCCCAAATTGAAAAGTGTATTTGTGAGGGAATTCATGGATATTATGGATAGATATATAATTCATGGTGTGAAATTCAATGTGATTTTGATAAAATATGACCTTGATGAGATGAATGAAACATATTTGTAGTAAGGGCATTAAGGGAAACCATGCTTCGAACCGAATTGGAGATAAACAAGCAAGGTTACCACTCAAGGCATTCCACTTGTAGCCAATAGCAGTTGTTAACACATAACCAGCGATAGTTAGTTATACCAAAATACCATGAGGTAAATATGCATGAAATATTCTCATAAACCTAATGTTGACATGACAAGGGATTTGAAATGTAACTTGTATGTAGGAAGAGGGTTCTCCAAAGGTGGTGTTTCTTAGGTCTATGCCCTAGCTCCAGGAAATGGAAAGAATCATAACAGAAGAAATTTGATCAATGAAGGAAGCTTTCTAAGAATTATGATAAAGGGAGGCTAATCAATGCGGGAAACCTTCCAAATGCCATAATAAAATATTATCCATCCTTTGAGGGTATGGTCTACTTTTTTCTTTTACTTTTAGGATTTTGGACTTTTGCTTTTAGACTATAGGCTGATATATGCATGACAGTTGTCCTTTGAGGGATAAGTCTATTTTATGTTATGCTTTTAATGAAAATTTTTCCTTCAAGGGATTAATTTGTTTTTATGATCAACTTTGATTTTGATTTTTTGCATCCATGCATTTTAACTTTACATGGGGGAGAGCTGGGAATAGCTAAGTAGGCCACTTTAGGAGGGGATAATGAATGTACGAGAGACATCCTCGTACCCTTTACATGGCTCCAATAGGAGAATGAGAGGGTGATGGATGTAATGATCATGGAGTTCTCGCCAAAAAGAAAGAACCTATCCATAAGGAAAATGCTATAGAAAGAGCCATGGTGCCCATATTTAAGGTCATATCAAGGAAGTGACAGTAGACCACATAATTCCATATCATTACAGTGATAGATGGAAGAGGTTCATGAAAGAGGAATGATCTAAGGATATAACTAAGTGCTCATTGGTAGATATGCTAATAGTAGAATGGTTACAATTGCAATGCATTAAGATGTTCAATCTTTGGTTTACCACCAAGGAAGGGAAGACAATAAAGTTGCGAAAAGATGAGATGATAGCTTGCAAACGATTAGATGTGATAGACAAGAAGGAATTAGAACTATGTCCTTAAGGAAACAAAAATATGACCATGACGGTGGATTTGGATGAAAATAAATGATGCCCCAAGAGAGACAAAAATATGGCAGGACAAAAATGGCCTCAAATGTGGAATTTGATGAAAAATATGTTGCCTTGAAAGAGGCAAAAATATGGCCTCAATGGTGGACTCTGATAAGCAAATAACAACAATGGTCCCTCACGGAAGGAAAAACATGGCCAAAATGGTGGACTTAGAATGAGATAAATATGTGGACAAAATTAGTTTAGATTGGATGAATTTGGAGGAGGTAAATAAAAAAATGTCAATGAGTGAAGTCCCCTGGTGTCAAGGGAGTTGTACGAGTGATATGATCAAGGGAGAGAGAAGGTTTCTCCCCCAATGAATTAACTGTGGAGGAGTTAAAGGATGTCAAAAGAGTTTAGATGAGAGTGTTTTAGACTTGGATGGGATAAACGATCAGAGACCACAAGTGTACTTGGTAAGATAAGTATTATTGATGAATAATGAAGGACCTTCCTTAGGAGGAATGCCATGTGCAGGGGGGATGATAAGGGATTATGTGGATGAAGGAATCATGGGAAACCCAATTGATGGGAAATGAATTGGATTAGATGTAGATGGAGAAGGATATTCCCCCTGAATGTGAAAATCGTCTTTCTCAATGAGGCTATGGATGATTATTTGAAAGGCCTTATACTGTTCAATGTCATGGCCTAGGATATGATGGTAAGCACAAATTTAATTGGGATTTAACCATGATGGCTTTATACTATGGGGATTGAAATCTTTAATGGTAGGAAGCCTGATGGCATATATTCAAACTTAATGTCGAATAATGTCTGCGTAGGACCTAATCGAGGTGTCATGAGGAAGATAACTCTTATGATTTTTATCATGATGTTTTGGCTTGGATTTGGATGTAGATTGGATGGGTATATTATGTGTTTTGGAAGAAAAATAAAATTTGGTTGAAGGATTGTATTGTTTGGATTGGGATTTAGGTGAGGATGTACATTGGATGGGTAGATTATATGTCTTGGATGAAAAATCAAATTTGATTGGAGGATTGGATTGTTTGGCTGTAAATTTATCATTGTGAGATGTCATAGATGGATGGATTGATCCTAAAATAGATGTTGTGGCATTGGATTGTTGAAAAGACGGAAAATTCAAATGTTTACGAGGATGCGCAGGGGACTGTCAAGGATGTTTGAAATGAGCATTAGAATTTGATTGAGAAGATTTACCCTTAGCAGGGATGATAATAATCTCAACTGGAGGATCTGAAAGTGGTGGTGTAGATATTGATGGAGAATATTTCCTAAAACAATAAAGAACATATTAATGGAGAAATAGGTGTTTGTATGATGCGATTAATGAGATCTATGTTAGATTTGGATTGTTTAGGTTTTTGGCATGGAAAGAGTTAATTTTGGAGAATGCAAACCATCTTTATTTGACTTAGGTCGAGGTGTTTGTTCAATAGAGTTTTCAAAGGGTATCCTTGATAGGTTTTAAGATCAAAAGGATTTGGTTGTTGTGATAGAATGATTAAGTAAAGAGTATTGGGATAGACTGGGTGATGTGGCCATGGGAAAGGATATAGGTAAAGATATTAAGGTAGGGATAGGTGGATTTGTTGATATGATAGATATAGGGGTAGATGGGATAGATAGGGGTGTAGGCATATTTTTGATATTTGGAGATGTGGGTGATGTGGTGATGGGAATGTTCTATGAGGGGTTGGATATGATTGGTTGGGGCATGAGGGAAGTGGATGAAGTGGTATGTATACTCAAAGCCAATGTGGATGTGGTTAGGCTCGTTGGTGCGGTTACTACGAAAGAAATTGCAAAAGGATGAACTAGTATTAACTCTAAGGATGGTATAATGGGTGAAGGTTGAATGGATGTAGATAAGGTATTCAAATCTATTGAAGAGGATGTTGTAACCGATGGAGTAAACATTATAGGCAATGTAAAAAATGTAGGAGTATTACTGGGTGTAGAAGTAGGTAGGATTGGTTGCTTCATAAATGTTTCGAGGGGTGAGAATGATATGTTTTCTAATGGGGTTGTTGTCAGAGGTGGGGCTATAAAGGTACATGTGGTATAAATGAGTTTAGTTGGGATGGTTGTAGAGATGAGTGATGTAGATGTAGTAATAGGTGTGTTTGATGCAGATGTGGGTGAAGGCATAGATGTGAGAGATGTAGGGATAGGTGTGGATATAAATGGGGCCGAAATAGGTGCCAAGGATGAATCAGATGTGATATATTGGGGCATGATCAAAGTGGATAAATTAAATGGTATAGTCAAATTTGATGTAGATGTGGTAAGGGTGGAAAAAGGTGTAGGTTTAGGATAAGTAGTAAAAGTTGACATAGGTGTGTTAGGTTACAAATAAGGAGTGGGAATAATGTATAAGGTGGGAACATATGCAGAGTTAGTGATAGGATGAAATCTTTATTGACGGTGTCAATTGCATAAAGCATTTGATAAGTTGAGATGTAAAAGGGCATAGCTTGATTTGTTGATGGTTGATTAGAAAAATTTTGCGGAATTCTGTCAAGGGGTAGGTTAGATTAAGTGGTGGAGCTATCAATTTGGATATCCCCTTGATTTATGAGTTGTTGGATGTGATATTTTAAGGAATGACATTTCTAAATTTTGTGCCCTGTGACTCAATGATATTTACAATAATGGGTTGTGTGATACCACATAGGATTTTGCTTGTGAGTTGTCTAAGGGCCATATGGGAAGAAAATGGATGGAGTTTATAGCCATCAACTTGTTAAATACGGAGCTATAGGATTCTCCCAAGGGGGTGTTAGAGTAGGTATTTACCTTAGCTCATGTTCATCTAGGTACTTTATTTACCTTTATTGTATTTATCCTCACCCACTTATGTGTGTGGATATTTATTTTATCTTATTTAGATATTAGGAGATATTATCTAGTTGTTAGTATAGTTCTTTCCTTGATATATGGTATTGACTAGATACTTGATGAAGTTCTCTCCTAAATCTATGGTCTTGACTAGTTCTTTGATGACTAGTTATTTCCTTGATTTATGGCTTGATCTACGACCTTGACTGGTTCTTAGATTGTTATTCCTTGCCTATTTAAGCAAGGCCCATTCTCAATGTATTGCATTGAGTTCCATAATAATATATGATATATTTGTTTGCAAAGGTTTATGAATTTTATTCTAGTGAATTACTTTCATCTTATTGATCATGGTGTTTAATTAGCATCTGTGTTCTTGGCTTGGTACGATATGGTTATCATTCCTTTCATGGTATCAAAACTGGAGATTGCTGTTAGCATCCGTCTGTACGTTTTATTTTGAAAATAAATTATTTGTGTATTCATATATTTGGGATTTGGTCATATTTTGTTTCTGCATGCATTTTTATGGAAAACAGAGGCTTCCATTGGATCCGGAAGGTGTGAAAACCCTAAGATTGACTATAAACTCAGCCATTCATTGGTTCACCTCGGGATTGGTTAAAATCCTTAGCCCTTGATCATATGGTATGGTCATATGAGGGCTTAAAACTTGTGATTCCTACTAGTAGGTGCTTAACTTCAACCCCCTTTAATTTTATTTGTGTGGTGAAGGCAAAAGATTGTAACTTTTGATCGGTAACTCGGTAAAGAACCACAAGAGTAAAATGGGTCAAACCTTCATACCCGTTTTTTTTTCGTACTCTTTCCATTAGAGTTATTTATTTTTTGACTTGCACTATAATTATAAAGTGCCAAATATGGAGGAGTGTTGTAATCAATTGTGGATGCAATTTCAGATGAGCCCCATGGATTCTGACGAATGATATGATTTTCTCTGAAGTATGTGGACTTCAAGAGGATATTGTAAAATTTTTGGAAGAAAATAGATCACTCAAGAAGCGAAATTCTCTTCTACAATCACTCATTACATGATAGGATACAATAATACACTCCCTGGAGAACAAACTTACTTGCCTACAGTATCACCATCATATTTTGGACAACCATATCCATGCTGGAGTCCACTTGCAGTTGTTGCTCTTGTACCCATTGACATTGATCTGCCAGTCTTTGAGCCCGAACCTACTTTTGATGCTTCCAAACTTGTGAGGCTTGTTACTACATGCTCTTCCACATTTGTGCATATTACAATACCACATGTTATGTATCCTACTTCTTCTCAGTTGCATGGCTTTTTTGAGAAGCATACTACTGCATTCAGTTCTTGCATGCTCCATTCTATGGGTCTCACTAGAGGAGTCATTGGCAGACATTCACAGGGTATTGTTTCCTCTATTCCACATGTTAAGTGGAATTCTCGTCATGACATTGGTTTTTGAGTAGATACTTCATTGGGACCACACATTGACAGAGCTCCTTTTTTTGTTCGCTTGACTCTTTCTGAGGATCATGAGCAACACATGAGTCTCTCCTTCACTCAGGATTGAGAAACCTGAGATTTTAGTTGTCAGACATGATCCCTGACACACATTCTGATGTTCTTTTGCATGCACCCATTCAACATTTTGAATCAAGTTGGGTATGCAGGCATATGGAATATCCGTGTTGATATGGGGTGGATATTAGATCCAACACATGGACCGACAAAGACATTGAGAGGAAAATGCAACAGGCAGTAGATCGTCCATCATGCATGGAGATGTTGTTGGGGATCTTCCTATACCTTGTTGAATTAGTGATGCTTTTGTTTTTAGCAGTTTCCAATAGCAGGATGTAGTGTATCTCTCTTGTTGGTTGCAACATATTTTTGAATCTGTATTCGTTAAAAATTTTGTTCATAGTTGACAATATCTCTCGGGTGGATCAATTATGGTGGATTCCAGTCTAATCTAGCCAACCGTTTCATTAGGCATGATTTTGGGAAACTCACTACAGATGTGTTGTCACTCCACCCATTCAGCAGTATGGCATTGGTGTGATGTTTGAGATCCTGCTTCTGATAAGGCGAATGATGTGTCCTTGCCTGGATACCTTGAGCTATTCTTGGATCGTGACACGTCTGATAAGGTTGTGTCCTGATAAAATTGTTGGGTGGGATGTATTGTTCATTTGATAAGATGGTTGATACCTATTGTGCAGTGTAGTTGTGTCGGGAACTGCTTGGTAAGGTTTAACTGTGAGTGCAAAATCATAGACACCCTCCAAATGAGTTATGGATCTACTTTTGGTAAGGCCAGTGTCAGTTTTTATTGAGTGTTATGATTGCAGCAGTGGATTGAAACCAAAATTCTTCAGCAGTGTATGAATTTTGCAAGCTTCTTGGGATGCTCTCCAGAGAAGGTTGGTTACTCTCTTCCTAAACTTTGTTGCCACAAGATATTCCAGTGCAGGAAAGCTAATATAACCCTTTATAACTTCCAAGGAGATAAGGAGAGGAAGAACCTCATCAGGAAAAACTAGTTGCCTGGGACTAATACTGTGATACATGCCAGAGAAGTAAAATGTTGACCCTAGCTATCAAAACTGCCATGAACAAGAAGAGGTGAGCGATGGAAAGGATGTAGGTGCATCACAAACCAAAGGTGGATTTCATCATAGAAAATGTTCCATTTACCTCCATGATACATAGCTCCAAACCCTACTTATGAACATGGAAACATGAAAAAATACCTATGTAATGAAGAGAGGTAAGGAAATACAATCAAGTTGTTAAGCCATATTTTGAACAAATGCATCTATGGTACACTAGTTCTTTCCTTGATCTATGAATTTACTAGATGCTTGATGTCACAAGTTAAGAGGAAAAACTATGGTCATTAACTAGTAGGGGAGGACTAGTTCCAACTCCATGATTTATGACCTTGGGGAATGAAAATAAGGGAGAGGTAGAGAAAAAGTTATGAATAACCTATTTAAGCAAATGAGCCAAAATTGGCTCAATGTATGCATTGAATTCCAGAATGAAGGATATTATGATTGCTTTTCATTGTTCTGCAAAGGTTTATGTAATTTTAAAAATCTGGCGAACCACTTTCGATCTTATTGATCCAGTAGATAGCTTGAAAACATGATGTGATCTTGGCATGGTAAATCCCATACTTCATCGTACATTGCTTTGCAGGGAAAGAGGCCCATATATTAATTGTTGGTTGTTGGGGATCATTTTCTGAGGCAATGTGCTGGATGTAGATGCGGAAAGATGTTTAATCCCAACGACATTTCTCCTGCAAAACTCCATCAAAATGTGTAAAATGTTAAGTGTCCATCATGTGGATAATTTCAAGCTTTCCAGGTTTGATCGACCAAAATCATGAAAATCCGAGCTCTGGTGCGAAAGATATGCCCCTTTGAAGATTGTAGGTCAAAAAATGGCAAAGCTTTGGCAAAGGTTCAGAATGATCTAGATTTGCCAAGTAGATTATGACCTGTTTTCCACATTAATGTCACGAAGATTTTGAAGTTTAGTTTATGGAAGAGTGAATCCTCCATAATCCCATGCCACTCACGATGACAAAGTGGCAATGGACTTGTCATGAAACTATCGCTGATGGGATAGGTCACCGATAGCTCATTTCTTGCCTTCAACCTATTAATTGACCAAATTGTTCAAAAAACTTAACTTCTTCCCGACCCCCGCTGCGGTGCTCCTGAAAGTGGATATGGAATACGTGGGATATGCCTTGTACTATTGGAACGCGGGATCGGACTTGGCCATTTCCCTTCCATTGTGAACTAGTCCAGATCCACGGGCCAATGTCTCGTTTAACACTTTTACCCAAAAGGTTAAGTGGCAATTTTCCTCCCTGGAACCGCGAATGCGCTGGAAGTTCCTCCAATCGAGGCAGGGTATGGCTTGAATTTGATCTGACCATTTTGAAAAAAATCCGTTTGTGACAAATTTGTTTATAGGATAATGTATCCTTGGGTACCAAGGTAGAAGCTTCCCCTAAACTAGTCATCCTATTCATTAAAGCATAAATAGGATCATTTACCACAACGTTAGGTTGAGTCTGGATTGATTGTGTGGCATTTCTAGTGTAGCTTGATTGGGTGATTGAAAAGCTAGTGAATGTGTGGGTATTTGGGAAATTGTTTGATAAGGTGGTTGATAAACTTATGGGTGTTAACAGGTGTGTGGGGAACTATTTGGTAAGGATTAAAATGTGTCATGGTTGAGATTGTTTCATAGGTTGACATTGAATAGTAACGACACGATCTGTTCATTGAAGTTGGGTAGGTTTTTATGGTAAATGATAAGTGGGGATATGAGTGTTAAGGGGTTGAGATGGTTGGAGCATACGATGGATAGGAATGTAAGTGTGAATAGGCTGAGATTGTTGGACATGCATATTAGTAGCAGATGAAATAGAATTGACAAAAATGGATGTGGGTGGAATGTGATCCACCAATTGAGGAGATTGGGAGGATTGAGAGATTGTGGAAGATTTTTTAAATACTAAATCATATATGGGGTTAGGAGGTGGTCCAAGAGTTCCTAAAGGAGTGGGAGATGGGGCTGTGGTTGTTTTATGAAGATTGGATTGGTGAGAGATGCCAGAATTGGTTTCAAGACAGGAATGATTGCGGATGACATGGTCCTCATGAAGCATGGCCACAGAGACTAGAGGTTGGGTAACCGAAGGTGTGGTTTCGAGTTTAGAATCTTGTTGGGAGATATCATTAGGAGAAGTAATTTTATTGGGAGGAGGACATTGTTGTTTTGTTTTGACTTTAGAGAGAGTGACAATAGGTGTGAAATAGAGAAACATCTGTTTATGTAATTCGTTGATAAACAAATCAAGTAGCATGTTTTTTTATCATCATGTTTAATTTAGAGGATGTGAATAGAAAAATGAAGTGGATAATGAAGGTTCCTAAAGAACAGAATTCTAAGGCTGGTTTCAGGTAGTTTTGGCTAGGGAAATGTCTGAAACACTTTTTTTGTTGGGTGTTCAAATCCCAATCAGTGAACCATGTGAAAGGAATATTTTGATGTGTTGATTTTGTTCGCGACGTTTCATGCAGTGTGTGCTAAAATGTGTGATGTAGAGATTGAAACCCTTATTTAAGTTATGTGATCAGGCACGACATAGAAAAGAAAGGTTCTTTTTAAGCCAAAATGAAATGTGACGTTCGATGTAGACAATCACTCAGAAAAGGGAAGTTACAATGCAAAAAGGAGAAAATAGGGAAAAATGAGGAATAAATGTAGAACGCCTTCCCTTGTGATTTGATTGCACGTGATAATGATGTTTATGAAGGTGGTAGTCAGTGGCCAGGGATGTCTGGGTACCCTAGAATTGTACCATCCACGATTGCAAATGGAGTCAGTGAAAGGGATTTTTGGCTTGTTTATGGTTTAGTAATTGATCTTTTGAGTGCATAATTTTATGGTCACAACTTTGTGGAGTTTGTAGAATTCACCTGCAAAAAGAAAATACAATGTAATTAGTTAATATGGTTAAGAAAAATGATGCAAATGCCATAAGTCATTTGTGTACAAAAAGTATAAACAAAACAATAAAAATAGTGAATTTAAACTTTGAAATAAGTAATTTAAATTAGGAAATAATTAATATATATTATGAAACAAACGATAAATGGAAAATCCTATATATCCAACAAACTATGTACTTTATGATAAACTATGTTTTATTAGCACTCTAAATGATTAAATATATTCAACATCTTATTCAATTAGAGTAAAAAAATGAGCTACAAAACCTAGCTATATAAATGTGAAGATTAATAAACTCAATATAAAAAATTTGATGCAAATAAGAACAATATGAATAAGATAAACTATAGACTAATGAGAAAATCTAGACCGAAAGGAGCAAAGGACAAGATAAATGAAAGACTTTCTAAATAAGAGAGTACTATAGAAAAAATAAATGACTTAGACCATTATCGATTTTCTAAAAGAAAAAAATCATGATGTAGAAAGGGAAGACTAGAAATAATGTACTTGGAAGCTAGTGATGAAAGTCAAATAAGCTGGTGAGAAGGCCTAGAAATTAACAGGCTGTAGGCCATTGTTTTCTTATTTTAACTATATATTACAAGTGAAATTTTATTAACAACCACAGACAATAATAGGCCGCGAATATTGAAAACTGTATATTATTTTTTTGTTGTTTTTAAGTGGTTTATATAAGAACATAATACCTATTTATCTATATGTGAACAAATTATAGATGTCTAAAAAAATAATGGAATTTAAAACCACCAGAAAGAGCTAAGTGGTAAACAAATTTTTATTTGACAGGCATAGATAATTTCAAAATACATGCCTTTAGCAAAGGATGGCATTCGGGTAGAGAAGGAAGGTTGGCGAGGGTGGTTAGGTGGTTATGGTGTTACGAGTGTTGTTTATAAATTCGTTGAAAATAATTATAATATGATTTTTATAAAGAGAATTTATAGTCACAACCCGCAAAGCTTGAGTGAATTTGAAACTGAGATGGAAACAACTAGCAGTATTAAGCATCGAAATATTTTTTGTCTACATGGATATACACTTTCTCCATATGGAAAATTTGAGTGGTCTGGGAAAGTTCAAAGGAGCTCGAGGGAGTTGTGGGGACGTGGGCAGAGTAGGTAGATGAATCAGTGTGGGAACTATGAGAGGGAAGTCGAGTCGTGTGGAAGGGAGTTGAGGTGGTGTGTTTTGTACTGGCGCGGGTCTATGATAGTGGTGAGTTCATGTTGGGAGAGGTTTTAATCATCAAGTGGCTGATGAGAGGGAGAAGGGAGCTCAGTGGAGATGGGAAATCAAAATTGTCACAACAAACCTCAGAGGCACATGTGAAATTCTGACCAAACCAATACTACTCATGGGCGAGCAGAAATAAATTGTTCTTCTTATAAGGAAACTATTGGCTAGGATAACATGCAAGAATTGGGATGGGATTTTATTTAGCAAAAATTGGGTGGACCAATTCAAAGGAACAAGGATAAATCCAAATCCAAGTAGGAATTTGGATGAACCTGATGTACATCGTAAAAATAACATACATGGATAGAATGTGACACTCAAATCGATTTCAAATGATATGGTGTGAGATTCATTTATAACATTATGTATTCATCCTCTTATATGGTGAGAAAATTTGAGATCAGGATGGGTCACAAAAAGTGTAAGTTGGGGGTTGTGGTTTGTGGTTTTGTGATGAAAGGCTAGAAATGTGTAGGGTGTAGCATAGTGAGTCAAGGGTTAGCTCATAGAGGTGAATTAGATAGAGAGGTTGAAGCTGGGGAAGGAAGGGATTGCGAGTTGAGTGGGTAGTGGGTTTTTATCAGTGTATCAGGTGGTCGAGTGGAGTAGAGTGGAAAGGAGTGTGGATAAATCTCGGTGGGTGGAGGAGTGTCGGTAGGTATTCGAGCAGAGATGAGCCATGTGGAGTAGAGTTGAGTGTCCATGTGGAAGGTGATTTAGGGTGTGCGTAAGGATGATGGGTTGTTGTAATCTAGGTGGGGTGATTTGGCTATGGGGTGTATGTTGAAGACAATGAGGATGGAAGGGGTCAGCGAGGGAAGGGAGGAGTATGTGAGGTGCAAGGGTAGGGTGGCTTATGGAGAGAAGGGAGGTAGGTTCGATTTGGTTAGCATATAGGGAACGAGTCGTGTGAGTTCTGGAGTAGCTCAGATGGTTGGGTGACGTGTTTAGAGATGGGTTGGTCAGTGTGAGGACGTGAGCGAGTGTTGGGAGGATAACGGTGAAGTGGAATTGGCTCGGGTAGCCTTGTTGGTCGATTGGGAGATGGTGTTGACGGGAAGAGAGTTTAAGAACGAGTTGGGTGTCGAGTATAGTTGAGTGGTTTGGTTTGTGTTTGAGGTAGGGATTGAGTGTTGGATCATTGGGTTGGGCCATGATAAATTTTTTTTAGATAATTTAATTTAATAAAAAAAATTCTAAATATTTTTAGTAGCAATAACAAGAAAATTTAATACCAATTATAAACCCTTTCAAAACAACAAAACTACTTACCTCAAAGACGAAGACAAAAATTATTAAATGTACACACACACGAATGAAGACAATGTTAAAAACCCTGCAAGAAAGTAAGTCAAAAAAATGAAATATTCACAAAATATATTAAAATTGACAAGATTTATGAATCCAGACAACTGTGATACTTGTGATACTTGGCAAAAACAAGTAAAGTAATATAAATGGCCATATTTTGGTACCAGTTCCACCGTGTGTGCCAGAATGTTCTACAAGAAACTTCATTCTGGCACGGGTGAATGCCGATACTAGAAGCCACCAGAAACTTCAAATGATGGAGGGCTTAGGAGCTCAGATGTGGATATGGATCTATGAGCACAAAGAAGATAGATATGTGATAAAACATGATAGATCTGCGATAAACTTTGCAAAACTACAATATATGTGATTAAATAACAATATGAGGGGGTTGCTTGGACAATGTCGGTTCCAAGAGGCTATGAATTCCCTTGTAGGATATCAACCCCCATGTCTAGAAAGATAACAATCAATGATGAACAATAGATAGCATGTAGAAACAGTGAAATACAAAATGCTAAGTACCTAGAATGACGAGGGGACTTAGCGCATGCTCTGATATAGAGATGAAATGGGCATCTGGACGGCAAGCTTACGAACAACGTTAAAGATTTCTCCAACACTCATAACCTCTAACTGTCTAATAATGGCAAATATTTTCCTTGACCTCGAACTTGCAAAACTTAATTTAGACATTTTCTTCTCCTCTTCTAAAAACTTCAAGTTTAAAAAAATAAGCAGAGATTTCATATTGATTCTTCTTCCTTCTTTTCTTCTGAAAGAGGGGGGAAAACCTCATATTTATAGCTTGGAGGTGAGCGTTAGATTAGGGGTTAATGGGTAACTGGGGTTTGATAAAATAACCCTGGTCAGGTGAATGGGGGGGGATATGATTTGACTGAGTGGGTGAGATAATAGATTTTATTTGATTGAGTGGGGTTCATGATTTGGATGGTGGGGGACACAATTTTTTGAGTGGGGTGGTGTGATTTAATTAGAATATTTGGATATTATTAGCACATAATGAGGTTTAGGGATTTATAGGAGATTAATGGATTAATCAAACAAGTAGGTTTTGTGGGAAATGGGATTCACATGGATAATCCTACTGAAGGAGAGAAAATGCGGGGTGATACCAAATGTTTATGTCTACATTTTCCCCTTTTCCAATGAGATAAAAAGAAAAAGGTTTGGATGAAATCATGGGTCCGTAAAAGGGATGGGGATGGATAAAAACATGACCAAAGGAAAGATACCCTAGGCGAAAAAGGATCGAAATAACAATGAAAAATATGGTGGTGACTCCAATATCACATCGGTAGAGAACAATTGAGGCCTCAACAGAGATGGGCAACAATGTTTTACGAACCAGTGAGTGTGTGGAGACCATTGCAGTATGGATTTAAACTAGGATGACCAATGGGTCATAGGTAAACATCAAAATATGCGCAACTGAATGCAAAAATTATGTGAAATCCTTCGTATGCGAGGAATTGAGCAAAAAATTATGCTTCCGAAAAAAGAATGAGGATGAAAATAATGATGCCCCAACACAGGGCACGATATAGAAGGTGGATATGTAAATAAAATTCCCCAGGGGGAATGAATGTAATCATAAATGTGGACATGATGAGAAGATAGGATAGAAGGGTGAGATAAAATGATTCCAAGAGGAAGGGAAAATATGATTTTGAATACATGTTTCATAAGGAATGTGTGTCATTGACAATAAAATACTAGGAGAAGAAATTAGAAAAAAAATTGATTCATGGAAATAGGGAAAAGATTACGATCGACATTTGCCAAGGAAAAACTAGAACATGCACATGCAAAGGAAAAGGTGATAGGTGATGGTTATCATGGTATCCTTGAAGAAGAAAATACTATGGGAAGAAATTCTTAGAAATGGATATGATGATGCCCCTACGAGAGGGCTGATGAAGATAGAATATGTGACAAAGATCTCGAAAAGAGGAGAGGTCAATGTTGCAGAGAGGAGAATGAGAATGTTGTACATAAATGGAGAAACATCAAATTCAAATGTGAGTGCTAGATGTGTTGAAGAACATAGTGAGAAAGAAAAAAGGGAACTGATAGAAGTAGTGGTTGATTACGAGAAGAGAAAGAAAGGTCAAAGTTGAAGGAGACAAGGGTATGGAATAGAGGGATAGAGATGGAGAAGGAAAAAAAGGAATGAAAGAGGAGGAATATGATAACAAAGAAGGAAGGATGGAGAGGAAAGGAGAAGACAAGAAAATGAGAGAGCAAAGGATGAAATTATGAAAAATGGAGAGAGTTATTTAAAATGAAAGGCGTGAAAGAGGGTGAAGTAGATGAAGGTAGAGAGGTAGCAAAAGAGATGATAGAGCAGATAAAATTGAAGGAACCAGATCATGGTGAGGAAATCCAAGGCAAAGAATATGGAACTGACCACATGGAAATGCATGTGGATGGTGAGATGATAAAAAATATGGGACAATGTTGAAGAGCCAAGTTATCGATGGGAAAGTAAGAAGGAAGCATGAGGTAAAATGGGGAAGAAGACGATACACAGGAAGTGAAATAAGACGAGGATCAGAAAGGAGGAGAGGACAACAAAGAAAATTATGCAGAAATAAGGGAACTGAGAATGGACATATTCAGTAAAGAGTGCGTAGCATAAGGAACATAAAGAGAAGCTGAAGAGGAGGAATGAAACATACTGGAAAATATGTAGAGATGCGTGAGATGAGGATAAGTTGATGACGAGAAAATAGAGAGAGGGTGTATGATCATAGGGAAGGATGGGAGAAAAGGTGTGAAGAGGGAAAAACTAAATGAGGAATGGAAAAGGGAACACTAATGAAAGGACATTAGGAGAAGTCCCTCAATAATGATCAAATGGCATAGAGGAATGAAAGAATGAAGATAGAATGGAGGAGGTCAAAGAGAAGGATCTAGGCTATGTAGAATGGGATAAGTGATTTTTAGAAGTACACTGATAATTATTAGTGTGGAAACATAAGGTGATGATGAAATGATGTTAGGGTATGATCAACAACAATGACGAGTAAACATGTAGGTAGATATGTGGGAGAATTGTAGAAGATGGAGTGGAAAGAGTAAATAAAGGAGGGATAGTGAATTTTGTGAGGATGAAGGTGAGGAGAGGATGTTATGGATGAGGATTAAAGAGGTAAAGATGAAGAAAAAAGACATGAAATGAATGGGGAAGCAATTGTTAAGTAATATTATGAAGTGAGGGATGATGGAGATGAAAAGGGGGTAATTAGGAAGTGGTGTTTGTGAGAATGGAAGAGGAGGTGAGAGGATGTGATGATGGGGAATGAAGAGAAAATGTGGATGGTGATAATGTGGAGTGGTGGGAAATTTTAAGATGAAATATCATCCTTAAGAGGGATTCTTAAGTAGGATCGTCAGGTCGTGGGAGGAGTTAAGTAAGATCACCAAACTGGTAGTGATGATATGGAAGGAGAAAGACTACATTATATTGGGTACAGGTGTGGAATGGTTGATTGGAGTAAATGATTAAGATAAGAGATGGGAGATGTTTAAGATGAGTGAAATTTTATGGGATGTGGAAGGGTCAGATGGAAAACCAATCTTAAGAGAAACTCTTAATTAAGATTTCCATTAATGGGGATATGTTAAGTAGGATCGCCAAGTTGAAGAAGAAGAAGAAAATGGATGAAAGGATGAGTGGTGTATACCAAAATGGAAAAAGAGATGAAATATAGGTGATACCAAGTGATAATAAGGAAAGAAAGGAGTGTGACATGAGTAGATGACCAACATATATGGTGTATAAATTGTAAGGGTAATCCTTATTGGGATGTTTTTCATGTGGTAATCGTGATGATGTAGAGATGATCAGTGAGAAACAGGTGTAGCATATCAGACATTTGTGGTGGTGATTTTCAAATCTTTACAAATGAAAGAGGAGACCTAGGTGGAGAAGCTTCTACAGTCAGAAGGATCAAGAAAGAAGATATATCTTCAACTAAAATTCTTTAGACTAAATATGGATGATTAAGTAAGATTGTCAAGTGTATAAGATATGAAGAGTGAAAAGGGAAAGTACAAGAGGAAAGGCAAGATCTTGAAGATATCATAGATAGTGGTGAAACGGGTATAGAAAGGTGAGAAGGATTGCATGTGAGGATAAGTGGTGATGAGTGCAAATGAGGATTGAGGAGATCAATGGATCAAAGACATTGTTGAACATGTTAGGGGATAAGAACTTGTAAGATAATGAACTCGCCTTAAGAAGGAACCTCAAGTAGGAAAGTTGACAAACTGTAACGGAGATCAAGTAGAATTTTACCAAAACTCTAAAGTGTATTTGTGAGGGCATTCATGGATATTATAGACAGATATAGAATTTATGGTGTGAAATTTGATGTGATTTTGATAAAAGATAACCTTGATGATATGAATGAAACATATTCATAGCAAGGGCATTCATGGAAACCATGCTTCAAACCCAATTAGAGATAAACAAGCAAGGTTACCACTCAAGGCATTGCACTTGCAGCCAATAGTAGGTGTTAACACATAACGAATTATAGTTAGTTATACCAAAATACCAAGAGTTAAATATCCATGAAAGATTGTCATAAACCTAATGTTGACATGACAAGGGATTTGAGATGTAACTTGTATGTGGGAAGAGGGTTCTCCAAAGGTGGTGTTTATTATGTCTATGCCCCAACTCTGGGAAATGGAAAGAATAATAACAGAATAAATTTGATCAATGTGGGAAGCTTTCTGAGAATTATGATAAAGGGAGGCTAATCAATGTGGGAAACCTTCCAAATGCCATAATAAAAGTGTAGCCATCCTTCGAGGGTATGGTCTACTTTTTTCTTTTGATGGATAGGATTTAATCATATAGGACTTTTCCTTTTAGAATATAGGCTGATATATGCCTGATAGTTGTCCTTCCAAGGATAATTCTATTTTATGTTATGATTTTAATGAAAATTTTTCCTTCAAGGGATCAATTTGTTTTTATGATAACTTTGATTTTTATTTTTTGCATCCATGCATTTTAACTTTATATGGGGGAGAGCTGGGAATAGTTAAGTATGCCACTTTAGGAGGGGATAATGAATGTACAAGAGACAATCCTGGTACCCTTTACATGGCTCCAATAGGAGAATGAGAGGGTAATGGATGTAATGATCACGGAGTTCTCACCAAAAAGGAAGAACCTATCCATAAGGAAAATGCTATGGAAAGATCCATGGTGCCCATATTTAAGGTCATATCAAGGAAGTGACAGTAGATCACATAATTCCATATCATTACAGTGATAGATGGAAGAGGTTCATGATAGAGGAATGATCTAAGGATATAACTATGTTCTCATTGGTAGATATGCTAACAGTAGAATGGTTGCAATTGAAATGCATTAAGATGTTCAATCTCTGGTTTACCACCAAGGGAGGGAAGATAGTAAAGTTGTAACATGATGAGATGATAGCTTATAAAGGATTAGATGTGATAGACAAGTGGTAAATAAAAATATGTCCTTAAGGAAACAAAAATATGATGATGGTGGATTTGGATGAAAATAAATGATGCCCTGAGAGACACAAATATGGCAGGACAAAAATGGCCACAAATGTGGAATTTGATGAAACAGATGGTGCCTCGAAAGAGGCAAAAATATGGCCACAATGGTGGAATTTCATAAGCAAATAACAAAAATGGTCCCTCACGAAAGGAAAAACATGGACACAATGGTGGAATTAGAATGAGATGAAGATTTGGATAGAATTAGTTTAGATTGGATGAATTTGGAGGAGGTAAATACAAAATTGTCAATGAGCAAAGTCCCCTAGTGTTTAGGTAGTTATATGGGTGATATGCTCAAGGGCGGGGGAATGATGCTACCCCAATGAATTAAATGTGGAGGAGTTAAAGGATGTCGAAAGAGTTTAGATGAGAGTGTTTTAGATCTGGATGAGATAAACAGTTGAAGACCACAAGTGTGCTTGGTAAGATAAGTATTATTGATGAATACTGAATGACCTTCCTTAGGAGGAATGTCATGTGCAAGGGGGGTGTTAAGGGATGATGTGGATGAAGGAATCATGGGAAACCCAACGAATGGGATACAAATTGGATTTGATGTAGATCGAGCAGGATATTAATGGAGAAATAGGTGTTTGTATGATGCGATTAATGAGATCTATGTGAGATTTGGATTGTTTAGGTTTTGGCATGGAAAGAGTTAATTTTGGAGGATGAAAACCATCTTTATTTGACTTAGGTGAAGGTGTTTGTTCAATAGATGTTTCAAATGGTATCTTTCATAGGGTTACAGATCAAGAGGATTTGGTCGTTGTGATAGAAGGATTAAGTAAATAGTATTAGGATAGACCAGGTGATGTGGACATGGGAAAGGATATAGGTAAAGATGTTAAGGTAAGGATAGGTGGATTTCTTGATATATATATATATATAGGGGTAGTTGGAATAGACATGAATGTAGGCATATTTGGGATATTTAGAGATGTGGGTGATGTGGTGATGGGAATGTTTGATAACGGGTTGAATATGCCAAGTTGGGGCACGAGAGATGTGGATGAAGTGGTATGTATACTCGAAGCCAATGTGGATGTCGGTAGGGTCGTTGGTGTGGTTGGTACGAAATAAAGTACAGAAGGAGGAACTGAGATTAAGTATAAGGATGGTATAATGGGTGAAGGTGGAATGGATGTAGATAAGGTAGTCAAATCCATTGAAGGGGATGTGGTAACCGATGGAGTAAAAATTATAGGTAATGCAAAAAAATTCAGCAGTATTATCGGGTGTAGAAGTAGGTGGGACTGGTTTCTTCATTAATTTTTCGAGGGCTAAAAATGATATTTTTCTAATGGGGTTGCTGTCGGAGGTGGGGTTGTAAAGGTACATGATGTAGAAATGAGTTTAGTTGGGATGGTTGTAGAGATGAGTGATGTAGATGTAGTAATAGGTGTGTTTGATGTAGATATGGGTGAAGGCATAGATGTGAGAGATATAGGGATATGTGTGGATATCAATGGGGCTAAAATAGGTGCTAAGGATGAATCTGATGTGGTGGATTGGGGTATGATTGAAGTGGATAAAGTACATGTTATAGTCAAATTTGATGCAGGTGTGGTAAGGGTAGAAGAAGGTGTAGGTTCATGACAAGTAGTAAAATTTGACATATGTGTGTTAGGTTTTGAATAAGAAGTGGGAATAATGTCTAAGATGGGAACATGATGAGTTGGTGATAGGATGAGATCTTGATTAATGGTGTTAATTGCGTAAGCATTTAATAGTTGAGATGTAAAAGGGGTAGTTCAATTCGTTGATGGTTGATTAGAAAAAGGTTGCATAATTCCGTCAAGGGGTAGGATAGATGAAGTGGTGGATATATCCAGTTGGATATCCCCTTGATTTATGAGTTGTTGGATACGATCTTTGAAAGAATAACATTTCTCAATGTTGTGACCTTTGACCTGATGATATTTACAATAGTGGGCTTCATGATACCAAATAGTCTTGGATTGTGAATTTTTCATGGGTCGTATGGGAGGAAGTTCGATGGATTTTAAAGCCATCAACTTGTCAAATACGGAGCTATGGGATTCTCCCAAGGGGGTATAGTTTATTGTTGGTTGAGGGGCTCGTTATTGAGGCCATGTGCTGGATGTAGATACAGACGAGGTATTAATAACCACGACATTGGCCGCACCTTTAAATGTGTTGTTATATGTGGATGGTTTAGTAGATTTAACTTTAGGTTTTTCTGATCTGAGTTTAAGATGACCTTGTTTAATGGCACGGGTTTCAAGTTTGCAAGCCATTTTTAAAGCTTCGTCAAAGGTTCAAAATGATTGGATTTTCAAGGTATATGATAGATGTTTCACACATTAATGCGAGAAGAGTTCGATGAGTTTGGTTTGTGGAAGAGTGAAGGATAGTTGGTTTATAACGGCATGCCATCGTGCGATAATGTTAGTAATGGACTCGTCGTCAAACTATCGGATGGTATATAGGTCAGCGATAGTAGTTTTGTGTGCAATGTTAATTGAAAAGTGTTCTAAGAATAGTTGCGCAAGCTAGGTGAAATAGAATATGGAATATTACAGGAACCATGGGGATAAGGACATGGGGAAAGTGTAAACCAGTAGATCGTGATCATGTGCATTAAGATAACATGCATGTTTAAATGCACGGAGATGTTGTCTGGTATCTTCCTTGTTGTTGAATTAAGTAAACTCGGGAAGTTTCCAATGAGGAGGGTAGGGTTTTATTGGAACCGACAGATGAATCGGTTCATTACAGATTTGTTCATAGAATAATGTATCCTTATGTGCTAAGGTAACAACTTCTAAACTATTCATCCTATTCTTTAAATCATGAATAGGATCATTTAACACAGCGTTAGGTTAAGACTAGATTGGTTGTGTGGGAAGAAGTGTAGCTTGATTGGGTGATTGACAAGTTTGTGAATGTGTGGGTATTTGGGGAATTGTTTGATAAGGTGGTTGATAAACTTGTCGGTGTCCAGGTGTGTGGGGAATTGTTTGGTAAGGATTAACATGTGTCATGTGTTGAGATTGTTGCATAGTCTGACGTTGATCAATAGGGACATGCTGTGTTCATTGAAGTTGGGTAGGTTGTTGTGGTAAATGATAAGTGGGGATATGAGTGTTAAGGGGTTGCGATGGATCAAACATATGATGGGTAGGAATGTAAGTGTGAAGAGGTTGAGATGGTTGGACATGCATATTAGTAGCATATGAAATATAATTGACAAAAAAGGATGTGGATAGAATGTGATCCACCAATTGAGGAGATTGTGGGAGATTTTTGAAATAATAAATCATACATGGGGTTAGGATGCGGTCCAAGAGTTCCTAAAGGAGTGACAGATGGGGGTGTGGTTGTTTTATGAAGATTGGATTGGTGAGAGATACGAGAATTTGTTTCAAGATAGGAATGATTGTGGATGACACAGTCCTCATGAAGCAAGGTCATAGAGATTAGAGGTTGGGTAATCGAAGGCGTGGTTTCAAGTTTAAAATATTTTTGGGAGAGATCATTATGAGAAATAATTTTATTAGGTGGAGGACATTGTTGTTTTGTTTCGATTTGAGAGAAAGTGACAATAGGTGTGAAATAGAGAAACATCTATTTATGTAATTTGTTGACAAACAAATCAAGTAGCATGTTTTTTATAATCATGTTTAATTTAGAGGATGTGAATAGAAAAGTGAAGTGGATGATGAAGGTGCCTAAAGAACAGAAATCTAAGGCTGGTTTCAGGTAGTTTTGGCTAGGAATTTTTTTGAAACTGTTTCATGTTGGGTGTTCAAATGTCAATCAGTGAACCAGGTGAAAGGAATGTTTTGATATGTTGATTTTGTTCGTGAAGTTTTAGGCAATGTTTGTTAAAATGTGTGATGCAAAGAGTTAAAACCCTATTTAAGCTATCTGATTAGGCAGGATGCAAAAAAGAAAGTTTTTTTTAAAGCCAAAATGAAATGTGACGTTTGATGCAGACAATCACTCAGAAAAGAGAAATTGCAATGTAGAAAGGATAAAATAGGGAAAAATGATGAAAAAATGTAGAACGCCTTCCCTCGTGATTTGAATGCACGTGATAATGATGTTTGTGAAGGTGGTAGTTTGGTGGCCGGAAATGTCTGGGTACCCTAGAATTGTACCATCCACGATCGCGGATGGGGTCGATGAAAGGGATTTGTGGCATGTATATGGTTTAGTAATTAATCTTTGAGTGCATAATTTTATGGTCACAACTTTGTGGAGTTTGTAGAATTCACCTGCAAAAAGAAAATACAATGTAATTAGTTAGTATGGTTAAGAAAAATGATGCAAATGTCATAAGTCATTTGTGTACAAAAAGCATAAACAAAACAATAAAAATAGTGAATTTAAACTATGAAATAAGTAATTTAAATTACGAAATAATTAATATATATTATGAAACAAATGATAAATGGAAAATCCTATATATCCAAAAAACTATGTAATTTATGATAAACTATGTTTTATTAGTGTTATCCCATTTTAGTGATTCCAGCTAAAATGGGGATAACCATAGAAAATTTTCAAAAAAATCTACTAAAATACCCGTTTGAAGAGTATTTCAGGTTTCAACAACATGCAAACATGTTATTTACATGCAAGATGCTAATTGTTTCCCGAAACCCAAAACCCGATTCAACTCCCTTGTGTCGGGTTTGCAGAACCTTCAAGCATCGGAACATGCGTGATCAAAAACATGCTTCATGTCACATGACTTCTGAAACCTGAAACCCGATTCAACTCCCTTGTGTCAGGTTTGCGGAACCTTCAAGCATCATGACGTATCATGCCTTGTGTCGGGTTTGTGGAACCTTCAAGAATTTAAACATACCTTGCTTCATGTCAGGTTTCCGGAAAATCCAAACATGATGACATGGCATTCATGCCGAGTTGTAGGGTAGTTAGCACACGTGTCAAGTGAGATGTAATAAATGCAGGGCTTTTATAAATAGTTGGATTTACACGTCATTTTTATCTTTTGTGCTTTTGGTTGCGTGGATTTTCTCCTACATGCTCTCTCAGCCTCCGAACCCGATTTGATCCCGTGATCACTTGCGTGAACCATTTTCAATTATTTTTTGAATTTTCTAAAGGTATTTACTATGCCTTTTACTTGTGAAGTTTTATTGAAAATGTGTTTGCGATGTCCTTTGCATCTTTTCCTTTCTTTCCTGTTTTCTTTTTAGGTTTAGGGTTCTAGGTTTTTCTTCTTCTTTTGAGTTGTATTCCAAATAGAAATCATTGATTAAAAGTTCACCCTTAGGGTGCTTTTCCTATTTTTATTCCTTAGAATATGCCTTTTGTATTTTAAAAGAAGAGAAGAAGAAGACAAAAATCCAAACTGTTGAAATGGCGGGAAAATTTCATGTCTGGACATCTCAAAAACCTGATCCCTTATTTTCAGGTTTTGCAGGGTGTTTTGTAGTCTATAAGTTCCTCAGTGTGTCAGGTCTTGAGTCTTGCCGGACATCTAACACTTCCGACATCCATTTCCCTTTGTGTCGGGTATGCCGGTATGTCCAACATCTTCCACTTTCTACAGTGTGGTAGGTTTCTATAGGTTTCCAACATCTAATATCTTCTGACACATTCAATTGTCTATCAGGTTTTGCATAATGTCTGACAAATCCTAACTTCCGACACATTCTCTCTAGTGCATCAGGTTTTGCATAGTGTCTGACAAATCCTAACCTCTGACACACTCAGTAGTGCATCGGGTCTGTGGGGTTGTTCAACAAGTTTTCAAACCTGAGTGTTCAAACCAGAAGTGATCAAGGCATTCCTCCTCCAAGACTCCTCATGTCAGATCTTGGTTCATCACAGGATAAGTTAGATAAATTAGGGAAGATGAAGTACAAATTCAGGAAGGTGGAGTCTCCCTCCTACATTGATTGTAATTATGACATCTGGGATACAGAACTCGAAAATGTAGACATGAAAGATTTTTGGAATAGAGTCAAGAGTTCTTCCCAAACCCGCTGGATGAGATCAATAGCTGACAGTGGCCTCCCTCTTGCAGTGGGATTCCCCACGTCTTCTCAATTCCTCGATTTCATCTTGGCATGCACTTCGAATTATGACTCTGCTTCTCGTTCAGTGAGAAATCAGGTGGGAGAAGTCATAATCAAGTTGGACGGAGGTTACTTTGATGACCTTCTAAAATTTCCTAACTTCGAGGAGTATGGGGACGTAGATCTCAAGTCAGCCTAGAAAGCCTAGGACAAAGACCAAGAAGACTACATTAAACATGTGAATAAGAAATTTCTGATCAAAGTTAAGCTAGGTGTCTCTAGGTTTTCAAGATTTGTTCCTAAAAGAGATTTCATTCAAGAGATCAATGATATCATTACTTTACTGAGTCGGGTTCTGGATCCTTCATATGGGGTACAGACTGAATCTAGGATCAATATGATTTCCCAAAGCTATTGATTGGTCTATCAAAGAAAAATCTTCTATTGGGGTTGTGTCTTCTTGTAATTCAAGATAGATCAGCTCCGATTCTCACATGCACTAAGTTGCATGGCTCACCTCTTTTCTAGGAATGAGTTACAAAGAAGTATAGTTTTTCAAGAGTTCAATGATATCATTAGTTGATATTGGAGCCAGAGGGATCCCTCTAAAAAGGAAAAGGATTCAAGAGCTCTTTTAAGAGGCCTATAATTGGTCTGAATCGAGTGATCAATACGTTTTCCAAAATTTTCTATCGGAAGGAAGATCAGCTCCGATTCTCACATGCACTAAGAATGGCTCACCTCTTCAGGAATGAGTTACAAAGAAGATAGTTTTTCAAAGTTGGTTGATTTGGAAGTGGGACCCTCCAAGAGCTCTTTTAAGAGGCCTATAAAGGTAAAATTTTTCAAGAAGGGAGGATAACAAGAAGCCCCTTCAATTACCACTCTAGTTGAAATGGTGAACGTACCACACCAACACCACCAGAAATTGGGGAAATATCTTTTGAGGTAGAGGTGAGTCAACCTCTAATCTCACCATTTACTGATTGCCCAACAGAAGTAAATTTATCCATCACTTCCCAGGCTTTGGCTTCAGGAGATGCACCTCCTCCTTCATAACCACTTGCACCTCCTCGTTCTTCAAAACCACTTCCACATCATCCTTCGCAACCACTTCCACCTCCTCTTTCTACTTTTTATTCATCATCCATGGCCAAAAATTTCTCTAGACTCTCACCTCTCTTTGCTGGAACCAAACTGACTATAGATATGCCTCCTCCTTCTACACCTCTTTTTCACTGAATCCACTACCACACTTGTGGTTGTTCCCACTCCACCAGTAAGTCTTCCTCCACCTGCAAGTTCAACCCAAACCCCTGCAATAGTAGCAACTTCCTCTGGCACACCTCAATGGTTGCTTGATCAGAATCCGAGGAAAAGGAAGGTGGTAGTTCCCATACCAGCCTTTGACTTCAGTTCACTCAAGGCTTCTACTGCTAAATCAGCCAAGAAACCCAAAATAGTTTCAAGGGTTTTAGTGGATGCTTCAGGGCACAAGTTTGCAGAGATCGCCACTCCTGCAACTGACAAGACCAAAGAGGACATAGTGGCCTCTGACTATCAGATAACCAAGGTTGATCTAGGAAAGGTGACGGAAGAAGGAGCATAACAAGATGCATGAGATGCTATGAACATGCTATGTCAAAAGATAAAAGAAACAAAGGAAAGTATGGATGACCTTAAGGAGAAAGTGGAGCAGTTGACCGAAGTATTACTCAAGCTCTGAAAGCCCCTTGAGTCAACACCATCATCCTCTATTCCTATTGGGTTCAATTTTTCATCAGTACCCATGATCAAGAAGATTAATGAAAAGGGGAGAACAATTGATGAATGGACCCAAAGGCTACTCCTATAGGGAAAAGAAGTCATTAAAGATATTGTGGAAGTTTATGAATCTTTAGAGGACATAAGGAAAGATGGAGAGAAAATGGATGACGAATTTTCTTCAGAAATCGGAAACCTGGAGTTGACTTTCGAAGCTCTCCAAATGCTGAAACAAATTCCATCCCACATCTTGGTCGAAGAGGGCATCATCCCGCATGCGGATAAACATTTCTAGCTGACCAAAGACATCATATTCAAAATAAATATTCTCAACGAAGCTTGCAGCAAACTGAGAGAATCAAGAGACCAATTAGTCGATGGCAAGAATGACCTAGAAGAAGAGTTGGTCAAGATCTGTGTGAAAGCGTTGAGTGAATTCTCGGTATCCTACCTGTCGATGATATTTGCGAACAGATCTAAGAATCAATTCATTATGAGCTAACTTACGGATTCGGCATGGAAGTCATTGACAGGTTTGTAAAAATAGAGCATTCTTTGGAGACCCTGAGGAAACTCAACAAGAAATTGAAAAAGCTTCCCGGAAATGGTAGCGATACTCAGAAAACATGTGAAGTTCTGAGTGATCATTCCACTGCGTCGGATGAGAATGAAATGCAAGGTGTAATCTAGAAATTCCAAGAATTTTGGAACAAGCATGCTTTGTTGGAAGAAGAGAAAGATGACGATTCAGAATAGGCACAATGCAACATGTCATTTCAATCTTGAAATCAACATGTCTTTTTCATTTGTGTTTCGTCACGTAGGTAGCAGATTTTGACTTGGTCTCCTGCATGAGAGTCAAGAAAAATAGGACTCTTGTTGAAAGACTATTTCCTAGGGTTTATCCTATTTTCTCTCTACTCTTTTTATTATAAATAAGGGATGCTTATGCATTCCAAAGGGTTGAGATTTTTGGAATATTGAGAACTATTGTGAAGAAGAAGAACTTTGTGTTTTCTTTCAATCATTCAAGGAATAGAAATCGATGTTATTTTTGCAAACTTTGTGTTGTGAGATTCATCTCTCTTAAGATATTGTTCTTATGTTTAGGATCTTAAGTTGTTCTTTGTTTAGCATTCTCAATCATTTTAAATCGTTTCAAACATTACATTACATTTGTTATCTAGAACTCGTATGATTATTTCGTGATCTGTGTTTGCTCGAAAGAAAATACGTTCTCGTCATTTCCTTTTCATTGTGTATTCTTTCTAATCCATTTTACTTCAAAAGCTGCAATATTTCCATCTACTGTGGATATGGATTTTGGGATTCTATTCCAACCCCAATGGTTAGATTAGTGTAAATATTGTACGTATCATTTCTGTTGTGTTTTAGATTAGAAATAAATAGGTAGCCTCACCTGTCTTTGAGGAGGGATTTTATCCCATGCACTGCGGTTGAAACTCATATTTTGTCTCAACAAAATATCTAACCAACAGTTTTTGGTGACTCCACTGGGGAATACGGATTGATAGTATAAAGCTTATCCTTTTGGTGTCTCACGACTTCATATTTGCCTTATTTTTAACAAGATCTATTTTCCAGTTCAAGCTGGCTAGAAAGATCTTCACTCGGTCAACCCGAGCCTGGGGTGAAACTGATCCGTTCTTTGATCTGCTTCAATAGCATAATTTCATACTTTCACCCAACAATGTTGCATCTAGCCGAGCAAGAAGTTATTCATCCATTCAAAGGAATTAGATTTCTCAAGAACCAGAAGTCTCTTGAATTTGTCGTGCATTATTCTTTCCGGATATGTCAGATTCCTGTTCACACTTCATTTAGAAGAATGGCAGCACAACTTGTGCCTTGGGGCATAGCTATTGGTCCTCTTTCCCTTACTCCACCATTGCATGACCTACCTCATGGATCATGGAAGAATATTCCTAAGTTCAACGGTGATGGGAAACAACATCCTGACAAACACATCACCTCATTATTTGTTGCATGTGTTCTTGGGGTGGCTCATGAATATGTCTCTGTTTGACTCTTCATTGAAGCATTGCATGGCGTAGATGCAGAATGGTTCTATCATCTCCCAAATGCATGCATTACCAACTGGGCTACCATGAGATCTGTATTTGAAGCAAGGTTCAAACCAACTGAAGATTCTCATGCCTTGTTGGCACAACTTACCCACATGAAGAAGGAACCTTATGAACCCATGCGGGACTTCATAGCCAAATTCAACAAGCTGATCCGCAAGATTCTAGACCTCGTTATTCCTACTCTTGAAAACCAGAAGTGTTTCTTCATCAACGCTCAACCTCCAGATGTAAGCTTCTTGTTAAGAAAATCTGTCATTCCTGATTTGGCCACTGCTCAAGCTACGACCACCGAAATAGAAGACGATCTTGTTTTGGCTGGAAAAATCAGAAAAGAATCATCTAAGCCTAAAAATCAGAGTTCTTCTCAGAGTACTACTAATCCCATGATTCAGAAGATGGCTAATGACTTGATTGCTTTAAAAAAGCAAATGTCTCAACAAGTGAGAAACGTTCCGTATCGAGATATTCCTAGACATAATTTCAATAATACTAATGGTGCTCCCATAAGAGATAGACCGCGGTTGACTGCTGCTCAACCGAGACTAGATATTGAAGCTCCTCCTGTTAATGCTACAGTGGAGATAGTTGAAGAAGATGAAGAATTAGATGAACAAGATTCTCACGAAGCTTTTGAAGCTTCGGGATACGCTGATGAGTCCTATGACGATTCAACTGGCGACTCCAGCATTGGGTATTTGGAATATGAAGAAGGTGGATACAAACTTGATGGTCAGTCATTCGCAGTATTCACTCGATCTCAATCTCAGAATCCCAAAAAACTTGTGGAAAGCCCCAAGGAGAAGAGTAAAGACGCTTCCACAGTCATAGCTAAGAGAGGCTCTCCTATCTCAGCACAAACTAAAAATAAGATGACTAAAAAAGTAACAACTTCCTCCTTTTCTCCTTCTCCTAAGGTCAGTAGCACAACTCAGACCCATGTGATTAGGACTGAACCCACCATCACTCCCTCTTACACTACTTTTGACATAATTGATCACGTGAAAAGAACCAAGATCCAACTGTCAGAAGCAGAATACCTTCAACCAAATCTGGAGCAATTCGAGAAACTTGACAAATTCATTAGAAGCAAGGCTGCTATTCCTTCACCTTCAAAAGGCATTTTGTCAAGTCCTATTCAGCCTTCACCTCAGAACAATATGAATTTTTCTTCTTCTTTAGGGAAGATCGAACCGTTTTATTTGTCCTTACTCATAAACGGATTCAAACTCAGCAATTGCATCATTGACTTGGGATCCTCCAATAACGTAATGCCCTTGGACTTACTTTGAATAAATCATATGGAAAGTGTTACTCCATGGAAACCAAGAAAGTCCCCTTGATTGGTCAAATCAAAGATGCACAATTTGCATTCATCGCCTTCCCGGAGAAGAGAGTAAAAATGACCATTCTGGTTGTTGATATTCTAGCTGCTTATGGTATTCTCTTAGGAAGAGGTTTTTGTAAAGACATCGGGGGAGAGATCAACATGGACTGGACCAAGGCCAAGATCCTAGTTAATGGAGTTTCTCACATTCTCCATCCTGAACCTCAAGCGAAGTACCTGGTCACTAAATCAGATGACCCCAAGGCTCAAATTCTTTTCGAAGATGCTGGCTTGGGAAATTATTTCATGACATCAGAGGTACCAGTTGTAGATGCCAAAGAAGAGGATTCAAATGCTATTTGGACCCTCGAATTCGATGGGAGCTATTTAACTACTGGATCGGGAGATGGTGTAGTTCTTATATCTCCGGATTCTGAAATATTTCCCTTCGCCTTCAAGTTGCAGTTTGATAACACTAATAATACAGCTGAGTATGAAGCCTTGTTATTAGGATTAGAAATGGCCAGAAAAAAGGGGATTCAAAATCTCAAGGTTCAAGGAGATGCAGAGCTGATTGTCAACCAGGTAAAAGGGATCTATCAAGTGAAAAATGATCACCTAAAGCATTACAGGAATAAGGTATGGGATAACATAGAATGCTTTGATGCTTTTTCCATCAAGGCAGTTTTGAGGGATCATAATGACAAAGCCGATTCTTTAGCCATGTCTGCATCTCTTCTCCTTCCTCATCCACAGTTCAAACGGGACACGTACACCATTGAAATTGTATATCATCCCAGTGTTCCGGATAACTCATAACATTGGCAAGTATTTAACAATGATCAACAGATATTGTCTTTTCTGGAAAAAACTGATAACTTTAGTGAACTGTATTTTGAAGGGTCAGAATCAGCTTTCCATGAATCTATTTCAAATTCATATCAAGAGGTTGATGGTGAGTTTATTCAGCTAAAAGGAAATAAGATTCCCAAGGGATTGGTTTCTCTGGAAGGTCTGTTTGATAAACATGATCATTTTATCCAGAATAAAAGGCAGACTGAAGGCACCTCCTCATCAGAAGTAGATCAAGTTAATCTGGGCTCTCTGGATCAACCGCAGATGGTGAATATCAGGAAATGCTGTTCCCCTGAGGAGAAAGAAAAATTCACTTCACTCCTGAAGAGATACATGGATGTCTTGGCCTGGTCTTATGCAGATTTAAAATCCTTCAAGCCCAAAGATGTGCAACATAGTATTCCCTTGAAGCCTGAAGTTAAACCCCACAGGTAGAAGAAAAGACATTACAACCCCAAGATCTCAGGGACTATTCTTGCAAAAATTTAGAAAATGTTAGATGCAAGGATTATCTTCCCAATCCACCATTCTACCTGGGTTGCTAACATCATCCCCGTCAGGAAGAAGAATGGTGAAATCAGGATTTGTGTGGATTTCTAGAATCTGAATCAGTCTTCGTTAAAAGAAAACTATCCCTTGCCTATCATGGATCAGGTGTTACAAACTGTTACTGGATCAGAGATGTTATCCATGCTCGATGGATTTTTAGGATATAATCAAGTTGAGGTAGCTGCTGAGGATCAACATAAAATGGCCTTCACAACCCCATGGGGGACCTTTGCTTACAGGAGGATGCCTTTCAGTTTGATCAACGCCGGGGCCACATTTCAGAGAGCTATGGACTTGGCTTTCAGAGATCTGATGGGAAAAGTTATAGTTGTATATTTGGATGACTTGACCATTTTCTCTAAAAAATGGAGTGATCATTATGATCATCTAGAGAAGGTACTCTTGAGATGCAGGCGTCACGGGATTTCATTAAATCATAAGAATTCCATGTTTGGAGTGATAGAGGGAAAGGTGTTGGGTCATATTGTGACTAGAGAAGGAACCAAGATCGACCCAGAAAGGGTGAAGGCCATTCAAAGCCTTACCCTACCCATAAGCAAAACTGGAGTTCATTCCTTTTTCAGAAAGGTCAATTTCCTAAGGAGGTTCGTACCTGACTTTGCTGATAAAACCAAGGATATCCTTGGGATGATGAAAGGTAAAACTCCATTTCGATGGAGTACTGAAGGGAAGCTTGCATTTGATGAAGTAAAAAAGGTAATTGCTCATGCCTCTGTTCTGGTATGTCCAGATTTCAAAAAAGATTTCATCATGTACAACTACGCTTCCGCACACACAGTGTCAGCCATCTTGATGCAGGAGAACAAAGAAGGCATTGAAGCTCCCATCACTTTCATGAGCTTCCCATTAAAGGAACATGAACTAAAGATGTCACAGATTGAAAAGCATGCTTATGCGGTGGTACGAGCGGTGAAACATTTCAGATACTATGTGCTGAGTTCTCATACCCTCGTTCTCGTTCCTGATACTGCTGTTAAATCCATTTTGACTCAACAAGAGCTGGGTAGTCAATGGGGTAACTGGATAGCTAAAGTTCAAGAGTATGACTTGGACATCAGACCTACCAAGATGGTATGAGGAAGAGGCCTATGCCAATTGATTACAGAAAATAATGCTGAGACAGCATGTGAAAAAACAAAGATACCTCTTCAGAGTTTCCCATGGTGCTTTTTGTGAGCACAACTGACGAATGGTACATAGATATTGCTTTCTTTCTGACTTATGGTGAATGCCCCCCACATTTAAGCCAAAAGGAGAAGAGGACAGTTAAGTTAAGATCTGCAAGATACATTCTGTGGGATAATGGAATATACAAGAAAGGTATTGATGGTGTATTCCTTTGTTGTGTTGATAAATCTCAGCAGGTAAGGTTGCTAGAGTCCTTCCATAGTCTAGCATGTGCAGAGGACATTTCTCTTCTTCTGTGACAGCTTATAAGATCCTATGGGCTAGATACTATTGGCCTACTCTCTTTCGAGACTCAGCAGAATGGGTATCCAAGTGTGAAGCTTGTCAACATTTCGTTGGTCACCCTAAGCTAGCAGCTCTTCCCCTGAATCCCGTAGCGATCGAAGAACCTTTCTGCCAGTGGGGAATTGATTTCATTGGAACATTGAATCCTACCTCTAGTTCCAGACACAATTATGTGCTTACTGCTATAGACTATTTCACCAAGTGGGTGGAAGTTGCGCCAATCAAGTAGGTGACCTCAGAAGCCATGTGTAAATTCCTTAAAGAAAATATAATTGTTAGATTTGGTGTGCCTCACAAGATTGTGGCTGATAATGCCTCCAATTTCTCATCACATGAGCTGACATAATTTTGTTATGGATTCGGATCACCCTGGCTCACTCATCTAACTATTATCCCCAAGGTAATGGTCAAGCTGAATCCAGCAACAAGAACCTGGTTACCATAATTAGAAAGCTAGTGGATGAGAACTAGAGGACATGGCACAAAGCATTGTATGATGCGTTATGGGTAGATTGGATTACTCCAAAGTGAGCTATTGGAATGTCCCCTTTCCAAGTGTTGTATGGAATTGATGCTGAAATTCCCATTTCCGTAGAACTGCCAGCCTTACAGTTGGCCAAAGCAGTCGAAGATGAGACTTTTCAAAACTCTATTGAGAAAAGGGTAATGTACCTAGCCAGGCTAGAAGAGGAACAAAGCAAGGTGGTTGATCACATTGCAGATCATCAGAGAAAAGTAAATAAGATATTTGATAAGAAATCAAAGCAATGTGACTTTCAAATTGGAGATCTGGTGCTTCTTTGGGATAAGAGAAGGGAGCAGAAAGGAATGCATGGAAAGTTTGATTCTTTGTGGAAAGGGCCTTTTAAGATTCATCATCTGAATGGTGAAAATATCTTTTGTCTATCATATATTGATGGAGAGTTACTTCCTTTACCTTTCAGTGGTCAACATCTGAAGCTATTCCATAAGTAATGCAAGAAGCTCTCTTGTATTGTACATAATTTATTTTCTGTCATGTGTTTGCTTTTGTTTCTTTCTTTCTTTCTTTCTTTGTTTTGGTTTTTCTTCTTCCAGACTCTCATAGCCCAATGGATAAAGCCAGAAATTCTGAGTTCTCTTCCTTTTTCATTGCAAAGAAAGTCCCCAACTGGAGCCAATTGTTATCCCATTTTAGTGATTCCAGCTAAAATCAAGACAACCATAGAAATTTTTGAAAAAATTACTAAAATACTCGTTTGAAGAGTATTTCGGGTTTTTGGGTTTCAACAACATGCAAACATGTTATTTACATGCTATATGCTAATTGTTTCCCGAAACCCGAAACCCGATTCAACTCCCTTGTGTCGGGTTTTCAGAACCTTCAAGCATCGGAACATGCGTGATCAAAAACATGCTTCATGTCACATGACTTCCGAAACCTGAAACCCGATTCAACTCCCTTGTGTCGGGTTTGCGGAACCTTCAAGCATCATGACGTATCATGCTTGATTTGCATGTCGGGTTTCCGGAACAATCCAAACATGATGACATGGCATTCATGCCGAGTTGTCAGGTAGTTGGCACACGTGTCAAGTGAGATGTAATAAATGCAGGGTTTTTATAAATAGTTGGATTTACACATCATTTTTATCTTTTGTGCTTTTGGTTGCGTGGATTTTCTCCTGCATGCTCTCTCAGCCTTTGAACCCGATTTGATCCTGTGCTTACTGTGTGATCCATTTTAAATTATGTTTTGAATTTTCTGAAGGTATTTACTCTTCCTTTTGCTTGTGATGTTTTTTTAAAAATGTTTTTGTGATGTACTTTGCATCTATTCGTTTCTTTCCTATTTTTTTTTTAGGTTTAGGGTTTTAGGTTTTTCTTCTTCTTTTGAGTTATATTCCAATGGAAATCATTGATTAAAAGTTCACCCTTAGGGTGTTTTACCTATTATATTCCTTGGAATATGGATTTTTGTATTTTAAAGAAAAGAAGAAGAAGCACAAAAATCCTAACTATTGAAATGGTGGGAAAATTTCATGTCTGGACATCTCAAAAACCCGATCCCTTATTTTTCAGGTTTTGCAGGATGTTTTGCAATTTATAAGTTCCGCAGTGTGTCGGGTCTTGAGTCTTGCTGGACATCTAACATCTTCTGACATCCATTTCCCTTTGTGTTAGGTCTGTTGGTGTGTCTCGACATCTTCCACTTTCCGTAGTGTGGCGGGTTTCTACAGGTGTCCAACATCTAATATCTTCCGACACATTCTCTATGTGAGTTTTGCATAATGTCGGGTTCTCTCCAGTGTATCAGGTTTTGCATAGTGTCTAACAAAGCATAACGTCCGACACACTCAGTAGTGCATTAGGTTTGTGAGGTTGTTCAAAAAGTTTTCAAACCCGAGTGTTCAAACCAGAAGTGATCAAGGCATTTTTCCTCCAAGACTCCTCATGTTGGATCCTGGTTCATCACAGGATAAGTCGGATAAATCAGGGAAGATGAAGTACAAATTCAAGAAGGTGGAGTCTCCTTCCTACATTGATTGTAATTATGACATCCAAGATACAGAACTCAGAAATGTAGACATGGAAGATTTTTGGAATAGAGTCAAGAGTTCTTCCCAAACCCCCTGGATGAGATCAATAGCTGACAGTGGCCTCCCTCTTGCAGCAGGATTCCCCATGTCTGCTCAGTGCCCCGAGTTCATCTTGGCATGTGCTTCGAATTATGACTCTACTTCTCGTTCAGTGAGAAATCAGGCGGGAGAAGTCATAGTTAAGTTAGACGGAGGTTACTTCGATGACCTTCTCAGACTGCCTAACTTTGAGGAGTATGGGGATGTAGATCTCAAGTCATCCCAGAAATCCTGGGACAAAGATCAAGAAGACTGTATTAAACATGTGAATAAGAAGTTCCTAATCAAAGCCAAGCCGGCTGTCTCTAGGTTTCCAAGATTTGTTCCTAGAAGTGATTTCATTCAAGAGATCAATGATATCATTACTTTGCTGAGCCGGGTTTTTGGATTTCCCTGAGTCAAATGTTTTCCAAGGATGGATGTACCAATTCATGGTCATCATTAAGAAGAATCAATAGGGGATTGATTGGGGTAGTCTTATCAGTGACGAGATAGACTCCCAGATGAAAATGGTTTTGTCTACAGGAAAATTTTATATGTCCTCATATGTCACTTATGCAGCAGCTGGTATGAGGAATTATCCCGGATTGGACACAAAGGGGAACAAGGCAGCTGAACACATTTATCGGTATTTTCCTCAGCTAACAAAGAAGGGGTCTGAGGACCAATTCAGAAGAGTAAATGATGCTTTCTTTTACGAGAACATCTGCAGGATGAACCCTGAACTGAGGAAAACAAGAGTCTCTGATGAGGCATGGGCTGAAGTTTCAAAATGGGGTTGTGTCTTCTTGCAATTCAAGAAGTTCACGTATCTTCGAGTGGTCATGTACCCAGGTGATCCTTTTCGATTGCCCAGATACCCAGGAGACAAGCTGGTCCTGATGGAGTTGGTCAGGCAATTGTTGGATTTTCACAAGTTCCAATAGAGTAAGCACAAGGCCGCCGTATCCTTCCCAATTTCTATTGGAAGGTATACCTGCTCAACGGTGGTAAAATCCAAGAACGTAGTTCACGAGCTTCAAGACAAGTTAAAGAAGCACATGAAGCCCAGAGATGGGTTCAAATTTCGAGGAGTTCTTAAGTCATATGGAACCCTGTACCTACACGTGCCTAGCATAGAAGACATCTGGGTTGATCTTCGCGATGAAGTTGCTATCCGCAGAAAAGATCATAGTAGGTTAACACTTGAAGAGATTTAGACACTCGAGCTCGCTGACATTCCAGAGGGTACTGGCAACAATGAAAGTGTTCTGGATCCTTCATATGATGGACTGAATGAGGATCAATATGTTTTCCCAGCTATTGATTGGTCTATCAGTGAAAAATATTCTATTGCAGATAGATCAGCTCCGATTCTCGCATGCACTAAGGCATGGCTCACCTCTTGGGGAATGAGTTACAAAGAAGATAGTTTTTCAAAGTTGGTTGATTTGGAAGCGGGACCCTCCAAAAAGGAAAAGGACAAGAGCTCTTCTAAGAGGCCTATAAAGGTCAAATTTGTCAAGAAGGGAGGAGAACAAGAAGCCCCTTCAATTGCCACTCCAGTTGAAATGGTGAACGTACCAGAATCACCAACACCACTAGAAATTGGGGAAATCTCTTTGGAGGTAGAGGTGAGTCAACCTCTAATTTCACCATTTTCCAATTGCCCAACAGAAGTAAGTTTATCCCTCGCTTCCCAGGCTTTGGCTTCAGGAGCTGCACCTCCTCCTTCACAGCCACTTGCACCTCCTCCTTCACAACCACTTCCACCTCCTCTTTCTCCATCTTCTTCATCAGCCATGGCCAGCATTTTCTCTGAACTCTCACCTCTCTCTGCTGGAACCAAAGTGACTATAGATATGCCTCCTCCTTCTACACCTCTTTTCACTGAATCCACTACCACACTTGTGGCTGTTCCCACTCCACCAGTAAGTCTTCCTCCACCTGCAAGTGTAACCCAAACCCCTGCAACAGTAGCAACTTCCTCTGGCACGCCTCAATGGTTGCTTGATCAGACTCCAAGGAAAAGGAAGGTGGTAGTTCCCATACTAGCCTTTGATTTCAGTTCACTCAAGGCTTCTACTGCTAAATCAGCCAAGAAACCCAAAACAATTTCAAGGGTTTTAGTGGATGCTTCGGGGCACAAGTTTGCAGAGATCGCCACTCCCGCAACTAACAAGACCAAAGAGGACATAGTGGCCTCTGACTATCAGATAACTAGGGTCGATCTAGGGAAGGTGACGACAGAAGGAGTGCAACAAGATGCATGAGATGCTATGAACGTGCTATGTCAGAAGTTAAAAGAAGCAAAGGAAAGCAGAGATGAGCTTAAAGAGAAAGTGGAGCAGTTGACTGAAGTTTTATTCAAGCTCTTAAAGCCTCCTTAGTCAACACCATCATCCTCTACTCATATCAGGTTCGATTTCTCATTGGTACCCATGATTGAAAAGATTAATGAAAAGGGGAGAACAGTTGATGAATGGACCCAAAGGCTGCTCCTGTAGGGAAAAGAAGTCATCAAAGATACTATGGAGGTCTATCAATCTTTGGAGGATATAAAGAAAGATGGAGAGAAAATGGATGACGAGTTTTCTTCAGAAATCGAGAACCTGGAGTTGACTTTCGAAGCTCTCCAAACACTGAAACAAATTCCATCCCACATCTTGGTCGAAGAGGGCATCATCCCACATGTGGATAAACATTTCCAGCTAACCAAAGCCATCAGATTCAGAATAAAGATTCTCAATGAAGATTGCAGCAAACTAAGAGAATCAAGAGACCAATTGGTCGGTGGTAAGAACGGCCTGGAAGAAGAGTTGGTCAAAATCTATGTAAAAGTGTTAAGTGAAGGCTTAGGTATCCTACCTGTTGATGATCTTTATGAATAGATCCAAGAATCAATTCAGCATGAACCAACTTACGGATTCGGTATGGAATTCATTGATAGGTTTGTAAAAATCGAGCATTCTTTGGAGACCCTGAGGAAACTCAACAAGAAATTGAAAAAGCTTCCCGGCAACGCTAGCGATACTCAGGAAACATGTGAAGTTCTGAGTGATCATTCCACTGCGTCGGATGAGAATGAAATGCAAGGTATAATCTGAAAATTCCAAGAATTTCAGAACAAGCAAGCTTTGTTGGAATAAGAGAAAGATGATGATTCAGAATAGGCACAATGCAACATGTCATTTCAATCTTGAAATCGACATGTCTTTTTCATTTCTGTTTCGTCACATAGGAAGCAAATTTTGACTTGGTCTCCTGCGTGAGAGTCAAGCAAAATAGGACTCTTGTTAAAGACTATTTCCTAGGGTTTATCCTATTTTCTCTCTACTCTTTTTATTATAAATAAGGGATGCTTATGCATTCCAAAGGGTTGAGATTTTTGGAATATTGAGAACTATTGTGAAGAAGAAGAACTTTGTGTTTTCTTTCAATCATTCAAGGAATAGAAATCGATGTTATTTTTGCAAACTTTGTGTTGTGAGATTCATCTCTCTTAAGATATTGTTCTTATGTTTAGGATCTTAAGCTATTCTTTGTTTAGCATTCTCAATCATTTTAAATCGTTTCAAACATTACATTACATTTGTTATCTAGAACTCGTATGATTATTTCGTGATCTGTGTTTTCTCGAAAGAAAATATGTTCCCGTCATTTCCTTTCCATTGTGTATTCTTTCTAATCCATTTTACTTCAAAAGCAGCAATATTTCCATTTACTATGGATATGGATTCTGGGATTCTATCCCAACCCCAATGGTTAGATTAGTGTAAATACTATACGTATCATTTCTGTTGTGTTTTAGATTAGTAATAAACAAGCAGCCTCACCTGTCTTTGAGGAGGGATTTTATCCCATGCACTGTGGTTCAACCTCATATTTTGTCTCAACAAAATATCCAACCAACAATTAGCACTCGAAATGATTAAATATATTCAACATCTTATTCAATTAGAGTAAAAAAAGAGCTAAAAATGCTAGCTATATAAATGCAAGATTAATAAACACAAAATAAACAATTTGATGCAAATAAGAACAATATGAATAATATAAACTATAGACTGATGAGAAAAGCTAGCAAAGGACAAGATAAATGAAATACTTTCTAAATAAGAGAGTACTATGGAAAAAATAAATGACTTAGACCATTATAGATTTTCTAAAAGACAAAATACATGATGTAGAAAGGGAAGACTAGAAATAATGTACTTGGAAGCTGGTGATGAAAGTCAAATAATTTGGTGAATGAGTAGATTAGCTGACTTGGATTGGAAAATGGTTGATTGGTCGAAGTGTATTGCAAGTGGAGTAGTTGGCCGATGTGATAGATTGGAGCAGGCCTAGAAATTGACATGTTGTAGGCTGTTGTTTTTTGTGATTTTAACCGTATATTACAGGGGAAAATGTTTTAAAAACCACAGAGAATGACATGCCACAAATATTGAAAACCGTATGTTATTTTTTTGTTTTTTTATGTGGTTTATATAAGAACATAATACCTATTTATCTATATGTGAACAGATTATAGATATGTCTAAAAAAAAAATACTGGAATTTAAAGATGTCGGAAATTGTAGAGCCGTCAAAAAATTTTGATTTGATAGGCACAGATAATTTGAAAATCTAGGCCTGCAGCAAAGGATTGTGTTCAGGCAGAGAAGAAAGGTTGGCGTGGGTGGATAGGTGGTTATGTTGCTACGAGCACTATTTATAAATTCGTTGTAAAGAATTTTAATCCGATTGTTATAAAGAGACTTTACAGTCACAACCCACAAAGCTTGCATGAATTTAAAATTGAGATGGAAAAAACTAGAAGCATTAAGCATCGAAATCTTGTTTGTCTACATGGATATACGCTTTCTCCATATGGAAAATCTGAGTGGTATGGGCGAGTTCAAAGGAACTCGAAGGAGCTATGGGGACGTGGGCAGAGTAGGTAGATGAATTGGTGTGGGAACTGTGAGAGGGAAGTAGAGTCGTGTGGAAGAGAGTTGAGGTGGTGTGTGTTGTAGTTACGCGGGTCTGTTGGAGTGGCAAGTTCAAGGTGGGAGCAGTTTGAATAGTCGAGTGGCCGATGAGAGGGAGAAGGGAGCTCGGTGGAGATGGGAAGTCAAAAATGTCACAGGGAACCTCGAAGGCACATGAAAATTCTAGCCAAACCAATACTACCAACGTGGGAGCAGAAATAAAGTGTTCTTCTTATAATGAAACTACTGGCTAACATAACATGCAAGAGTTGGGATGGGATTTGAATTAGCATAAATTGGGTGGACGAATTCAAAGGAACAAGGATGAATCCAAATCCAAGTAGGAATTTAGACAGGCTTGATGTAGATCGTAAAAATAACATACATGGATAGAATGTCGCAGTCGAACTGATTACAAATGATATGGCGTTAGATTCATTTATAACATTACGTATTCATCCTGTTGTATGGCAAGACAATTCGAGATCAGGATGGGTCACAAAAATTGTAAGTTAGGAGTTGTGGTTTGTCATTTTGTGATGAAAGGTTGGAAATGTGTAGGGTGTAGTGTAGTGAGTCGAGGGGTAGCTCGTAGAGGTGAGTTAGATAGAGAAGTGGAAGCTTGGGAAGGAAGGGATGGTGAGTTGAGTGGGTAGTGGGAGTTGGTCGATGTATGAGGTGGTCGACTGGAGCAAAGTGAAAAGGAGTGAGGATAAAGCTCAGTGGGGGAGCAGTGTCGACGGGTAGTTGGGCAGAGCCGAGCCATGTAGAGTAGAGTTGAGTTTTCATGTGGAAGGTGAGTCAGGGTGTGTGGGTAAGGAAGATGGGTTGTTGGAATCCATGTGGGGTGAGTTGGTTGTAGGGTGTATGCTGAAGCAGGTGAGGACAGAAGGGGTCGGCGAGGGAAGGGAGGAGTATGTGAGGTGAAAGGGTAGGGTGGCTCACAGAGAGAAGGGAATTAGGTTCGAATTTGTTAGCATATATGGAGCGAGTCGTGTGAGTTGTGGAGTAGCTCGGATGGCTGGGTAATGTGTTGGTTGGTGTGAGGACATGAGGTAGTGTTGGGAGGATGGCGGTGAAGTCGGATTGGCCCGAGTGGCCTAGTTGGCCAAGTGGGAGATGGTGTCGACGGGAAGGGAGTTTAAGAACGAGTTGGATGTCAGGTATAGCTGAGTGGCTCGGTTTGTGTATGGGGTAGGGAGTGAGTGTTGGATCGTTGGGTTGGGTCATGATAAATTTGTTTTTGATGATTTCATTTAATAATAATTATTTTTTTTCTATTTTTTTTAGTAGCAATAACAAGAAAATTTAATACCAATTATAAACCCTTTCAAAACAACAAAACTACTTACCTCGAAGATGACGAAAAAAATTATTAAATGTATGGACACATAGATGAAGACAATATTAAAAACCCTGCAAGCAAGTTGAAAAAAATGAAATATTCGCAAAATATAACGAAATTGACAAGAGTTATGAATTCAGACAACCCTGATACTTACGATACTTGCGAAAAACAAGTAAAGTAATAGGAATGCCCAAATTTTGGGACCAGTCCCATCGGGCGTGCCAGAATGTTGTATAGGAAACTTCGTTCTCGTGCGGGTGAATGCCAATACTGGAAGCCACCAAAAACTTTGAATGATGGAGGGCTTAGGACCTCAAATGCGGATATGGATCTGCAGGCACCAAGAAGATGGATATGTGATAATATTTGCAAAACTGAAACAGATGTGATTAGATAACAATATGTGGGAGTTGCCCGGATAATGTCGATTCCAAGAGGCTTAGAACTCCCTTGGAGGATGTCAACCCATGTGTCTACAAAGATGATAATAAATGATGAACAATAGATAGCATGCAGAAACAATGAAATACAAAATGCCAAGTAAATGGAATGACGAGGGGACTTAGCTGGTGCTCTGATATGGAGATGAAATGGGCATCAGGATGGCAAGATGATGAACAATGTCAAAACTTTCTCCAACACTCCTAACCTCTAACTTCTATCAATGGCAAAGGTTTGCCTTGACCTCAAACTTGCAAAACTTATTTCAGAGTTTTCTTTTTCTTTTTAAAAACTTCAAGTTTCAAATTAAGTAGAGATTTCATATTATTCTTCTTATTTTTGAAAAAGGGGGGAAGACCCATATTTACAGCTTGGAGATGGAGTCGCTTAGGGGTTTTGTAAAGTAACCCTGGTTAGTTGAGTGGGGGGTACATGATTTGACTGATTAGGTGAGATAATTGATTTGATTTGATTGAGTGGGGTTCATGATTTGGATGGTGTGGTATACAATGTGATTGAGTGGGGTGATGCGATTTAATTGGAATATTTGGATATTATTAGCACATAATGAGGTTTAGGGATTTAAAGGATATTAATTGATTAATCAAACACGTAGGTTTGGTGGGAAATGGGATTCGCATGGACAAGCCTACTGAATGAGAGAAAACGCAAGTTGATACCAAAATTTGGTGTCTACAATGGGATATATTTTATTACAAGTTACAACTCTAACAAACTTTGAATTATCATTCTCTCCAACATAATTTGTAACTCATCTACAATTGCTAGTATTATTTTATTGTGAAAAAGAGATGGTAAAACACACTTGGGTTCATAATAGCACGTAGAGATAGTATTCCGAAAAGATCTTATACTGCCAATACGTTCAGCATTGACAGGTTGAATATTATTCTAACGAACCATCGAACTGTTTGCCATTTTTACATGTAAATTGAGGTACCTTCAGCTAAAGCACTCCCTATTTATGTGAGGAAGATGGTTTTCGTCTTAGCATGTAACATATAGTTATAAAGAACTTTAAAGAGCTAAAAAATAAAAGAGTGGACTAGAAAGGCAAAACAACTTTACCACAGCAATGGCTTTGATGAAGGCATCTAAATATCAGGAATGGCTTCCCTATTCTCCTCCGCCTGCATGATATATGACTTGAATCCATATGCAGGAGTAATGTATTCTTAATCCCTAGAAGAGACTGTGTCGTTATATTCTGGACAACTAATATATGACTTTATGTTAAGGTAACATAATTGCTACATAAAGATTATAGTAGATGTTCGCTGTATGTTATTATAGTGTTTCCATAAAATACTCTACTAAGAAATGCGTGCAAGTCTTTATTTAAAACTGGTAAAAATATCCAAAATACATTACCTAGCACATTACAACAAGTTAACCAACAATTTTTTTTATTGTACGGAGTTTCAATGCTGTGTTGTTCTCCATAAAATATTTAACTAATTTCAAGCATTTGTTACTGAGGAGAATTCAGGTATAGACGAGGGGGAAGGCGAGGTTTAATAATAGCCTCCAAAGGCACTGCTCTTGGCATTGTCAGACCAATTCCTTCCTCCATATTCAGCACACTCCCATTTGGAACAAACCAGTCAAAGCTCTGCAACAACCTTGCAAGAGTTATATGGACCATACACATTGCCAGGGAAGCACCAGGGCATCCTCTTCTTCCTGCCCCAAACGGAATCATCTCAAATTCGTTTCCTCGGCTTTGTATGTTGTCTATCTCTATATTTTTTTCAAAGAAACGCTCTGGCATGAATTCCAGAGGCTGATTCCACACTCTTGGGTCTCTCTGAATCGCCCATGCATTTACCATCAGTGTTGTTCCTGCAGGAATATGAAAGCCTCCAACCGTGCAAGCGTTAATGGATTTGTGTGGCACAAGTAAAGGCCCTGCTGGGAAAAGGCGCATAGTCTCTTTGACCACTGCCTGCAGATATTTTAACTGGGGTATATCTGATTCTTCTACCACTCTGTTCTGACCGATTTTTGAATCGAGTTCCTCTTGGGCTTTCTTCATTATGTTGGGATGATGCATTAATAGTGACAATGCCCATTCTATTGAAAGTGAAGAAGTATCTGAGCCTGCACTAAACATATTCTGAACCAAAACAGAATTTCAGTAGCATTAAATTTATAAAATAATACTGTTTTCTTAAAGAGGCAGAGCAATATAGTAATCTAGAGATACTAATGAAAAAGCCTCTGAACATTACAAAGAAATTACAATTTCAAATTATAATTGCAAGCACTTCTGGGTGACTTTGACGGCATAGATACCTTTTACTCATAGCTGCTTACTCATAATTATAAGAATATAAAATCTCTCATAACTCATAATTATAAGAATATAAAATCTTTAAGGAAATTATATATATAACACTTACATTTAAAAAAATAAAAAACATTATACTCCAGGCACATTAACAGGTTGAACATTTTCATCAACTATTTGCCATTTTTACTTCTAAATTGAGGTATTTGAAATTATTTTAATTACATCCCTAGGACCAAATATTCCATGAGAATGGTTTTAATTATGTTTACAAAATTAAATGGACTACTGATTATTCTGATTATTCAAATTTTACGAGGCCAAAATTTTTTAGAAGGTTATTCCTCTCCTTTTGCTGAATTAAGGACGAGAGAAAAGAGAGCAAGGAAAAACATACAAGTCCTACTGGTGCTGTCTTCAACAGTAAATAAATCATCTAAAATCTATATAGTTGATTATTCAGTGTAGTCTACAATAGGAGGGCGTTTCTGTAGCTCAACCTAAAGATCCCACAAGTTGAATTGTTGACCAACCAATAAAAAACCTCACCCAAAATTAATAATTAACTAAATTAATTGTTGGACAATTCAACTAACATACCCCTCTCATTTAAAAGTTCGCTATTTGTCATTTTTACATGTAAAAATTGAGGAACATTCGGCCAAAGCACAGATGTGGATATCTGGTATAGCATATATCATACCATTCTAAAGAACTTTAAAGAGCTGAAAAAAAGGGAACTAGAAAAGGAAAAACAAGGTTACCACGGCAATGGCTTTGATGAAGGTATCTTTATCAGGAATGGCTTCACCATTCTCCTCCGCCTGCAATATGAGCACATCAATGAAGTCCATGTCTTCCTTTGCTTTTTGTGGGTTTTCACGGTGCTTCTCAACGATTCTCTGCATGTAAGGATTCAGTTTCTGCTGTACCTCCTTCATAGCCTTCTCATACCCCTGCAAATCAAGCCGCTTCAACCAGGGAATGTAATCCCCAATACTGACAGCCCCATGGAGCACAAAAGATTCTTCGATCAGATGTGCAACCTCTGCAAATGAAATCCCTGCTTCCTCTCCAAAATATTTGTCATCTATTATCATGGTCATCAGAATATTCAGAGTCAATTGGGACAAAACATTTCTCATGTTTATAGCTCTGTTTTCCATTTGAGACTGAAGAAACAGAGAGTTTAGAGCTTTACAAATCTCCCTCGTTCTCTTGGTTTGGAATGCTTGTATCTGTTTAGAAGACAGAAGCTCTAAAGCACATATTTTTCTAGTGGTTCGCCAGTAAAGACCATAGGGAGCCCAACCCATGAAAGAAAAGTTATAACCCAAATGCTGTCCTTGAGCAAGGTGAGGTCTGGAAGCAAAAGACAAATCATTTACTGTAAAACATTCTTTGGCAAGCTCTGAGCAACTGATAATCAAAACTGGGTGACTACCAAATCTGAGATGCATAATTGGTCCATACACTTTGGACAGTGAATCAAGAATTCTGTGAAAGGGTTTTTTTCTTGTCAATCAGGAGATGAAAGTGGCCAATTATGGGAAGTGCTCTGGGTCCTGGAGGATTCTTATGCCTATGAACTCCATGGTGGCCTATTAGAAAAACTATTGCCAGGAGAAAAGCTGTGACAGCCCCTACCATTAGAATTGAATCCATACTTGATGATATATGCAGGAGAAATGTTTTCATGATACCTTTAACCTCCACCATGTTTGTGTTGGATTTATAAGTCTCTCTCTATGTAATCTAGGCAAGTAATATATGATTATAAGTTACATGAGGATATTTTTAAATCTATCTTGAATGATTCATTTCACTCCGTTCACTATGGTATGACCGACACCGTATCTTTCCAGAAAATACGCTCCAGCATGTATGAATAATAAATATCCCACCGCATTATCCTGAAAAAAAAAGTCCATAAGGGAGAGGAGTCAATGGTTGTGTACCTTTAGGGGTGTACAACACCCATAAAAATATCAAAAGATTTGAAAAAAATAATATTTTTTAATAGGTTTTGCTATTTTTAATCTAAATATTTTCTTTTGAGCATTTATATTGTATGAAAAATGATTTTTGAAGGTATTTAAATCAAGTAGTTTTCCATAGAAAGAAATTTAGGGTGGATCATTCGTGGTGCATCATGTTATACAGTTTTTCCCACTTATGTGGCATCATTTGATTGGGTGTCTATGTAATGTAGACAAGTAATATATGATTATATGTTGCGGTACTTGATTGCTACATAAGGATTTTTTTTAATCTATCATGTCTATCTTGAACGATGTATTCTAGGCAAAGTAATATATATGGTTGATACGTAAGGATTTTTTTTAATGTCCATTATTCTGTCTATTTGGAACGATTCATTCAAGTCCAATTCGTTGTGGTATGGCCGACTACCACGTCTTTCCAAAAATATGCTCCCGCATTTATGAATAAAATATCCCACTGCGTTCTTCCATAAAATACCTACACCATTAGTCAAATTCTTTAGGCCAGTTAAATTGGTGTTAAGGTTCATAGTTTCCTCCATCAATCAAATAGATGTTAAATTCAAGTTAAAATGAAAGTTTAAAGATGTATAATGCATCGCATGAAGAGAATTCAATCTGATAAATAATTACAAGAAAATTTATATATGACATAATCTTTGAGATAAATAGAAAATAGATAAATAACGCACAAAAATAACACAGTATATAAGATAGATCTTGAACAAAAAATTGGAAAAAAATTTAATGCATTAAATTATTTCCTTACTGTATTAACTCAATTGTTTTAATATCAACATAAATTAATTGATTTACCACAGTATTAAAGACATTTAAATGTTATGCAACAAAGTCAATATTATTTGATGAATATAGTTTCTTTCAGAGAATCACAAGAGACGTTGTCTAATACAAAGTCCCCAACTTCTCCCATAGTACATGAACAATTTTCCCATTTGATGCATTCAACAAAACTGAACAGAACAAACATAATTTAATTGAACTCTTTGTCTTGCTATCAATCTTTACCCAACCATCTACCATCACACCCGCTGACACGACTCCAAACACACGAATCCACATATCGCTATCCATAAGGAGGTCTTCCATCTTGAGCTTCCATAACTCAAAATGTTGGTCACTAAGTTTTTTGATCTTGACCCTTGTGCTTCAAATCATTTTCCTCTACTCAATAAGATTCCCAAACAAAAAACTCTCACTTAAACAAAAGCTAAAACCTAGGTGATACCAAATGAAGAGAATTCAATCCAAAAAACAATTTTGAGAGAAACAATACTTCACAAAACATGTAAGATAAACATAGAAATAGAGAAATAACTTATGTAAACAATAACATAGTGCACAAGATATATCATGGGAATCCCTTTTAGGGAAAAACCTAGCGTACTAACTTTATCTCCTTATTGTATTAACTCAAGCGTTTTACCATACAATAATCTATTTCCTAAGATTTACTCTATCTTACTTCATGTACAACTATATGTAAGCAAATCAGTAGGTAATCATCATAGTATTATTACAATACAATGGGTACCGAAAACATGGTTCCAGTAACATGAGTTATCTAACTAGCAATAATAATATATGTTAAAAGTACCTATATGGAACCCCTTGGTCATGTTGGGTTATACAATCTAAAAGAGTGTAACTCATGGAAAATATACAACTCATTTCCGACATTACATTCCACCCCAATACTATTATAAAATGTCATTAATATAATAATCAGTTGCACTCAAAACTTAGTCTTGCATTTTCTTGTTGAATGAATTTCTACTCTCCGTTCAAATTAAGGTACATTTTCTTTTGATAAAAAAGGACAGTGGCCCTTAACATAAGTTGGTACAAATTTTTTAAGATATCTTAAATATATCTATCTAAAATATGTCGAAAGATATCAATTTAAAGTTATAATCTTGGATTTTTCACATATCATTTAGATTAATAATTCCATTACATTATTTCTCAATTTTCTACTGACCTGTAACAAATGACATCAATCTAGCTACACCTTGTGTAACCTTTTTAAAAATGTGTTAAAAATAGAGCCCCAAACATTGCCATATGGCCTAGATATCATTATTTTTCGACCAACTTCTGTCAGCTAAAATAAAAAAATAAAAAATAAAGTGACATTCAAATGGACATCAAATTTGAGATTATAATTATCTCAATTACATTCTTTCTCAATTTTCTACTACAGGTGACAAATGGCATCAATCTAGCTACACATTGTGTAAGCTTTATGATAAATGTGTGAAAAATAGGACCCCAAACTTTGACATATGAAATAGATATCATTATTTTTTGATAAACTTTTGTCAGCTGAAATAAAAAATAAATAATAACAAATTAATATCTTAAATATATTATTACTAATAAATATAATATAAGAAAACAAAATGGAAAACTTTGAAATTGATACATAGGTAGTAGGTAGACCGTATCTTAAAAATAGAAGGGATAAGTATTGCGTTGGCGTGCATCAATAAATAGTCATGTAAGAAAAATGCAGCGCCCAAAAGCTAAACGGCATTAGAGGCCATCCCATCATTTTCCGCATCCCCATGCCGAAAAATAAGGAAGTCGTTGAGATTAGGTTTCTTTACTCTATTTTGGAACATGGAGTGGAGCAGGGCTCTCAATTTATAATTTACACGGATCGATTGTGTAAAAGTTTATATCCAAGAAAGTTTAATAATGTCTATCAAATCAGTAACGTTCGGGAATTTAATCAGCTAATGAGGTGTTTCATTTCAACGTAGAAGTGGATTAAGGCACACAAACTCCTTAAAAAATTTAAAGTGCACATTAGTTTTGATAATAGTAAAAAGCATGTAAAAGTGCACAGTGTGTAATGACATACATTTCTTTAAAAAAATATAGATTGTTTGAAACAAAAATGCGAATGACTTGTATGAATATACAGTTATTTCCAACATGGAAAATGTTTGACAAAATGCATGATAAAAATTATCATTTCTTGGATAGGCACAAGGGAGCCATATTAAAATATATTTTGGCATTAAAACAAGATCAAAAAACTTAATTTCTACCCATTAGCTAATTTACTTTCGAGAAACTTTCAAATAATAGTTACAATACTTCTTTGGTGACTTGTGCCTATGGGCGCCATTTTTCCTTTATTAAAAAATGGAAAAAGGAGAAGGTTTTCATTTGGAAAGTTTGATATTACAATTTTGAAGTTAACATGGTTTGTGATCTAGACGTGTTTGTCGAGATGGACTGCAGAGACAAATGTAAAAAAAATAGGCTTTTCAAATTCTTATGCACAGATTTCATGTCATTGCAAATAGTTTATGCATATAAATAAAAAAAATGTATAGCAAAAGAAATGAAAAAGATAAGTCTAGATTGAAATGAAGTACCATACAAATGAATGGCTTTATCAATATATCTAACTTGAAATAATTTTAAGTCGTAAATAACTTAACTATTTGTAGCTATACAAAAAAAGAAAATTTTCCCAATACTCTTGAGTACAAAAAGCATCCAAGGTCTGTTTCAAGAAGTAAAGAGGTTTGTGAATTGGAGCTACACCTAGTAAATATTCTTACTCCAATTGTTATTAAGTAAAACATTGATTGTGCCACTGCAAGGAGAATCTCCTCACTGTACTTGTTGCACGAGGAGTTTAGTCATTAACGTAGAAGGATTTTAAATTTGGACACAACTAAAAAATAAGAGCAGAGTTAAAAAATTGAAACACTACTTACATTGATTGCGTAACAAATTATTAAATTATATAAGAGATCTCGTAAGAGTCAAAATCTATCTGCAAAAGGCCTTTAGCAGACAAATGATCTAAAAGTATTCCAACTCGAAAACCTCTTCAGCGATTCATTTCAGAAGATACAAGAAAGCCAGGGCTGATATGTGCCATGAAATGTGTCCACCTAGGGAAGAATATTTGTACAATATTAAAGTAAGAAAAATGATTAACTCGCCTTACTTGCTATTCAAAATCAGGGGTTTAAGTAAAAAATACTTCAAATACCTGTAAAGCTTCTCTAATTTAGAAAGAAGAGAGATTTTGTAGATAGATTACCCTATTCTCTCAAGCCATTGTTTATGCCATGAAAAACACAAAGGCAAAACAGGCCATGCCCACAAGTACCATGGCTTCAACCACAGTGCACTTGGAAAAGTTATGACACTGTTTGGTCCAGATGGTATATCCCATTTTAACTCCAAGTCTGCAACACACGAAAAGGTCAACTTAAAGAGTCAATTTCATTTGATAAATGAAATATGTATATGCAAAATGAGTTGTACACATTGAATGAATCTTGAAATATATGCACAATGAACATTGACTAATATAAAATTTGTTGCAATGGCTAACTTGTCTCTGCAAATGCAATGACAAAGTGAGATGACGGCAATGAAGCTCAATCATTTGCAAGAGCTTGCAATGTTCATTCTCTTGGAACTCGCCAAAGAAAAATAAATTTCCTCCAATCTCGCATCAAGAGGGTAGCTTTGATATTATAATTGGGTGAATCTCCAATAAAGAGGGGGAATCATCTTGATTTTTGAAAAATGAAATGGAACCAAAAGATATCTTGTGTCAAAGGAGTGACCCCGTTTCAATTATTATGACTTTGTTCTAGTAAGAATCCACAAAATTAAAAAATGAAGCATGGTTCAAAAATTGAAATGTTGAGTATCCCAAACATAGAAAAATACAAATTAAAAAATAAATTCTTTCAACATGATACGGCCGTCAATCTTTTGAAAGAAAAGATAAATAAATTTCTTAATATATCACGTGCCATAAGTCTAACCGAGATTTTCTTCTAACATTTGGATATTTTACAAACAATGAATCAATCACAGACACAAATGTTCTGCACTACAGGAAGCAAGAAAAACTATCTTCCTTTCATTTAAAACAATGTAGCCCTTCTCTAGTAGAGCCAAGAAGAAAACAAACCCTCAACAACAATAGAAAATAAGAAACCAAGGTCATTAAATAAAAGTATGCAGGTCTACGGGTATATTAAAAGCGTTTTTCCTAACTCTCATGCACATTTGCAAGGTGATTTTAGTCTCCCAAGGTCAAAATTGAATTAAAAAAATGTTGCGGTACAACTGTGGGGCACCTAGCTGTTGACCTGGAGGTCCTAAGTTTGAATTTTTCGTAAATCCCTCACAAACGTGCATGAGGGATATGCTCTTCCTATTAAAAGTAGTCTTTCAGAGCTTATGAAAAATTAAAAAAAAAACTCTCAACATGAGCTTACATAAGGTCCACATGTTTGAATTGAAATGATAAAGAACCCCCAAAAACAAGTATATTTGAAGACTTTCAAAATTAGTCAACACCATATTGTGGCACCTTTTTTATGCATAATGGAATTTTGCCAACTATGATGTTTATCTAGCTTGCTTTGTAATTTATAGTTGTCGAACAAAAGACCAACAATATTAGTAAAACCATGATTGAGTAGCGATCTGCACATTAAAAAAGTGTCTCAAACAAACTTCCAATGAGTGAATGTCTCAATACCTTTTTTCCGTTAACAATTATTTTTATATACAAGACGAGGTAAATAAATGTTAGTGTAGGTTATGATTTATCCTTCTATTTATTTATTAGGATAATTCTTACACTTGTGTTTTCCCTAAATTTATTGGGTTATCTTGCTTAGGTGTACTAGTTGTCATGTGGAGTTAGCTTACTAGTTGTGTTGACTTAGCTTCTCAGTTATGTGGAGTTAGCTTACTAGTCTTTTGGAGTTAACTTAACTACCAGTATCTAGCTAGTGGGAGTTCTTTCACCACTAATTTAGGTAGAAGTTGCACTTCCCTCCTCCTATATATGTACATCTTTATTATTGATTAATTCAATTCATTGTATTGTAATGTATTGACCATTAGGGATTATGATGGATTTTCATATATGAGTATTGTAGTTCTTTTGTTTAGCAAATCTAATGTGGTGTGCTACTCATCATCTAAGTTCATGGTTTGGAACAATCTTCTTATTGTTCCTTTCATGGTAGCAGAGTAATAGATGATGTAGACATCCATCTGTAAGTTTTTCTTTGCAAGAAAGGGTTTATTATTTTCATGTATTTGTAATTTGTTAGTTTTTTTTCTACAGTATGCATTTTTATGCAAAACAGAGTGCTCCACTGGATTTGGAAGGTGCCAAAACCCTAGAATTGACTGTAAACTCAACCATGTTTTGAGAGAGTAAAATATGGACATTTAAAAGGGTTTTTTGGCATATTTCTCAAAAATCTGTACAATTATGTACAAACATATTTTTTGATTCAAAAATTATATCAGCTTTCTGGTTTTTTCAGAATTTTTTTTTGTTTCTCTCTGTTTTTTGATACAGGTGCCAGAAAAAGAGATATTTGCAGTCAAAGTTTGTATTCACAATTGTACTTTTGGGGTGCATTCTTTTATCCATTGGATAAAAGTGTGTACCTTCCGAATGCATTATTTTACCCTCTGGATATTTCCGTTTTGAATATAGTCTTTTATCCATTAGACGCAGTTTAGTACCCTATGGGTGCATTCTTTTATCCAATATATATAAGCGCGTACCTCCCAGATGCATTCTTTTACCCTCTGGATATTTCTATTTTGGATGCAGTCTTTTATCTACTGGACATAGATTTGTACCATCTGGGTGCATTCTTTTATCCATTGGATATATGTGTGTACCTTCCAGATGCATTCTTTTACCCTATGGATATTTTTGTTTTGGATGCAGTCTTTTATCCACTAGATGCAGATATGTACCCTCTAGGTGCATTCTTTTATCCATTGGATATAAGTGTGTACCTTCTAGATGCATTCTTTTACCCTCTGGATATTTCTATTTTGGATGCAGTCTTTTATCCACTAGACACACATCTATAACCTATGGGTGCATTGGTTTATCCATTGGATATTGACTTGTACCATTTGAATGAAATGTTTTACCCTCTAGACATTTAGGTTTTGGGCGCAGGATTTTATCCTTTGGTCACAAGCATGTATCATGTGGATGCACTATTTTTCCCTTTGGACATTTAGGTGTCACATGTACCTTTAAAAAAAACATCAGCATTAAAATATTATTGGATAGAAAAACCTTCTAGAGCTCATAACTTTTGATCCGTAGCTCAAATTAAGGTGATTTGTTTTGAAATTGTATATTTTTTCAATATCTGTGCATTGATGACATTTTTATACACATATTTCAAATGTAAAAGGTATTGTTACTCATTGTAATATTTACACGCACTTAATTATAAAGTGACAAATTTGGGAGGGTGTTGTAATCACTTGTGGACGTAATTTCGGTTGATCCCGATGTCCTAAACTTTTGGATGCTGCATTCTGGTATCTATGGGTGTATACATTTATATCTCTCTTGCTTGTTGAGATATTTTGGATCTATATTTCCAACACTTTTTTTGGCATTGTGACAGTCTCTCTTATGGGGGAGCTATTTTGCTAAAGCCCAATGTTAGTTTTTCAGTGTTCGAGTAGTTGATTTTGGCAACTCATATAGATTTTGGGTATCACTCTACTCATTCAGCAGTATGGGAGGGTGTGTTGTTAATACTGCTTCTTCAAGTTTTGTGTCCTTGCCTTGTTACCTTGGTTTTTCTAAGATCGTGATACTCATATTCATTTGGATATTGTGTCCTTGCCTTGTTGTCTTGGTTATTCTTCTTGGATCGTGACACACCTATTTGTACCATTTGATCTCGCTTCTTTAGATTTTGTGTCCTTGCCTTGTTACCTTGGCTTTTCTAAGATCATGGAACTCCTATTTATTTGGATCTCATGTCCTTGCCTTGTTTCCTTATCTGTTCTTGGATCGTGGCACACCTATTTGTAGCAGTTGATCAAATTATGTTTGGTGGTTTTTTTACATTTTCGAATTCACTCCATTGATAGTCTCCTTGCATGGAGCTATTATGGTGAAGCCTAGTATTAATTGTTGTTGAGTTCTATGATCGAGTAGTGGATTTAGACCACAGTGCGCACCACATTTCTTAAACATTGTACAAGTTTTTTGATCTGAGCTTCTGAGGATATCTTGCAGTGAGATTTTTCTCTCTACTTTGTTATTACTGGTTTTGGGTACCTTGCGGTGTCCAATTTTCCTAGTTATTGTACGTTGGTACCTCATTAGGCCTTGTTATCGGGACCCACCTTATTTTTGGCCCACCTAAGACATGTTTGTGGGAGGGTGTTAGTGTAGGTTATTATTTATCCTTCTATTTATTTATTAGGATAATTCTTACACTTGTGTTATCCGTACACTTGTTGGGTTAGCTTGCTTAGGTGTACTAGTTGTGTTGAGTTAACTTCTCAGTTATGTGGAGTTAGGTTACTAATCATTTAGTGTTAACTTAACCACCAGTATCAATTAGTGAGAGTTCTTCACCACTGATTTAGGTAGTATTTGCACTCCCCTCCTCCTATATATACATCTTTCTTATTGAGTAATTCAAGTCATTGTATTGTAATGTATTAAGCATTATGGATTATGATAGATTTCAATATATGATATTTTAGCTCTTCTTCTTATGTGGTGTGCTATTATCATCTGAGATCGCAACTTGGAACAATCTTCTTATCGTTCCTTTCAATACCTTTTTATCGAAGTTATTAAAAAAGTGTCTCAAACAAACTTGCAATGAGTGAATGTTTGAATACCTTTTTTCCATTAACAATTTTTTTTATGTACAAGACGAGATAAAGAAATGATGTGTACATGTAGACTCCGCAATGGAAAACTCCTCTATTTTTTCTGAAATGTTAGAGCAAGAACTCTTGAGTTGAGTATTAAATTAAAACTAAGAGTAATAAAGTGTGTTGGATATATAATCTTAATATGTTGTCAATGAAAAGAAGATGAGCATAACCAGCATGCACAGATTCTTCGTCAATTTCCTGTGGTCGATTATCATCGACCAAAAAAATGGCCCCCCGTCCGGGTCAGGATTCGTCCCCCACACAGTGCCCGGGCAGCGTGAGCAGGTATTCTTGAGTGCTACGTAAGGCACGCCTTGAATTTCTGCCATACTCCATGGCGTATACTATTTATTCTTCATATAATGAATTAGATGGATAACATACAGAGATTGTGTCCATGCTTAGTATGTTGGAGACACTATTGTTAATTAGTTTCTGCATTCTGAGTTCTTGTAAGCCATCCAAATCGTCTGAAACCAGGGGTTGTTTAATTTAGCAAAAACAACATTTCAAAACAAGTGGGTTCAAATGCTTCTTAATGTTATACTTTATTTATTCCCCCCTTCTTCCCTTATGTGGTGCTTAAAATATTCCAAACAAATTTCCCCACAAAAAATTCTAAAATTATACTTTGAGCCCCATACACATAATATGTGCATCTCGAAATTGTTTCTGCTTGTATAAAATCCTCATATCATATATGTGGTGCCCTATTTTCTTGGTACCTTATTTTACGCAAAATCCAAGTTTTTTTTAATCTGTATACAATTACAATAGTTGTAAATGACAAAACACCCCCTGTATGCACAAAACACCGCAGTATTTATCATTTATTAAAGTTGAACCAGACCTAAAACCAACAGATTTTAGCAAGCCTATCATCTCGGTCTCAAGGCCATTTCATTTTTAGATGTTTTGAGATGTTATGTAATTAGGAATTGATTTATTTTTGTAAGCAAGAAAAAGAAAAATTCCTTGGTGCCACCACATCCATACTCTCATATTACAAGCTCTATACAAATCACTTATTGAGTTCTCACCTCCTTAATATAGTTGAACAAACCTTAATATAGTTCTCATCTTGCGATCTCTACTTAAGAAAAAGAGATATCGGAATAGGGAACAAATTGCACGACCCATTGGTACACAACAAGACAATTTTCATTGCATACAATGTACACAGAAGGATCAAATAGAATAGAAAGTGTAACTATTCTAGTGAATTCTCTATAAAAAAAATTTACATTTGAGCATCAAAACAACATTTGTTGGTATGACCTAGCTAATCAATTGATTCACTTGAAGGTTCATATGTTCACCATGTTGTACCCAAAACTTTATATGTTGGTGTAGACACCTAAATTATGCTTTTGCAATCTTATTGTCAAAACACACACAAATTACTCTCATTCTTATAAATTTTGTTATAATTAGTATTTTTTTCTAATTAACTAATGTTTGTTGCCACTTTGGTCAATTAACAAGTGCTTTGTTGATCACCAAATCCCTTTTGCATTCAGGATGCCACTTTATGACGAATCATAAGTCAAAATCCTCTTCAAAAGAGAAAATTAGCATTTATTAGCTAATTAAGCCTATTTTGTTCATTATTTGGTCAATATGCCCTAATATTGGTTCGAACCCCTCTTATGACCACTCAAAATCACCCCACTTTCCTCCAATTTTTTTTGCAAGCTTCAAAATCTTATCCTAGCCTCCGAGTTGGCCCTAAGTTGTTGATTAAGGCTTCACACCTCTTAATCACTTGGTAATTCACTAATTATGATCTACAAAGCTTAATCGTGATTAACAATTCTAATCTAATTTGGGGCTTTTAGTCCCACATGCACGAAAATAAAACTTTCTCCCAAAAGAAAAACTATAAAAAGAGTGCACCTCTTACCTTAATACTTTACACCATGCTTTGATTTGCATCTCATATAATAAATATGATATATAGCCAAGTTCAATCCTTACTTAAAGCCTTCAATAAAGTTAGTAGATGAATATCTAAATTGACTTAACAAGTCATTTGGAGAGGTCATTTCACCATTTTTTGGAGTAGTAACCATACCCATTTGATTGCCCTCTTAGGTCTATTTAGGCCCATGTTAGGTAATTGAGCATATTAGTAGGCATGTTTAGTTAGATTTTGCATTATTTTCATACTAATTAAGTGTACCTTTAAGCTTCTATCTTAATGTTACATTCCTAGACTTAGAGCACTAGATAATTAGGTGGCAATGGTGTTAGTCTTCCTTGTTTGACTTTGTTATTTGTTTTGTAGAGTTTGGGGTATTATCATTTGGCACACCCGGTGGGACAAACCCTCATTGCATTAAATTTTTTAGGATTTCTAACTTAGTTTCAAAGTTTTTCATTTTAAGTTTTTAGATTAGTTTCAAGTTTCCTAAATTAAATTCAAGTTTTCTATTTTAATTTCAAGCTTTCTAGAGTACTTTCAAGCTTTTGAGATTAGTTTCTCAATCTTTTTAGATTAATTTCAATGTTTTAGAGTAGTTTTCAAAGTTTTTTGTAGATCAATTTTTATTTTTATAGTTGTTTCAAACTAGATTAGAGGTAGAAATTGTACTTTTTAAATCTTTGCAGGATATAAGGAGGCGAAGCCCTATCAAAATTGCCTCAAAATACCAAAGATTTGACTTTTTTGAATAAATTCTTCTCCAAACTTGGATTTTGGTCACCTACAGGAAAATTACATGTCTGTGCATTAAGGGGTGTGCCTGTGCATCAAGGAACACACCTATACTTCAAAACCCATGTCAGTGCACTAAAGTCTGCGCTTGTGCCTCTCAGTGCACTAAAGTCCACGCCTGTGCCTCTCTCTGATAAGAGTAAAATTTCAAAATTTTGAGTTTAAGTGTTTCTCTCTGAAATGCCTACGTCGTGAAATTAAAAAAATCTGTGTTTTGGGTCATTTTGTGTGATTTTCGGGCCTGTCGGAACTTTTTTGTCCCATCTGTCCCAAGTACGAAAATGCACTCTGTTCCCCGATCGGCCGAAATCCCCGAAGCTGTCCCATTTTCGGGCCCGTCGGAAATTTTTGTCCCAAGTGTCCCAAAACTTATTTTACATGTTGTTCCAATTTCAGCCGAATCATCCTTCCTGCGTACTTCGCACTTTCCTGTCCCAAATGTCCCAAAGTTAAAAAGTGCGAGCTTTCCCATTTTCAGCTGATTTTCCCGAACCGCGTCCTCGAAAAATCGCGCAATTTTGTCCCAACTGCCCCATTTTAAAAAAGTGCGAGCTTTCCCATTTTCGGCCGAGCGAGCGTCAAGTCGCGTACTACGGAACTTTTTGTCCTGAATGTCCCAAGTCCAAACGGGCCCGCTGTCCCAATTTCGGCCAAAACACCCGAACCGCGTACTTCGCACATTTTCATCCCATTTGTCCCAAATGCATTTGTGCATCCTCTCTCTGTTTCACCTGAACCGGCCGAGCCGCGTGTTTTGTGCATTCGCGTCTCACATGTCCCAAGCGTACCAAGTGTCATTCACACTTAGTTTTTCCCGCTCACTCCTAGGTATGATGCTTTTCAAATTGGTGGTTGTGTATTCAATGCAGATTAAAGTCATTTCTCTCTCCAAACGGCTATATAACGAGCATTCCCCTTTGCATTTTTCGCATTGCTTCCATTCTATCTTTTGCTCGAACCCTTGCAATTTGAAAACCTGCGTGATACCCCTCCATTTGCAAATTCCTTCTAGAAGTCTAGGTTGCAGCTCCGAGGCTATCAACATGAAGATCAAGTTCCAGGGGACAGGAGCAAATTTCTCCGCTTGAATCTGCCGTTAGCAATATAGGGGACAGCGAAGCTCGTCATCTCGACTTCGGCGATTTTTTGGGCAAGAATGACAGATGCAAACCCTACACCAATGGCACAGATGATTAATGATAGTGGTTTAGCTTTTGCCGGAGGATTCCCAATCTCAGTACAGTGTGCTGATACAGTGCTTTCATGTGGAGCTCACTTCGACCCCGATTCGAGCGAATTGACAAATGTACATGGGGAACTCATTGCCAAGCTAGACGCTACCACCATTGGCACTGCTCTGAGGGATTATCGGAGATGGACAATGCTATAGTCGTCTCCCGGGATCAAGCACAGGCTATGTTCGACCAAGACAGTGACAAATACAAGGCGCGAGTGGCGAAGTCTTGGTTAAAAAACCCTAAGAAAGGTGCTTCTCGCTTAACCAAAACCCTCTTCCGAGAAGATTTCAACGAAGAACTGTCAGACTTCATAATCCTGCTGGCTTGGGTTATGGGTTTGCCCTCAACCAATGAGTTTCATTTCTGGATGTGCCCGCTCATCCGCATGGTGTGTGAGGGAACACAAAATATCAACTGGGAAAAGATCATCAGTATGAATTTGGCTGAGTAGCTATCCAATGTCCAGCAAACAAAGAAGTTCTACATGACTTCATATCTGATGTATACCCTAGCAGCATCCAGGCAGTGGTTTGGTTTCTCCTATATAGATGCACACAAAGATGATCCAGTGTATGCCTATTGCCCGCAGTTCACCTTGGAAACCAGCAACCGCAATTTCAGAAGGGTCAATGATGCTTTCACCATGTACGTGGTCAGATTGCTCGAAGGTGATACTGCAAGAAGGTTTTTAGATGAAGCCATGAACCTGATATCGCAGTATGGAGCCTATTTCATTCAATTCAGGAAATTTTCCTATATCAGGCTTGCTGGCTATGAAAACACTCCTCTACGGCTTCCCATGTTCTGTAATGATAAAATGGATTTGATTGAAATATGCAGGCAACTAGACAAGTTACACAGAACTTGCAGAGACAAGAAGATTTCTGGCTTGCACTTTCCCATCTCTCTGGGAAACTACACATGCAAAACAGCTCTGGATGCTCAGAACATAGAAAGAGCCCTGGTCCCTATCACTGTTCATTTCTTCAAGCCAAGAACCTGTTTTGACTTGAAGAAGTTCATTGAACAGAACATCAAGATAGTCTATCATCACAGGGCAGATACAGAAGACTACTGGGCTGACTGTGCAGATGATTTTGAAGCCAGAAGAAGGCATTGTGGCAGGTTCTCCCTGCAATTGATCCAAGAACTCAGTCTGTACCAAGTTCCTGAAGGTCTCCAGGATGACAATTCTGAGCTATACTCTTATGAGTATGAAAATGTGATTAAGCACACCCCTCTGGAGGACCTGGATTGGAACAAGAAAGAGAGAGATGATCTGGCTGAGATTCTTGCTCCAGTCTTAATCAGGACTAGGGTCTGGTTCAGTAAGAAGATCCGAGAATTCAAGAGGCACTCAGGAGAATCTAGCTCCAAGGATGATTCGACACCCATAAGAGAGGCATCAGTTCCAGAGTCTGGAACACCAGTGAAAACCCCTCCTGCCTCAACAGCTCAGGGACCTGTAGAATCTACTCCTTCTCCATCTACCCAGGTATACAAGAAGAAACTCAAAGAGGTAAAGAAGGAGCCTGCAGAGAATGATCCTCCAAGAAAACAGGTAGAGTTGCCTATAGGGCCAGAGAACATCGTTGTTCTCAGTGAAAGTGAAGAAAGTGAGATGCCAACTCCTGCAAATGTTCCTGAAGATCCAGCAGATAAGGACAAGGAGGTCCAGAGCACTGAACTTCCAGGTACTATTGATTCTTCTACTGCCATTGCCTCCAGTGCTCTACTCACGTCTCAGCTTGAGTCAACAGCTGCGCAGACCCTGAGTGTCATGAGCTCCCTGTCTCTTGGTCCCCTTGCTCCTCCTGCAGATTCTTCTTCCTCTTTTGCTTGGGTGCAACCTCTAGTTGACAAAAGGAAGAGGAAATCCTCCTCTCTAAGCTTGGGACCAAATTTTGATGCTGTAGCAGCCTTGTTGGGCACCACTCCTTCTCGTGCCAAGAAAGCCAGAACCACCTCTAGAATTGTGTCTGATGCCCAAGGTCAGCAATTCTTGGAGATTGCTAAGCCTACAGTAGACAAATCAGAATCAGACTTGCTGACATCTGACTTAGAGCTTTCAAGGATCCCTATGGGAGAGTCTACTCCTGAAGGTGAAATTCACAACCTCCAGGAAACAGTCACAAGAGTCATTGGAAGGGTAGAGAAAGGGCAGCAGACTATTGAACAGCTGGAAGAACAAGCCCAAGTTCTCACAAGTTTTATCAAGTCACTCTTGTCTAAGGACAAAGTTTTGGACCCTACCCCCTTGACTGCTCTACCGCCTCCTGTAATTCTAAGCCAAGATGAAGTGCAAAGTATTAAAGATATGCACAAGTATTCTGTCTATGGCAGAGCTATTGAAGCCATGGTGGATGACATGCTTGTTGCTGGGCTAAACTTCATCGATGAAGCTTTTAAACTACATGGAAAGGTAGACAATTTACAACAGAAGCTATCCTCTACTATTGGGGGTTATGGATAAAGAACTTAAACTCTGGAGCAGTTGCATTGTAGACCTTCGCCTCATGGGACAGACAGATGAGAACGTCTTACTGGCGAATAAGATTTTCGATGATGCCAAAGATAATTTATCAAAATCCTGGGTCTACAGCGTAGAGTGGAAAATCAAAGTCCTGGAGGAAGCTGTGGGAGAAATGAAGAACAGTTGGCAGAAGGGAGAAGCTTTCAAGACACTGGCAGCTGCTGCTTTCAAAGATATACATTGTCATCTTCAAGATGAAAACTCTGGTGCTTCCTTGTCCTTGCAAGAAATCAAAGCTCAGTTCAGAGATTTTGTCAAAGATCATCTATTCAAGGAAAGCTCCATCTCTAAGGAAAAGATGAAGGAAATTTGTTCTCTTCAGTCTGCCATTGAAGAAGCAAACAAAGATTATCATACTCACGTCAAGTTTGATAAAGAGATGGAGAAATGTCTGGGATTTTGGACTCAGTCTGCAGCCAACACGTCAGTCCCTCGTGGCAGAGATATAGATGAGTCATTGAAGAAATTCAGGCAGCAGATTCTGAAGACAGTGGGTCCCTCCCAGTAACTGGCCACCTGTCTCCTTCTCTTTTCTTTCCTCTTCTTCCCTTTCTTTTCATATTCCTTTGTAATCAGTTAAGATATTGTAACCAGCGGTCCTTAACTATTCTTTAGTTAAAAGAAACGGTTACGAAGAGTAACGGACTTGTAAGCTATATAATGGCCTTTCCACGCCATTTTGAAAGAGGAGGAAGAACTTGGAATATTTGCTAAAAGTGTAAATAGATCTTAAAGAAATCAATACAAAAGGGCTTTTCATTCTTTGTCTATCTAATTCTTGTTATCTCTGTGTTTTCCTTTAATATCGTGAAGATCATTTTGTTCCTAACTCGTTAGTCTCTCTGATTGCATACTGTTCAGTTTTGCAAATACAGTGATCTTGTACAACCAAGAAGGAACTTTGTGTCCTTGATTAATAAATCTGAAGAAGGTTATTTATGGAACTTTGTGTCTTTAAATTTAATCTCATTCAGCCAACGCAAATGATCTTGTCTTAAATTCTTTGAAGCTTCGCATACAGGAGGAATTATTCTGCTATCTATAATTCTGAATGTTGCTATTCTGCTCATCTCCTTTTTCCCTTTCCTCAGTCCTTGCGTGATTGATGATCCTTGTGGAAAACACTTTCGTAAAATCCAAGTTTGACCATAAAACAATGTTCTGTACATTTGTAAATAAGTTCGTTTCTGAATAAGGGAACCTCTCCCATTAAAGAGGAGGGACTTCTTGTCCCCTGACTGTTGCTCTTCTAAAAAGTCCTATCTGACGACCAACAGGTTCCATACCTCATTTTGAATGGCATGTGTGACCAATCAGCAGACAAATATCCTCCAATCTTGGCTGTAAAATCTCTTGACAAACACCTAGGGCCAAGAGTGGTGGAAGGTTCTATAACTGATCACATTTGTAAAACAACAATATTTGGACATGTCATGCAAGGAAGACTCAAGTTTCTAATCACCCCCAACTGTTGATAGATATTACTACTGTCCCATCCAACTGCAATCTACTCCTTGATTGATATGGTTTACATATTGAAAGTCCTATTTTTCATGAATCAGCTATTTGCTTGGGCATCACTGTAGCTACTTGCCCCAGAATCAATCATCCAATTGTGCACCTTGGGATTAATGAGACATAAAAAGTACTTCCAATTCCCTTCAGGTTGGGCAGCACTTTAGAGCTTGCATTTCAGATTACACCCTAAGATTCGAAGGATTGGGCTTCATATTGCATTGGCAGTCTTGTTTGAGCATGAAGACTCTCAGTAATTCCCGTTGAGGTAGATAGGCAAAACATTGTGATGGTTACTATCACTTTCTCTGCTAGTGTGATCAATGATACTAATAAAGTTGATCAATTTGTTTTCGAAAGCCTTGGTTTGCATATTCAAGCCTTGGATTGAATTGTAGCATAAACTTCTGCTTTGCCTTGAAGTTTCTAGTTAGCTGTTCTTAAAAAGATGCCATCATTGATATATTTATGATATTTGTGATCTTCAACTGCTCAACCATCAAAATGGTGAAGGACATAAAACCGTTTGTCAAGATTGCAACAAAGGTTTCTCTTCAAATGGGCCAAATCCTTCTAACATTCACGTTGTCTGAGAAGGGCTACTCAACAGGGTGGAACCAAATTGTGCATCAACAAAATAGATTTTGTCGACTGCCAGTTCACAAATGTCATAAACAGGGAAGTTGGAGATTGATTAAGAGCTAGAATGGTTTTCTGTTTCACCCAAATTCCTTCCATTTGACCTTTGGGCTACAACATCCTTAAGATCCAGATAACTGTTGCAAATGATCTAGCCACTAAAGTAACAATTGGCGCAACATGCCCCGTTGCACAATGTGGTGTCAAGATAGGAAAGCTGATTCAAGCTACCAGAAATCGTTTGTCTAGTGTTGCACTTGAAGTGTTTCCTGTCAAAGTTCCTGTCCATCAACCCTCCACACCAGTAGTTGTCACCATTAATGCTTGATATCAAGGCTTCCCGTTGAAACACATAGATTGGTTGTGAGGTTCATTGCATGATGAAAACACCAGTCATACTCCTGAGAAATGTCTTTTTGTGTTGGCACCAATGCACTTAGAGGTAGATATATCTTGGTAGCATTTGGATTATAAGGGCTGAATTATTTTGTCATGGCGAGAAGGATTCTTGCTTGATTTATATTTGCAGCTAGATTTGGTGGTCTATGGGTTGGCAAGCTTGAGGCTGGAAGGAAGCCTATGGGCTTTGCCACTTGAGAGTAACCTAACTATCCTAAATTTTGCTTGACTTCTGGAAAATTTGGGCACTAAGCTCTGAAGTGGAACTTTGTTCTACTTGCTTCTTCTTGAGTTTACATAACCCTAAGCTCATTAGCCTAGCACGTCATTTCAAATGCATGGCTTCATCCACCTCTTGAACCTTATGATATTGTGGCATCTAAAAAGCATGAAGGTTCAAGCTTTCAGAAGCTGAATAAAACCAAACCCATCTAAGTTGAAGGAGCCAAATTCCAGGTGCTTGATTAGTGTTTGGGCTCTCTAAACTTGGAAACAATGGCATGGGAGGGTCACTAGGGGCTAGTTTTCCAGCTTGGATCAAACAATTTCAGCTCTAATGGAAAAATGCTATAAGCATTGGGGATGTATGTTCAAAACTCCCATGGACTGACATTAACATATGTTAGTTGATCAGAATTTAGAGCTTTCAGATAGTAGAAGAAAACCCAAACATTCTGCTGTTGGCAGCTGACATGCATCACTGAGGATTCTCTCCATACATTCACATTGAAATTCTAAGTTCAGAAGCATCCTTGATGTTGTAGCTAAAAAAGATTTCCTATTTTCCATGCTTTGTGGGAACCATTGTCCGCTACACAAAGTAGAAAAATTCCTCCCTTCATTCTATTATGTGTTTCTTGGTGAGCTTATGTTGGGGGCATCCAATCCCTTTAGCACATAGAACCTGAGGTTACGCTTCAAACATGTTGAAGCCTATCTATATTGGTATTGATCAAACTTAATGTGCAGCAATGAGTTGACCTTTGACAACTTGCCATCTAACACTACATGAAATTTCACATGAATTTATTGTGCAAAGGCATGGCATTATGCCCTTGTACACCCATCTATCATTGATCCCAATTATTCATTTCTCCAGTGAATAGCTTCATGGAATTGTTCTTCAAGGCTAAATTAAAAAATTGGATTCATGCAATGAGTGTTTCAAGTGGGATGCTGCCAGTGAAAAAAATTGACATATGGGTTAGTTGAAAAAATAGAAAAACATTCTAATATGTTTGCCTTAGAAAATCCTTGTTGAAAATCATCAAAAGGCCAAAGGGAAGGAGTTGAAGAGTTCTGTTTGTTGGAAAAATTGGTGAAATCACAAAAATCACAAAAAACTAAGGATTCTTTTTTTCTTAAAAATAGGTAAACAATGTGCATATAGCTCAAGCATGCATCCTCTTGCATTCTCCTCGAACATCTTGACCTTTTCCTATAAAAATATATCTTCTATGGTTTTTTCTTGTTCTTGTCACAGCTAATGACTTGTAGGATCATCGTGATCTACCTTCCATTGGAGTTGCCAGTTTGTGCAATTTATGTCAGTACTCCTTTTCAAGCAATGAGTTACAGCAGATGTACATCAACTGTGCAATGTAAATGCGTGAAATAAGGTCCACCCGGCGTGCCAAAACTTGTTGTGGCAAATCAGCAGCACCCCTGGATGCAAATCAGGTTTCTAAGTTGATGTTTCAAGCATCCAGTGTGATTGCACAACATTGAAACCTCTCTCCAAGTGTGGGACTTGTAAAATGAGAGAGGAATCTCCAGATTAGAGGTTGGTTCCTCAAACTCCTCTGATCAGATCTGTTATTTGCACAATTGCAGAGGTTTGAATCCTAATCCTACTCTAAATTCCAAGGAGACAGAGATAGAAAGTACAAAAATTGAAACTAAACTAATAGGTGATACACCAAAGGAGTGGTGAACACTTCTTGTTCATGAAAATTGACACAATTTCATGAAATGCAACATGAAACATCATACACAGGCTGATAAGATGCAATTAGAGGTCTGAAATGAAACAAGACAATACAAACAAAGGACTGAAAATTGATCACAGAGTCTGCACTGTCATTTTCACTGTCAAAATCCTTGCATTTGCAACATCAAAGAGGCAGAAACTTGTTACAATCATGAAGAAGGTCTGATACTTGCAAAAATCACTTGTTGAAGGTGAAAGAAGAAGCTTGCTGTCCCAAAAAAATGTTCAACAAAAAATGAGCCAAATCTGGCTTTTTTAACGCATGGATTGAGCCCAGGAGAGAGAAAATGTGTAAAAAACATGGGAGCCATTCCCCATTAAATGAAGATTCATTAAAACAACATGGGCATCCTTACAGAACCATGCCCTGACATTTTTGGCCATGCTGAAGAAGAATGCGACCCATTTTACATTAAAACTGGTTGTTGAAACGTCATTTCTGGCCATTACCACGTGCCAGAGACTGTTTCTTGATTTTATCTCTCCAAACTCAACCAAAATGCAAAATTGACCCTGGAATCATGTAGATAATTTCACCAGCTTTCCATTGATATAAAGAACGTGAAAATCCGAGCTCTGGATTGAAAGATATGGCGATTTGAAAATTTAGGGCAAAAACAGGCCAAAATCGGATCGGCGGGCAAAAAGTTTGAATTTTTACCCATTTGGTCTTTGGAATATTTTTTCAAATTTTCCCCACACTCCGCCACTCCAGGTGCCACGTGGCACATTCTGATTGGCTGCGGGCCCTCTAAGGGAAAATTTCCCACAAAAACTCCGCCGAGCCATAACTTAAAAAATATGAGGAGTTAGGAGGAAATCTTTACCTTTCTGGAAAGCTGAGAGAGAGCTATATCCAATGGTGCCATTTCTAGAATGTTTTGAGTGCCTAGAAAACAAAATATTTTGACTGAGGCACAAGAGAAGGAAATATGTAAAGGAGTTAGCCACAAAATGAGCAGGGGGCACATTTGGGATAACAATTTTGGTGACTCAGAGGGGTCATCTGCCTGCTGGATGAAGTTACCAGTTGCCTGAAGCAATCCATTGGACATGGAGTCACTTGATTCTCTATTTAATACCCCAACTGACTAGAACATTGCAAAGAGGAACATGGAAAATCACCTGATGGAGCAAATCCTGCAAACACATTCCCAGGAACAGTAAGCTGTGCCAAAGCACTTAGGGAAAGCAAAACAATGTGCACAAGCACTTGGAGGAATGAAAACCTAAGCTAATATTTACAAGGTGGAGAATTTCCCTCTAGTAGCAATGCTTTAGATAGATTCCATTGACTGGAATCTGCAGTTCTTTGCCATCCAATGAAGACAATTGGAAGGCATTGTTGTCCTTACACTTTGTGACCATGTATGGGCCACTCCAAATGGCATCAAATTTTGAATGCCTTCTTGGTTTTGCTCTATCTGCATCCCATTTTAACACTAGATCTCCAACTTGGAAAGATCTACTCTCGGCCTTCCTATCAAAGGTCTTTTTGATCAAAGCTTGATCGTTCTCCATTGCTTGGGATGCCTGATATCTGATCTCTTGGAGCTCCATCAACTCTGCATATCTCACCTCCATGGGCCCAAACTCTAGCAACTCTAACTCCTTCATGAGTTCCAATGTTGGAAACCCAAGTGACATGGGCAAGATTGCCTCTCTTCCATAAACAAGCCTGAATGGAGAGTTACCTGTGGATCTCTTGGGAGTTATCCTATCAGCCCATAAGGCTGATTTCAGTTTGGTATGACAAGACCTCTAATTCTCATCAAGATTCCTCCTAATGATCTTCAACAAGTTCTTGTTTGTAGACTCAGCCTGGCCATTACCCTGGGGGTAATAGTTTGATGAAGTACTCAGGTAGATCCCGTTGTTGACAGCCCATTCAGTCACCTTGGACCCGATAAATGCCAATGCATTATCTGATATTACTGTAGCAGGTACACCAAATTTGGTTGCTATTCCCTCATAGAAGTATAGGATGCTAGATTCATTTGCTTCCTTGAGTGCTACTGCTTCAGTCCACTTAGTGAAGTAGTCTGTGGTTGTTAAAATCCACTTATGCCCTTGGCTTGAATTGGGATTAATGACTCCAATGAAGTCTAAACCCCATTGCATGAATGGCTGGTCAACTGAAATTGGATGCAATGGAAGGGCAGTTAGCCTCTCTTTACATGTGAAGAATGCACAATTCTTGCACCTCTTGATCCATTCATAACAATCATTAAAAATCTTGGGCCAATAATAGCCAGCCCTCATGATCTTTAGAGCTATCACTCTTGGTGCAAAATGACCACCAGCTGGTCCACCATGGAACTCTTCCAACATCCTATGAATCTGATTTGTACCAATGCATCTCAGCAGTACTCCATTCACATCTCTTTTGAACAAGACACCATCAATAAGGGCATATGGGACAGCCTACAACCTGAAGTGTCTTCTTTGGGTCTTGTTCATATCTGGAGGGCATAGGCCTATGCTTAGGAAGTGCATTATAATTTAGGTCAAGCAAGGAGTGGGGACACCATTATTTTCCTCTTGGGTGCTTCCTTACTCATGGCTGTCTTGCAACTTCAAAACAGTCTCTTTCTCATTGCATGCTTCCTTTTGCTTGCTCAAAATCAGCTGCTCACACAGTCCTTTTCCTCTGACCAACTTGGTGACCTTGATCTCTATGTCATACTCCATGACACGAGTAATCCAACCTGCTCTCTTTTCATTCAAGTCTTTGTTGAGGAGGAAGTCTTTAACTCCCGCATGAGAAACCAACAATTGGACCTTACTGTTTGAAACTAGATGCTTTAATTTCTTCAAGCTCCTTATTACTGCAAGAACATGCTTCTCAATGAAAGAATATCTCACCTCATAGTCCTCCAGGCTTTGGCTGAAGAAATCAATTGGCTGCTCATCATTGTCTTTATTCTGCTGTACCAAAATGGAAGAAATAGTATCATTACCTCCAAATGCATAGAGGATGAAATCCTTGGAGAAATCTGGGTTGATGAGAGTTGGTGCTTGGGAGATGGCTTCTTTGATTGCTTCAAAACTCTTCTTGCCTTCTATTGTCCACTTAAAAGCCATGCTTTTCTTTAACATTTTGGTGATAGGTTTGACAAGGGCTGAAAAATCTGGGACAAACCTCTGAACAAAATTTATTCTCCCCAAGAAACTCTGAAGGGCCTTCTTGTGGCTTGGCAATGGTAGTGATCTTATGGCTTCAACCCTCTCTAGATCAATTGTTGATCCTTATTTGGAGAAAATATGGCCAAGGAGATTTCCTTCATGTGCTAGGAAGATACACTTCTTAGGATTCAAAGACACTCCAAATCTCCTGCAACTTTGGAAGAATTGTCTCAAATGAGAGAGGTGGTTTGCTGCATTCTTTGAAAAAACAGTGATATCATCAAGGTATATCAACACCATGTTGTTAATCAAACCTTTGAATGCCATGTCCATTGCTCTTTGGAAGGTAGCTCCAGCGTTGGACAACCCAAATGGCATTTTCCTGTATGCATAAGTTCCCCATTTGGTTGTGAAGGCTATCTTGAACTGATCTTCTTCCTTCACCATAATCTGATTGTAGCCTGAGTAGCCATCAAGTAGTGAAAACCTCTCGGAGCCAGCCACAACTTGTAAAATTTTCTCCATAGAAGGGAGTGGGTTATGGTCCTTGAGAGATGCTCTATTCAAGTCTCTGAAGTCAACACACAATCTGATCTCTCCACTCTTCTTTCTGACTAGAACTAAGTTGGCAACCCAACTAGAATGCTTGATTGGGAATATGATTCTTGACTCAATCAACTTGTTCAATTCCTTCCTCATGAGAGGTTCCATGTGTGGATTGATTGACCTTTGTTTTCACCTAATGGGCTTAGTATTTGGGTCCAACTCAATGGTGTGTTGAGCTAACTTGGGATTGAAACCTTTCAAATATTCATAGCTCCAAGCAAACACATCAAGGAACTCTTGACATAGCTGTATGAACTCATACCTTTCTTGTTCAGTTGTCATCTTTCCAATTTGCAATGGTTTGTTCTCTTCCACCAAGATGGATACTGAATCTTCTCTCTTGACCTGAATGTTTGCTTTCTCTTTCCTAAACTGATCATTGGGATTGAAAATGGACTCCAAAGTGATAAGTCCCTTGGGCAGCTTGTTAGTTCTCAGTTGTACCACTTGGTCACCATACTGTTGTTCCAATTTTTCCTAATTTTTAGATGAGAACTCAGCTTCTTCTTATAAGAAATGGATGATTTTCTAGTCATTCTCAAACACTTGCCAACTTACATTGTTATCCGGTACTGAAGGCCTCACAATCACATGGATGTTTGGATGTACCTTATCTTTTTGAATGCTCTCCACAACGTCAAAGGCTGCCCCAACTGCTGCAATCCTCTCAGCAGCTTGGTTCTCTTTCCTAGGAATTGATTTGATGCCAAAACCCTCAAAATATTCAATGAGGTCCCACACCCTGTTCTTGTAGCACTTGAGCAGATCATTCTTGACAGCATGCTGCCCCTTGACCTGGTTGACAATCAACTCACTGTCACCGAAGACTTGCAAGTTCTTTATTCCTCTCTTTATTGCCCAATGCATCCCTTGCACCAAGGCTTCATATTCAACAGTGTTATTGGATCATGCAAACTTAAATCTAAAAGCTGAATATTACTTTACTCCTTGAGGTGAAATAAGCATAGCTCCACCTCCTGCACCTTTTCTACTCCTTGATCCATCAAAAAATAGCTTCCATACCTCATTGTCATCCTTGTGGTTTGGCTTGGTGATGCTAGGAATGGGATGATCTTCTTGATGTATGCAATAGACCCCTAGCTCAGATTCTTCTACTTCTTGATAAGGATCAAAAGCATGCACCTTGTTTGCCCATTCATCAAGAGTTAGATCCGGGATGCTTCTAACCTTGGTGTCAGCTTCATCAGTGCTTGGGTGATCTTCTTGATCAAATGCCGAACAGTTGGCATTGATCTGACTTGGAGTGTAGGGCTCAATGTGGAAGTTTGCAATAGGTTCAGACCTGATTGTAGCTTTGGTTCCATACCTCGTTCTGAACAGCATGTGTGACCAATCAGCAGAAAAATATCCTCCAATATTAGCTGTGAAATCCCTTGACAAACATAGGGCAAAGAGTGGTGGAAGGTCTATTACGGAGACATCTTGCAAAACAACCACGTTGGGACAGGCATGCAAAGTAAGACTCAAGTTTTTAATCACTCCAACTGTTGTTACTGCTGTCCCATCCAATTGTACCACCCTTTGGATATGGTTTCATACTGAATTCCCAACTGATCAGATATTTTCTTGGGCATTACTGAACTACTTGCCCCAGAATCAATCATGCAATTGTGAACTAATTGGTTCCCAATGATCAATGAAACATAGAATTAAGGGAGCTTCAATATTTTACCTTGCTGTCCTCCATGATTCCCCTCAGGCTGGTAAGTATTTGTGAGCACCTTCTCTTGCATTTGGACTTGCTGATTTGAATTTGACTAGTCCTTCATGGCAGCTTGTAGCAAATCTCTTTGTCCTGGGATAGATAGTGATTCCCACATTGATATGTTTACATTTGTCTTCTTCATCTGATCAATGATACTGAATGGAGATGAAGTATCCCTCTACTATCCCTTGGCCTGTACATTCATTCCTTGCATGTGGTCAGAAACAACTGGCATTTGGGTTGGCCTAGGGGCTGTTTTAGGCAATCCTTGCGTGCTTGGGATTGCATTTTGTTTGCCAATAGTTTGTGGAGTGACAGAAGGTCGTGAATTACTTGGGGCCAATGGTTGTTCTTCACTCAAATTTCTTCTCTTTGACCTTGTTTTGGCTGTAACACTTTGGGAAATCATTTGATTCATGCCACAAAAATCTTCTGCCTGCCAGTTTACAAGTGTGGTATCATTTGGAGCTAATTGCTGCTGGAATGTTTCTTGTTGCTGGTTATTTCCTTGACTACCTTCACCCTCCACACCAGTTACTGTCACCATTAATGCTTGATTCAAGGCACCATTGAAGCACATGGACTAGTTATGATGTTCATTGCATGGGAAAAACCAATCATACTCTTGAGCTATATTGTTTTGTACTGGCACTAATGCTTTAGATGTAGATGTAGCATTGGGATTATAGGGCTGAAATGGTCTATTGGCAGGAGGCCTTTCTTGATTTAGATTTGTAACTGGATTGGGTGGTCTATGAGGTTGATATTGCTGCTTGTTAGGCTGAGCTTGAGGCTGGAAGGAAGGTCTAAAACTTTGAGCTTGTTTCCTTTTGAGTGTAACCAGCTCATTACCTAGATTTTGCAATTGCTTCATGACTTCTTAAAGTTCATTTGAGGCACTAGAAGATGAAGTGGAAGCTTCACTTGAATTCTGATTTCTAAGAGTGGGAATAGAAGCTAAATTAGGCACTTGGCTAGTACTTGGGCTCTCTAAACTTGGAAATAATGGCATTGGAGGCCTAGGAGCTAGCTTGCCAGCTTGAATCAAACAATTTTCAGCTCTAATGGCAATGCTATAAGCAATGGGGATAGTTGTGCCTCCCATGGACTGAATTAACATGGAAATATCAGAATTTAAAGCTTTAAGGTAATATAGAAAAGCACCTTCTGCTATTGGCCTGACTACCACTGGAATTCTCTCCCAAGTCCTTTGAAATCTAAAATTAAAATCAGTCAGCTGCTCATTGGGAGCTCTTTTGATAGTTTTCAGCTGCTCCAAAAGGGACAAGTTGTCTCCCTTTTCCCCAAACTGCTCATGGAGGGCTATACATAGCTGATTCCAATTTTGAATAGAACCTGAGGCAAGACTCCTGAACCATTGCAAAGATTTCCCTTTGAATGAAGATGCCAGCAATTTGACAGCAACTTGCATCTCATTGATTTCATGAATTGCACAAAGGTTGGCAATGTCTTTAACATGATCACCAGGTGATGTCTGATTTTCTCCAGTGAAGTATGGAATGTTCTTCAATGTTGCAACTGGGATTGGATTTTGTGCATTGAGAGCAAGTGGGCTACTGCCAGTGAAATTGACATAAGGGTTGTTTTGTGCCATTCTAATTGGCCTTAGAACCCTTGTTGATTGAATGAAAGGCCTACCAGGTGGAGGAGTTGAGAGAGTTATGTTTGGTGGAGATGGAGACCTTTGGATTCTCCTCCCACTTTGCCTTACTCTTGGAGATAACTAAAGATATTCAAACAACGCCTCTTCTTCTCTAGCTCTTGACCTTGTAGTGATTCTTCTCATGAGTTTTCAGGCATGCACTGCTAAAACCAGCTGATTCTTCTTCCTTAGACTTGCCAGATGTGCAATTTATAGCTCTTTTAAGCAAAGAAAATTGCTGTGGATGCACATCAACTTTGCTGCAATGAAAATGAGACCTCTAAGGTCCCACCGGGCGTGCCAAAACTGTTGTTGCAAATCAACAACACCCCTGGATGTAAATCAGGTTTCTAAGTTGATGTTTCAGGCATCCAGTGTGATTACACAACATTGAAACCTCTCTCCAAGTGTGGGACTTGTAAAATGAGAGAGGAATCTCCAGATTAGAGGCTGGTTCCTCAAACTCCTCTGATCAGATATGTTATTTACACAATTGTAGAGGTTTGAATCTTAATCCTACTCTAAATTCTAAGGAGACAGAGATAGAAAGTACAAAAATTGAAACTAAACTAATAGGTGATACACCAAAGGAGTGGTGAACACTTCTTGTTCATGCAAATTGACACAATTTCTTGAAATGCAACATGAAACATCATACATAGGCTGATAAGATACAGTTAGAGGTCTGAAATGAAACAAGACAATACAAACAAAGGACTGAAAATTGATCACAGAGTTTGCACTTTCATTTTCACTGTCAAAATCCTTGCATTTGCAACATCAAAGAGGCAGAAACTTGTTACAATCATGAAGAAGGTATGATACTTGCAAAAATCACTTGTTGAAGGTGAAAGAAGAAGCTTGTTGTCCCAAAAAAATGTTTAACCCCCCAAAAATGAGCCAAATCTGGCTTTTACAATGCATGGGTCGAGCCCAAGAGAGAGAAAACGTGTAAAAAACGTGGGAGCCATTCCACATTGAATGAAGATGCATTAAAATAGCATGGGCATCCTTACAGACCCATGCCCTAACATTTTTGGCCATGCTGAAGAAGAATGCGACCCATTTTGCATTAAAACTGGTTGTTGAAACGTCATTTCTGGCCATTACCACGTGCCAGAGATGTTTCTTGATTTTCTCTCTCCAAACTGAATTAAAATACAAAATTGACCATGGAATCATGTAGATAATTTCACCAGCTTTCCATTGATATAAAGAACGCGAAAATTTAAGCTCTGGATTGAAAGATATGGCGATTTGAAAATTTAGGGCAAAAACAAGCCAAAATCGGATCGGCGGGCAAAAAGTTTGAATTTTTACCCATTTGGTCTTTGGAAAATTTTTTCAAATTTTCCCCGTGCTCTACCACTCCAGGTGCCACATGGCACGTTCTCATTAACCGCGGGCCTTTCAGGGGAAAATTTTCCCAAAAAACTCCGCCGAGCCATAACTTCAAAAATACATGGAGTTAGGAGGAAAACTTTACCTTTCTGGAAAGCTGAGAGAGAGCCCTATCCAATGGTGCCATTTCCAGAAGGTTTTGAGTGCCTAGAAAACAAAATATTTTGACTGAGGCACAAGAGAAGGAAATATGTAAAGGAGTTAGCCACAAAATGAGCAGGGGGCACATTTGGGATAACATGACTACTTATGTCCTCCCTTATTCCTTTCTCGGGGTATCATTTTTAACCCTTGTTATAACGTGAACATTCAAGAACTGCAGCTTGATAACAAAAACATTGGTGTAACTCTTAGAGTAGGTATTTACCTTAGCTCATGTTCACCTAAGTACTTTATTTACCTTTATTGTATTTATCCTCACCGACTTATGTGTGTCGATATTTCTTTTATCTTATTTAGATATTAGGAGATATTATCTAGTTGTTAGGTATAGTTCTTTCCTTGATCTATCGTATTGATTAGATTTTTCCTTGATATATGGTATTGACTAGATCCTTGATGTCTAGTTCTCTCCTAAATCTATGGTCTTGACTAGTTCTTTTATGACTAGTAATTTCCTTGATTTATGGCTTGATCTACGACCTTGACTTGTTCTTAGATTGTTATTCCTTACCTATTTAAGCAAGGCCCATTCTCATTGTATTGCATTGAGTTCCATAATAATATATGATATTGCTGCTCATTCGTTTGCAAAGGTTTATGTAAAGTTATTATAGCGAATTTCTTTCATCTTATTTATCATGATGTTTGATTAACATCTATGTTCTTGGCTTGATATGATTTGGTTATCATTCCTTTAAGTAACTATATTGAACTAGTTTCTTTATTACGTTAGCTGGTTTACTTTCTCATATTGCATGGCATTATATACGTTGTACGGAGTTAAGACTCGTATTACTTTTTTGTATTGCATTACATTATGTATGTTGCACGAAGTTACATAGTAATGACCAAATGTTAGTAATTTAGCTTTTCATGTTATCTTACATTTTTGTTTATTTCAATAAAGGTCGATGATGTAGACCTAGGGGGAAAGTGATATAACAAAGTTGCTTATTGAAATGCAAGATGCAAATATTGGGCTTGTTATATATTCTTCATTAGTCATTTCTTCTCCATTATCATTTATCGCCACTACTAATTTTTCTTCCAAATCACCTAGGGCAATAAACAACCATCTTTATCCCTATCCATATTCCTTTTAAATAACCAAGGGTTTTGCGTCTTTTTTATCCTATTTTTTCGATCCATTTCAATCATAGTTTTGATCGTCGATTGACTTCTTCTTCCACCTCTTCAACACTTGAGGGGGCATCCTTCATCCTATAAATGTTTATTCAAAAATTTACCTCTTTATTTTTATCTAGTATATTTAAAGACAAGTCACTTACTTCACCTCAGAGAGGGGAAAATGTAGACACCTAAAGTCCACATTTACAATCTTATTTCTAGAATGCACACACGTCACTCTCATTCTTATCAATTTCGTTATAATTAGCGATTTTCACTAATTAACTAACATTTCTTACCACTTTGGTTGATTAACAAGTGCTTTGTTGATCACCAAATCCCTTTCGCATTCAGGATGCCACTTTACGACAAATCGTAAGTCAAAATCCTCTTCAAAACAAATAATTAGCGTTTATTTGCTAATTAAGCCTATTTTTCCCTTGATTTGGTCAATATGCCCTAATATTGGCTTGAACCCCTCTTATGACCACTCAAAATCACCTCACTTTCCTCCATAATGTCTCCTCAAGCTTCAAAGGCTCATTAATTGACCACTCAAAACATAGGAGAATGCATGGGTTGCAATTTAATTGATAATGCACAACCATTCACTACACGGTCTCAAAGAGGGACAAATAACACTACCAAGATTGACTAGATTTAGGGGTGACCAAGAAAAAAATAAACACGACATGTCTCTTGAGGGGAAAATAAATTTTAACTATGTTGCTTCCTTTAAGATTATATCTTAATGGAAAATAAATTTTAACTATGTTGCTTCCTTCTAGCTAGTCGACGTCAACAGAAAAACAAGTTTGCATCGAGCACCCTTCCTTAAAAATCCTAGGCCACAACAATTTCCAAAACATATCAACTCCAAAAAATAAGGGTTATAGCTGTCACACCAAAACACACAAATGATCCCATCTTTGTTTCTAATATGACCTTATCTCATAAGTGCATAGGTACAATGGGGGATGGCTGGTCATATGGTAAGCAAGAATGAGGAGCACAATCATCAATGCTAGGAAAACTAAGACAATCTACTAAAGAGGGTAATTGGGAACGAAATGATACTTAGGGGTTTTGCATCCCTTCCTATTCAACGTGGACGACCAAGGTTTTCATAATGGTCGTCATTAACTACATACAAAATTCAAGCTGCCAATCTTCGTCCTGCACGTGGATGCGCCTGACAGTGAATACGCCTATCGATAGGTCTTTTTTTTGGAAAAGTAAACGAGAGAGTTTTATGGTACTATTAAGGAAGGTTTGGAAATTGGGAGCACAATCATCAATGTTGTGGGTCATATATTATTTAATAAAAAAATAGGTAGTTGTAATTGTTACATATTGAAAGTGGGCAACGACTATTCTCTAGATAGAATACACTATTTAACATGAATGTCCCATAAAATGAACCATACATGACATGCATGCCTATGCATGTGTGGGTCCCGTGAGAGGGGTCAATTTATAAAAAAAAATTAATCTATGTTTTTCACAAAATATTGATGGACAAAAAAAATGACAACTCAGTTGGTAAAAGCATGCAGTGAGAATCTAGAGGTCAAAAGGTCGAATCCTACAAAAAGCAAAATAGAGGTAAATGAGTTGTGTTTTTCATCCAAATTTTTTCTAAAAAATACTAACTATTCAACTAATTGACATGTATGCATGGCGGGGGGATGATGATGTTTTCATGCTCATAGGTGCATTTTATTGAGAGATCATTAGAATTGAATCAAATATCTTATTACTCCAATATTGTTTTCATGCCCATAAGTGCATTCTTTCGGGAGAATAGTGTATAATCTTTTAAATAGTTCTTAATATTAATCTCATTTATTCGTTACTAAAATTTAATTTGATAGGGATGAATAATTTAAATTTGAAGGCCTACTCATAAAGTATTAAGAATTCTTTCCAACCAAATTTCCCAAAAAATGAAATCATTAAAATTAAGTCAAATATTTTATTCATACTGCCTGAACTATAGGTTTCGCAATTGTATAACTAGTTATTATTATTCATACTTTTTAACCAATTAAAAACTGTTAATATTTTATAAACAAATAAAATAGTTATGACATTAATAAATATTAATAAAGTTGTACATTTTTTAACAAAATAATTGTAAAAATAAATTTATCTTCAATCTAATTGGCTTGTAAATTTACATTTTATAACCCCCTTATGTCATATGATGTCATTTCATATCATTTTTCCCTTGTTTATTTAAAAAATTGTAATAAAAACTACTTGTACACATGTGTGAACCTAGATTTTAGTTTCATTTTCATAGGCGAGAAACTTTTCTGTGAGCACTGGGCACGTTTCCAAAAAAATTTAGTCATTATTTTACCTACACAGACCCTGTACAATTCCTTTTTTGAATACAAATGACAAATAAATTTTTTGAGATGGAGTCAGATCATGTCTAGTGTATCAAATATCTGACGAGAAAACTAGTTTGATTCGTTAGTCTGCTTCTTTCTCTGAGCGGTTTTGGTAGAGGGAAAATGGGGGACATCACTGAGAAACAAGTGATTCACTGGTTGGATTCTCAACGCTCCCATTTGGTTGTGTATGTATCATTCAGAATCGATATATGACTTTTTCATGAGAAGCTTGGAGTTAATCTTCCTGTTAGATGTTTTGATGACGTTGTTGAAAGCGTTCCCATAAAAAAGGGCTCTCATAAAAGTCAAAATCTATTTGCAACAACCATTTAGAAGACAAATGGTCTAAAAGTATTCCAACTCAGAAACCTCTTCAGCTAATCATTTAAGAAGATGCAAGAAAGCCACGACTGATATGTGCCATGAAATGTGTCCACCTAGGAAGAATATTTGTACAATATTAAAGTAAGAAAAATGATTAACTCACCTTAATTTCTATTCAAAATTAGGGGTTTGAGTAAAAATACTTCAAATATCTGGAAAGCTTCTCTAATTTAGAAATAAGAGAGATTTTGCAGATAGATTACCCTATTGTCTCAAGCCGTTGTTTATACCATGAAAAACACAAAGGAAAAATAGGGCATGCCCACCAGTACCATGGCTTCAACCACAATGCACTTGGAAAAGTTATGACACTGTTTTTTCCACATGGTATACCCCATTTTAGCTCAAAGTCTGCAACACACGAAAATGTCAACTTCAAGAGTAAATTTCATTTGCCAAAGGAAATATATATGCAAAATGAGTTTTACTCATTGGATGAATCTCAAAATGTATGCACAATGAACATTGACTAAAATAAAATTTGTTGCAATGACTAACTTGTCTCTACAGATGTAATGACAAAGTGAGATGATGGCGATGAAGCTCCATCACTTGTAAGAGCTTGCAATTGAAGAGATCTTAAATATGCTTACACTTAGCATTTCATTGAATCTAGTCAATTAACGATACTTCATTAATTCCCCATTCTTCTATCCATTCTTTGATGCCCATTCACGACACTCTTTCAATCGTATTCTTCCTGTATTCAGCTTATTTGGCTAATATCTCTCTTATTAGCTAAACATTCCTACTTTTGACCATTCAAGATCTCCCTAGTTCTCTCTAGACCACTTCTATTGGCTTCGTAGGCTATCTATCAGTTACAATTGGTTATCCAGGCCCCTCCTAACAATCAATGAATCTCTAATCACTTTCTAATCGAGTTTAACTAGCCTAAACCCTAGTTAACTAGCCTAAAGCATGTTTATCCTAATCTAATCCTAAAGTGATTTTTGAGATTTAGTCCCACATGCACCCAAAGTTCAAACTCTTCCATTTGGAAAACTATAAATACAAGGCTAAGCCTATGTTCAAACACACAACTTTACATAAGCTAAAGCCAAAACAAGCCTAAGAAATCTTTGGGGTCTCATTTGTATTAGCTTTAAGCTAATTAGACATTTTACCTTAAGCTTACTTCCTCCATTGTTGAAGCTCCTCCACCTTGCATCCATAACTTCATAGTAGGTTAGTAGGAGGGTATCTAACTTGGTCTTGTAGCCATTTTAGAGAGACCTCTTCACCTCCATTGAAGAAACAACAAATCTAATTTGATTGCTCATAGGTTTAACTAGGTTCAATTTATGTTTTAAGTAATCATAGAGTAGTTAGAGATACAATGATAGTGTTTTAGTTTAATTCATTATTGTAGAAGTTTTCTTGTTTAGCACTCATCTCATAATGCATGGATGACTTAGCAAAGCTTTGAGGTTCTTTATCCTCATTCCATAGCTTTTGCAACTTTCCATTGCATACATTTGGCATGCCCGGTGGGACATGAAGTCCATCCTCCATTAATGGAGTCTTTTCAAGCTATTTATTTTCAGTTTTCTAACCAATTTCATGCTTTTAGAATAAATAGCTTGTTATTTACATTATTTCATTTTTTAATTAGGCTAAATCATCATTGATCATGTATATTTTGTGGGTTTGAACTAAAAATAGGCTTCTTTGACTAACCTATAACCTATTTGCTTTTGAAAATTTTCAAATTCCGTGGTTTTTTCAGATTTTACAGGGGGTGCACGTAGGTGTCATTCTAGGTGCGTCTACGTTAAAACATGCATGCACATGTCAGTAAAGGGGCGCATATGTGTCAAACTGCATTCACCAAGAGGCCATAAATTTTTCTCCCAAGCTCAAAATGACTCTTTTTTTGTTGCGTTGGAAAGGTATTGAAGATAACTACACAATGAAATCATAAAATTAGGATTTTGACTTACAGAAAATTTATGGCTTACATTATTAGGTAAATAGTCATTTTCTAACTATCTTAAAGTCTAAAAAATATTTTCTTGGCCATTCTAACACTTTGAAATGTTTTGTGACACTAATCAGTTGTTTGCAAGGTTATTGTGGTCTTATTTTTGACTAAATTAGTTAAGTGTTCCATGTCTTAGTTGATAGATGCTTTTATGAAGTGTGTATGCTCTTCCCTTGCACCTTCTAGGTGATCTTGGGAACCAAAAAACACTTCCAAAACCCTCTTATTGCTTTCAAAAAACACTTAAATTATGCTTCCTAATGGATGAACATTTCCAGGTTAGTTAAAAATGAACCCTATCTTTTACAAGGCACACTTAATGTATTTTTTTTCATAAAACTTTTTTTAATTGAGTTTTCGTGTTGCGTATGCTCTTCCTTTGCACCTTTTTGGTGATCTTAGGAATCAAAAGAAACACACAAAATCTATTTTGAAATCATGATATTTTGTGGAAAAATATTAACTCCTTGCATATAGGACCTAACAATTGTAGAAGAAAGGAGGAGCTAAGACAAAACACAAAAACTTCTAATACACGTGTTTTATGCAGGTTACCAAATGGTGTGCTACTTAAAACCACATTAAAGTTAAGCAAGATAAAAAACACACCACTTTCATCACACTGTATTGCAGGTTTTGGAAAATGGTATGTCCCTATCCACTCAATTGGAACATAACCCCTTTGGCATAATGCCTTAAGCTACAACAATGGGGGTGGTTCTAGGAACCCTAAAGTAGTCCACCGTTGTGTAACATTGTGGATGAAAAAGGAGGCGCCTCACTTACCCACTTGACTAGTTTTCCTTGTGAGTTAGCACTACAAAGTTTTCCGTATCACGACCCTAGCACGAGTACATGATGGATGCAATTAGTGCCCTCTGTACTTGAAGGGGGCAAAGCCGAGATACTCCCAAATTAGTCAATTCAACTTTTTGGGTAAATCGTGCCCGCTCTTAGACAGCTTTGTAACACCTAGTTCAGAGATCTTATTAAGGAGGCCATTTTGTCATGAGGCCCACTTTACTAGTCCTTTGTCATGTCTTGGCCATCATGAAGTGATAACTTGTTTAGATTTAGAAATTTGTTTTTCGAACAAGGGAAAGAATCCACTTAAGTTGGATCTAAGTGCCTTTCATCACAAAAATTAGATGATGTTTTCACTTAGCTTAGCTTCTTTCTCACCTTCGGATGAGGTGAAGCTCTACCCAAGTGGTGTTTAGTTTATTTTTCATATTTTTGATCTACACGTTTGCATTCTTGTTGCCCATTTGGGGAAATAGAAGGCATCTTTCGGGACTTTTGTCATAGATAGTGTTCACCACATTTTTGTCCATTTACGCACATCCATGTTTGTGGTTGAGTTGTTAAACATCTAAAGTGTGTGGATGCATTCTTATATCTTTGATGGCCACTTGATCTTGATTTCAAGATCATCATCATAGTTCAGATTGAGTCATCATTTGATCTCCCTTTGACGTGTTATCTTGTTTACATTGTCTTGACATAATTAAAATACTTATGTCATGTTTTTCATAAATGTGATCTAAGTATCCACATTGTGGCGTTACGCTGTGCAAATTTTATCACATCCTTAGTATACTTTGACTTGGTTTTACTTCAAACATTGTCCCAAATCTTGAAAGGTGACTCTTACTCTATTTTCATCATTTCAATACCACTTTGGCACTAATATCCCACTTCTCCGTGAAGCTGGATAGACGTGTCGAATTGTTGTGGTTACATGGCTTACATTTATAAACCTCGCCCTTTAAAATTTTGGCCTTGTTTGTTGTTGAACGCATCGTTGTATCCTTTGATTGGGATTCACATCTACCCTTTGTTAATATTCATGCCTTGTTCATTTTGAGCTTGACGTAAGTATTAACATTGTGTTGATCATCTTTGCATCGAACTATCATTTTGCACATGCATTTGCATATGGTGTATTTCCTTATTGACTGGATTTGTGTTTCACACTTGCATGATTGTTCCTTGTGATTATTCATATGGAAAAATTGTTTTCTAGGACAAATCCTTTTTGATCTCGTCAAGATTGTGTCATCACAATGTCTATTTTCCTTAGGCCTTCTTCGAAAAATCATGCACGCATATCCATCCTTAAAAAATTTCTAGTTGGTTGTCCTTATGCTACCCAAATCCACATGTCACTTCCTTCTCTTTGAAGGAGTTCCATTACACTATCTAGGTCTAGAAATTTGTGCTTAAACAATGCCAACAATGACTAACTATCGCACAGTTTCTCACATTTACAAAAATACGGAACCTAGGTTTAGCAATTCAAATCAAAATATTCCCATTATAACTAAACCTCATTTGGTTCTTCGTGCTAGAGGTCCCAATCAGGTACCCTATTCCCCACCTTCAGCTCAGAGTCGGTGGTATGGTTTGGATGCTTCTGATCCAAATTATTATTTAGGTTCCCCCCACTCTTCTTCTTATGATTCAAATCCAAACTACCATATGGATTCCCACTCTTCTTATGAAGATTCGGATCCCAAATATTGTTCGGATACTCCTATATATAAACTCAAATCATGGTCCTCCCTTTCTTCCAACTCACCTCAATGGCGTCTTCCTCCTTTGAAGACTCGTGTGACTCCAAGTTCCATCAATCAAACATCTAATTTAGTTCTTGAGTCACGGTCCTCCCTTTCTTCATAGGACCTCCTTCATTAGTCATCTCAACGACCTCTTCCTCCATCGAAGAGTTCCATGACTGGGATTCCCTCTAGTCAATCATCTAATTTGGCTCCTAGGTCACAACTTAACAAATGGCTATGTGATCCTATTTTCTCTCCCACATTAGGTCATTTTCTAGAAAAATGATCTAAGTCCAAATCTAAATCATCCATTCATGAGACGCTTACCTCTAATCTTACGTCTTCTCTTGAGTTGTCTTCTTCTATCATTCCAACTCACATGCCTCTTCAACCCTTGATCCCTTTCAACCATATTGTACCATTTCCTCAATCATCTTCTAAAAATAAATGTCTATGACCACGTCAAACCATTACAAGAAATCCATGTGCTAAGATGTCTTTTTAAAGCACTATCAAAACTCTTCATGAGAGTGATAAGGTCAAACCTTCCCCTCATCTACATCATCGAACATTTTCATCTTATTTTGTCAATCAATATTCCCCACTTATCAGGTCCATTTCTTCTAGTCAACCTCTCATGGTTGAAGGAAGAAAAAATTAGAGTACATGAAGATATCCCTCTAGAGGATTGCAAACAAGGGTTCTTTCTTAAACTCAATACGCTCATGTATTGGGGAAAAGAAGTTGATTCCTTTTATCAGAACGTAAAGGAAGAGCCTAAAGTCATGGAACTGGATTCTTCTTATATTCCATCTTCACCTTCTTCTGAGCATGATGAGATGTCAGGGTCTAGCATTGATCCGTGGCTTATCTTCTCATTTCCCAATCATTCCTTATCTATCATCATTCCTCAATCAAAATCTTGTCTCGGGTCACTGCTGAGTAACCCATCATATTCTTCCATCTTAGGGCCATATGCTGGTAGTCCTTCATCATCTTCTATTAGTGGATCACCTCCGGGTAGTCTATCCTCTTCAATTCTTGGACCGTACCCTTTTCACTCATCACATATTTCTTCTATCAATGGTTGGGGCAATCCTGCGGTCATTTCTCACATTAGGTCTAAATGTTCACATTCACTTTCTTCTCCTTCTCAGGATCAAAATGTGGTAGCTTTAAGAAACTGAAACCGGCTCATTATCAAGAATAGGTCAAAACTTCCAAGAGCTCAAAATCCCCCAACAACTTGAACAATCTCAAAATTGAAAATCAAGCACGATTCAAGAATGCACATCAATGTAACCATCAATTATGGTGTAAAGTGTATAAACCTATGAATAGGGAACTCAAGATCCCACATACAAAATCTATGTTTCAAGAAGTCATTTTTTGAGTACGAGCTCACCTCAATCATTGAGATCGGAGATAACATAACTCTTGATAAACAAATGCACCTAGTCTCCCTTATCAAGGAAGTCGCAAACATCATTGTTGTATCCTATCACATGGAGTGACATTTTTGGTCCCAACTTTCCAAAAACTATAAAAAAGCTAAAAATTAAAAAAAAATTCAAAAATACAAAAAACATTGATAAAATGCAAGAAAAATCAAAGGTACAAAGATCAAACATTGCAATCATGTATTGTGTACACATGGATGTTTCTTTCTTCCCTTTCTTATCATTCTTCTGTAAGTCTTCCTACTATTTTCATCACTTCGGTGATATTGTGGTTAGCCTTCTCTCACGCATTTTGTGACATTTATCTCTATGGTATTTATTTGAGTCTGGTCTTTCATCACCTTGGTAAATTAAATAACGAATGACCTCTTACAGATCCTATCACATTCAACATCTGATAAACTGTTGTAAAGAACTTTTGGACATATTTTTTGACATTAGCCAATGTCATCATCACAATCAATTCTACCTCCTTCCATCAATCCAACAGTGGTTCTTAACCCCTTGTCAAACAAGAGAGCTGAAATAAGTTTTCAAAAAGCAAAAGAATCAAAATCAATAAAAAAAATCAAAACCTAAAATCTAAAAGCAAAAATCAAATTGATATATTACTCTCTCTTGGGGTATTTCCAATAATCTCTATCAGGGCTATGGATGCCTGACTAGCAGTAGAGTAATGTTGTGATTAGAATCAAATGCATCTCCGTCGGGGCTATGGACACCTAGCTGTCAGCAGAGCAATGTACGACTATCCTTCCACCCTTCATTCACAAATCACCTATCATCTATCAAAATAAATCATTCCTATGCATTGGCTAGGGTGTCTTCACTTGTTGTCTATTAAATATTCCCTTCAAGAGGTAATTAAATTCCACATGTGCACATTGGATCTCTATGATTAGGTAGGATTAATATGTTGCCAAGTTTCATTTTGTGGACCTTGTTTAGAATCTTACTCTTGTCCATATCTCATCTCACGATTTGTACCTTTGGTTAATCACTTCTTCATTGCAAGGCTTCTAACAATACATTCATATCATTCACATCGTTCTTCTACTTCATTTAGAACATCCATGTGTATAAGATTAATTTTTTTCCATGTTTTCAGACACCTTTGTCTCTTTTCACAAAAACAATCTTCTCCTTCCTTTCTATCATGTGATTTTAGACCAACTTACGCTAGGGGCATCCTAGCTTCTTCTCAGCACTTCATTGGTTTACGTTCATCATCATGTTGAACCTATCCATAATGGCCTTGGGTCCCGCTTCTACCTATGAAGATTTTGCCTTTGAATACTCCCACCTAATCGTTGAGGCATTTTTGCATCTTCACCTTTCTCGCATGCACGTGGCCTTATGCCCTTGTACATACCATCTACTGCTATGGGAATCCACACTTCCTCATCTTCCTATACATAGTTTCAGAAAAATTTCAAAATCAAAAACATTCAAATATGTTATAAAAATCAAAACATTCAAATATGTTTCAGAAAACATCAAAAATAATATAAATCATCCTGCAAAATGTCTCTCTTGGGTTTTTGCTTGTTCTCGTCATAAACAACTTGTGGATCATCTTGATCTACCTTCATCAACAAAAGTTAGGCTTCTTACTTTGTCTGTACTCTGGGGCACTATGAGTTGCCTGGTACTATTTCGTAGTGCACATTGGTTTTTCATCGGACCCAAGTGTCCTCCATTATTCTCCTCACATGTATCCTTGCTTAGGGCACCATCATTAACCCTTGTCTTTAATTCACATAGGTTCGAACTGAAGTTGGATAACGAAAACATGATACTTATTTCTCTGTTAGGTTAGCTTGTTTACTTTCTCGTATTGCATTCCATTTTGTATGCTGCATGGAGTTAGGAATCTTTTACTTTCTCATATTGCATTGCATTTTGTATATTGTATGGAGTTGGTGTTTTTAGCAATGGACATTTGTTCGTATATGACTTTTCATGTCGTACTACACTTTTTTTCATTCTTTCTAATAAGGACCGATGATGAAGATCACTAGCAATATGATGATAAATTAGTTGTTTAAAATGCATTGGATGGATGTTAGCTCATTCCCTCTTCCTCATTCTCGTTTTTATTCTATCCCCTTTCTTCTTCTCCACACTATTCTTTGTTCAGTTCTCTTTCTGTCATCTTTTTGATCATCAATCGAGTTCTTCTATCATCCCATCGACAGTCGAGGGGGCATCCTCCATTCTAATCATTTTTCTTCTATCCCTTCATAATTTTTTACCCGTTTGTACTTGTCTACTTTCTTTGAAGTGACATAGCTTACGCCACCTCAAAGAGAGGCAAATGTAGACACCTGAAATATTCTTACACTTAGCATTTCATCGAATCCAATCAATTAACGACACTTCGTTAATTCCCCAATCTTCAATCCATTCTCAGATGCCCATTTACGACACTCTTTTGGTCGTATTCTTCCCATATTCAGCTTATTTGGCTAATATCTCTCTTATTAGCTAAACATTCATCCTTTTGACCATTCAACATCTCCCTAGTTCTCTGTAGACCACTTCTATTGGCTTCGTAGGCTATCTATTAGTCACAATTGGTTATCTAGACCCCTCCTAATTCTCAATGAGTCTCTAATCACTTACTAATCAAGTTTAACTAGCCTAAACCCTAGTTAACTAGCCTAAACCAAGCTTAACTAAGCCTAAAGCATGTTTATCCTAATCTAATCCTAAAGTGATTTTTGAGATTTAGTCCCACATGCACCCAAAGTTTAAACTATTCCATTTGGAAAACTAGAAATACAAGGCTAAGCCTACCCATTCAAATACACAACTTTACATAAGCTAAAGCCAAAACAAGCCTAAGAAAGCTTTGGGATCTCATTTGTATTAGCTTTAAGCTAATTAGACATTTGATCTTAAGCTTACTTCCTCCATTGTTGAAACTCCTCCACCTTGCATCCATAACGTCATAGTAGGTTAGTAGGAGGGTATCTAACTTGGTCTTGTGAGACCTCTTCACTTCCATTGAAGAAACAACAAATCTAATTTGATTGCTCATAGGTTTAACTAGGTTCAATTTATGTTTTAAGTAATCATAGAGTAGTTAGAGATAAAATGATAGTGTTTTAGTTTAATTCATTATTGTAGAAGTTAGCTTGTTTAGCACTCATCTCATGATGCATGGATGAGTTAGCAAAGCTTTGAGGTTCTTTATCCTCATTCCATAGCTTTTGCAACTTTCCATTGCATACAACAATGTTCATTCTCTTGGAACTTGCCAAAGAAAGATAAATTTCCTCTTATATTGCATCAAGAGGGAAGATTTGATGTTATAATTGGGTGAATCTCCATTAAAGAGGGGGAATCATCTTGATTTTCGGAAAATATAATGGAACCAAAACATATCCCATGTCAAAGGAGTGACTCCATTTAAATTATTGTGACTTTGTTCTAGTAAGAATCCACAAAATTAAAAAAGTAAGCTGGGTTCAAAAGTTGAAATGTTGAGTATCCCAAACACAAAGAAAAAAGACAAATTAAAAAATCACTTCTTTCAACATGATAAGGCCTTCCATATTTAAAAAAAAAGATAAAGACATTTCTTAATATATCGTGTGCCATAAGTCTAACTAAGCTTTTCTTCTAAAATTTGGATATTTTTCAAACAATGAATCAATCACAAGCACAAATTTTCTACACTAAAGGAAACAAGAAAAACTCTATTCCTTTCATTTAAGAAAAAGTAGCCATTCTCTTACAGAGCTAGGAAGAAAACAAACCCTCAACAACAATAGAAAAGAAGAAACCACGGTCATTAAATAAATTTATGTAGGTCTACGGGTATATTAAAAGTGTTTTTACTAACCCTCACGCACATTCACCAGGGTGAATTTAGTCTTTTAGAACTTATAAAAATTTAGAAAACAAAGTCTCAACATGAGCTTACATAAGGTCCACATGTTTGAAGTCAAAAGGTTAAACACCCCAAAAAACAAATGTATTTGAAGACTTTCAAAATTAGTCAAGAACATATTGTGGCACCTTTTTGATGCATAATGGAATTTTACAACTACGATGTTTATTTAGATTTCTTTGTAATTTATAGTTGTCAAACAAAAGACCAATAATATTAGTAAAACCATGAGTGAGCAATGATCTACACATTAAAAAAGTGTCTCAAAAAAACTTGTAATGAGTGAATGTCTTGATATCTTTTTTCTGTTAACATTTTTTATTTATTTAAAAAATGAGGTAAATAACATGATGCGTACACGCAGATTCCGCAATGGCCAACTCATCCATTTATTTTGAAATGTTAGAGCAAGAACTCTTGAGCTGAGTATTAAATTAAATCTAAGAGTAATAAAGTGTGTCGGATACACAATCTTAATATGTTGTCAATGAAAAGAAGCTGGGCATAACTAGCACACAAAAATTCCTGGTTGACTACCCATGGTCGACCAAAAAAATGGCTCCCTATCTGGGTTGGGAGTTGTGAGCACTAGATAAGGCATGCCTTGATTTTCTTCCATACTCGATGGGTACATTCGTTTATCCATTGGATTTTGACTTGTACTCTTTAAATGAAAGGTTTTACCCTCCAGACATTTAGGTTTTGGGCGTAGGATTTTATCCTTTGGTCATAAGCCTGTATAGTGTGGATGCACTCTTTTACCCTTTGGACATTTGGGTGTTACATGTACCTTTGAAAAAACATTAGCATTAAAATATTATTAGAATAGAAAAACCTTCTAGAGCTCATAACTTTTGATCTGTAGCTCGAATTAAGGTGGGTTTATTTTGAAATTGTGTATTTTTTCAAGATCTGTGCATTGGTGACATTTTTATAGACATATTTCAAATGTAAAATGCATTGTTACTCATTGTAATATTTACACGCACTTAATTATAAAGTGCCAAATTTTGGAGGGTGTTGTAATCACTTGTGGACACAAATTCGGTTGAGCCCGACATCCTAAACTATTGTATGTTGCATTCTGGTATCTATGGGTGTATACATTTATATCTCTCTTGTTTGTTGAGATATTTTGGATCTATGATGACACGACGATGACATTCCCTTAGAGGATTAAAATCAAGGATTTAATCTTTACTTCGATACACTTTCGTATTTGTAAGAAGAAATTGATTCCTTTTGTCGGAATACTAAGGAAGATCCTAAGACCATTGAGGGAGATCCTATCTTTTCTTCACATCTTTCATTGCATAGCACAATTCCTCAATCACAATCTCACCTTGGGTCAACACTTGGTAGCCCATCGGTTGCTTCTATATGTGGAGCACATCCAAGCAGCCCTTCATCATATGTGTATGGCTCACCTCCTAGTAGCCCATTTTCTTCTATATGTGGCTCACCTCTGGATAGACCCTCTTTTTCTATATTAGGGGCACATCCTATAAATCCCTCATCTTGGATTCTTGGGCCGTGTCCAAGTAGCCCATCATCTTCTATCTATGGTACACCTCCAAGAAATCTTTCATCTTCAATCCTAGGGCCATATCATGGTATCCCTTAATCTTCTATCTATGGGACACCTCCAGGAAGTCCTTCATCTTCAATCCTAGGGCCACATCCTAGTAGTGCTTTATCTTCAATATATAGCACACCTCCTAGTAGCCCATCCTCTTCAATTCTTGGACTGTATCCTTTGCGTCCATCACATTGTCCTTCTGTCAATGATTGTGGCCAACCCACCAACATTTCTCACATCAATTCTATTCATCCACTTTCTTCTCCAACTTCTTGAGATCAAAAAAGTCACGTTATAGCGTATAAGAAACCAAAATGGTCCCTTCATCAGAATAAGCTCAAAAATTCCAAGAGCTCCAAAGCTCACATAAATTTAAATGATTTTAAAGTTCAGAGTCAAATGCGATTCAAAAATGCATATGAATGCACCCATCAAGTATGGCGTAAAGTGCAGAAACCATTGGATAGGGACTTGAATCTCGGACATGTAATATCCACGTTTCAATATAAATCAGAGTCACTTTTTGAGTATGAACTCACCATGATCATCAATATCAGGGATAATATGACTCTTGATAAGAAAACACACCTAGTCTTCGTTATCAATGAAATCCCTAACTTTGTTGTTGGATATTATCAGGTCATGTGACCTTGTCGGTCCAACCTTTCAAATAAAGACAAAAATAAAAAAAAAAGGAAAACAACATTTCAAAAAATATCAAAGGTAAAGATCAAACATTGCAATTTGGTATCAAATACACATGGATGTTCTTTCTTCCCTTTCTTGCTCTTCTTCTGCAAGTCTTCCTACCATTTTCATTCCTTTAGTGATATTTTGGCTAGCCAATTTGCACACATTTTGTGACATTTATCCCTATGGTATCCATTTGACCAAAGCACAATAAAATGTCCAACTTTTTGGTATGTTTTGTACCTTTATAAACATGAATTTTCAGTTTCAATTATTTTCTAAAGGTAATATCTACAAAACCGTACACATTCATGAAATTCCACAAACTAACGAAATGTTGTGTTTAGAGTGTAGAATACATGTATATATATATTTTTTTAAATGGAAAAAAATAAGGTCTTTTTCTTAATTTTATGCATACATTGTGTCTTATGTTATAGAATAGGAATGATTATCCCCTGGTGATTTTTTAAAATGAAAAGTTAGTTTTTCACCATGAAATTTTAGATATATGTTCAAGATTTGAATTGTGAGGTCATATACAATTTTTCATATTTTTTTGACTTATATATCTGTTTTAATTAATTATTTAGTAAAAATATTTTCAAATAAATGGTGTACATAAGTCTATGCCAATAAATTTTAAAATTTATATCGAAATTATTTTTTTTTCACAGGTAAGAAGAAGACTTCAACAAATAGTAAGTTTATTTTTTTCAAAAAAAATTGATACATTTTTCTATTTTTCTAATTGGGTTGATTGTGTACGATTGATTGTCCTAAAATACCATATGTTAGCAAAAAATAAAAAATAAACAGTAAACCAAATTATTAAAAAATGAAAATTATATTTTTAGAAAGCTAATAAAATTATGTATTTTGTGGTAAAATTTTATAATTTAACTAATTCGTTAACCCTAATTATGTGGCACCTAAGTGGCACATTTTGGCATAAAATCATCCTCCAAATGGATTTGGCGCCAAAATGTGCAATAGAGGTGCCACATAGGTACCACATATGGGGGTTTGTGTGAATGGGGGTTCGAGTGAAGGGAGTTTTCCTGAAGGGGGTTGACTTGAACCCCCCTTCACCCGAACCCCACTAAACCCTAAATCCACCACCCATAACTATATAAATATCTATATATAACTATGTGACGCCAAATTATTTGAACTCGAAGGGGTGTTCACGTGAATCCCCCTTCACGTGAAACACTTTGTTTGGCCAACGTGGCAGTTTGAGATAAGGAAGTTCACGTGAAAGGGTTGTTTACACGAACATTCCTTATTTCTCATCCTTCCCAACCTCTTACTCACGTTTTTGGGACACGAAGTGGGACATAGAATTGTTCTTTGGTTGATCACCTTGGTAAATTAAAGAACGACTAACCTCATAGAGATCTTATGACAATCAACATCTAAAGAACTGATTGTGAAGAAATTTTGGACATATTTGTTGACACTAGCCAATGTCATCATCACAAGCACTTATGCCTCCTTCCATCAAGCCATTACTGGTTCTTAACCCCTTGTCAAACAAGAGATGAAATAAGTTTTCAGAAAGAACAAAAAATTCAATCAAAACAAAAATCCAAATCTAAAAGAAAAAGTAAATTGATATACTTTTGGGGTATTTCAAATAATCTCTACCGGGGATATGGATGCTTGACTGGCAGTACATAAATGTTTCGATTAGAATCAAATGCATCTCCATTGGGGATATGGATTCCTGGATGGAAGAAGATTAATGTACGAATCTCCTTCGACAATCCATTCAAAAATAAAATCAACTTTAAAATATAAATAATTCCTACACATTGGCTATGGTGTCTTCACTTATTGTCTATCAAATCTTCCCTCTAAGAGGTAATAAATTTACAGGTGCACACACTGGATCTTGATGAGAAAACATGATTAGTATGTTACCAAGTGTCTTTTTAGGACCTTGTTCAGACTCTTAATCTAGTCCGTATCTTGTCTCGTGATTTGTGCCTTGGGCTAATCGTTTCTTCATTGTGAGGATTCTAAGCTACATACATTCACATAGTTCTTCTAATTCATTCATAACATCCATGTGTATAAGATTGCATTTCTTCCATGTTTGCAAGAACCTTTGTCCGCTTCAAAAAAAAACCTTCCACTTCATTCTATCATGTACTTCTTGGCTAGCTTACGCTGGGGGCATCCTTGCTGCTTCCTAGCACATCATTGGGTTACGTTCATCATCATGTTGAACCTATAGATATTGACCATGATCCAACATTTGTGTATGAAGAGTTTTCCTTTGAATATTCCCATCTAACGTTGTGGGAAATTTCACATCTTCACTTTCCACTTTCTTGTGCATATGCATGGCATTCTGCCCTAGTACATCCCATTTATCTCTGGTTCATCCAAGTTTCTTTGTTTCCTATACATAGCTTCATAAAAATTCTAACAAATATAAAAAACATTCAAATGTGTTTCAAAACCAACCAAAAAACATTCAAATATGTTAGTTGAAAAAGTAAAAAACATTCAAATATTTTTAAAAAAACCCAAACATTCACATTCACAACTACATACATCATGAGGATTCTAAGCTACATACATTCACATCATTTATGTACTTCCTTCAGAACATCCATGTGTATAAGATTTCCTTTTTTCCATGTTTGTGGGAACCATTGTCCGCTTCAGAAAAATAATTTCCCAGTTCATTCTATTATGTGTTTCTTGGCCAGCTTATGCTGGGGGCATCCTTACTCCTTCCTAGCATGTCATTGGGTTACGTTCATCATCATGTTGAACCTATCTATATTGGTAGTGATGAAACTTAATGTGTGTGAAGATTTTTATGTATGTACCCAAAATTGTAGGGTACTGCACCATCAGAACAATGTTACACGTGCCCCAATGATGATACAGGTCTCCTCGCAAGGTGTTCGGGATCTGAAAAAGATCTCCAAGTGTACATTAACATCCCGCATACCCCACTTAGTCTTTGTGTGCTCTGTTTTACTCTTCCCCCCTCTTTTCCTTTGCTTTTGGTCTTTAGTGACGAAACTGCCACCCTGCCTAGGCGGCGGTCTCGTGACCGCCACCCAGGAAGGGCGGTGGTCCTTCATGCATTTTCCAGAATGTTCTTTTTATCATGACTCGCGTAATTTTTCAACTTTTACCAACATTTTCATCCGTTTTTTCTTGTATTCATGATTTTGGTTCCCTGGAATAGTGTTTCTGCATTGTTTATTGTAAAAGAGTTCAAATTGGATTTCACCTTTGGGTAAATGGGAATTCTATAAATAGCTAGTTTGATTACAAGCAAATGGCCCCACAATTTGTCTCTCATTTCCTCCTTTCAATAGCTTAGTCTTTCAGTTTTTCTTAGGAATTCAATAGTTTTCATTTGTTGCATGCATAACTAGTCTTGTTTTGCTGTTTAGGAGCCACATGATCTTGTTGTTTTAGTGTTATTACTTTTTCATACAATCAATTGAGATAGGATAGTTTCATTTTCAGTCTGAAGCCATTAGAGTTTCAGGTTTTGTTTGTCAAGAAGAATAGTTTTAGGTTCTGGATGTTTTGTGTTGCATGACTCGTAATAAATCCCACTAGGAATTACATAAGCGAAGTTCTATTCTCTTGCGCTATCCCTCTCCTACTCACATTGTATTCAGTCTGTAGCCAAAGCTGCCATTATTCTAATACCTAGTTCTGTTGATGCTAGCATTACACACTTTTCTAGATTCACGTGAGCACGAAGGAATGAGGAGACCACACTGAGGGGACAAAGCCACACACAATCAGATTCACCACTGTTCTGCAAAATCCAGGTTCAAGATATCAAAGTTTTAGTTAAAACATATCAAATAGAGTAGTGAATCATTTCATTTCAGTTAATCTCACTTTTGATATTGCTGGGGAAGCTGTGGGGATTGATAGTTTCTGAGAAACTATGATTCATTCCTCACTTCTGAGGTAAGATTGAGGGTCTTTCAAATCAATTAGATCAGTTATTTGGTTATTTAGAATAGATTCACAACTGCACAGGAAGGTAGCTATACTCGGTTACTTTGTTTGTTTTATATTTTGTTATTAGCTTAGTTTTCATTTTCTAGATATTAAATAATTGTTATCTTAATTCTATTAAAAACTCTGTCAGAAATACAAAAAAAAAAGAATTTATATATGCTATGGATATACTTTACATACTTCGTTTACTTTGCTTTAGTTAGATTTATATTGTTTCTTTTGTATGACAATCATGGGACCTAGGGAGCCTAGAGAATATGTATTCAAGCCAATCGTGCCTCAACACGGTCTTGTGGAAACAATAACTAACGTAGATTAAAATCTCAAAATCTAGGTCTTCTGAACAACAATGGACCTATAAGAAATCAATGCACAACTGAGAGGATTAAACATAGTATACAACAAAGTGCATACGTTTTTCTCAAACCGAAAAGGCATACGACTGGGTAAGCCAAACTAAAGATTACCCTAAATAAATATCCGCATGACTGTAGAAGGGCTTGAAAGAGAACAAACGTTCGGTTGTCATCCTTTGGTCCCACAGCCAGATGTAAGAGATATTCTCATTGACATAAAAAATAAAATATTACTCAAAAATACAAAATAAGACACTAGCTTAAGAATTCAAATTGCCATAACGCATGTAAGATACTCTAAGAAGATTACGCAAAATTTAGCTCTAAATATAGAGGCCGAAAAGGCATACGACTACTGGATATCAGGGATTAGAAATTGATTCTTCACATGACCATAGGATGTCCACAACAACCATGAACCTACGGTTGTGATCCACAGGTCCCACAACCCAACGGGCCCACAAGTCAATCAGATGTTGATGTTGGTTTACGTACATTAGTATTTAGATCCTCTCCACTTCCACTAACCATTATCGCACAATTATCCTCACTAGACATAACAGCTAATCTAGCTAAAGATTTCTAGACTAGATCAAAGAATCGACCATAGAATCCACCATGTATCCACCTTCCATTTTCATAAAATTATCGGGAGACATATACGAAGCACCCATAGGTTATCTTCTGTGTATCCCACAACCCATAGATCGGATCACGCCAGAACTCGATATTGATTGGAGCCTTCGAGTAGTCATCCTCACCAACCGATTTATCACGCTAGTTCAGGTTAGAAGGGCCTTCTTTGCCTTAGATTCACAGATTCCATTAGTGTGCGTTGAATAAATAAGATTGCCTAATTAATTTGTCTATACCCAACGTATATTCCATCCCCACCGGGTGTCTTAGCACGACCTCGGGAGGTCGGGTGCGAGGAAGAGTTACATGTAGATTCCCATGCTTGCTTGTCACTTTTCCATCGTACATTTTCCTTTGAATATTCCCATCTAACATTGCGGCGAATTTCACATCTTCACTTTCTTGTGCATACGCATGGCATTCTTCCCTTGTACATCCCATCTGTCGTTGGGGCATCCACATTTGTTTGTTTCCTATACATAGCTTTAGAAAAATTCTAACAAATATAAAAAAATTCAAATGTGTTTCAAAACTCCCAAAAAAACATTCAAATATGTTTTAAAAAAACCCAAAAAAATTAGTAAAATCATCAAAAACCCAAAAATTTGGAAAATCATCGAAAACCCAAAAAAATTGGTAAAATCATAAAAAATCCAAAAAATCAAAAAATTTAATTTTTTCAAAAATTGGTAAACAACGTGCATATAGTTAAAGCATGTATCACTTGCATTATCCTCGAACATCAAAGTTTTTCCTATAAAAAATCATTTCTAAGGTTCTTGCTTGTTCTTGTCTCAAATGAGATGTGGATCATCATGATCTACCTACATTAACAAAGTTTGGTCTGCTTATTATGTCAGTACTCCCATTAAACAGTGAGTTACCAGGAACTGTGTCGTAATGCGTGAAATATTTTCCATGGGACTACTTATGTCCTCCTTTATTCCCCTCCCATGTATCTTTGCTTGGGGTACCCATTTTAACCCTTGTTATAACACGAACATTCAGAAACTACAGCTTAATAACAAAAACATTGGTGTAACTGTTAGAGTAGGTATTTACCTTAGCTCATGTTCACCTAGGTACTTTATTTACCTTTATTGTATTTATCCTCACCGACTTATGTGTGTCGATATTTCTTTTGTCTTATCTAGATATTAGGAGATATTATCTAGTTGTTAGGTATAGTTCTTTCCTTGATCTATGGTTTTGACAAGTTCTTTCCTTGATCTATGGTATTAACTAGATCCTTGATGTCTAGTTCTCTCCTAAATCTATGGTCTTGACTAGTTCTTTTATGACTAGTAATTTCCTTGATTTATGGCTTGATCTACGACCTTGATTGCTTCTCACCTATTTAAGCAAGGCCCATTCTCACTATATTGCATTGAGCTCCATAATAATATATGATATTGCTACTCATTTGTTTGCAAAGGTTTATGTAAAGTTATTCTAGCGAATTGCTTTCATATTATTGATCGTGATGTTTGATTAGCATTTTGGTTCTTGGCTTGGTACGATCTGGTTATCGTTCCTTTAAGTAACTATATTGAGCGTTGTTTGTTTGAGTATATGTGATTGTACTAGTTTCTCTATTAGGTTAGTTGGTTTACTTTCTCATATTGCATGACATTATATACGTTGTAATGAGTTAAGACTCATTCTAATTTTTTGTATTGCATTACATTATGTATGTTGCACGAAGTTACATAGTAATGACCAAATGTTAGTAATTTAGCTTTTCATGTTATCTTACATTTTTGTTTATTTCAATAAAGGTCAATGATGTAAACCTAGGAGAAAAATGATATAACAAAGTTGCTTATTCAAATGCTAGATGCAAAGATTGGGCTTGTTATATATTCTCCATTAGTCATTTTTTCTCCATTATCATTTATCACCACTACTAATTTTTCTTCCAAATCACCTAGGGAAATAAACAACCATGTTTATCACTATCCTTATTCCTTCTAAATAACCAAGGGTTTCGTGTCTTTTCTATCTTATTTTTTCTATCCATTTCAATCATATTTTTGATCATCGGTTGACTTCTTCTTCCACCTCATCAACACTTGAGGGGGCATCCTTCATCCTACTAATTTTTATTCAAAAATTTACATGTTTATGATTATCTAGTATATTTAAAGACAAGTAACTTACTTTACCTCAAAGAGGGGAAAATGTAAACACCTAAATTCCACTTTTACAATCTTATTTCCAGAACGCACACAAATCACTCTCATTCTTATCAATTCCATTATAATTAGTGATTTTCGCTAATTAACTAACATTTCTTACCACTTTTGTTGATTAACAAGTGCTTTGTTGATCACCAAATCCCTTTCTCATTCAGGATGCCACTTTACCACGAATCGTAAGCCAAAATCCTCTTCAAAACAAATAATTAGTGTTTATTTGCTAATTAAGCCTATTTTGCCCTTGATTTGGTCAATATGCCCTAATATTGGCTTGAACCCCTCTTATGACCACTAAAAATCAGCCCACTTTCCTCCATAATGTCTCCTCAAGCTTTAAAATCTTATCCTAGCCTCCTAGTTGACCCTAGGCAATTGATTAAGGCTTCATACCTCTTAATGATCACTTGGTAATTCACTAATTATAATTAGCAAATTTTAATCATGATTAAAAATTCTAATCTAATTTTGGGATTTTAGTCGCACATGCACCAGAATACAAGTTTCTCCCAAAAGGAAAACTATAAAAAAGTGCACCTCTTACCTTAATACTTTACGTGATGTTTTGATTTACATTTCATATAATAAATATGATATATAGCCAAGTTCAATCCTTGCATAAAGCCTTCAAGAAGGTTAGTAGATGAATATCTAAAGTGACCTAACAAGTCATTTGGAGAGGTCATTTCACCATTGTTTGGTGTAGCAACCATATCCATTTGTTTTCCCTCTTAGGTCTATTTAGGCCCATGTTAGTTAATTAAGCATATTAGTAGGCATGTTTAGTTAGATTTTGCATTGTTTTCATACTAGTTAGACATTCCTTTAAGATTATATCTTAATGTTACATTCCTAGACTTAGAGCCCTAGCTAATTAGGTGGAAATGGTGTTATCCTTCCCTTTTTAGCTTTGTTATTTTCTTTGTAGAGTTTGGGGTCTTATCAATTGGAAACAAAAATATACTCAAAAGTTTTGAATGTATTAAATCTATTGTTACAAAACCAAATTTCTCAGAGTACCACATCAGTCTGATTTTTTTAATTACTTTTTCTTTCCTAAAAATTAAAATCTCATCTATTACCAAACACATGTGCCATAAAACTTGCTATGCTCATAAAAAGTAGTTGAAATTTTACATATTCGGGTTATATTATTTTTTTACCTAAGTATACACATATTTGGTTCGCTGAAATACACTTTCTGATACTTCTTGGAATTCTAGGATTTTTTATCCTACTATATTATACTTGAAGTTGTTGTGTATGCTACTTGAAATACTATTACATATATTAATGAATATCCCCATTTGTTTTTTATTACATATATTAATGAATATCCCCTTTTTTTATGCCTTGAAGACTTTAGATTGGTGGATGTGACTTCAGAATCAAGATTGGTATATGTCTAAATATGGAACAGAGGATTTATTGGATCAGATTGAGAAGGAATTTTTTATTAAATGAACAAGAAATTGACATTAAGAAAACAATTTTAAATGGAAGTACACATATTTTCCTACCTTGAAAGAATACATTGAAAGGAATATTAACAACATAAACAAAAATGTAAATGAACACTTCAACCCATATTTGGCTTTAAAAGCATAGGATCAACAACCATGACAAAATAAGACAAAAGTCATATGGTCTATACAAACCGAGGCACAACTGAACAATGTGTATGAGTTAAAAATAATATAAATCCTTCAAGATGAAGAAGACTCAGGAAAATATGTTGAGAATTAAAACGAAGCGTAATATATTTGTTCATAAAAAATAGTTAATATTCATTGTTGAAAGTTCATTTATTTGCCATAGAAGCTAGGGTTTCTTCGTAAAAGTTTTACTACACCTCAAAGAGAAAGGAAAATAACACTATCATGCCAATTTTCAAAGAAACGTGAATTCCATTACAATTGTTGCAATGTGCATGTTCCAAAACAAACAAACATAGGAGAATGCATGGGCTGCAATTTAATTGACAATGCACAACTATTCACCACATGGCCTCAAAGAGGGACAAATAACACTACCAAGCCAATCATCAAAGAAACATGACCAGATTTAGGGGTGACCAAGCAAAAAAATAAACATGACATGTCTCTCGAGGGGAAAATAAATTTCACTTGTGTCGCTTCCTTTTAGCTAGTCGACGACAATAGAAAAACATGTTTGCTACGAGCACCCTTCCTTAAAAATCCTAGGCTGTAACAATTTCCAAAACATATCAACTCCAAAAAATAAGGGCTATAGCTGTCGCACCGAAACACGCAAATGATCCAATCTTTACTTCTACTATGACCTTATCTTGTAAGTGCACAAGTACATTGGGGGATGGCTGGTCATATAGTAAGCAGGAATGAGGATCATAGTCATCGATGCCAGGAAATCTAACACAATCTACCAAAGAGGGTAACGGGAATGAAATGATAGTTAGGTTTTTCACAGCCCTTCCTATTCCACATGGACGACCAATGTTTTTGCAATGGTTGTTATTAACTACAAACAAAATTCAAGCTGCCAATCTTCGTCCTGCACATGGATGCGCCTGACAGTGAATACGCCTATCGGTAGGACATTTTTTTGGAAAACTAAACAAGAGAGTTTTATGGTACTATTAAGGAAGGTTTGGAAATTGGGAGGTTGTGGGTCGCATATTATTTAATAAAAAAATAGGTAGTTGTAATTGTTACATATTGAAAATGGGCAACAACTATTCTCTAGATAGAATACACTATTTAACATAAATGCCCCATAAAATGAACCATACACGACATGCATGCCTATGCATGTGTGGGTCCTGCGGGAGGGGTCACTTTATCAAAAAATAATATATATATGTTTTTCACAAAATATTGATGGAAAAAAAAATGAAAACTCAGTTGGTAAAAGCATGCAATGATAATCTAGAGGTCAAAAGGTCAAATCCTACAAAAAGCAAAATAGAGGTAAATGAGTTGTGTTTTTCATCCAATTTTTTTTTTTTTAAATACTAACTATTCAACTAATCGACATGTATGCATGGTGGGGGGATGATGATGTTTTCATGCTCATAGGTGCATTTTATTGAGAGATCATTAGAATTGAATCAAATATCTTATTACTCCAATATTGTTTTCATCCCCATAAGTGCATTCTTTCAGGAGAATAGTGTATAATCTTTTAAATAGTTCTTAATATTAATATCATTTATTCATTACTAACATTTAATTTGATAGGGATGAATAATTTAAATTTGAAGGCCTACTCATAAAGTATTAAGAATTCTTTCCAGCCAAATTTCCTAAAACAATGAAATAATTAAAATTAAGTCAAATATTTTATTAGTATTGCCTAAACTATAGGTTTCACAATTGCATAACTAGTTATTATTATTCATACTTTTTAACCAATTAAAAACTGTTAATATTTTATAAACAAATAAAATAGTTATGACATTAATAAATATTAGTAAAGTTGTACATTTTTTAACAAAATAATTGTAAAAATACATTTATCTTCAATCTAATTGACTTATAAATTTACATTTTATTCCCCCCTTATGTCATATGATGTCATGTCATATCATTTTGTACTTGTTTATTTCAAAACTTAAAAAAAACTACTTATACACATGTGTGAACCTAGATTTCATTTTCATTTTCATAGGCAGGAAACTTTTCTTTGAGCACTGGGCATGTTTCCAAAAAAATTTAGTCATTATTTTCCCTACACAGATCATGTACAATTCCTTTTTTGAATACAAATGACAAATACATTCATTGAGATGGAGTCAGATCATGTCCAACGTATCAAATATCTGACAAGGAAACTAGTTTGGGTCGTTAGTCTGCTTCTTTCTCTGAGCGGTTTTGGTAGAGGGAAAATGGGGGGCATCATTGAGAAACAAGTGATTCACTGGTTGGATTCTCAATGCTCCAGTTTGGTTGTGTATGTATCATTCGGAATCGATATATGGATTTTGCATGAGAAGCCTAGAGTTACCTATTACTCTTCCTATTATACATTTTGATGATGTTGTTGAAAGCATTCCCATCAAAAGGGGCTCTCATGAAAATCAAAATACATCTACAACAGGCATTTAGCAGACAAATGGTCTAAAAGTATTCCAACTCAGAAACCTCTTCAGCCATCATTTAAGAAGATGCAAGAAAGCTAGGGCTGATATGTGCCATGAAATGTTTCCACCTAGGAAGAATATTTGTACAATATTCAATTAAGAAAAATGATTAACTCACCTTATTTTCTATTCAAAATTAGGGGTTTAAGTAAAAATACTTCAAATACCTACAAAGCTTCTCTAATTTCGAATTAAGAGGGATTTTGCAGATAGATTACCCTATTGTCTCAAGCCGTTTTGTATGCCATCAAAAAACACAAAGGAAAAACAGGCCATGCCCACGAGTACCATGGCTTCAACCACAATGCACTTGGAAAAGTTATGACACTGTTTGGTCCACATGGTATATCCCATTTTAGCTACAAGTCTGCAACACACGAAAATGTCAACTTCAAGAGTAAATTTCATTTTCCAAAGGAAATATGTATGCAAAATGAACATTGACTAAAATAAAATTTGTTGCAACGACTAACTTGTCTCTATAGATGCAATGACAAAGTGAGATGATGGCAATGAAGCTCAATCATTTGCAGAAGCTTGCAATGTTTATTTTCTTGGAACTCGCCAAAGAAAGATAAATTTCCTCAAATATCGCATCAAGAAGGCAGATTTGATGTTATAGTTGGGTGAATCTCCAATAAAGAGGTGGAATCATCTTTATTTTAGGAAAATGAAATGGAACCAAAACATATCCCCTGTCAAAGGAGTTACTCCGTTTCAATTATTGTGACTTTTTTCTAGTAAGAATCCACAAAATTAAAAAAGTAAGCAGGGTTCAAAAATTCAAATGTTGAGTATCCCAAACACAAAGAAAAAAGACATTAAAAAATCACTTCTTTCAACATGATAAGGCCATCAATATTTTGAAAGAAAAGATAAAGACATTTCTTAATATATCGTGTGGCATAAGTCTACCCCAGATTTTCTTCTAACATTTGGATATTTTACAAACAATGAATCAATCACATGCAGAAATGTTCTGCACAAAAGGAAATAAGAAAAAATCTATTCCTTTCATTTTAAAAAAAGTAGCCCTTCTCTTGCAGAGCCAGGAAGAAAACAAACCCTCAACAACAACAGCAAATAAGAAACCATGGTCATTAAATAAATTTATGTAGGCCTACGGGTATATTAAAAGTGTTTTTCTTAACCCTCACCCACGTTTTCCGAGGTGAATTTAGTCTTTCAGAACTTACAAAAATTCAGAAAACAAACTCTCAACATGAGCTTACATAAGGTCCACATGTTTGAAGTCAAAAGATTAAACATCCCCAAAAATGATCTTACATAATGGAATTTTACCAACTACGATCTTTATCTAGCTTACTTTGTAATTTACAGTTGTTAAACAAAAGACCAACAATATTAGTAAAACCATGAGTGAGCAGCGATCTGCACATTAAAAAAGTGTCTCAAACAAACTTGCAATGAGTGAATGTCTCAATACCTTTTTTTCCGTTAACACTTTTTATTTAATTAAAAGACGAGGTAAATAACATGATGCGTACATGTGGAATCCGTAATGGCCAACTCCTCCATTTTTTCTGAAATGTCGGAGCAAGAACTCTTGAGATGAGTATTAAATTAAATCTAAAAGTAATAAAGTGTGTCGGATACACAATCTTAATATGTTGTCAATGAAAAGAAGCTGGGCATAACCAGCACACAAAAATGCCTGGTCGACTGCCCATGGTCGACCCGAAAAATGACTCCCTATCTAGGTCTGGATTCGTGAGCACTAGATAAGGCACGCCTTGATTTTTTACCATACTCGATGGGTGCATTCATTTATCCATTGGATATTGAGTTATACTCTTTGAATGAAATGTTTTAACCTCTAGACATTTAGGTTTTGGGCATAGGATTTTATCCTCTCGTTGCAAGCTTGTATTGTGCAGATGCACTCTTTTACCCTTTGGACATTTGGGTGTTACGTATACCTTTAAAAAATACATCAGCATTAAACTATTTTTGGAATAGCAAAACCTTCTAGAGCTCATAACTTTTGATCCGTAGCTCGAATTAAGGTGATTTTTTTTTGAAATTGTGTATTTTTTCAAGATCTGCACATTGGTGACATTTTTATACACATATTTCAAATATAAAAGGTATTGTCACTCATTGTAATATTTACACGCATTTAATTATAATGTGTCAAATTTGGGAGGGTGTTGTAATCACTTGTGGACGTAATTTCGGCTGAGCCTGATGTCCTAAACTTTTGGACGTTGCATTCTTGTATCTATGGGTGTATACATTTATATCTCTCTCTTATTTGTTGAGATATGTTGGATCTATATTTTCAACACTATTTTTTGCATGCTGACAGTCTATCTTGTGAGGGAGCTATGCTGTTGAAGCCCAATGTAAGTTTATCAGTGTTCAAGTAGTTGATTTTGGCAAATCATACAAATTTGTGGTATCACTCTACTCATTTAGCAGTATGGGAGGGTGTGGTGTTGATACTGCTTCTTCGAGTTTTGTGTCCTTGCCTTGTTACTTTGGTTTTTCTTGGATCATGATACTCATATTTATTTGGATATTGTGTCCTTGCCTTGTTGTCTTGGTTATTCTTCTTAGATCGTGACACAACTATTCGTAGCATTTGATCTCGCTTCTTCAAATTTTGTTTCCTTTCCTTGTTACCTTGGCTTTTCCTGGATCATGGCACTCCTATTTACTTGGATCTCATGTCCTTACCTTGTTGCCTTAGCTGTTCTTGGATAGTGGCACACCTATTTGTAGTTGTTGATCAAATTATGTTTGGTGTTTTTTTTACATTTTCAACATCACTCCATTAACAGTCTCCTAGCATGGAGCTATTCTGGTGAAGCATAGTGTCAAATGTTGTTGAGTTCTATGATCGAGTAGTAGATAACCAACATGCAAAAATGCCTAGTTGGCTGCCCATGGTTGATTATCGTCGACCAAAAAAATGGCTCCATGAGCACTAGATAAGGCACGCCTTGATTTTCTGCCATACTCGATGGGTTATACCGATTTTAGATGGATAAAATAAAGATATTGTGTCCATTCTTAGTATGTTAGAGACACTATTATTAATTGGTTTCTGCATTCTGAGTTCTTGTAAGCCATCCAAATCTTCTCAAACTAGGGGTTGTTTAATTTAGCAAAAAAAACATTTTAAAACAAGCAGGTTCAGATGTTTCTTAATGTTATACCTTATTTAGCCCTCCCTTCTTCCTTTATGTAGTGCTTAAAATATTGCAAACAAATTTCCCCACAAAAAACTTATAAAATTATACTTTGAGCCCCATACACATAATATGTGCATCTCAAAATTGCTCCTACTTCTATAAAATCATCATATCATATATGTGGTGCCCTTTTTCTTGGTACCTTATTTTACACAAAATCCAAGTTTTTTTATTTGTATACAAGTACAATAGTTGTAAATAACAAAACACACATTGTATGCACAAAACACCATGGTATTTACCATTTATTAATGGTGACCCAGACCTAAAACCAACAGAGTTTAGAAATTTTATCATCTTGGTCTCAATGCCATTTCATTTTAAGATGTTCTCAGATGTTATGAGATTGCGAATTGATTTATTTCTGTAAGGAAGCTAAATAAAAATTCCTTGGCGCCATCACATCGATACTCTCATATTACAAGCTCTATAAAAATCACTTGTTAAGTTCTCACCTGCTTAATATAGTTGAAAAAACCTTAATATAGTTCTCATCTTGTGATCGTTGCTTAGGAAAAAGGGAAACCAAAATAGAAAACAAATTGCATGACCGATTCAAATTTTTTGGTACCCAACAAGAAAATTTTCATTGCATACAATGTGGACACAATGATCAAATAGAATAGAAAGTGTAAATATTTTGGTGAATTCTCTATAAATAAAATTGCATTTGAACACCAAAATAACATTTGATGGTAAGACCTAGCTAATCAATTAATTCACTTGAAGGTTCGTATGTTCACCATGTTGTACCCAAAACATTATATGTTTGTGTAGACACCTAAATTCTTCTTTTGCAATCTTATTTCCAAAACACACACACAAATCACTCTCATTCTTATCAATTCCATTATAATTAGTAATTTTTTCTAATTAACTAACTTTTCTTGCCACTTCATTCAATTAACAAGCGCTTTGTTGATAACCAAATCCCTTTCGCAATCAGGATGCCACTTTATAATGAATAGTAAGTCAAAATCCCGTTCAAAACACATAATTAATGATTATTAGCTAACTAAGCCTTTTCTGCTTAATTTAGTCAATATACCCTTATATTGGCTCAAACCCCTCTTATGACCACTCAAAATCATTCCACTTTCCTCCGAAATGTCTCCACAAGCTTCAAAATATTATCCTAGCCTCCTAGTTGACCGTAAGCGATTGATTAAGGCTCCACACCTCTTAATCACTTTGTAATTCACTAATTATGATTAGCAAAGGTTAATAATGATTAACAATTCTAATCTAATTTGGGGCTTCTGGTCCCACATGCACCAAAATACAAGTTTCTCTCAAAAGGAAAACTATTAAAAGAGTGCACCTCTTACCTTAATACTTTACACCATGCTTTTATTTGCATCTCATAAAAAAAATATGATATATAACCAAGTTCAATCCTTACCTAAAGCATTAAACAAGGTTATTAGATGAATATATAAAGTGACTTAACAAGTCATTTGGGAGGTCATTTCACCATTTTTTGGAGTAGCAACCATACCGATTTGATTTCCCTCTTAGGTCTATTTAGGCCCATGTTATGTAATTGAGCATATTAGTAGGCATGTTTAGTTAGATTTTGCATTGTTTTCATACTGGTTAAGCATACCTTCAAGCTTTGATCATAATGTTACATTCCTAGACTTAGATCCCTAGCTAATTAGGTTGCAATGGTGTTAGCCTTCCTTGTTTGGATTTGTTATTTTCTTTGCAGAGTTTGGGGTCTTATCATTTGGCACGCCCAGTGGGAAAAACCCTCATTGCATTCAATTTTTAAAGTTTTTTAACTTAGTTTTTAAAATTTTCATTTAAGGTTTTAGATTAGTTTCAAGTTTCGTAGATTAAATTCAAGTTTTCTAGTTTAATTTCAAGCTTTTTAGATTAGTTTCTCAAGCTTTTTAGATAAATTTCAAAGTTTTAGAGTAATTTTCAAACTTTTTGTAGATCAATTTCTATTTTTATAGTTATTTCAAACTAGATTAGTGGTATAAATGATATTTTTTTATCTTTGCAGGATATGAGGAGGCAAAGCCCTATCAAAATTACCTCAAAATACCAAAGATTTGACCTTCTTGAAGAAATTCTTCTCAAAACTCATATTTTTGTCTCCTATAAGAAACGTTTGTGCATGTGCATTAAGGGGTGCACATGTGCATCAAGGAGTGTGCCTATGCTTAAAAACCCACGTCAGTGGACTAAAGTCCACAACTGTGCCTCTCTTGATGTGCCTGTGCAACACTACAGTTTGTTACTCTGAGTCTACCTTGCGCATGTGCATTGATGTCTGTTCCTACACATCTCTGGATATGTCTGTGTACTATTGACTGTGCAAATTTCACATAGGTGTGCCTAAGCTCTCAATCTTTTTCTTGTGCTCCAAAGGTCACGCCCATGCTTCAAAACCCACACTTGTGCACATTGGTAAATTTCTATCAATGTTCATGATTTTTGTTGTTAAGTGTTTAGGATCTCTGTCAAGTTTTAGAGGATTTTACTTGTTTTTTTGTCAATTTACTGATTTTAGAGAAATGTTCATAACAAAAATGCACTTAGGGTTTGATAAGTAATTCTTGTTCAAATTGGCCTAGGGTTTGATAAGATATTTTTCATGCTTTATTTGGTTTTGGAATAGGGTGTGTATTTTATTTCCTTGCACTTAGTGTGATCTTTGGAATAAAAAACACTTCTAAACCACTTTTTTCTATTTTAGAGTAAGTAAGAAAAATCATCAATTCATTGATATGCTTCATCTTTTAGTTTAAGAGATTTTTCACTTGTTAAATAATCAAGGCTAAACTTTTTATATGCTCTTCCCTTGCGCCTAGTGTGATCTTGGGAACCAAAAGCAATTTTAGTCTTTCATTAAGAAGCACTTGGATTAATTGGGAATAAACCTTATCTTTTGTCAAATTTTGATGGTAGTTAGTTGATTTTCAAAGCATTTTCATTGCTATATTTCTATCATATTGTGAATCTTGTTGAACCACTAACCAATTGTGTGAAGGGCTTAAAATGCTTGTAAAAGAAAGAAGGGATATCTTCAAACCAAATTCTAACATTCATGTGTGTTGTAGGTTTCCAAAGGTGGTCTAAACCAAATTGCTTAATCCAAAAATTTAAAAAAAACACCAACACACAAATTCAAAATACCGTATTGCAGGTTTCAGTTAAGAGATATGGTTCGTTCGCTTAAAACTAGGACGTAAACCCTTTGGCATAAGCCTTAAGATACAACAATGGGGGTGGTCATAGGAACCCTAAAGTATTTCACACAAGAGGGAACCTTGTGAACGAAATAGGAAAGTGCTCCACACTACCGGCTTGTCTAGTACGCCTTGGTGAGATTAGAGTCAAAGTTATTTCCATTGCGACCCTAGTGAAAGTATAACTGAATGCACTTCATTGGTTATTATATTTAAGGGGGTAAATTAAAGTCAAGATACTCCTAGGGAAACCTTGGTAAATTGAGCTCGTAGAAGTAAACTTGTGACACATAGAGAGAGAACCACCTAGGAAGCTTCTCGACTTGGAGCCATTGTTTTCGTCTTAGCTATTCTACTTGAGAGCTCTCAAAAAGTGACAAATTTGTTGGATTCAAACTCTTGTTTTTCGAACAAAGAAAATAATCTCTTAAATTTTAAACCACATGACATTTCATCACAAAACCAACGACATGTTACTTTTCTCTAGTTTTTCATTTTCTTTAAGGTAAGGTGAAACTTTGGTAAAGTATACTTAGTTTGTTTCGTCACCATTTGGTCTACTCATTTTTTTCCTTGTTTCTCATTTTGAGACAAAAGAAGAAAAAATATGCACATGTACCACTAGAAATAACGTGTCCACCAATTTTGTAGTCTTCTTGCATGACATGTTGCAATTCCAAAATGCAAGAGTTGAAAGTGTGAATGGTTAGTAGGTCCCTTATGTCTCAAAACCTATATTGAGACTTATTATCATTCTAGATAGGTGGTATTATCATTTTCTTCCATTGATTTGTTATGTTGCTCGCATTATAGCCATATAATTTTGATACTTACATCTTGTTTCCATTTGTAAAACTTGGTTTAAGACCTTAGACTGACACTATTGGATTCATCTAAGTCGAATCTCATGTCATAATCGTCTAAGTCAACGCTTACATCGAAATTATTAAAGTCGACCCCTATGTCACAATATTCTAATTCAACTCCCATTCCAAAATCATCTAAGTTGATGCATATCTTACAAACACCTCAGATAAATCTTATGTCACAATAATATGTATATTTTCTACACGATCCTCATTATTTCCCAACAATATGTTATCTTGTTGGCGAGAAATTTTTTTTGGTGGAAAGACTTGTGGATTTATTGCCAATGCTCTGGGAGACTAAGTCCCTCTACTTAACCAGTGTAGCTGTCATATGTGCATGCGTGAGTAAAAGTGGATTTATATGATGGCCTTTCGACTAGGGATCCAACAGGGGCACTCCACTGACCCTGCAGAAAAGCTAGCAATTTCTTGCTATAGAAGAATTTTTCTATAAGGTGAGAAAGGGAAGTGAGAAATGAGATAGGAGAACTAATGTTACATGTAGAAAATAAAATTCTTACACACACTAGTTAGAAACTTCAACACATGCATTTATGAGAATAAACAACTCTGCAAACAATGATAAGACCAATTAGAATTTAAGGAACACAAAGTATCAATAAACTCATTAGTCAGAAAAGGCTCAAAACTCCTTCTTCTTGTATTGGTGCTCAAGCAAAAATTGTACATAGTGTGAGAATGGAAGACATTGAGAATATCGAAAAAGTGGCTAACTCTTCTCACTCACAAGTGAGAAAAATCTCTCTTATGAACTTACAAGAATACAATCATCTATAATAATTTCAAAATTAGAACCCCTTTGAATGAAGATCTCATTATGATTTATACTGCTAAACTTGACTCCTCATCTTCTCGATTCTCTTTCATATTCCTCATTTTGAATTTAGACTATTCATATTCCTATTCAAATATTAAGTCCCTTTTATAAAAATAAACCAACTTAAAATTAACATCATGTCTCTAAAGTCACTTTAAGACATATCAAAAAGTGAAAACCCTCAACGCAAAATTAGAGCTTATAGGAGAGAGAATGTTGGGGGGAAAGAAGGAGGAGGAAAAGAAAGAATGTCACCCCTGATGAAGTCTGTAGATCCTTGTTGATTGAAAACTCAAGTGCAATGAGACTTTGAATCTTCAAACTCATTGCACCCTAAGAAACTTCTTCAAATTATCTCATGAATTCTTTCCAAGTTGAATGAACTGTTTCATTGATGACCGCAACTCCCATCATACGTATGATATAACTGTGACTTGACCAATATGTAGTGAGTGTCGAAAAACATTGTCCAGTTCCCTGAGATGGACCTCAAATTCCCTATGATCAATGCCCATGGAAGACCCAAAATGATGGTGTTGACCTGAATGATCATCCCTCAATGTCCCATTGTGCCAAACTTTCCCTTTGAGGACAACCTACTATTTTTAGTAAGTACTGATGGGGCAACTTACTATTTTTAGTAAGTGCCCTAGTCTAGCTTTTCCCAACCTTAACTAGCTATGGTAGCTTGAATTATTTATTCTTACCATGTTCCTCTTGCCTTTTGGACCAACTAGCTATTTATAACAAGGTCTTGTGGGACCACTTACTATTTTTAGTAAGTGTCAATTGCGAGCTGTGATGACATTTTTGATGAATTTTCTTGCGATACTCCCCCTATTTTTACTGCCTTATTTGTAGCCTCTTCAAATGGTTGTTTACCCGAAGCAACAGACTACTATGTAGGAAGGCATGCTATTTTTAGTAAGTACACTGTGGATGCCATATTGCAACAAAACAGGTTTTGGAAATCTAGGTTTTATTTCGAGGTTCCACACTCTGCATTTTGAGTAATTCCTTCATCTGAACAAGTAGGAAAATGTGATTTTCATCGGTAGGGGAAGAATAATGAAAAAAAACAAAGCCCTCCATAACCCTAAAAAATAGGTACTTCAAGGCACAAAAACTAGTTTACATGAAACAAGATTTTTCAACGATCATTCCCTTCAATTTTTACCCGGTTTTGCCCACTTGAACCCTGAAAAGTAAAGAGGTAGCTCGCTCCCTTTTTCACAGATGTTTTTCATGTGATAGGGTAGAATTTTGATGAAAAATCAATCCTCGATATCCCTAAAAAATAGGGACTTCATGGTGTAAAAACTAATTCACCTAAAACTAGATTTTTCAATGATCATTCCATCCAATTTTTGCGCGATTTCACCAATTGGAACCCTGAGAAGTTTAGAGGTAGCTCGCTAATTTTTTCCACTATTGTGTCATGGCAGCCATTAATGGAGCTTGAAATTTGTAGGTCTAGTTTTTTCTCTATTTATGATGAAATCAATTCCATTGCAATAGGTTTTTTCTTCTTGTCTCATTGGTGAAATTTCTCTTTGATCTGATTGCCGGTTTGACGAGAAATTGAGCTTTGTTCTTCATGGAGCTGGAAGTGAAAGTTATTGGTTGTGAGAATTCCTTTCTATGAACAAGAGGTTTGAATATGATTTTTTAATGGACTTGAATAAATAAGAACTCAACAACAGATGGTTTGTCAATCCATGCATCGGTTTGTAAGATCTCTTCGATTTTCGGTTTCACAACAATGAAGATTTTCAAACTTCTTCTTCTTTGTTCTTCGTTTGATCAATATTTCTTCTAAGACCTACATGTTTTTAATTTTTTTGGGATGTGGTTTCTTTTGTTGAGTTTGTTCAAGGTTCATCAATGGTGTGGCTTGGTGTGATCAATTTCTACAGCTATGGTGGAATGAAGTTGTGCATAGGAGAGTTAGATGTTAAAAGCGGGAAGTAAGAGGGTTTTTTTAAGTTTTGAAATAAAAATGAGAAGGGAGATGGGCACATTTTTCAAATTTTGATGTCCCTGACCTATGAGGGATGTGAGGGACATCAAATTCCACGGTGAGTAAGGTGACGATATGTGGCAGAGATCCGACGGTAGGAAATGAAGGCTAAAAATCTGCTTTAAAGCACTGAGGAGTTGGAAGCTGGTCATATGGGTGACCAGAAGTCTCCCTAAGGTGGGTGAATTTTTCCATGTTTAATTTCCTTGACTTGTTGAGGATCTGAGCTCCCGCAAGCACCTGGGAGTTGAACTGGTGATCTTGGAGGTCACATGAGGATCCAGAGGTCATACGGGGGCTAGGTGCATTTTTCCATGGTTGATTTCCCTGACCTTGAAAGATGATAGGGACAAAAAATCCCACCAAAATCCTGGAGCTAACATGTGTCCTCCCAAAATTTTATTAACTCCCAAACTTGCTCCAAGAGGACAACTCTAAGTGATGATAACTTGAGCTCCTGATGGAATTATTAAATTAAATTTTATATGGTCCCAATTTGAAATGACATTTTGAATCCAATTATGGCAGTCTAAGGTCTTTATTCCTCCATCTTATTATAGTAGTAATTGATGTACACTTGTTGTGATTATGGATTTTAAGAAGCCTTTAAAGTGTACATCTGGTGACTCCAAAAGAAACAAATCTATTGGTTTCAATAGTCCAAACAAGTTCATGAGAATAATAAAAACACGGTCAAGAACTAGAGAAGAGGGACTGTTTGTCTATTTATACTTATCCCCAGAAAGAAGGGGAAGAGGAAGAAGAACCCAAAGGTCTCTATCTCCACCAAGTAGATCTTTATTGAAACCTCCTCCCAGCTGACCATTCATTCAATGAAGGGGGTGCTCAGACCAATCACGATGGCTTAGCCAAATCCTTATGTTAACTTCACTGGAAGTAGTCCACTCCCCTTGAATGCACAAAATCCAGTTCCTATTGTAGCATTAAAGAGTATCCCATATTTCACAGGGGAAAATCGAACTTCTCTTGGTGATCATGTCCAAGATATTGCAAATGTCTGTACAATCCATGAGGTTCATGAGATGGACATTGTAGTCAAGCTGCTCACCTCCTCACTCAAATAGAAGGCTTCATAATGGTTTAAGATTCTTGAGGTAGGCTCTATTCAGAATTGGAATTAGTTATGCACAACTCTTCACAACCAATTTGGAGAGAAAGGTGATAACCCGTCTTTGCTGGAACAACTAACAATAATCAAGAGAGCCCCAAACGAGAAGCTGATAGAATTCAACCTCAGATTCCAGCAAACCTGGGATAGAATTCCAACAACAGTGAAGCCCACTAATGAAGGTGCCTTCTTATACTTTCTTAGGGCTCTAAATTTTGATATTTCTCTGATGATTCAGTCAATGGGTGGCACTACTATACCTGCATCATATAGCCTTTTCATATGGGCTGAGAATCATTTGATTCAGAATGGTAAAATCACTCCTAGGCCATCTATGCCTCTATAACTTGAGTTAGGAAGCCCAGATGCTAGCCAAACATCTACATTAGCTCCTTTACCCACCCTCAGGAGTCAGATTTTAGCTAAAGTTTCGAATTCATCATTTAACACCTCTAAGGAATTCCATGAAGTCATGAAACATCTTCAAAACCCAGGGAATGAGCTAGTAACTATCAAAAGAAAACAAGCTTAGAGTTCCAGGACATATCAGTCTCAGGCTCAGTCTCAAGGTCAATATCAAGCTAGACCCCAGTACCAGCAGAATAGGCCACCATCTCAAACCACAAACCAGAGCTAGAGCCAGAACCAAGGACAACCCTAAGCTGCTAAAACTTTCAGGGCATATGAGGCAAACACAACTTCAACATCGAGGGCATTGGTTCCAGCACAAAACAATATGGCACAAGAATATGATTGGTGTTTTCCATGAAATCCAACACATAACCAATCAATGTGCTTTAATGGTGCTCTAAATCAGGATTTTATGGTGCAAACCAGTATGGTGCCACAAGAACCTAGCCAAGAGGGGAATCGGCATCAAGAGGCTCTACAAGGCGGACCTCTAAGAGAGACTATGCTTGTCAATTAGCAGGATGAATACTTCTGTGGAATGAATCAGTTCCCTTCTCAAGGTGTGGCTACTAATACCTGGTCCAAAAAGAGGAATATTGGAGAGGGCCAACCACTAACCTCAAGTGAGCCTCAATCTTCCATCAATCCATAAGGTCCTGGTGCTCCAAGTACAACTCCTAAGATGTAGAACACTAGTTGTAACAACCCATGTGCAAGAGAGAAATGATTCTTGGAAGGGGAAATAAAAAGATAGCTCATTTAATATTATTGAGAAAATGAAAAGGAAAAGTGTGAATATTTCACTATGGGAGTCATTGGCCATTCCAGGGAAGAGGGATCTATTGCAGAATGCTATGTAGAATTGGTCGAGTTCAAATCACCCCCTAACCAACAAGAGAGAGTTCTTACAAATGCAGCTCAACCAGGGAGGAACCAGGAGTAATGAAAAGGTAAGAACTTGAGACCTCATCCTTTTTATGTCTCATTAATTATTGGAGACAAATTGGTGCACAATTGTATGATTGATTCTGGGGCTAATAGTTTTGTGATGCCCAAATAAATAGTTGATCAATTAGGTCTCCAATAAGAACTCATCTCTAGAGGATTAGTCCAACCAGATGGGATAGTAGTGACCACTGTGGGAATCATTAAGGATCTAAGCCTTACTCTGCATTCCTGCCCCAATGTGACTATTTTGCAAAACATGTCAATCATAGATTTTCCACACCAATTTTCTTTTTGTCTGTCCAGGGACTTCACTGCCAAAATTAGAGGCTATATGTTTGCTGATTGGTCACATATGCTCTTTAGGAAAAGGTATAGGGAAAAGGCCACAATTAGATCTAAACTTATTGTTGATTATCATATTGAATCCTATGTTCCTATCCCAATCAATGCTAATTGCTCAGCTTTGGATCAAGAAGACCTCCTAAGAACTTCTGAAGCAAATACCAAGGTGGGATGTATCTCAGACTTGACTCTTAATGACTGGGCCAACAACAGTTATGCTTTTGACCCCTATAAGGAGATGGAAGAATCTAAGCTAGGTGTATACTGCCTACATGAAGAGAACCATCCTCTTCCTGATCTAATTAAGCCAGAATACAAGGATGACAACAAGGTATGGCAATTGTTCTTTGATGGCTCAAAGAGTAGACAAGGAGCTGGAGGAGGAGCCATGATTGTGTCCCCTAGAGGTATGAGATATTATTTATCCTTTAGATTCTAGTTTTCTTTCTCAAATAATGTTGTTGAATATGAGGCTTTAGTCTAAGGTCTTCAATGGGAAAGGAAGCTGGGGATCAAGAACTTTCAAGTGTTTGGTGACAGTGAACTGGTTGCCAATCAGGTCAGAGGACTTAATGCTGTCAAAAATGACCTGCTCAAGAACTTCAAGAGTAAGGTATGGGACCTCATGGAGGATTTTGAGGCCTTCAACATTGTGTCCATATCCAGGAAGGAGAATGAAGCTGCTAGTAGACTTGCAACAGTTGGGTCAACATTTGATGTGGTTGACATCATCAAAAGAGACAAAGGACAACCACATATCCATATGGTTATGAGGCTAGAAGTGCCAGATAATAGCAAATCCTGGTAGGTGTTTGAGAATTATTAGCAGATCATTAACTTTATGCAAGAAGAAGCTGAATTCTCAACTAGAAACCAGAGCAGACTAGAACAACAATATGGGAATCAAATAGTACAGTTACATACAAACAAGCTTCCCAAAGGCTTAGTGACACTGGAATCTATCTTCAATCCTAATGGTTAGTTTAGAAAGGAGAAGGCTAACATGTAGATCAAAAGGGGGAATTCAGACTTGATCCCAGTTGAAGAAGAAAAAACACTTCAAATTGGCAAAGTGGCCACCGAGTAAGAAAGGTATGAATTCATACAACTTTTCCAAGAATTTCATAATGTGTTTGCTTGGAGTTATGAATAACTAAGAGGGTTCAATCCAAATCTATCGCAACACACAATCTAACTAGATCCAGCTGCTCAGCCCATCAGGTAGAAGCAGAGACTAACCAACCCACATTGATGTGCCAAAATTAGCAAGAACTTGACAAGGCCATAACTTGAGCTCCGGGTGTCCATTTGAGACCGTTTTTTAAAACCGCATGTTTTGATGAGACGAACGCATTGTAAACTAGCCCTATCGTTTGGGGCACATTTTCGGGCCCTAAATCTGCCATCTTAAGGCCAAAAATTAGGATTTAAGTTATGGTTCAATTTTTCCCTGTTTTGGGCATTAGTTAATTTTAGTCTATTAGTTGCATTATGAGTTAAAAAGTTGGAAATTCCTCTAATTTAGGGATGTAGAAGATGCATGGCAATTTTTGTGTCCGTACGAAATAAGCATGTGAACTTACTAAGAATAACAGGTTCTAGTAAACTGCTAAAAATAGTAATTTCCTCCACCTAGAGTAGATTTAGTCGGAGTTTGTTAGAGTTTACTTGGCAACTTGAGTTGGGAATTGTTTTCCTATTTAGGAAACATTTTTATTCATTATTCAATAATGAAGAAGGAGATCTATTTTCTTTGGAGTTCATATTATTTTCAGTAAATCAAGTTTGGTTAGAATTTGGCTACATTATCTGGTATCAAAGCTGGTTCGAGTTCTTAAAAAAAATGGCAAGAAGAGGAAGAGGAAGATGAGGCGGTATTTCCCAGATGAATAGAAATATGCAAGATCTGCAGAGGCAAGTTGCTACACTTATTACAATGATAACCCAAAGAGGAAATCAAGGTGTAGATGACAAAGACGAAGAAGAAGTTTGTGAAGAGGAGGAAACGCAAGTGCCACCATTAGCTTTTAAAGAAAGGATTCTTCATGCATTAGAAGGAAAGAATGTTGGGATAAGAGTTGATGTTTCAGAGTATGGTGGTAGTCTAAAACCAGAGGAACTGATAGACTAGTTGACTAGCATGGGGAATTTTTTTGAGTGGAAGGCTATGTCAGAAGAAAAGATTGTAAAATTTGCATGCACGAAATTCAAAGGTCATGTTATGTTATGGTGGGATCACCTACAGAAAGAGAGGTCAAGAAAGGGTGAAGAAAGAATTAGGATGTGGAGTAAGATGGAGAAGAAGATGAAAGATAAATTTCTCCCTTTGGATTATGTAGAGACCCTTTACCGGAGGTTTCAGAATCTCAGACAGAACCTATAAAAAGTGCAAGAATACACAAAAGAGTTCTACAAGTTCTCCATTCATGTAGAGCATGAAGAAACTGAGGAACAAATGGCTGTAAGGTATGTAAATGGGTTAAAATTTTCTATTCAAGATGAGATAAGTATGCATTGGATTAAGAGCATGGAGGATGCCTATAATTTAGCCTTAAAGGCTGAGGAAAAAAAATTGTTAAAGTTTTAGGAGATCACCTGGAATGAATAGGGGGGCCTCATCTTCCTTTCAGGGACAAGTTGGTTTCAACCAAGGTAGGGGAGAATCATCTCGCGGATTGGAAAATCAAGAAGATATGAGACAAGATTTCTAGAATCAACAAAGAGGCATAGGATTTTCTAGGGGCAGAGGATACACTGGTGATAGAGGATGGGAGGCTCCATGAAGACCATTTTTTTTTTACAGATGTGGTGAAGAGGGGCATCAGGATTTTGAATTCCCACATTCTTATACACATGACAACAGGCAAGGAGGTGCACCAAGAGTAAATCTTGTTGAAGTTGAACAAGTAGAAGATGAACATGACCTAGATTATCTACCAGATGTTGGAGAAAATTTTATGATCAAGAGGATGATGATTGCTCCAAGAAAGGATATCAAGGGGGATGCATAGCTATATGCAAATATTTTAAGAACAAGATGAACTTCCGAAGGAAAGGTATGTAATGTTATTATTGAAGGTGGTAGTTATGATAATATGGTTTCAAATGAGACGGTTGAGAAATTGGGTCTAGATTGTGAGAAGAATCCTAACCCTTACCATATTGCATGGTTTAAAAAGGGTAATGAAGTTACTATTGATAAGAGATGTTTAATAAGTTTTTCTATTGGGAAATGTTACAAGGATGAGATTTGGTGTGATGTTATTCCTATGGATGCATGACATATGCTAATAGGAAGACCATGGCAATTTGATAGCAAAGTATTCATGATGGGGGAATGAATACTTATATTTTCTAGAAGGATGGCACAAAAATAGATTTACTACCTCTTAAGGAAGAGGGGAAGGCTGAAGATATGCTTTCTGTAAAGGAATTTGTGAAGGAGGCAAAGGCAACCAGTTTTTGTTATGCACTAGTCACCAACAAGGATGAACCTGCAAGTGTAAAAATACCAGTAGAAACAACAAAATTAAGAAAAGAATTTTCGAATGTTATTCTTGACGAGCTACTAGGTGGATTACCACCCAAAAGAGATATTCAACACCATATTGATTTGATTCTAGGGACTTCACTCCCAAATCAAGCATCTTATAGGATGAGCCCAACATTGCATGTTGAGTTGAATAGGCAAGTGGCAGAGCTCTTGAGAAAGGATGTTGTAAGGAAGAGCATGAGTCTGTGTGCAACCCCAGCTTTATTAACACCAAAGAAGGATGGAACATGGAGAATGTGCACTGATAGCAGAGAAATCAATAAAATTACAATCAAATATAGGTTTCTAATACCTCGCCTTGATGATATGATGGATGTGCTTCCTGGATCTAGGTATTTCACCAAGATTGATCTTCGAAGTGGTTACCATCAGACTCGGATTAGAGAACGAGATGAGTGGAAAACAACATTCAAGACAGGAAATGGATTATATGAGTGGTTGGTGATGCCATTCGGGTTATCCAATGCACCTAGTACTTTTATGAGACTAAAGAACACTGTGATGTGGGAGTATAATTATAACTTTGTTGTGGTTTATTTTTATGATATCTTGATCTTTAGTAAAACTAAGGAAGAAAATTTGAGGCATCTAAGGGTGATATTCGAAGTGTTAAGGAAAGAGAAACTATATGCAAATATGAAGAAGTGCACATTTATGCAAGAGAGTTTGGTATTCTTGGGCTTTATTATTTCAGCAAATGGGGTACAAATGGACTCAAAAAAGATAAAGGCAATTATTGAATGGCCTACTCCACGGAGTATAACAAAGGTAAGAAGCTTTCATTGTCTAGCAACATTTTACAAAATGTTTATTAAAAATTTCAGCAATATTGTAGCACCTATAACAGATTGCACAAAAGGAAGGGAGTTTTTGTGGACAGAGGAAGTTGAGGATAGTTTTCAGTTCTTGAAGAAGAAGGTGACAGAGGCACCCATTTTGAGACCACCAGATTTTGATAAAGTGTTTGAGGTTGATTGTGACACCTTGCATGTGGGTATTGGTGTTGTTCTAAGTCAAGGTGGAAAGCCAGTAGCTTTCTTTAGTGAGAAACTGAATGAGGTAACAAAGTACTACTCTAATTATGATGTGGAATTGCAATTGTACAAGCATTAAGGAATTGAAGGCATTACTTAGTGCCTAAGGAGTTTATGTTATTTACATACCACATAACCCTGAAGTATGTGAACACGCAAAAGAAATTGAATAGTAGTCATGCAAATTGGGTATCATTTTTGTAGGGTTATACTTTCTCTCTAAAACATAAATTAGGAAAAGAGAATCAAGTTGCAGATGCATTGAGTAGGCGTGTGACTTTGTTTACCACTATGGAAAATGAGGTAGTGGGTTTCGAAGCAATTAAGGGGTTTTTATTCTTCTGATATTGATTTCAAGGATATTGTTGAAAGGTTAAATCATCCATTTTCAGAAAATGTAGGAGATGTCCTCGATGAGTACATTTTATAGGATGGATATCTATTCAAGGGACGCCAACTATGTATTCCAGTTGGATCTATGAGAGAGAACATTGTGAAAGAGTTGCATAGTAGAGGATTAGCTGGGCATTTTAGTAAAGATAAGATGATAGCCTTCGTAGCAGAGAAATACTATTGTCCAAAGTTGAAAAGAGTTGTGGTAAGATATATGGAGAGGTGTCAAATTTTTCAAGTATTGAAAGGCCATGCAAAGAATACAAGGTTGTTTATGTCATTGCCTATTCCTAAAGGGTCGTGGACAGATCTGAGTATGGATTTTGTTTTGGGATAACCAAAAACACAATGAGGTAATGACTCAATTTTTGTGGTTCTTGATAGATTTTCTAAGATGGTTCATTTTATTGCCTGCAAGAAAAAAAGTGATGTGATGGGTGTAGCGGATTTTTTTTTAAAATAAGTTGTTCATTTGCATGGTGTTTCAAAAACCATTACTTGAGATAGGGACACAATGTTCTTAAGTCGCTTCTGGTGGAATTTATGGAAGAAATTGGGAACTCAATTACAATTCAGAAGTGCCTATCATCCTCACATTGTTGGGAAAACAACGGTGGTAAATCAGAGTTTGGGAAACCTGTTCAAGTGCATCATTGGGGAAAAGCCAAAACAATGGGACTTAGCATTACCACAAGCTGAGTTTGCATATAACAATTCCATAAATAGATCCACATGAATGTCTCCATTTTCAATTGTGTATGGGAGTAATCTAAATGGGGTGTTAGATTTGGTATAGCTACCAGTTGATGGTAGAGTCAGTGATGATGCAGAAGCATTTTCCTAACATATACAACAATTTCAGGAAGAAGTGCAGAAGAAGCTACAGAATAATAATGATAAATATAAGGAAATAGCAAAAGTGCAAAGATGGAGAAAGTTATTTATAGTTGGTGAGTTAGTTATGGTATATTTGTAGAAGGAAATGTTTCCAAAAGAAACCTATAACAAGATGAAGTACAAGAAGATTGGTCCCTGCAAAATCGTGAAAAAAATAAATGATAATTCTTATGAGGTAGAATTGCCAGGGAATTTTGATATTTCTCCAGTGTTTAATGTTTCAGATTTGTTTTCTTTTCATGAGGATGGTGTAGAAGGGGATGTTATTGATGAAGTAGTAGATTTGAGGTAGCAGGTTCCAGTAATGAAGAGAGAAGAAGTGGATCAGATTCTACATAAGAAAACAATGGATACGCGACATGGGAAATACAACAAATATTTGGTCCATTGGAAAGGACTGGAGCAAGAGGAGAATACTTGGGTCACAGAGTGGGATATTAAGAAGTTGGATGCAGATAAATGGAAGGAGTTTGAAGATGAAAACTTGCAGGAGCTGCGTTTTTTTCAAGCAGGGGAGAATGATGCACAAAAATTAGCAGGAACTTGACAAGGTCATAACTTGAGCTCTGATTGTCAGTTTGAGTCCATTTTTTTTGAAACCACATGTTTCGATGAGACGAATGCAGTGGTAATTGTCTGTATCAGTTGGATGAAGTTTTGGGCATGTTTTTTGAACCTAAATCTGCCATCTTGACGCCAAAAACTAGGATATAAGTTATAGTTCGGGTTTTTACTATTTTTGGGCATTACTTAATTGTAGTCTATTAGTTGCATTATGAGTTAGAAATTTAGAAATTCCTCTAATTTAGGGATGTATAAGATGCGTGGAAATTTTTATGCCTGTATGAATAAGCATGTGAACTTACTAGGAATAGCGGGTTCTAATAAACTGCTAAAAATAGTAATTTCCACCACCTAGAGTAGATTTAGTCAGAGTTAGTTAGAGTTTATGTGGAAACTCAAGTTGGGAGTTGTTTTCCTATTTAGGAAACATTGTAATTCATTATTCAATAATGAAGAAGGAGATCTATTTTCTTTGGAGTTCATATTATTTGCAGTAAATCAAGTTTGGTTAGAATTTGGCTACATTACACATATTGAGCCTCTGATGAAGAAAGAGATGAACAAGATGATAGAGGTAAGTATCATATTTCCAATCAAACACTCAAGTTAGGTTGCAAATCTGATCCCACTCAGAAAGAAAAATGGATAAATTAGGTTGTGTGTTGACTTTAGGGATTTGAATAGAGCCTCTCTCAAAGACCACTACCCACTCCCTTCAATGGAGCAGATCTTGCAAGTAGTGTCTAGGTCAGAAAGGTTCTCCCTCCTAGATGGCTACTTAGGTTATAACCAGATCATGGTGAAATAATATGATCAATTCAAAAAAAATTCACTAGCAAATGGGGTACATATGCCTACAGGAAAATGCCATTTGCATTATCCAATGCCGGAGCCACTTTTCAAAGGGCAATGGATATGGCATTTAAGGGACTGATCAACAAAATAGTTTTGATCTATCTAGATGATGTTACAGTGTTTTCCAAAAATATAGCAGATCATACTTTCCATCCAAGGCAGGTATTCCAAAGATGCAGGAGTTTTGGGGTGTCACTAAACCCCAAAAAATGCATATTCTTGGCCCATGAAGGCAAGCTCCTAGGCCATATTGTATCAAAGGAAGGATTGAAAATTGACCTAGAGAGAGTTCAAGAAATAAGAGCATTGCCATTACCAAGTCATAAGAAGGCTCTTCCAAGCTTCTTGGGACAAATGAATTTTGTCCGCAAGTTTGTTCTAAACTTTGCTACCCTTGTTAACCCAATAACATTGATGCTGAAGAAGAGCTTAGAATTCAAGTGGAAAACTAAAGGAAAAGAAAGTTTAGAGGCTATCAAAGAATCCATATCGCAAGCCCTAACTCTTGTGAATCTAAATTTTTCCAGAGAATTCATACAATATGCCTTTGGTGGTCGTGAAACAATTTCCACAATCTTGGTTCAACATAACAAAGAAAGTGTAGAACAGCCAATTAATTTCTTTAGCCAGAGTCTAGAAGATTATGAGGTGAGGTAATCCTTCGTTGAGAAGTAGGTCTTGGCGGTAATAAGAGGATTGAAGAAGTTTAAGCATTTGGTTTCAAACAACAAAATCCAACTATTGGTCTCGTATGCGGGAGTTAAAGAATTCCTTCTCAGCAAGGACTTGAATGAAAAGCATGCAAGATGGATCACTCATGTCATGGAGTATGACATTGGGATCAAGGTCACCAAGCTGGTCCGTGGGAAGGGGTTGTGTGAACAACTAACCTCAGGTCAACAAGATGAAATAGATAATGAAAGGAGGCTTTCCTTGTTCTACAAGATTCTCAAGAAGAAGGGAGAGAGGACGTACCTGATCCTTATAAGACCCAAGACATGGTGCACTTCCTTTGAATAGTCCTCATGGGATGAGTAAATAAAAAAGGATACATTTCAGGTTACTTGCCATCCCATATGTTCTAATTGATGGTGTCTTATTCAAAAGAGACATCAATGGCATTATGCTAAGATGCATTGGGACATATCAGGTGGAGAGAGTGCTACAAGAATTCCATGTTGAAGCAGATGGAGGTAATTTTTCTCCAAGAGTGACAACACTCAAAATCATGAAAGAAAGATATTATTGACCCAGAGTGTTTAGAGACTGCTATGCATGGATCAAGAGGTGCAAGAATTCTGCATTCTTAAAAGGCAAGGAAAGGCTAGTAGCACTTCCATTGCACCTAATCTTTGTCTACCAACCTTTCATGAAATGGGGATTAGACTTCATTGGATTCATCAATCCAAACTCCTTTCACCTAGATTTTACACATATATAAGAGGTTATGAATGTAATTCACCAGCATTTCAAATCATATCGTGCGCATATTTGCTAAAGTAAACATAAGAAAATCCTCAACCGCCAACACTATAGTCTAAAATCCAAGTTGTCCAACCCTAAGGCATCCAACTCTGAGTCATCTAGCCTTGATCTGACATACTCTACAATCTGAAATGTCCAACTCTATTTCATCCAAGATGAACCATCTAACCCCCTCCCCTAACTGTCCAACCCTTAGTCGTCAAACCCCTAACTGTCCAACCCTTAGCTATCCAACCCTTTAATGTCCATTCTCAGAGCCTTGGAACATAAAATCCTCTTGTAAGGCCCTAAGTAGTAAGTAGTCATGGATACTAGAAATCAGGGCAAGAAGAATACAAATTCAGCAAGTTCAAAAAAGGGTGCGAATACTTTGTTTGGCTATTTTGGAAAATCACAAAAATGAAGTTAGTTTCTACTTTGGAAGAAAATAACGGTACATGGCAAGTGTTATTTATTGGGTATTTTATCTAACAGAATTTAATAATTATGTTTATGATATTGTTCTTGGAACTCTTTGACATTTGTACTATGTAAAAAATTAACTATAGATAAGATTAATACTATATAAGTAACAATTTTGTAAAATTATTTGAAGAATTTTCAGAAATTCCTTCAAAGAATAATCAATTTATAGATATTGATGATCCAATTTATGTTGAGGCAAACATTCCATCCCTTGATGAAATAGAAGTTCAAAAAACTTCATCGAACTTACAGGATACACTAGCAGAGGAAGGTTCTACCCCAAGGTCTATTTACATAAAGAGGAGACGTGAGATTCAAAATATTTCTGCTGACAGCCCAGATGTAGAAGTTGAATCCCAAGGTAAAAATGAAAATATGTTAGAATAAAGATGGCAAACTGGAAAATTGGAAGGAAATTCCAGTTGTAATGGGCTACAAAATTTCCTTTTATTGAACCTGTGCACACTAAAAATTGTAATGATGTTCCAACACAATGTAGATGCAAAAAATGTGGTTGGAAATAGGGGAATGATCACATGATGTAGCTTAAACTAGACACAATTGAAAAACACTGTGGGAAAATATACATTTCCCAAAAGCTCAAGGATGGCAGCATAGTCAGAACACATAAATGGAAAGATGCAAAAGATTCTCTACATGTCAAATACTCAAAAGAGTATGAAAAGGAAAAAAAATGTATCAAATATGTAAATGATAAAAGGTGGGACCATAATATCAAAATTGAGCAAAGATATGGAGGCACAAATGCAAGCAAAGGGTATTCAATTTGCAACCTCATTTCATATAATGAAAAGGGGAAGACCGATGTCAACTTTTGGAGAAAATAGAATGTTGTATCAAATTATTGGTTTAAAGAACGTTCCAAAATGTCATTGGTCAGATACCAGTGAATGGGAGATTACAAAATGTCTATCTCTAGTAGAGGAGGATCTAAAACTGTGTGTTTAAAAGGCAAAGTATATTTCCCTTTCTTTAGATTAGTTTACCATAGTCAATAATACTTCATGGATATGTATTCATGTTTACACATTTACTAAGGAAATGAGGACTCCACACCTCTTGGAAATTCATAAAATGACAAAAAATTGCAATTCTGAGAATATTTATAAATTGGTGGTATCAAATCTAAAGGATATCACTGGAATCGATGAATTTTCCATTTCAACAAAATTAGTTTGTGTCGGAACCAATGGTGCAGCTGTAATGTAAGGAGCCAGAAATGGTTTGTGTGTTAGACTTCAAACAACTATTGCTTTGTATATGGTTGTTGTCCACTACATGGCTCACAGATGAATCTCGCCTACAAAATTGTGAGCACATTTAAAAATTTAACTAAAGTGGAGGAATTGATACGTGATATCCATGCCTATTTTTCTTGCATTCCTAAGAGATTTTTAGAATTTCAAAAAAATTATATTGGACTAACAGAGGGAAAAAAAACTTCTCAAAGATGTAGATACCATATGGATATCTATGTACGAACCTTCCTATAGAATATATGATGAATATCTTTCACTGATAGGATTTATGTTTAAATACCGCAGGGATGTAGATAAAGCGAAAGATCTATTGTGTTGTCTAACTGACATAGAAACTTTACTCACACTTTGCGGTATTTTTCCCATGTTGAGGGAGCTTAATATTTTAATGAAGCATGCTCAAGATCGGTCTATCTATATTACAGACTTTATAAGACTCGGAAGACGTGTTTTCTAGAGTCTAGAAAGTTTATATATTTCTGATGGAAGTTTTCAGGGTGTTGCTTTTAAAAACTAGAATGCATTGACATATTTGAAAAAATCTAGGTGCTTCTTAAACTACAATATAAATGATCATATGTGTATAACAACACATGGAAAAGAGATTCCACTTCATACGTACCAAAAAAGAATTGATATGGCTAACTGAGAAATAGAATAAGTAAAAGTGACATGAAATTTATATGATGCAATATTAATCGAAACTAGGAATAAGTTGATAAAGATCTCTTAATCATTAGCTAAAGAGATCTGGGAAAGATTCAAAAATGATAAAATACTTGAACCAGTGGGAGTTGTAAATCCGTAGTTATGGAATTTTTTTGGCAGAAAACCTTATACATCTATCAGTCCTTTACTTGTCAAAAACATGGGTGATCTTACTGATCATTTCTGTAAGACTGTAGAGATAAATGGAGTTTCTGTAGAATGAATTTTGGAAAGAAAACTACTTAGTCCACAATCAATGGATTTTTCTAATACAATGATATGACAAGTTCAGCTTCTACAAAATCCACAGGATTACAGTTCCATGAAAAATATTTGGAAGGATATCTGTTCTAGTAGTATTCTAAGTGAAGATTTGAGCGAGCATATTAAGTTGTATGAGCTCTGTCAAACAATGATTCTGGGTTATGTAGAAGATGAGAGGGTTTTCAATGCACTATCCTTTTTAAAGTCAAAATTTTGAAATAGATTGGATAGGAATCTAGAAAGTTGTCTCAGATTGTATGTATCGAGTTATTCAGTGGAGTCTTTTCCTTATGATAGAGCACTGGAATTGTGGAATTCACTAGTAGACATAAGAGGAGTAAGTAATATTCTACCTGAACTAAGGGATCGAGACACATCCACAAATCATGCTAAAGTTGATCTCCAAGACACAAATGATAGTGTTGCTCCAAGACTATTAGAATTCACATAGATTTCATTTCTTTTATAGATTATTGAGACTACTTATGTACTTCATTCATTGATTACAACTTTCAATAAATGAAATATTTTATTAGTCATTATTTGATCATTCGTCATTGCAACAATGTCATTATTTGTTTCAATTATGACTGAAATACAAACACATTTATATTTTACATCTGTTAATGTAATTATTTTACATCTACAACAATTCATAAACGTAAAGAAATAAAAGAGTGTAAATTTAAGCAACATTTTTACGTAAACAATAGAAAAGAAACATAGTTTGTCTTAATTTATAGAAACATTATAAAATTCTAACTTCCAAAGTTCATATGAAATTGATTTCTCATGTGGTGGATTATTTTATGAAAAAGTACAAATTCATAAAGCATTGTCCGCCAATACAATTCCAAAAAGAGTTTGTTATAAGATCTCAAAGCTTCCAGACAAGTTTTGTCATATAAGGACACATTACGAGGTCATCCTCTTTTCTACCTATGATTCAAAATCATAGTTCTCCTTACGTTTTCCACAGGGAATAAAAACTAAAAAAGGGCTGGCCACTATCTTTTAATTCCTATGCTAGTGTCGGAATTGTGACAACACACCTGTCACGTGATGAACTTTACTAACTTATCAAGTTTTATGATGTAGGTGAAGGGTTTTCTTTTTCCTACGTAAGAGATGGAGAAATTACTCTTGATGCCTAAAGATCTCTTTCTGCAATTTTGATAGTTACCAGTATATTCAGTTCCTCCCTCACTACATCTCCTGCAGGAAAAAGTTTTGCATCTACATTTGTCTTTTCCTTTAGTAAGACTTCTGGATCCATATTATGCTCCTTTACTATCCTTCTCAATATATTATTTTTTTTATTAATAACAATGAGTTTTTCCTTCAACTTTATAAAAGAATTAGGGATTTTGCGGGCATTCTTCAAATGTGCTTCAAAAACAAATGCTTCTTTCTTTAAATTTTTGTATTTTTCCTATAAAATAGAAATATTAAATTTTTATTCTATCGGATAATATGAAAAAAATATATTGCAGTGGTTATAATATCAGATAATTTTTAGTTTTTCGTGTAAAAGTAAATGATTAGTCACAAAAACTTTCTCTTTCTCTACATTTGTTGTTAAAACATTAGTCTTGTGTTTACACAATTTGTTGTAGTAAGCATGTGCTTCAGTATTGAGATTTTCCAACCTATTTAGCATTATGTCTACATTTTCATCATTGTAATCATTACTATATGAAATTGTCCTTGATTGATCTTTGTTTAGCAAAACATAATGCCATTCTGGTTGGCTCTCTACGACAGTGAACAATGAATTCCTTTGAGCATGATTATGGTATCTAGTATTTATTTCTTTTATCAAAATTTTTGCTCTCCTCTCCCAAGACCGCACCAAATCCACATCAGACATTAAAAGCTCTTGAATTGTTTCCCCCATGCTATATGATATCATATTTTCTAATATAAAGTATTTTTTTTCATCATTTGTTTGTGGAGCAGCCCTTGGGGGACGAGGAGAGTCACTTACCTATATTCCATGCACATTTTTTTGTTGAGGCAGATTAGATTGAATCATGTCATGGGTGTCAAAATAGTTACTCTTGGCTGCATCCCCACTATCGAAGCCTAAATACTCCTCATCAAGGGAAATGTTGTTGAAAATTTTTGTGGCTATTACACTTAAAACACCACCTAATGACAACCTAGGAAATTCGCTTGTAACATGATGAATTGTTCCTGCTGACTCTGTAGGAATCCTAATATTCTTTCCTAAAGTCCTCCTTTGTTTTTTTACTTGACGTGTTAGAGGAATTGGTGGCCTCCTTGCAAGCGGAAAATGACATGAAGCCATATTACCTGCATGAAGCAAAAAACAAATTGTTATAATATAATGATTGGGCTTTGTAAATGCTAAAAAATTGTAAGGAAAAAGCATGCAAATCAAACTACCGTACAATATCCCTCGCATAGACGAAGACACAATTTTGACATTTTGATATCCATACCCAGAATGAGTTTGATCTTCATCATCCATCTTAGTAGTTTCTGAATACAATTTATGTAGAAAAGATCAGTAGAAATATTAGAATACATAATATATAGTAATTGTTTGAATTTTTAATTTATATATAAAGATAAATTCAATATTCATACCTGTAGTTAAATTTGATAGTAAACGTGTTGTGAATATCGACCCCCTAGGTCACTTGTGACTAGGTCTTACTGGTGTTGATTCTGTTGAATCCATGTCAGAATTAGCAGAGACCTCTAGGGGGGCTTTACCTCTAGAATTTGCCTCCTTATGAAATGCCGCAACTATAATTTTTCTATGCAAAATAAAATCATACAATTATTATTTTATTTTAAATATTCAAATTGAAATTGTTATAACAAGTAAACATTAAAAGTAATCGTTACCTGTTGTTCTTCGAGACTAATACTAATCATCTTATCATTAATTGTAGTAGGAATCATATGTTGCATCAATTCGTAGTACGCTTCATCATAGAAAGCAAGAATAAAATTGCAACAAGATAATAAATTCCTCGATTTATCAGTTTGATTAGCTTTGCGGGCATGGGAGATATCTGATTTTATTCTGTTGGACAAATAACTGCACCAATCGAATTGTTGACATGCGAGTGTCTGTAATAAATACTAAACTACCCAATAGGGAATGTCTGCACATCTTCCCTATAATACAATCCTGGCCTAAAAAAGTGAAACAACTACAATGAAGAATTTGTTTGTAATACCGTGTAGAGGAAGGCCCCTCGTTGAATGATTAATAGGAGCTGCAATTACAGAAAGGAAACATTAGATCCTTTGTGTGGTCGAGTAATGTTAAAAAATAAAGCAATTGAAAATAATAAACTTACCATCAACCTGTACATTGTAATGAGACTCCAAAAACTTTTTGTCTTCGTCTGTAAGGACAACCTTTGTAGTAATAATCGGCTTATTTTTGAAAGTTAAACATGTTAGTCGATGCACGTCCTTGGGTTCAATAGAAAAATAAATTTGACGACATTTCGGATGCATGACAAGAATGGAAAATTTTCCATCATTGTCGTTGTAAGAGGCAAGTAGGTAATCAAGGACTGATGTATCAATGTCGAATTGGGGCATGTTCACAAGCCCGAAAAATTCTTATTTTTCTAGCCAATCCTTTAGAGCGTCTTTTGTTTTTAGTAGAGATAAAATCTATGGGCACATGAGGTTTTTGTATTGAAATTTCGGTGTAGAAATAGATGTGGTACTAGTCATTGCTGAAATTAGGGAGAAGTGAAATTTGGGTGTAAAATTAGAGATCTCAGAGCACTAGAAATTTATGCATACAAGTGAAAAAATGAACCTTGAAACGATATTTATAGAGCCCAGGGGTATCATTAATGAACATTAAATACATTGGTAACATCACCCAACCCATTTCGATGTAGAGGACTAACAAAATGATGTGGTCACGCATGCGGAATTTGAGTCCAGGTGAATTAGGACTAGAATGTGACATGTTAGAAGGGGTAGATGATACCTAAGAATATGTATTAGAAGGGACCAATAGTGGGGTAGAAGGAGGAAAAACATTGACGGAGATAACTTGCTTTTTGTAAATGAACTTAAGGCATGAGTGATTCATAAAAATAATATCTTGGGAGCGACGAATCTAATTGAGTCCAAAAATCATGTCACATCCCTCAAGAGTGAGATGAATGAGGAAAGGGACAAGGAGAGTGAGAGGGCCTACTGTGACATGTAACTTGATGACACCATAACGTCTATTGAATGGGTTATGTATTTGTGAGGGAGGAAAATGGATAACCCATGAGAGGGACATAGAACACATGATAATGGGAGAAGAGGGATCAATTTTGGTTTTATTAATAGGGATCGGTCCAAGATATGTCTTAATATATAAGTTATCAGGTGTGAATTTAGCATGGTCATCAATTAGAGAAAAAGAGATAACCGGTGCTGAAGCATCAGCATTACTAATGAGGAAATAGAGAGCCCATGATGGACAAGGAGCAACATAATTAACAGAGGATTTAGTCAAATTTTTGTCATGTTTAGGTAATGGGTTGTTAAAATTTTTGAGTTTATGGTTGTCATTAGTAGGTGTAGGTTTTGTGGAATCGGGAAGTTCAATTTGGCCAATATCAAGCAAGTCTTGAATAAGGTTTCATAATCGAAAACATCAATAATTCGAATGTCCGATACATTGGTGATAATCGCAATAAGAATTTTCATCAAATTTACACCCTTTGGTCAAGATGGATCGAGTTGTAGAAGTGAGGGTAAGGTTATAATGTTACTGTCTATGAGTTGTGGTAGCAAAAAACTCAACAATGTACTGAGCTTAGCAAGAGTGCACCTATATGGTTGTGGTCAAATCTCTAGAGGAGAAAAGACAGTGTTAACAACAAATGGTTTTTCTACATGTTTAGGGGTAAAGGTCTTAGATGATGGTCTATTTGGATTATGAGGGAAAGAGGAAGCTTGATCTTGATGTTTAAGTTTTCCTATGGCAAGAAGCTTATCCTCACAGAGCTTGAGAATGTGACAAAGTTGGTGGAAGGAAGAAGATGTCTCAAAGGGAACACTTTCTTGTAATGGTGGTAAGAGACTATGGATAAATATATCTTGGAGCTCAGAATCAGTAAGGGGATTAGTCATCTTAGCTAAGTTATGTTTGTAACAGAAGACATAATTGGATAAATGTTCAGTAGGCCCTTGTTTGAGCTATGTTAGTTGAGTATAAGATATCTTAGAGTCGATATTGATAGAAAAATGGGTAAGAAAGGCATTAGTGAGGTGAGTGAAAGAGACCACCGAATGAATTGGTAGGTCATAAAACCAACGCATTGCATAGTATTGTAAACTGTGAGGAAAGAGCTTAGCGAGAAGGTTATGATCATTCACGTAATCTAGACATGCTACATGGAAAGTGTGGAGATGTTCTTGTGGGTCACCTTGGCCTTTAAAGGTGGGTAACTTAATTGAAATGAAGTTGGGTGGAAAGGAATATGTGGAAATAGAGGGTGTAAAGGGGGTATGTAAAAGTGTAGTGGAATATAGTGATGGAGATCCCCGAGAAGTAGCAACTTGGAGATGACGAATTTGATGTTGTAAATCCTAATATAAAGATGTTAAGTCGGGAGTATGTGAAGAGGAACTGAACTACACATTAGGCGTACCAAGATTAGTTACAGGGACAGTGGTGGTAGGAATAGGGGAAAAAGCATAAACGGGTGGGTTGGATACCATCAAAGCTGAAGAAATTGTGGCAGATGTAACAACATCTCGAGCTTGCTGAATAGAAATTAAAGCGTGAAATACATGCAGAAGATGAGTGAGACTGTCGCGCAAATCTTGGCCGAAATTAGTGATGACATTATGTTGCTCTTTATCAGCATTGATGTCCTCATCATAATATTTTCACTATCAGAGGTTTTGATATCATTGAGGGAAACACGGTTGGAATTATATAAAGGGTTTTCAACCATATGGGTCGTGGAATCATCCATGGATCAAAAATAATGATAAGAAACTAGAGGGAGTTTGGAATATTGGAGGGATTTGAAACGACCACTACGGGTGATGGGTATAAAGAGTTAAGTGAAGAAAGAGAAAATTTCACAGGTTAGGTTCACCAAAATGATTAACTAAAATTAACTAAATGAAAGGAAATAATAACACAGGTTAATCTATTTAGGAGGACTAAAAATGTTGTTTAACTACAATAAAATAGTATGAAATGGATCTAAATAAATATTCTAAGTAAAATGAAACCCTAATTATGTAAAAGGAAGAGATAGAATGACTTAGCTGATTGCAGGAGATGGTCACAGGTCTGACATCTGAATCTGAAAGTGTAAACGACCACTCAGAAGTCCTGAGGAGCTTTGATCTAGAGGTTCTAAGTATATTGAGGTTCCCAGAATGGTACTGGGGTGCCTCGGGGCATCTTGGTATGAGAAATAGGTGCACTGGTATCCGCAGATGCTTAACATCTAATTTTTATAAGGTCATAAGATGTCACAGAATATTCACTATTTGTCATGTCAAACTCACTCGACTGTGCCAAATGTGCTAGATATTGGAGTAGCAACCTGTAATACAAATAGAAGTATCAAACCCTAGGAAAAATAAAGATTTAGAATGAATGGGTCAGATTGACCTACGCCACCAAACTAATGGACATATCACTGAACGTTGCACTACATTTTGGACCTAGATGTAATTTTGGTGCATGTCTGCATGTTGTGCCCTAAGTGCTCTCATGTTAGATGTGGTTTGTGAAGTATCGAGCAATAATAACTATAGGAAAATGTAATAGAATGTGTGCATGGAATAGAATAGAATCCCCTCCTATGTTATAATGTGTGATGTAGATCTCTAGCCTTGATGCATGACACTAATGGATGCAAGTGATTCAATGGATACAACTCTAGATGAATTGATAGTAGTGTGTGATGTTAGTACCCTCATTATGGCTTCATAACTTTATATTTATAGGTTTCTCAAGATTTAAATTCATAATTAACCCCGATAAGGTCTACTAGGAAAATGATAAGTATGAAAAACAAACACAAAGATCCCAAAAAGTGGAGGGAAAGTTAACAGTAGATTAGAGGTGCCCCTGGTGGGACCAAGGTGCCCTGAGGCACCCAAGTGCAGGGTAGGGCACCCCAGTTTAGGCTAAAATTTTGGGAAATGACGAAACAGATTAGGCATGCATAGATAAATATGTAGGAATGACAAAATACAAGTAAAATAAGATGGAAAAAAAGGTTGGATTAATTAATACTTTAGTCTCTTGAGAACCTTCTAAATAGTAGTATGAAACTAGGCTAATAAATGTCTAATGTGTAATATTTTGTGACTACAGTGACACCCTTTTTCATCAATGGACTTGAGATCAATGACAACACTAGCACACAATGGCCAACAAAAATTAGTCCTCATAAATAGGGCACACTTTGCACTTTATGGGGACAACCATGATCTTAAATCATCATGGACATGTAGTACAACTCCCATGCTTTAATAAATGGTAAATTAGACAATAGGTTCAATTGGAAGCTTTTACAAAAATTGAAATTTTCCTCTTTACGTGGGGCCCAGAAAAAACCAAAACCTCTAAAATACATCATTGAAAATATGGAGGATTCCTCTTCATCATCAAATAATAATACTAGCAAAATTAATCAAAATTGGATGTATACAACCATTTTTCTTCAAGTCATTTTCAACCTAGGGTTTTATGATGGTTAAAAAGTAGTTTACCTTCTTAACGATTGTTCATAAAAACGTGAAAATCAAACCACTTCATTATTCTTATAAAATTGTCATATCTGACCTAATTGAGTAATCCCATGAGCTTAGGTCCTCATGCAAAGCATACACTCCCCAACGAGCATCTGAAAGTCCAAATTTAACACACTTTTGAAAACCCAGTTTTGGATAAAACTCAATATCTTCAAAAATACTCATCACCAGGACCTAAAACTTGTCATGAAGCATCGTGAAAAACTACTCTATGCATGTTAACACTTATCCATACTAAAATACATACTAATCTTTTTAGCTACTTAGACTTACCTATGTCTACTAGAATTGTTCTCAAGAAACTTTACTTCAAAGGACCATGAAACCTCATTAAACATCTGAGTATTGACATAAAACTCTTAGGACACATCATATGTAGCACCATAACACATTTTCCATGCTTGGATAATATTTTCATACTCCATTTCTTATTCCTCCATACCAATCCACATATTTTAGGTATAGGAATAGGCCTAGAATGACCCGATTCAACCATGAAAATTCATGTACTGACCATGATGATTCATTACATACATATTCACACCTCTAACACACCTATAAGACCATGTATGACCTCATGAAAACCTTCAACCAAATTTGGAGTACACATACCATGACCATGCACACTAGACCATGCTCCAAAACACCATAAAACTTCATCAAACCATGACACTACCAATCAACCTTCATGTTTGAAAATGAATGACACTTCATGGAGAATCACATGACACCATGATACCCTTTTCCATCAATTTCCTTTGACATTAATGACAACACTAATACACAATGGCCAACACTTACTTATACTTAATCATTCTCACTTCTTTCTAGAATTTGTGGAATTACACATTTTTTGCATTGTTCCTCCATAAGTCTTGTGCTAGTTCCCCTGATATTCTTGTGTGTAGTTCTCCTAATATTTGCATGTGTAGTTCAAATAATATAAGTATTAAAGAATTAGTTCCCAATGTGGAACTTAACCAATAAAAGAACACAAGAATATTAGGGTCTGATAGAAAGGTTTAAATCATGTGTTCCATCTTTTTTAATGTATTTTACCACCTCTTTTAAAAAAAATTCACATGTCATTTAATTAATAACTCAATTACATTCTTTATCAATTTTCCACTTATTAATAACAAATAATAACAACTTAACTACACCATTATATGGATCTCCAACACAATATTTCTAAAATTACAATATTTTAATTTTCAAGCAACAAAAAAAACCATAATGTGGGTCTTGTTTTATATCAACATTTGACATTATATTTCTTTTCCTCGTGATAACAAACTCATGTCATAGCTAAAACCGTATAATAAGGGGTTTGCGGTTTCACTTCAAATTGATAAGAATGTATGTAAACTCTTTCAAAATTTTCAACTTTGAATCCAAAAAGGTACAAAACTACGAAAGCTATTGTTTATTATCAAGAAAAAGTAAATGCAGTTCAATCATGATAATTACGATTAATCTATTAGCACAACACCATTGATGATGAAGAATAGATACATTATCCAATATATTGAGATGTATCATTCACAAGGTGTCTATTTTAAATGTGTGACATAAGTTGAATAGGCACCTTGAGAACTATACCTCTCGTCATATTTTACATAGATTTATATAATATAGGTATGCTGGTGGATATATCCATCTAATAAATTTATAGAAATCAATTGTGAATAGTGAAAACACATGAATAACGCATCACAATATGTATCTCAATACTCATATCACACATGTCAATTACTTCCATCAAATTAAAACATTTTTTTATTGTGAGGAGTTCCACTGTTGTATTGTTCTGTAGAAGTTTAACTAATTCCAGGCATTTGTTACTGAATAGAATTCAGTAATAGATGAGGGGGAAGACGAGGTTTAATAATAGCCTCCAAAGGCACTGCTCTTGGCATTGTCAGACCAATTCCTTCCTCCATATCAAGCACATTACCATTTGGAACAAACCAGTCAAAGCTATGCAACAACCTTGCAATAGTTATATGGACCATACACATTGCTAGGGAAGCACCAGGACATCCTCTTCTTCCAGCCCCAAACGGAATCATCTCAAATTCATTCCCTCGGCTTTGTATGTTATCTATCTCTATGTTTTTTTCAAAGAAACGCTCTGGCATGAATTCCAGAGGCTGATTCCACACTCTTGGGTCTCTCTGAATCGCCCATGCATTTACTATTAGTGTTGTTCCTTCAGGAATATGGAAGCCTCCAACTGTGCAAGCCTTAATGGATTTGTGTGGCACAAGTAAAGGCGTTGTTGGGAAAAGGCGCAAAGTCTCTTTGACCACTGCCTGCAGATATTTTAATTGGGGTATATCTGATTCTTCTACCACTCTGTTCTGTCCGATTTTTGAATCGAGTTCATCTTGGGCTTTCTTCATTATGTTGGGATGATGCATTAATATTGACAATGCCCATTCTATTGAAAGTGAAGAAGTATCTGAGCCTGCACTAAACATTTGCTGAAACGAAACAGAATTTAAGTAGCTTAGAATTTAAAAAATTATACTGGGCTTTTTAAAGGGGTAGATCAATATAGTAATCCAAAGATACTAAGGAAAAAGCCTCTGAACATTACAAATAAATTACAATTTCAATTTTTCAAACAATAAATTGAAAATAAATTTAAAAAACACAATAAACCTGTCATCGTATTTGGTAATATTTGTTGTATAGTTAATATTAAAAGTATTTTATGAATGTCTAACAAAATAACAATAAATATTACTAATGCAAAATTCATTACTGAAGCATTTTATGAAAAAAAGGCTCCATAAATATAAAATCTTTAAGGATTTTATATTTTAAAAAAGAATATAAAAGAAACGATTATATTTAGAAATAAATAAAAAACATTATGTAGCAGACATGTTAATAGGTTGAACATTCTAATCAATTACTTTCCATTTTTACTTTTAAATTGAAGTATTTGAAATGATTTAATTATATCCATGGGACCAAATATTCCATGAAAACAGTTTTAATTATGTTTACAAGATTAAATGGACTCCTGAGGCCAATTTTTTTAAGAAGGTTGTTCCTCTCCTTTTGCTGAATTAAGGACGAGATAAAAAAGAGAAAGGAAAAACCATCGAGTCCTGGTGTATTCAATGGTAAATAAATCAAAGACTCACCACAATTTTTTTATAGTTCTATGTATTTTTTTCAAATCTATATAGTTGATTATTCAGTGCAGTCTATAATAGGAGGGTGTTTTCTCCACAAAGTCTAAAGATCATATATATTTATAAGTTGAATTGTTGACCAACCAATAAAAAATTCCACCCAAAACTAATAATAACTAAATTAATTGTTCAACAATTCAAGCTACAAACATGTAAAAGTTGAGGTACATTCGGCCAAAACACAGATGTGGATATCATTCTAAAGAACATTTAAATAGCTGAAAAAATGGGAACTAGAAAAGGCAAAACAACGTTACCACGGCAGTGGCTTTGATGAAGGTATCTTTATCAGGAATGGCTTCACCATTCTCCTCCGCCTGCAATATGAGCACATCAATGAAGTCCATGTCTTCCTTTGCTTTTTGTGCGTTTTCACGGTGCTTCTCAACTATTCTCTGCATGTAAGGATTCAGTTTCTGCTGTACCTCCTTCATAGCCTTCTCATACCCCTGCAAATCAAGCCGCTTCAACCAAGGAATGTAATCCCCAATACTGACAGCCCCATGGAGCACAAAAGATTCTTCGATCAGATGTGCAACCTCTGCAAATGAAATCCCTGCTTCCTCTCCAAAATATTTGTCATCTATTATCATGGTCATCAGAATATTCAGAGTCAATTGGGACAAAACATTTCTCATGCTTATAGCTCTGTTTTCCTTCTGAGACTGAAGAAACAGAGAATTTAGAGCTTTACAAATCTCCTTCATCCTCTTGGATTGGAATGCTTGTATCTGTTTAGAAGACAGAAGCTCTAAAGCACATATTTTTCTAGTGGTTCGCCAGTAAAGACCATAGGGAGCCCAACCCATGAAAGAAAAGTTATAACCCAAATGCTCTCCTTGAGCAAGCTGAGGCCTGGAAGCAAAAGACAAATCATTTACTGTAAAACATTCTTTGGCAAGCTCTGAGCAACTGATAATCAAAACTGGGTGACTACCAAATCTGAGATGCATAATTGGTCCATACACTTTGGACAGTGAATCAAGAATTCTGTGAAAGGGTTTTTTCTTGTCAATCAGGAGATGAAAGTGGCCAATTATGGGAAGTGCTCTGGGTCCTGGAGGATTCTTATGCCTATGAACTCCATGGTGGCCTATTAGAAAAACTATTGCCAGGAGAAAAGCTGTGACAGCCCCTACCATTAGAATTGAATCCATACTTGATGATATATGCAGGAGAAATGTTTTCATAATACCTTTAACCTCCACCATGTTTGTGTTGGATTTATAAGTCTCTCTCTATGTAATCTAGGCAAGTAATATATGATTATAAGTTACATGAGGATATTTTTTAATCTATCTTTCCAGAAAATACGCTCCAGCATGTATGAATAATAAATATCCCACCGCATTATCCTGAAAAAAAAAGTCAAGAGTCAATGGTTGTGTACCTTTAGGAGTGTACAACACCCATAAAAATATCAAAAATTTGAAAAAAATAATATTTTTTAATAGGTTTTGTTATTTTTAATATAAATATTTTGTTTTGAGCATTTATATTGTATGAAAAGTGATTGTTTAAGGTATTTAAATCAAGTAGTTTTCCATAGAAAGAAATTTAGGGTGGATCATTTGTAGTGCATCATGTCATGCAGTATCTCCCACTTATGTGGCATCATTTGATTGGGTGTCTATGTAATGTAGACAAGTAATATATGATTATATGTTGTGGTACTTGATTGCTACATAAGGATTTTTTTTAATCTATCATGTATATATTGAACGATGTATTCTAGGCAAAGTAATATATATGGTTGATATGTAAGGATTTTTTTTAAAGTCCGTTATTCTATCTATTTGGAACGATTCATTCAAGTCCAATTTGTTGTGGTATGGCCGACTACCATGTCTTTCCAAAAATACACTCCCACATTTATGAATAAAATATCCCACCGTGTTCTTCCATAAAATACCTACACCATTAGTCAAATTCTTTAGGCAAGTTAAATTGACGTTAAGGTTCATAGTTTCCTCCCTCAATCAAATAGATGTTAAATTCAAGTTAAATTGAAAGTTTAAAGATGTATAATGCGTTGCATGAAGAGAATTCAATCTGATAAATAATTACAAGAAAATTTATATATGACATAATCATTGAGATAAATAGAAAATAGATAAATAACGTACAAAAGTAACACAGTATATAAGATAGATCTTGAACAAAAAAATTGGAAAAAAATTAATGCATTAAATTATCTCCTTATTGTATTAACTCAATTGTTTTAATATCAACATAAATTAATTGACTTACCACAGTATTAAAGACGTTTAAATGCTATGAAACACAGTCAACATCATTTGATGAATATAGTTTCTTTCAAAGAATCACAAGAGACGTTGTCTAATACAAAGTCCCCAACTTCTCCCATAGTACATGAGCAATTTTCTCATTTGATACATTCAACAAAACTGAACCGAACAAACATAATTTAATTGAACTCTTTGTCTTGCTATCAATCTTTACCCAACCGTCTACCATCACACCCGCTGACACGACTCCAAACACACGAATCCACATATCGCTATCCATAAGAAGGTCTTCCATCTTGAGCTTCCATAAGTCAAAATGTTGGTCACTAAATATTTTGATCTTGACCCTTGTGCTTCAAATCATTTTCCTCTACTCAATCAGATTCTCAAACAAAAAACTCTCACTTAACACAAGCTAAAACCTAGCTGATACCAAATGAAGAGAATTCAATCCAAAAAACAATTTTGAGAGAAACAATACTTCACAAAACATGTAAGATAAACATAAAATAGAGAAATAACATATGTAAACAATAACATAGTGCACAAGATATATCATGGGAATCTCTTTTAGGGAAAAACCTAGCGTAGTAATTTTATCTCCTTATTGTATTAACTCAAGCATTCTACCATACAATAATCTATTTCCTAAGATCTACTCTATCTTACTTCACGTACAACTATATGTAAGCAAATCAGTAGGTAATCGTCATAGTATTATTACAATACAATGGGTACCAAAAACATGGTTCCAGTAACATGAGTTATCTAACCACCAATAATAATATATGTTAAAAGTACCTATATGGGACCCCTTGGTCATGTTGGGTTGGTTATTCAATCTAAAAGAGTGTAACTCATGGAAAATATACAACTCATTTCTAACATTACATTCCACCCCAATACTATTATAAAATGTCATTAATATAATAATCAGTTGCACTCAAAACTTAGTCTTGCATTTTCTTGTAAGATGAATTTCTACTCTCCATTCAAATTAAGGTACATTTTCTATTGATAAAAAAGGACAGTGGCCCTTAGCATAAGTTAGTACAAAATTTTTAAGATATCTTAAATATATCTATCTAAAATATGTCGAAAGATATCAATTTAAAGTTATAATTTTGGATTTTTCACATATCATTTAGATTAATAATTCCATTACATTCTTTCTCAATTTTCTACTGACCGGTAACAAATTGTTGGAAATAAGGTGTCTCAACCTTGTTTGGTTTATTCATTTAGGATTTTCCTACAACCGTTTCACATTGTCTATGCTCTAAAAATAGAAATAGGAGTTGTCAAAAGATTCCCATATGATAGTATATCATGGAAGGACTACTTTTAGAGATATTATGACAAATTTTATGACATCTATAAGGGTCAAAAATAGGGGAGAATATTGTGGATGTGGGAGCCTAATTTTAGACTGAAATCTTGCTCTTTAATGCTATCCACCTCATGAGAGGTTTGGCACATGGTTTTGTAAACCATAGATGGTTTCTTGTATAACCGGAGGTCTATAAATTGAAGGCTTAGAGAAGCAATTGGTGTAGTGAGTTTTAATCCTCCCAGAATTGTTTCTGGTGATACTCCTGTAAGAAACTTGCTCTGCAGGTGTATGTAATCTTGTTATTATATTTGAAATACATTGAGTGGGCTTTTACAATGTGGGGTTTTTTATCTGAAAGATTTTCCCCACGTATATCTGGTGTTTGTGTTTTGTTATGAATATGTTGCTGATATTTCTGTAACTGTTTTACCATGTTGAAAGTTTTGCATAATATCCCTCCTCAAAGATTAGCATAGGAAGTTGTTCTGCTACTCTTAATTTCCTATCAAGTGGTATCAGAGCTTGATGGTTGCAGATATTTTTTCAAATGGTGAGCACATTTGGGAGGATTGATGTAAAGATGTTTTCTAGCACAAAATTTGAAATATGGAAGCTAAAGATGGAAGATTTGTTGGTTGATCGAGATCTATGGGATGCGGTGGATGAGAAGGTCCATAAGCCTACGGATCTAGTTTTGGCTACACACTATGATGTAATGGATAGAAAAGCTAAAGGTCTTATTAGACTATGTCTTACAGATTAAATCTTGATAAATTTCCATGAAGAATCCACCTCGGACAAGCTTTGGAAAAAGTTGGGTGAGATATACCAAGCTAAGTCTCTTGTAAATAAGATTTTCTTGAGGAAGAAGTTGTTTTCCTTGAGAATGGAAGAAGGTGGACAAATATCTGAGCATCTGGAAACATTCAATATGTTGGTGACTCAGTTGAGCTCGGTTGGGGTTAAAATGGACGAAGAAGAAAGGTGCCAAATGTTGTTGGTTTCGCTGCCAGACTCATGGGACAGCCTAGTCATGGCCATTGGGAGAACTTCAGTCACTCTAAAGATGGAGGATGTTGTTGGTTCTCTACTCTCCAAAGATATGAGAAGGAAGGCCTCTCTGAACACCAAAGAGGCTTTGAGTGTTCAAGGAAGAACAAAAGAACAAGGAAAAGATGAGAAGAAGCGTGGTTATTCCAAGAATAAGGGGAGATCAAAATCCCTTGGTAAGTCCAAGGCGATATGCAGGAACTGTGGCAAATCAGGACACTTTTGAAGGGAATGCAAAGAAGAAAAGAAAAAGAAAAAGAAGAAGCATTATTTTGATTCTGAGTCCGAAAAAGAAGATGGAGATGCCTTTCTTGCAGCTTTGGCCACTTGTGCAAGAGATAATGCATGGTTGATAGACTCAAGTGCATCTTTCCACATGACTCCTAACAAAAATTGGTTTAGTAAGTATGAAAACTATGATGGTGGTAAGGTGTATTTGGGTGATAATTCTTTCCTTGAAATTGTTGGTTGTGGTAGTATTTAAGTGAAATTTTCTGATGGTAGAATTAGAAGATTTGATGGTGTCTTGCATATCCCAGGACTAGCAAGAAATTTGTTATCTGTTAGCAAGCTAATAGATGTAGGAGTGCATGTACAGTTTTCTGAAGCAGGTGTGAAAATGGGGAGAGGTGCTATGGTGATAGCAAGAGGAAAGTAGATTGGGTACATTGTACCAACTTGATGCATGCACGGTTGAGTGCAATAGCACTTCAGATACAACTAAGCCAGTAACTATTTCACTGAAAAAGGAGAGGGTTTCCTCCTCTGCAGATGGTCGTGGCTTCTGGGTACCCAAGGGTGCTCTATCTACCGAATCAAAATTACCTACAGAGAAGACCATGTTATGGCACCAAAGGCTTGGCCACATTGGAGAGAAATGTTTACAAGCCCTGAGAAATAAGAACCTCGTTGAGGGGTTGAATGATTGTAATCTAGAGTTTGATTTCTATGAACATTGTATTAATGGCAAACAAAACTGCGTTCATTTTTACTCGTCTACTCATAAGTCTTCATGTATCTTTGATCTAATCCATTCGGATGTATTTGGTCCTGTTAAGGTTGCTTCTATTGCTAAATTAGTTTATTATGTTACTTTCATTGATGATTTTAGTAGGAGAACATGGGTATATTTTTTAAGGAGTAAATCTGAAGTTTTTAGTTGTTTTAAGGAATTTAAGGCTATGGTTGAAACTCAAATTGGGAAGAAAATTAAGTGTTTGAGATTTGATAATGGTGGTGAGTACTATTCTACAGACTTTGACAAATTTTGTACAGATTGCAGGATTAAAAGACAAAAGACAACTTCGTATTCTCCAGAGCAGAATGGAGTTGTAGAAAGAATGAATAGAACATTGATGGAGAAGGCTAGGAGCATGCTTATTGGGGATGGTCTAGAAAAGAGGTTTTGGGCTGAAGCTGTTACCACTGCTTGCTATTTGATAAATAGATCTCCTACATTAGCACTTGTTGATAAAACGCCAATGGAGGTGTGGTTGGGGAAAAAGCCTTCAATTAGACATATGAGAGTTTATGGCTGTGAGGCATATGCACATGTGCCTAAGGAGAAGAGAACAAAGTTGGATTCTAAGGTTGTCAAATGTATCTTCATCGGATATGGCTATGGTGTGAAAGGATACAAGCTTTGGGATCCTATTGCACAAAAGGTAATATACTCTAGAAGTGTTATTTTTAGAGAGATTAAATCTTTCCCTACTAATTTTCAGCCAGAACAACATAAAAAAATGAACAAAAAAAGGATGTGGTTCAACTTCCTTCTACACCTGAGAAAGTTGAATCAAGACCACAAAATAGACAAGAAGTTGAGGAGAGCTCACCAAGCTCTGAATCTTCAGAAGAGGAAGAAGTGGAAGAATCTCCACCTCAGCTTGTTCGAAAGTCTACAAGGCAAAGGCAAGCACCTAAAAGTTATGGGTATTCTCCTAATGATTGGAAGTGTATATTTGCTTTGAGTACTAACATTGATGAACCGAGATCTATACAAGAGGCTTTGGGTATGAATGATGCAAAGTCCTGGCAAATAGCCATGGATGAAGAAATGATAGCCCTTAAAAAGAATGATACATGGGACCTTGTACCATTGCTTGAAGGTCGGAAACCTATTGGACGTAAATGGGTGTTTAAGAAAAAGATTGGTTCAGATGGAAATGTTGAAAAGTATAAGGCACGGTTGGTTGTGAAGGGTTACTCTCAAGTTTAGGGTATTGATTATGGTGAGATATTCTCTCTTGTTGCTAACACGAAATCCATTCGGTTTTTATTATCTATTGCAGCAGCTTATGACCTAGAGGTCGAACAAATGGATGTGAAAACTACTTTCCTTCATGGTGATTTGGAGGAAGAAATCTATATGACACAGCCAGAGCACTACATGGTGAAAGGTAAAAGCAATATGGTTTGTAAGTTAAAGAAATCCCTGTATGGCCTTAAACAAAGTCCTAGGATGTGGTACCAGAAGTTTGATTCATATGTGTTGAGTTTGGGGTTTGTGCGGTCTAAATCTAATCACTGTGTATATTTTAAATCTGATGGTGATTGTTTCTTGATAATTACTTTATATGTTGATGACATGTTGTTTATTACAGAATTTAAATCTTAGCTCTCTGCGAAATTTGAAATGAAAGATCTTGGTGCAGCAAAACACATACTTGGGATGGATATTAAAAGAGATCGTGAGAACAGAAAGCTATGGCTTGGCCAGAGTAAGTATGTTTGTTCTGTTTTGCAAATGTTCAACATGCAGGATTGTAAACCACTTTGTGCTCCTGTTACTTTAGGAACGAAGCTCTCCATTTCACAATGTCCATCATCCCCATCGGAGATGGAAGAAATGAGCAGAGTGCCTTACTAGAGTGCAGTTGGAACCTTAATGTATGCTATGGTCTGTACAAGACCAGACATTGCCCAAGTAGTGGGAGTTCTTTCTCGTTTTATGTCTAATCCTTGAAGAGTGCATTGGGATGCAGTTAAGATGGTCTTCGGATATTTGCGGGGTACATTAGAGTACTCTATATGTTTTCATGGAAGAGGAGATCAACATTCCCTACGTATTCATGGTTTTGTGGATTCAAATTGGGCCAATGATGTCGATAGCAGAAGATCCACCGGTGCATATGTGTATACTCTTAATGGTGGTGCAATAAGTTGGATGAGTAAGCGACAAGCTGTGGTCGCTTTGTCCACTACTGAGGCAGAGCACATGGCAACTACTCATGCCTGTAAAGAAGCCATTTGGCTGAAGCGTTTGTGTTCAGATATTGAATTAAAACAGGGTGCAGTTACAATATACTATGATAGTCAGAGCGCAATCTACCTTGCGAAGAACCGAACTTTTCATGCAAGGACCAAACACATTGATGTTCAGTATCACTTCGTGAGAGATATGGTCGAGGATGGAAGGGTGACGCTGGAAAAGGTAGAGATAGTTGTGAATGTTGCAGATGCATTAACTAAGCCTGTGAGCACAACGAAATTCAGGTGGTGTTCCGAGTCTATGGGCCTCTTGGCCCCTAGAAGTTGATCCATGATGGTATCTTTCCCTTAGCCCTTGCAAGGTATTCGACAAGTGGGAGATTGTTGGAAATAAGGTGTCTCAACCTTGTTTGGTTTATTCATTTAGGATTTTCCTACAACCGTTTCACATTGTCTATGCTCCAAAAATAGAAATAGAAGTTGTCAAAAGATTCCCATATGATAGTATATCATGGAAGGACTGTTTTTAGAGATATTTTGATAGATTTTATGATATCTGTAAGGGTTAAAAATAAGGGAGAATATTGTGGATGTGGGAGCCTAATTTTAGACCGAAATCTTGCTCTTTAATGCTATCCACCTCATGAGAGGTTTGGCACATGGTTTTGTAAACCATAGATGGTTTCTTGTATAACCGAGAGGTCTATAAATTGAAGGCTTGGAGAAGCAATTGTTGTAGTGAGTTTTAATCCTGCTAGAATTGTTTCTGGTGATACTCCTATAAGAAACTTGCTCTGCAAGTGTATGTAATCTTGTTATTAGATTTGAAATACATTGAGTGGGCTTAGGAGTGTGGGGTTTTTTATCTGAAAGGATTTTCCCCACATATATCTAGTGTTTGTGTTTTGTTATGAATATGTTGCTGATATTTCTGTAACTGTTTTACTATGTTGAAAGTTTGACAGAATATCTCTCCTCAAAGATTAGTGTAGGAAGTTGTTCTGCTACTCTTAATTTTCTATCACAAATGACATCAATTTAGCTACACATTGTGTAACCTTTAAAAAAATGTGTGAAAAATAGAGCCCCAAACATTGCCATATGACCTAGATATCATTATTTTTCGATCAACATCTATTGGCTAAAATAAAAAAATAAAAAATAAAGTGACATTCAAATGGACATCAAATTTGAGATTATAATTATCTCAATTACATTCTTTCTCAAATTTCTACTGACAGGTGACAAATGGCATCAATCTAGCTACACGTTGTGTAAGCTTTATGATAAATGTGTGAAAAATAGGGCCCCAAACTTTGACATATGAAGTAGATATCATTATTTTTTGATAAACTTTTGTCGGCTAAAATAAAAAATAAATAATAACAAATTAATATCTTAAATATATTATTACTAATAAATATAATATAAAAAAACAAAATGGAAAACTTTGAAATTGATACATAGGTAGTCGGTAGACCGTATCTTAAAAATAGAAGGGATAAGTATTGCGTTGGTGTGCATCAATAAATAGTCATGTAAGAAAAGTGCAGTGCCCAAAAGCTAAATGGCATTAGAGGCCATCCCCATGCTGAAAAATAAGGAAGTAGTTTGAGATAATTTATATTGCGTCATGTTTCTTTACTCTATTTTCGAACATGGAGTGGAGCAGGGCTCTCAATTTATAATTTACACGGATCGAGAGTTTTATGCTACAAAAATGCAAATGACTTGTATGAATATTTAGTGATTTCCAACATGGAAAATGTTTGACAAAATGCATGATAAAAATTATCATTTCTTGGATAGGCACAAGGGAGTCATATTAAAATATATTTTGGCATTAAAACAAGATCAAAAAAATTACATTTCTACCCATTAGCTAATTTACTTTCGAGAAACTTTCAAATAATAGCTACAATACTTCTTCGGTGGCTTGTGCCTATGGGAACCATTTTTCCTTTATTAAAAAATGGAAAAAGGAGAAGGTTTTTATTTGGAAAGTTTGATATTAAAATTTTGAAGTTAACATGGTTTGTGATCTAGACGTGTTTGTCGAGATGGACTGGAGAGACAAATGTAAAAAAAATGGGCTTTTCAAATTCTTATGCACATATTTCATATCATTGCAAATAGTTTATGCATATAAATAAAAAAAATGTATAGTAAAAGAAATGAGAAAGATAAGTCTAGATTGAAATGAAGTACCATACAAATGAATGGTTTTATCAATATATCTAACTTGAAATAATTTTAAGTCGTAAATAACTTAACTATTTGTAGCTATACAAAAAAAGAAAATTTTCCCAATATTGTTGAGTACAAAAAGCATCCAAGGTCTGTTTTCAAGAAGTAAAGAGGTTTGTGAATTAGAGCTACACCTAGTAAATATTGTTACTACAACTGTTATTAAGTAAAACATTGATTGTGCCACTACAAGGAGAATCTCCTCATTGTACTTGTTGCACGAGGATTTTAGTCATTAACATAGAAGGATTTTAAATTTGGACACAACTAAAAATAAGAGCGGAGTTAAAAAATTGAAACACTACTTACATTGATTGCGTAACAAATTATTAAATTATATAAGGGCTCTCATAAGAGTCAAAATCTATTTGCAAAAGGCGTTTAGTAGACAAATGATCTAAAATTATTCCAACTCGAAAACCTCTTCAGCCATTCATTTCAGAAGATGCAAGAAAGCCAGGGCTGATATGTGCCATGAAATGTGTCCACCTAGGAAGAATAGTTGTACAATATTAAAGTAAGAAAAATGATTAACTCGCCTTACTTGCTATTCAAAATCAGGGGTTTAAGTAAAAAATACTTCAAATACCTGTAAAGATTTTTTAATTTAGAAATAAGATAGATTTTGTAGATAGATTACACTATTGTCTCAAGCCATTGTTTATGCCATGAAAAACACAAAGGCAAAACATACCATGCCCATGAGTACCATGGCTTCAACCACAATGCACTTGGAAAAGTTATGACACTGTTTGGTCCAGATGGTATATCCCATTTTAGCTCCGAGTCTGCAACACACGAAAATGTCAACTTAAAGAGTCAATTTCATTTGTTAAATGAAATATATATGCAAAATGAGTTGTACTCATTGAACGAATCTTGAAATGTATGTACAATGGACATTGACTAATATAAAATTTGTTGCAATGGATAACTTGTCTCTGTAGATCCAATGACAAAGTGAGATGATGGCAATGAAGCTCAATCATTTGCAAGAGCTTGCAATGTTCATTCTCTTGGAACTTGCCAAAGAAAAATAAATTTCCTCCAAGCTTGCATCAAGAGGGCAACTTTGATATTATAATTGGGTAAATTTCCAATAAAGAGGGGGAATCATCTCGATTTTTGAAAAATGAAATAGAACCAAAAGATATATTGTGTCAAAGGAGTGACTCCGTTTCAATTATTATGACTTTGTTCTAGTAAGAATCCACAAAATAAAAAAATGAAGCATGGTTCAAAAATTGAAATGTTGAGTATCCCAAACACAGAAAAAATACAAATTAAAAAAGAACTTCTTTCAACATGATAAGGCCATCAATATTTTGAAAGAAAAGATAAAGAAATTTCTTAATACATCACGTGCCATAAGTCTAACCTAGATTTTCTTCTAACATTTTGGATATTTTGCAAACAATGAATCAATCACAAACACAAATGTTATGCACTATAAGAAGCAAGCAAAACTCTCTTCCTTTCATTTAAAACAATGTAGCCCTTCTCTAGCAGAGCCAAGAAGAAAACAAACCCTCAACAACAACAGAAAAGAAGAAACCAAGGTCATTAAATAAAAGTATGCAGGTCTACGAGTATATTAAAAGTGTTTTGCCTAACCCTCATGTACATTTGCGGGGTGAATTTAGTCTCCCGAGGTCAAAATTGAATTAAAAAAATGTTGCAGTACAATTATGGGGCACCTGGCTGTTGACCTGGAGGTCCTAAGTTTGAATTTTTCGTAAATCCCTCACGAAGGTGCATGAGGGATATGCTCTTCCTATTAAAAGTAGTCTTTCAGAGCTTATAAAAAATCAAAAAACAACTCTCAACATGAGCTTACATAAGGTCCACATGTTTGAATTGAAAAGGTTAAGAACCCCCAAAAACAACTATATTTGAAGACTTTCAAAATTAGTCAACACCAAATTGTGGCACCTTTTTGATACATAATGGACTTTTCCCAACTATGATGTTTATCTAGCTTGCTTTGTAATTTACAGTTGTCAAACAAAATACCAACAATATTAGTAAAACCATGACTGATTAGCGATCTGCACATTAAAAAAGTATCTCAAACAAACTCGCAATGAGTGAATGTCTCAATACCTTTTTTCCATTAACAATTTTTTTTATGTACAAGACGAGGTAAATAAATGTTAGTGTAGGTTATGATTTATCCTTCTATTTATTTATTAGGATAATTCTTACACTTGTGTTTTCCCTAAATTTATTGGGTTATCTTGCTTAGGTGTACCAATTGTGTGGAGTTAGCTTACTAGTTGTGTTGAGTTAGCTTCTCAGTTCTGTGGAGTTAGCTTACTAGTATTTTGGAGTTAACTTAACTACCAGTATCAGTTAGTGAGATTTCTTCACCACTCATTTAGGTAGTAGTTGTACTTCCCTCCTCTTATATGTACATATTTCTTGTTGAGTAATTCAATTCATTGTATTGTAATGTATTAAGCATTATGGATTATGATATATTTCCATATATGATATTTTAGCTCTTCTGTTTTGCAAATCTAATGTGGTATACTACTATCATCTGAGATCGTGGCTTGGAACAATTTTCTTATCGTTTCTTTCATGGTATCAGAGTGATAGATGATGTAGACATCCATCTGTAAGTTCTTCTTTGCAAGCAAGGGTTTATTATTTTCATGTATTTGGAATTTGTTAGCTTTTTTCTGCAGCATGCATTTTTATGCAAAACGGAGTGCTCCACTAGATTTGGAAGGTGTCAAAACCCTAGAATCGACTGTAAACTCAACCATGTTTTGAGAGAGTAAAATATGGACATTTAAAAGGGTTTTTTTGACACATTTCTCAAAAATCCATACAATTATGTACAAACATATTTTTTGATTCAAAAATTATATCAGCTTTCTAGGTTTTTCAAGAAACTTTCTGGGTTTAGCTCTATTTTTTGATACAGGTGCCAGAAAAAGAGATATTTGTAGTCAAAGTTTGTATTCACAATTGTACTTTTGGAGTGCATTCTTTTATCCATTGGATATAAACGTGTACCTTCCGAATGCATTATATTACCCTATGGATATTTCTATTTTGAATGCAGTCATTTATCCATTAGACGCAGTTGACTACCCTCTGGGTGCATTCTTTTATCCATTATATATAAGTGTGTACCTTCCAGATGCATTCTTTTACCCTCTGGATATTTTTGTTTTGGATGCAGTCTTGTATCCACTTGACATAGATCTATACCATCTGGGTGCATTATTTTATCTATTGGATATATGTGTGTACCTTCTAGATGCATTCTTTTACCCTATGGATATTTCTGTTTTAGATGCAGTCTTTTATCCACTAGATATAGATATGTACCCTCTGGGTGCATTCTTTTATCCATTGGATATAAGTGTGTATCTTCTGGATGCATTCTTTTACCCTCTGGATATTTCTATTTTGGATGCAGTCTTTTATCCACTAGACACATATCTATACCCAATGGGTGCATTCATTTATCCATTGGATATTGACTTGTACCATTTGAATGAAATGTTTTACCCTCTAGACATTTAGGTTTTGGGCGCAGGATTTTATCCTTTGGTCACAAGCATGTATCATGTGGATGCACTCTCTTTTCCTTTGGACATTTGGGTGTCACATGTACCTTTAAAAAAAACTCAGCATTAAAATATTATTGGAATAGCAAAAATTTCTAGAGCTCATAACTTTTGATCCGTAGCTCGAATTAAGGTGATTTTTTTTGAAATTGTGTATTTTTTCAAGATTTGTGAATTGGTGACATTTTTATACACATATTTCAAATGTAAAAGGTATTGTTACTCATTGTAATATTTACATGCACTTAATTATAAAGTGTCAAATTTGGGAGGGTGTTGTAATCACTTGTGGACGTAATTTCGGTTGAGTCTGACGTCCTAAACTTTTGGATGTTGCATTCTGGTATCTATCGGTGTATACATTTATATCTCTCTTGTTTGTTGAGATATTTTGGATTTATATTTTCAACACTTTTTTTGGCATTGTGACAGTCTCTCTTGTGAGGGAGCTATTCTGTTGAAGCCCAATGTTAGTTTTTCAGTGTTAGAGTAGTTGATTTTGGCAACTCATACAAATTTGTGGTATCACTCTACTCATTCAACAGTATGGGAGGGTGTGGTGTTGATACTTCTTCTTCGAGTTTTGTGTCCTTGCCTTGTTACCTTGGTTTTTCTAAGATCTTGATACTCATATTTATTTGGATATTGTGTCCTTGCCTTGTTGTCTTGGTTATTCTACTTGGATTGTGACACACCTATTTGTAGCAGTTGATTCTGGTTCTTCAGATTTTGTGTCCTTGGCTTGTTACCTTGGCTTTTCCTAGATCGTGGCACTCCTATTTATTTGGATCTCATGTCCTTACCTTGTTTCCTTAGTTTTTCTTGGATCGTGGCACACCTATTTGTAGCAGTTGATCAAATTATGTTTGGTGTTTTTTTTTTCATTTTTGACATCACTCCATTAAAAGTCTCTTTGCATGAAGCTATTTTGGTGAAGCCCAGTGTCAATTGTTGTTGAGTTCTATGATCGAGTAGTGGATTTAGACCACAGTGCGTACCACACTTCTTTAGCATTAAACGATTTTTTGGAGCTGAGCTTCTGAGGATATCTTATAGCTATATTTTTCTCTCTCTACTTTTTTATTACTAGTTTTAAGTACCTTGCGGTGCCTAATTTTCCCAGTTATTGTACGTGGGTACCTCATCAGGCCTTGTTACTAGGACCCACCTTCTTTTCCACCCACTTAAGATATGTTTTCAGGAGGTTGTTAGTGTAGGTTATTATTTATCCTTATATTTATTTATTAGGATAATTCTTACACTTGTGTTATCCGTACACTTGTTGGGTTAGCTTGCTTAGGTGTACTAGTTGTGTGGAGTTAGCTTACTAGATGTGTTGAGTTAGCTTCTCAGTTATGTTGAGTTAGGTTACTAATATTTTGGAGTTAACTTAACTACCAGTATCTATTAGTGGGAGTTCTTCACCATTGATTTAAGTAGTATTTGCATTTCCCTCCTATATATACATATTTCTTATTGAGTAATTCAAGTCATTGTATTGTAATGTATTAAGCATTATGGATTAACATAGATTTCAATATATGATATTTTATCTCTTCTTAGGTGGTGTACTATTATCATCTGAGATCACAGCTTGGAACAATCTTCTTATCGTTCCTTTCAATACCTTTTTATCACGGTTATTAAAAAAGTGTCTCAAACAAACTTGCAATGAGTGAATGTCTGAATACCTTTTTTTCCATTAACAATTTTTTTTATGTACAAGACGAGGTAAATAACATGATGTGTACATGTAGACTCTGCAATGGAAAACTCCTCTATTTTTTCTGAAATGTTAGAGCAAGAACTCTTGAGTTGAGTATTAAATTAAAACTAAGAGTAATAAAGTGTGCCGGATACACAATCTTAATATGTTGTCAATGAAAAGAGGATGGGCATAGCCAGCATGCACAAATTTTTGGTCAGTTGCCTATGGTCGATTATCATCGACCAAAAAAATGGCCCCCTTTCCGGATCATTATTCGACCCCCAGACAGTGCCCAGGTAGTGCGAGCAGGCATTCTTGAGTGCTACATAAGGCACGCCTTGATTTTCTACCATACTCCATGGCTTATACCGTTTATTCTTCATATAAGGAATTGGATGGATAACATAAAGGGATTGTGTCCATGGTTAGTATGTTGGAGACACTATTATTAATTGTTTTCTGCATTCTAAGTTCTTGTAAGCCATCCAAATCGTCTCAAACTGGGGGTTGTTTAATTTAGCAAAAACAACATTTTAAAACAAGTGGGTTCAAATGCTTCTTAATGTTATACCTTATTTATTCCCCCCTTCTTCCCTTATGTGGTGCTTAAAATATTCCAAAAAAATTTCCCCACAAAAATTCTAAAATTATACTTTGAGCTCCATACACATAATATGTGCATCCTGAAATTGTTTCTACTTGTATAAAATCCTCATATCATATATGTGGTGCCCTATTTTCTTGGTACCTTATTTTACGCAAAATCCAAGTTTTTCTAATCTGTATACAATTACAATAGTTGTGAATGACAAAACACCCCCTGTATGCACAAAACACCCCAGTATTTACCATTTATTAACGGTGACCCACACCTAAAACCAACAGAGTTTAGCAAGACTATCATCTCGGTCTCAAGGCCATTTCATTTTTAGATGTTTTGAGATGTTATGTAATTGGGAATTGATTTATTTCTGTAAGCAAGAAAAAGAAAAATTCCTTGGCGCCACCACATCCATACTCTCATATTACAAGCTCTGTACAAATCACTTGTTAAGTTCTCACCTCCTTAATATAGTTGAACAAACCTTAATATAGTTCTCATCTTGTGATCACTGCTTCAGAAAAAGAGATACCAGAATAGGGAACAAATTACACGACCCACTGGTACCCAAATAGAAAATTTTCATTGCATACAATGTACACAAAAGGATCAAATAGAATAGAAAGTGTAAATATTCTAGTGAATTCTCTATAAAAAAAAATTACATTTGAGCATCAAAAAAACATTTGTTGGTACGACCTAGCTAATCAATTGATTCACTTGAATGTTCATATGTTCACCATGTTGTACCCAAAACTTTATATGTTGGTGTATGAACTTTATAGGTTCATTCACTTATAACACCTATTTTCTTCATGATTACTACCCCCACAAAAAGAGCATGAACGGCTAGACTTATTCTTGGATTTAGAGGACTCCTTGGGTTTTGAGTTGTTTTCTTTGGTTTTAGGAGCAATTTGAGATGGAGAAGGTGTGGATTTGGTTTTACTGTTTGGTTTTCCCTTGCCCTTAGGATTAGATGCAACTAATGACTTTTGAGAGGTGGAAGACTCAAGGTGAGATAATTTGGATTCTTCCCTAGTAAGTCTTTCACAAAATGTTTCTAATTTAGGCATTTTGAAGGTGTCACCTAAGGAATCCATGCTAGAGAAAACAAGTAGAAGGAAAAATTTGGAATGATCCTCTCAACTTGGATAGAATCAAGTATGGAAACACACTCTTCATCTTTCTTATCTCTTCCACTCCCTTTCAACTGTGTCAACAAATGCTTGAACTTGGTAAGATAGTCTATAATTGTTGGAAAATCTTCAGGATTAAGAGAGGTGATCTCAATTTCAAGTTGCATGGCTCTCATACGATCCACCTTACCAAATAAATCCTCCAATTTCTCCCATATTTTGAAAGGAGAGTCACACTTTTCGAAATTAAATAAAATATTGTCACTTACATAAGTTCCTATCAAACCCATACACTCATCAAATTTGCACTAGTACTGAAATTTGTCATTCTAGTCAAGGGAAAAAAGTGACTTTTACACCACATGGGGCAAAAGTAAGAACTTTTTTGGAGCCTTATTCACTTGTTGCTCAAGGTATTGTTGATCATAGTTCAAGACTATATATCTTTGAGGGTTTTGATGACACTTCTCTTATAGGGACAAGATTGGTTTCTCATTCAGATTCAAAGAGTAAGCTTTGACATGAAAGATTTAGACATCTCAATTACAAATATTTGAAGGAGTTGAACACTCATGGTATGGTAGATGGTCTTCCTAGAGTTTCTTGTCTTGAGGGAGTTTGTCATTGTTGTGCATTAGGAAAAAAACACCAAGATCCTTTTCCTAAGAATTTGTCTAAGAGAGCTTCTTCACCACTTGAGATTGTGCATAGTGACTTGATGGTTTTTCCTACCCCATCTTTCAATGGAGCTAAGTATGCACTTACATTTATTGATAATTTCTCGAGGCGTACTTGGGTTTATTTTCTAAAGGACAAAAGTGATGTATTTTTACAGTTCAAAGTCTTCAAGGATTTGGTCGAGAAACAATCTTATAGTAGCATAAAGAACCTTCGTACTAATAATGGGGGGGAGTACTTCAGCAATGAGTTTTCTGAATTTTTGGCAACTCAAGGCATTATTCACCAGCATTATGTTCCTCATACTACACAACAGAATGGATTAGCAGAAAGGAAGAATAGAACTTTGAAGGAAATGGCTGACTGTATGATGCATTCTAGAGATATACCTCCTATCTATTGGGAAGAAGCAGTTAATTATGCTAACTATATTCAAAATCACACACCACACAGAGCACTTGAGCATTTGATTTTAGAGGAAGCTTGGTTCAACACTAAGCCAGATGTCTCATTTTTTCGAGTCGTTGGGAGCCATGCTTGGGCTTTTGTGCCAAAGAAGAAAAGGAAAGCTTTGGATAAGAAGAGTAAACCCTTGATCTTTGTAGGGTATTGTGAGGACATGAGAGCTTATCCACATGATGTTCTTTTTCGAACACATGTTTAGTTTGATGAGTGTTTCACTCCTCATGATTCTTCATCTTCTTCCATTCCTTCTTCTTCTACATCTCATCTTGAGAATGATTTCTTTGAGGAGATTGATGAGGAGGTTATAGATACCATTGAGGATCCTATTCCCACTGATGTTGTCACTATGACTAAGTGGGCTCGTACTATAGTTTTTGAGGTAGCACCTTTCATAGAGTATCTTCCACCCACTAGGCATCATCACGCACATTCTACAGGTTCTGTACTTTTGTGTCAGGAATTTTCTGAGGACTTGCAGTCTTTTTCAAAGGCTCATGGGATACAGGAGTGGGATGATGCGATGAAAGTTGAGTATTCTTATTTGATGAAGAATCATACTTAGGATTTGGTATCTCTTCCTAAAGGAAGAAATATGGTTAGGTGTAAGTGGGTATACTGAACCAAATACATAGCTGATGGGTCCATTGACAAGTATAAGGATCGTCTTGTTGTAAAGGGTTTTTCACAAGTCGAAGGTATTGATTACTCTGAGACTTTTACACCCGTTGCCAAGATGGATTCTGTATGCCTTGTACTTGCTATTACTGCATCACAGGGGTGGCCCGTATACCAGATTGATGTGAAGAGTGCCTTCTTACATGGAGATCTACAAGAGGAAATATATATGGAGTAGCTGGCTGGATTTTTTATTAGGATTCTTCTCTTGTTTGTAGGCTCCGAAGATCTCTACGGTCTCAAACAAGCCCCTCGGGATTGGTATGAGAAGATGGATTCTTTTCTCCTATCTACTGGATTTGTTCATTGCCATTCCAATCATATAGTGTATCTCTAGCATGTTGGTGAGGATATTGTGATACTTGTCTTGTATGTTGATGATTTTTTACTTACTGGCAGCTCTTCTTCCCACATTCAGAGTATTCAGAGGGCTCTTTCTACACAGTTTGACATGAAAAATCTTGGGCTATTACATTATTTCCTTGGTTTGCAGATTTCTTAGATAGATTCAGGGATTCATTTGAGTCATCAAAAGTACACCCATGATCTTCTTAGGCACTTTGATGGTTGATTGCAAGCCAAGTCTATCTCCTTTTCTATCTAGGGTTACTCTTACATCCACATGTACCACACCACTTTGTGATCCTACATTGTATAGGCAGTTGGTTGGGAGTCTCATGTACTTGACCCATACTCACCCTGATATTTCATTTGCAGTAGGGCTTGTATCTCAGTTTGCACATTCTCCTCATAGTAGTCATTGGCAGGCTGCTAAAAGGATTTTGCGCTATTTACAGGGCACTTCCCACTTTGGCCTACACTACACTAGGGGTTCTACTCAATTGGTTGGGTATACAGATTCAAATTGGGCAGGTTTTATTGATGACAGGCGTTCTACTTCTGGCTATCTTTTCTGTCTTGGTTCTTCTCCAGTTGCTTGGGCATGCAAAAAGCAATAGGATATTGCACTTTCATCTTCAGAGGCAGAGTACAAGGCAGCAGTTACTAGGAGTTAGCAAATTCTTTGGCTTCGCTAGTTATTGACAGAGTTTGGATTCCCATAGGATTCACCGACTATACTTTGGTGTGACAACCAAAGTGCAATTCACATTTTTCGCAACCCATTTGAGCACCAACGGACCAAGCATATCGAGATACACATCCACTTCATTCGGCAGCACATTCAGGATGGAGTTCTTTACTTGGAGTACCTTCTGACTCAGCAACAGGTTGCAGACATCTTTACAAAGCCTTTTGCATCACCTCGCTACCTTGAGTTACGTGGAATGCTTGGGGTTTCGGAAGTTGTTCTTGGGTAGTGTTCATGAGAACATATTCTTTCTTCTTATTTCTCTTTCCTTATAGCAGGATTATTTTCTTCTTTTGGTTTGAGATTTCTTCATGGATATATTGTACATGAGTACCTCATCAGGCCTAGTTGTCGGGACTCATATTGTGGACATGCCACTTCTATTTTGGCCCCTATCTTCACTTGAGGGGGGGTGTTAGAGTAGGTATTTACCTTAGCTCATGTTCACCTAGGTACATTATTTATCTTTATTGTATTTATCCTCACCCACTTTCGTGTGTGGATATTTCTTTTTATTTATTTAGATATTAGGAGATATTATCTAGTTGTTAGGTATAGTTCTTTCCTTGATATATGGTATTGATTAGTTCTTTCCTAGATCTATGGTATTGACTAGATCCTTGATGTCTAGTTCTTTCATAAATCTATGGACTTGACTAGTTCTTTAATGACTAGTTCTTTCCATGATTTATGGCTTGATCTACGACCTTGAATAGTTCTTAGATTGTTATTCCTTTCCTATATAAGCAAGGCCCATTCTCATTGTATTTCATTGAGTTCCATAATAATATATGAGATTGTTGCTCATTTGTTTGCAAAGGTTTATGTAAAGTTATTCTGGCGAATTGCTTTCATCTTATTGATCATGATGTTTGATTAGCATCTATGTTCTTGGCTTGGCATGATCTAGTTATCATTCCTTTTAGTTGTACCCAAACTTTATATGTTGGTGTAGACACCTAAATTCTGCTTTTGCAATCTTATTGTCAAAACACACACAAATTACTCTCATTCTTATAAATTTCATTATAATTAGTATTTTTCCTAATTAACTAATGTTTGTTGCCACTTTGGTCAATTAACAAGTGCTTTTTTTATCACCAAATCCCTTTTGCATTCAGGATGCCACTTTACGACGAATCGTAAGTCAAAATCCTCTTCAAAAGAGAAAATTAGCATTTATTAGCTAATTAAGCCTATTTTGTTCATGATTTTGTCAATATTCCCTAATATTGGTTCGAACCCCTCTTATGACCACTCAAAATCACCCCACTTTCCTCCAATTTTTTTTCACAAGATTCAAAATCTTATCCTAGCCTCCGAGTTGACCTTAAGTCGTTGATTAAGGCTTCACACCTCTTAATCACTTGGTAATTCACTAATTATGATCTGTAAAGCTTAATTGTGATTAACAATTCTAATCTAATTTGGAGCTTTTAGTCCCACATGCACCAAAATACAACTTTTTCCCAAAAATAAAAACTATAAGAGTGCACCTCTTACCTTAATACTTTACACAATGCTTTGATTTGCATCTCATATAATAAATATGATATATAGCCAAGTTCAATCCTTACTTAAAGCCTTCAATAAATTTGGTAGATGAATATCTAAAGTTACTTAACAAGTCATTTGGAGAGGTCATTTCACCATTTTTTGGAGTAGTAACCATACCCATTTGATTGCCCTCTTAGGTCTATTTAGGCCCATGTTAGGTAATTGAGCATATTAGTAGGCATGTTTAGTTAGATTTTGCATTGTTTTCATACTAGTTAAGTGTACCTTTAATCTTCTATCTTAATGTTACATTCCAAGACTTAGAGCACTAGATAATTAGGTGGTAATGGTGTTACTCTTCTTTGTATGACTTTGTTATTTTCTTTATAGAGTTTGGGGTGTTATCATTTGGCACACCCGGTGGGACAAACCCTCATTGCATTCAATTTTTAAGGATTTCTAACTTAGTTTCAAAGTTTTTCATTTTAAGTTTTTAGATTAGTTTCTAGTTTCCTAAATTAAATTCAAGTTTTCTAGTTTAATTTCAAGCTTTCTAGAGTACTTTCAAGCTTTTGAGATTAGTTTCTCAAGATTTTTAGATTAATTGCAAAATTTTAGAGTACTTTTCAAAGTTTTTTGTAGATCAATTTTTATTTTTATAGTTGTTTCAAACTAGATTAGAGGTAGAAATTGTACTTTTTTAATCTTTGTAGGATATAAGGAGGCGAAGCCCTGTCAAAATTGCCTCAAAATACCAAAGATTTGACTTTTTTGAATAAATTCTTCTCCAAACTTGGATTTTGGTCACCTACAAGAAAATTCCATGTCTGTGCATTGAGGGGTGTGCCTATGCATAAAGGAACACGCCTATACTTCAAAACCCACATCAACACACTAAAGTCCACACCTGTCCCTCTCTAGACATGCCTATGCAACACTGCAATTTGTGGCTCTGAGTCTACCTTGCACCTATGCATTGAAGTTTGCGCCTATACCTCTCTAGCCATGCCTATGTACTATTGATTGTGCAAATTGTAGAGAGGTGCACCTATGCTCTCAAGCTTGGGCCTTTGCTCCAAAGGGCGTGCCCATTCTTCAAAACCTGTGCCTATGCACTAAAGGCCGCGAATGTGCACTCATTTAAATTTGTGTCAATGTTCATTATTTTTGTTCCCAAGTGTTTAGGATCTATGTCAATTTTTAGAGGATTTTAGTTTTTGTTTTTGTCAATTTACTGATTTTAAAGAAATATTCCTAAACAAATTCACTTAGGGTTTGAGAAGTAACTCTTGTTAAAATTGCCTAGGGTTTGACAAGAGATTTTCATGATTTATTTGAGTTTCTTGGGAATCAAAAAAACATCCAAACCACTTTTTGTTATTTCAGAGTAACTAAGAAAAAACATCATTTCACTGATATGCTTGAACTATTAGTTTAAGAAAATTTTCACTTGATAAATAATCAAGGCTAAAATTTGTGTATGTTCTTTCTTTGCACCTTGTGTGATCTTGGGAATTAAAACCAGTTTTATTCATTCATTAAGAAGAACTTGGATTAATTAGGAATAAACTTCATTTTTTGACGAAGTTTGATGGTAGTTAGTTGATTTAAAAAGCATTTTCATCGCTATATTTCTATGATATTATGAATCTTGTTAAACTACTAACCATTTGTGTGAAGGACATAAAACATTTTTCAAAGAAACAAAGGGCTTCCTTCAAACCAAATTCTAACATTCATGTGTGTTGTAGGTTTCCAAAGGTGGTCTAAACCAAATTGCTTAATCAAAAAAATAGAAAGAGCTACAGATCATCTGTTTAAAATTAGGACATAACCCCTTTGGCATAAGCCTTAAGCTACAACAATGGGGGTGGTCCTTGGAACCCTAAAGTAGTTCACTCAAGAGGGAACCTTGTAAATGAAATAGGAAAGTGCTCCACACTACCGACTTGTCTAGTACACCTTGGTGAGATTAGAGTCAAAGTTATTTCCATTGCGACCCTAGTGAAAGTATAACTGAACGCACTTCGGTGATCATTATACTGAAGGGGGTAAAGTAAATCCAAGATACTCCTTTGGAAACCTTGGAAAATCGATCTCGTAGAAGTAAACTCATGACACATAGAGAGAGAACCACCTAAGAAGCTTTTCGGCTTGGAGCCATTGTTATTCTTAGCTATTATACTTGAGAGCTCTCAAAAAGTGACAAATTTGCTGGATTCAAACTCTTGTTTTTCAAACAAGGGAAAGAATCCCTTAAACTTGAAACGTCGTGACATTTCATCACAAAACCTACGACATGTTACTTTGCTCTATTTTTTCATTTTCCCTAAGGCAAGGAGAAACTTTGGTTAAGTATATTTAGTTTGTTTCATCACCATTTGGTCTACTCCATTATTTTCTTGTTGCTCATTTTGAGACAAAAGAAGAACAAATATACATGGATACCACTAGAAATAATGTGTCCACCACTTTTGTATTCTTCTTGCATGACTAAGTTACAATGTCAGAATGCAAGAGTTGAAAGTGTGAATGTTATGTGCTCACATTCTAGTAGGCCCCTTATGTCTCAAAACCCATATTGAGACTTATTATCATTCTAGTTAGGTGGTCTTATCATTGTCTTCCCTTGAGTTGTTACACTGCTCGCATTATAGCCATATAACTATGATACTTACATCTTGTTTCCATTAGTGAAACTTGGTTTAAGTCTCCATATTGTAGTGTTACACTGATCACATGGGTAATAGTTCCTTTTTACACTTAGGCTTAGTTTTTTATTACAACATTGTCTTGAGATTTTGAGGGTGTTGACGTTGTCTTGAGAATTTGAGGGTGTTGACATTGCATTTCTAGCATCGTGGTAGCATCATTTTGGTAATATAATCTTGCTTTTCTTACAAGGGTTGATTGACATGCCCAAATAGTGTTGTTATGTTGCTCCCATTAGTAACTTCCATTTTCAAAGACTTGGACATTGTTTGTGTCCAAAACTATTTTTTGTACACCTTATTAGAGGATCATGTCAATAGTCTCTTAGTATTTAGGTCTTGTTTATCTTTAAACTTGACCTAGGTGGTAATATTTTATTGTCACTATTTGTTCTTAAACCTATTTTAAACAAACATAGGGAGTAAAATTTTGCTGTGATTGAGATTATATTCATGTGCTTAATTGTCCCATCTTAAATGCTTCTTGATATATATTACCTTGTTAGGGTAGATAATAATTTATTCATTATCCTAGGGTTCACATTGAGTAATAAGATTCGTAGTTATTCTATAGGCATCGTTCTTTGTTTTAACAATTTAAGCATCGTTATGCTACGTAAATCTACCTAGGGTCTAATCCCTTTGTTTTTTCCTAGGTTCATTCTAGTAATTCTACACATTTGTAAAATCTTAGAAAAAACATCCCTTATCAAGCAACTCTTGCATCAAATTAAATATAGGAAAAAGGCTTTCCTTTGTGTCCTTTATGTTGCCCAATTTTGATCAAATATTTTGACATTTACAACTACAACTTGTTGTCTAAACCTTGTTGATTTGTCAAAATTGTGTCTTTGCGATACCTATTTTCCTTAGATTCTCTTTGTAAAAATCACGCCATCTAGGTCTAGGAATTTTCTAACAATGACTAACTATCTCATGGCTCCTTATACGTATGACAATAGGGAACCTGAGATTCTACATTCCTATCAAAGGATTCCTATCACGACTATGCCTCGTTTGGTCCTTTGCGCTAGAGAACCCATTCAGGTACCCTGTTCCCCACCTTCATCTCATAGTCAGTGGTATGGTTTGGAAAATTCTGATGCAAATTATTATTTGGGTTCCTCCCACTCTTCTTTTGAATCCGATCCAAAATATCATTTTGATTCTTTGGATTAACCTCGGTCTTCTGAAAATTCTCATAAGAGATATTGACCTCATTCAGATCTTAATTCACAATCCTCCCTTTCTTCTTAGGACTCCCCTTATCAGTCACATAAACAAAATCTTCCTCCTTTAAAGATCCGTGCGGCCACAAGTCTCTGTTCTCAAACATCTAATTTGGTTCTTGAGCCGCGGTCCTCCCTTACTTTACATGACCTCCCTTATTAGTCGCATCAACAACCTCTTCCTCTGTTGAAGATCTGGGTGACTCCAAATTCATCTAAGTCGACTCCCATGTCGCAATCATAAAATTGAACACCCACATCACATTCATCTAAGTCAACTCTCACATCACAATCATCTCAATCTTCCTCCTTTAAAGATCCGTGCGGCCACAAGTCTCTGTACTCAAACATCTAATTTGGTTCTTGAGCCGCGGTCCTCCCTTGCTTTACATGACCTCCCTTATTAGTCGCCTCAACAACCTCTTCCTCCGTTGAAGATCTGGGTGACTCCAAATTCATCAAAGTCAACACCTATGTCACAATATTCTAATTCGAATCCAATTTCACAATTATCTAAGTCGACGCATATGTCGCAAACACCTCATACGAATCCTATGTCACAATCATATCCTGATTTTCTACAAAATCCTCATTGTTTCTTGACAATATGTCATCTTCTAGGAAATCCAATACCAATCAACTATCTCAAAGCCATGCCTTCTTCTACTCATGAGACATCTAGATCCAATTGTAGTTCATCTACATAGTCATCATCTTCTTAATATTCCACACCAGTTTGACCCATTTCTTCTAGTCAACCTCTTATGGTCAAAGAAAAAATACCCCTACTGATCGATTCATCTCAAGATGAGGAGATGATCATAGAATTCCTAGGGTCACATGATGACATTCCCCTATAGGATTAAAATCAAGGATTTAATCTTGACTTCGATACACTTTCATATTTGGAAGAAGAAATTGATTCCTTTTGTCAAAATACTAAGAAAGATCCTAAGACCATTGAGGAAGATCCTATCTTTTCTTCACATATTTCATTGCATATCATGATTCCTCAATCACAATCTCACCTTGGGTCAACACCTGGTAGCCCATCAGTTGCTTCTATATGTGGAGCACATCTAAGTAGACCTTCATCATATACGTATGGCTCACCTCCTAGAAGCCCATTTTCTTCTATATGTGGCTCACCTCTAGATAAAACCTCTTTGTCTATACTGGGGGCACGTCCTAGAAATCCCTCATCTTTGATTCTTGGGCCATGTCCAAGTAGCCCATCATCTTCTATCTATGGTACACCTCCAAGAAATCCTTCATCTTCAATCCTAGGGCCACATCCTGGTATCCCTTCATCTTCTATCTATGGGACACCTCCAGGAAGTCCTTCATCTTCAATCCTAGTGCCACATCCTAGTAGTCCTTTATCTTCAGTATATGGGACACCTCCTAGTAGTCCATCCTCTTCAATTCTTAGACAGTATCCTTTGCGTCCATCACATTGTCCTTTTATCAATGATTTTGGCCAACCCACCATCATTTCTCACATCAATTCTATTCGTCAACTTTCTTCTCCAACTTCTCGAGATCAAAAAAGTCACGTTATAGCGTATAGGAAACCAAAATGGTCCCTTCATCAAAATAAGCTCAAAAATTGCAAGAGCTCCAAAGCTCACATAAATTTAAATGATTTTAAAGTTTAGAATCAAATGCGATTCAAAAATCCATATCAACGCACCCATCAAGTATGGCGTAAAGTGCATAAACCTTTAGATAGGGACCTAAATCTCCCACATGCAATATCCACATTTCAAGATAAATCACAATCATTTGTTGAGTATGAACTCACCACGATCATCGATATTAGGGATAATATGACTCTTGATAAGAGAACACGCGTAGTCTTCATTATCAATGAAATCCCTAACATTGTTGTTGGATATTATCAGGTCAAGTGACCTTGTCGGTCCAACCTTTCAAATAAAGACAAAAATACAAAAAAGGAAAAAAACATTTCAAAAAATATCAAAGGTAAAGATCAAACATTGCAATTTGGTATTAAATACACATAGATGTTCTTTCTTCCCTTTCTTGCTCTTCTTCTGCAAATCTTCCTACCATTTTCATTCCTTTAGTGATATTTTGGTTAGCCAATTTGCACACATTTTATGACATTTATCTCTATGGTATCCATTTGACCAAAGCACAATAAAATGTCCAACATTTTGGTATGTTTTGTACCTTTATAAACATGAATTTTCAGTTTCATTTATTTTCTAAAGGTAATATCCACAAAACTGTACACATTCATGAAATTAAAAAATTAACAAAATGTTGTGTTTAGAGTGTAGAATACATGTATATTTTAAAAAAAAATTGGAAAAAAATAAGGTATTTTTCTTAATTTTATTCATACGTTGTTTCTTATGTTATAAAAGAGGAATGACTGTCCCTCGGTGAGTTTTTAGAATGAAAAGTTAGTTTTTCACCATGAAATTTTAGATATATGTTCAAGATTTGAATTTTGAGGTCCTATACAATTTTCATATTTTTTTGACTTATATATCTATTTTAATTAATTATTTAGTAAAAATATTTTCAAATAAATGGCGTACATATGTCTATGCCAATAAATTTTAAAATTTATATCGAAATTGATTTTTTTTCACAGGTAAGAAGAAGACTTCAACAAATAGTAAGTTTATTTTTTTCAAAAAAAATTGATATATTTTGCTATTTTTCAAATTGGGTTGATTGTGTATGATTGATTGTCCTAAAATACCATATGTTAGCAAAAAATAAAAAATAAATAGTAAAACAGATTATTAAAAATGAAAATTATATTTTTAGAAAGCTAATAAAATTATGTATTTTGTGTTAAAATTTTATAATTTAACTAATTCGTTAACCCTAATTATGTGGCACATAAGTGGCACATTTTGGCATAAAATCATCCTCTAAATGGATTTGGTGCCAAAAGGTGCAATATAGGTGCCACATAGGTGCCACATATTGGGGCTTGTGTGAAGGGGGGTTCAGACGAAGGGAGTTTTCTTGAAGGGGGTTCACGTGAACCCCCCTTCACCCGAACCCCCCTAAACCCTAAATACACCGCCCATAACTATATAAATATCTATATATAACTCCATGCCACCAAAATTATTTGAACCTAAGGGGGTTTGCGTGAAGGGGTTCGTGCGAAGGGGTGTTTGTGTGAACCCCCCTTTCCGCAAAACACTTTGTTTGGAAAACTTGGCAGTTCGGGAGAAGGCAGTTCACGTGAAATGGGTGTTCACGTGAGCATTCCTAATTTCTCATCCCGCCCAACCTCTTACTCACATTTTTGGGACACGAAGTGGGACATAGAATTGTGCTTTGGTCGATCACCTTGGTAAATTAAAGAACGATTGACCTCATAGAGATCTTATCACAATCAACATCTAAAGAACTGATTGTGAAGAACTTTTGGACATATTTGTTGACACTAGCCAATGTCATCATCACAAGCACTTATGCCTCCTTCCATCAAGCCATTAGTGGTTCTTAACCCCTTGTCAAATAAGAGAGATGAAATAAGTTTTTAGAACGAAAAAAATATCAATCAAATCAAAAAGAAAAATCTAAAAGCAAAAGAAAATTGATATACTCTTGGGGTATTTCAAATAATCTGTATCGGGGCTATGGATGCCTGACTAGCAGTAGATAAATTTTGCGATTAGAATCAAATGCATCTCCATTGGGGATATGGATTCTTGGCTAGAAGTGGAGCAATGTACAAATCTCCTTCGAAATTCCATTCAAAAATAAAATCAACTTTGAAATATAAATAATTCCTACACATTGGCTAGGGTGTCTTCACTTGTTGTCTACCAAATTTTCCCTCCAAGAGGTAATAAATTTCAACGTGCACACACTGGATCTCGATGAGAAAACATGATTAATATGTTACCAAGTGTCTTTTTAGGACCTTGTTTTCAGAGTCTTAATCTAGTTTATATCTTGTCTCACGATTTGTGCCTTAGGGTAATCGTTTCTTCGTGGTGAGAGATTCTAAGATACATACATTCACATAGTTCTTCTACTTCATTCATAACATCCATGTGTATAATATTACATTTTTTCCATGTTTTTAAGAACCTTTGTCCGCTTCAAAAAAACAATTCTTCCACTTCGTTCTATCATGTGCTTCTTGGCTAGCTTATGTTGGGGGCTTCCTTTCTCCTTCCTAGCACGTCATTGGGTTACATTCATCATCATGTGTAACCTATATATATTTTCCATGATCCAACTTCTGCATGTGAAGAGTTTGCCTTTGAATATTCCCATCTAACATTTTGGGCAATTTCACATCTTCACTTTCTTGTGCATACTCATGGAATTCTGCCCTAGTACATTCAATTTATCACTAGTTCATCAACGTTTCTTTGTTTCCTATACATAGCTTTAGAAAACTTCTAAAATTTTTTAAAAACATTCAAATGTGTTTCAAAACCTCCCAAAAAAACATTCAAATATGTTTGTTGAAAAAGTAAAAAACATTCAAATATTTTTTAAAAAACCCAAACATTCACATTCACAGCTACATACATTGCAAGGATTCTAAGCTACATACATTCACATCATTCTTCTACTTCGTTCAGAACATCGATTTGTATAATATTTCCTTTTTTCCATGTTTGTGGGAACCATTTTCCGCTTCACAAAAACAATTTTCCAGTTCATTCTATTATGTGTTTCTTGGTGAGCTTATGTTGGGGGCATCCTTACTCCTTCCTAGCACGTCATTGGGTTACGTTCATCATCATGTTGAACCTATCTATATTGGTAGTGATCAAACTTAATGTGTGTGAAGAGTTTTCCTTTGAATATTCCCATCTAACACTACAGGAAATTTCACATCTTCACTTTCTTGTGCATATGCATGGCATTCTGCCCTTGTACATCCCATCTGTCATTGGGGCATCCACATTTGTTCGTTTCCTATACATAGCATCAGAAAACTTCTAACAAATATAAAAAACATTCAAATGTGTTTCAAAACTCCCAAAAAAAACATTCAAATATGTTAGTTGAAAAAATACCAAAACATTCAAATATGTTTAAAAAAAACCCAAACAAATTAGTAAAATCATCAAAAACCCAAAAATTTGGAAAATCATCGAAAACCCAAAAAAATTGGTAAAATCATAAAAAATCCAAAAAAACACAAAAATTTAATTTTTTTCGAAAATTGGTATACAACATGCATATAGTTGAAGCATGTATCACTTGCATTATCCTCGAACATCAATTTTTTTCCTATCAAAAAATATTTCTAAGGTTTTTGCTTGTTCTTGTCTCAAACGACTTGCGGATCATCGTGATCTACCTCCATTAACAAAGTTGGGTTTGCCTATTATGTCAGTACTCCTTTTCAACAGTGAGTTGCCAGGTACTATGTCGTAATGCGTGAAATATTTTCCATGGGACTACTTATGTCCTCTTGTATTCCCCTCGCATGTATCCTTGCTTGGGTTACCATTTTTAACCCTTGTTGTTATAACAAGGAACATTCAGGAACTGCAGCTTGATAACAAAAACATTTGTGTAACTGTTAGAGTAGGTATTTACCTTAGCTCATGTTCACCTAATTACTTTATTTACCTTTATTGTATTTATTCTCACCGACTTATGTGTGTCGATATTTCTTTTGTCTTATCTAGACATTAGGAGATATTATCTAGTTGTTAGGTATAGTTCTTTCCTTGATCTATGGTATTGACCAGTTCTTTCCTTGATCTATGGTATTGACTAGATCCTTGATGTCTAGTTCTCTCCTAAATATATGGTCTTGACTAGTTCTTTGATGACTAGTTATTTCCTTGATTTACGGCTTGATCTATGACCTTGATCTACGACCTTGACTGGTTCTTAGATTGTTATCCCTTACCTATTTAAGCAAGGCCCATTCTCATTGTATTGCATTGAGTTCCATAATAATATATGATACTGCTGCTCATTTGTTTGCAAAGTTTTATGTAAAGTTATTCTAGCGAATTACTTTCATCTTATTGATCATGATGTTTGATTAGCATTTGTGTTCTTGGCTTGGTACGATCTGGTTATCGTTCCTTTTAATAACTATCTAGATCGTTGTTTGTTTGAGTATATGTGATTGTACAAGTTTCTTTGTTAGGTTAGTTGGTTTAATTTCTCGTATTGCATGGCATTATATATGTTGTAATGAGTTAAGAATCGTTTTACTTTTTTGTATTGCATTATATTATGTATGTTGCACAAAGTTACATAGCAATGACCAAATGTTAGTAATTTAGCTTTTCATGTTATGTTACATTTTTGTTTATTTTAATGAAGGTCGATGATGTAGACCTAGGGGAAAAATGATATAACAAAGTTGCTTATTAAAATGCAAGATGCAAAGATTGGGCTTGTTATATATTCTCCATTAGTCATTTTTTCTCCATTATCATTTATCACCACTACTAATTTTTCTTCCAAATCACCTAGGGCAATAAACATCCATCTTTATCCCTATCCTTATTCCTTGTAAATAACCAAGGGTTTTGCGTCTTTTCTATCCTATTTCTTCTATCCATTTCAATCATATTTTTGATCGTCGATTGAATTCTTCTTCCACCTCATCAACACTTGAGGGGGCATCCTTCATTCTACTAATTTTTATTAAAAAATTTACCTGTTTATTTTTATCTAGTATATTTAAAGACCAGTCACTTACTTTACCTCAGAGAGGGGAAAATGTAGAGACCTGAATTCTGCATTTACCATCTTATTTCCAGAATGCACAAAAATCACTCTCATTCTTATCAATTCTGTTATAATTAGCGATTTTTGCTAATTAACTAACATTTCTTACCACTTTGGTTGATTAACAAGTTCTTTGTTGATCACCAAATCGCTTTCACATTTAGGATGCCACTTTACAACGAATTGTAAGTCAAAATCCTCTTCAAAACAAATAATTAGCATTTATTTGCTAATTAAGCCTATTTTCCCCTTGATTTTGTCAATATGCCCAAATATTGGCTTGAACCCCTCTTATGACCTTATGACCACTCAAAATCACCCCACTTTCCTCCGTAATGTCTCCTTAAGCTTCAAAAGCTTATCCTAGCCTCCTAGTTGACCCTAAGCAGTTGATTAAGGCTTCATACCCCCTAATCATGACTTGGTAATTCACTAATTATAATTAGCAAATCTTAATCATGATTAAAAATTCTAATCTAATTTGGGGCTTTTAGTCCCACATACACCACAATACAACTTTCTCCCAAAAGGAAAACTATAAAAAAGTGCACCTCTCACCTTAATACTTTACGCAATGTTTTGATTTACATCTCATATAATAAATATGATATATAGCCAAGTTCAATCCTTGCATAAAGCCTTCAACAAGATTAGTAGATTAATATCTAAAGTGACCTAACAAGTCATTTGGAGAGGTCATTTCACCATTTTTTGGTGTAGCAACCATATCCATTTGTTTTCCATCTTAAATCTATTTAGGCCCATGTTAGGTAATTAAGCATATTAGTAGGCATGTTTAGTTAGATTTTGCATTGTTTTCATACTAGTTATGCATTCCTTTAAGATTATATCTTAATGTTACATTCCTAGACTTAGTGCCCTATCTAATTAGGTGGAAATGGTGTTATCCTTTCCTTTTTAGCTTTGTTATTTTCTTTGTATAGTTTGGGGTCTTATCAATTGGAAACAAAAATACACTCAGAAGTTTTGAATGTATTAAATCTATTGTTACCAAACCAAATTTCTCAGAGTACCACATCAGTATGATTTTGTTAATTAATTTTTCTTTTCTAAACAATAAAATCTCATCTATTACCAAACACATGTCCCATAAAACTTGTTATGCTCAGAAATTGCAGTTGAAATTTTACATATTTGGGTTATATTATTTTTTTACCTAAGTATACACATATTTGGTTTGTTGAAATACACTTTCTGATACTTATTCTTGGAATTCTAGATTTTTTATCTTACTATATTATACTTGTAGTTGTTGTGTATGCTTCCTGAAATACTATTACATATATTAATGAATATCCCCATTTATTTTTTATCCCTTGAAGACTTTAGAATGGTGGATGTGACTTCAGAATCAAGATTGGTATATGTCTACATATGGAACAGAGGATTTATTGGATCAGATTGAGAAGGAATTTTTTTTAAATGAACAAGAAATTGACATTAAGAAAACAATTTTAAATAGAAGTGCACATATTTTTCTACCTTGAAAGAACACATTGAAAGGAATATTAACAACATAAACAAAAATGTAAATGAACACTTTAACCCATATTTGGCTTTAAAAGTATAGGATCATCAACCATGACAAAAAAAGACAAAATTCATATGATATATACAAACCGAGGCACAACTGAACAATGTGTATGAGTTAAAAATAATATAAACCATTCAAGACGAAGCAGACTCATGAAAATACATTGAGAATTAAAATGAAACGTAATATATTTGTTCATAAAAAATAGTTAATATTCATTGTTGAAAGTTCATTTCTTTGCCATAGAAGCTAGGGTTTCTTGGTAAAATTGTTACTACACCTCAAAGATAAAGGAAAATAACACTATCATCCCAATTTTCAAAGAAACACGAATGCCATTACAATTGTTGCAATGTGCATGTTCTGCAACAAACAAACATAGGAGAATGCATGGGTTGTAATTTAATTGACAATGCACAACTATTCACCACATGGCCTTAAAGAGGGACAAATAACACTACCAAGCCAATCATCAAAGAAACATGACCAGATTTAGGGGTGACCAAGCAAAAAAATAAACATGACATGTCTCTCAAGGCAAAAATAAATTTTACCTGTGTTTCTTCCTTGTAGCCAGTCGACGACAATAGAAAAACAAGTTTGCATCGAACACCCTTCCTTAAAAATCCTAGGCCGCAAAAATTTCCAAAACATATCAACTCCAAAAAATAAGGGCTATAGCTGTCGCACCGAAAAATGCAAATGATCCCATATTTGTTTCTAATATGACCTTATCTCGTAAGTGCACATGTATAGTGGGGGATGGTTGGTCATATGGTAAGCAGGAATGAGGAGCACAGTCGTTAATGCCAAGAAAACTATCACAATCTACCAAAGAGGGTAACTAGGAATGAAATGATAGTTAGGGTTTTCACATCCCTTCCTATTCCACATGGATGACCAAGGTTTTCGCAATGGTCATCATTAACTACATACAAAATTCAAGCTTCCAATCTTTGTCCTTCTTGTGGATGTGCCTGACAGTCAATACGCCTATCGGTAGGTATTTTTTTTGAAAAAGTAAACGAGAGAGTTTTATGGTACTGTTAAGGAAGGTTTGGAAATTGGGAGGTTGTGGGTCATATATTATTTAATAAAAAAATAGGTAGTTGTAATTGTTACATATTGAAAATGGGCAACAACTATTCTCTAGATAGAATACACTGTTTAACATGAATGTCCCATAAAATGAACCATACAAGACATGCATGCCTATGCATGTGTGGGTCCCGTGGGAGGGTTCAGTTTATATAAAAAAATTAATATATGTTTTTCAAAAAAGATTGATGCACAACAAAAATGACAACTCAGTTGGTAAAAACATGCATTGAGAATCTAGAGGTCAAAAGGTCGAATCCTACAAAAAGCAAAATAGAGGTAAATGAGTTGTGTTTTTCATCCAAAAATTAAAAAAAACTAACTATTCAACTAATCAACATGTATGCATGGCAGGGGGATGATGATGTTTTCATGCTCATAGGTGCATTTTATTGAGAGATCATTAGAATTGAATCAAATATCTTATTACTCCAATATTGTTTTCATGCCCATAAGTGCATTCTTTCAGGAGAATAGTGTATAATCTTTTAAATAGTTCTTAATATTAATCTCATTTATTCGTTACTAAAATTTAATTTGATAGGGATGAATAAATTAAATTTGAAGGCCTACTCATAAAGTATTAAGAATTTTTTCCAACCAAATTTGCCAAAAATGAAATCATTAAAATTAAGTCAAATATTTTATTCATATTGCCTGAACTATAGGTTTCAGAATTGCATGACTAGTTATTATTATTCATACTTTTTAACCAATTAAAAATTGTTAATATTTTATAAACAAATAAAATAGTTATGACATTAATAAATATTAGTAAGTTGTACATTTTTTAACAAAATAATTGTAAAAATACATTTATCTTCAATCTAATTGGCTTATAAATTTACATTTTATTCCCCCCTTATGTCATATGATGTCATGTCATATCATTTTTTCCTTGTTTATTTAAAAAGTTGTAATTAAAACTACTTGTACACATGTGTGAACCTAGATTTCATTTTCATTTTCATAGGCGGGCAACTTTTCTTTGAGCATTGGGCACGTTTCCAAAAAACTTTAGTCATTATTTTACCTGCACAGACCCTGTACAATTCCTTTTTAAAATACAAATGACAAATATATTTGTTGAGATGGAGTCAGATCATGTCCAGCATATCAAATATCTGACGAGGAAACTAGTTTGGGTCGTTAGTTTGCTTCTTTCTCTGAGCAATTTTGGTAGAGGGAAAATGGGGGACATCACTGAGAAACAAGTGATTCGCTAGTTGGATTCTTAACGCTCCCATTTGGTTGTGTATGTATTGTTCAGAATCGATATATGAATTTTTCATGAGAAGCTTGGAGTTAATCTTCCTGTTAGACATTTTGATGACGTTGTTGAAAGCATTCCCATCAAAAAGGGCTCTCATAAAAGTCAAAATCTATCTACAACAGGCATTTAGCAAACAGATGGTCTAAAAGTATTCCAACTCAGAAACCTCTTCAGCCAATCATTTAAGAAGATGCAAGAAAGCCACAGCTAATATGTGTCATGAAATGTGTCCACCTAGGAAGAATAGTTGTATAATATTAAAGTAAGAAAAATGATTAACTCACCTTATTTTGTATTCAAAATTAGGGGTTTGAGTAAAAATACTTCAAATACCTGCAAAGCTTCTCTAATTTAGAAATAAGAGAGATTTTGCAGATAGATTACCCTATTGTCTCAAGCCGTTGTTTATGCCATTAAAAACACAAAGGAAAAATAGGCCATGCCCACCAATACCATGGGTTCAACCACAATGCACTTGGAAAAGTTATGACACTGTTTGATCAACATGGTATATCCCATTTTAGCTCCAAGTCTGCAACACGCAAAAATGTCAACTTCAAGAGTAAATTTCATTTGCCAAAGGAAATATATATCCAAAATGAGTTTTACTCATTGGATGAATCTTGAAATGTATGCACAATGAACATTGACTAAAATAAAATTTGTTGTAATGACTAACTTGTCTCTACAGATGCAGTGAAAAAGTGAGATGATGGCAATGAGGCTTAATCATTTGCAAGAGCTTGCAATTGTAGACACCTGAAATATGCTTACACTTAGCATTTCATCGAATCCAGTCAATTAACGATACTTCGTTAATTCCCCATTCTTCGATCCATTCTCAGATGCCCATTCACGACACTCTTTCGGTCGTATTCTTTCCATATTCAACTTATTTGGCTAATATATCTCTTATTAGCTAAACATTCCTCCTTTTGACCATTTAGGATCTCCCTAGTTCTCTCTAGACCACTTATATTCGCTTCGTAGGCTATCTATCAGTCACAATTGGTTATCCAAACCCCTCCTAACTCTAATCACTTGCTAATAAAGTTTAACTAGCCTAAACCAAGCTTAACTAAGCCTAAAGCATGTTTATCCTAATCTAATCCTAAAGTGCTTTTTGAGATTTAGTCCCACATGCACCCAAAGTTAAAACTCTTCCATTTGGAAAACTATAAATACAAGGCTAAGCCTACCCATTTAAACACACAACTTTACATAAGCTAAATCCAAAACAAGCCTAAGAAAGCTTTGGGTTCTCATTTGTATTAGCTTTAAGCTAATTAGACATTTGATCTTAAGCTTACTTCCTCCATTGTTGAAGCTCCTCCACCTTGCATCCATAACTTCATAGTAGGTTAGTAGGAGGGTATCTAACTTGCTCTTGTAGCCCTTTTAGAGTGACTTCTTCACCTCCACTGAAGAAACAACAAATCTAATTTGATTGCTCATAGGTTTAACTAGGTTCAATTTATGTTTTAAGTAATCATAGAGTAGTTGGAGATAAAATGATAGTGTTTTAGTTTAATTCATTATTGTATAAGTTATCTTGTTTAGCACTCATCGCATGATGCATGGATGAGTTAGCAAAGCTTTGAGGTTCTTTATCCTCATTCCATAGCTTTTGTAACTTTCCATTGCATACATTTGGCACGCCCAATGAGACATGAAGTCCATCCTCCATTAATGGAGTCTTTTCAAGCTATTTATTTTCAGTTTTCTAACCAATTTCATGGTTTTTAGAATAAATAAATTGTTATTTACATTATTTCATTTGTTAAGTAGGCTAAATCATTATTGATCATGTATATTTCGTGGGGTTGAACTAAAAATAGGCTTCTTTGACTAACCTATAACCTGTTTGCTTTTGAAAAATTTCAAATTCCATGATTTTTGCAGATGTTACAGGGGGTGCGCGTAGGTGTCATTCTAGGCACGTCTGCGTTAAAATAGGTGCGCACATGTCAGTAAAGGGGCGCGTATGCGTCGAACTGCATTCACCACCAATCTTCCGGAGGCCATAACTTTTGTTCCCGAGCTCGAAACGACTCCATTTTTGTTGCGTTGGAAAGGTATTGAAGAGAAATACACAATGAAATCATAAAATTAGGATTTTGAATTACAAAAAATTTATGGTTTACATTATTAGGTAAATAGTCATTTTCTAACGTATCTTAAAGTCTACAAAATTGTTTTCTTGGCCATTCTAACACTTTGAAAGGTTTTGTGACACTAATCAGTTGTTTGTAGGTTTATTTGTGTCTTATTTTTGACTAAATTAGTTAAGTGTTCCATGTCTTAGTTGATAGAGGTTTTTATGAAGTGTGTATGCTCTTCCCTCGCACCTTCTAAGTGATCTTGGGAACCAAAAACACTTCCAAAACCCTCTTATTGCTTTCAAAAAACACTTAAATTATGCTTCCTAATGGATGAACATTTCAAAGTTAGTTAAAAATGAACCCTATCTTTTACAAGGCACACTTAATGTATTTTTTTCATAAAACTTGTTTTAGTTGAGTTTTCGTGTTGCGTATGCTCTTCCTTTGCACCTTTTTGGTGATCTTAGGAATCAAAAGCAACACACAAACTCTATTTTGATATCATGATATTTTGTGGAAAAATACTAACTCCTTGCATATAGGACCTAATGATTGTCAAAGAAAGGAGGAGCTAAGACAAAACACAAAAACTTCTAATACATGTTTTTTATGCAGGTTGCCAAATGGTGTGCTACTTAAAACCACATTAAAGTTAAGCAAGATAAAAAACACACCACTTTCATCACACTGTATTACAGGTTTAGGGAAAGGGTATGTCCCTATCTGCTCAACTGGAACATAGCCCCTTTGGCATAACTCCTTAAGCTACAACAATGGGGGTGGTTCCAGGAACCCTAAAGTAGTCCATTGCTGTGTAACCTCATGGATGAAAAAGGAAGCGCCTCGCTTACCCACTTGACTAGTTTTCCTTGTGAGTTAGCGTTACAAAGTTTTCTGTATCGCAACCCTAACAAGAGTACATGATGGATGAAATTAGTGCCCACTGTACTTGAAGGGGGAAAAGCCGAGATACTCCCAAATTTTCCAGTGTGACTTTCTGGGTAAATCGTGCCTGCTCTTAGACAGCTTTGTAACACCTAGTTGAGAGATCTTATTAAGGAGGCCATTTTGTCTTAAGGCCTACTTTACTAGTCCTTTGTCGTGTCTTGGCCATCATGAAGTGATAACTTGTTTAGATTCAGAAACTTTTTTTTGAACAAGGGAAAGAATCCACTTAAGTTAGATCTAAGTGCCTTTCATCACAAAAATTAGATGACGTTTTCACTTAGCTTAGCTTCTTCCTTACCTTCGGATGAGGCGAAGCTCTGGCCAAGTGGCGTTTAGTTTATTTTTCATATTTTTTATCTACACCTTTGCATTCTTATTTCCCATTTGGGGAAACAAAAAGCATCTTTCAAGAGTGTTGTCACAGATAGTGTTCACCACTTTTTCATCTGTTTATGCTCATCTATGTTTATGGCTGAGTTGTTAAACATCTAAAGTGTGTGGATGCGTCCTTATATCTTTGATGACCACTTGATCTTGATTTCAAGAACATCATCATAGTTTAGATTGAGTCATCATTTGATCTCCCTTTGACATGTTATCTTGTTTGCATTGTCTTGACACAATTAAGATACTTATGTCATGTTTTTCGTAAATATGATCTAAGTATCCACATTGTGGCATTACGCTACACACATTTTATCACATCCTTAGTATACTTTGACTTGGTTTTACTTCAAACATTGTCCCAAATCTTGAAAGGTGTCTCTTACTCTGTTTGCATCATTTCAATACCACTTTGGCACTAATATCCCGCTTCTCCGTGAAGCTGGATAGACGTGTCTAATTGGTGTGGTTACGTGGCTTACATTTGTAAACCTCTCCCTTTAGCATTTTGGCCTTGTTGGTTGTTGAACGTGTCATTATATCCTTTGATTGGGATTTGAATCTACCCTTTGTTAATATTCATGCCTTGTTCATTTCGAGCTTGACGTAAGTATTGAAATTGTGTTGATCATCTTTGCATCGAACTATCACTTTGAACATGCATTTGCATATGGTGTATTTTCTTGTTGTCTGGCTTTGTGTTTCACACTTGCATGATTGTTCCTTGTGATTATTCATCTAGAAAAATTATTTTCTAAGACAAATCCTTTTTGATCTCATCAAAATTGCTCCATCATAATGTCTATTTTCCTTATACCTTCTTCGGAAAATCATGCACGCATCTCCATACTTAAAAAATGTCTAGTTGGTTGTCCATTATGCTTCCCAAATTGACATTTCACTTCCTTCCCTTTGAAGGAGTTCCATCACACTATCTAGGTCTTGAAATTTGTGCTTAAACAATGCCAACAATGACTGAATATTGTGTAGTTTCTCACATTTACAAAAATACGGAACCTAGGTTTAGCAATTCAAATCAAAAGATTCCCATTATAACTAAACCTCGTTTGGTTCTTCATGCTAGAGGGCCCAATCAGGTACCCTATTCCCCACCTTCAGCTCATAGTCAGTGGTATGGTTTGGATGCTTCTGATCCAAATTATTATTTAGGTTCCCCCCCACTCTTCTTATGAAGATTCAGATCCCAACTATTGTTTGGATACTCCTATATCAAAACTTGAATCACGGTCCTCCCTTCCTTCGTAGGACCTTTATTCCAACTCACCTCAATGGCATATTCCTCCTTTGAAGACTCATATGACTCCAAGTTCTGTCAATCGAACATCTAATTCAGTTCTTGAGTCATGGTCCTCCCTTTCTTCATAGGACCTCCTTCATCAATCATCTTGACGACCTCTTCCTTCTTTGAAGAGTTCCATGACTGGGATTCCCTCTAGTCAATCATCTAATTTGAATCCTAGGTTGCAACTTAACGGATGGCTATGTGATCCTATTTTCTCTCCCACATTAGGTCATCTTCTAGAAAAACAATCTAAGTCAAAATCTAAATCATCCATTCATGAGATGTTTGCCTCCAATCTTACGTCGTCTCTTAAGTCATCTTCTTTTATCATTCCAACTCACATGCATCTTCGACCCTTGAGCCCTTTCAACCATATTGTACCATTTCCTCAATCATCTTCTAAAAATAAATGTTTGCGACCATGTCAAACCATTACAAGAAATCCATGTGCTAAGATGTCTTTTCAAAGCACTATCAAAACTCTTCATGAGAGTGATAAGGTCAAACCTTCCCCTCATCTACATCATCGAACATCTTCATCTTATTTTGTCAATCAATATTCCCCACTTATCAGGTCCATTTCTTCTAGTCAACCTCTCATGGTTGAAGAACAACAACCTCTACTAATTGATTTCTCTCAGAATGAAGAAACAATTAGATTACATGAAGATATCCCTCTAGAGGATTGCAAATAAGGGTTCTTTCTTAAACTCAATACGCTCGTGTATTGGGGAAAAGAAGTTGATTCCTTTTATCAGAATGTAAAGGAAGAGCCTAAAGTCATGGAACTGTATTCTTCTTATATCCCATCTTCACCTTCTTCTGAGCATTATGAGATGTCAGGGTCTAGCATTGATCCGTGGACTATCTTCTCATATCACAATCATTCCTTATCTATCATCATTCCTCAATCAAAATATTGTCTCAGGTTACTACTGAGTAACCCATCATATTCTTCCATCTTAGGGCCATATCCTAGTAGTCCTTCGTCATCTTCTATTAGTGGATCGCCTCCGGGTAGTCCATCCTCTTCAATTCTTGGACCGTACCCTTTTCATTCATCACATATTTCTTCTATCAATTGTTAGGGCAAGCCCGCGGTCATTTCTCACATCAAGTCTAAATGTTCACGTTCACTTTCTTCTCCTTCTTGGGATCAAAACACTCTATATTATAAGAAACCCAAACAGGTTCATTATAAAGAACAGGTCAAAACTTCGAAGAGCTCAAAATCCAACAACTTGAACAATCTCAAAATTGAAAATCAAACACGATTCAAGAACACACATCAACGTAACCATCAATTATGTTGCAAAGTGAATAAACCTATGGATAGGGAACTCAAGATCCCACATAAAAAATCCATGTTTCAAGATAAATCATAGTCATTTGTTGAGTACGAGCTCACCTCGATCATTGAGATCAGAGATAACATAACTCTTGATAAACAAATGCACCTAGTCTCCCTTTTCAAGGAAGTCACAAACATCGTTGTTGGATCCTATCACATGGAGTGACATTTTTGGTCCCAACTTTCCAAAAACTATAAAAAATCTAAAAATTAAAAAAACAATTCAAAAATACAAAAAACATTTAGAAAACACAAGAAAAATCAAAGGTACAAAGATCAAACATTACAATCAGGTATTGCGTACACATTGATGTTTATTTCTTCCCTTTCTTATCATTCTTCTGCAAGTATTCCTACCATTTTCATCCCTTCGGTGATATTATGGTTAGCCTTTTCATACGTATTTCATGACATTTATGGTATTTGTTTTAGCCTAGTCTTTCATCACCTTGGTAAATTAAAGAACGATTTACCTCTTACAGATCCTATCACATTCAACATCTGATAAACTGTTGCAAAGAACTTTTGGACATATTTGTTGACACTAGCCAATGTCATCATCACAATCAATTCCACCCCCTTCCATAAAGCCATCAGTGGTTCTTAACCCCTTGTCAAACAAGAGATCTGAAATAAGTTTTTAGAAAGCAAAAGAATCAAAATCAATCAAAAAATCAAAACCTAAAATCTAAAAGCAAAAAGTAAATTGATATATTACTCTCTCTTGGGGTATTTCCAATAATCTCTATTGGGGCTATGGATGCTTGATTGGTAGTAGAGAAATGTTGTGATTAGAATCAAATGCATCTTCGTCGGGGCTATGGATGCCTGGCTGGCAGTGGAGCAATGTACGGCTATCCTTCCACCCTTCATTCACAAATCACCTATCATCTATCAGAATAAATCATTCCTACACATTGGCTAGGGTGTCTTCACTTATTGTCTATTAAATCTTCCCTTCAAGAGGTAACTAAATTCCACGTGCACACATTGGATCTCTATGAGTAGGTAGGATCAGTATGTTACCAAGTGTCTTTTTTTGAACCCTGTTCAGAATCTTACTCTTGTCCATATCTCATCTCATGATTTGTGCCTTTGGCCAATCACTTCTTCATCGTGAGGCTTATAAGATACATTCATATAATTCACATTGTTATTCTACTTCGTTCAGAAAATCCATGTGTATAAGATTAATTTTTTTCCATGTTTTCAGACACCTTTGTCTCTTTTCACAAAAACAATCTTCTCCTTCCTTTCTATCATGTGCTTTTAGGCCAACTTATGTTGGGGGCATCCTTGCTTCTTCCCAGCACTTCATTGGTTTATGTTCATCATCATGTTTAACCTATCCATAATGGCCTTGGGTCTCACTTCTACCTGTGAATATTTTGCCTTCGAATACTCCCACCTAATCACTGGGGCATTTTTGCATCTTCACCTTTCTTGCATGCACGTGGCCTTATGCCCTTGTACATCCCATTTACCGCTAGGGGCATCCATGCTTCCTCATCTTCCTGTACATAGTTTCATAAAACTTTCAAAATAAAAAACATTGAAATATGTTAGAAAAATCAAAACATTCAAATATGTTTCAGAAAACATTAAAAACAATATAAATCATCCTACAAAACGTCTCTCTTGGGTTCTTGCTTGTTCTCATCATAAATGACTCACGGATCATCTTGATCTACCTTCATCAACAAAAGTTAGGCTACTTACTTCATCTGTACTCTGGGGCACAACGAGTTGCCTGGTACTGTTTCGTAGTGCACATTACTTTTTCATCGGACCCAAGTGTCCTCCATTATTCTCCTCGCATGTATCCTTGCTTGGGGCACTGTCATTAACCCTTGTCATTAATTCGCATAGGTTCAAACTAAAGTTGGATAACAAAAACATGGTACCTATTTCTCTGTTAGGTTAGCTTGTTTTCTTTCTCGTATTGCATTGCATTTTGTATGTTGCATGGAGTTAGGAATCTTTTACTTTCTCGTATTGCATTACATTTTGTATGTTTCATGGAGTTGGTTTTTTTAGCAATGGACATTTGTTCGTATATGGCTTTTCATGTCATACTACACTTTTGTGCATTCTTTTTAATAAGGATCGATGATGAAGATCACTAGCAATATGATGAAAATAAAGTTGTTTAAAAGGAATTGGATGGATGTTAGCTCATTCCCTCTTCCTCATTCTCATTTTTTTTCTATCCCCTTTCTTCTTCTCCACACTATTCTTTCTTCTATTCCCTTTCTGTCATCTTTTTATTGTTAATCGAGTTCTTCTATCACCCCATCGACAATCGAGGGGGCATCCTCCATTCTAATCATTTTTCTTCTATCCCTTCTCAATTTTCTACCCATTTTTACTTGTCTACTTTCTTTGAAGTGACGTATCTTACGCCACCTCAAAGAGGGGAAAATGTAGACACCTGAAATATGCTTACACTTAGCATTTCATCGAATCCAGGCAATTAAAAAACCTTCGTTAATTCCCCATTCTTCGATCCATTCTCAGATGCCCATTCATGACACTCTTTCATTCATATTCTTCACATATTCAGCTTATTTAGATAATATCTCTCTTATTATCTAAACATTCGTCCTTTTGACCGTTCAGGATCTCCCTAGTTCTCTCTAGACCATTTTTATTGGCTTCATAGTCTATCTATCAATCACAATTGGTTATCCAGACCCCTCCTAACTCTCAATGAGTCTCTAATCACTTACTAATCAAGTTTAACTAGCCTAAACCAAGCTTAACTAAGCCTAAAGCATGTTTATCCTAATCTAATCCTAAAGTTCTTTTTGAGATTTAGTCCCACATGCACCCAAAGTTAAAACTCTTCCATTTGGAAAACTATAAATACAAGGCTAAGCCTACCCATTCAAACACACAACTTTACATAACCTAAAGCCAAAACAAGCCTAAGAAAGCTTTGGGATCTCATTTGTATTAGCTTTAAGCTAATTAGACATTTGATCTTAAGCTTACTTCCTCCATTGTTGAAGCTCCTCCACCTTGCATCCATAACTTCATAGTAGGTTAGTAGGAGGGAATCTAACTTGGTCTTGTAGCCATTTTAGAGAGACCTCTTCACCTCCATTAAAGAAACAAAAAATCTAATTTGATTGCTCATAGGTTTAACTAGGTTCAATTTATGTTTAAGTAAACATAGAGTAGTTAGAAATAAAATGATACTGTTTTAGTTTAATTCATTATTGTAGAAGTTATCTTGTTTAACACTCATCTCATGATGCATGGATGAGTTAGCAAAGCTTTGAGGTTATATATCCTCATTCCATAGCTTTTGCAACTTTTCATTGCATACAACAATGTTCATTCTCTTGGAACTCGCTAAAGAAAGATAAATTTCCTCCAATATCACATCAAAAGGGAAGATTTGATGTTATAATTGGGTGAATCTCCAATAAAGAGGTGGAATCATCTTGATTTTTGGAAAATGAAATGGAACCAAAACATATCCTGTGTCAAAGGAGTGACTCTATTTCAATTATTGTGACTTTGTTCTAGTAAGAATCCACAAAATTAAAAAGTAAGTTGGGTTCAAAAATTGAAATGTTGAGTATCCCTAACACAAAGAAAAAAGAAAAATTAAAAAATCACTTCTTTCAACAGGATAAGGCCATCCATATTTTTAAAGAAAAGATAAAGACATTTCTTAATATATCGTGTGCCATAAGTCTAAGGAAGCTTTTCTTCTAACATTTGGATATTTTGCAAACAATGAATCAATCATAGGCACAAATGTTCTGCACTAAAGAAAATAAGAAAAACTCTATTCCTTTCATTTAAGAAAAAGTAGCCCTTCTCTTACAGAGCTAGAAAGAAAACAAACCCTCAGCAACAACAAAAAAGAAGAAACCACGATCATTAAATAAATTTATGTAGGTCTACGGGTATATTAAAAGTGTTTTTCCTAACCCTCACGCACATTCACCAGGGTGAATTTAGTCTTTCAGAACTTATAACAATTTAGAAAACAAAGTCTCAACATGAGCTTACATAAGGTCCACATGTTTGAAGTCAAAAGGTTAAACACCCCCAAAAACAAATGTATTTGAAGAATTTCAAAATTAGTCAACACCATATTGTGGCACCTTTTTGATGCATAATGGAATTTTACCAACTATGATGTTTATATAGCTTGCTTTGTAATTTACAGTTGTCAAACAAAAGACCAACAATATTAGTAAAACCATGACTGAGTAGCGATCTGCACATTAAAAAAGTGTCTCAAACAAACTTGCAATGAGTGAATGTCTCTATACCTTTTTTTCCGTTAACATTTTTTTCTATTTAAAAGATGAGGGAAATAACATGATGCGTACATGTTGACTCTGCAATGGCCAACTCATCCATTTTTTCTGAAATGTTAGAGCAAGAACTCTTGAGCTAAGTATTAAATTAAATCTAAGAGTAATAAAGTGTGTCGGATACACAATCTTAATATGTTGTCAATGAAAAGAAGCTGGGGATAACCAGCATGCAAAAATTCCTTGTTGACCACCCATGGTCGACCAAAAAAATGGCTCCATGTCTAGTTCGGGATTTGTGAGCACTAGATAAGGCACGCCTTGATTTTCTTCCATACTCGATGGGTGCATTCGTTTATCCATTGGATATTGACTTGTACTCTTTGAATGAAATGTTTTACCCTCTAGACATTTAGGTTTTGGGCGTAGGATTTTATCCTTTGGTTGCAAGTGTGTATTGTGTGGATGCACTCTTTTACCCTTTGGACATATTTTTTTTTATTATTGGCAAATAGTTTTTTGAAAGGGACTATACCCTTGTGTACAATAGAGGGCCTAGGAGCCAGAATAGGAATGAAACCCAGAGAAAAAAGGATCATAATCCAAGTGTGACAATGAAGCCCAAAGTAGACAAAAAATAACTACTCAATCAAGACAAAACAACAAAAACTCTGCAATAAAGCAGCAAAGAGACCACAAAAAAACATCAAAAAAACATACAAGAGCAGCTAAAGCACCTACAACTACTTCTTGGCAGCTTTGTCGATGTTGGTTTTGATGTTATTCCAAGATTTAAACGTTCCCAAAGTTGTCATGTGGGCAGCGTCAATCTTATCCAGCTGATCAATGGTCCTTTTGCTTTCCTTATCATTTCCCCAAAGTGTTGCCGAAACTCTGCTGAGATTGGAGACACTTTTGACATGTTGCTCAATGAACTCCTCAATCACACTAAAAATGGCCATATTGTAATCATGAAAAGTTTTGGCCTTCCCTAAACGGGAGTCTAAGGAGTTTAGCTTCTTGTAGATATCTTCAATTTGGCTGTTATCAATATCCACCTCCTCCTCCTTCTTCCTCTTTCCTTTCTATTTTTCCAAGTTCTTAACCTCATCCTTCAACAGCTTCATATCAGCTTCTAAGGCTTCCAGCCTTTTTTGTAGAGCTCTCCATATACACATCATGGGGACTAGCACTGCTAATATTCAGGAGGTCATGTGTAATTTCAATTTCATGAGGACCCTTCCCCACAGCAAGAGTATCGAGGTTAAGCCTTCTAGATGACCTGGTGACCGGTCTGGCTGAGGTGGAAGCGAAGTGGGGGGGCAAGAGCAGCAGTAGGGGGAATGGAAGATGAAGCCTGGATGACCGACAGGGGGGTGACAGCAGTGGTGGTGGGGGCAGAGAGTGGAGAAATGGGGTTAGCAGCAGTAGAACCCGGCAGAGGAGGAACTTAGCTAGGAGATGAAGGGAGACCAGGATACCGAAGAAGACAAAATTTATGCAGCAGCAAAATAAGCCCCTGGTGTAAAGGAACTACTTGGGTATGCTTTTGAAACTCCAAAATGGAGTGCTCAAGAGAGTTCAACAAATAATGGGGGAAATAAACCATGCGATTCCTACAAAAGTGGTTGAGAAAGATAAGGTGCTTAGCAGGTAAAGCGACAAACCTCCCTTCCAAAGAAATGAATCGTATCATCATGTGAGTAACCTCATCATAAGGCGGAGGGATTGAGCTAAAAAGTAGGCCCGCGGTAACATGGATCAGCTTCTCAGATCCCTCCACAAATCTCCTATCTTTAGCATCTGTGTCGACCCTTTTGTTAAAAAAATGGTAGCCCTCCATGCCAAGGCCGGTCGCTTAAGCAATAAGCTCCTCATTGACCGAGATCTTCTGCCCCCCATATTCCACAGTTCACTCCTTCAAATCCTTCGCAAAACACACTGAGATGCTTTGATCATGTCCCTAAACCTTCTCCATGAAGTTGGAGATGCCACCCTTGCTGAGTATATTCCATAGCTCAACATTATCCTTCCAGTCTGGGTCCGCACTAAGCTCAATTTGGAAAGGGGGACCCCCCATCTTCACTGCTTTTAACTATTTGCAACAAATTCCAAAATCCTTGAGAGCGCTGAAGCCAGTCTGCTTTTTACTATTGTAATCCGCACAATGTTGAAAATGAGAGCCCTTGCTTTTCCCACGAACATTCGCGTGCCTGCTGATCTGAGCCTACGGAAGTTCGCATGTGGGAATAACGGCCTTTTTTCTAGCCCACTCCTTATCATCAATTACATTATTACTATCTTCGGTATCCATGGAGCCTTGTATCTAAATTTTAGCAAGCACAACGCTGCCCGCATGCGTGATTTTCATATCAATGCAACTCCACTTGGACTTCCCCATATACTCACACTATCTTGATTATTCGACAGGATTTGCATAATCATAGTTTTTAAGTGAACATGTGTGGGAGTTTTATTGATACTGATCCACGCCCAATAATCATAACTCAACTCAAGAAATTGTGTGCGTATAGAAATCCGCATGAATGCTGTTTTGAAGCTACTTAGGGATGTTATTGTTATCCCAAACAATGTGATTAACATTAATGCCATAATTAGCCAGTGCATCTGCCAATTTATTACCCTCCCAGTAAGTATGCATCATCCTGATGTTATTGAATGTTTGACAAATACTTATGGACTCTAAGATAAAATCCTTGATGCTCCAACTTGGAGATGAGCATTGTTTAAGGAGATTAATGATATTCATGGAGTCCCCTTCAATAATGAGGTTCTGGATATTTTGAGTCTGGGAAATTCTCAGGCCCGATAAAGCAGTTAGTGCTTTGGCAAAATGATTGGTTTGAATTCCCATTTTCCCAGCATACGCAACAATCAGACTACCTTTATGATCCCGTATCACTCCTCCCCCTGCCGCAATCCTAAGGTTCCCCTTAGAGGCCCCATCAAAGTTTAACTTAAACCAATTAAAATCAGGAGGATGCCATTTAATCAAATATCTATCAATGTTATTCCTGGGATTGCTATGACTATTGACGGTTCCAATCTGCCAGTTGGATAAGACATATTCTTCATTCTCTGGATATCTCTTGTTCTTAGGGGGTTTAAATCTAACAATGTTCTCTATGATACCATTAGAAATTTTACCAATACTAAGTTTATAGTTTTGCTTCTTATTTCTGAAGATAATATCATTTCTATCCTTCCATATTCTCTAGATTAAATAAGGGATAACCAGCTTCCAGATCCTTTTGACAACACAATGCCTAAAGGGTGGGTTCCATTGAGTCCATAGCTGATTTAGATCCTTTGGCACCACCTAGAGAGCTTCAAATTTAGAGAGGGAAAAACTCCATATTCTGGTAGCATACTCACAATGAATGAACAGATGACTGATATCCTCATAATATTTCTAACAAAGATGACTCCTATTAGGCATTATAAATCCTCTTCTCATCAGGTTGTCAGTGGTAAGAATCCTACCTCTGATAGCCAGCCAAAGGAAAAAATTTATTTTAGGAGTTAATTCAGTCATCCAAATCTTATTCCAATTGAACTCTGTTTGACTACTATGGAAGAAATTATTATATCCAGATTTGACAGAGTAATTCCCATCATTGGAATTATTCCATACCAGCTCATCCTTGGAATCCAGTTGACTTAAGGGAATAAGATCTAATTGATCTTGAAGGGAGGAAGTAATTTGCATCAGATCATCTCTCTCCACAGAAAGTTTTTTCCAATTCTTTCTGGTGCCATTTCCATCAATATAGTCCTTGATTTTAATGCCATACTTGCTTACAAGACTGTCCTTAACAATCCCAAATCTATCCATGAGATTTCCATTAAACCAATTATCATCCCAGAATTTTATGTCCCAACCATCCCCCACTTTCCATTTACTTCCCTGCTTAATGAAATTTCTGCTCTTAACCAGATTGTTCCAAAAGATGGAACCATAGGGGAGGTGCTCATCTTGCAGGAAAGAGTACACAGTTTGATGATTTAGGTATTTTGCTTTGATTAAATCAATCCAAGGTTGTTTCTCAGACAAAATTCTCCAGCCCATTTTAGCAATGAGGGCCTCATTCATTTTCTCAATATCTTTTATACCCAGTCCTCCCATAAACTTCGGGGTGCAAACCTTATCCCAAGCAACTAAGTGAAATTTGAACTTCTCTTCCATGCCTTGCCATAATTTTTTTTTCTGAATCCTTTCAATCTTATCTCTAAAGGAAGAGGGGATCTTGTAGAGTGACATGACATAAATGGGTAGATTTTGAAGAGTAATTTTAATGAGCAGGCATTTACCAGCACTAGATAAAATGGCTCCTTTCCAACCAGCCATTTTTTTTGGAATCTCTCCAATAAATCATCCCACACCTTGCTAGAGACTTTCCTAGTGCTGAGAGGAAGGCCCAAGTAAGTGGTTGGAAGCGCACTTATTTTACAGCCTAGAATTTTAGCAATTTTAAGTTGCCTTTCCTCGGGAGTGTTGAAGCCTTGGTAGCCTTGGCTTCAATGAATGACACCAGAAGAAGGAGGATAGTATCATCCACAAATTACTGATGGGAGATAGCTTGACTATGCAAGAGCAATCATAGGACCAAGCGAATAGGTGTGGCTTTCACAACCAGCAAGCCTCTCAATCTCATTCCCATCCTTTATACGGCTCAATTCTAAAGAGGCAGAAATCTTAGATTTTTCTTCCTGATAGCTCCAAATCTCACCATCTCCCTTTGGAAATTTAGGTGTTATGTGTACTTTAAAAAAACATCAGCATTAAAATATTTTTGGAATAGCAAAACCTTCTAGAGCTCATAACTTTTGATCTGTAGCTCGAATTAAGGTGATTCTTTTTGAAATTGTGTATTTTTTCAAGATCTGCACATTGGTGAGATTTTTATACACATATTTCAAATTTAAAAGGTATTGTTACTCATTGTAATATTTACATGCACTTAATTATAAAGTGCCAAATTTGGGAGGGTGTTGTAATCACTTGTGGACGCAATTTCGGTTGAGCCCAACGTCCTAAAATTTTGGATGTTGCATTTTGGTATCTATGGGTGTATACATTTATATCTCTCTTATTTTTTGAGATATTTTGGATCTATATTTTCAACACTTTTTTTGGCATGTTGACAGTCTCTCTTGTGGGGGAGCTATTATGCTGAAGCCCAATGTTAGTTTTTCAGTGTTTGAGTAGTTGATTTTGGTAACTGATATAGATTTCTGGTATCACTCTACTCATTCAGCAGTATGGGAGGGTTTGGTGTTGATATTACTTGTTTGAGTTTTGTGTCCTTTCCTTGTTACCTTGGTTTTTTTTTGGATAGTGATACTCATATTTATTTGGATATAATGTCCTTTCCTTGTTGCCTTGGTTATTATTCTTGGATCGTGACACACCTATTTGTAGCAGTTGATCTCACTTCTTCATATTTTGTGTCCTTGCCTTGTTACCTTGGCTTTTCCTGGATCGTGGCACTCCTATTTATTTAGATCTCATGTCCTTACCTTATTGCCTTAGCTATTCTTGGATCGTGGCACACCTATTTGTAGCAGTTGATCAAATTATGTTTTGTATTTTTTTTGCATTTTCGACATCACTCCATTGACAGTCTCCTTGTATGGAGCTATTCTAGTGAAGCCTAGTGTCAATTGTTGTTGATTTCTATGATATAGTAGTGGATTTAGACCACAGTGCGCACCACACTTTATTCAACTTTGTACGAGTTTTTGGAGCTGAGCTTCTGAGGATATCTTACAGCTATATTTTTCTCTCTCTACTTTTTTATTACTAGTTTTAAGTACCTTGCGGTGTCCAATTTTCCCAATTATTGTACGTGCGTCCCTCATCAGGCCTTGTTACTGGGACCCACCTTCTTTTTGGCCCACTTAAGATATGTTTATGGGAGGGTGTTAGTGTAGGTTATTATTTATCCTTCTATTTATTTATTATGATAATTCTTACACTTGTGTTATCCGTACACTTGTTGAGTTAGCTTGTTTAGGTGTACTAGTTGTGTGGAGTTAGCTTACTAGATGTGTTGAGTTATCTTCTCAGTTATGTCGAGTTAGGTTACTAATATTTTGGAGTTAACTTAACTACCAGTATCAATTAGTGAGAGTTATTCACCACTGATTTAGGTAGTTTTTGCACTTCCCTCCTCCTATATATAATTATTTCTTATCGAGTAATTCAAGTCATTGTATTGTAATGTATTAAGCATTATGGATTATGATAGATTTCAATATATGATATTTATCTCTTCTTCTTATGTGGTGTGCTATTATCATTTGAGATTGCGGCTTGGAACAATCTTCTTATCATTCCTTTCAATACCTTTTTATCATGGTTATTAAAAAAGTGTCTCAAAGAAACTTGCAATGAGTGAATGTCTGAATACCTTTTTTTCCGTTAATTTTTTTTTTTATGTACAAGACGAGGTAAATAACATGATGTGTACATGTAGAATCCGTAATGGAAAACTCCTCTATTTTTTTTGAAATGTTAGAGCAAGAACTCTTGAGTTGAGTATTAAATTAAAGCTAAGAGTAATAAAGTGTGTTGGATACACAATCTTAATATGTTTTCATTGAAAAGAAGATAGTCATAACCAGCACGCATGAATTCCTGGTCGGTTTCCTGTGGTTGATTATCGTCGACCAAAAAAATGCCCCCCTGTCTGGGTTGGGATTCGACCCCCACATAGTGCCTGGGCAGCGCGAGTAGGCATTCCTAAGTGCTACATAAGGCAATACTTGATTTTCTGCTATACTCCGTGGCTTATACCATTAATTCTTCATATAAGGAATTGGATCGATAACATAAAGATATTGTTTTCTTGCTTAGTATGTTAGAGACACTATTATTAATTGGTTTCTTGATTCCAAGTTCTTGTAAGCCATCCAAATCATCTCAAACTAGGGGTTGTTTAATTTAGCAAAAACAACATTTTAAAACAAGCGGGTTCAAATGCTTCTTAATGTTATACCTTATTTATCCCACCCTTCTTCCCTTATTCGGTGCTTAAAATATTCCAAACAAATTTCCCCACAAAAAAATTCTAAAATTATACTTTGAGCCCCATACACATAATATGTGCATCTCGAAATTGTTTCTACTTGTATAAAATCCTCATATCATATATGTGGTGCCCTATTTTCTTGGTACCTTATTTTACGAAAAAATCCAAGTTTTCTCTATTTGTATACAATTACAATAGTTCTAAATAACAAAACACCCCCTGTATGCACAAAACACCTCGGTATTTACCATTTATTAACGGTGACCCAGACCTAAAACCAACAAAGTTTATCAAGCCTATCATCTCAGTCTCAAGGCCATTTCATTTTTAGATGTTTTGAGATGTTATGTAATCAGGAATTGATTTATTTTTGTAAGTAAGAAAAAGAAAAATTTCTTGACGCCATCACATCCATACTCTCATAGTACAAGCTCTGTACAAATCACTTGTTAAGTTCTCGCCTCCTTAATATAGTTGAACAAAACTTAATATAGTTCTCATCTTGCGATCGATGCTTAAGAAAAAGAGATACTGGAATAGGGAACAAATTTCATGACCCATTGGTACCCGACAAGAAAATTTTCATTGCATATAATATGCGTAGAAGGATCAAATAAAATAGAAAGTTAAAAATATTCTAGTGAATTCTCTATAAAGAAAATTACATTTGAGCATCAAAACAACATTTGTTCGTATTACCTAGCTAATCAATTGATTCACTTGAAGGTTAATACGTTCACCATGTTGTACACAAAACTTTATATGTTAGTGTAGACACCTAAATTCTGTTTTTACAATCTTATTGTCAAACACACACAGATTACTCTCATTCTTATAAATTTCTTTATAATCAGTATTTTTTGCTAATTAACTAACATTTCTTGCCACTTTGGTCAATTAACAAGTTTTTTTTTATCACCAAATCCCTTTTGCATTTAGGATGCCACTTTACGACGAATTGTAAGTCAAAATCCTCTTCAAAAGAGAAAATTAACATTTGTTAGCTAATTAAGCCTATTTTGCCCATGATTTGGTCAATATGCCCTAATATTGGTTCGAAGCTCACTTTCCTCCAAATTTTTTTCGCAAGCTTCAAAATCTTATCCTAGCCTTTGAGTTGACCATAAGTTGTTGATTAAGGCTTCACACCTCTTAATCACTTGTTAATTCACTAATTATGATCTGTAAAGCTTAATCGTGATTAACAATTCTAATCTAATTTGGAGCTTTTAGTCCCACATGCACCAAAATACAAATTTCTCCCAAAAGAAAAACTATAAAAAGAGTGCACCTCTTACCTTAATACTTTACACCATGCTTTGATTTGCATCTCATATAATAAAGATGATATATAGCCAAGTTCAATCCTTACTTAAAGCCTTCAATAAAGTTAGTAGATGAATATCTAAAGTGACTTAACAAGTTAGTTGGAGAGGTCATTTCACCATTTTTTGGAGTAGTAACCATACCCATTTGATTTCCCTCTTAGGTCTATTTATGCCCATGTTAGGTAATTGAGCATATTAGTAGGCATGTTTAGTTAGATTTTGCATTGTTTTCATACTAGTTAAGTGTACCGTTAAGCTTCTATCTAAATGTTACATTCCAAGAATTAGAGCACTAGATAATTAGGTGGCAATGGTGTTAGTCTTCCTTGTTTGTATTTGTTATTTTCTTTGTAGAGTTTGGGGTCTTATCATTTGGCAAGCCCGGTGGGAAAACCCTCATTGCATTCAATTTTTAAAGATTTCTAACTTAGTTTCAAAGTTTTTCATTTTAAGTTTTTAGATTAGTTTCAAGTTTCCCAAATTAAATTCAAGTTTTCTAGTTTAATTTCAAGCTTTCTAGAGTACTTTCAAGCTTTTAAGATGAGTTTCTCAAGATATTTAGATTAATTTAAAAGTTTTAGATTAGTTTTCAAAGTTTTTTGTAGATCAATTTTTATTTTTATAGTTGTTTCAAACTAGATTAGTGGTAGATATTGTATTTTTTTAATCTTTGTAGGATATAAGGAGGCAAAGCCCTGTCAAAATTGCCTCAAAATAGCAAAGATTTGATTTTTTTTTAATAAATTCTTCTCCAAACTTGGATTTTGGTCACCTACAGGAAAATTCCATGTTTGTGCATTAAGGGGTGTGCATGTGCATCAAGGAGCGCACATATACTTCAAAAACCACGTTAGTGCACTAAATTCCATGCCTGTGCCTCTCTAGATGTGCCTATGCAACACTGCAGTTTGCGGCTCTGAGTCTACCTTGCACCTGTGCATTGAAGTCTGCGCCTATGCCTCTCTGGCCATGCCTATGTACTATTGACTGTGCAAATTTGACAGAGGTGCACCTATGCTCTCAAGCTTGGGCCTTTGCTCCAAAGGGCATGCCCATTCTTCAAAACCCACACCTATGCACTAAAGGTCACACATGTGCACTCAGGTAAATTTCGTGTCAATGTTCATGATTTTTTTTGCCATGTGTTTAGGATCTCTGTCAATTTTTAGAGTATTTTAGTTGTTGTTTTTGTCAATTTATTGATTTTAGAGAAATATTCCTAACAAAATTCACTTAGGGTTTGAGAAGTAACTCTTGTTAAAATTGGCTGAGGGTTTGACAAGAGATTTTTCATGATTTATTTGAGTTTGGAATAGGGTGTGTATACTCTTCCCTTACAGTTAGAGTGATCTTGGGAATCAAAAACACTTCTAAACCACTTTTTGTTATTTCAGAGCAAGCAACAAAAAACATCATTTCACTGATATGCTTGATCTTTTAGTTTAAGAAAATTTTAACTTGATAAATAATCAAGGCTAAAATTTGTGTATGTTCTTCCTTTGCACCTAGTGTGATCTTGGGAATCAAAACCAATTTTAGTCAATCATTAAGAAGAACTTGGATTAATTGGGAATAAACCTTATTTTTTGACAAAGTTTGATTTTAGTTAGTTTATTTAAAAAGCATTTTCATCGCTATATTTCTATGATATTGTGAATCTTGTTAAACTACTAACCATTTGTGTGAAGGACATAAAACATTTTTCAAAGAAACAAAGGGCTCTCTTCAAACCAAATTCTAAAATTCACGTGTGTTGTAGGTTACCAAAGGTGGTCTAAATCAAATTTCTTAATCCAAAAAATAGAAAACACACCAACACAAATTCAAAACAATTACAGGTTTTGATTAAGAGCTACAGATCATCCATTTAAAATTAGAATATAACCCCTTTGGCATAAGCCTTAAGCTACAACAATGGCGGTGGTCCTACGAACCCTAAAGCAGTTCATGCAAGAGGGAACCTTGTGAATGAAATAGGAAAGTGCTCCACACTACCGACTTGTCTAGTACGCCTTGGTGAGATTAGAGTCAAATTTCTTTCCATTACGACCCTAGTGAAAGTATAACTAAACCCACTTCAATGATCATTATACTGAAGGGGTAAAGTAAAGCCGAGATAATCCTTTCAAAACCTTGGTAAATCGATCTCACACAAGTAAACTTGTGACACATAGAGAGAGAGAACCACCTAGGAAGCTTTCCAGCTTGGAGCCATTGTTATTGTCTTAGCTATTATACTTGAGAGCTCTCAAAAAGTGACAAATTTGCTGGATTCAAACTCTTGTTTTTCAAACAAGGGAAAGAATCCCTTAAACTTGAAACGTCATGACATTTCATCACAAAACCTACGACATGTTACTTTGCTCTATTTTTTCATTTTCCCTAAGGCAAGGCGAAAATTTGGTTAAGTATATTTAGTTTGTTTCATCACCATTTGGTCTACTCCATTATTTTCTTGTTTCTCATTTATATACAAAAGAAGAACAAATATACATGGATACCACTAGAAATAATGTGTCCAACACTTTTATAGTCTTCTTACATGACTAAGTTACAATGTCGGAATGCAAGAGTTGAAAGTTTGAATGTTATATGCTCACGTTCTAGTAGGCCCCTTATGTCTCAAAACCCATATTGAGACTTATTATCACTCTAGTTATGTGGTTTTATCATTTTATTCCCTTGATTTGTTACACTGCTTGAATTATAGCCATACAAATTCGATACTTACATCTTGTTTCCATTTGTGAAACTTGGTTTAAGTCTCCATATTGTAGTGTTACACTACTCACATGGGTAATAGTTCCTTTTTATACTTAGGTTTAGTTTTTTATTCCAACATTGTCTTGAGATTTTGTAGGGTGTTAACATGGCATTGCTAGCATCATGGTAGAATCATTTTGGTACTATAATCTTGCTTTTCTTACAAGGGTTGATTGACATGCCCAAATAGTGTTGTTATGTTGCTCACATTGGTAACTTCCATTTTCAAAGACTTAGACATTGTTTGTGTCCAAAACTATTTTTTATACACCGTATTGGAGGATCGTGTCATTACTCTCTTAGTATTTAGGTCTTGTTTATCTTTAAACTTGACCTAGGTGGTAATATTTTATTGTCACTATTTGTTCTTAAACCTATTTTAAACAAACATAGGGATTAAACTATTGTTGTGATTGTGATTATATTCATGTGCTTAATTGTCGTATCTTAAATGCTTCTTGATATATATTACCTTGTTAGGGTAGATAATAATGTATTCATTATCCTAGGGTTCACATTGAGTAATAAGATTCGTGTTTATTCTATAGTCATCGTTCTTTGGTGTAACAATTTAAGCATCGTTACATTACGTAAATCTACCTAGGGTCTAATCCCTTTGTTTTTTCCTAGGTTCATTCTAGTAATTCTACACATTTTTCAAACCTTAGCAAAAACATCCCTTATCAAGCAACTCTTGCATCAAATTAAATATATGAAAAGAGTTTTCCTTTGTGTCCTTTGTGTTGCCAAATATTTTGACATTTACAACTACAACTTGTTGTCTAAACCTTGTTGACTTTTCAAAATTGTGTCTTTGCGATACCTATTTTCCTTAGATTCTCTTTGCAAAAAACATGCTCTCTAGGTCTAGGAATTTTCTAACAATGAATAACTATCTCATGGCTCCTTATACGTACGACATCAGGGAACCCGAGTTTCTATATTCCTTTCAAAGGATGCCTATCACGACTATGCCTCGTTTGGTTTCTCACGCCAGAGAACCCATTCAGTTACCCTGTTTCCCACCTTCATTTCATAGTCAGTGGTATGGTTTGGAAAATTCTGATCCAAATTATTATTTGGGTTCCTCCTGGTACTCTTCTTTTTAATCCAATCCAAACTATTATTCTGATTCTTTGGATTCACCTTTGTCTTCTGAAAATTCTCATAAGAGATATTGGCCTCATTCAAATCTTAATTCAAAATCCTCCCTTTCTTCCTAGGATTCCCCTTATCAGTCACATAAAAAAAATCTTCCTCCTTTGAAGATTTGTGCGGCAACAAGTCTCGCTACTCAAACATCTAATTTGGTTCTTGAGTTGTGGTCCTCCCTTGCTTTACATTACCTCCCTTATTAGCCACCTCAACATCCTCTTCCTCCGTTGAATATTTGGGTGACTCCAAATTCATCCAAGTCAACTCCCATGTTGCAATCATAAAATTCAACACCCACACCACATTCATCTAAGTCAAATCCCACGTCACAATCATCTCAACTGAAACTTATGTCACAATAATCAAAGTCAACACCTATGTCACAATATTCTAATTCGAATCCAATTTTACAATTATCTAAGTTGATGCATATGTCACAAACACCTCATACGAATCCTATGTCACAATCATATCCTGATTTTCTACAATGTCCTCATTGTTTCTTAACAATATGTTGTCTTCTAGGAAATCCAATACCAATCAGCAATCTCAAAGCCATGCCTTCTTCTACTCATGAGACATCTAGATCCAATTCTAGTTCATCTACATAGTCATCATCTTCTTAATATTCCACAACAGTTTGACCCATTTCTTCTAGTCAACCTCTTATGGTCAAAGTAAAAATACCCCTACCGATCGATTCATCTCAAGATGAGGAGATTATCATAGAATTCCTGGGGTATCATGACGACATTACCCTAGAGGATTTTTAAAATCAAGGATTTAATCTTGACTTCGATACACTTTCATATTTGGAAGAAGAAATTGATTCCTTTTGTCAGAATACTAAGGAAGATCCTAAGACCATTGAGGAAGATCCTATATTTTCTTCACATATTTCATTGCATATCATGATTCCTCAATCACAATCTCACCTTGGGTCAACAGCTGGTATCCCATCAGTTGCTTCTATATGTGGAGCACATCTAAGTAGACCTTCATCATATACGTATGGCTCACCTCCTAGAAGCCCATTTTCTTCGATATGTGGCTCACCTTTGGATAGAACCTCTTTGTCTATACTAGGGGCACGTCCTAGAAATCCCTAACCTTCAATTCTTGGGCCACGTCCAAGTAGCCCATCATCTTCTATCTATGGTACACCTCCAAGAAATCCTTCATCTTCAATCCTAGGGCCACATCCTGGTATCCCTTCATCTTCTATCTATGGGACACCTCCAGGAAGTCCTTCATCTTCAATCCTAGGGCCACATCCTAGTAGTCCTTTATCTTCAGTATATGGGACACCTCCTAGTAGTCCATCCTCTTCAATTCTTAGACCGTATCCTTTGCGTCCATCACATTGTCCTTTTATCAATGATTTTGGCCAACCCACCATCATTTCTCACATCAATTCTATTCGTCCACTTTCTTCTCCAACTTCTCGAGATCAGAAAAGTCACATTATAGCGTATAGGAAACCAAAATGGTCCCCTCATCAGAATAAGCTCAAAAATTCCAAGAGCTCCAAATCTCACATAATTTTAAATGATTTTAAAGTTCAGAATCAAATGCGATTCAAAAATGCACATCAACGCACCCATCAAGTATGGCGTAAAGTGCAGAAACCTTTTGGATAGGGACTTGAATCTCCCAGATGCAATATCCATGTTTCAATATAAATCACAGTCATTTTTTGAGTATGAACGCACCACGATCATCGATATCAAGGATAATATGACTCTTGATAAGAAAACACGCCTAGTCTTTGTTATCAATGAAATCCCTAACATTTTTGTTGGATATTATCAGGTCAAGTGACCTTGTCAGTCCAACCTTTCAAATAAAACAAAAATACAAAAAAAGGAAAAAAAAAATTCAAAAAATATCAAAGGTAAAGATCAAACATTGCAATTTGGTATTAAATACACATTGATGTTCTTTCTTCCCTTTCTTGCTCTTCTTCTACAAGTATTCCTACCATTTTCATTCCTTTAGTGATATTTTGGTTAGCCAATTTGCACACATTTTGTGTCATTTATCTCTATGGTATCCGTTTGACTAAAGCACAATAAAATGTCCAACTTTTTGGTATGTTTTGTACCTTTATAAACATGAATTTTCAATTTCATTTACGGCTTAAAGGCCACACCAATCTACGGGCCCCGGCCTACAGCTTTGCCGCGCAAACTTGGCACAAAGTGATGAAATGTTCTCCACTCCACGGAAGTTTAGAATACATGGCTATTCCATCCCAAAAAATTGGAAAAAAATAAGGCATTTTTCTTGCATTATATTCCCACGTCCTTGGCTTATGTTATGAAACTCGGAATGACTGTCCCCCGGTGATTTTTTAAAATGAAAACCTGGTAGTTGGCTTTCACGCATGCAAATTTTCCACCATGGAAATGTTCGGGATTTGAAGATTGAGGTCCTATGTGGGGACAATTTTTGTATTTGGTCTTGCCTTATATATCAAAATTATGACCTTGGCAATTATTTACTGAAAATATTTCCAATGTGGGAATGGCTTACATAAGGCTATGCCAATCAATTTTAAAGTCCATGTCCGACAAAAGGGATGAGATTCTCGCGAGCCAATGCCTTAGCACGGATTTGAACCCCATACTAAGTTTATTTTCTCGACTTACAATCGAACCAAATTGATATACTCTTCTATGCTTCACGACCTTTGGTTGATTGTGCTATGACTGAGTGAGCCTAATGCTACCATATGTCTGAGCTCCATCCTAAACTGATCGATTCTTAGTTCCATTGGCCAGGCTATTACACGAATGTTCAAATTGATCGGGGTGGTCAGGTAATAAAATCGTATGTATTTCATGTTAAATAGTTTGAATGCATGTAACTAGGATTTGTTAACCCTGCCTTCTGTAAGCTACCTAAGTGGCACATATTTCCATGAGAAGAGATCTGGATCAGTCATGCAGTTGAAGACTTTACGAGCATCCAAAATGTGCAATATAGGTTCACACTATAGGTACATACATGTAGATAAGTTTATTTGGTAATAGCGTGAGTCCTTCCAGTGAATGGAGTGTACCCTGATTATTGATGTGAGACGTGGATTTGCCTTGGCCTCTGCAAGGGCTTTAAACTTAGTAATCTGCAATCCATAACTATATAGATGATCTAGATATAACTCTGTGCCACCAAGATTATTTGAACAGATGGATTATGTGTTGTAAGAAGAACATGCGACTGCCTCCTTCAAGCGAATCCTCTCCATAGAGTGCGACGAGACTTTTAATTGAGATGTATTTGGTTGCTTTAGTTGCAAGGAATTTCTCGCGAAAGGGTTCGTTCGCACGAACACTACCTAGATGACCTCATCCCGCCCATATCTGCATAATCTCATATCATCTTGGTCAAACGAAGATGGGACATTTTCCCAAGTGTTCTTTGGTCGAGCACTGCCTTAGTGGATTAAAGAATGACTGACATCATAGTTGATATTATGACTCTCCCTGACATGGCCTTCGGATCTGATTGCATCGATCTCCAGCGAGATCCTCTGTACATATTCCTGTTGACATTCGTCAATTTCATCATCACGAGCACTATATGCCTCCATTCAACAAATCCATTAGTCGAGCTCTTAACAACTGAGAGTCTCTACTGAGATGATTTCCAAGATGACTATCAATTCAGACACCGCAAAAAAAATCTATCAACTCGAAAATCCAAATCTTCAAGAAAAAGTAAATTGATCATACTCTTGGGTGCCTTTCGAATAATCTAGGTGATGGGGATTCATGGATGCCTGATTTAGGAATTATTTTTAATTATTGCGATTTCGATAATAACCGAAGGTGGGTCTCCATTGGGGACTATGGATTCCTATTTGGAACGTGGATAAATGTACGAATCTCCGTTGTCAACATCTTGCCAGGTGTGCAAAATTGGAATCAACATATACTTAGACATAGTTTTTTATTCCAACATTGTCTTGATATTTTGTAGGGTGTTGACGTTCCATTTTTAGCATCGTGATAAAATCATTTTAGTACTAGAACCTTGCTTTTCTTACAAGGCTTGATTGACATGCCTAGATAGTGTTGTTACGCAGCTCACATTGGTAACTTCCATTTTTTAGGGACTTAGACATTTTTTGTGTCCAAAACTATTTTTTGTGCACCTTATTAGAGGATTGTGTCAATAATATCTTAGTATTTAGGTCTTTTTTATCTTTAAACTTGATCTAGGTGGTAATATTAGGTACTTTCACTATTTGTTCTTGAACCTATCTTAAAAAAAACAAAAGGAGTAAAATATTTTTATGATTGTGATTATAGTCATGTTCTTAGTTGTTGTATCTTAATTACTTCTTGATGTATATTAGCTTGTTATAGTAGATCATTTTTTGTTCTTTATTCTAGGGTTCACATTGAGTAATTGGATTCATGGCTATTCGATAGTCATCGTTCTTTGGTGATATGACTTAAGTGTTGTTACACTACAAAAATTTATCTAGGGTCTATTTTTAAACTGTAGTGGAAACCTTTCTTGTTTTACCCCTATTTTAAGTATGCCTACTACTATAATGGGGTCCTAAAAGTTAGAGTCCAATCCCTTTATTTTTCCCTAAGTTCATTGTATTACCTCTACACATTTTTCAAACCTTAGCAAAAACATCCCTTATCTAGAAACTCTTGCATCAAATTGAACATATGGAAAAGATTTTTCCCTTGTGTTCTTTGTGTTTCCCAATTTTGATCAAATATTGTGACATTTACAGCTACAAATTATTATCTAAACCTTGTTGATTTGTTCAAAATTGTGTCTTTACAATACCTATTTTTCCTTAGATTCTATTTGGAAAAATCACATGCTATCTAGGTCAAGGAATTTTCCAACAATGATTGACTATCGCATGGATCCTTATATGCATGACAATAGGGAACCCAAGTTTATACATTCCCATCAAAGGATGACTATCACGACTAAGCCTCGTTTGGTTCTCTCGCGCCAAAGAACCCATTTGGGTACCTTGTTCCCCACCTTCATCTCATAATCAATGGTATGGTTTGGACACTTATGATCTAAAATATTATTCGGGTTCCTCTCACTCTTCTTTTGACTCCAATCCAAAATATTATTTTGATTCTTCATGCATTTACCTCAGTCTTTTAAAAAATTCTCATCAAGATGATATTCACCTTCATTCGAATCTTAAGTCACAGTCCTCCCTTTCTTCATAGGACTCCCCTTATCAATCGTATAAAATTCCATCTTCCTCCTTTAAAGATCCATGTGTTGCCCCAAGTCTCGCTACTCAAACATCTGATTTAGTTCTTGAGCTGCGATCCTCCATTTCTTTGCAGTACCTCCCTTATTTTCTGCCTCGACAACCTCTTCCTCCGTTGAAGATCTAGGTGACTCTAAATTCATCCAAGTTGATTCCCATGTCGCACTCATGAAATTCTACACCCACGCCACATTCATCTAAGTGAACTCACAAGTCACAATCATTTCAAGTCAACACTTACGTCACAATCATCAAATTCTACACCTATGTCACAATATTCTAAGTTCAACTCCAATATCAAAATCATCTAAGTCAACACATACATTGCAAACACCTTAGACAACTTTTATTTCATAATCATATGCTGATTTTATACAACAATCCTCATTATTTCTCAACAATATGCCGTCTTATCGGAAGGCCAATACCAATCAGCTATTTCAAAGATATGTATTCTTCTACTCGTGAGACATGTAGATCCAAATCTACTTGATCTACTTTAGTCATCATCTTCTCAATCTTCCACAACAATTGGACCCATTTATTATAATCAACCTCCAATGGTCGAAGTACAAATACCCATACCGATCAATTCATCTCGAGATGAGGAAACGATTATGGAATTCCTTGGGGGTTATCATGACGACATTACCCTAGAGGATTATAATCAAGGATTTAATCTTGAATTTGATATTCTTGTCGTATTGGGAAGAAGAATTTTATTCATTTTGTCAGAATATTAAAGAAGATCCTAGGACCATTGAGAAAGGTTCTATTTTTTCTTCACATCCTTCTTTACATATCATGATTCCTCAATCGCAATCTCACTTTTGGTAACCGCCTTGGTAGCCCATCGGTTACTTCTATATGTGGAGCACCTCTAAGTAGACCTTCATCATATACGTAGTGACTCACCTCATAGTTAAGCCCATTTTCTTCTATATGTGACTCACCTCTGGGTAGAACCTCTTTGTCTATATTTGGGGCATGTCTCTGGAAGTCCCTCATCTTTAATTCTTGGGCCAAATCCTAGTAGCCCATCATCTTCTATCTATTGTACACCTCAAAGAAATCCTTCATCTTCAATCCTAGGGCCATATCCTGGTATCCCTTCATCTTCTATCTATGGGGCACCTCCAGGAAGTCCTTCATCTTAAATATTAGGGCCACATCATAGATAGCCCTTTATCTTCAATCTATGGGACATCTCCTGGTAGCCCATCATCTTCAATTCCTTGGACCATATCCTTTACGTCCATCATATTATCATTCTATCAATGATTGTGGCCAAGCCCACCATAATTTCTCCCATCAATTCTATTCTTTCACTTTCTTCTCCCACTTCTCGAGTATTAGACGAGTCATGTTATAGCATATAGGAAACCAAAATGGTCCCTTCAACAGAGCTCAAATTCAAAAATTCCAAAAGCTCCAAATCTCACAATAAATTTAAACAATCTTAAAGTTTATAATGAAACGTTCGATTCAAAAATGCATATCAACACACCCATCAAGTATGGTGCAAAGTGCATAAACCTCTAGGATAGGGACCTAAATCTCCCACATGTAACATCCATGTTTCACGATATAAATCACAATCATCTATTGAGTATGAGCTCACCATGATCATTGAGATTGGGGATAATATGAATTTTGATAATAAAACATGCCTAGTCTTCGTTATCAATGAAATTGCTAATATTGTCACTCGATCTTATCACGTTAAGTGACCTTATTGGTCCCACTTTTCAAATAAAGACATACATACACAGAAAAGGAAGAAAAAAATTCATAAAAATATCAAAGGTAAAGATCAAACATTGAAATCTGTTATTAAATACAAATGGATTTTCTTTCTTCTCTTTCTTAATCTTATTCTGCAAGTCTTCCTACCATTTTCATTCCTTCCGTGATATTTTGGTTAGCCAATTTGCACACATTTTGTGTCATTTATCTCTATGGTATCCGTTTGACTAAAGCACAATAAAATGTCCAACTTTTTGGTATGTTTTGTACCTTTATAAACATGAATTTTCAGTTTCATTTATTTTTTAAAGGTAATATCTACAAAACCGTACACATTCATGAAATTCCACAAAGTAATGAAATGTTGTGTTTAGAGTGTAGAATACATGTATATTTAAAAAAAAAAATTGGAAAAAAATAAAGTCTTTTTCTTAATTTTATTCATATGTTGTGTCTTATGTTATAAAATAGGAATGACTGTCCCCCAATTATTTTTTAAAATGAAAAGTTAGTTTTTCACCATGAAATTTTAGATATATTTTCAAGATTTGAATTTTGAGGTCCTATACAATTTTTCGTATTTTTTTTTACTTATATATTTGTTTTAATTAATTATTTAGTAAAAATATTTTCAAACAAATGGCTTACATAAGTTTGCCAATAAATTTTAAAATTTATATCAAAATTGATTTTTTTTAGCCGGTAAGAAGAAGACTTCAACAAATAGTAAGTTTATTTTTTATTTTTTAAATTGATATATTTTTTTATTTTTCAAATTGGGTTGATTGTGTACTACTGATTGTCCTAAAATACCATATGTTAGCAAAAAATAAAAAATAAATAGTAAACTAGATTATTAAAAAATTAAAATTATATTTTTAGAAAGCTAATAAAATTATGTATTTTGAATTAAAATTTTATAATTTAACTAATTCGTTAACCCTAATTATGTGGCACCTAAGTGGTACATTTTTGCATAAAATCATCTTCCAAGTGGATTTGGCGCCAAAATGTGTAATATAGGTGCCACATAAGTACCACATATGGGGGTTTGTGTGAAGGGGGGGTTCGATCTAAGGGAGTTTACCCAAAGGGGGTTCATGTGAACCCCCCTTCGCCCGAACCCCCTTAAACCCTAAATTCACCACCCATAACTATATAAATATCTATATATGACTCTGTGCCACCAAAATTATTTGAACCCAAAGGGGTTCGTGTGAAGGGGGTTCGCGTGAATCCCCCTTCGCGTGAAACACTTTGTTTGGCCAACGTGGTAGTTCAGGATAAGGAAGTTCACGAGAAAGGGTTGTTTGCATGAACATTCCTAATTTCTCATCCCACCCAACCTCTTACTCATGTTTTTGGGACACGAAGTGGGACATAGAATTGTTCTTTGGTTGATCACCTTGGTAAATTAAAGAACTACTGACCTCATAGAGATCTTATCACAATCAAAATCTAAAGAACTAATTGTGAAGAATTTTCTGACATATTTGTTGACACTAGCCAATGTCATCATCACAAGCACTTATGCCTCCTTCAATAAAGTCATTAGTGGTTCTTAACCCCCTTGTCAAACAAGAGAGATGAAATAAGTTTTCAGAAAGCAAAAAAAATCAATCAAATCAAAAATCCAAATCTAAAAGAAAAAGTAAATTGATATACTCTTGGGGTATTTCAAATAATCTCTACCGGGGATATGGATGCCTGACTGGCAGTAGATAAATGTTTCGATTAGAATCAAATGCATCTCATTCCTGGCTAGAAGCAGATCAATGTACGAATCTCCTTCAACAATCCATTCAAAAATAAAATCAACTTTGAAATATAAATAATTCCTACACATTGGCTAGGGTGTCTTCACTTGTTTTCTATCAAATCTTCCCTTCAAGAGGTAATAAATTTCCACGTGCACACAATGGATCTTTATGAAAAAACATGATTAATATGTTACCAAGTGTATTTTTAGGACCTTGTTCAGACTCTTAATCTAGTCTGTATCTTATCTCATGATTTGTGCCTTGGGCTAATACTTTCTTCATCGTGAGGATTCTAAGCTACATACATTCACATAGTTCTTCTAATTTATTTAGAACATCCATGTGTATAAGATTTCATTTTTTCCATTTTTTCAAGAACCTTTGTCCACTTCAAAAAAAATCCTTCCACTTCATTCTATCATGTTCTTCTTGGCTAGCTTATGTTGGGGGCATCCTTGCTCCTTCCTAGCACGTCATTAGGTCATGTTAAACCTATATATATTGGCCATGATCCAACTTCTGCACGTGAAGAGTTTTACTTTGAATATTCCCATCTAACGTTGTGGGAAATTTCACATCTTCACTTTCTTGTGCATACGCATGGCATTCTACCCTAGTACATCCCATTTATCACTGGTTCATCCACGTTTCTTCATTTCCTATACATAGCTTCAGAAAACTTCTAACAAATTTAAAAAACATTCAAATGTGTTTCAAAACCCCCCAAAAAACATTCAAATATGTTAGTTGAAAAAATAAAAAGCATTCAAATATTTAAAAAAAACCCAAACATTCACATTCACAGCTACATACATCGCGAGGATTCTAAGCTACATACATTCACATCGTTCTTCTACTTCATTCAGAACATCCATTTGTATAAGATTTCCTTTTTTCCATGTTTGTGGGAACCATTGTCTGCTTCACAAAAATAATTTTCTAGTTCATTCTATCATGTGTTTCTAGGCCAGCTTATACTGGGGGCATCCTTACTCCTTCCTACTACATGATTGGGTTACGTTCATCATCATGTTGAACCTATCTATATTGGTAATGATCAAACTTAATGTGCATGAAGAGTTTTCCTTTGAATATTCCCATCTAACACTACGAGAAAATTCACATCTTCACTTTCTCGTGCATATGCATGGCATTCTACCCTTGTACATCCTATCTATCGTTGGGGCATCCACATTTGTTCATTTCCTTTACATAGCTTCAGAAAACTTCTAACAAATATAAAAATTATTCAAATGTGTTTCAAAACTCCCAAAAAAACATTCGAATATGTTAGTTGAAAAAATACAAAAACATTCAAATATGTTTTAAAAAAACTAAAAAAATTAGTAAAATCATCAAAAACCCAAAAAAATGAAAAATCATCAAAAACCCAAAAAATTGGAAAATCATCAAAAACCCAAAAAAATTGGTAAAATCATAAAAAATCACAAAAATTTAATTTTTTTCAAAATTTGGTAAACAAGGTGCATACAGCTGAAGCATGTATCACTTGCATTATCCTCGAACATCAAATTTTTTCCTGTACAAAAATATTTCTAAGGTTCTTACTTATTCTTGTCTGAAATGACATGTGGATCATCGTGATCTACCTCCATTAACAAAGTTGGGTCTGCTTATTATGTTAGTACTCCCGTTAAACAATGAGTTGCTAGGTATAGTGTCGTAATGTGTGAAATATTTTCCATGGGACTACTTATGTCCTTCATTATTCCCCTCCCATGTATCCTTTCTTGGGGTACCACTTTTAACCCTTGTTATAACACGAACATTCAGGAACTGCAGCTTGATAACAAAACATTGGTGTAACTGTTAGAGTAGGTATTTACCTTAGCTCATGTTCACCTAGGTACTTTATTTACCTTTATTGTATTTATCCTCACCGACTTATGTGTGTCGATATTTCTTTTGTCTTATCTAGATATTAGGAGATATTATCTAGTTGTTAGGTATAGTTCTTTCCTTGATCTATGGTATTGACTAGTTCCTTCCTTGATCTATGGTATTGACTAGATCCTTGATGTCTAGTTCTCTCCTAAATATATGGTCTTGACTAGTTCTTTGATGACTAGTTATTTCCTTGATTTACGGCTTGATCTATGACCTTGATCTACGACCTTGACTGGTTCTTAGATTGTTATCCCTTACCTATTTAAGCAAGGCCTATTCTCATTGTATTTCATTGAGTTCCATAATAATATATGATATTGCTGCTCATTTGTTTGCAAAGGTTTATATAAAGTTATTCTTGCAAATTGCTTTCATCTTATTGATCATGATGTTTGATTAGCATCTGTGTTCTTGGCTTGGTACGATCTGGTTATCGTTCCTTTTAATAACTATCTAGATCGTTGTTTGTTTGAGTAAATGTGATTGTAAAAGTTTCTTTGTTAGGTTAGTTGGTTTAATTTCTCATATTGCATTACATTGTGTATGTTGCATTGAGTTAAGCATCGTTTTCATTACTCCTATTACACTACATTGTGTATGTGTCATTGAGTTAAGCATCATTTTACTTTATCTTATTGCATTGCATTGTGTATGTTGCATGAAGTTAAGTAACAATGGACCAAATGTTAGTTATTTAGCTTATCATGTTATCTTACATTTTTGTTCATTTCAATCAAGGCCAATGATGTAGACCTAGGAGAAAAATTATATAACACAAGTTGCTTATTGAAATGATTGGATGCAAAGACTGGGCTTGCCCTATATTCTCTGTTAACCATTTCTTCTCCATTATCATTTATTACCACTACTAATGTTTCTTTCAAATCACCTGGGGCAATAAACAACCATGTTTATCCCTATTCTTATTCCTTCTAAATACCCGAGGGTTTCACGCCCGTTCTAACCTATTTTCTTTTGTTAATTTCAATCATATTTTTTATCGTTGGTTAACTGCTTTTATCCACCTCACTCAACACTTGAGGGGGCATCCTTCATCCTACTAATTTTTCTTCTAAAAATTTACCTATGTTTATGACTTGTCTACTATGTTTGAAGTGAAGTCACTAACTTCATCTCAAATAGGGGCAAATGTAGACACCTAAATTCTACTTTTGTAATCTTATTGCTAGAACACAGACAAATCAATCTTATTCTTCCCAAATATCCATTATAATTAGTGACTCTTTCACTAATTAACTAACGTTTCTTGCCACTTTGGTTCATTGAGAAGCACTTCGTTGATCACCAAATCCTATTTCGCATTCAGGATGTCACTTTGCGACGAATTGTAAGTCAAAATCCTCTTTAAAACAAATAATTAGAGATTATAGGCTAATTAAGCCTATTTTTCCCTTGATTTGGTCAATATACCCTAGTATTGACTCAAACCCCTCTTCTGAGCCACTCAAAATCACGCCACTTCACCTCTACAATGTCTCAACAAGCTTCAAAAGTCTTATCCTAGCCTCCTAGTTGACCCTAAGTGGTTGATTAAGACTCCACACATCTTAATCATCACTTGGTAACTCACTATTTGTGATTAGCAAGGCCTAATCATGATTATCAATTCTAATCTAGTTTGGGGCTTTTAGTCCCACATGCACCAGAATACAATTTTTTCCCAAAAGGAAAACTATAAAAAGGGTACACCTCATCACCTTTATACTTTACACGATGCTTTGATTTGCATCTCATATAATAAATATGATTTATAGCCAACCTCAATCCTTGCCTAAATCCTTCAACAAGAGATAGTAGATGGATATCCAAAATGACCTAACGTAGCCATTTGGAGAGGTCATTTCACCATTGTTTGGAGTAGTAACCATAACCATTTGATTGCCCTCTTAGGTTTATTTAGGCCCATGTTAGGTAATTCAAGCATATTAGTAGGCATGTTTAATTATATTTTGTATTGTTTTCATACTAGTTAAGCATTCTTTTAAGCTTCTATCTTAATGTTACATTCCTAGACTTAGAACCTTGGCTAGACTAGGATGGAAAATGGTGTTAGATCCTTCCTTGTTTAGCTCATGCAATTTTCTTTGTAAAGTTTAGGGTGCTTATCAATGTCTTGTCCAAAATGCCAGCTTCAGATGGGTATGAGGAAGTATTAATGATCGCATAATGATGCAAGTCAAATTATGTGAAAGTTGCACTTTCCCGTAGGGATCCTAAGAGGGGATTGACATGATCCAATTCTAAAAAATAAGTATCGAGTCATGATACTTTCCAAACTTATGTGAAATTGAAACTTATTATGCTTAGAACAATGAAATGTGAAATCTTAAATAACTGTGTTAGATTATTTTTTTACCTAAGTATACACATAGTTTGGCTTATGCTGATAGTACACGAAACTAAGCATGCAGTGTCTCGCTAGAAAACTTCTATATTAAGTAGTGTAACCTAGCTAAATTACACTTGCTAGTTGTTGTGTATGCTTCCTGAACTACTATTGTGTGAGATGTCAAATGGGATTTCCTCAGTTTGACTGATTTCTAGGTAGAGACTTAGGAACTGACATTTAGTTTGGTAGATGTTGACTTAAAAAGGTTAACCAATTGGTATATAAGTTATACACACTCGCTTAGAGTGACATGAAGGGGGATTTATGTAGATCTAATTGACCCTTTAGAACTGCACATGGTTATATTAAATGATCAAGAAATGGACATTAAGTAAATTTTATTTAATGTTGGAAGTATACATATGTTGATATCTATGAATCATTAAAAGCATTGAAATGGGATTAAGGGGTTTGTTTTAACAAGATAAACAAAAATCCCTTAATTTGGAGTTACTACTTCAAACCATATTTGGCTGTTAAAAGCACAGGTTCACAACACCCCATAGTTACTTCCACGACTCTGACAAAATTCACATGATCTATTCAAACTGAGGCACAATTGAACAATGTGTATGAGTTAATAATAATAGTGAATCCGTCAAGCCACCATAATTTTGCCAGACTCATGTCGAAGATGCACGTGGAGAATGGGCTAACATGAATGCGTAATATATTGGTTGCATAGATGCGTATAGTTAATGTTGCCTTGTTAGTGAGGTCGGATATGCCTCTTGCCATTGTAGCTAGGGTTTCTTGGTAAATTTGCTACTGAAAACTCCCAAAGACCTAATGGAAAATAACACTATCTTCCCAATATTCAGAAGAAACCTCTTCAATGCCATCTTGACAATTGCTTCCAATGTGCATCTACCGACCCATCATATTTAACATATTGATGTATGCATTACACCTCCTTTAATTGTGAATGCATTAGTTATTAACCACATGGCCTTTAGAAGTGTTGAGATATAACACTACCAATGACAAGTCTTCAAAGAATTTTGACCAGATTTAGGTGGTGACTAAGCTTAAATCAAAATTTGTTGATGGTTTATTTCTTTCACATGAGTGTAAATTTCAAAATTATATACAAATGTCTTAAAATTCCTTCTAACCAGTCAACGAAAATATAAGTTTTATATTTTGCATCTAATTATACCCTATCTATTAAGGAATATCCTAGGCCGCAAAAACTATGCAATTTTGTAACATTGTCAACTACCTAAATTTTTATCGGTGATATAGCAATGAAAATCACAACCAAACACACGCTAACAATCCCATCAATGGTTGTAAACATGACCTAATATTGTAGATGTGAACAAGTATAGTGTGTGTATGACATGGTCACTTTTATGGTAATCTTAGGAATTTAGGACGTCACATTTAGTCGATGCATTATGAATTTTTACATTTTTTATTGGAGAGGGTCAATTGAAAAATCGTAATATTTGTCATACGCTTAGAGTTTTTGCATCCATTTCTATTCCATGTTAGACGTCCAAGGTCTTTCGAACATGGTATGTCATTAACTACATAGCTAGATTGACACCATTTGCCACTCTTTGTAATGAAAAATTGATGCACCTAGAAGTGTAATGACACCTATTAATAATTGTAATATGATAAAATTTGGAAGGGCTTTAAGTTCGATAGTCTCTATGGTGTTTTTCAAGTAAATGTATTTGAGATATGTTTATTAGTTGTAGTTCGCATATTATAAGTACCTAAAATAATTGATCATCAACAATTTGTAATCGATAAGAATACATTAATTTGAAATTGGGCAACCATGCCACCTTATCATTAAGGATCACATTACTCTGTTTAACTCTACGAGTATGTCCCATAAAGTCAAAACCATACACTTATATGCATGTTTTTGGAGTGTCTGGGTCAATATAGCGGGAGGGGTCACTTTGTCAATAAAAAAAATCTAAATGCATATGATCTTGTTTTGATTGATATCGATTTCCAACAATGCATAAGAAACTCAGTTGGTAAAAGCCTGCAGTGAGAATATAGTTTTACAAATATGTCGAGATCCTACATTCAACACTAAAAAAGAGGTAAATGATTTGTGATTTTTGCATCCAAAGGACACTTAAAAAAAAAAACTATTCAAGCAAATCAACATGTATGCATGGCGGGAACCCACTGATGAGGTAGTCATGCTAAAAGGTACATTTTATTGGGAGATCATTAGATTTCACTGACATATCTTATTAGCTTGGAATATTGATTTCATGCCGATAAGTGAACATGAGGTTCGGGAGAGCAGTGTACAATCTCTTCAAAACATGTGCTTAAGATTAATCTGCATTTGTGGGATTACTAAGACCACTTAAGGTCTTGTTTGGGATGAATACTTGTAAATTCCACTAGGCCTACTAATAAAGCATGTAAGAAGTCTTTCCAGCCAACAATACCTAGGTATAAAAATGGATACATCATTAAAGAGGAAGTCAAAAATCTTTAATGACAACTAACTCAAACTATTAAAGTGTTCACAATTCCATAACAAGATTATTCTAATAGATACTGTGTAGCTTAACCACTTAGTATAACTGTATGAAGTGTTGGTAATGAGACAAGAGTTAAACATAGTTACTGATAGTAATGAGAGAAGAGTTAGAAAAAGTTGTACGGTATGTTTTTCATCAAAATAATCGTCAAAAATATAAACATGGATCTAGAACCTGAGATCTGGCTTTTATAAATTTTAACATTTTAGTTCAACTCATATGTCATACACATGTCATGTATAATATAAACATTTTGTACATATTTATTTAAAAACTTGTAATAGTGAACTAATTGTACACACATGTGACACCAAGAGTTCATTTTCAATTATTACCTAGGCGAGCAACTTCCCAACCACCAATGAAGCACGATTACAAATTAATGTGAGGAAGATATTTAGACTGCACAGACCATGGATACAAGTAATTTTTTGAAGAAAAATGACAAATACATTCGTTGTGACTGGAGTTTAGCCCCACCTCCAAGCATGATAAAAAACTTTAGACATGGAGGAAAATCAAATTGAAAAATAAAGATAGATCATAGCTTCTTTCTCTGAGCGATTTTGGATTGTAAGGACTTAGATGAGGGACATAACTGTAGATAACAAGTGACTACCAAATAAAGGTTGGATTCTCAATGTTCCCAGAATATGCATTGTGTATGCATCGTTGGGAATTGATATATGAAATTTGTTACAATGACAATGACATATGGAGATAGCTACGTACGGCAACCTATTATAGGGCATTCCTATGATGTACCATATTTGAAAGCATTCCCATGAAAAAGGGCTCTGTTCAGTGCAAAGTCGGAACACCCCTAGATGGTTTCTCAGATTTCTAGTTGTAGAATAATGGGCATCCAGTGTAAAGGAAAAACAATGGAATAGAGATTCCCCAAGTGTAGGGACTTGCAATAATGGGACACGATTTTATTAGTATTGTCGAAGGTAGCAAACTATAGTCTTCTAATTTCAGATGTATACATGAAATTATGTAGATGTATTATACTCAAAATCCTGAATCTAATTCTGCCAAGGAGACAAGAGTATAACTTTCATTAAATAAGACAATTTTAATATTAATAAAGGTGATACACCAGAGGACTGATGCACATCTAGTTATGCAACATTGACACAAATTATAAAAATGCAACACACATCATGCACAAATTGCTAAAATGTAATGAAGGATCATAATGAAGCAAACAACACAAGAAAGGATTGAAAACTCATTCACAAAGCTTGCATTGTCATTTCCATTTTTAAATACAGTGCATTACAACAACAAGGAGGTAGAAAACATGTTTTAGTCCTAAAAGAGGTCTGATATTCCAAAAATCCACTTGCCAGGGTAAGGAGGGATCTTGCAAAACATAAAAAATGTCCAACCCCTTACAAATGAGTCCAAAAATGGCTTTTAACAATGAAGACCTAAGTCAAGAAGGAGAACCGCGGGAAAACGAAAGGAATGATTTAACCACTGACCAAATCCATCAAAACGACATGGGTACCCTTAAAAGTTCATTCCCCAAGATTTTTTACCATGCTAGAGAAGAATGGAATCCGTACTACATTAAAAATGGTGGTTGAATGTCGGTTCTGCTCTTTTCCCCATGCCAGAGGCATTTTCTCATTTTTCTCTCACTAAACTCCACCAAAAAACAAAATTGAAGATTCCATCATGTAGAGGACTTCAATAGATTTCCAATGACACCAAAATCGATAAAACTGAGATCTGGATCGAAAGATATGCCCCTCTGAAGATTTAGGGCAAAACAGGGGAAAAAATCGGGTCGGCGGGCGGAAACCCAAAAATTTTCCCCTTTTTTTGATTTTGGGAAAAATCCCCCAAAAATCTCCATGCCCTGCTGCTCCACTGCCACGTGGCACATTCTTATTCATCTGTGGGTTCAAATGCCCATTTTACACTTTTTTGAATTTTGGAAAAAATTCCAAAATTTCTCTACTTACCTGCCATTCCGCTGCCATGTGTCATCCTCCTATTCGCTGGTGGGGTTGCGCTCCAAATTTTCCATTTTCTCCTTGGCGGCCCTGCGGGCCAATTTTCTCCCTTGTGCCATTTGCAATAGTTTGCTAAAATTTTCAAACTCCTCTCGTGCCCCCGACATCTGCCGAGAACAAGACACGTGGCACATTTTTATTGGTGCGGGGGTTTAAATCAAAAATTTTCATTGCGCCATTCTTTGAAAAAAAATTCTGGCCCCCACCAGTCTGACCTTTGACACCACATGGCGCCTCCTCATTCGATGTGGGCCTTTTTTCCAAGATTATTCTTTGTGCCCTTGGACTATTTTGATGAAAAGCCAAAAATCACTCTACCCCTCCGACTCCCGCCGGGCCTATGGACATGTGGTGGCATCCTATTGGTTCGCAAGGCGTTGGGCCAAAAATTTTCTTTGCTCCCCCACCGAGCCCTTGGGAAAATTTTCTAACTTACCTCCGCCAACCCACCATTCCTCTACCACATGGCATGTTCCTATTGGATGCGGGCCTTCCCAGGGAAAATTTCCCTCAAAAACTCTGCTGACCCATAACTTGCAAAATACACGGAGTTAGAAGGAAAATTTTACCTTTCTGGAAAGGTGAGAACATTCTCTATCTGATAAAACCATTCCCATAAAATTTTGAGTGCTTGAAAAGTGGAAAAATTTGACTGAGGCACAAGGAAGGAAGAAATGAAAGAAAGTTAGCCAAAAATAAGCAAGGGGCTTATTTTGGATAACATGCTCTCATAAAAGTCAAAATCTATTTGCAACAAGAATTTAGCAAACAAATGGTCTAAAATTATTCCAAATCAGAAAACTCTTCAGCCATTCATTTAAGAAGATGCAAGAAAGCCAGGGCTGATATATGCCATGAAATGTGTCCACCTAGGAAGAATATTTGTACAATATTAAAGTAAGAAAAATGATTAACTCACCTTATTTTCTATTCAAAATTAGGGGTTCAAGTAAAAATACTTCAAATACATGCAAAGCTTCTCTAATTTAGAAATAAGAGAGATTTTGCAGATAGACTTCCCTATTTACTCAAGTCGTTGTTTATGCCAGGAAAAAGACAAAGGAAAAATAGGCCATGCCTACGAGTACCATGGCTTCAACCACAATGCACTTGGAAAAGTTATGACACTGTTTGATCAACATGGTATATCCCATTTTAACTCCAAGTCTACAACACACGAAAATGTCAACTTCAAGAGTAAATTTCATTTGCCAAAGGAAATATATATGCAAAATAAGTTGTACTCATGGGTCAAAGCATACAAGTGTATCCCACTTTGTGGCCATAAATATTTTAAAATCTGACTAGTAAATAAATAATTAAAAATAACTATTAAAATTTAAAAAATCAGGTAAATTCTAGATGCCCTGCACCTTGGTATTTATGGCCTCTTAAAAATGCATGTTTGGTCATTTTATATGTGTTTGGTCATGTTTTGGTTGTCAGACATAGTTTGCTAAAAGTACAAAAACTACAAAAAAGTGGGACACAGTTATTTTTTTTGAAATGTTAGAGCAAGAACTCTTGAGATGAGTATTAAATTAAATCTAAGAGTAATAAAGTGTGTCGGATACACAATCTTAATATGTTGTCAATGAAAAGAAGCTGGACATAACCAACACACAAAAATGCCTGGATGACAGCCCATGGTCGACCAAAAAAATGGCTCCTAGTTTGGGTCGGGATTCGTGAGCACTAGATAAGGCACGCCTTGATTTTCTGCCATACTCGATGGGTGCATTCGTTTATCCATTGGATATTGACTTGTACTCTTTGAATGAAATGTTTTACCTTCTAGATATTTAGGTTTTGGGCGTAGCATTTTATCCTTTGGTCGCAACCCTGTATCGTGTGGATGCACTCTTTTACCCTTTGGACATTTGGGTGTTACGTGTACCTTTAAAAAAAACATCAGCATTAAAATATTTTTGGAATAGCAAAACCTTCTAGAGCTCATAACTTTTGATCCTTAGCTCGAATTAAGGTGATTTTTTTTTTTTTGAAATTGTGTATTTTTTCAAGATCTATGCATTGGTAACATTTTTATACACATTTAAAATGTAAAAGGTGTTGTTATTCATTGTATTATTTACAAGCACTTAATTATAAAGTGTCAAATTTGGGAGGGTGTTGTAATCACTTGTGGATGCAATTTCGGTTGAGCCTGACGTCCTAAACTTTTGGATGTTGCATTTTGGTATCTATGGGTGTATACATTTATATCTCCCTTATTTTTTGAGATATTTTGGATCTGTATTTTCAACACTTTTTTTTGCATGTTGACAGTCTCTCTTATGGGGGAGCTATGCTGCTGAAGCCCAATGTTAGTTTTTCAGTGTTCGAGTAGTTGATTTTGACAACTCATACAAATTTGTGGTATCACTCTACTCATTCAGCAGTATGGGAAGGTGTGGTGTTGATACTTCTTCTTTGAGTTTTGTGTCCTTTCCTTGTTACCTTGGTTTTTCTTGGATTGTGATACTCATATTTATTTGGATATCATGTCCTTGCCTTATTGCCTTGGTTATTCTTCTTGGATCGTGACACACCTATTTGTAGAATTTGATCTCGCTTCTTCATATTTTTTGTCCTTTCCTTGTTACCTTGGCTTTTCCTGGATCGTGGCACTCCTATTTATTTAGATCTTGTGTCCTTAACTTGTTGCCTTAGCTGTTCTTGGATCATGGCACACCTATTTGTAGTAGTTTATCAAATTATGTTTGGTATTTTTTTACATTTTCGACATCACTCCATTGACAGTCTGCTTGCATGGAGCTATTCTGGTGAAGCCCAATGTCAATTATTGTTGATTTCTATGATCGAGTAGTGGATAACCATAACGCAAAATTCCCTGGTTGGCTTCCCATGGTTGATTATCATCGACCAAAAAAATGGGTCCATGAGCACTAGATAAGGCATGCCTTGATTTTCTGCCATACTCGATGGGTTATACTGATTTTGGATGGATAACATAAATATATTGTGTCCATGCTTAGTATGATGGAGACACTATTATTAATTTGTTTTTGCATTCCAAGTTCTTGTAAGCCATCCAAATCTTCTCAAATTAGGGGTTGTTTAATTTAGCAAAAACAACATTTTAAAACAAGCGGGTTGAGAAGTTTCTTAATGTTATACCTTATTTAGGCCTCCCTTCCTCCCTTATGTAGTGCTTAAAATATTACAAACAAATTTCCCCACAAAAAACTTCTAAAATTATACTTTGAGCCCCATACACATAATATGTGCATCTCAAAATTGTTTCTACTTCTATAAAATCCTCATATCATATATGTGGTGCCCTATTGTCTTGGTACCTTATTTTACACAAAATCCAAGTTTTTTTTAATTTGTATACAAGTGCAATAGTTGTAAATAAAAAAACACCATGGTATTTACCAATTATTAACGGTGACCTAGACCTAAAACCAACAGAGTTTAGAAATCCTATCATCTCAGTCTCAAAACCATTTCATTTAAAGATGTTCTCAGATGTTATGAAATTGGGAATTGATTTATTTCTGTAAGGAGGCAAAATAAAAATTCCTTGGCACCACCACATCGATACTCTCATATTACAAGCTTTGTACAAATCACTTGTTAAGTTCTCACCTGCTTAATATAGTTGAAAAAACCTTAATATAGTTCTCATCTTGCGATCGCTGCTTAAGAAAAAGGGAAACCAAAATAGAAAAAAAATTGCATGACCCATTCAAATTTTTTGGTACCCAACAAGACAATTTTCATTGTATACAATGTGGACACAATGATCAAATAGAATAGAAAGTGTAAATATTCTGGTGAATTCTCTATAAATAAAATTACATTTGAACACCAAAATAGCATTTGATGGTAAGACCTAGCTAATCAATTAATTCACTTGAAGGTTCGTATGTTCACCATGTTGTACCCAATACTTTATATGTTTGTGTAGACACCTAAATTCTACTTTTGCAATCTTATTTCCAAAACGCACACAAATCACTCTCATTCTTATCAATTCCATTATAATTAGTGATTTTTGCTAATTAACTAACTTTCTTGCCACTTCTTTCAATTTACAAGAACTTTTTTGATAACAAAATCCCTTTTGCAATCAGGATGCCACTTTATAACGAATAGTAAGTCAAAACCCTGTTCAAAATAGATAATTAATGTTTATTAGCTAACTAAGCCTATTTTCTCCTTGATTTGGTCAATATGACCTTATATTGGCTTGAACCCCTCTTATGACCAGTCAAAATCACCCCACTTTCCTCCATAATGTCTCCGCAAGCTTCAAAATCTTATCCTAGCCTCCTAGTTGACCATAAGCGATTGATTAAGGCTCCACACCACTTAATCACTTTGTAATTCACTAATTATGATAAGCAATGCTTAATAATGATTAACAATTATAATCTAATTTGGGGCTTCTAGTCCCACATGCACCAAAATACAAGTTTCTCTCAAAAGGAAAACTATTAAAAGAGTGCACCTCTTACCTTAATACTTTACACCATACTTTGATTTACATCTCATATAAAAAATATGATATATAACCAAGTTCAATCCTTACCTAAATCCTTCAACAAGGTTAGTAGATGAATATCTAAAGTGACTTAACAAGTCATTTGGGAGGTCATTTCACCACTTTTTGGAGTAGCAACCATACCCATTTGATTTCCCTCTTAGGTCTATTTAGGCCCATGTTATGTAATTGAGCATATTAGTAGGCATGTTTAGTTAGATTTTGCATTGTTTTAATACTAGTTAAGCATACCTTTAGGTTTCGATCATAATGTTACATTCCTAGACTTAGATCCCTAGCTAATTAGGTTGTAATGGTGTTAGCATTCCTTGTTTGGATTTGTTATTTTCTTTGTAGTGTTTGGGATCTTATCTTTTTAAGTTTTTAGATTATTTTCAAGTTTTGTAGATTAAATTCAAGTTTTCTAGTTTAATTTCAAGTTTTCTAGAGTACTTTCAAGATTTTTAGATTAATTTCTCAAGTTTTTTAGATAAATTTCAAAGTTTTAGAGTAATTTTCAATTTTTTTGTAGATCAATTTCTATTTTTATAGTTATTTAAAACTAGATTAGTGGTAGAAATTATGTTTTTTAATCTTTGTAGGATATGAGGAGGCAAAGCCCTGTCAAAATTACCTCAAAATACCAAAGATTTGACCTTTTTGAAGAAATTCTTCTCAAAACTCAAAGTTTTGTCTCCTATAGGAAACATTTGTGCATGTGCATTAAGGGGTGCACATGTGCATCAAGGAGTGGCTATGCTTCAAAACCCATGTCAATGCACTAAAGTCCACAACTGTGCCTCTCTTGACATGCATGTGCAATACTGCAGTTTGTTGCTCCGAGTCTACCTTGTGCATGTGCATTGAAGTCTGTTCCTATGCATCTCTGGATACGTTTGTGTACTATTGACTATGTAAATTTGACATAGGTGTGCCTAAGCTCTCAATCTTTTGCTTGTGCTTGAAAGGTCACGCCCATGCTTCAAAACCCACACCTTTGCACATAGGTAAATTTCTATCAATGTTCATGATTTTTGTTGCTGAGTGTTTATGATCTCTGTCAAGTTTTAAAGGATTTTAGTTTTTTTTTGTCAATTTCCTGATTTTAGAGAAATTTTCCTAACAAAAATGCACTTAGGGTTTGATAAGTAATTCTTGTTCAAATTGGCCTAGGGTTTGATAAGAGATTTTTCATGCTTTATTTGATTTTGGAATAGGGTGTGTATTTTATTTCCTTGCACTTAGTGTGATCTTGGGAATAAAAAAAACTTCTAAACCACTTTTTTCTATTTTAGAGTAGGTAAGAAAAATCATCATTTCATTGATATGCTTGATCTTTTAATTTAAGAGATTTTTCATTTAGTAAATAATCAAGGCTAAAATTTTTATATGCTCTTCCCTTGCACCTAGTGTGATCTTGGGAACCAAAAGAAATTTTAGTCTTTCATTAAGAAGAACTTGTATTAATTGGGAATAAACCTTATTTTTTGTCAAATTTTGACGGTAGTTAGTTGATTTTCATTGCTATATTTCTATCATATTGCGAATATTGTTAAACTACTAACCAATTGTGTGAAGGACCTAAAACACTTGTCAGAGAAAGAAGGGATATCTTCAAACCAAATTCTAACATTCATATGTGTTGAAGGTTTCGAAAGGTGGTCTAAACCAAATTTCTTAACCCAAAAAATTTAAAAACACACCAACACACAAATTTAAAACACCGTATTGTAGGTTTCGGTTAAGAGTTATGGTTCGTCCGCTTAAAACTAGAACATAAACCCTTTGGCATAAGCCTTAAGATACAACAATGGGGGAGTTCCTAGGAACCCTAAAGTAGTTCACGCAAGAGGGAACCTTGTGAATGAAATAGGAAAGTGCTCCACACTACCTACTTGTCTAGCACACCTTGGTGAGATTAGAGTCAAAGTTATTTCCATTGCAACCCTAATGAAAGTATAACTGAATGCACTTCGGTGCTAATTATATTTAAGGGGGTAAATTAAAGTCAAGATACTCCTTGGGAAACCTTGGTAAAGTGATCTCGTAGAAGTAAACTTATGACACATAGAGAGAGAACCACCTAGGAAGCTTCCCGACTTGGAGCCATTGTTTTTGTCTTAGTGTTGATGCAAAATCACAGCACCCCTGGATGTTGATCAGATTTCTAGGTTGACCATACTAGCATCCAGTGTGATTACACAACATGGAATCCTTTCTCCAAGTGTGGGACTTGCAAAATGAGAAAGGAATCTCCAGAGAAGGCTGGTTCCTATTCCTCTGTTCAGATGCACACGAAAAAATGCAGAGGTTTTACTCAAAACCTAATCTAATCTTGCCAAGGAGACAGGGTAAGAAGATGCATAAAAATAAACCTAAGCTAACAGAGGTCATGAACCGAGGAATGAAGAACACCTATCTTGCCAATAAACACAGACCATCCAAATGTGATGCAAGATCATGCACAGACAACAAAATTTGTAGTGAAAGACCAGGAGGATGTAAATGAACACAGAGAGGGTTGAGAATCATCCACAGACATGCATTACTTGCTCCAAAGATTGATACAATACACTACAAAATGCCAAGAGGTAAAGTCGCATTACAGTTTCAAATGGGAGGTTCGAACTCCACAAATTCGCCTGATAGAGAGAAGAAGGGAGGAGCAAAACAGGAAAAATTTGACCTTTAGAAAGAAGCCCCTCCTTACAATATATAGGAAGAATGAGAGAGGGAAGAGAGAGGAAATCCAAATCTACCCCAAACACTTCTAGGTTGTATTTAACTCATCTCATTATGGCATAAGCGGCGAATCCTGGCAAAACGGCAGACTGTCTAGCATAAACGGTGAACTGTCTGTTGTATTAAAGTTGGTTGTTGAAACATTACTTCTGTCTATTATCACGCACCAGAGACATTTTCTTGATTTTATCTCTCCAAACTGAACAAAAATGCAAGATTAATCCTGGAATCATGTAGATAATTTCACCAGATTTCCATTGATATGAAGAACGTGAAAATCCGAGCTCTGGATTGAAAGTTATGGCGATCTGAAGATCTTAGGGTAAAAACAGGCAAAAAATGGATTTTGAATTTTTTCCCGCTCTCTGCCACCTGGATGACACATGTTGGGCACTGATTGGCCACGTAATTCTCTCTTCTCCACCTTTCCATGGGCTTTCCTTTAAAATTTTGACCTTTTTCATACTTTGGAAAAATTCTCATTTTCCCCCCGCACCCCGCCACTTGGGACACGTGGCATGCATTGGTTTGTTGACAGGGGCGCGGGGAGAACCTTTACCTTTTAGTTTTTTGGCCAAAAATTTTGCTAAATTTTCTAAGTCCTCCCCAAGCTCCGCACTCCCCTGCCTTAGGACACGTGTCCTGCTCTGATTCGTTGGTGGCTCTTTCGGTTGTTTGCATCCCTCGCGTTCCTTTGGCCCGGCTGTCCCAAACTGCCTGGGAAAAATTTCTTCGAACTGCCTGATTCAGGCTTCCTTGTCCCTCTTTACGGTGAAGACACGTGGTACATTTCCATTGGCTCTCAGATCTTTCAGATTTTTACGTCCCGTGCGTACTTTTGTCCCGGGTGTCCTAGACGAAAGTTCCCTGTTTTGGCCGATCTGGGCGGTTCGCGTCCTTTGTGTACTTTTTTCCTAACTGTCCCGGACTGTCTGGGACAAATTTCTCCAAACCACCCGATTCGGGCTGACTGTTTTCTTTCAGCCGCTTCATCTTTTGCGTCCTTCGCATCTTTCACGTTCTCACGGCCCAGATGTCCCAGAGTTCCTGCACAACAGTTAGTCAATTTTTCCACCTTTGGCCGGTTCACCCTTTTGCGTCCCATGCGTCCCCATGGACCAGATGTCCCTTGGCTACGTGGACCATTTGACGATTTTTCAGCCGATTCGGGCCCCGACATCCCAACTATCCCTAGTGTTGCCTTAGTCGATTTTCTCTATATTTCTGCCTCAAGCTTGGCTCTTTGCAAATTTTTCACATACTTTTAAAATGTTGGGTTTTCTTCTTGGATGGGAGGGTTAGAGGGAAACTGAGTGGACCCTAAAAACATGATTTTAGGCCTTGAATCATTCTACTTGCTCGGGACTGACAATCTGATGCATGTTATCAAAATTACCTTGGGGGGGGGGGGAATTTTGGACAACACTTAGCTATTCTACTTGAGAGCTCTCAAAAAGTGAAAATTTTTTTGGATTCAAACTCTTGTTTTTAGAACAATGAAAATAATCTCTTAAATTTTAAATTGCGTGACATTTCATCACAAAACCAACGACATGTTACTTTTCTCTAGTTTTTCATTTTCCCTAAGGCAAGGTGAAACTTTGGTAAAGTATACTTAGTTTGTTTCATCACCATTTGGTCTACTCATTTTTTATTCTTATTGCTCATTTTGAGACAAAAGAAGAAAAAATATGCATAGATACCACTAGAAATAACGTGTCCACCAATTTTGTAGTCTTCTTGCAGGAGAAGTTACAATTCCAGAATGCAAGAGTTGAAAGTGTGAATGGTATGTGCTCACGTTCTAGTAGGCCCCTTATGTCTCAAAACCTATATTGAGACTTATTATCATTCGAGATATGTGGTATTATCATTTTCTTCCATTGAGTTGTTACATTTCTCGCATTATAGCCATATAATTTTGATACTTACATCTTGTTTCCATTTGTGAAACTTGGTTTAAGTCTCCATATTGTAGTGTTACGTTGCTCGCACAGGTAATAGTTACTTGGTATACTTAAGATTGCTTTTTGATTCCAGCATTATCTTGAGATTTTGAGGGTATTGACATTACAGTGATAGCATCGTGGTAGCATCATTTTGGTACTAGAATCTTGTTTTTATTACAAGGCTCTATTGTTGTGCCCAAGTAGTGTAGTTACACTCCTCACATTGGTAACTTCCATTTTCAAAGACTTAGACATTGTTTGTGTCCAAAAGTAGTTTTTGTACACCTTATTAGAGGATCACATCAATACTATCTTAGTATTTAGGTCTTTGTTATCTTTAAACTTGACCTAGGTGGTAATATTGTATTGTCACTATTTTTTTTAAACCTATGTAAAACAAACATATACAGTAAACTATTGTTGTGATTGTGATTATAGTCATGTGCTTAACTGTCATATCTTAAGTGGTTCTTGATATATATTACCTTGTTAGGGTAGATAATACTTTATTCATTATCCTAGGGTTCACATTTAGTAATTGGATTCGTGGCTATTCTATAGTCATCGTTCTTTGTTGTGACAATTTAAGCGTCGTTACACTACGTAAATATACCTAGGGTCCAATCCCTTTATTTTTTTCTAGGTTCATTATAGTACTTCTACACATTTGTCAAACCTTAGCAAAAACATCCCTTATCAAGAAACTCTTGCATCGAATTGAACATAGGATAAGAGTTTTCCTTTATCTCCTTTGTGTTGCCCAATTTTGATAAAATATTTTGACATTTACATCTACAACTTGTTTTCTAAACCTTGTTGATTTTTCAAAATTATGTCTTTGCAATACCTATTTTCCTTATATTATCTTTGGAAAAATTGTGTTATATAGGTCTAGGCATTTTCTAACAATGATTGACTAGCGCTCGTCTCCTTATACATATGACAATAGGGAACCAATGTTTCTACATTCCCATCAAAGGATGCCTATCACGAATAAGCCTCATTTGGTTCTTCATGATAGAGAACCCATTGAGCTACCCTGTTCCCCACCTTTATCTTATAGTCAGTGGGATGGTTTGGAAACTTCTTATCCAAATTATTATTTGGGTTCGTCCCACTCTTCTTCTGACTCTGATCCAAACTATTATTCTGATTCTTTAGATTCACCTCGGTCTTCTAAAAATTCTCATAAGAGATATTCACCTTATTTGACTCTTAAGTCATAGTCCTCCCTTTCTTCCCAGGACTCCCCTTATCAGTCACATAAACAGAATCTTCCTTCTTTGAATATATGCGCAGCCCCAAGTCTTGATACTCAAACATCTAATTTATTTGTTGAGCCGTAGTCCTCCCTTGCTTTGCAGGACCTCGCTTATTCACCGCCTTGACAACCTCTTCCTCCCTTGAAGATCTGGGTGACTCAAAATTAATCCAAGTCAACTTCCATGTCGCAATCATCAAATTTGACACCCACATTGCATTCATCTAAGTTGACTACCACGCCACAATCATCTAAGTCGACACTTACATCAAAATGATCAAATTCGACCCCTATGTCACAATATTATAATTCGACTCCCATTTCAAAATCAACTAAGTTGACGCATATATTGCAAACACCTCAGGAAAATCTTATGTCACAATCATATGCTGATTTTCTACACGATCCTCATTTTTTCCCAACAATATGTTATCTTGTTGGCGAGAAAAAATTTTGGGTGGAAAAACTTTTGGATTTCTTGCCAATGCTCTAGGATCCTAAGTCCCTCTACTTAACCAGTGCAGCTGTCATATGTGCATGTGTGAGTAAAAGTGGATTTATATGGTGGCCTTTTGACCGGGAATCCAACAGGAGCACTCCAATGACCCTGTGGAAAAGCTAGCAATTTCTTGCTAGAGTGGACTTTGTCTATAAGGTGAGAAAGGGAAGTGAGAAATGAGATAGGAGAACTAATATTACATGTAGAAAATAAAATTCTTGCACACACTAGTTAGAAACTTCAACACATGCATTTATGAGAAGAAGCAACTCTACAAACAATGATAAGACCAATTACAATTTAATGAACAAAAAGTATCAATAAACTCATTAGTCAGAAAAGGCTCAAAACTCCTTCTTGTATTGGTGCTCAATTAGAAATTTTAAATAGTATGAGAATGGAAGACATTGAGAATATGGAAAAAGTGGCTAACTCTTTTCACTCACAATTGAGCAAGATCTCTCTTATGAACTTAGAAGAATACAATCATCTAGAATAATTTCAAAATTAGAACCCCTTGGAATGAATATCTCATTACAATTTATACTGCTAAACTTGACTCCTCATCTTCCTGATTCTCTTTCATATTCCTCATTTTGAATTTAGACTATTCATATTCCTATTCGAATATTAAGTCCCTTTTATAAAAATAAGCCAACTTAAATTTAACATCATGTCTCTAAAGTCACTTTAAGACATATCAAAAAGTGAAAACCCTCAACGAAAAATTAGAGCATAGAGGACAGAGAATGTTGGGGGAAAAGGAGGAGGAAAAGAAAGAATGTCACCCCTGATGAAGTCTTTAGATCCTGGTTGATTGAAAAATCAAGTGTAATGAGACTTTGAATCTTCAAAATCCTTGTACCCTAAGAAACTTCTTCAAATTATCTCATGAATGCTTTCCAAGTTGAATGATCTGTTTCGCTGATAACCGCAACTCCCATCCTAGTATGATATACATGTGACTCGACCAATATGTAGTGAGTGTCGAAAAACATTGTCCAGTTACGTGAGATGGACATCGAATTCCCTATGATCAATACCCATGGAAGATCCAAAATTATGGTGTTGACTTGAATGATCACCCCTCTATGTCCCATTGTGCCAAACTTTCCCTTTGAGGACAACCTGCTATTTTTAGTAAGTTTCCTAGTCTAGCTTTTCCCAAACTCAACTGGCTATGGTAGCTTGAATTATTTATTCTTACCATGTTCCTCTCACCTTTTGGACCAACTAGAAATTTATAGTAGGGGCTTGTGGAACCACTTACTATTTTTAGTAAGTGTCAATTGCTAGCCGTGATGACCTTTTTGATGACTTTTCTTGTGATAATCCCTCTATGTTTACTGCCTTATTCGTAGCCTCTTCAAATGGTTTTTTACCTGAAGAAACAAACTACTATATAGGAAGGCATGCTATTTTTAGTAAGTACACTGCGGATGTCATATTGCAACAAAATAGGTTTTGGAAATCTAGGTTTTATTTTGGGGTTGCATGCTCCGTATTTTGAGTAATTCCTTTGTTTGAACAAGTGGGAAAATTTGATTTTCATCGGTGGGCGAAGAATATTGAAGAAAAACAAAGCCCTCCATAACCCTAAAAAATAGGTACTTTGTGGCACAAAAACTAGTTTACTTGAAACTAGATTTTTCAACGATCATTCCCTTCAATTTTTACGCAGTTTCACCTACTTGAACCCTGAAAAGTGAAGAGGTAGCTCGCCTCCCTTTTCACAGATGTTCTTCATGTGATAGGGTAGAAATTTGATGAAATCAATCCTCCATATCCCTAAAAAATAGGGACTTTTTGGTGTAAAAACTAATTCACCTGAAACTAGATTTTTCAACGATCATTCCCTCCAATTTTTGCATGATTTCACCAACTGGAACCCTGAGAAGTTTAGAGGTAGCTCGCTGATTTTTTCCACTACTGTGTCATGGCAGCCATTAATGGAGCTTGAAATTTATAGGTACATTTTTTGTCTCTGTTTGCGATGAAATCAACTCCATTGCGATAGGTTTTTTCTTCTTGTCTCACTGGTGAAATTTCTCTTCGATCCGGTTTCCGGTTTGACGAGAAATTGAGCTTTGTTCTTCATGGAGCTGGAAGTGAAATTTATTTGTTGTGAGAATTCCTTTATACGAACAAGAGGTTTGAATATGATTTTTTAATGGACTTGAATAAATAAAAACTCAAAAACAGATGGTTTGTCAATCCATGCATCAGTTTGTAAGATCTCTTCGATTTTCAGTTTAACGACAATGAAGATTTTCAAACTTCTTCTTCTTTGTTCTTCGTTTGATCAATATTTCATCTAATACCTACGTGTTTTTAATTTTTTGAAGGTGTGTTTTATTTTTTTGAGTTTTTTCAAGGTTCATCAATGGTGTGGTTTGGTGTGAGCAATATGCAGAGCTATGGTGGAATGAAGTTGTGCACAGGAGAGTTACATGTTAGAAGTGGGAAGCACTAGGGTTTTTTAAAGTTTTGAAATAAAAATGAGAAGGGAGATGGGTAAATTTTTCAAATTGTGATGTCCCTGACCTATGAGGGATGCTAGGGACATCGAATTCCATGGGGAGTAAGGTGACGACATGTGGTAGAGATCTGATGGCTGGGAATGAAGGCTAAAAATATGCTTTAAAGCACTGAGGGGCTAGAAGCTGGTCATATGGGTGACCAGAAGTCTCCCTAAGGTGGGTGAATTTTTCCATGTTTAATTTCCTTTACTTGTGAGGGACATAAAATTCCATGGTGCTCCTGGTGATGACATGTGGCAACAATCAAACAGTTGAGAATTTGAGCTCTTGCAAGCACCTGGGGGCTGAAATGGCGATCCTGGAGGTCACATGAGGATCCAAAGGTCATACGAGGGCTAGGTGAATTTTTCCATGGTTGATTTCTCTAACCTTGAAAGATGCTAGGGACACAAAATCCTACCAGGATCCTGGTGCTAACATGTGTCCTCCTAAAATTTGATTAATTCCCAAACTCGCTCCAAGAGGACAACTTGAAATGATGATAACTTGAGCTCTTGATGGAATTATTAAATTAAATTTTATATGGCCCTGACTTGAAATGACATTTTGAATCCAATTGTGGTAGTCTAAGGTATTTATTCCTCCATTTTATCCTTGAAAAAGTTAATTTTTTATTTGGTACTCCACCTGTGCATGAGAAAAACTGCTTGCAGACCCAATGAACCAAAGTGTTCTGAAATACTTAATTTCACAATATTTTAGGGCTTGGAATTCCATTATTGACGATGTTTTATTTTTTCTCCTAACTCCATCTAAATCTCCTGTTATCCATATTTTTCCCCTCGTGCCAAATATTGGATCAGTCACGATCCCTTATAAAAGGATCCTGATAAAAATCATTCAAATCCTGCAAATTGGTCATAGAAGGACTCAACCATGGAGTGGTAGAAGCTAAGAGAGACTGATCAACCCTGTGTAAAAGAAAATGACTCTATCGGGCCATTTCTATGTCTTAATTCATTCTCCAAGTTATAGGTAGACTCAACTATTAGATAACAAGGTCAGACAAGAATGGGCGATATCGCAGAGGAACTAGAAACAAGAAGGGGAAGAAAAAGAGAAGATCCGAAGTCCTCGGGATCAAAACGGTTCAGGAAAAATACCAAAAATGATTAAGTATGGAGGAGGCAACGGAAGGAGCCACATGTCCCAACAACACTTCTCCAAAGGTGAATTCAAAAAGGGGAACCCAAACTTGCGCTAGGCTTCCATGCGTCCAAAACCCCAAAGAAATTGTGGGGCGTTGAAAAGTCTTCAACTAAAAAGGAAGTGCTAGGTGTCATCTTGGTGCAAAACTGGAAAGGAATTCTAGGAAAGAGACTCCAACTTGTGCCAGCCCTCCACATAGCAAATAGTCAAGACAAAGTCAAAAGGTAGGCTTCAAAATTGGCTAAGTATAAAAGTGTACGTGAAGAATGCCAAGTGTCGGTGTGGCTCAACTCCAAGAGTTGGTCCCAGGGCGGAGACCCAAATGAGTGCGAGCTAGCCACATAGCCCAAAGTCTAAAAGAAAGAGGGACCATTGAAAAGTATAGAGATCAATGGAGGCCAACAAGTGTCAACTCGATGCTCCTCCAAAGGTAAACTTTGGGCCATGTTTACAGGAAAGTGCGGTGCCTCCACGTGTTATATCAAAAGGGGTAGAATTGGTTGAATAGTCAATGCATGGGCCAGGCCGGCGGAGGCTGCCAAGTTTCGTAATGGCATTGATTCAAAGATTGAATAAAGAGAAGGTTTCCAAACGAGTTCTAGATAGCCATGTGTCCAAGGGAAAATCAGCCCGTAAGGAGAAAATTTGGTTCTTTGCCGCTTGTTATTTCAAAAGGGGTAAAAGTTGCAAAATGACCCGTAACTCCACCCAAAATAAAAAGTCAATGTTTGAACCCGAGTCAAAGCCAAAGCAGGGAGTCAAAGGAAAAAGTGAAAATTTTCCTTTTGTTCAAAAGGCACAAAGACAAAGATGGAAGCACATTCCCTAGCCAACTAGACAGAGCCATGTGTCCAAGCATAGCTTCGGGGCTACAGGAGTTTTTCACGTTTTGTGTTTTTTGCACAATAGGGAAAAAATATAAATTACGGACCCGTAAGCCCGATTTATTTAATCTGGCTACCATGTGTCCTATATCAAAAGGGGGACCCATTTTTCAAATTGTATTCCCACCCATCTATATGGACCCGATACAAAATTTGAAGGGGCATATCTTTCGACTCAGGGCTTGAAATATCACGAATCTGACACCGTTGGAAATAACTCGGCCTCACCCATGCCGTGGAGGTCTGAGAATTTATTTTTGAAGAGGATAGGTGAAGGAAAATGGAGGAAACATCTTTGGGATTTCAATGCAGGATCTCCTTTCCTCAAAAACCAGATAAGATTCGATCTGTTTTTCCGTTTCCTCTTCCTTTAAGGCACCAAACCAAGGACTGATGTAGTAAATACAGATCATGGGGAAGATTTCATCAGAAGCATTAACATCAGTGGTTGAGCTTTGACCTACTTTTCCAGCTTCTCTCTTTCTTTCTTCTCTCTGATTGAACCTATAAATATGGGGGTAGGATTCATTGTAAAGGGTTGGACATTCCTTGTTTTGCAAGATCCCTTATCCTCCTAGTAAAGGGATTTGTGGGGTTTAGACCTTCCATCAAAATTGTAATAGGTTTTTCCTTTTGGATATTTTTTAATGAACTGTACCAATCCATAGAGTAATAAAACACATCTGTGATCAATCTTAGATCCTTTCTCATCTCTTCTACTATTATTTGGTCTCCCATTACAAATCTAGCTATCTATGCTTGTTTATGGTATACATGTTGGTTTATGTCTATTGGAAAAACAAGTGTTTATCATTCCTTTGGTGCATCTCCCAGTATTCTAGTTATTTCAAGTTTCTTATACTCTTTTACCCCTGTCTCCTTGGCAAGTTTTAGATTAGGTATAGAAATAGATCCTTTGTAAATCTTCACGTGTGCACCTGAACAAAGGAATAAGGAACCAACCTTTAATCTGGAGAGATTTTCCATTTTTGTAAAGTCCCACACCTTGGGGAAAGTTCAATGTTATGTAATCACACCAGATGATTCTTCCTTAGAAAAGTAGATCCATAACTAATTTGGGGGTGTTGTGATTTCACTCTAAAAGTTTTGGCACACTCAGTGGGACACTGGGGTTAAATATTTCATCTTCTCTTAGTGTCTCAACAAAGAAAACAAAACATACACCACCATGCGCCACTAAATTTTTTGGCACGCCCAGTGGGACATTGGGGTTAGATATTTCATCTTCTCTTAGTGTCTCAACAAAAACAACAAAACTTACACCACCGTGCACAACTAACAGTTTTGGCATGCCTGGTGGGACTAAGAAGTCTCCATCTTATTATAGTAGGAATTGATGTTCACTTACTGTGATTCTGGATTTTAAGAAGACTTAAAAGTGTACATGTAGTGAATCCAAAAGAAACAAATCGACTGGTTTCAGTAGTCCAAACAAGTTCATGAGAAGAATAAAAACACGGTCAAGAACTAGAGAAGAGGGTCTGTTTGTCTATTTAGACTTATCCTCAAACAGAAGGGGAAGAAGAAGAAGAACCCAAAGGTCTCTATCTCCACCAAGCAGAGCTTTAACGAAACCTCCTCCCGGCCGACTGTTCATTCAATCAAGGGGGTGCTCAGACCAATCATGATGGCTCAGCCAAATACTTATGTTAACTTCACTAGAAGTAGTCCACTCCCCTTGAATGCACAAAATCTAGTTCCTATTGTAGAATTAAAGAGTATCCCATATTTCATAGGGGAAAATCAAACTTCTCCTAGTGATCATGTCCAAGATATTACCAATGTCTGTACAATCCATGAGGTTCATGAGATGGACACTGCAATCAAGTTGCTTGCCTCTTCACTCAAACAGAAGGCTTCATAATGGTTCAAGAGTCTTGAGGTAGGCTCTATTTAGAATTGGAATTAGCTATGCACAGCTCTTCACAACCAGTTTGGAGAGAAAGGTGACAACCTATCTTTTTTTGAACAACTAAGAACAATCAAGAGAGCCTCGAATGAGAAGCTGACATACTTCAACCTCAGATTCCAGCGAACCTGGGATAGAATTCCAACAACAGTGAAGCCCACTAATGAAGGTGCCTTCTTATAATTTCTTAGGGCTCTAAATTCTGACATTTCTCTGATGATTCAGTCAATGGGGGGCACTACATTACCTGCAGCTTATATCCTATTCATATTGGATGAGAACCATTTGATTCAGGCTGGTAAAATCACTCCTATGCCATCCATGTCTCTATACCATGAGTTAGGAATCCCAAATGTAGCCAAACACCTACATTATCTCTTTTACCCACCCCTAGGAGTCAGAGTTCAACTAAAGCTTCCACTTCATCATCTAACACCTCTAAAGAACTCCATGAAGTCATGAAACATCTTCAGAACCTGGGGAATGAGATGGTAACTATCCAAAGACAACAAGCTCAGAGTTCCAGGCCATATCAGTCTCAGGCTCTATCTTAGGGTCAATATCAAGCTAGACCCTAGTACCAATAGAATAGGACACCATCTCAGACCATAAACTAGAGCTAGAACTAAGGACAACCCCAAGATACTAGACCTTTTAGGTCATATAAGACAAACATAGCTTCAACATGAAGGGCATTCGTTCCAACACAAAACAATATGATAGAAGAATATGATTGGTGTTTTCCATGAAATCAAGCACATAACTAGTCAATGTGCTTTAATGGTGTTCTAAATCAGGCCTTTATGGTATAAACTAGTATGGTTCCACAAGAACCTATCCAAGAGGGGGATCAACATCAAGAGGCTCTACAAGGTGGATCTCTAGGAGAGACTATGCTTGTCAATTGGTAGGATGAAGAATTATGTGGAATGAATTAGTTCCCTTATCAAGGTGTGGCAGCCAATACCAAGTCCAAAAAGAGGAATATTGCAGAGGGCTAACCACTAAACTCAAGTTAACCTCAATCTTCCATCACTCCACAAGGTCCTAGTGCTCCAAGTACAACTCCTAATATGTAGAACCAATCCAAACCACCTCGCAAACCCAGTCAGGAACCAGTTGTAACAACCCATGTGTAAGAGAGAAATGATTATGGGAAGGGGAAATAAAAAAACTAGCTTATTCAATATTATTGAGAAAATGAAAAGGATAAGTGTGAATATTTCACTATGGGTGTCATTGGCCATTCCAGTGCAGAGGGATCTATTGCACACTGCCATGTAGAATTGGTCAAGTTCAAATCACCCCTTAACTAGCAAAAGAGAGTTCTTTCAAATGTAACTCAGCTAGGGAGGAACTATGAGGAATGAAAAGGTAAGAAATTGAGACCTCCTCCTTTCTATGTCTCATTAATTATTGGAGACAAATTGGTGCACAATTGTATGATTGATTCTGGGGCTAATGGTTTTGTGATGCCCAAACAAATAGCTGAACAGTTGGGTCTCCAATATGAATTCATCTCTAGAGGATTAGTCCAATTAGATGGGAAAATGGTGACCACTGTGGGAATCATCAAGGATCTAAGCCTCACTCTGTATTCCTGCCCCAATGTGACTGTTTTGCAAAATGTGTCAATCATATATTTGCCACAACAATTTTTTTTGTGTCTGTCCAGGGACTTCACTGCCAAAATTGGAGGCTACCTATCTACTGATTGGTCACATATGCTCTTTAGGACAAGGTATGGGGTGAATTCCACAATCATATCTGAACCTATTGTTTATTATCATATTGAATCCTATGTGCCTAGCCCAATCAATGCCAATTGCTCAGATTTTGATCAAGAAGACCTCTTAATAACTTCTGAAGAAAATACCAAGGTGGGATGTATCCCAAACTTGACTCTTGATGAGTGGGCCAAAAAATGTCATGCTTTTGACCCCTATAAGGAGATGGAAGAATCTGAGCTAGGTGTCTACTGCCTACTTGAAGAGAATCATCCTCTTCCTGATCTAATTAAGCTAGAATACAAGGATGACAATGAGGTATGGAAATTGTTCTTTGATGGCTCAAGGAGTAGACAAAGAGATAGAGGAGGAGCCATGATTGTGTCCCCCAGAGGTATGAGATATTATTCAACCTTCAGATTCCAATTTTCTTGCTCAAATAATTTTGTTGAATATGAGGCTTTATTCCAAGGTCTTCAATGGGAAAGGAAGTTGGGGATCAAGAACTTTCAAGTGTTTGGAGATAGTGAACTGGTTCCCAATCAGGTCAGAGGAATTAATGCTGTCAAAAAATCACCTTCTTAAGAACTATAAGAGTAGGGTATGGGACCTCATGGAGGATTTCGAGGCCTTCAGTATTGTGTCCATACCTAGGAAGGATAATGAAGTTGTTGATAGACTTGCAGCAGTCGGGGCAACCTTTGATGTGGTTGATAACATCAAAAGAGACAAAGGACAACCACATATCCATGTGGTTGTGAGGCCAGTAGTGCCAGATAATAACACATGCTAGTAGGTGTTTGAGAATGATCAGCAAATTATTAACTTTTTGCAAGAAGAAGCTGAATTCTCAACTAGAAACCAGAGTGGACTAGAATAACAATATGGGAATCAGATAGTACAGTTGTTTACAAACAAGCTTCCCAAAGGATTAGTGACACTGAAATCTATCTCCAATCCTAATGATCGGTTTGGAAAGGATAAGGGTAACATGTAGATCAAAAGGGGGAATTCAGAGTCAATCCCAGTTGAAGAAGACAAAACACTTCAAATTGGCAAAGTGGCCACCTAGCAAGAAAGGTATGAATTCGTACAACTTTTCCAAGAATTTCCTAATGTGTTTGCTTGGAGTTATGAAGAAATAAGAGGGTTCAATCCAAATATATCAAAAAACACAATCGAACTAGATCTAGCTACTCAACCCATTAGGCAGAAGCAGAGACCAGCCAACCCACATTGATGCGCCAAAATTAGCAGGAACTTGACAACGTCATAACTTGAGCTCTAGGTGTCCGTTTGAGTCCACTTTTTTTAAAACCACATGTTTTGATGAGATGAACACAGTGGAAACTAGACCTATCATTTGGGGAAAGTTTTTGGCACATTTTTGGTCCCTAAATCCGCCATCTTGAGGCCGAAAATTAGGATTTAAGCTATAGTTCAGTTTTTCCCTATTTTTGGACATTAGTTAATTTTAGTCTATTAGTTGTATTATGAGTTAGAAAGTTTGAAATACCTCTAATTTAGGGATGTAGAAGATGCATGCCAATTTCTGTTCCCGTACAAATAAGCATGTGAACTTACTAAGAATAGTAGGTTCTAGTAAACTGCTAAAAATAGTAATTTCCACCACCTAGAGTAGATTTAGTCGGAGTTTGTTAGAGTTTACTTGGTAACTCAAGTTGGGAGTTGTTTTCCTATTTAGGAAACATTGTTATTCATTATTCAATAATGAAGAAGGATATATATTTTCTTTGGAGTTCATATTATTTGTAGTAAATCAAGTTTGGTTAGAATTTGGTTACATTATTTGGTATCAGAGTTGGTTCGAGTCGTTAAAAAAATGGCAAGAAGAGGAAGAGGAAGATGAGGTAGTATTTCCTAGATGAATATAAATATGCAAGATCTACAGAGGCAAGTTGTTGTGCTTGTTGCAATGATAACCCAAAGAGGAAATCAAGGTGGAGATAACAAAGATGAAGAAGAAGTTTGTGAAGAGGAGGAAACAAAAGGGCCACCATTAGCTTTTGAAGAAAGGATTCTTCGCGCATTAGAAGGAAAGAATGATGGGATAATAATTGATATTTCAGAGTATGGTGGCAGTCTAAAAATAGAGGAGCTGATAGACTGGTTAACTAGCATGGGGAATTTTTTTGAGTGGAAGGCTATGTCAGAAGAAAAGAAGGTAAAATTTACATGCATGAAATTTAAAGGTCATGCTATGTTATGGTGGGATCACCTAAAGAAAGAGAGGTCAAGAAAGGGTAAAGAAAGAATTATGATGTGGAGTAAGATGGAGAAGAAGCTGAAAGATAAATTTATCCTTGTGGATCATGCACAGACCCTTTACATGAGGTTTCAAAATCTCAAACAGAACCTACAAATAGTGCAAGAATACACAAAAGAGTTCTACAAGTTGTCCATTTGTGTAGAGCATGAAGAAACCAAGGAACAAATGTTGTAAGGCATGTAAATGGGTTAAAATTTTCTATTCAAGATGAGATAAGTATGCATAGGATTAAGAGCATGGAGGATGCCTATCAGTTAGCCTTAAAGGCCGAGGAATTTTTTTTTTGTTAAAGTTATAGTAGATCACTTGAAATGAATAGGGGGGCCTCATCTTCCTTTCGAGGATGAGCTGGTTTCAACCAAGGTAGGGGAGAATCATCTTGCAGATTGGAAAAGCAAGAAGATATGATACAAGATTTCCAGAATCAACAAAGAGGCATAGGATTTTCTAGGGGTAGAGGATATGCTGGTGATAGAGGATGGGAGGATCCATGAAGACCATTTGTTTTTTACAGATGTGGTGAAGAGGGGTGTCAGGATTTTGAATGCTCGCATTTTTATACACATGACAAGAGGACATGAGATGCACCAAGAGTAAATCTTGTTAAAGCTAAACAAGTAGAAGATGAACATTACCTAGAAATTCCACCAGATGTTGGAGAAAATTTGATGATCAAGAGGACGATGATTTCTCCAAGAAAGGATATCAAAGGGGATGCATGGCTACGTGCAAATATTTTAAGAACAAGATGAACTTATAGAGGAAAGGTATGTAATGTTATTATTGATGGTGGTAGTTGTGAGAATATGGTTTCAAATGAGATGGTTGAGAAATTGGATCTGCATTGTGAGAAGAATCCTAACCCTTACCGTATTGCATGGTTTAAAAAAGGTAATGAAGTTACTATTGATAAGAGATGTTTAATAAGTTTTTCTATTGGGAAAATTTACAAGGATGAGATTTGGTGTGATGTTATTCCTATGGATGCATGACATATGCTACTAGGAAGACCATGGAAATTTGATAGGAAAGTTATTCATGATGGGGGAAAGAATACTTATACTTTCTGGAAGGATGGCACAAAAATAGTTTTACTACCTCTTAAGGAAGAGGGGAAAGCTGAAGATATGATTTCTCCAAAAGGAATTTTCAAAGGAGGCAAATGCAACCAGTTTTTGTTATGCACTAGTTGCCAACAAGGATGAACCTGCAAGTGCAAAAATACCAGTAGAAACAACGAAATTAATAAAAGAATTTTCTGATGTTATTCTTGATGAGCTACCAGACGGATTACCACCCAAAAGAGATATTCAACACCATATTGATTTGATTCTAGGGTCTTCACTCCCAAATCAAGCATCTTATAGGATGAGCCCGACATTGTATGTTGAGTTGAATAGGTAAGTGGCAGAGCTCTTGAGAAAGGGCGTCATAAGGGAGAGCATGAGTCCGTGTGCAACCCCAACTTTATTAACACCAAAGAAGGATGGAACATGGATAATGTGCAATGATAGCATCAAATATAGGTTCTCAATACCTCTCCTTGATAATATGATGGATGTGCTTCCTGGGTTTAGGTATTTAGCCAAGATTGATCTTCGAAGTGGTTACCATCAGATTCGAATCAGAGAAGGAGACGAGTGGAAAACAACATTCAAGATAGGAAATGAATTATATGAGTGGTTGGTGATGTCATTCAGGTTATCCAATGCACCTAGTACTTTTATGAGACTGATGAACACCGTGCTGTGGGAGTATAATTGCAAGTTTTTTATGGTTTATTTTGATGATATCTTGATCTTTAGTAAAACTAAGGAAGAAAATTTGAGGCATCTACAGGTGATATTCGAAGTGTTAAGGAAAGAGAAACTATATGCAAATATGAATAAGTGCACATTTATGCAAGAGAGTTTGGTATTCTTGGGCTTTATTATTTCAGAAAATGGGGTACAGATGAACTCAAAAAAGATAAAGGCAATTATTGAATGGCCTACTCTATGGAGTATAACAGAGGTAAGAAGCTTTCATTGTCTAACAACATTTTACAAAAAATTTATCAAAAATTTCAGCAGTATTGTAGTACCTATAACAGATTGCACAAATGGAAGGGAGTTTTTGTGGACAAAGGTAGTTGAGGATAGTTTTCAGTTCTTGAAGAAGAAGGTGACAAAGGCACCCATTTTGGCACCACCAGATTTGGATAAAGTGTTTGAGGTTGATTGTGACGCCTCACATGTGTGTATTGGTGATGTTCTAAGTCAAGGTGGAAAGCCAGTAGCTTTCTTTAGTGAGAAAATGAATGTGGTAAGAAAGAACTACTCTACTTATGATGTGGAATTTTATGCAATTGTACAAGTATTAAGGAACTAGAGGCATTACTTAGTGCCTAAGGAGTTTGTGTTATTTACAGACCACATAGCCTTGAAGTATGTGAATACACAAAAATAAGTTGAATAGTAGGCATGCAAAGTGGGTATCATTTTTGTAGGGTTATACTTTCTATCTAAAAAATAAATTAGGAAAACAAAATCAAGTTACAGATGCATTGAGCAGGCATGTGAATTTTTTTACCACTATGGAAAATGAGGTAGTGGGTTTTAAAGCAATAAAGGGTTTGTATTGTTCTGATATTGATTTCAAGGATATTGTTGAAAGGTTAAATCATCCATTTTTCAAAAAATGTAGGATATGTCCTGGATGAGTACATTTTATAGGATGGCTATCTATTCAAGGTATGCCAACTATGTATTCCAGTTGGTTCTATGAGAGAGAACATAGTGAAAGAGTTGTATAGCAGAAGATTGGCTAGGAATTTTGGTAAAGATAAGATGATAGCCTTGGTAGCAGAGAAATACTATTGGCCAAAGCTGAAAAGAGATGTGGTAAGATATATGGAGAGGTGTCAAATTTTTCAAGTCTTGAAAGGCCATGCACAAAATACAAGGTTGTATATGCCGTTGCCTGTTCCTAAAAGGGTCTTGGACAGATTTGAGTATGGATTTTGTTTTGGGATTACCAAAAACACAATGAGGTAATGACTCAATTTTTGTGGTTGTTGATAGATTTTCTAAGATGGTTCATTTTATTTCCTATAAGAAAAAAAGTGATGTGACGGGCGTAGCAATTTTTTTTTCAGAGAAGTTATTCATTTGCATGGTGTTCCAAAAACCATTACTTCAAATAGGGACACAAGGTTCTTAAGTCACTTCTGGAAAAATTTATGGAAGAAATTGGGAACTCAATTATAGTTTAGAAGTGCCTATCATCCTCAGACTGATGGGCAAACAAAGGTAGTAAATCAGAGTTTGGGAAACCTGTTCAGGGGCATCATTGGAGAAAAGCCAAAACAATGGGACTTAGCATTACCAAAAGTTGAGTTTGCATATAATATTTCCATAAATAGATCCACATTAATGACTCCATTTTCAATTGTGTATGGGAGTAATCCAAATGGGGTGTTATATTTGGTACAACTACCAGTTGATGACAGAGTCAGTGATGATGCAGAAGAATTTACCAAACATATACAATAATTGCAGGAAGAAGTACAGAAGAAGCTGTAGAATAGTAATGATAATTATAAGGAAATAGCAGATGTGCATAAATGGAGAAACCTGTATTTATAGTTGGTGAGTTAGTTATGGTATATCTGCAGAAGGAAAGGTTTCCAAAAGGCACCTATAACAAGCTGAAGTACAAGAAGATTGGTCCTTGCAAAATCGTGAAAAAAATAAATGATAATGCTTATGGGGTAGAATTGCCAGGGAATTTTGATATTTCTCCAGTGTCTAATGTTTTATATTTGTATTATTTTCATGGGGATGGTGTAGAAGGGGATGTTATTGATGAAGTAGTAGATTTGAGGCAGTAGGTTCCAGTAAAGAAGAGAGAAGAAGTGGATTAGATTCTAGATATGAAAACAATGGATATGCGACATGGGAAATACAACAAATATTTGGTCCATTGGAAAGGAATGGAGCAAGAGGAGAATAATTGGGTCACATAGTGGGATATTAAGAAGTTGGATGTGGATAAATGGAAGGAGTTTAAAGAGGAAAACTTGCAGGAGCTACTTTTTTTCAAGCAGGGGAGAATGATGCGCAAAAATTAATAGGAACTTAACAAGGTCATAACTTGAGCTCTGGGTGTCTGTTTGAGTCCATTTTTTTTGAAACCACATGTTTTGATGAGAAAAACACAGCGGAAACTAGTTGTATCAGTTGGGTCAAGTTTTTGGCATGTTTTTGGGCCCTAAATCGACCACCTTGAGGCCAATAATTAGGATATAAGTTATAGTTTGGGTTTTTCCTATTTTTGGGCATTACTTAATTGTATTCTATTAGTTGCATTATGAGTTAGAAATTTGGAAATTCCTCTAATTTAGGGATGTAGAAGATGCATGGAAATTTCTGTGCCCACACGAATAAGCATGCGAACTTACTAAGAATAGCAGGTTCTAGTAAACTGCTAAAATTAGTAATTTCCACCACCTAGAGTAGATTTAGTTAGAGTTAGTTAGAGTTTACATGGAAACTTGAGTTGGGAGTTGTTTTCCTATTTAGGAAACATTGTAATTCATGATTCAATAATGAATAATGAGATCTATTTTCTTTGGATTTCATATTATTTGCAGTAAATCAAGTTTGGTTAGAATTTGGATACATTACACATATTGAGCCTCTAATGAAGAAATAGTTGAACAAGCTGATAGAGGAAAGTATCATATTTCCAATCAAACACTCAAGTTAGGTTACAAATTTGATCCCACTCAGGAAGAAAAATGGAGAAATCAAACTGTGTGTTGACTTTAGGGATTTGAATAGAGCCTCTCTCAAAGACCACTACCCACTCCCTTCAATGGAGCAGATCTTGCAAGTAGTGTCTGGGTCAGAAAGGTTCTCCCTCCTAGATGGCTACTTAGGGTACAACCAGATCATGGTGAAAGAATATGATCAATTCAAAATATATTTCACTAGCAAATGGGGCATATATGCCTACAGGAAAATTCCATTTGCATTATCCAACACCGGAGCCACTTTTCAAAGGGAAATTGATGTGGCATTTAAGGGATTGATAAAAAAAAATGTTGATCTATCTAGATGACGTTACAATATTTTCCAAAAATATAGCAGATCATATTTTCCATCTAAGATAAGTATTCCAAATATGCAGGAGTTTTGGGGTGTCACTAAAACCCAAAAAATGCATATTCTTGGCCCATGAAGGAAATCTCCTAGGCCATATTGTATCAAAGGAAGGGTTAAAATTTGACCTAGAGAGATTTCAAGCAATAAGAGCATTGCCATTGCCAAGTAATAAGAATGCTCTTTAAAGCTTCTTGGGAAAAATGAATTTTGTCCGCAAGTTTGTTCCAAACTTTTCTTCCCTTGTTAAGACAATAAAGTTGATGTTGAAGAAGAGCTTATCATTAAAGTGGAAAACTGAAGGAAAATAAAGTTTCAATGCTATCAAAGAATCCATATCAAAATCCCCAACTCTTGTGAATCTAAATTTTTCCAGAGACTTCATATTGTATGCCTTTGGTGGTAGTGACACAATTTCCACAATCTTGGTTCAACATAACAAAGAAAGTGCAGAACGGCCAATTGCTTTCTTTAGCCAGAGTCTGGAAGATTATGAGGTGAGGTAATCCTTCGTTGAGAAGCAGGTCTTAGCGGTAATCAGAGGATTGAAGAAGTTTAAGCATTTGGTTTCAAACAACAAAATCCAACTATTGGTCTTGCATACAGGAGTTAAAGAATTCCTTCTCAGAAAGGACTTGAATGAAAAGCATGTAGGATGGATCACTCATGTCATGGAGTATGACATTGAGATTAAGGTCACCAAGCTGGTCCGTGGGAAGGGGTTGTGTGAAAAACTAGCCTCAGGTCAACAAGATGAAACATACAGTGAAAAGGAGGATTTCCTTGTTTTACAAGATGATCAAGAAGAAGGGAGAGATGACGTACCTGCTCCTTGTTAGACCAAAGACATGGTGCACTTCCTTCAAATAGGAATATTTCCTCATGGGATTAGTAAAGAAAAAAGGATACATTTCAGGTTAAAGGCCATCCCATATGTTCTGATTGATGGTGTCTTGTTCAAAAGAGACATCAATGCCATTATGCTAAGATGCATTGGGACATATCAGGTGGAGAGAGTGCTACAAGAATTCCATGTTGAAGCAGCTTGAGGCCATTTTCCTCCAAGAGTGATAGCACTTAAAAATCATGAAACCAAGATATTTTTGGCCTAGAGTGTTTAGTGACTGCTACGCATGGATCAAGAGGTGCAAGAATTGTGTATTCTTCAAAGGCAAGGAAAGGCTAGCAACACTTCCATTAAACCCAATCTCTGTCTACCAACCTTTCATTAAATGGGGATTAGACTTCATTGGAGTCATCAATCCATACTCCAGTCAAGGAAAAAAGTGGATCCTGACAGCGACAAATTATTTCACCAAGTGGACCGACGCAGTGGCACTCAAGAAAGCTAATGAGTCTAGTATCCTAGATTTCTACAAACGGATAGTGACCAAGTTTGGAGTTCCAGCCACCATCATATCAAACAATTCATTAGCATTTATAGGTTCCAAGATCACAAGATGGGTTGGTAATAATGGGCCTTATTTGAGCACTTCACTAAACTATTACCCTCAAGGTAATGGCCAAGCTGAGTCCACTAATAAAAACCTTCTAAAGATCATCAGAAGAACTCTTGATGAGAATCATAGGAACTAGCACACAAATCTCAAGATGACCTTATGGGCTCATAGAATAATTCCCAAGAGATCTATAGGCATCTCTCCATTCAGGCTTGTCTATGGGAAAGAGGCAATGTTTTCTATATCACTTGAGTTAACAACATTGGAGCTCGTGAAGCAACTAGAGATGTCTGAATTTAGACCAATGGAGGCTAGGTATGTAGCACTGATAGAATTTGAAGAAACCGAGAGAATACTCTCCAAGAAATAGAGAAGAATCAAGCTTCAATCAAGAAATGCTTTGACAAGAAGGAAAAAACAAGGACCTTCTAGGAAGGATAATTAGTTTTGAAATGCGATGCAGATCGAGAGAAACCAGGAAGGAATTCCAATTTTGATGCTATCTGGAGTGGCCCCTATATGATCACAAGGTACAAAAGTAGCAATGATTTCCAATTGTCCACATTGGAGGGTGAAGAGTGCCCTAGGTTACAACAATTTTCTACTCTCAGAAAATTTCATTTCGAGGTTTCTTATGAAAATTAAGAGTAGAGCATGTATGATTTCAATTTTTTTGAATATAGTGTGGTGTTGTTTTATGGCTCTTATGCAGTCCATTTAGAAAGACATATGAAGCCCTGGGTTAAAACAATTTTCTACTCTCAAAAACTTTCATTTCGAGGTTTGTTATGAAAATTAGAGATCAGGCAGTCGGGCTTGTAAATCAGAAGTGGAATCAGTATCAAATTGTCTCTCTCAACTCCATGCCCAATGGATACGACAAGGCAATTGGTCTTTTCATCTAGCAAGCAGATACCCCTGTGAGTCACCAAATTTTTATCCATATTTCGCCCCCCGTGCTAAATATTGGATCAGTCACGAGCCCCACATAAAAAGAGCCTGAGAAAACTCATTTAAATCCTACAAATTGGTCGCAGAAGGAGCTCAACCATGGAGTGGCGGAGGCCAAGAGAGATTAATCAACCCTGTGCAAAAGAAAATGACTATATCCAGGTTGTTTCCACGTCTTAAATCCATTCTCCAAGTTGCATGTAGACTAACCTATGAGATATCATGGTCAGACAAGAAGGGGTGATGTTGCAAAGAAACTAAAAATAAAAAAGAGGAATAAATGGTGAAGATTCGAAGTCCTCCGGCTCAAAACGATTCAAGGAAAAGGCCCAAAAATGACTAAGTATGAAGGAGGCAGCAAAAGGAGCCACGTGTTGTAACGGCGCTTCTCCAAAGGTGAATTCTAAAAAGGGGAACCCAAACTTGCACAAGGATTTCATGCATCCAAAACCCCAAAGAAATTGTGGGGCGCTGAAAATTCTTTGAACTAAAATGGAAGTGTCCATGTGTTAGCTTGGCGCAAGACTGGAAAAGTAAGTCCAGGGCGGAGACTCCAACTTGCGCCAGCCCTCCACGTAGGAAATGGTCAAGACAAGAGTCAAAAGGCGGGCTTCAAAATTGGCTAAGTATAAAAGTGTAAGCAGAGAATGCCAAGTGTCAGCGCGGTGCATCTCCAAGAGTTGGTCCCAGGGCGGAGACCCAAATGAGTGCGACCTCGCCATGTAGCCCAAAGTCCAAAAGTAAGAGGGACTCGTTGAAAAGTCCATAGATCAGTGGAGGCCAACTAAGTGTCAACTCGATGCTCCTCCAAAGGCAAAACTTTGGGCCATATTTTCAAGCAAGCACGGTGCCTCCACGTGTTATATCGAAAGGGGCAGAATCGGTTGAATAGTCAATGCAAGACCCAGGCTAGCGGAGGCTACCAAGTGTCTTAATGGTGCTGATTCAAAGATTGAATAAAGAAAAGGTTTCCAAACGAGCGCCAAACTACCGCGTGTCCCAGGGAAAAGTGGGTCATTGGGGGAAAATTTGGTTCTTTGCCCCTTGTTGTTTCAAAAGGGGTAAAAGTTGTAAAATGACCCGTAACTCCGCCCAAAAGAAAAAATTAGCATTTGAACCCGAGTCAAAGCCAAAGCAGGGAGTTGGAGGAAAAAGTGAAAATGTGCCTTTCATTCAAAATGCACAAAGACAAAGATGGAAGCACATTCCCCAGCCAACCAGAAGGAGCCATGTGTCCAGGCGGAGCTTTGGGGCTATGGGAGTTTTTTGAGTTTTGCATTTTTTGCGCAATAGGGAAAAAAGATAAATTGCAAACCCGTAAGCCTGATTTTTTCTCTAATCTTGCTACCACGTGTCCCATATCAAAAGGGGGACCCATTTTTCAAATTGTTTTCCCACCCATCTGTACGGACCCGATACAAACTTTGAAGGGGCATATCTTTCGACTCAGGGCTTGAAATATTACGAATCTAACACCGTTGGAAAGATCTCGGCCTCGCCCATGCCATGGAGGTCTGAGACTTTATTTTTGAGGAGGTTAGGTGAAGGAAAATGGAGGAAACATCTTCAGGATTTCAATGTAGGATCTTCTTGCCTCAACAACCAGATCAGATTTGATTTGTTTCACTGTTTCCTCTTCCTTCAAGGTGCTAAACTAAGGATTGATGTAGTAAAGACGGATTTGGGGGAAAATTTCATTAGAAGCATTAACATCAGTGGTTGAGCTTCGACCTGATTTTCCCACTTCTCTCTCTCTTTCTTCTCTCTGATCGAATCTATAAATACGGGGGCAAGATTCATTGTAAAGGGTTGGACATTCTTTTTTTGTAGGCTCCCTTCTCCTCCTAGCAAAGGGATTTTGGGGGTTCAGGCCTTCCATTAAAATTGTAATACGTTTCTACCTTTTGGTTACTTTGTAATGAACTGTACCAATCCATAGAGCAATAAAATGACATCTATGATTGATCTTAGATCCTTTCTTGTCTCTTCTGCTTTCATTTGGTCTCCCATTACAAATCTAGCTATCTGTGCTTGTTTATGGTATGCATTTTGATTGGTTTGTGTCTATTGGCAAAATAAGTGTTCATCATTCCTTTGGTGCATCACCTGGTAGTCTAGTTATTTCTTGTTTCTTATACTCTTTTACCCCTGTCTCCTTGGCAAGTTTTAGATTAGGTATAGAAATAGATCCTCTGCAAATCCTCACGTGTGCACCTGAATAGAGGAATAAGGAACCAACCTTTAATCTGGAGAGCTTTTCCATTTTTGCAAGGTCCCACACCTTAGGGAAAGTTCAATGTTATGTAATCACACTAAATGATTTTTCCTAAAAAAGTAGTTCCATAACTCATTTGGGGGTGCTGTGATTTCACACTAAAAGTCATTTGGGGGTGATGTGATTTCACACTAATGGGAGTTTTGGCAAAAACAAAAAAACTTACACCACCGTGTGCCACTAACAGTTTTGGCATGGGACTAAGAAGTCTCCATCTTATTACAGTAGGAATTGATGTACACTTGCTATGATTCTGGCTTTTAAGAAGCCTTAAAAGTGTACATCTGGTGACTCCAAAAGAAACAAATCTATTGGTTTCAGCAGTCTAAGCAAGTTCATGAGAAGAATACAAAAATGGTCAAGAACCAGAGAAGAGGGACTGATGTTTGTCTATCTAGACTTATCCCTAGACAGAAGGGGAAGAGGAAGAAGAACCCAAAGGTCTCTATGTCCACCAAACAGAGCTTTATCAACACCTCCTCCCGGCCAACCATTCATTCAATCAAGGGGGTGCTCAGACCAATAAGGATGGCTCAGCCAAATCTTTATGTTAACTTCACTAGCAGTAGTCCACTCACCTTGAACTCACAAAATCTAGTTCCGACTGTAGCATTAAAGAGTATCCCATATTTCACTAGGGGAAAATCAAACTTCTCCTAGTGATCATGTCCAAGATATTGCAAATGTCTGTACAATCCACGAGGTTCATGAGATGGACATTGCAGTCAAGCTACTCACCTCTTCACTCAAAGGGAAGGCTTCACAATGGTTCAGGAGTCTTGAGGCAGGCTCTATCCAGAATTGGAATCAGCTATGCACAACTCTTCACAACCAGTTTGGAGAGAAAGGTGATAACCTGTCTTTGTTGGAACAACTAACAACAATCAAGAGAGCCCCAAACGAGTAGCTGATAGACTTTAACATTAGATTCTAATGGACCTGGGATAGAATTCCAACAGCAATAAATCCCACTAATGAATGTGCCTTCTTATACTTTCTTAGGGCTCTAAAGTCTGATATTTCTTTGATGATTACGTCAATGGGTGGGCACTACATTACATGTACCCTATATCCTTTTCATAAGGGCTGAGAATCATTTGATTCAGGCTGGTAAAATCACTCTTAGGCCATCCATGCATCTATACCCTAAGTTAGGAAGCCCATATGCTAGCCAAACGTCTACATTAGCTCTTATACCCACCCCCAGGGGTCAAAGTTCCAACCGAAGATTCCAATTCATCATCTAACACCTCTAAGGAACTCTAGGAAGTCATGAAACAACTTCAGAATTTAGGGAATGTGCTAGTAACTATCAAAATACAAAAAGCTAAGAATTCTAGGCCATATTAGTCTCAGGCTTAGTCTCAAGGTCAATATCAAGCTAGACCCCAGTATCCAATAGAATAGGCCACCATCTTAGACCAAAAATCAGAACCAGAACCAAGGACATCCCAAAGTTGCTAGACATTTCAGGTCATATGAAGCCAAACACAGCTTCAACATCAAGGGAATTGGTTCCAACACAGAACAATATGACCACAAGAATATGATTGGTATTTTCCATGCAATCAAGTACATAACCAATCAATGTGCTTTAATGGTTCTCTAAATCAGGTGTTGATGGTGCAAACCAGTATGGTGCCACAAGAACCTAGCCAATAGGGGGATCAGTACAACAAGAGGATCTCTACAAGGTGGACCTCCAGGAGAGACTATGCTTTTCAATTGGAAGGATGAAGACTTCTATGGAATGAATTAGTTCCCTTCTTAAGGTGTGACTGCCAATACCCAGTCCAAAGAGAGGAATATTGGAGAGGGCCAACCACTAAAATCAAGCGACCCTCAATCTTCCATTACTCCACAAGGTCCCTGGTGCTCTAATTACAACTCCCAATATGCAGAACCAATCCAAGCCACCTCCCAAACTCATTCAAGCACCGGTTGTAACAACCCATGTGCAAGAGATAAATGTATTCTGGGAAATGAAAAAAAATAGATAGCTCATTCAATATTATCAAGAAAATGAAAAGGAGAAGTGTGAATATTTCACTATGGGAGCCACTAGCCATTCCAGGGAAGAGGGATCTATTGTAGACTGCCATGCAGAATTGGTCAAGTTCAAATCAGCCTGCTAACTAGTAAGAGAGAGTTCTTACCAAATGCAGGTCAACTAGGGAGGAACCATGATGAATGTTCAGGTAAGAACCTGAGACCTCCTCCTTTCTATGTCTCATTAAATATTAGAGTCAAATTGGTGCACAATTTGTATCATTGATTCTAGGGCTAGTAGTTTTGTGATGCCTAAACAAATAGCTGATCAGTTGGGTCTCCAATATGAAGTCATCTCTAGAGGATTATTCCAATTAGGTAGGACAATAGTGACCACTATGGGAATCATTAAGGATCTGAGCCTCACTTTTCATGCCTACCCCAATATGAATGTTTTGTCAAAACGTGTCAATCATAGATTTGCCACCACATTTTGCATTGTGTTTGTCTAGGGACTTCACTGCCAAAATTGGAGGCTACTTGTCTACTGATTGGTCACATATTCTCTTTAGGACAAGGTATAGAGTGAATGCCACAATCAGATCTAAACCTATTGATGAATATCATATTGAAACCTATGTTCCTAGCTCAATCAATGCCAATTGTTCATCTTTTGATCAAGAAGACCTCCTAATCACTTTTGAAGCAAATACCAAGGTGGGATGTATCCCATACTTGACTCTCAATGAGTGGCCCAACAAAATACATGTTTTTGACCCTTATAAGTAGATGGAAGAGTCTAAGCTAGGTGTCTACTACCTACATGAAGAGAATCATGCTCTTCCTGATCTAATTAATCCAGAATACAAGGATGACAACGAGGTATGACAATTGTTATTTGATGGCTCAAGGAGTAGAAAAGGAGCTGGAGGAGAAGACATGATTGTGTCCCCCAGAGGTATGAGATATTATTCAGCCTTCAGATTCTAGTTTGCTTGCTCAAATAATGCTTCTAAATATGAGGCTTTAGTCTAATGTCTTTATTGGGCAAGGAAGATGGGGATCAAGAACTTGCAAGTGTTTGGTGACATTGAACTAGTTGCCAATCATGTTAGAAGACTTAATGTTATCAAAAAGTGACCTACTCAAGAACTACAAGACTAGGTTACGTAACCTCATGGCAGGATTTTGAGGTCTTCAACATTGTGTTAATACCCAGGAAGGAGAATGAAGATATTGGTAAACTTACAGCAGTCGAGGGCAATGTTTGATGTGGTTGACAACATCAAAAGAGAAAAAGAACAACCACATATACATGTGGCTATGAGGCCAGCAGTGCTAGATAATAACACATGTTGGTAGGTGTTTGAGAATGATCAACAGATCATTGAAATTTTTGCAAGAAGAAGATGAATTCTCAAGTAGAAACCAGAGAAGACTAGAAAAACAATATGGGAATCAGATAGTACAGTTGCATACAAACAAGCTTTCAAAAGGCTTAGTGACACTGTAATCTATCTGCAATCCTGATGATCAGTTTAGAAAGGAGAAGGCTAACATTCAGATCAAAAGGGATAATTCAGAGTCGATTCTAGTTGGGAAATACAAAACACTTCAAATTGGAAAAGCGGCCATCAAGCAAGAAAGGTATGAATTTATACAACTTTGCCAAGAATTTCCTGATGTGTTTTCTTGGAGATATGAAGACCTAAGAGGGTTCAATCCAAATCTATCACAACACACAATTGAACTAGATCTAGTTTCTCAGCCCATCAGGAAAAAGTAGAGTCCAATAAACCCACATATTGAGCCTTTGATGAAGAAAGAGCTGACCAAGATGGATAGAGGTAAGTATCATATTTCCAATCAAACACTCAAGCTGGGTTGCAAATCTGGTCCCACTCAGAAAGAAAAATGGTGAAATCGGGTTGCTGTGTTGAATTTAGGGATTTAAATAGAGCCTCTCTCAAAGACCACTACCCACTCCCTTCAATGGATCAGATTTCTTGCAAGTAGTGTCTGGGTCAGAAAGGTTCTGCCTCCTAGATAGCTAATTAGGGTATAACCAAATCATGGTGAAAGAATATGATCAATTCAAAACAGCTTTCACCACCAAATGGGGCACGTATGCCCACAAGAAAATTCCATTAGGATTATCCAACGCTGGAGCCACTTTTCAAAGGGCAAAGGGTATGAAATTTAAGGGAATGATCAACAAAATAGTGTTGATCTATTTGGATGACATTATAGTGTTTTAAAAAAATGCAGTACAGACCATCTTTTCCATCTAAGGCAGGTATTCCAAAGATACAGAAGTTTTAGGTTGTCACTAAACCCCAAAAAATGCATATTCTTGGCCCATGAAAGCATGCTCCTAGGCCATATTTTATCAAAGGAAGGATTGGAAATTGACCCATAGAGAATTCAAATAATAAGAGCATTGTCCATTACCAAGTCACAAGAAGGCTCTTCAAAGCTTCTGGGGAAAAATCAATTTTTTCTGTAGGTTTGTTCCACACTTTACTGCCCTTGTTAAATAAAAAATGTTGATGCTGAAGAATAGCTTAGCATTCAAGTGGATAACGTTTTGGTTGGATATTTTTTCAAGCCAAAATATGAGGTTCAACCATAGTACATGGGATTAAATCCCTCCTCAAAGACATGTGAGGCTACCTATTTATTACTAATCTAAAACACAACAGAGATAATATGTACAGTATTCACACTAATCTAACCATTAGGGTTGGGATAGAATCCCAAAATCTGTATCCACACAAGGCGAAGACATTGCAATTTTAGAAATGGAATGGATTAGAAAGGAAGTTATTATTATGGAAGAAACACAATGGAAAGGAGATGAGAGGAACATATTTTCTTTCGAGCAAACGCAGATCATGAAATAATCATTCGAGTTTTAGATAACAAATTTAATGTTTGAAATGATTAGAACAATCAAGATGCTAAACAAAGAATAGCTTAAGATTATGAACATAAGAACAATATCGTAAGAAATATACATCTCAAAACACAAAGTTTGAAAAGTAGCATCAGTTTCTATTCCTCAAATGATTAAAATAAAACAAAAAGTTTTTCTTCTTCACAATAGTTATCAATATTCCAAAAATCTCAACCTTTTGGAATGCATAAGCGTCCCTTATTTATAATAAAAGGAGTTGAGAGAAAATAGGATAAATCCTATAAAATAGTCTTTTTAATGAGAGTCCTACTTTTCTTGACTCTCATGCAGGAGACCAAGGAAAATTTTTCTTCCTATGTGATGAAACAAAAATGAAAAAGACATGTCGATTTTACGATTGAAATGACATGCAACACTGTGCCTATTCTGTTTCACCATCTTTGTATTCCTCTGAAAAAGCCTACTTGTCCTGAAATTCTTGGAACTTTTAGATTATACCCTGCATCTCATTTTCATCAGGCGCGGTGGAATTATCACTCTGAACTTCACATGTTTCCTGAGTATTGCTAGCGTTGCCAGGAAGCTTTTTCAGTCTCTTGTTGAGTTTCCTTAGGGTTTCCAAAGAATGTTAAATTTTCACAAACTTGTCAATGATTTCCAGGCTAAATCCATAAGTTGGTTCATGATGAATTGATTCTTGGATCTACTTGTAAAGATCATCAACAGGCAGAATACCCAAGCTTTCACTCAACACCTTAGCACAAATATTAACTAGCTCTTCTTCTATGTCATTCGTGCCATCGACCAATTGATCTCTTGATTCCCTCAATTTGCTGCAAGCTTCATCGAGAATATTTATTTTGAATCTAATGGCTTTGGTTAGTTGAATTTTTTTTTCCCCATGTGGAATGATGCCTTCTTTGACCAAGATGTAGGATGGAACCTGTTTCAACGTTTGGAGAGCTTCAAAAGTTAACTCTAGGTTCCCGAATTCTACTGAAAATTCATCATCCATTTTCTCTCCATCCCTCTTTATATCCTCCAAGGATTTTTAGACTTCCATGGTGTCATCAATGACTTCTTTTCCTTGCAGGAGCAGCCTTTGGATCCATTCATTAATCGTTCTCCCTTTCTCATTAATCTTCTCGATCATGGGTACCGATGAGAAATTGAACCTGATAGGAGTAGAGGATGATGGTGTTGACTCGGGAAGCTTTGAGAGCTTGAGTAGTACTTCTGTCAGTTGATGTACTTTCTCTTTTAACTCATCTCTGTTTTCCTTAGTTTCCTTTAGCTTCTTGCACAACACATTGATGACATCTTGTGCGTCTTGCTATGCTCCCTCCGTTGTTAATTTCCCTAAATCAAACATTGTGATTTGATAATCTATGACCATTATATCATCCTTGGTTTTATCAGCCCTAGGAGTAGAAATTTCTACAAATTTATGCCCTGAGGCATCCACTGAAATCCTTGAAACTGTTTTGGGTTTCTTGGCCAACTTGGTAGGAGTGACTTTGAGGGAACTGAAATCAAAGGCTGATAATGGAACTACCACCTTCCTCTTCCTTAGAGTCTGATCTATTAATTGTTGAGGTGTATTGGAAGAATTTACTCCCATTGAAGGTGTTACGGTCACATCCTTAGGTTGAGGAAGGTTAGCTCGTGGAGTGGTGAACACTGCAAGTGTAGTGTCTGTGACAATGGACTCAGGGAATGAAGGCACAGAAGGAGGAGGCTTATCCATGGTTAGCTAAGCTCCAGTGAGAAGAGGTGAGAGGCCAGAGAAGATACTAGCCATGGCTGAGGAACTTGGTGAAGAAATATGAGGTAAGGAAGGCTGAATAGGAGGAGGTAATGATTCCCAAATTAGAGCTTGAGAGATAAGAGGAAGACTTACCTCTAATGAACTATCAACCAAAATAGGAATGGAAGGTTGAACAATCTCTTCTCCTGAAGGAGGATTTCATTGTTCTGGTTGTGGAGGTGAATCAAGAACCTCAATTGTTTGTGGGAGAGTCACCACTAATGTGGTTACTTGATCTTCTCCCTTTCTGACAGACTTAACCTTTATTGGCCTCTTGGAAGGGTTCTTATTCTTTTCCTTTTTTCCCTTGGAGGGTCCCACTTCCAAAATATCTAGCTTTGAAAAAATACCTTCTTTATAACTCATTCCCCAAGAAATGAGCCACACCTTAGTACGGGAAAGAATTTGAGCAGCTCTCCCCGTAATAGAAGCTTTCTTAGGGATGGACTAATCAATGGCTAGAAATACATATTGGTCTTAATTTAACCTATCATACGACACGTCAAGAACACTCTCATTATCCGTGGTTCCCTCTGGGATGTCAGATAAATCTAGCATCTGGATCTCTTCAATTTTCAACCTGCTATTGTCCTTTCTTCAGATGGCAACTTCATCTCGAAGATCAGCCCAAATATCTTCTATGTTAGGCACATGTAGATATAAAGTCCCATACGATTTCCTTGGAAATCAAATCCTTCTTTGTGCTTCATGTGCTTCTTCAACTTGTCCTAAAGCTCGTGCACCAAATTCTTAGCTTTAACCATTTTCGAGCACGTGTACCTTCCTATGGAAATAGGGAAGGATACCGCAGCCTTGTGTTTACTCTGTTGGAATTTTTGGAAATCCAACAATTGTCTTACCAATTCCATTAGATCAACTTATCACCTAGGAATCTGGGCAATCAGAAAGGATCACCTGAGTACATGACCACTCGAAGGTATGTGAACTTCTTGATCTGTAAGAAGATACAACCCCATTTTGATACTTCGGCCCATGCCTCATCAGAGAATCTTCTCTTTCTTAAGTCAGGGTTTAGCATGCAGATGTTCTCATAAAAGAAGGCATCATTCACTCTTCTGAATTGATCCTCGGACCCCTTCATTGTCAACTGAGGGAAATACCGATATATATGTTCGGTTGAATTACTTCCCTTAGCGTCTAACCCTGGATAATTCCTCATGCCGGCAATTACATAGGTGACATATGATGACATATAAAACTTGCTAGTAGTCAAGACCATCTTCATCTGGGAATCAATCTCATTACTTATAAGACTACTCCAATCAATCCCTTGTTCATTCTTCTTTATAAGGACCATGAATTGATACATCCACCCATGAAAATATATTGACTCGGGGAGTCCAAATATTCGACTCAACAGGGTGATGATGTCACTGATTTCAAGGATGAAATCACTCCTGGGGAAAAACTTGGGAAACCTAGAGATGGCTAGCTTGGCCTTGATCGAGAACTTTTTATTCGCATTCCTGATGCAATCTTCTTGATATTTTTCCCAGGATTTATGTGTTAACTTAAGATCTACATCAACATATTCCTCAAAGTTGGGCAATCTTAAGAGGTCATCAAAGTAACCGCCGTCCAACTTCAGTATGGTTTCTCATGCCTGATTTTTCACTGAGTGGGAATTTGAGTCATAATTGGAAGCACATGCCAAAATGAACTCGGGGCATTGAGCAGACATTGGTAATCCTGCTACAAGAGGGAGGCCACTATTGCTTATTGACTTCATCTAGGGACTCTGAGAAGAATCCTTGGTTCTGTTCCAAAAGTATTCCATGTCAATGTTACGAAGCTCTGTATCTCGTATGTCATAATTGCAATCTATGTAGGAAGGTGATTCCATTTTATGGTACTTATATTTCATCTTTCATGACCTGTCTAACTTATCCTTAGATGCTCCAGGATCTGACATGAGGAGTCCTAAAGAAATAATTCCTAGATAACTCTTGTTTGAATAATCAGACTTGGAAGCTTGTTGAGTAACCAAACAGACCCGCCACACCACCTAGACTTTGAGACCTATCGGAAAATTTGTGAAACATGACACATTGCAGAGTATAATCAGAAATCAAGTTGTATCGAAAACTTCATGAAACCTGACACAAAGGTAGAAATCAGGAGATGTTGAGCACCCTGTGGAACCCGTCACACTGCGGAAACCAAATAGTGTCAGACAATTTGTGAAACCTGATACAAGTAGATGTCAGAGGATGCTAAGCACTTTGTAAAACATGATATACTGCAAAAACTAAACAATGTCAGACACCTTGTAAACCATGAAAAAAAGGTGTTGGGTTTCTAGGATGTCAAAACAGGGAAAATTTCCTCCAAGCTTGTAAGTTAGGTTTTATAGATTATTCTCAAAAACTATGAGAGTATACCCATGGAAGAAAATAAGAAAACACCTAGGATGAGTTTTCAAACAAGGGGTTTCATGGAAATTCAATAGAAAATGAAGAAAACAACCCTTAACCCTAAACCCAAAGGAAATAAAAATCAAAGAGGAAAAACACCGAAAGAACACTTCAAAAATAAACCCAAAGATCACAAAATGATAAGAAGAGAAAAATACCTTCAAGAAATTCAAAAAATGATTGAAGATGAATCACGAAATCAATTGAGAAGTTCAGTCGGGTTTGGAGGATAATGGAGCATGTACGAAAAATCCATGCAACAAAAATATGTCAGGTAGAAATGATGTGTAAAATTGGGCTATTTATAAAACCCTAGCATTTATTACACCTCCTCTGACACGTGTGCCAACTAACTGACAACTTGACATTAATGCCATGTCATCATGCTCAGCACTTTCGAAAACCTGAAACAAAGGTTTTATTAACAAATCAGGTTTCGGGAACCAACTGATATAAAACATGTAAAAGTTATGTCTGGATGCTATCAGGTTCTGAAAAACCTAATACAAAGGGTCATTTCAGGTTTCAGGTTTCAGGAATCAAGCAGCATGTAACATGTTTTTTGTAAAGTATGTTCCGATGCTCCTGGGTTCTAAAAACCTGACACATTGGCATGTAATCAGGTTTCGAGTTTTAGAAGACACTCAACATGAAGCTTTTAAAAGACATGTTTGCATGCGATGGAAACTTGAAAACCAGAAAATCTCCTTCAAAGGACATTTTTAGGAGGTTCTGTCAAAAATTTTCTATGGTTATCTCAATTTTAGCTAGAATCACTAAAAACGAGATAACACAATTGAAGAAAAAGCAAGTTTTGAGGCTATCAAAGAAGCCATATCACAAGCCCCAACTCTCGTGAATCCAAATTTTTCCAGAGACTTCATACTATATGCCTTTGGTGGTAGTGACATAATTTTCACAATCTTTGTTCATCAAAATAAAAAAAGTGCAGAACAGTCAATTTATTTCTTCAGCTTGAGTCTGTAAGATTATGAGGTGAGGTACTCCTTCATTGAGAAGCAAGTCTTGGTTGTAATCAGTGGATTGAATAAGTTTAATCATTTGGTTTCAAACAACAAAATCCAACTATTAGTCTCCCATGAGGGAGTTAAAGAATTCATTCTCAGCAAGGACTTGAATGAAATGTGTGCAGGATGGATCACTCGTGGCATGGATTATGACATTGATATCAAGGTCACCAAGCTAGTTCATGGGAAGGGGTTGTGTGAACAACTAGCCTCAGGTCAACAAGATGAAACAAATAGTGAAAAGGAGACTTTCTTTGTTCTACAAGATGATCAAGAAGAAGGGAGAGATGACGTACCTGCTCTTTGTTGGACCCAAGACATGGTGCACTTCCTTTGAATAGGCCTGTGTCCTGATGGGATGAGTAAAGAAAAAAGGAGACATTTTAGGTTACATGCCATCCCATATGTTTTGATTGATGGTGTCTTATTCAAAAGAGACATCAATGGCATTATGCTAAGATGCATTGGGACATATCAGGTGGAGAGAGTTCTTCAATAATTCCATGTAGAAGTAGCTAGAGGCCATTTTTCTCCAAGAGTGACATCACTCAAAATCATGAAAGTAGGATATTATTGGCCCAGAGTGTTTAGTGATTGCTAAGAATGGATTAAGAGGTGCAATAATTGTGCATTCTTCAAAGTCAAGGAAAGGGTAGCAGCACTTCCTTTTCACCCAATCTCAGTCTACCATCCTTTCATGTAATGGGGATTGGAATTCATTAGATTCATCTATCTAGATTCCATCCAAGGCCACAAATGGATCTTGATAGTGACAAATTATTTCACCAAGTGGACCAAGGCAGTGGCACTCAAGGAAGCCAATAAGTCTAGTATCTAAGATTTCTATGAAGGGATAGTGACTAGGTTTGGAGTTCCAGCCACCATCATATCAGAAAATGCATTTAAATTTATAGGTTCCAAGATCACAAGATGGGCTATTAATAATGAGACTTATTTGAGCACTTCATCAAACTTGCTGAGTCCACAAATAAAAACTTGTTAAAGATCATTAGAATAACTATTGATGAGAATCATAGGATCTGGCACACAAAGCTCAAAATGGCCTTATGGGCTGATAGAATAATGTCCAAGATATCTACAGGTAGCTATCCATTCAGGATTGTCTATGGGAAAGAGACAGAGTTACCTATATCACTTGAGTTGCTAGCATTGGAGCTTGTGAAGCAACTAGAGATGTCTAAATTTGAACTGATGGAGGCCAAGTATGCGAAGCTAAAAGAATTAGAAGGAAACTAGAGAGCATAATATCGAAGCAATAGAGAATAATCAAGCTTCAATCAAGAAATGCTTTGACAAGCTGGAAAAAGCAAGGACCATTCCAGGAAGGAGACCTGGTTTTGAAATGGGACACAGATCGAGCGAACACCAGGAAGGTATTCTAAGTTTGACACTATCTAGAGTGGCCCCCTATATGATCACAAGGTGCAAAAGTAGTAACGTTTTCCAATTGTCCACATTAGAGGGCGAAGAGTTACAGATTCCAGTAAACGGGATCTATCTTAAGCACTGATACTAAAAGGGAAGTATCTCCCTGTACATATTATTTTAGTTTCTCTTTCCTCTAAGTGCTTATGCACATCACATTTCTATAGTGTACATTGATTTTATCCTAAGTTCTTTACACACTCTGCATGTTCCATTTGGAGCATGTATGCTTTCAAATTTTGTATATAGTGTGGTGTTGTTTTGTGGCTCTTATGCAATCCATTCAGAAAGATAGATAAAGCCCAGAGTTAAAACAATTTTATACTCTTAGAAACTTTCATTTTGAGGTTTAGTTATGAAAATTGAGAGTGCGGGAAGTCAGGCTCATGAATCAGAAGCAGAATCAGTATCAAACTTTCTCTCTCGGAATCCTTGCCCAATGGATATGAAAAGTAAACGGGTCTTTTCATCAGCAGGTAGATACTCCTGTGAGTCACCAAATTGTTATCCATATTTCACCCCCATGCCAAATATTGGATTATTAATGACCCCACATAAAAGGATTCTTGAGAAAACTTATTCAAATCCTACAAATTGGTTGCAGAAGGACTCAACCATGGAGGGGCAGAGGCCGAGAGAGAATGATTGACCCTATAAAAAAAGAAAACGACTCTATCAGGACGTTTCCACGTCTTAATTCATTCTCCAAGTTACGGGTAGACTCAACTATGAGATATCAGTGTCAGACAAGAAAAGGTAATGCCGTAGAGGAACCAGAAACAAGAAGGGGAAGAAACGACAAAGATATGAAGTCCTCAAGCTCAAAATGGTTCAGGAAATATCCTAAAAATGACTAAGTATGGAGGAGGAAGCGGAAGGAGCCACATGTCCTAATGACACTTCTCCAAAGGTGAATTCAAAAATGGGAGCCCAAACATGCGCCAGGTTTCCACGCATCCAAAACCCCACAGGAATTGCGGGGCGTTGAAAAGTATTCAACTAAAAATGAAGTGCCAGGTGTCAGCTTGGTGCAAAACCAAAAAGAAAGTCCAGGACTGAGACTCCAACTTGTGTCAGCCCTCCACGTAGCAAATAGTCAAGAAAGATTCAAAACGTGGGCTTCAAAATTGGCTAAGTATAAAAGTGTAAGTGGATAATTCCAAGTTTCAGCGTGGTGCATCTCCAAGAGTTGGTCCCAAGGTGGAGGCCTGAATGAGCGTGAGCTCACCACATAGCCCAAAGTCTAAAAGTAAGGAGGACCATTGAAAAGTTCACAGATCAATGGAGGCTGACAAGTGTAAACCCGATGTTTCTCCAAAGGAAAACTTTGGGCTAGTTTTTCAGGAAAGGCGGCGGTACCTCCACGTGTTATATCAAAAGGGGTAGAATCATTTGAATAGTCAATGCATGGGCCAAGGTTCGCAAAGGATGCCAAGTGTTGTAATGGTGCTAATTCAAAGATTGAATAAAGAAAAGGTTTCCAAATGAGCGCCAGACTGCTGTGTGTCCTAGGGAAAAGAGGACCGTTGGGGGAAAAGTTGGTTCTTTGCCACTTGTTGTTTCAAAAGGGGTAAAAGTTGCAAAATGACCCGCAACTCTACCTAAAAGAAAAATTCAATGTTTGAACCCGAGTCAAAGCCAAAGTGGAGAGTTGGAGAAAAAAAGTGAAAATTTGTCGTTCGTTTAAAAGGTACAAAGAAAAATATGGAAGCACATTCCCCAGCCAATCAAAAGGATCCATGTGTCCAGGCAGAGCTTCAGGGCTGCGGGAGTTTTTTGAGTTTTGTGTTTTTTGTGCAATAGGGCAAAAAGATAAATTGCGGACCCGTAAGCCCAATTTTTCTCTAATGTGGTTGCCACAGATCCCATATCAAAAGGGGGGCCCATTTTTCAATTTTTTTTCCTGCCCATCTCTACGGACCCAATACAAACTTTGAAGGGGCATATCTTTCGACTCAAGGCTCGAAATATCATGAATCTGACACTGTTGGAAAGATCTCGGCCTCGCCCACGCCATGGAGGTTTGAAACTTTATTTTTGAGGAGGTTAGGTGAAGGAAAACGGAGGAAACATCTTCAGGATTTTCAATGTAGGATCTTCTTGCCTCAACAACAAGATCAGATTTGATCTGTTTTTCTGTTTCCTCTTCCTTCAAGGGTGCCAAACTAAGGATTGATGCATTAAAGACTGATTTGGGGGAAGATTTCATCAGAATCATTAACAACACTGGTTGAGCTTTGACCTATTTTTTTCACTTCTCTCTCTCTTGCTTCTCTCTGATCAAAAAAAATAAATATGGGGGGAAAGATTCATTGTAAAGGGTTGGACATTCCTTGTTTTGCAAGCTCCCTTCTCCTCCTAACAAAGGGATTTGTGGGGTTAAGGCCTTCTATTAAAATTGTAATATGTTTTTTCCTTTTGGATATTTTATAATGAACTGTACCAATCCAAAAAGCAATAAAACACATCTTTGATTGTTCTTAGATCCTTTCTTGTCTCTTTTTCTTTCATTTGGTATCCCATTACAGATCTGGCTATTTGTGCTTGTTTATGGTATACATTTTGTTGGTTTGTGTCTATTGTCAAAATAAGTGTTCATCATTCCTTCGGTGCATCACCTGGTAGTCTAGTTATTTCTTGTTTCTTATACTCTTTTACCCCCTGTCTCCTTGGCAATTTTTAGATTAGGTATAGAAATAGATCCTCTACAAATCTTCACGTGTGCACTTGAACAGAGGAATAAGCAACCAACCTTTAATCTGGAGAGCTTTTCCATTTTTGCAAGGTCCCACACCTTGGGGAAAGTTTAATGTTATGTAATCACACTAGATGATTCTACCTTAGAAAATTAGATCCATAACTCATTTTGGGGGTGTTGTGATTTTTCACTAATAGCTCCTATAACCACCTTCGAAAGCTCAACAACTATTTTGACCTATGCATTGCTTAGGCCTGTGAACCGTGTTTTTGATCAAATTGCTCCAAACTCTCCAAATCTTCTCTAAATCTTCCAAAATAACTTCCATGATGTTTCTAAGCCTTCAATTTTACTCCATTTTTTTATGTATCCTCCATTCCACTTTAGGAGGTTTCTGTAGTGTTGGGAAGGCTAGTGATAGCCCTTCGTAACACTACCCAGAGATAACATTTTTTTAAAACTCCTAAAATCACCTTCGGGGGTTGAATTGACTTTCCTAATTCACCTAGGGGATGTGTTAACATAGTATAGGAGGTCATTGTAATTGATTGAGTAGACTTGGGGTGCCTCGGAATGATAAAACGTGAAAATGGTTGTATAAGGGTATCGTTGTCATGCTTGAAAATTGTCATTTTCCCTGTTACACATTTACACGACAACACATCTTCTAGGAAAGAAAATACCAATCAGCTATCTCAAAGCCATGTCTTCTTGTACTCACGAGACATCTAGATCCAAATCTACTTCATTTCTTGAGTCATCATCTTCTCAATATTCCACACCAGTTGGAACCATTTATTTTAGTCAACCTCTTATGGTTAAAGAAAAAAATACCCCCTACTGATCGATTCATCTCAAGATGAGGATGAAGATCACCGAATTCCTAGGGTCGCATGAAGAAATTACCCTAGAGGATTACAATCAAGGATTTAATCTTGACTTTGGTACACTTGCATTTTGGGAAGAAGAAATTGATTCCATTTTTCAGAATACTAAGGAAGATCCTAAGACCATTGAGGAAGATCCTTTATTTTCTTCACATCTTTTATTGCATAGCATGAATCCTCAATCAAAATCTCACCTTAGGTCAACACCTAGTAGCCCATAGGTCTCTTCTATATGTGGAGCCCTCCAATTATCCCTTCATCATCTATGTGTGTCTCACCTCCTAGTAGCCCATTTTATTCTATATGTGGCTCACCTCTGGATAGACCATCTTCATCTATACTAGGGGCACATCCTAGAAATCTCTCATCTTTCATTATTGGGTTGCATCCAAGTATCCCATCATCTTCTATCTATGGGACACCTTCAGGGAGTCCTTCATCTTCAATCCTAGGGCCACATCCTGGTATCCCTTCATGTTCTATCTATGGGACACCTCTAGGAAGTCCTTCATCTTCAATCCTAGGGCCACATCCTAGTAGTCCTTTATCTTTAGTACATGGGACACCTCCTAGTATCCCATTCTCTTCAATTCTTGGACCGTATCCTTTGTGTCCATCACATTTTCCTTCTATCAATGATTGTGGCTAACCCACCATCATTTCTCACATCAATTCTATTTGTCCACTTTATTCTCCAACTTCTTGGGGATCAAAAAATTCATGTTTATAGCGTATAGGGACAACCAAAATGGTCCCTTCATCAGAATAAGATCAAAAATTCCAAGAGCTCCAAAGCTCACAAATTTTTTACCGATCTTAAAGTTCAAAATCAAATGTGATTCAAAAATTCATATTAACACACCCATCAAGTATGGCGTAAAGTGTAGAAACCTTTGGATAGGGACTTGAATATCCCCCATGCAATATCCACGTTTCAAGATAAATCATAGTCATATTTTGAGTATGAACTCACCATGATCATCGATATCGGGGATAATATGACTCTTGATAAGCAAACAAACCTAGTCTTCCTTATCAAGGAAATCGCTAACCTTGTCAGTCCCACCTTTCAAATAAAGATAAAAAAATTCATTTCAAAAATTATCAAAGGTAAAGGTCAAACATTGAAATATGGTATTGTTTACGCATGGATGTTCTTTCTCCCCTTTCTTGCTCTTCTTCTACAAGTCTTCCTACCATTTTCATTCCTTTTGTGATATTTTGGTTAGCCAATTCACACGTATTGTGTGACATTTATCTATATGGTATCTGTTTTACCTTGGTCTTTTATCACCCTAGTAAATTAAAGAATGATTGACCTCATAGAGATCCTATCACAATTAACATCTAAAAACTTATTGCGAAGAACTTTTGGATATATTTTTTGACACTAGCCAATGTCATCATCACAAGCACTTATGCCTCCTTCCATCAAGCCATTAGTGTTTCTTAAACCCTTTTCAAACAATAGAGCTGAAATAAATTTTTAGAAAGAAAAACAAAATCAATCAAATTGAGAAGCCAAAGCTAAAAGAAAAACCAATCAAATAAAAAATCCAAAGCTAATATAAAAATCAAATTGATATATAACTCTCCTTTGGGGCATTTCCAATAATCTCTACAGGGGCTATGGATGCCTGACTTCTAGTAGAGAAATGTCACTATTCGAATCAAATGTATCTTCGTCAGGGATATGGACGTTTGGCTGGTAGCGAAGCAATGTAGGACTCTCCTTTGATAATCCATTCAAAAATAAAATCAACTCTGATATATAAATAATTCCTACACATTGGCTATGGTGTCTTCACTTTTTTTCTATCAAATCTTGCCTCCAAGAGATAATAAATTTCCACGTGCACACACTAGATCTCGATGACCAAACAAGATTAATATGTTACCAAGTGTCTTTTCTTGGACCTTGTTTAGACTATTACTATATTCCGTATCTTGTCTCATGATTTGTACCATGGGCTAATCATTTTTTCATCATGAGGATTCTAAGCTACATACATTCACATAGTTCTTCTACTTCATTCAGAACATCCATGTGTATAAGATTGCATTTTTTCCATGTTTGCAGGAACCTTTGTCCACTTCAAAAAAACAATCTTCCACTTCGTTCTATCATGTGCTTCTTGGCTAGCTTACGTTGGGGGAATCCTTGCTCCTTCCTAGAATGTCATTGGGTTACATTCATCATCATGTTGAACATATATATATATATATATATATATATATATATATATATATATATATATATATTGGCCATGGTCTAACTTCTACACATGAAGTGTTTGCCTTTGAATATTTCCATCTAACACTGCGGGTAATTTTACATCTTCACTTTCTTATGCATATGCATGGCATTCTACCCTTGTACATCCCATTTATCGTTGGGGCATCCACGTTTCTTTGTTTCCTATACATAGCTTCAGAAAAATTGTAACAAATATAAAAAACATTCAAATGTGTTTCAAAACTCCCAAAAAAACATTCAAATATGTTAGTCGGAAAAATAAAAAACATTAAAATATGTTATAAAAAAAACCAAACAAATTGGTAAAATCATTTAAAACCCAAAAAATTGGTAAAATCATCAAAAACCCCAAAAAAATTGTAAAATCATTAAAAATCTAAAAGATTGCAAAAATTCAAAAAAATTCAAAAATTGTTAAACAACGTACATATAGCTGAAGCATATATCACTCGCATTATCCTCGAACATCAAATTTTTTCCTACAAAAAAAACTTTCTAAGGCTCTTGCTTGTTTTAGTCTCAAATGACTTACGGATCATCGTGATCTACCTTCATTAAAAAAGTTGGGTTTACTTATTATGTCAGTACTCCTATGCAACCGTGAGTTTCTAGCTACTGTGTCATAATGCGTGAAATATTTTCCATGGGACTACTTGTGTCTTCCATTATTCCCCTCACATGTATCCTTGCTTGGGGCACCATTTTAAACCATTTTCGTTACAACAAAAACATTGGTGCTTCTAACACAGATCCTTAGGTTTAAATCTATGAGACGTGATAAAGTGTTGAAATTGAGGGTAAAACCATTGGTGCTTTCAAAGTAAAGCCTCATATTCAAATCCCAGGATCCATGATAAAGTGTTGAAATCAAGGTAGGAACTTTCGTACCGAGAGTATTAAACAGTGGACACAAAATATGGAAAAAAACAGTCCATAGAAAATATATGATAAATACCTAAAAAAATACAGTAAATTGTATATATAAAAATATCTAATACTAATAATAATGCGAGTTTGAGATCTGTTTTGGTGGAGTTTTTGATTTTTCTCAACCACATATTTTTGTTTTTTTTATTTTTTCTGAATATTAAATTATTAAAACTTAGAATTATTATGTTTTACTGGATGGATGAGTTGAAACGCAAAACAAAAAAATGGAACATCCCTCCACATCCACCGTATTTGGTAACTATGGTTGAAATTGAACAAAATAGCACATCCAACTTGCTGGTTGTGGTGTACCCCAATGGAGGAAACCCAGAACAAATTGCCCTCGGGAAAATTTGATGGAAGACATGTCCCAATTTAGCCCAAAGTTACCCCACAAAGGTATACACTCTAAAAATTAGAATGGAAAAAGGAAGAACATTGACCTGTAATCCTTTGTTGTTGAGTCTCTTCACAGCTACCTCTATTTTAGCTTGTGGGTCATCAAGATCCTTGATCAAGCCTTTGTAAACACAGCCAAATCCACCTTCCCCAACCATAAGCGTTCTGCTAAAGTTTTTGGTGGCAGACCTCAGCTCTCCAAAACTAAAAACTCTGAGATTAATGGGTTTCTGAGAAGAGATCTTTAAAACATTAGCGGGCTCGTCAGGGGGCTCAACGTTGACATCATCAAGAATTCTGTCAGAATTACTCCTTTCCTGTTGCTGTTCTAGGTCAGATATTGAGGTACTTGATGCTTTTCTTCTTTGAGAAGATGATTCAATATCCTTCCTTTGGTCTCCGCTGCTGAAAAACAAGCACTTCATCATCACAGCCCTAATCAAACCCAAATAAATCCCCACAAAAACACAAAGAGGCCTTCAACTATACTCGTTTTGTATATGGGCATATGCCATAATTGGTCTACAGCTGCTTCCGCAACACTTTCTTTCTTTGAATGAAATTGGTATGCAATTTCCTGGTGGAATTGGAATTACTGCGAAGCATTTCTGATGACCTGCTGCTCTGTTTAACTATTCCCACATGGAGTCAACAACGCAATTTCATTACAAATGCAAAATTAGCCAAGGACCATCCTCGATTGCTTTGTGGGCTTAACTTCGTATTCCATGGTTTTGATTTGGTGGTACATGTTATGTTACACTCCATGTTGGAATCCTTGCACCTATACCCGTGGAAAAAGGAAGTAGAAAGAAATCTAATATGGAGACGACCATTATGAGAGAACACCAGTATATGGAGTTCGCAACAACACACAGTTGATTGCATCTATTTTTTCAGGGTGTTCTATTAGTAATTGCGAAGCAAACATAGTAGGAATGTTTCTTTTTGATGTTCGATTTTCATATTATAAATCTTGCATTCCATGTAAATTCTTCTTATGGTTCGTTGATAAGTCTCTAGCCTTAGTTCAAACAAGGTTGGTAGGCTATATATTTTTAAGAAATCCTCATTTACTTTGCTATTCGAATATTATTACAAGTTGTGCACTTCTTGACGTAGTGTCATTTCGTCTTCACCGCCCCCACGTTACAAAAAACACATGTTTAATTTTTCCATTATTTTTTTAGGTGATGTACACTTGTCAGTTTAACATCTAAGTTGATGTGAAGTAGTCCTTAACTTAGTCATCATCATTTTTGCCCTCAATTGGATTTTTGACCCTAAGTAGGCATTTTATCCATGGTCCCATGTTGGGTTAAATTTCTTGATATGTTATTCTTTCTTTCGCAAGCATGTAGTTGTTCATGTCAATGTGACTATCTATGAATTCTATCTTTGACATTTTAATTATTTCCACACCATTGTTTGAGTACTCTTGCATATTGTGTATGTCTCATTTACTCATTCATTTGTTATTTTGTTTCATCCATGTGTTCGTCATCTATGCCTAAGATCTTCCTCTACCACCATTGGTCAAGCCACTAACGAGACTCCATGTTTTGTGTCTATCTTTAAATAACTTAACAAATGAGTTGAAACCTGGATAATGAGAAATTTTGTGTTTCATTAAAACAAGAAATCTCGTTATACAACTAATACTTTATTTATGATGTTGTTTGTGACACATATTTTTGGATTCTTTCTAAGATATCCATTTGATATTTGCCACATTGTTTCAACATAACCATCACACCCAAATGAACACTTCAAGCATGATCTAGAAAGTTGAAAGCATAGGATTCTTTTGATTTGACAATCAAATAACTTTGCAAAATTGCATTTAATTTGTAACAAGTTTAGATGTCCAACTGCCCAATGCGTTGTAGTTATTAATTTAAACCCTTGAGGAAGCAGACTCAAGCTAAGACTTGGTGTGGAAGTCCAACCCGAGACAGTATATTTGTTCCAAAAAAGAGTGTAATTTCCTTTGAAAAGAAAGTTAATTTTCTTCTTTTTCCTACTAAATAGAAAAGATCTAGACTTTGGTTTTGGTAGTATTCACTTGTACATTTTGACCTCTTAACAAAGGAAAATCAAGGGCAATATCAAGCTCTTTCAAAAAAAACATGAATGCCATTTCAACTGTTTCAAGATGAGATCGTCCACATAAATGAACAGACTTAACTACATAGACTTTGACTAATTGTGGACAACCATTCTACATGGTTTTATTCAGGGACAAATAAAACTAGCTTATTGATGTTAAAAGAAGCCTAGACAAAGTGGGTGACCAATGGACATCGTCATTTGACACGAATGTCTGTTGAGGGGAAAGCATTCTAACTTCCCTCACATGTTCTAATTCCTGGTCCTAACTTAGTGATAGAGTAGGTAATTTTGGTTCCATACATTTAGCACTCCTTGCTTAAAAATCCTAGTCCAAAGTTTTCTCAAAACATGTGAAATCGTCTGAAAATAGAGCTATTTTGAAGTTGATAAGACAACACAAAAATGATCTTCATCTTTGGTTATCCCATGACCCTTTATATCGTAAGCTAAGAGTGATACAGTGGTTGTTAATGAAATGCTTCATATGGTAAGCAGGAATGAGGAGCATAGTCATTGATGCCAGAACAACTTCAACACTATCCCAACTACTAATTTTAGGCTCTACCATGCTCTCGAATAGATTTCCAATGAAGAGGATTTACTATGATAGTGCATGATAATTTTCCATGATTATTGATACCAAGGTTTTTTCAATGGTCATAGATGGAGTAATGACCAACTTCCAGTCTCCCAATGGTTTTCCTGCATGTGAAGTGCTTCCTGATGTAAATCATCGGCATATATTTTTGATGTGTGAAAAGTACTTCCGAGAGCATTTCAAAGTATGTCCTAAGGAGCCCAGTTCAAAAATTGTGAGGTTATGGGCCATATACTTGTTTATTAACTTGAATAATCTCATTTGTGGAGTTGTAACTTAGTTACATATTAAAAACGGACAATGGTGTCTTTATCTTGATAGAACTACATAGAATAAATTTGAATTCTAGATTAAATGCACCTATAATATTGCATTCTCTATTGTGTTTTCTCTTGGGAGGGTAAAAGGAACGATAACCAGATCGTACCAAGCCACAATGAACTCAGATGCTAATTAAACACCACGATCAATAAGATGAAAGTAATTCACCATAATAACTTTAATAAACCTTTGCAAACAAATGAGCAGCAATATCATATATTATTATGGAACTCAATGAAATACAATGAGAATGGGGCCTTGCTTATATAGGAAGGAATAACAATCTAAGAACCAGTCAAGGTCGTAGATCAAGCCATAAATCAAGGAAATAACTAATCATCAAAGAACTAGTCAAGACCATAGATTTATGAGAGAACTAGGATCAGTCAATATCATGGATCAAGGATCTAGTCAATACCATAGATCAAGGAAAGAACTATACCTAACAACTAGATAATATCCCCCTAATATCTAAATAAATAAAAGAAATATCCACACACATAAGTGGGTGAGGATAAATACAATAAAGGTAAATAAAGTACCTAGGTGAACATGAGCTAAGGTAAATACCTACTCTAACACCCCCCTCAAGTGAAGCTAGGGGCCAAAATAGAAGTGGCATGTCCACAATATGAGTCCCAACAATTAGGCCTGATGAGGTACTCATGTACAATATATCCATGAAGAAAAATCGAACCAAAAGAAGGAAAGAATCCTGCTAGAAGGAAAGAGAAAGAAGAAGAAGAAGAAGGAAGATGTTCTCACAAACACCCCCTAAGAACAAATTCTGAAACCCCAAGCATTCCACGCAACTCAAGGTAGCGAGGTGATGCAAAAGGCTTTGTAAATATGTATGCAACCTGTTGCTAAGTTGAAAGGTACTCCAAGCAAAGAACTTCATCCTGAATGTGCTGACGAATGAACTGGATGTGTATCTCAATATGTTTGGTCCGCTGGTGCTCAACTGGGTTGTGAGAAATGTGAATTACACTTTGGTTGTCACACCAAAGTATAGTCGAGTGAATCCTGTGGGAATCCAAACTCTTTCAATAAATTTCAAAGCCAAAGAACTTGCTGACTCACTGTAACTGTTGCCCTGTACTCTGCCTCTGAAGATGAAAGTGCAATATCTTGTTACTTTTTCACGCCCAAGTAACTGGAGAAGAACCAAGACAAAAATTATATCCAGAAGTGGAACGTCTGTCATTAATAGAACCTACCCAATATGAATCTGTATACCCAACCAACCAAGTAGAACCCCTAGTGTAGTGTAGACCAATGTGGGAAGTTCCCTGCAAATAGCACAAAATACTTTTAGTAGCATCTCAGTGACTACTATGAGGATAATATGTAAACCGAGATATAAGCCCTACTGTAAATGAAATATTAGGGTGATTATGGGTCAAGTACATGAGACTTCCAACCAACTACCTATACAATGTGGGATCACATAGTGGAGTGGTACATGTGGAAGTAAGAGTAACCCCAGACTGAAAAGGAGATGAACTTGGCTTACAATCAGCCATATCAAAGTGCTGAAGAAGATCATGGGTGTAATTTTGCTGACTCAAATAAATCCCTGAATCTATATGAGAAATATGAAAACCAAGGAAATAATGTAATAACCCAAGATCTGTTATGTTAAACTATGTAGAAAGAGCTCTCTGAATAGTCTGAATGTGGGAAGAAGAGCTTCTAGTAAGTTACATATCATCAACATACATGAAAAGTATCACAATATCCTCACCAACATGCTGGAGATACACTGTATGATTGGAGTGGCAATGAACAAAACCAATAGATAGAAGAAAAGAATCCATCTTCTCATACCAAGCCCAAGGGGCTTGTTTGAGACCATAGAGAGACCTTCAGGAGCCTATAAATAAGAGAAGAATCCTAAACAAATCCATCCGGTTGCTCCATGTATATTTCCTCTTGTAAATATCCATGTAAAAATGCACTCTTCACATCCATCTGGTATACGAGCCACCCCTGTGATGCAACAATAGCAAGTATAAGGCATACAGAATACCATCTTGGAAATGGGTGCAAAAGTCTCAGAGTAATCAATACCTTCAACTTGTGAAAAACCCTTTGCAACAAGACAAGCCTTATACTTGTCAATGGACCCATCAGCTACATATTTGGTTTGGTATACCCACTTACACCTAACCATATTTCTTCCTTTAGGAAGAGATACCAAATCCCAAGTATTATTCTTCATCAAAGAAGAGTACTTAGTTTTCATCACATCATCCCACCCATGTATCCCATGAGCCTTTGAAAAACACTGTGGATCCTCAGAAAATTGCCTAAAACAAAATTCCATAACCTGTAGAATGTGCGTGATGATGCCTAGTGGATGGAAGATCCTGTGTGAAAGGTGTTGCTTCAGAATTTGAAGTACAAGCCTACTTACGCATAATGACAACATTAATGGGAATAGGATCCTCAACGTCATCTATAACCTCATCATCAACCTCCTCAAAGAAAGGATCCTCAAGATGAGATGAAGAACAAGGAGTCATGAAAGAAGACGAAGAATCATAAGGATTGAAGCACTCATCAAACTGAACATGTGTTCAAAAAATAACGTTATGAGTATCAGGATCTAAAAGTTGATAAGATCTCATGTCCTCATAATACACTAAAAAGATCAATGGTTTGATTTTCTTATCCAAATCTTTCCTTTTCTTCTTTGGCACAAAAGTCCAAGCATGGCTCACAAAGACTCAAAAAAATGAGACATCTGGCTTAGTGTTGGACCAAGCTTCCTCTGGAGTCAAATTCTTAAGTGCTCTGTGTGGTGTGCGATTATGAATGTAGTTAGCACAATTAACTACTTTTACCCAGTAGATAGGAGGAAAATATCTAGAATGCATCATACAATTAGTCATTTCCTTCAAATTTATATTCTTCCACTATGCTAAGCCATTCTATTATGGAGTATGAGGAACAAAATGTTGGTGAATAATGCCTTGAGTTGGAAAAAAATAAAAAAACTCATTATTGAAGTACTCCCCCCATTATCAGTGTTAAGGTTCTTTATGCAACTCAAAGATTGTTTCTCAACTAAAGCCTTGAAGACTTTGAAGTGTAAAAAACACCACTTTTATACTTGAGAAAATAAACCCAATCAAGCCTTGAGAAATTATCAATAAAGGTAAGTGCATACTTAGCTCCATTAAAAGAGGGGGTAGGAAAAACCATCAAGTCACTATGCACAAGCTCAAGTGGTGAAGAAGATCTCTTAGAAAAATTCTTAGGAAATGGATCTTGGTGTTGTTTCCCTAATGCAGAGCCAGAGAAAACTCCCTCAAGACAAGAAAATCTAGGAAGACGATCTACCATACCATGAGTGCTCAACTCCTTCAAATATTTGTAATTAAGATGTCCAAATCGTTCATGCCAAAGCTTATTCTCTAAATCTACATGAGAAACCAATCCTTTCCCTACAGAAGAAGTGTCATCAAAACCCTCAAATTGATATAGTATAGAACTATGATCAACAATACCCTGAGCAACAAGTGAATAAGGCTCCAACAAATTTCTTACTTTTGCCCCATGTGGTGTAAAAGTCATTGTTTTCCCTTGACAAGAATGACAAATTTGACATACAGAAAGCAAATTTTTAGTGATGCTAGGAACATATAGTGCATCTTGGATACTACCACCATCAAGTTGTATATCAAATTTTCCCTCAACAGAAAGGAAGGAAGAATCTCCAACCTCAATTTTGGAAGTAGAACTCAAACCTAGAGAAACAAAAGACTCCTTAGAAGAATTCATGTGATGAGAAGCACAAAAATATATCACCCAACTGTCTACAAATGGTGACTGAGATCTCCTAACAACATTAAGTGCTTTTCCATACTGATTAGAAGGAGGTGGAGTGGAGATAGAAATTTTGTATTTCTTGACTGCATCCTCTAAGCCTTACATTCACTTATAACACCTATGTTCTTCATGACCACTACCCACACAAAAAGAGCATGAAAGGCTAGACTTATTCTTTGATTTAGAAGACTCCTTGGGTTTAGAGTTGTTTTCTTTGGGTTTAGGAGCACTTTGAGATGGAGAAGGGGTGGATTTGGTTTTATTTTTTTGATTTTCACTTGCCATTAGGATTAGATGCAACTAATGCCTTTTGAGAGGTGGAAGACTCAAGGTGAGACAATTTGGATTCTTCCCTAGTAAGTCTTTTGCAAAATGTTTCTAAGTCAGGAATTTTGATTTTTTCACCTAAGACATCCATGCTAGAGAAAAAGGTTGAAGAAAATATTTGAAATGGTCCTCTCAACTCAAGGATAGAATCAAGTAAACACACTCTTCATCTTTATTTCTTTCACTCTACTTCAACTGTGTCAACAAATGCATGAACTTAGTAAGATAGTCTATAATTGTTGGAAAATATTCAGGATTAAGAGAGGTGATCTCAATTTCTAGTTTCATGGCTCTCATATGATCCACCTTACCAAATAAATCCTCCAAATTCTCCCATATGTTGAAAGGAGAGTCACATTTTTCCAAATGAAACAAAATCCCATCACTTACATAAGTTCCTATCAAACCCATACACTCATCAAATTTGTACTGGTACTGAAATTTCTCATATTCTCAAGGGAACACTGATTGTTCAGAAGAAGTTAAAGCCCATAATCCTTTTTGCTTAGTTATTGTTTCCATTCTTGGTTTCCATGTGTGGTAATTATGTGTTGTTAATGGCTCAACATGATCTAATGTAGAATAATATAAAGATGCCATGCAAAAAAAATTGCCAAAAGAAATGCAAGAACCAAGCAATGCAACAAGAGTCCCCCAAATTTTGACACTTTATAATGAGTGTGTGTTACAAAATAGTACTTTATAATTATAGTGCAATTTTCAAAATAAATATTTCTAATGGAAAGAGCATGGAAAGACAAGAACTTTTGAAAAAAAGACAATCAAAACCGAGTTATCGATCTAAAGATACAAGCTTTTCAATATTATGCTATACTATTTATTTTAGTCGCCACTAAAATAGAATAAAATTCTCTTTCCTTCACCACACAAATAAAAGGAAAGGGGGCTGGAAATAAGCACCTACTAGCAAGAATCACAAGATTTAAGTCTTCATATGACTATACCATATGACCAGGAGTTAGGGATTTCAATGGGTGTGAGCAACGTACTATTCTGGGGGGTGCCATTTGTTTTTGAGAAAGTCACATCCAACTACTTCTTCAGGTAAAAATTTCTATTTTGGGACTATGTGGACCCAGAAAAATTATAGCTGAATTTTGTTCCTCGCTGACATGGATTCCAACACAATGTACACCATTCCTCTACAGTAACAAAACAAACTCGAAAACCGACTACCTCCAGAAATGGTTGAGTTTACAATCAATCGTAGGGTTTTGGCACCTTCTGGATCCAATAGAAGCTTCTTCTTTTCATAAAAATGCACATAAGAACAAAATACGAATAGATCTCGAATATATGAATATACAAAGAACTTATTTGCAAAATAAAACTTACAGACGTATGCCAATAGAAATCTTCTGCTCTGATACCATAAAAGGAATGATAACCAGATCATGCCAAGCCAAGAACTCAGATGCTAATCAAACACCACGATCAATAAGATGAAAGCAATTCACCATAACTTTATATAAACCTTTACAAACAAATGAGCAACAATATCATATAATATTATGGAACTCAATAACATACAATGAGAATGTGTCTTGCTTATATAGGCAAGGAATAACAATCTAAGAACTAGTCAAGGTCGTAGATCAAGCCATAAATCAAGGAAAAAACTAGTCAAGACCATAGATTTATGAGAGAACTAGATATTAATTATCTAGTCAATAGCATAGATTAAGAAAAGAACTAGTCAATACCATAGATCAAGGAAAGAACTACACCTAATAGCTAAATAATATCCCCCTAATATCTAAATAAATAAAATGAAATATCCACACACATAAGTGGGTGAGGATAAATACAATAAAGGCAAATAAAGTACCTAGGTTAACATGAGATAAGCTAAATACTTACTCTAATAGAGGGGTCATTTAATAAAAAAAATCAATATATGTTTTTCACAAAAGATTGATGGACAAAAATAATGACAACTCAGTTGGTAAAAGCATGCAGTGAGAATCTAAAGGTCAAAGGGTCGAATCCTACAAAAAGCAAAATAGATGTAAATGAGTTGTGTTTTTCAACCGAAAATTTCAAAAAAAACCTAACTATTCAACTAATTGACATGTATGCATGGTGGGGGGATGATGATGTTTTCATGGTCATAGGTGCATTTTATTGAGAGATCATTAGAATTAAATCAAATATATTATTACTCCAATATTGTTTTCATGCCCATAAGTGCATTCTATTGGGAGAATAGTGTATAATCTTTTAAATAGTTCTTAATATTAATCTCATTTATTCGTTACTAAAATTTAATTTGATAGGGATCAATAATTTAAATTTGAAGGCCTACTCATAAAGTATTAAGAATTCTTTCCAGCCAAGTTTCTAAAAAAATGAAATCATTAGAATTAAGTCAAATATTTTATTAGTACTGCCTGAACTATAAGTTTCACAATTGCATAATTAGTTACTATTATTCATACGTTTTAACCAATTAGAAACTGCTAATATATTTATAAACAAATAAAATAGTTATGACATTAATAAATATTAGTAAAGTTGTACATTTTTTAACAAAATAATTGTAAAAATACATGTATCTTCAATACAATTGGTTTATAAATTTACATGTTATTCCCGCCTTATGTCATATGATGTCATGTCATATCATTTTGTTCTTGTTTATTTAATAAAAACTACTTGTAAACATGTGTGAACCCATATTTCATTTTCATTTTAAAAGTTGAGAAACTTTTCTGTGAGCACTGGGCACATTTCCAAAATTGTATAGTCATTATTTTACCTGCACAGACCTTGTACAATTCCTTTTTTGAATACAACTGAAAAATACATTCGCTGAGCTGGAGCCAGATCATGTCTAGCGTCTCAAAGATCTAACGAGGAAACCATTTTGGGTTGTTAGTTAGTTTCTTTCTCTAAGCGGTTTTGGTAGAGGGAAAATTTGGGACATCACTGAGAAACGAGTGATTCACTGGCTGGATTCTCATCGCTCCTTTTTGGTTGTTATTGTCTCATTCAGAAGCGAGATATGGTTTTTTCATGAGCAGCTTAGAGTTACTCTTCCTGTTAGACGTTTTGATGACGTTGTTGCAAGCATTCCCATCAAAAAGAACAGATTTTGGCCTCCGTCGCCTTCACCAGCATCCCCAAAAGTACGTTCTCCATTGGAAATGTCATATTTAGAGGCTCCAGTTTATGTGGTTAATTCTACGAGGTTATCAGGCACAGAGGAAGAATAAATTTTATTAATCGTTGATAGGGAGCAAAAAGCATTAATTAGATTTCGTTGATATTGCAGCTAAATCTTTTCAAAAGATGTCTCAGAATATTGTTGGTGATACACTGAATGAAACTAGCTAGTGAAAAATCTTCCATATCCATAGTTAATTTTTCATAGGACATTTTTAGTAATGTTGACTTATCAGGAATATCAACTTCTACTACAGATGCGTCTATGGGTAAGCTGTCAAGAAACATCTTGGATGATGGAATATATTAAACTGGGTATCTAGATCTTGAAGAGACTAATCCTCCAGGTGTAAACTTTAAAGTTACTGGCAATGGTAACTCGGACAGGCCACGACAGGATAATATATATGAGGATAGTCAAAATCAGGAAGAAGTCCATGAGAGACAAGGGCATGTTATGGAGAGTAATCTACTATCAGTTTCGCAGAGTCAGAGCTACATAACCAATGAAACTCCACCTTGTAATAACTTTAATGAGTTGATAAATACTGCTGGATGCAAGGAAATGAAAGAGGAAACAAAATTAGCACTTTTTCCAGGATTATTCTTCTCCTCATGTGAATCAAACTAGTGACGAATTAGAATGCAGAAAAAGCATTGGACTCATGATAAGTGTTCACTGAATTCATTAGGTTTGCAATTTACTTGCAATTGAAGTATTTACAACAACATTCATATATCCCCAAGCCTTAATTGTTCATACAATTACGATTCAAGACCAGATGAAAGAAACATCCCTCACTCAAATTTTTGGCAGTAAAAATCAATGACATAAAATTATCACCTGGATTTCGCCTCATAAGACTGAAACACTTCATTGATGAGTTGACCACAGACCAGTATAAAATAGATAAAAAACAAAAGGAACAACCGCCAAGAAGGGACACATGGCAACATTCCACGCCCATCAAAGGGTAAAAAGGGTGAGCGGGACTTCAATCCCCCATAAAAACTTAAACAGATAAACAAAAGAAGGTCCGCAAATAGGAACAGGAGGATGAAACATGTGGTGACATCGCAGGATTTAAAAGAAGACATATGGAGTTCTGGAAGTACAACATTGATGCCTTGTTACTCCCATGTTTGTATATTTAATTTTCTATTACTCAATATTTCTTTGGGCCAATCACAATTTATTATATGTCATTTCTTAATTAACTTTAAGCTTTTAATTTTTTTTTTAAATTTTATTTCTATATATATATACTATATATATGGGTTTAAATAATTTTCTAGACTTTTCTTGATTTATTTAAATAATCGTTCAAAATGAATCATTTTTGTGGGGCTATAATATAACAAAAATAATATTGACTTACAATTAATGTTTATTGATATTTCCAATTAATAACCTATCAAATTTACATTGAAAAGGGACGGGTGGCTTATGTCATGTATAATGGTTACTTTACTTTTCTGCATCTTGTTCTCGGGTTTCATAGCAATGCGGTCCTCGTCCTCTTTTGGTTGTGCTCACATGAAGGGGGCAGAGAAAATATTGAATATTTTGGCACTCTTATGATCTTATAAATTTATATTTTTCTCAATGAAAAAAAGAGACTAATTTTATTCTTATGTGCAGTTAATGTATTTACAATCCCCCCATAAAAACTTAAACAGATAAACAAAAGAAGGTCCGCAAATAGGAACAGGAGGATGAAACATGTGGTGACATCGCAGGATTAAAAGAAGACATATGGAGTTCTGGAAGTACAACACTTGAATGTTGGCATTATTTCAGCGGGGATTGTGTGCAACTTCTCCATCCAATAATTATGTTCCTGAGCTGAATCTGAATATCTGTTTGGACAATAATGAAATTTTAGTAAAAATATTTGTGCAAAAAATAAACTGCAATAAAATACTGAATTAACAAAGCCTGAATCACCTGTTGCGCAAGTATATGTGACTGCTCTAGATGTGTCTCTTAATTCACCTAACACTGTATATTATGAGATTTTATCTGTTTGAAGCAAAAATATCAGTAACTTCAACAAAGATCCTTGAATTGTCAATAAGGGTCTCTAGAAAACTTTGAACTCCTCCAAAAAAAATGGAACGAGAAATCCTCCTTAAAAAAAACACTTGGAAACTAAGCAACGTGGATTAGGTTTTACTTTACAAGGGAAACCATCTCTAGACATCTTTCTTTTAACACCAAAAAATCATTTCCACAACTGGGCATTACCAAAATCTGGGAGGCGGGCATAAACTACAGATTGCATACCATCAAATCTCTCAAACAACTTTCCATTAGACTCATCTTTTAATCACATTAGTAGGAAAGTATGTTATAGTTGTACACAACAGATGAGGGGGTAATAAGTCATTACTTCTTCACCACATGGTGAGCTCTCCTTGAAATAATTCTAACCAATGACAATCTCCTAAAAGAGTGGCCTCAATATTTTTCCCAATTGTTCCTAGGATGTGTAAAATATTCGCAACCCATTTTTCGCGTATTATTTTGCTCAAAATATTTGAAGGGGATGAGATTGGATTTGCTTTTTGGCTACTTGCAACCAATCATAGAACAACTCACCAAAAGGCTTAAAATATTAAAGCATGTGATTTCTAAAGAATAAACCCAATTCCAGGTAATGACACTCTCAAAAATACAAATCAACCTAATGTAACTCGGTGATTGGCTGTAAGCTGGCCCATTCTGGAACATTCCTTTCCACTATATGCTCCAAAGATTAATAGAAAGGAACTACTAAATCCAACTCAAATTCCCTAATCCAAAAGCACAACTCAAACTTCTTTCTAAAATTACAACTAAAAAACAACTCAATTTCAATTAATACTGTGATCTGCAGGTTTTTTGAGGATGAAGCTCTAAAATCCCAAACACTTTTTTGCTAGCTGGGTAGTTTTCGAAACGTCCTCTGCTCTCTGTTGCAAAGGCATCTTTCTTCTTCTGGTCACGGAACTGAGGAATGAGAATCCAAAATTATGTTGTTACTGCAACACATTCGATAAAAGAAAGTCGACCAGCATCAATTAACAAATGCAAAATAACCATAAAATATCAAGAAATTGACTGTGTTATGAAACATCATCGGAGAGACTAGTGCCCAACAAAAACCTGCAATTCTTCCGGCATCTTCCAAAGCCCATGGTTTCTCTACGAGGGGATTGACATTTTTATTTGATACATTGTAAAGTAAATTTGATAACACACTACATTTGGGATTTTGAATGCAATTGTGGCAAAATGACAAGCGTATTGCTTTTAAAAAAATTGTTGATCCCTATATTACAATAGATTAGTAATATGGTATTTAACAAGAAAAATGAGTTTCCCTGTCTGATTTATGGCAGTCAATTCTAAAATAAAAAATATAGCAATAAATTCATGGTCAACATACTTATTGCCCTGCACTTTTTTTTGCATATGATCCCTCTTCACCTAAACTCGCCTAAGCGTTCATCATGTTACCAACCAAAAAATCCAACTATTAAAAGTAGAGCGCATGTGTAGCAGGGCCCTGGACTGGAAAATGAGTAGGCGAGCTAGGAAAGAGGAGGTTGCAGGGAATCTGTGGTATGAAGCAACAGGGTTGCGGCGGTAAGAACGAGGCAGTGCCGCCCATTTCCATCCGCCCAGCTTGCAAACATCCCTGTGAAAACACAAACCATTAACTTAAACATGGCGGGCATCACAGAGGCAGATTAAAAAAATAGGCATAACTTTAAAAGATTTACGGAATGAAAATCCCAACTACTATGTTCCCTTAGCTGATCCGATCTGATCTACAAAACCCAACAGACAAAAAACAAAACATTGAACAAATAAAATAGCATGGCCGTGCAAAGAGAATATATATCATCAAATACGTAAAACAAAATGACACACAACACCAGCTAAAAAGAAAAACAAAAACAAACAATGCAATAGTAGATGGGGGCAATTACCCCTGAGAAAAATATTAACATGGCAAAAAATTAACATAGCAAAATATTAACATACTTATTGTTCTACTGCACATTTATTGTTCTACTGCACATTTATTTTCCTATGATCCCTCTTTCATCTGAATTCAACGAAGAGGCCCTGTGTAGGAGAGGCCTACGATGGGAAATGAGGAGGCCGCCAAAGGGTGTGGGGTGGGAAAGAGGAGGCGGCAGAGGATATGGGGTGGGAAGCAGCAGATTTCTGGTGAAGAGGCTGCCCATTTCCTGGAGAACACAAACCAATAACTTGAAAAACCAAGATCTGAGATTTTGTTCACTCAACTTAAACATGGCAGGAAAATATTGATAACATTTAAAAATTTACCGAAGGAAGATCCAGAATACTCTGCTCCTTGTCTGATCCGATCTGGCCTGCTCCTCTCCATCTTGTTCTGCTCCATCCGTGAGGGGGTTGGGAACCCATGTCTTCTGTACGCTGCCATAATCGTTTTCCATGAGAATTTGTCTCATTCTTCATCAAAGCCGCATGGATTTCAAACCACTAAAATGCACCTACACGTATCAGTTCAATTTCTCACGTGGAACCGCAAATGCCAGATGCATCAACAACGGAGCGTTGGAGATAAGGGATAGCTGCAACGTGGAGGGTGAGGATTCATTTTGTCATTCATGTTCGGACTTCAACGCATCCATAGTTTCCTTCCTCCACGGCCGTTGCCTGTAATTTTCTTGTCTTGCGATCTGAAACCGCAGTCTGCTCAGAGAAAAAATTAGTCACCCAGAGTTCATCTTCAGTCATCCACTGGTCATTCGACCATCCAGATCCCCCACAAACAATACTCTTCTTCTACCCTTTTTACAACATGTCGCTCAATGCCGTGAAGAAAACCCACCGCTGCTTCTGCAACTCCCTGAGTTGCCTCCCTCGCCATCTAACACGCGAGGGCTTTAATATCCGCGTCTGTAACCATCCACCATCGCTTATCTTCTTGAGCTTGGAAAAACAAACAGGAAAACCCAATGAATTTATCCAGTGCTTCCTCCGCCCGGGACACAGACTTCATCGAAGCTTCAAACCCTACAAGAAGAAGCTTAAAATTTTCAAGTAAATCGGGCACCAACAACTGTCCTACATGCAAAAAAAACCACTTGGCTTGGACCCGCAGCAACAACAATCAGCTATGTCAAAATGTGGAGTCTCCAACTGTCTGCGCATCCTTAATTATTTGCAAAACCTATGGCTACAATTTTGGCAGTCGTTGGATTTCAACGCATCCGGGAGAAGGAATGTGGTCGGTTTTCATGGTGCTACCTGATCAAGTTTATTATTTTTCATGGTGCTACCTGTTAAAAAAAACTTAAATATACTTCAGTAATTAATTTACATTTGTTACATAGATATAATTTTTCCAAAAAAAACATATTTTAATTACTGAAAAATATATATATCTTACACATCCAACTATGCAATAAATAAATCAAGATCCATTCCTTAAAAGTTATTATTAAATGAAAGAAAAATTTAGAGACCTATCAAATTTTGCATTACAAAATCTTTATTGATGCCTTACTTTCTATCATTTTGAAGATTTTTCAGCCCTGAGACAATTCAATTTAGTAGCTCTCTCGATTTCATTGGGACTTGTTGGGTAGGATGACACAGGTAGTGCCAATGGTTACTCTTATTACTGTGGAAATATTATTGTATTTCCATTTATTTCATGGTGCTACCTGATCAAGTTTATTATTTTTCATGGTGCTACCTGATGAAGCTTATTATTTAAGCCTTCATATGACTATACCATATGACCAGGGGCTAAGGATTTCAATGGGTGTGAGCAACTTACTATTCTGGGGATGCCGTTTGTTTTTAAGAAAGTCATATCCAACTGCTTCTTCAGGTAAAAATTGTTATTTCGGGACTATGTGGACAATGACCTATGTTGCCAAAAATAGTAGGAAACGATTTTTCCCAAAATGTCAAAATTTGTCCTTGGCTATCTTGGTACCCTGTCAAAAAGGAAAGATCTGTCCTTTGAAAAAATGTGTCCTGCATGCCAATCGAAAATGCTATGCCGCAATAGAAAATACCCAGTATAGGTCTCCAGAAACTCAAAAAACCCTAGAAAAATAATTGCTAAATTTTGTTCCTCACTGGCACGGATTCCAACACAGCGTACAACATTCCTCAGTAATAACAAAATAACTCGAAAACTAACTGCCTCCAGAAATGGTCAAGTTTCCAGTCAATCTTAGTGTTTTTGCACCTTTTGGATCCAATAAAAGCTTCTGTTTTGCATAAAAACTCATGTAACAACAAAATATGAACAGATCCCGAATAAATGAATATGAAAAGAACTTATTTGCAAAGTAAAACCTATAGACAGATGTCAATAACAATATCCTTCTCTGTTACCATAAAAGGAACGATAACCAGATCATGCCAAGCCAAGAATTTAGATGCTAATCAAACACCATGATCAATAAGATGAAAGTAATTCGCCAAAATAACTTTACATAAACCTTTGCAAGCAAATGAATAACAATATCATATATTATTATGGAACTCAATGAAATACAATGAGAATGTTTCTTTCTTATATAGACAAGGAATAAGAATATAATAATCGGTCAAGGTCGTAGATCAAACCATAAATCTAAGAAAGAACTAGTCATCAAAGAACTAATCAAGACTATCTAGATTTATGAGAGAACTAGATATCAAGGATCAAGTCAATAACATAGATCAAGAAAAGAACTATACCTAACAACTAGATAATATCCCCATAATATATAAATAAATAAAATGAAATATCCACACACATAATGACAACTAGAATCTAGAGGTCAAAGGGTCGAATCCTACAAAAAGTAAAATATAGGTAAATGAGTTGTGTTTTTAAAAAAAAATACAAAAAAAAACCTAACTATTCAACTAATTGACATGTATGTATGGTGGGGGGATGATGACGTTTTCATGGTCATATGTGCATTTTATCGAGAGATCATTAGAATTAAATCAAATATTTTATTACTCCAATATTGTTTTCATGCCCATAAGTGCATTCTATTGGGAGAATAGTGTATAATCTTTAAATAGTTCTTAATCTCATTTATTCGTTACTAAAAGTTAATTTGATAGGGATCAATAATTTAAATTTGAAGGCCTACTCGTAAAGTATTAAGAATTCTTTCCAACCAAGTTTCTAAAAAAATAAAATCATTGGAATTAAGTCAAATGTTTTATTAGTATTGCTCAAACTATAGGTTTCACAATTGCATAATTAGTTATTATTATTCATACTTTTTAACCAATTAGAAACTGTTAATTTTTTTATAAACAAATGAAACAATTATGACATTAATAAATATTAGCAAAGTTGTACATTTTTTAACAAAATAATTGTAAAAATACATGTATCTTCAATACAATTGGTTTATAAATTTACATGTTATTCCCGCCTTATGTCATATGATGTCATGTCATATCATTTTGTCCTTGTTTATTTAATAACTTGTAATAAAAACTACTTGTACACACATGTGAACCCATATTTCATTTTCATTTTCAAAGGTGGGCAACTTGTCAGTGAGCACTGGGCACATTTCCAAAATTTTATAGTCATTATTTTACCTGCATAGACCCTATACAATTCCTTTTTTGAATAAAACTGACAAATACATTCGCTGAGCTGGAGCTAGATCATGTCCAACGTCTCAAAGATATGACGAGGAAACCAGTTTGGGTTGTTGGTTTGTTTCTTTCTCTAAGTGGTTTTGGTAGAGGGAAAATGGGGGACATAATGAGAAACAAGTGATTCACTTGCCCCCAATAGCGCATTTTCCCCTCACCTGCGCACATGGAAGTTAAGTTGGGGGTTGTCGTGCCCAATCACCCACCCAACTCATTAAATGGATTCTCATCGCTCCCGTTTGGTTGTGTGCAGCTTAGAGTTACTCTTCCTGTTAGACATTTTGTTGACGTTGTTGCAAGCATTCCCATCAAAAAGCACAAATTTTGGCCTCCGTTGCCCCCACCAGCATCCCTAAAATTACCTTCTCCATTGGAAATGTCATATTTAGAGGCTCCGATTTCTGTGGTTAATTCTATGAGGTTATCAGGCACAGAGGAAGAAATGTTTTTATTAATTGCTGAGAGGGAGCAACAAGCATTAGATGGTGTTGATATTATAGCTGAATATTTTCGAAGACATCTGGGAAAATTTTTGGTGATACATTGAATGAGACTAGTTAGTGAAAAACTTCCAGATCCATAGTTAATTTTTCATAGGACATTGTTAGTAATGCTGGCTTATCAGGAATATCAACTTCAACTACATATGCATCTATGGGTAAGCTATCAAGAAACATCTTGGACGATGGAATATATCAAACTAGGTATCTAGATCTTGAAGAGGATAAGCTTGCAGGTGTAAACTTTAAAGATACTGGCGTTGGTAACTCATATAGGGCACGACAGGATAATATATATGAGGATAGTCAAAATCAGAAAGAAGTCCATGAGAGACAAGGGCATGTTATGGAGAGTAATCCGCTACCCGTTTCATAGAATTAGAGCTACATAACCAATGAAACTCTAGCTTGTAATAATTTTAATGAGTCAATGGATACTACTGGATGCAAGGAAATGAAAGAGGAAACAAAATTGGAGCTTTTTCCAGGATTATTCTTCTCCGCCTGTGAATCAAACTAGTGACGAATTGGAATGCAGATAAAGCATTGGAATCATCATAGGTGTTAACTAAATTCATCGGATTTGCAATTTACTTGCAATTGAAGTATTTACAAAAACATTCATATATTCCCAACCCTTAATTTTTCATACAATTACGATTCAAGACTAGATGAAAGAAACATCCCTCACTCAAATTTGTGGCAATAAAAATCAATGACATAAAATTATCACCTGTATTTTGCCTCATAAGACTGAAACACTTCATTGATGATTTGACCACAGAATGGTATAAAATAGAGAAAAAACAAAAGGGACCGCCGCCAAGAAGGGCATGTGGCAACATTCCACGCCCATCAAAGGCAAAAAGGGTGAGCGGACTTCAATCCCCCATAAAAACTTAAACAGATAAACAAAAGCAGGTCTGCAAATAGGAACTGGAGGATGAAACGCGTGGTGACATCACAAGATTTGAAAGAAGCCATGTGGAGATGTGGCAGTACAACATTGCTGCCTTGTTACTTCATGATTATATATTTAATTTTCTATTACTCAATCTTTCTTTGGCCAATCACAATTTATTATGTGTCATTTCTTATTTTAACATATATATATATATATATATATATATATATATATATATATATATATATATATATATATATATATATATATATATATATACTTTTCTTGATTTATTTCAATAATCGTTCAAAATGAATCATTTTTGGGGGCTATAATATAACAAAAATAATATTGACTTGAAATAAATGTTTATGACATTTCCAATTAATGTTTATGACATTGAAAGGGGATGGGTGGCTTATGTCATATGTAATGGTTACTTTACTTTTCTGAATCTTGTTCTCGGGTTTCATAACAATGCGGTCCTCGTCCTCTTTTGGTTGCGCTCACATGAAGGGGGCAAAACAAATATTGAATATTTTGGCACTCTTATGATCTTATAAATTTATATTTTTCTCAATGTAAAATAAACGAGACTGATCTTATTCTTATGTGCAGTTAATGCATTTACAATTTCATAATATAAAAAATTCATTTAAATTGAATTTTCTGTATTTTTATTGAAGACTAAGGAATGATTTGACCATTTTAAAATTTTATTGTCATACAAAAATTCTTTAATTCTGTTAAAAAAAACACTTAAATTTACTTAAGTAATTAATTTACACATTAACTTACATTTATTACATAGATATAATTTTTCCTGAAAAAACATATTTTAATCACTGAAAACTATATATATCTTACACATATCCAATTATGCAATAAATAAGTCAAGACCCATTCCTTAAATGTTATCGTTAAATGAAAGAAAAATTTAGAGACCTATCAAATTTTGCTTTACAAAATCTTTATTAATGCCTTACTTTCTATCATTTTGAAGATTTTTCAGCCCCGAGACAATTCAGTTTAGTAGCTCTCTCGATTTCATTGGCACTTGTTGGGCAGGATGACACAGGTAGTGCGAATGGTTACTCTTATTACTGTGGCAATTTTATTGTATTTCCATTTATTTCATGGTGCTACCTGATCAAGCTTATTATTTTACATGAAGTCATTGTCTAATTCAATGGGGAAGGATTAGTTGTACACCATTCCATAAACCAGAGGCAGAACTGTATTACACTTTATTGTTGGGCCAAGGCTTCGTGGGTGGCAGAGATATGACAGCTGAAAAGGCTGTGGGACTGGTATGTATGAGCTTTGTCTTCGAAAATTCTTGAAAATGTTTTCTGTTTTTGTTGGGAGAAGCAAATTGAGTAATTTGCGCAGTCTCTGCATTTTTTTAGACAAACTTTGAATCACTGGAAATGGAACAATTTTTTTCTGTATTTTGACTACAAATTGAACAAAAGTTTTCCATAATTTAACGTATATAAGATATATTTGAACACTTAAAATGACGGCAATCTGTTTGTGTTTTGATGGATTATTTATTTATTTAATTGAAGTATATGTTGTTTGCAGTGTCTGCATTTCATGAAGACCTTCTCTACGATGGTTTCTCATTTTTGTGTATGTTGGTATTGATGTGATGGTCTGCAACACTTATTTGTGATTCAAATTATTTTATCAAATTTGTACTGCAATACGATTTGGCTATAGTTTTGAGCTTTCTATTTTTTTAGGTGCATCGTGCTTTGTTTTCCCTAAAACGTTATGGGAAAAACATTAGAATAAATAGCTTCCACTGAAATTACAGTACAGTATTTGTAGTGGGAATGCATCCACCTCTTGATATGTTGTGTGCATTCTTATTTTCTATTGTTTTGTGCACACACAAACAATGCATCCTTATTTCAATGTATCTAGATATAAAGTATATAAAGGAAATGATCATTTTCAATATCTCAGTTGTATACTGTTCTTGGGCAGTGTAGATGCAAGGAAATGTAATGTAGCACCCCATCTTGTTACATCTGGTCAGTGAGGGTGTGGGTCCTTTTCAAGAACGACATGATTGTATTAAAATTTCAAGCAGTCAGTGTGTTTCGTTGCCAAATAGCATTTCCACTTTGGGGATGGTTGAGTAATGGTCAGATTTTTTGTCAGAAATCATTTGAACTGATAAACGTAACTACCACGCCCACTAAGGACATCCTAGATGTAGTGGAACCTCCTTGTTTTGTTAGAAGGAAGACGTTTTTATCCTTTTTTGGTTTCTTATGCCAAATGTGAAGGTTGTATGCAAAGACAGGAAGAGGAATGAGGTGCCATAGGAGCATTTGGCAGGTCTGCACGTGGGAAACACGATTTTTTATGGCAGCAGGGGCGTAGGATGTCCTAATCTATTGAAAACTCTGCTTCTATGATGTGGTTTCATGAAAAAATAATGAGCAGTAGAAAGAGAGGTAGTTTCATAGACAACAATGATTGCAAAAAATGATCAATAGGGGGTTTCATTAAATCTAGTATGAAAAGTTGCAGTTATCATTTGATGACAAACTAGGTCTACAACCATCGCGAACCCACATGATGGTTAGGCCTTTCTGTCAAAAACACCCAACTACTAACAAAAATGTCCCAAAGAGATGTGGTTTCATGAAAAAATAATGAGTTGCAGAAAGAGAGGTAGTTTCATAGACAACAATGATTGCAAGAAATGATCAATAGGGTGTTTCATTAAATCTGGTATGAAAAGTTGCAGTTATCATTTGATGACAAACTACATCTACAAACCCCATTAAAATAATTTCCACAATGAGATAAACCAATGACGAAAAATAGTTGTCTTCGACGGTGCGACAAAATACCTGATCTTGAACTTGCTTAAAAAAAACTGATAACTTGTTCACCATTATATCATGGAGTGGGTATTCAACCAAAATGATAAACATGATCAAAAACACAATCTTGCGTTGTTAAAAATAGCCACTCCAAATATGTCAAATACGTCTCAAGATCGACGTGCAAGAAGCGTCTCTCCACCCTTTTCCTACGTTTCAACTACTAGAACTCTTTCCCAGTTATATAACGACCTCCTTTAAACATTTAAACATGGATAAGACATTTATTTGATGTGTTTTGAAGTGGGTTTCTGGACCACTTTGATGAGGTGGTTGCTTGAGGCAACTGCTCAACACTGCATAACGCTTCTGGAATCATCTCATTTTTGGTGCATATTGACTCCAGAAATATATCCTCCCACTGAGAAACCCTTCTTTGTCACACAAGGAATAAATTTGCACATATATATTATTTTTTACCGTCTAAAAGACACTTTTTCGCATCTATTTCAAAGCACACTTGGCTTCAGTTGCTGAAGAGCAACAACAAAATTCAGCCAAGTGACTCCATAAAGTTATTTCCTCTTTGACCTCCAATTACTAGTTTTATGTCCCGTCAGACTCATTGGATTCTCTCTATGGTAGAGAATAGTGAAAAACTTTTATTTTGTCAAAGTTCATTTGAAAAACATATTTTTCACATCTGTTTCAGAGCCACCTTAGCATAAACAATTGAAGTGTAACAACAATTTTTCAGCAATTAGCTCTAGAGAGATACTTCCAGTTTGAGCTTCAGTTATCGATATCTGGTCCTTCTAGTCTCACTGGATCCTCTTTATAATATAGAATAGCGTAGAAGTTATTAAATTTCCATCCAGGTGTGTTGTCACCTTTTTACAGGTCCATTTTGTAGCCACTTGGGCTAGTTTGTAGAACAACACAACTATGCACTACGGACTCGTTTTGACCCCCTTCGTGGCATTTCTGATAAGCTAAACGAATGAGATGTTTGGAAATGTGAATATCCACCATGAATATGTTGGTTTGGTTACTTAAGCTAGTGTTTGACTTAGAACCTTGATTTACGAGAAATAGCACACTACCTATTGAGCGTTAGTGGCAGTGAAGATCAAGAATGTGTTGAAATTAATTAACTATTCCAAACCTCAAAACCTGTTTAACTCCAAAGGAAACGTGGAAGGACATTATTGTTATTTTTCTCACCTCATCTTGTATTTGTGAATAACTGAGTGCTTATTTAAAGGAAATGTATGATTTTTCTCTCTTTGAAACTCAAAATGTGTATTTATGAATCTCTAAACTATGGAAAATAGAAGGTTATTATCTCTATCATATTTTTGATGCAGGAAGTGTGACAAAATAGAAATGAATGAAGGAATTTAAAATTTAAGATTGTAGGTAACTTGTAAAATGTGTAATATGTAGTGCCCACTTCCCTTCGACACCTTTTTTATTACTGTTTTCGATACTGTCGACTACACTTATGGATTTATTGTAGCTTTTTGATTTAGCATGATATTAGATGTTAGAGATACTGGGTTGTTGTTGATTTCGACTCATATATGATGCATGTGGATTATTAGAGACATTTTATATTGATGTTGATATGCTATTGACATGGTTATTTATATATATTTCTGACATGCGATGTATTTTCGTCACATTGAGTAGGCTTTGATAATTGAACTAATGTTGTGATCATTTTGACATGGATGAAACGTTGAATAGAAATGTTGCTAGAAATTGTAAATGATATTGTAATTGCCTAGATGATATTTGATTCGTATATAGATGATCGTGGATTTATATTGTACATTTTTTCATAGATGTTTTTAATGTGGCCACGAGGCCGAAGGAGGTATTTATGTGTTTTGCAGGTAAATTTATTCACAAACAAACAACGGGGGGATTGGAGACCAACCACATTGGAATTCTAGATGAATTCAACAAGGGTCACCATGGCAACATGTAATTGTGTGTGTGTAGAATTATTTGGTTAGGGGAAAATTGTGACCAAGGGGTCATGTGTTGTCTTTTGTTTTAGTTTTCCCTTTTTATTAATGTTAGTATGTGTTTCTTTTGAGTGATGTAATTTACTTGTTTTAATTAATTAGATTTTGATGTATGTTTTTCCCCTTTATCTTAGTGGGTCTAAGTGTCTTATTAAAGTTAATAAATCTTGTCCTAAACTAATTAAAGATGTGACCAAAAAAAGTTCATTTATTAGGCTTGATTTGCTTTTGAATTTTATGTTGTGTGTTGAATGCTTTGAGATCTTGAGTGTTGTACACTCTACCCTCCATGGGAAACTCGAATTTGGCCTTAAGGGCCAATTTTGAAGGCTTGTGGGACAAGTTAAACTTGTCCCACACCTCTTAAATTGCTATACCAACCCTACCTATGGGTTGGGGGGTCAAAATTAGACCCCATTAGGTGTTTTGGGAAGATAGAAAGGTGAAATGTTTATGGAAATTTCTTTCAAGTAATTAAGTTTTCCCTTAGGGGGTGTGGGCTTAGATTGTGTGTGTAAGTAACTTGTCATTCCTCTCACCCACCAATTTATGGTGCATTGGGGTTGAGGTTTGACTTCTTAGGTGGAGTTGAGGATGAGTGATGTGGCATTCTACATGGAGCCACCTCATCCTCCTCTCTCCCTTTTCTATTTATTGAAGTTTATTTGCTTGTTTGGGAGTTACTTCAATATTTTTGTGCTCTTGCATTTTTGAGAGTTAGAGGATTGTTGGGAGTGCTTGTGGATTGTTGGAGCTTTTGGATGCTTTCTTGGTTTTGAGGAGCTTGGAGATTTACTCTTGGAACAAGCTCTACTATGGAAAGGTAGGAGCTTTACCTTGCTTATGTTATGCTTTATTTTGTGTTTATGTGCTTGTGTTGAGTATTGTTTTCTTTGGAATGCTTGTTGGGTATGGGTAGATTGCCTAAGTTTGGAGTAGGAGGAGACCATGGGGAGATTTCATGTAGGGAGGCATAAGAGTTTACCTTTTTGTTTGGAGGGAGTTTGGGTTGGGTGCCCCACCTTGTACAAGGAATGCTTGCATTTCTTTCTTGTTTCTTTTATGGGGGAGGCATAAGAGATTGAGGGAGGCATAAGAGTATGTGAGAGGTATAAGGGGTACTTGAGGGAGGAATAAGAGTATGTAGGGGATTTGAGATATGCATTGGAGGCTTTAAGGTGGGCACCCATTCCCATTGGGAGGCATAAGTGGCCTCCCCATAGGTCTTTCTCCTTTGGCTTTCATTTTAAGCCTTGTTTTTGTTGTTTTGTTGTTCTTCTTTCTTGTGTTGTAGTTGATTTGAATGTGGTTGAAATGGTTGTGAAATATTTGTTTGTGTTGTGGAAGCTTGTTGTTGCCATGTGTTGGAATCATCTCCCATTGTAATGTGGTTGGGGCTTGGGGGCCAATGGAGAGGATGGCTTCTCCTCTTCATTGGATATCTTGGTTGGGTGGAGAGCATTGCCTCTCCCCCCATTTTGTTGTGAATCAAACAAATCTTGGAGGAGATAGCTTGTTGGAGTTGGGAAGCTTGGAATTTTGTTGGAGACCTTGTGAACCTTTCCTTTGATGAAGAAATTATTGTATTCCCACTTAGGTGGAGGAACTTGTATTAATGTATTTTCTTTTGCTTACATTCTTGTATTATTTCCCACCTTGAGTGGAAGAATTTGTAATAATTTCATGGAGAAAAGTTGCATTCCAATATTTGTATATTGTGTAAGAGAAAAGAATCAAAATGGATATATTGTGTAAAAGTTTAGTTGGAAGTTGCATTGTGAAAAAAAAGAAAGTTACTTTCATTGTGAAGTTGTAATGTTGTAAATGAGAAAGAAGAAATATAGAAGTTGTAGATGTTGAAAATGTATACATAGTAAATTTGAATGGAAAATAAAGTTGTTATAGTTGTTTTGAATATATATATGTTGTAGTAAAAATGGGAACAAGAGAAAAAATTTGAAGTTTATTATTATTGGAAATGTTGATTTTGTAGTAAGAGAATAACAATGTAAAAGTAGATTTAAATCCCTTTTTGCTCATGGAATTTGAAAGAAGACTAGTTGAACATAATGGAATGAATTTGTAAAGTAGATGTGTTTTTTATTGGATTAGATCATACTTTAAAAATGAGTAGATTTAACTAAGGAATGAACAAATAGAATTAAATCCCAAAACTAGAACTCTTGATGAACAAAAATGAGCTCAAAATGCATTTTAGCACTTTTTAGTAACTTTTAGTTTTTGTGAAATCTCAGGTTTTAGGTTCTATTTTTCAGAAACAGGACCGCTGCCCTGTGCAGAGCAACGGTCCCGTAACCACCGCTCAGGCTAAGGCGAGGTCTCAAAACCACCGCTCAGTAGGGTGGCAGTTCATGGTTTGTCACCCAGGTAGGGTGGTGGTCCCAGGACCGCCGGTCTGCTCTAGGTGGTGGTTCTGTCACTTACGACAGAACCTCTCGGATCCGCACCTGTGCTAAAATTTTAACTGGTTTATACTAAATTTTAAGTTGTAAAATTTAACTAATAATCACCAACAAGCAAATAATGAGTAATCCCATGGATTTGAGCAATAAAACATACAAATGGTGAATTAAAAACATTCTTTTCATTTATATTGATGGGGGTAGGGTTTGCCCCAAATAGAGAACCCAAATGCACATAGCTTGAACCAAAACCAGATTGGTAGGGAAAATCCCTCCCAATCCTTGAATGGAAGTAATAACAACAATAAAACTTTAATCTAAACTAATCTAAACTAGATCTCCTTGTAGAATCCTCCATATTTCTTCCTCTTTTGCTCCCATGGCTTCCTCCTCTCCAACCTGCAATTTTAGCAAAAAAAATAGACCAAATGAGTAGAATAGAATGAAGGAAAGGTTTATTAAAATTCATAAGGATTTCTAGGGCTAGTTTGGAACCCTAGGATCTAGTGGCCAAGATTGTTTTGATCTAAGGGTGGAGGATTAACCCTACTTTTGTTTGGTAGAAATGTATTTTAAATGTTTATATTAAATCCTTAAGGGTATGTGTAGATGGGTGAATGGGGACATTTAATTGCCTTAGAGTGTTAAACCTTTATTAGTTCTTAGCAAGCCTTAGGAAGTCAATGAAAAGGACTCTAAGTTAATAGGATAATAAATTAAAAAAATTAACATAAGGTTAACCTTTCTAGGATTGAATATTAACTAAAGAGAAGAAAACATTTAACTATGTAAATTAATCTATGGTACCTTCCTAATGAATAATTGATTAATGGACCTTAGAGATAAATTTGAGATTATGTTAACCCTTTTCTAGACCCGGTTCTTTAATCGAAAAGTGGAGTTTAGTGGTGTAAGTTAATTTAACAAACCCTAAGGGTTAAACACCCTTGTAACCTTCTTATAACTTAAACAAAAAAAATTATTTGCAATTTCGGGATAAGTGTTAGGTGTTAGCATGATTTTAGAATGTCGTTTTACGGGCATTTCATAATATTTCCATAATGATGAAATGCATTGTCTTTTTGAATAATTATGTCTTATGTACATTTTAACAAGAGAAAAAGTTAGTTCATAGCATGTATGTATTGTAATGGATATGAAATTTCATTTATATGTTTCTTATGTGGTTGGATGCATTAGAGAAATTGTTACATTTGTTATTAGTATAGATCCCTTACAACATTTGCTTACTTTGGTGTGGACCTATTGTAGGTTGTACACCTCTTAAGTGAATTTTGGGATGAACTAAACCTAAGGCCTCTTAAGAGGCTATATGTGGACAAAATATGTAATCGATAACAATTATCGAAACTATATCTATAAGATGTACAATAAGTTTGAAGTAATGTAAAGTGGAACATGTGCCCATCCCTTTAATTCAATGCAAGCCCTCGTTATGCTAATACAAGTGAAATGAATTTTGATTTAACAAAAATATAGATTTATTATTATTAAACCCTAATTGCATAGTAACTGAATGCAAAAAATAATATACATCTGCTAAGTATGAAATGACACAAACAAATAAACAAGTGAATATAAAACCATAAGTAAACGGTATAGAAAAAATGAATTAGTTGATTAATGTTTGATCTTGAAGTGTTCTGAATTGGGAAAAATATTACACAGGAGGTGAACTGTATTGTTAATGGTCAGGATAAATTCTAGATTGCAATAATACGAGTGGATATGGACACCCATGGCTGGACAAAGGCACCTAGGCACTGGAGACCTTTGTTGGGAGCCTGTGACTACGCAGATGGTCAGAATCAGGTTTTGACAATGTCGCACAAGTGTCACAAATATTCCCTAGTGACCACATGTGTGTCACTATTTAATCAACGAGGGTACCTGCACGGGGGATCACTTAGTAAAATTATTGTATATCACGTTTGTTCGAAGGGTATTAAAGAATACCATTAATGTTAGTTTTTACCTCCAATTATTCAATTGATAATAACCCCTCCTATTATATTATTAGATAGAAATTACACCCTATTGTTTTCATGTACCTTACCTATTTTTCCATTACAAATTTATTTACCCCTTTTTATTTCTATTGTAATATATCAAATAGAAAATATTTGTATTTCAACCCTAATATATCAAATAGAAAATATATCATATTTTTCACTCAATTATTTTTGTCATAATATACCTTTACTCTAGAAATATGTTTTGAAGCCATTCAAGACATATTATCAATTAAGTTAATGTTAAATTTATTCAGTTATCAATAGTTCTTCAAATAATTAAGACCATGAAATAATATCATTTGTGTTGAAAAGTATACATAATCCTAGTTTTCTACAATATTACTATTTTTTGGTTAAGAATCTCCTAATTGAGATTTCCTTATTCAAAATCAGATTATAATTTAACTTCATGATAACACTCCTTTTGCAATTTTAAAGTATTTAGTTTTAAAAACTAGGGATCAAATATTTTCCTTTAATGTTAAAATCAACCCCACCTCTCTAACCTACCCCCAATACCTAATTCAAAATATTATTATATTAAACTCTTTAACCCCCTAATGTCTACTGCTATATTGACTTTGATTTTATCAATTTTAATTACCTCAATGTGAATGAACGTGTTAGGATATTGCCTAGAAAATGAACCCCTCCTGGGTACCTGTAGCTTGCAACACATATATCAACTGTAAAACCCACAATACCACATCAAATACAAAAAACAAAGATGTAATATGGGGAGTTGGAATGACCTCGACAGTCACCCCAAGAGTGAACTTACGATCGGGAGTTGTACTATATCTCAGATTCTATGTAGTTCTGGTGTGTGTGTGTAAGAATCGCACCCTAGGATGCCCTTTTACAAGTGCACTTGATAATGGGTTGTAGTTAGATGTAACAATGTAGATAGATGTGTGGATGGAATAAAGAAAATTCCCCTTCCTATGGTGTGTATGCATAAAATGTAGCCCCTTGTCCCTTGAATGAATGTTATATGGATGCCTTGAAGTGTTTTAGGTGCCTTTGGATGCAAATTTAGGTGATGATAGTATATGCTTAGTGCTTGGATCGCCTTATTTTGCACCAGAGCACAACTAGAGGTATGTATAGGTTTAAATTGTTTGTAATTTTTTTTTTTGACAATTAGAAGTTTGTAAAAATTCCGTTTTTAGACTTGTGTTTGTAAAGATAAAATTCTTACCACAAAAAACGTGAATACCCTGGCTATAGGGATAGGGGCACTTGTTTTGTTATATGGGCGTTTGGGTCCTCCTAATCCTGGGTAGGCAGTGGTGCATCTAGCCATAATAGATAATACTAGACCTACAATATCATGCTGGGTTCTTGGGATCATGTAAGGCCAAATAGCATTTAAGAGAGAACGACAAAAGCCTAAAGCACATTATGTCTTTTACAATTTATCTTGCTAATGATATCACATCAATGCTAATATTTATCTTAGGTCCTAGAACTGTACACACTAGTGCATGATTCATCCAATGTAGTAAAAATTATATCAACACGAGCTTGCTTGATGTCATGTTGAGTCCAACTATTTTTCTTGATGAAACCTTACACAACTAAAGTAGGCAAGATGCATACCTGATAACCAGTGTACTACTACTTTTATCGAAAGTGGATTGATTTAGTCTGGAATGATGCAAAACATTCCTCTTGGGCAAGTGTGGAAACTAGGCAAGAGAAAGTGACCCTAGGGGTGTATGCCAATGTGTTGTACTTGTCAATAAGATTTTTCGAGCAGACTTTTATCTATGTTTGTGATGGTTCTGAGTGGTACTGACATTAATATGCAAAAAGATATGTTAAAGGGAAAAGTCAAAGTCATTGTTTACTTGAAAAATTTACATAAGTATGTGAAAGTGTGTGAGAATAAGCAGACCCCCGGATAGAGAGTGCACCTGATGGGGATGCATTTTTTTCTGACACAACACCAGGTCCCAGTCTTGAATTCCATTGTAGAATCAGTTTTTTGTGCGATCTCATGCTCACAGAAAGTCTCACAAACAAACGTCTCATCAAGAAGTGAATTGTTTGTGCGATCCCATGCCAACATGCTATGTGCTTACCATCTAGCCTATACAATTTACATGCTAAAGAGTAAACTCTGTTTTGTACAGAGATTTTACCTTGTGAAGCTCTGAATCCACGAGTCTTCCCGATATAAAATAATTTGCACATGGTGTGTATCTTTATTTGTTCCTATTGTCCCTGGCTTGTTCCAATTAAATATTTAGATAGAATGCATTCTTATTGTTGGAGGATTGAATGTAAATTCTTGATTTTGGTGATGGAAACTATTTATAAACTGATTGTGAACTATGCTTAAAGTGGGAAAGTGAGTATAATTGCAACAGGGACATAAGAGCTGTAGGATAGGTACACAATATTTTAGAAGCTACTGTTATGTATCAGTGCAGGAAAAGTGGTGTTTCATTATTTTGCTCGATTTTTTAAGTCAAATTCTATGTGAAATTCTGTATCAATGTTACCTAGGTTTACGGTTTCAAAAAAACTATTCTATGATCTGAATTTATGGGGTCATTTTTTTTACTAGTGTATGGCTTCAATCTATCTAGGGTACATTTTTTGTGAATAGGAGTGTGTAGCCCATAGAGATAACAAAATGTTTCATCTGATTCTTGATCTTCCGTCTAAGGGTTAGGGAATGTGCATGGTAGAAACACATTGTGAACATACATACCGAAAGATCTTCAAAAATGTCAAATAGTACTTGAAAACATAGCAAACCTTTCATAGAAATGAGTCACTGTAACAAGAAACTGTGCTCATGGAATAGCATTAAAATCAAGTGTGTTTCAAACGATGTGGGATATCAATGAGGTAATGTCACTTAGACAATTAGTGATGAAGCAGCCAAAGGCGTACAAGAGATTGTGTTGGTCAAATTATATAGGCCAAAAGCCAAAAATCAATCGCATATTAGTAGTACATCAATATCAAGTTCAATGTCTCATTTGTGCACCATGGTGGCATTTAGTTCCTGCAGATTAAATGTTGCCTCTCGAAGCACCAGTTTCCATGTTAGAAATGACTAGTCGTCATTATATTTCATAACATGTATGCTACATGATTGAAAGGAGTGTCACCTAAACCTAGATTCAATAGTGAACTATTTAGACAATCCATGGCTATAATCGTGTGAAGGTAGTAAAAGCGTGGATGCATTACCAACATGCCTACTGTGGGACTCGACAAAGGGTAAGAGCTCCTCCTATTATTGCATGCACGTACAGGACCTGTAGATAGGCCACGACCTTTCTTATCTAGCTTTCAGGATGAACACACATGTGCCTATAGAAAATATGAGTGCCATACTAAGAGGGTGCTATAGCATGGGAAACAAAATGTAGATGCATTTCTTGCGAAACCTAATCTATCTCTTTTGACTGTGTGGGTCAATTCCTTCAGAGACGTGTTACTAGCAGTTGATGAGCTAGTACTATGCAATGTATGCACGTAAGCGAGTGGTATACGCAATGTGCACATTTGATAGGATCATCATGCCCCCTAGCGGACTGTCGAGGAGAGTTGACATGATGTTCACTTAGATACGTCGAATGGGACACATCATGGCCGCCAACTTGTTGTGTGCATATGAGTGCATGATCGGTAAATGGTAGTGCAACATGTCCACTATCGGGGGTTTTGGATCTTTTGGACCAGAGTATTGTGCATGGTAGTGTGATCTTCTTTTTAGGGTACTATTGCAACCTTCCACAGTAAAGTATGACCTCCTGTTGAAATAGAATGTATCATATGGTACACAATGATACAATGCACTTTTCTAAGGGTTCTGTAGTGATGCTTAGGAAATATTAGACCTTAAGCACAATTAAAATTTATTTTATTTCAGTATTACTTTACACATTTATTAATATTTAAATGAAAGGGGATATAAGATCTATTGTTGCACATATAATAATGTGACATTTACTTGTGATCTATTTTAGGATTGAAAGCTCCAGCCCATTGTGATGGTGATTATTGTGGTTCTTCACAACCCACATCATTGACCATCAATATAGACATATACACAACTCTTGATTGAGCCCACCATGGATCTGATCACTTGAACTGTAGTCACGATAAGGAGTCATCCTGGCTCACTGGTAGCTTGTGTGGGATTTGCCACTATTGTAGAAGAATCGTGGGTCAGCCTAGGACAGTTGTCGGACTTGGCAGTCCCATAGATTTGGAGAGGACAGTTCCGTAGAGGTATATATGGTAGATGATATAGAAGATTTTTATTGTGTTTTAGGGTTTGGACTGTTTAATCTAAGATTGAAATTTGTGAAATTAAAGCGGCTCTTGATTCAAAGAGGAACTTGTTTATCAAGCTTCTTGACATTTAATTATATCTTGAATTCCATAGGGATCCACAGGAAAGAGATCTACACATAGTGTAAATACTCCCAACATCCACCCGTGTCAAATTGTTACTGCAAGTAATCGATTACATCTCTTTTATATTGATTTATTCAACTTAATCACAGAAATTGCCTGTAGAATTTCACTGTGAAGAACATTTTATAGGGTATCGACTATGTTAATATCCTAGTCTTTTGATGTGTATATTTCTTTTTATAAATGCAGGGTGCAACAGAGCCATCATGTGAGGAATCTTGGTACTCGGGCTCTCTAATAGACTGGTGAACAGTCACTATCTAGAAATTGATCACCCATTTTCCAACTCGTCCTTTCTACTCATGTACATGTATATAGTGTTTACACAAGATTTTAATATATGACTTAGACATGTATATATACCCACACTTAGACATGACTTAGATGATTTTGAGGATATTTCACTTTTAGACAATGATTACGGGTAAGTGCATCAAGTCTGGGGAGCCAAAAGGGGGTCTTAATTGGATGTTTCTTCTGAAAAATAAAAAATATTCAACTTGTATGAGTTATTTGAAATAGTTACACTCAAAATTGGAAGATGTTGTAAGAACATGAATCATAGAGATTTTGAGTCTAGTTTCTAAGCTATTAAATTTTATTCAAAATGGTTAAGTTTAACTGGGTCAAATAACTAAAATACCAACAGGTGCTCTTGTTTTTGTTAAAAAAATATAATATATTGTCTTTCGTGCCCCCCACCATTTTTTGAGCACCATTTAGTATTTTTAGAAAACCCTTTGGTAGAAAGATAGCTAGGAGCATCTAGTTTATGCTATATATATTTTTAGATTTTTTTAGCGAATATTTTTTTAATGTTTTTTCTAGTACAAAAATTTTAAATTTTGAAAAATAACAGAGCTCTCGACCAGTGCCCCCCCTAACTATCTCAAAAAAATATCAAAAATTAGATTTTTTTAAAATATGTATAGAATTAGTCCTAGTTTGTGCCTAGGATATATACTTTTTTATTCAATTTTGATGAGTAAAAAAAAGATTCACGATGAAAGATAAACATGTATAAACTCCAAAAAATAGCTACAAAAAGGCATAGTTAGAAAATAATTAATAAAGAACCCTTATATTAGTCAAAAAATTGGAAAATTATATTTCTATAAAGAATAAAGTTTGCTCGATGTCGTAGGCATATTTTTATTAAATTTATTGATCATTTTAGTATGATTTATCATGGTGGAATAGCCATTTTACTTATTTTCTACAAAAACACACTATTTGTTATGTTTTTGTAGGTACATGCCTTAGGCTTGGGGATCCAAACTGGATCCAAGGCTAGAGGCATGCCTTAGAAATAGGTAAAATACATCATGTGTAAGTGTTATAATGCATATGCGTTATCCTTTGTATATATGTTGTGCCCCCCCCGAATGTCCTTTTCATATTTTTCATGGGATTATTTTCCTCCTTTTTTCTGGTCTGCATAGATTCCTATTTATTCTTACATGAATTTTGAGTAGTTCATCTTGTCACCTACCCCACTAGTTGAATTTTTGTAATCATGGGCGATAAATTCTAGCTAAAGAAAAGAGGAAAGTCAAGAACAAGACACCAGAGAAACTGGAAGAGATGAGAATAAAGAAAGTGAAGAGAATGCAAAAAATTTGTGTAGGGAAAGGTACATTTTCTATATCAAATGTAGATAACGTTTTAGAAAATGAGGATGGAATACATAATGAAAATGTAGAGAATAATGTTATTTTGTCAATGAATATTGATATTGAATTGAATGATAATGTTGGCATGGATGAAGAAATTGATATGAATCCAAATGTTGAACCTTTACCTGAGAATCCAAATGTTAATCCTAAAATTTGTATGGAAACACTAAATGAAGAAAGTAACCTTATTAACAAATCTTCACCTCTAAGAACACATCCTTCCATTTTGTGAAGAAAACCAATTCACTTAATTAAAATTGATGAAAACATTATAAAACCAATTCCTAACTTAATGTCTGAAAAGAAATGCGAGAATAAATGCTAGTGGAATTTGGGATGATTACTTTGAGAATTTAAATGACACACAAAGATGTCAATTATTTTTTATATTGGTGAAATTAATTAAGATGAGACCTATAATGAAGACCTTAGGGTTAAGAATATTTAATGTTAATCGAAATGCATCAATTGTTGAAAATATACATAAAGCATGCCAAACTATAGGTTTCAACAGACGTACAAAAGATAGTACTGCTACATGACATGAATTTACTAATTGTATAGTAAGTGATAAAATAGTTAATAACCGCTTGATTAGAAAAACAATAAGAGCTTTGAAGCTAAACAAGAAAAACACTAGCAAAAGCAATAGGGAGACACAAAAGTCTTGAGTCAGTCAATAACACCAACTATTGGTAATTCTCTACCATAATCCCATAGAAATACAAGAATACGTCTAATATTCTAAAATAATTACTAGTAAAGTATTGGAATGAGAACACAAAGGTGTCACCAAATAGAAGAGATACAGTAAAAAGAATAATAGGTTCTCGTAATCGTGAATCGTGTGACAAAACATTTCTTAGATATGACTCAAACACAATTTCTCTCTAAGTTTAAGAATGAAAATCAACAAATTAACATTAGCCAAAGATTCTTTGAAATGAAAAAACCATTTTATGTGAAAATCAATCACTCACGTACCACTTGTTGCTACAGGCATCATGTTGAATTTTCAATGCATTATGATGTTTTTTTGTCAAATACGTTATATTTTGCATATTGATATCATGTTTTAGGAGTGTGGATTAAATGTCCCACCAAAATCTGCAAGGGAATTTATTCCTACAATAGTTTGTGAAAGATCAATTGGACAATTTTTTCATAACAAAACATGTTTGGATGGAACGTGTAACATATGTGGTGGCTTGCCAAAATTGAAAAGTTGTATCCATGAGGAGAGTACAAATTCAATAGGAAAATAATTAGTTGGTTTCAACAAATATAAATCAGTGGCATATCAATTAAAATATGGAAAATAATCTAAGAGGTGTGAGCTTGTTACAAAACAATTACCTGTATCAGAATATATGGTCAAATTCAGAGAGGAAATTGGTTATGAGTATGCAAGGCACACACATAGAGCTCAATGGTTGGATGAACAATTCAAGTTAAGAAAGGACACATTCCCACTTGGTACTATTGTTTTAGTAGTTGACTTCGAAGAGAATTACAAATTGCAGCCACAAATGGAAGTTCAGTCTCAATACTATAACTCAATGCAAGTTTCTATTTTCATGCATATAACATTCATGCACTCTCCAGAAAGCACTGAGAAAGATCAAAAAATATTAAGAGAGTATCATTTCTACATCAGTGATTATCGAACACATTCTATAGAATATGTGCAAGGGTGTTTCCAAGTATTTTTATGTGAACTTGAATGAGAGGAACATTATATTCAATCAACATTACATTTGGTCAGACAACTGCACATCATAATTCAAGAATGCACATGATGTTTTATTGGCTAAGCAAGATGCACAAAGAAACAGGTGTAAAACATATCTGGAGTTTTACTGAGGTAAGACATGGAAAATGAGAGCATGATGGTGCAGGAGCATGTGTGAAAAGAGCACTTGCAAGAGAAGAGTTAAAGTTCAAGGATGGTGCTAAATTTACAGATGCAAAAAACATTTTTGATTGGTGTGTCAAGAACATGGGCCATGAATCTCAAGAGAGATCAATGGTTCATAGATATTTCTAGTTGATAGAGGAACAACATTTGGAAAGCTATGAAGATTTTGTGACAATTGCAGGATCAAGTGATATGCACTCATTTTGTAGTTTAAATGCAAATGGTTGGACTATTTATACTAGGTGCATGGCATGTTTTTGTATATCATGCATTGAATTTTCATGGAATGAATGTGATTCACATCAGTGGGTGGACGAATGGACTTGTAGACCTCTAATTCCACTCGACATGACACATATCAAGTTTCACGAGTATTACAACTTGCAGTGTCTTCAGATCATATGACAACATCACTTGACTTTGACCAAGTCTCTGATTTAGTGAAACAAGGTACATATATGTATGTCATGTTTTAGATTTATAAATTATTAAATGATCAAATCTTAATGTATTTTAAATTTGACTTGAGTTTTACTTTGTGATGTAGGGCAATTTTTTGTAGTTATTGCGACAAAATTTAATGAAGAGGGAACATACTACTTCTTGTCTCATTGTGTAGAGGGGAAAAAATTTGACTTCCACAATCATTGATGGTGAAGGCCTTGAGTATCCCAATGGGTCAGTGGTAGTCACTAGAACTTGGCTTCAACAATATACTATCAAAAAATATCAAATACTTGGTTGTTTGAAGACTATGAAGTACATCAAAAGATACTTCACTATTCACATTTGGTTCTTGCAACAAATATTTAATTTATCAAATATCAAGTTAGGACATTAATCAAGAATCTATGGATGGAAGGTTCGTGAATCAAATCATGAAGCAATTCTTGCTACTGTCAAGAGTAGAGTTGATCCATGTGGTTCATTAGATTGAATTTACAAATGTATGTTCTTTATGAATTTAATTTGAATATTTACTTTAATGATTTTTAAAAAATTCTGTAGGATTTAAAATTCTATTTAATTGCATACTAACATGTTTATGTAGGTTAGTGGTGCCAAAAAATCTTCCACCTTCACATGGTTGGCACTGTTAGTAGAGAATTTATTATTCTCGAAGCCAAGAGAAGCTAAGGGAAATTAAATATTAGAAAGGAACAATAAACAAAAATTCTCATTTCACCACCTATATTGTAAAAATATCTTATTAAAATTCTCATTTCACTACCTATATTATTCATGTGGTTGGCAATGGAAAACCTTACACTGACTCAGATTACACTATTCGATGTTATTACAAAAAATAGGACACCGAGAGGACCGAATTGAGATGGAGAAAATAGAGATGAACTTTCGTATAGGGTACCAACACGGAGGTGTAGGATCTGAAGAAAACTTTCTAGGTGCCACAGAGTCTAAGAAATCACCCAAAAAACTTATATACATTTTTTGGTCTCAAGGGATCTTAAGGGACTATGCCTGGACTATCCCCAGAAAGCACCAGGAGTGCATGGAACAAAAAACAACACCTCCCCAAGCATTTACAAGGCCATCTTGACATGTTTGACGTAGTTAGATCTTGGTCCCATTCCGTTTGTTCTGAATATTGCATCAGAAAATTTAACTGATTCAAATTGATTAATCCTTGCTTTTAAAATGTAACTAAGAACCAAATTGAGATTTATGGGATTTTGTAGAGGGTAACAACATGGAGGTGTAGGATCTGACGGGAACTTTCTAGGTTAAAATGCATGGAGTCTCTCGACAAACTTATAAATATCATATCGTTTTGGTCTTGAAGGCTCTTAATCGGACTATGCCCGGATGAGTAAAAATCCCAAAGCACCAGAGTATCAGGGAACCAAAATCAACCTGCCTCCTACTCAAGTTACCAAGTCATCCTAATGTGTGCAGTCATGTTTTTGGTTCTTTGTAAAATATTGCATTAGATCACTGACTCAAACTGGACTAATTTGAAAACAATAGGACAGACCGAACTGGATGGAAATAGCCTAGAGGGTACAACAAGATGTAGGATTTTCCTTTCTAATGGAATTTAGAAATCAACCTCAAAGTATAGCATTTTTTGGTCTTACCTTAAGGGACTATGCCTATCTCCCGATGCATGGGAATGCACAAAAATTATGCCTCATCATTTACAAGGCCATCTCTACCTGCATATATGACATGAGCTTCCGTTTGTAAAATATTACATCAGACAACCTTACACTGACTCAAACTTCGCACTATTCGGTGCTTTTGCAAACAATTAGGATAGCGAGAGGACCAAATTGAGATGGAGAAAATTGAGATGTAATTTTTTAGAGGGTCCCAACACGAAGGTTTAGGATCTAACGGGACCTTTATAGGTGCCACAGAGTCCGAGAAATCTCTCGTTGAAATTATAGCATTTTTTGGTCTTATGGCTCTTAAGGGACTACACCTAGATGAAGTAGCTCGACACCACTGGGAGTAAAAGGAACTGAAATGAAACCATACCCTAGCATTTACTAGGCACATCCCAAAGCATGTGTACAGTTGGTTTTGTTTCACAATCTTTGTTTGCAAAATATTGCATCAGACAACCTTACACTTACTCAAACTGTGTTATTCGGTGCTTTTGCAAACAATGGGATAACGAGAGGACCAAATGGAGATTGAGAAAAACCGAGATATTATTTTTTAGAGGGTGCCAACATAGAGGTTTAGGATCTTACAAGATCTTTTTAGGTTCCATAGAGTCTAAGAAACACTTTATATCCTTTTTTAGACTTAGGGCTCTTAAGGGACTTACATTCCCGGATGAAGTATCCCAGAAGCACCAGGAGAATTATCCTCTGAAAAATACCTCCACTAGTTTTACCTGGTCCACTTAGATGTTTTGCTCATAAGTTTGGTTCCAATAGCTTCTATTTGCAAAATATTGTATTGGAGATGACAGTAACTCTACAATATTTTGCATGGTTACAAACAATAGCACAACAAGAGAACCGAATGGAAGATGGAGAAAACATTTATATAGAGGGTCCCACATGGTGTAGGAATGACAAGACCTTTCCCTAGGTGCCATGGAGTACCTAGATTAATCACCCTAAAGTTATAGCCTTTTTTAGACTTAGGGCTCTTAAGTGACTATGCCCAGACAAAGTAGCTCGGAAACACTAGGAGTGTTGGCCTCCAAAACAAAACCTCCCCTAGCAACCTTACCTGAGCTCCCCATTGTGTTTGGCAAGGTACACTATTTTAAAATGGTTGTAAACAGTTAGCCTTAAACAATGAATCCAAATTTTTTCATGGTTGCAAACTAATAGCATTCAGAGAACCGAATCTAGATGGAGTAAAGAATGATATAATTTCATAGAGGGTACCCACACAAAGGTGTATAGCATTAGATGAGATCTTTTTAGGTGCCATGGATACAATGACATATCACCCATCGAATTTATAAGTATTTTTTGGTCTCAGGGATCTTAAGGGACTACACCCAAACGAAGTAGCCTAGGAAGCACCGGGTGCATTGGCCTCTGAAAAAAAGCCTCCCCTAATGTTTACCTAGCCACCCATACCTGTTATTGTAGTATGATTTTATGCTAAGATGTTTTATTTGTATTACTTTACATGGTTAAAAACAAAATTCACCAGACGAAGTTATATCCCTCAACAATCTCCTTTCTCTCTCCATCACACTCATCTTTGTCATTCTTCCTCTACGTCCATGCACACTTCTCACAATTGATAAATATAATATGTGTCTTACAACATAAAATCTAGAACATGATTTATTAACAAATGAAAAAAGGACAATGATGGTGCAACATTACCAACAAAGGAGTTCTTCTGATAATATTTCTATGGATGGATGAATGGTCGAAACTCGAGGATCATATTTGGTAAGATATCGCCATCATAATAAGGCTATATCCCAGTGTCAATTCGGTTATTCAGTATGAGGTGGAAGATGAATAGGGAAAATAAAATTAAAGCATTCAGAACTCATAAGATGGTTGTGGTAGGATTAGATTTTGGTCATAAGCTTCTGTACCTTGAAAATTAGAATGGCATTGCATGCCTAGAACTGAGGTCATATCAGTATTGAGTCTTTTTCATTTTGTACAAAATAAGCATACCAACTGGGGAATGACTAAGAACACACAGGGGTTATCAATCACCTAGAAATATTTCTTGTTTAGTTATGAATGGGAGTCATCTAGGGTCTATGGCATAATGACCTCAATTTATTGATAATTCCATCTATGATAAACCCATGGATGCTTTCAAAAGTTCCTTCAAAAAGATAGGGGTAGTCATCAAGCCTAGTGAAGGGTGTGATGTGATTTCCAAACAACTTGAAATGCATATAGATTTATAAGTCATCCAACACAAATTTAGAAATATATCTATCATCTATAAATAGAATCTAAGTAACAATATTCTCCCTATATCCAAGGATCAAACTACACTATTGAGTGGCTTTTGATAGGATTGGACATTAGGAGCATCATTGAGTTTTTGAATCAAAATGACATAGGATTTATCTGAGAAACCTCTCAAAGATTCGAGTTATGAGACATCTTGGAAAATAAAATTGAACCTCTGAAATCACTCTCAAATTACCAATCTAGGTCCTATGGTCTCAGGGCATGTTCCTGGTCATGTTTCTATTTTTTGTTCTATTTTTGGTGGAAGTCATCAAATATGGAAGTTTCAGGAAATGAATTCACACTTGAAGAATTATTCCCATTTAAATTGTTGGCAATGCCTGTGGAATTTAGTTGGTGGAAGGTATTGTGCCCTTATTAGTTTTTTCTCATGGCAAGGGACTCATAGGTATCCTTTGTAAACAATATTATCAAAGAGAGCCTCCATAATTGTGTGATAATTTTAAAACCTCCCTCAGGTCCTGGGAACTTGTTTTTATCAAGATGCAATAGCAGGGCTAGTTTTAACAAATCAATTAAGCTTATAAACAATTTCTCCATATCTACCAAATCTTGGAGGAATTGACATTCTGGACCTCAGAAGTAGCATGAAGAAAATAGCAAGTGTCAGGAACTTACCCCAACCTTTCTTCAAGATAAGTTAAATGAACATTCAATTTGGCCATCTCGGAGGTGGCACGTGGTAGATATTGATTGTCCTCCCACCAAGCTTACTTATTGATGGTTAATATTTGATTAGTTAGATTTATTTGACTCATTATGACTAAGTATGTTTTTGAGATTTCCAAATAACCCTCAAGACAATTCATGAGACCAAACAAGTATGGATTATGGAATGGTGGAGATAATTTTTATCAAAGAGTCCCCTCACAGTTATGAATAGATCTCCTACGGAAACATCATCTAGGTGCCACATATGACACAGTACATCAGGTAGCGAAGGCTATACAAATATTAGAAAGGGACTATAAAAATGAGTAACCCAAGCAACCACCATATTGAACCAAAAAAATCTTCCACTTAAAATTCTCATTTCCACCATCCTATATGTTTTGGCACATGGTTTGGCCCACGAGCTTTTGTTTGAAAATATTACCTTTGACAGCCTTACACTAACTCAAACTACTATTCGACGTGTTTGCAAACAATAGGACATGAGAACCAAATCGGAGATGAAAAAACCATGAGAATGATTTTATAGAGGGTCCCTATGGAGATGTAGGATTTGAATAGACAGGGTACTCAAGGTGCCACAGAGACCGAGTAATCACCCGATCGAAGTTATAGAATTTTTTGGTCTCAGGGATCTTATGGGACTATACCAAGAGGAGGTAGCCCAGAAGCACTAGGAGCATAGGGAACAAAAATGAATCCTCCACTAGAATTCACCAGGCCATTCCAATGCATGTTGCACAGTCGGTTTGGTCCCACGAGCTTCCATTTGTAAAATATTAGCATATGTCAGCCTTACATTGACTCAAACTATAATATTTGGCATGTTTGAAAATAATAGGACAACGAGAGAAGCGAATTGAGATGGAAAAAATTGAGATAGGATTTTGTAGAGGGTCCCTACATAGAGGTGTAGGATCTAATGATACTTCTCTAGGTGCTGCAAAGTCTAAGATAATCACCCAATGAAGTTATACATTTTTTGGTCTCAGGGCTCTTAAGGGACTACGCCTGAATGAAGTAGCCTAGAAGCAAATAGGGAACCAAAAAATATCCTCCACACAAAAATAGGCCATCCTTGACATTCCTTCACTAGCATTCACACGAGATTTTTGTTTGCAAAATCTAGACATGGCGGCCTTACACTATCAAACTGGTATTTGGTCTTTGCAAACAATAGGACAGTAAGAGCACTGAATCGAGATGGAAAAAAATGAGATAGGATTTTGTAGTGTCCCTACATGGAGGTGTACGATCTAATGAGACATATTCTAGTTGCCACAAAGTCTAAGAAATCACTCGGTGAACTTATATAGTTTTTTGGTCTCAAGGCTCTTAAGGGACTCCGCCCGGATGAAGTAGCCCAGAAGAAACAATACCGTCTCACACCAAAAATAATCCTCCACTAGCGTTCACCCAGCCATCCAAACATGTTAGTGCACAGATAGGTTTGGTCCCATGAGATACCATTTACAAAATATTGCATTTGACAGCTTACACTAGCTCAAACTACAATATTTGGTGCATTTGCAAACAATAGGACATGGAGAGCACCAAATCGATATGGAAAAAACCTAAGATAGGATTTTTGTATAAGGTCCATATACATGAGGTGTAGGATCTGATGAGACATCTCTAGGTGCCAAAGAGTTGGAGAAATCACCTAGAAAACTTATAGCAGATTTTTGGTCTCAGGGATCTTAAGGGACTACACCCGGACGAAGTAGCCCAGAAGCAAAACACCATCCTCCACTAGCATTCATGAAGGCATCCAATAGCATGTTGGCGCAGTCAGTTTGATCCCATAATCTACCATTTGTTGGACTAACGAGGGTCAAAAAGGAAAATTATGAAAGATGGACACAAGAAACTTATTTGATTTTGAGCAAAAATAGGGATGTTAAGCATGTCTGAAACCTTTTTTCACTAATCTCTCAGTGTTCTATTGTTTTTTAGTGTATTGAGATAGTATTTGCAAAGTGTGAAACTATTGAGAGAAGTGAATGATAAAGCTCTAAGGAGTTGCAGAAGGAGTTGGAGTCTGAGATTTTGGGAGCACCTTAGGGATAGAAAAAGTCACACTATCTCATTTTTCCTTGTAATGGTATTATGGGTATCCTTAGATCCTTCCATTGGAATCTTGTTGAAAAAAAAACATGTTTAAGGGGAATACCTTGACAATTTTGGTAAGATGATCAACAATGGTGTTTGGAGCCTCACCAATCAAGTTAGTGTTAATTGATTGCTATGATGTATTTGAATAGGGGAGAAGACTAAGAAGCATTGAAGAATGTAGTACGTGTATGATAAAATATGAACTATTACAAAGAGACCATGAGCAAGAAGAAGTGTACATGTAAGGTAAATACACATATACACATTGATAAATTGAATGAATAATTACTCAGATTAGGTAACTCTTTATATACATACATTATATAAATATTGATTTCCAAAGTTTGATGTATATTATACATTGAAAATTATAGTACATACATCACCAATAAATGAAAAAATAATCCAAAATGTCTTAAATATTGTCAAGTGCACATCATATTAGTTTCATACAAAAATAATCTCAGAAATGTAAGGTCTCATACAAAATATTGAGTTCCAAATAGTATTAACGTGCACAATAAATATAAAAATGCACAAATAGGTCATATAATATCAATTTCAAATTCCATATAGGCATACATATAATGTTATGCACAAAGTGCGCGCACATATATATATATATATATATATATATATATATATATATATATATATATATATATATATATATATATATATATATATATATATATATATATATATATATATATATATACAAAACACACACACACGTATATGTATATGAAATGTCATGTAAGTACATATATATATATAATAATCATCAAAATCTATCCCTCTCTTGGCCTTGCTTGAAGAAGTCCCTCCCTTGGATGAAGATGGAGATCTTTGAGATGAATTCGGATCATTTGTACCCATGCTACGAGTCCTCTTTCAATGAAGACTCGACTAGTAATTGAACCTATAAATGCAAACAATTTTTTTTGTCAAAACTTAATTTATATATGTTTTCAACATGTAGTTAAGACCATGCTAATGAAATTATTTGCATAAATACACACACTTACCGCAAGCTCCCATTCACGTTAAATCTTCATCTCATGCTCAGATGAGTCATCAGGAGCTCTTGGAGTACGAACGGGGGTATCAAAATGATGAGCTCTAGGATTTTGTGCCCTCAAAGTCAAAATAGATGTTGTTGAAGTTCCCTACAAACACATAAGATCATAAAATCAAACATCAAAATTAGCCAAAATAGAACTATGTTAATAATAATTTTTTTGAATGAAGATCAAAACAATTACACAAACTAAGTACATGTATTTATAATGACAATATTTTAACTAATTCTATCAATATAAAACTATTATTTTTACCATGCCACACCTGTGAATCAAATGAACAGGGCTGCTACCTATCGCAGGTAACTCCTGTGTATACACAATGAAGGAGATTATTAACATAGTTTAATAATGGTATAATGAAGGACATTATTAACATGTAATTTAACATAATATGAATTACATAAGAAATTTAACAAAACTACATGTTGTTTGATTACCTTGGTGAGTTACTGTACAGATGAAATCATAGCAACAACATATTTCTCTACTTGTTGCAAAGATAGTGGGGTGTCTAGTGAGATCATCAACTTTATCAAACATATATCATGTCAAGTTAGTTGAACAAGAACATACATATATTTGAGTTCAAAAGTTATATTATGTGTGTGTGTGTGTGTGTGTGTGTGTGTGTATGTGTGTGTGTGTGTGTGTGAAAAATTTTACACAATTAACATTCTAAATTACCACTGTGAATGTAAGTGTAGCCATGGTGCTCGCAGCATCCTGTGCTCAGGGTGACGATGCCCCTCTTTATGCGTACTGTAATATCACTGCATACATGTACAAATACAATCATTTCAAAAATTTAACATATATAAGTAAATCAAGGGCTCCCATATTTTGTAAAACACATAATAAAACATAACAAATACCTATGAAGGTGATGCCGAGGACTATAATCCAAATGTCTCACTCAAAAAGGCATCTGACATAGTGGCATTACCATGTACAACACTAGTGGAAACTCTACCAAAACCAGTATGGATGAAATTATCATCCTCCTCAGGTCCCAAACATATGCTACGACATGTCAAGAAAATATGTGGCCTCATGCTAGTACTCCCTGAGTGAATATTTTGTGTACCTCTATGAATATTTGGATCAGAAATCTCCCTCATATGTCAAACAAGGGTATTAGATAGCCCCTGAAGCACATGGAGTGTATCAATCTCTATTGTATCCTTCGTTACTAGAGGGACATTCTCATGGTGAGGGGGCTTATGTATGAGGACTCTAACCTACTAAATAGGTACACATTGTGCACCTATTCAATCTTCTGCAGAGCCTTTTCCTCGAACCTAGAAATCAAAATAGTTTGGGATCTCGTTGAGGATAAACTCGCAATAGAGTTTCCTCAAAAATTATAGTTCCACCTCGTTGTTAGTGCAAGGTGGAAAATCAAACACCATTCATCATTGGTCCCAAAAATTATTTTTAATTAAATCATTATTACACCAATGAAAAGGAAACTGTTTGCATGACAACTGAACAAGAAAATTGGTTCAGGGGTCCATGAATAAGGAACATATGCAGTCTTTTGTAATTTGTTTTATTTACATCCACATAGGAAATTTTTTTGGCATAATAAACCCTAAAATGCTCTCTATAGGATGTCCAATGATCAATTTTATTCATTTCCATGTCAACTTGAGTCACTAATGCCTCCATTGTGTTTGTAAGAGATGCGCGGTGGGGGTTTGTAGAATGTGAATCCCTCATTGTTTTGATTAAATCCTCAATTTAAATCTTGTTTTCCACTTTATAGGATGCTAAATCTTCTTGACCTTCCCTGTGGAATGTTGAGCAACTATAAGATAGCTAGGAGGGATCATAGGAATTGGAGGGTTTGGTTTTGGTTAATCGGGTTGACTTGGAGCTATAAAAATAAAAAAATATGTATTCAATTCAAATTCTACTCCATAATTACCAAATTTTAATGAAATTTTGAGAAAATAATTATGCCCACCACTTCTCTATGGAGCCATCATTGATTCTAATCTTCACAGAGATTCTCAAATGATTTTTTGAGAAAGATCCAGTAGAATTTGAAACGCAAGGGTAGGATTTTTCTATAAAACTCATGTTTGAGGGAAATGAAAATGAATAGGGCTCAATTTTTTTATGGTTTAACATAATGCGTACAAGTTACAAGTTTGTGAATTACAAAGCCAAGGAAAAAAATGTGATCGCATTATTACAAAAGGCGTAAGCATTTCGTTCATTTTTGGTTTTTGTCCACTTTTTGGCCCCCAAAATTGTGCACTTCTGTTATTGAATTTTTCCCCTTAGGTGAAATTGGACAAACGTGACTCCACATAGAAAAAACGAGGGATTGATTCAACCATGGGAGCTCACACTTTGAGAGGGCTGAGAACATTACAAAGGATTTTGGGAAATGAAGAAGTTCCAAAGCCTGAAATTTAGACTTCAGAGGTGAGGGCATTCAGATTTAGGATGAAGTGAAATTCAGAGACTAGGCGGAAAGGAGCAAAAACGAGAGCAAAAATTCTAAAACCTAATGTCAAAAATTCATACTTCCAGATTTCAAGAGTTCAGAGTTGGAAATAGGGTCGAGCGGATGAAAAACATGAACCCTCAAAGTCTCGAAGCATGAAGTCTCGAAACCCCGAAACGTAAAGTGCCGAAAACCCCAAAACTCGAAGTCTCGTAACCCTGAAACCCGAAGTCCCAAAACCCTAAAACCCGAAGTCCCAAAACCCTGAAACCTGAAGTCCCGAAACCCTGAAACCCAAAGTCCCGAAAACCCCAAAACCCAAAGTCTTGAAACCCCAAAACCCGAAGTCTCGAAACCCCTGAAAATGCAAAAGTCTGAAACCTGAAGTCTGAATTTTAGACTTTGGGGTTTCAGAGGTTTCACGAACTCACCCGAATGAACAGTAACCTGAACTCCAAAATCAAAATACCCAAAGTTTCGAATCCTAAAATTCCAAAATTTCAATTTTTGGAGGTTTTGATGCAATTTCAGAGTCTAAGAAAATAGATTCAACCACTTGCATTTATTATCGTATGGTACCCTCATCTTCATATGGCCATAAGTTTTAACTGGAAGCTCGGATTCGCACAAAATCAGACTTTTTGGAAAGCCCCGAGTGTCCTCTACACAAAATGATTAAAATCAAGAAATACAATATGCCATTTTAGAGGGTGTTTCCATTTTTATCACCTACCAGAATGATGAGGTATACTTTCCTTTCTTCTCCAAAAAGGAAAAGTACATGGAGTAATGGGTTTTGTAGTGGCATCCATCATTGTTGCAGGAGATTTTAATGAATTTTAGGGTGGTTCAAGAAAGATTTTGAATTATTTCTCTCTTCCTTCTCTCATTCCTCCTATATATTATAAGGAGGTGCTCATTTCAAAAGGTTGGAAAACTTATATATGCCCCTCCCGTATTTCTTATCTGTAAAATATTTGTGGAGATTTCAAACCTCCCTATTGAACATTGCAATGTAAAATTTGTGCCTTTGGACCTAAATGCGATGTATTGTATCAACTTTGAGAGAAATAAAATCATATCTGTGGATGCTTCAAAACCTCTTGTGTAATATTACAACTTTATGATATTTCATTGCATGCAAGGTTGTTGTGTATTGTTGTTGTTTTGATTACAAGGTTTTGGTAGTGTTGTGTTTATTATGCAGGTTGTTCAACATCCTTCTTGGTGAATCACCTTCCCTTAGAGTAGGTTTGATTTTCATGCATTTTTTCTATCTTTTTCTCCTTGGAAATATTAGATTAGGGTTAGATCTGAAACTCTATGCACTTTGGAGTAGTTGGCACTAGGATAGAACAAGAAGCCGACCTTCATTCGGAGAGCTTTCCTGATCACCAAGTCCCACACTTTGGGAAGAGCTCCATGTTATGCAATCACACTGACATTTTCAATCTATCAAGTTGTAAAATATTAGGGGTGTTGTGATTACACATCACCACTTACCCTAAAGACACCTATGATATTCCACCTGAGATGCATAAATTCCTTGATAAGCTTCCTTAATACAAAGGGAAACCCAAGTCATTAATTCATAAGAACCTTATTGACTTTGTATTTGAGAAACTTGACAATAGAGTGGATAGTGGGAAGGCTACTATAGCAGCAGGTTCATCTAAAAATTCATCTATCTTTTATCCCACTGATCTTATCCTTCATCTCATATTCAAGATAAGTCACCAAAAAACTACCACCAGGGTCCAACTCCTTCAAATGCAAATCAATATGGTCAAAATGGTTAAACGTCCTAATCTGGGCTCTGAAGGTTAAATCCCCCCTTCCCTACCTAATGATCCTAATGGATCACCAATTTTTCAACCTCCCATTCACAACAAGGTCTTGTGGGTAGTTCAACAAGATCCCCTAGCACCTTACATTGCTAGTATATATATTTGAGGCATTTCCCCTTCTATCTCATATGATGGGTAAACTGATCCTGCTTTACACATTAAGGCCTTTGAAAATATTTATAAAGAATGGATCAAAGTTAATTCTTACACTACCACTAAAATATTACATAAGACTCTTATTAGAGATGCCTTGAAATGGTACCACACGTTACTCCCTAACTCCATAGTGGAGTTAGAATCTCTAGCAAAAACCTTAGTTAATGAGTTTCGATATCATGAGTTACGTAAAAACAACATTAATGATTTTATAAAATGCAAACAACATGGGAATGAATCAACTCAATAATTTATTTATCACTGGAAAACCCTATCGAATAAAGTAGAACACAACATGTCGACTTATAATTTATTCCAACTCTTCCTTCAAGCCGTAGAACCTCTCCTTTAGTATAAGGTTATGTCCTTTTCTCCTACTTCCCTTGACGAAGCTTTTAGAAAATATAAATGACAAGATTATCTTATGATGGAATTTGAGAATGCTTTTCCTAAGACTTGAGAAACTAAACAGATACAAATTCTTCTAAAAACAAATAACAAGAAATCCATGGATGATGGGGTCTTAGATACCTTTCCTTTTATGGCTTCTACAAATAGGAATGTATTTTTTATTGATCAAAATGCTACTAATAATAAGAACCAACCTACTTACTATCGGCCATTCACCAAGGATGAGTTAAGAAAGTGTATGCCTAAATTTTTTTTTCAGATCCTTGATCCTTATAGACCTATCCCATAATGGCAAGATGAATTTTTTTATTAGTAGGATACCAATTGGGGCCATTCTCAAGAGAATTGCCATGCTCTCCACACAACTTCTATCACTTTCTTTTTAGGCCCTCAATTTGACCATGAAGCCATCACTAGAGAGCATTTGAATGAAGTATTCAAGGCTCAGTATGTTCAAAGGTAGAAAGATAGTCATAATTCCATTAATCAAGATAATGAAGAGCTTAAAGTTTTCTCTAACCCTACACCTAACCATGTCTTCGATGAAATATCTAAGAAATCATAAAATTTGACAACAAACACAGTTGATCTTTACTATCCATCTGAGAACACAGTGGCTATAAATGATGTGAGGCATGTGATTGAATATATAGAGCTTAAGTACTCTTAATCAGTTCAACTTCAAACTCACAGAGTTATTTACCCTTTTGTCTCTCAAAATAAGACTCCCAAAATCAAAACCCCATCCCCTAAAAATTCCATCAGCCCCTGTGACAAGACTATTATAGGGCCAAAGGCATCTGAAACTATTTATCTGAACACAGACACCTTCGGCTAGGCCGATGGCATCGAGTATAGAAAATAAAAATATCTGAAGTATTTATGATCACTCCTCATATTTTTGAGGATCCTAAACACTCTTAGCCTTCTTCTCAGTCCAACCATGATAAGTGGGATCCTTTGGAAGCATTATCTCAAATCCCTCACCCTATTCCCTTTCTGGATCTCATGCACACATCACCTCACCATTGTGAGCATTTTATGACTATGCTTTTTGATATGAAAAACCCCTTCCCTCATACTTTTGGAAATTCTCTTATGCTCCACGACTCAGAGGAAAATATCCGTCATCAATGTGAGGAACTCTCCATTTGTACGGATCACACCACCAATGTTCAAACTTGCATTCATTTCCTCATAGCAGATATGACTCCTGAAGAACTCCTGCTTCATGCAGATGATCCTCCACTCTTTACTTCCAAATTGGTCACAACATAGTCAAGTGTTCCCTCATTGATGATGGTAATGGGATATGTGTAGTTTCTTTAGACTTCATTAAATCCCTTGGATACTCCATCGACAACCTCAAAACCATGCGTACTACTTGGCAAGGGTATGATCGATTACAGATGCCTCCCATGAGTTGCATTTTGTTTCGTATCACTATCCCTTCTAGGAAAATATGTATGAAATTTATGGTCTTCAATTTACCCCTATCTTACAACATTCTCCTTAGTTGACCTTGGACCCACCACATATGTGTGGTCACCTCTTCTGCATACCAATGTGTCAAGTTTTCACATCAAGTAGAAATCTATAGAATCCAAGGCAACCCGAATCCTTGGAATTATGAAACTCTACAACAAAATGGAAATTACAAGCTCCCCACCCTTCAAGAGTTATCTCCCATTCCATTCTATAAATATAATTACTTTAATTATCTGGTAGAATCTCTTCATGGCAATACGTCTCATCTAGAGTTGGTCAAGCGCACGCCTCCCAACCTCTTGGATTCTGATGATGATGATCCTGATGAGATTATTGTTAGGATTAACACTTTTTATATACCAAATATTATCATTTCAAAACTTCCTCCTAACTTGCAGCCTCTCAAGAAGGATCCTTGTATCCCAATTTCGAGAACACCTCAACCCACACTTGAGTAAAAGGTTCAACTAGAAACTATTGTTTATTCCTATGTAATAAACACTCTTACTCTGTGTATAATGATTATGGTTATGATCTAAACTATCCCCATTTGGTTAGATATGCCAAAATTTGGGACAGAAAGGTCTGGCATTACCAAAGCACATTCACTCATAATGTGAATGACATTTTTGTCCAAGGATACTCTTCACATTTGGTTTAACCTCCTCATCTTGGACTGGTACCTGAGCCTAAGACAACTGCACTAGTCTCAACCTCTTCCCATGGCACCACTATATCATCAAACATACCTCCTCATCTGAAGGAAGGGGAATGTATATCTATATTTAACTTCGAAGCCGATGATCTCATTGATGATGAAGCATCAGATGTTCCAACCTCATCTATGTCAACACATACTAATCATTTACATCCTTCCTTGCCTCTTTCCCTTATAGATCCTTGAACTTTCGGGGAATACCCATATTGTATCTGGAAATGAGGATCCAAGGTATGATTTATCTTATTGTATAGCCTATAAATAACAAATGAAAAATATCAAAGTTGAAGTTAGACAAGATCAATCTTGAAAGGACACACTACCTTCTCCTTTAGTGCCAATATATTGTTCAAACCATGAATACTTCTCTCATACCGACATAAATTGTTGGGTTATGTGTGACAGGCGCCTGGTCCTCGAGTCCTCTTCACGTGAAAACAAGCGTAGAGACGATTTATCTTGAATCCACCCACCTTCCCCGAGACCCTTACTGACATTCAATGTGGCATACTCACTCAGTCGAAGGACCAATTTGATGACACTTTGTTTACCACACGATCTAATGTCCATCGAAAAGTATCTATTGAAATCAGATGTGGATTTTTATAGATAAAGGTGGAGTTTTATAGATAACAATAATAACAAGTCTATATATTATTTTATATAGAATCTCTCTATATATAGGAAACGTTGTTCCTATTATTTAAGAGAGTTACAAAAAATATCACTATATGCGTGAAGTTGTTTTAACAACTTCACGTACATATCAGAAATACCCATAATAAACTAATTATCACATAATGTTCATACTACTAATAATATTCCTAACGTTCATTGAGTGATTAGTGTGAACATTATTAATTATAGATATTCACCCCCTTAATGTGAACACGGGAAAAAAACATCATTGAACTAGAAACAAAATCATATGCCTCTGCATACTTTATGGTTTGCATACTTTAGTCTAGATATTTCTGCACATGACCACTCGCTTAAACACAATGAATCCATCACTAGATGATCGTACTTTCATGAAATGATCAGTGAAGACATCTGACAGTTAGAGAATCTCAGAAGTTAGAGGATCACCACAGTCAGCTTCCCTCCTATACAAATGTTCTCAGCATCTACAATGCACATTATCCTCATTTCAAACATTAAAAAGGAATGAATTCCTCATTTTATTTCAAAACAAACCACTCAAAACAAATAGCTAAAAATATTAAAAAGGTGCAACATTTTTCCTCGTTTCATGCAACCGTAACTTGAAGGTTCACCTAAGTGGGAGAATTATGTGGTCTTAATCTATCTAAATAGTGTATTGGTATGTAAGTATTTCTCAACCGTTCTCAACGAGTGGTTGGGACCAATCCAACCAAACATTAAGTCCTTATATGGTTTCTTGTGGTCAAGCATGCACAATTAGGTTTTAGGAAAAGGAGAGAGTAAATAATAATCGACACATATGACTGAATAACCGTGAACATAAGAAACCAAATTACAGACCTAGGAGAAGGGGATCGCAAAGTTTCAAATCCCAATATCTAGAAAACCCCTAAGGGACAATATAATACCTCCTCTTTTGGTTCTGAATATTCATTTTGATCAAGAAGAGTATAAATGAATCCTTCTAAACCAATGTTTAGCTTACTCAAAGTGGAAACAATATTAGATAATTTTTTACGGAGGTTATTAAAAAGTACTAATTTTGCATCATCATCTTTTACCTTCTCATTAATACTCATGAGTTTATTGATGAGGTAGTAGAACTTGCTTTTATGATCTATGATCTATCATCTTTGCACTTTTGCCCATCTGGAATCCATATAATCTTTGTTTCAATGTTCTCTTCGCGTGTTCTACTTAATATTCAAATAATTTATTTAAAGAGTTACAAATATTTTTCACTGACTTTGAGAAGTCCACATGATGTAGGTATGCTTTTGATAGACCGAGGCCAATAGTGAACAAGGTCTTTTGATCCTTAATAATCCACTTTGTGATATTTTTTGCATCCGTTGGTGTTGTCGCATTTGGTTTGATGACATCCCACAAATCATTCTCTATCAGGTACAACTACATCTAGATTTTCCATGTGTGGAAATATCACCCTTCAAATATCTTGATGGTACTTAGTTTATCTAGGTTTACCCTCCATAAAATTGACAAGAAAATGGGTGTCAGTTTTAACCCATAATGCACCCCTTACAAAAATATTTAATAAATTTAATGAATAAAATAATATATTATAATATCACCTATATCCAACCAATGATAATTACAAAGAGTCAACAAGCTACAATTTAAGAATTACACATTTAAAGAAAAAAGTGTGGATCATTCAAACCTTTGAGATATGCATCGACTGTTTCTTGGTAATGAATTTATGTGATGATCAGGATGAATCTTGATATAAATATATCCAATGAAACATGACAGTGTGAAATGACTAATCAGACGTTTCTTTTTTGGCCGCAGTCAAAGACTTTGAGTGAAGGTCCTGTGTGGAGTCACTAATGTTTTTCAAAAGATGAGAAATTATTGTCTCCTTACTGGGAGATCCAATGCTAGATCCATAATTGATATGGCAAGGATGAATGAAAAATAAAATATGAACATGGGCTCACAAAATAACAACTAAAACCTCATACTTTTAACAAATAATCACAATGTTGTTAGATTAGGCTCAATCTTACAAATGTGCACATAAATGTTAATAAAATGTTTGGGTCATGATCAGAGAATTGAATTTTATTTGAACCAGATGGTAGGCCATACAAATCTATGTACATTGTTGATTTAACAAATATAGAATTTTTAAAACCCCAATTACAAAATCATGTATGATAAATAAATGCTAAACAACTGTCGCAATATGAATGACATAAGCAATAAGCTAAAGAAATATAAAACCCTAAGTGCAAGAGAGGGAATGGAAGACTTAACTAATTTCGTGATAAATCTCGGAGTGTGCGACTAGAATGTAAAACTAGTAAACAAGAGGAGTAGAGTGTTGCAATAAAAAAAATGATGTAATTTTTGGATGAGCTTGGACTAGGGCGTTTGGGATAGGAATGGGGTTCCTAGCCGCTAGAGACCATTTGTAGGTGACTGTAATTGTGTAAGACCTCATAAACTAATTTTTTTTGTCATGAGAAGGTCGTTAAATTTCATTGTTTATCACCTGTATGTCGTTAGATGATTTCCGTGTTCACCTGTAACCACCAAAACAAATGATATCTTACAAAAATTCAAAACACATCAAATCCTATAAAAGATAGATGAAAATAGAGATTTAGACTGACCTTGATGGTCAACTGAATGATTGAGCTTACTACTGAGTGATGCACTACATTTCAGACTCCATGTAATTTTAGTGGAGTGTGTGAAATCATGCAATAGTGAGCAATGTACAAGAGATCACCCAAAAAACTATTTACACATCTAGTTATTGATCTCTATAGAGGAGTGAGTTTTTTGGGTGATCTCATGCCAAAAATGAGTTTTTTAGGTGATCTCATGCCAAGAACATGTTTTTTGGGTGATCTCACATCAAGAACAATTTTTTTGGATGATCTCATGCCAAGTGTGAGTTTTTTGAGTAGTCTCACGCCACGGCAAAATTTTGAGGAGAAAGGTCTAGTGTTATTCACCATCCATGACTGCTTCCTGAATTTATACACCATTACAGATGGTGTGATCCTTCTTTGTTCCATGTTCAATCTAGTTCGATCCAACTAGAAACATTATATAGAATGCATTCTAATTACTTGAGTATTGATGCATGTACTCTGAAAACTATTGTGTAAAATACTGAGAATTGAGACAATCTAATAAAGTAACTATAATTACCCCCTAGTCATAGGCTGCCAGGAAAGGTCAGGAGTGCCCAGGAACTCATGTATGTATCTGCACACTAGTGTTTGAGCTAAACTGAGGACCCAAGTTATAATATGGTTCGTTATGTGATTGTAACTCTATTTTGTTCCTCTACTATACAGGCATGTACTGAAGCTCTGAGTTACTATATATGGGGTGAATGATTCACCCAATATATGCCCCCCTCTGGTGGAGGTTCTCCCCTTAAGGTGAATCTCAAATCCCAAAGAGTAAAGGACCATGGTAGTTAGGATTGCTCCCTACGGGTGGTCAAGGCTTTTTGACTTATTTGTCTCTTGGGGCCCTTTCTTCTAAATAAATTTTACACTCCTAGACTTAGATTATTTTCCTAATCTAACATTGTTCTATCTCTCCTTTATGCCTAGATTGTAGCGTTTTTTCTTGAATATTTGTTTCATGCTTTGATATATTATTACTAATCTTTCGGTTGTAAATAGGGTTAATCTATCCCTTCAAGGATATTTTTTTGAGAAAATATTAACACAATGATACCTTTGGTTTAGCTACAACCACATCAAATCCAAAATATTTAAAATATGCATGCACTCAACATATTCTTATTATGCTTGGATATATTCTTCATCGAACTCATACTATGCATCTCATTATTTTTATTCACCCAATAATTGTGGTGTATATATGACATCCATCATGAACTTTTCTCTTGGTTTTGGATTGGTAGCTAGTCTTGTCCTTGTTTTGGGTGTCAAAATCTTGGTGACTTTTTTAGTAAGGGAATTATACAGGATGTAATCTCCTTAAGTATGTGGAATAATTTATACCAACATCGCTCATGTTACAAGGGTTCCCACTTATTATAATTAATTAAAATCTTATGTAATCATTGGTTAGTGGTTTTTCTTGATTGAATATGATTTTAAAAACCTATGTTTTTCTTGATCGTGATAACAATGTCAACTATCACTAGAGAAACAATTAAGGCTCTGACATCATTATCCAACCTAGGATGCAATTATTTTTCATCTCATCTTAGAGTCTAAATGAATCAACCTTCAATCTATCCTTTTTATAAATGTTGAGGATTTTTACCTATTCCAAAGCAAGTGTGGTTGGGATTTTAATTAGTAAAACAATAATTGAGAGACACAATGTTCACCCACTTTTGAACGATGATGATTTAATAGATGAAAATCTTTTGTTAAATCAATTTCTACACAAACCCTTTTTGGGGGAGGAGCATATCTTAAATTTATATTCATGGACAATCCTTTAGTTGCCAACCGAGAGGATATGATGATTTATTTAATTCAATTTAATATAATGTGGTGTTAGAGGTGGGTGTAGGTCCTGGAAATTAAAACTCAAACGGGTAATGTTAATTTTGGCTTATTTTGAAGGATTTGAAATATGAGTTTTGTCAGTGATTATATTATATGTGAATGTGGTTGAGTTCGAATGAACCAAGACCCATGGTTAAGTAATATGTACTAAAAACTATTCTCTTATGTTGGAAAAACACAAAGAGAAAAACACTTTAGTATGTGTAACATTGGACTCCCTGAAGGCTAACCCCATATTGTTTCCATTCATAAAATATCCATATAAGCAAAACATACCATTTGAGTATGACTCAATGTAATAAAATACAGGGCCATTTGTTTACATTTATAATGCAATTATATAGACTAAAGCATCAAATTCAATAATTTTATGAAAATGTTCCCTTGGAAGAGACGGTACCAAACTTAGTAAGGGCCCTGACGTGAATGAACATGACTCATCATGCAAAACTTGTGTGGGAGTTTAAGTACCACCTTGCACTAAAGTCTCCTCCAGTATGCAACTGCATAGAGTGATTAAACAAGGGTACATGTGAAGGTATTTAATGTTAATAAGTGGATTGGCCAAAGGGCGGAAAAATCCCTGGACACTAAAGGATCATTAAATGTTAGATCGAAGATGGGACTCTCCTACAAGAATTATATTATGAGATCTATTAGAATGACATTATGAGGAACTCAAAACTTGGACTATAATCTATGTGACCTCGACCTTCTCAAAGATTTGGGTGTAATGTGTCATAATAGTAACCATATACATATCTATTGTGATGTATTTCACATTTTTATTGTATTTGTGTGATTAGTTTGAATTCTTAATACTCAATTATAATCTAACTAATTTATATTAATAATATTTTGGCTACAAATATGGAATAGCATAAGTATATACAAGATTTTGAAATACACAGCACATATATACAGGTTATCTCATAGTAATAGGGGGTACATCATTAGCTAGGCAATATCCTATGCACATTCATTAAGTATGAATGGGTATTTAATAAGAATGGAATTATGCATTCATATAAATTAAACTATTAAGATGTAAACATGTAGAAAACACCATGTTTTATGTAGTTTCCATTGATATGGTATTAGATTAGATAGGTCAACTAAAGGATCTCTAGGTAGTATTTTAATATAGAATACCAATATTCATCATTTAGTTCCATGAATTCATTATTAAGAATACATAGCCACTAAATATGCAACATTATCATTTATTCATAAGGACAAATTGGTAATATCTGATTCACTTAGGATATGCTTAATTAAGAGATTCTCTCAACCAAGAAATAATAAGATGATAGAAAATTAAGATTGAGTCTGCATTTCAACTATGGAAATGATTATGTATTGTCACCATCCTTTATTACTTTGGTGATATTTTTGATAAATGATTGAAGATTAAAATGTGTGTGTACTAAGGTAATTCAATGCTCTTAATGCATTTAAACTCTCACTTTGAGTGTTGATATGACATATTCCTAATAATTACATTGAGTGATGGTAAGAGACATGATATGGGTTATGATTGATTGATATTAGGGTAGTAATCAAAAAGTGGCAACATGATAAGAAATCACAGAATCATGAAAAAAATATTAGTAATCGTGTAAGACTAGTTCACCTCAATTAGAGAAAACAATTCTAATGGGTGCCAACTTTCCTAATTGGCCATATTTTATAAAGTGATTCTAACTGATGTTACCTTATTGTATCTAATTAAATTATATAAATACATATTTACTAGAGTGAACTGGAGAATTTAAAGAATGTTTTCAGTGATCTAATTACATGGACCGAATTAGATAACTATAGGTGATTGGGTAAAATTGCCCCAATTTTACCTAACTTGTCCCGATTGGAATGTGATTAGGATAATTAATTAGATCTAAACATGGATGAGATGTGAAATTGGGGGTAATAGACCCAATTTACATTGAATAGTTATAATCATTTGTCTAATAGAACTTCAATTAGAGAAACTAGGGTCAATCGAAGAAATAATTTTCCTTATTACCCATATTTCCTCTGATTAGATAAAAAAAAATTGATGAGGGAAATTTTCCCCAAATATTATTTCAGTTGATTATATATAATCGATTAATGTTACTTAAAATGGGTTTAAGAAAATATTGAGACAAATTGACCCTAATAATTGTGAACATGTTAAACTTTTTCAATACCTAACTAAAGTAGACTAACAGCTAGTAGTCTAGAGCTAAGCTCAAATTTGTAAATTTTTCATAGAACCATCAAGATCATAGCTTATTGAAATGCCTATAATGAATTAACATGAAAATTTTCATCTAACTACAAACATTACTACTATATATGTATGATTAATTTTAAAATGTGAACCTATGAAGGTTGCAACAAATCAAATTTTTGTTTTTGCTTCAATATGATGACTTAATCCTACTAAGCAATTTCTACAATGCCATGTTCAGATATTTATTTGCTAATTAAACATGAAGGAATGAATGCAAGAGATGAACAAGTTATTTTAAATCAATGCAAAAGACATTTAATCATATGCTTTATGATAATACTAGAAAAATTATGGTGTAAGGTGTGAAGGTATGAGCTTGGTCCTTTATATAGCTTTCCATTTGGGAGAATCTTGAATCCAAATGAATGTGGGATAAAATATAAAGTAGATTTAGACTTGTTAATTATTCTTAGAATAATTAACAAGTGATTAACAACTCATGGGAGTTGAAGGGCGATTTAATTAATAAACTAGGATTAATTAATAGGCTACAATAAGATTTTTAGGATATTTGGATGTGATTTAGGAGGAATTTGATAGGAATTAAAGCATTTGAAAGAAGGATTTAGCCAATAAAACGGTTTAATTATTAAATTCATTATTAAAAAGGCTTAATTAACTCATAATAGTTAATCAATTCAAAGATAATTATAGCTAATGAAGTGTCATTAATTGGCATTCAGAATATGAGAGAACCTAGCTAATTAACAAAGTGTTGTTAATTGACCAAAATAGAGGGAAACATTAGTTAATTATCATAAATCACTAATTATAATGGAAATGATGAGATAGAGGATAATTCGTACTACTTTAGCATTCAAATTTTGTAAGCAGATTTTAGGTGTCTACATTTTCCCTTCTTTGAGGTGGTGTAAGTGACACCACTTCAAAGATATTTTACAATTATAGCCAAGTAAATTTTGAAGAAAAATAGAAGAATGAAGGATGCCCCCTTGAGTGGAGATGGGGTGATAGAAGAGGTTAATTGATGATTGAAAATATGAAGGAAACAGATAGAAGAATTAGGTGGATAATAAACCTATTCTAGTAATGAGAATTGATATATGAAAATGGAAATAGCTTGTGTATCTAGTTTGTTCAATAAACAACTTTGTTTCATCACTTATCTTAAATGAGAAACATCTCCAGCTCTTATTAAAATATACATATACAACAAAAGTGTAAAATAACATGAAAATATATAATAATAACATTTGTTCACTACTAAAACAGTAACTCAATGCAAAAGACATAACGTAATGTAATACAAGAAAGTAAAAAATCTAACCTGAGAGGGAAACAAGTAGAAACAAACATACTCAAACAAACAATGTTAAAGACAGTTGTACCAATGTTTCTGTTATCAAGAATCAGTTCCAAAATATTCTTTTTAAAAAAAAGGGTTAAAATCAGTGCCCTAAACAAGGATACATGTGAGGGGAGTAATGGAGGGCAAAATTAGTCCTTTGAAAAAGCATCTGTGTGTTATGCATTAGTACTAGGCGATTCGTTATGCCAAGATAATACAGACATAGCAAGAAAAAAAAATTTGTTAATGGAGATAGATCCAGATGATTTGCAAGTCATTGTGACAAGAACAAGAAAGGACAAAAGAAAGTATTGTTGTAGGAAAAATTTTAATGTTTGACAATGTGTACAATATAGGCTTCAAATGCGTGCATTATTTCTACCAATTTTTTAGAAAATTTTGAATTTTACAATTTTTTATTTATTTTTAATGATTTTAACCAATTTTTTGGATTTTTTGAATTTTAGATGTTCCAAGAATAAAATTATCAAGAAGAATGACAATATTGTGGGACATCGACAAAAAAATATGGAAAGCAAAAATATTCCCCATGTAGCCCAAAGGGTTGTCGGGAAGCAAAAACATTCTCCAACATAGTAAAAAAACACAACAAATATTATTTATTAAAAATAATCATCACGAAAAGTGATAGAAGAATTATAAAGAATCATGGAAATTACATAGCCCATCGGGGGCATGGAAAATGATGCAGGGGATCAAAATGAATATAAATACGAAGCCACGAGAGGTAAAATCCATTACGACTAGTTATTTTCTATTTACCCCTATTGAGATTTGTGAGATATTTACATTGAGATTGGAGCTAAATGACATGGATTCTGAACTGGAAGCACCATGAGGATTGATTTTGAGAGTTTAGAAGGCCTCCTAAATACCCTACACCGGTACGTAAATACCAAAATTTTAATTTTAAGTGCATTTATTATGGTTTTAGGCTAGGAAAAAATCACGGATTTGCACTAGTGTAAGCCCTAGGGCGTACTAGTGCTATCCCTTATGCTATTGGAAATGGGGTGTGCAATGGCATAAAGGGGGGGCCGTGCATGCAAAAAACTAGAAATGGGTGGGTTTTGGGAACATGCAAGTGTTAAAATGGGCGTGTAGGTGAGTAGTCACGCATATGTGAAAATGAATGCGCAAACGTGAAAAGGCACATGCTAGCACAACACTTATGTTAGTATCAAAAGGGATGCACTAGTATAATGCAAGATTGCACTAGTGCAAAGTTTTGTGCCTTAGGCCATTTTAGAAGAAAAATCTGAAATTTTTGAGCTTAGTGAAAATTTAGGAATGAATAGAAGAGTACACAATCAAGTAAAAAATATTAGGAAGATGTTTTAGAATAAAATGATGTTATTGAAGTGTTGAGTAATTTTTTTGGTGAAATTATGTAAATTGGAGGTGTGTGAATGACACAAGCAACTCAAAGATTTTGAGAAGACATTTACATGGTGGGGGAAGCAAGGGAAAATTTCCATTTAGGAGGGTACAGACCTTAGTTATGTATCACAGATGCCACAGATCAGGCTAGATCATGCACTATTAACTGCCTTAGTAGAGAGATAGTGCAATGTGAGCCAATGCTTCAGACTATCTACTTGTGAGATGATTTTTACTTTAGAGGATTTCTAGTGGATCCTCAGTGGACTTATTCTAGGAAGACAAATAGATTATGATGGGGACAATGGCTGGATCTGAGCCTACCTATGGGATACATTCTTATGTTAAGATAGGCCTCAAGAGAGAATGGAATTAGACCTCTATAGACTCTTTTTTGATCACTTATTTACTTGTATATTAGTGTATTTGATGGCTCTTATTAGTGACATCTTAGTGCTTAAAAAGACTAGCTTGAACTTCCCCCTTGAGTTGACTAGAGTAGTGCACAGATTGATGGACGATGAGATTCTTTATTGGGGCCAGTGTATATTGGTTGATTTTTATAGGTAACTGCACTTGATATGATACCAAGATTAGAAGAATCTTGAATTAGGAACAATTATGTAGATATGGGCATGAGACCACATTGCGATAGGTCACCCACATGGAGTTCTCTGAGACAGGGCTCCAGATGAGCCCTCTTGTTACAAATGGGAGTCAGTGGGCGAGGATGTTTGCTCACATATGGGGATACTTTATATTATAGGTGAGCATTTCATTCCCTGCAGCTACGAATGATTACATGGCAGCCTTACAGGTTATATGAGTGGTAATATGATGGTATAGAGCTTAACACTATGGAGATTGACCACTTTATTATTGGGATAAGTTGATACATAAAAGTTTGGTACTGTGTAGACCGGGTTCAGTGACAGCTTGGTTGTGTTCAAGGTATCCTAGGTGACAAGATGTGGTATGCACATAAGACACATGAGAATTATGATATGGTAACATAATTTGGCCAGTGGAGAGCACTTGACAGTTTTAGTTATACTATGTCACAGAAATGGATTACACATCCCTAGGTAGTGACCTTGGGGCCACAACATATTATAGGGTTTGGTATTCCATATTCCTTCTGCTGTGCATTATGATCCCTCAAGTTTCTATAGAGGTAGTTATAGCCACCAAAACATAGGGTTTACAGGGACAAGCTCTCAGAGATAGAGAGAGATGAGGATAGCAGGAGGTTGAGGATGTACTATAGGGACAAGATCCACATGTATAGTTTTTAGTGCAGCCAGTACAACTAGTACAACCACATGTGCATGTGTCAATATAATAGGTTCTAGTACAAGTTCCATAAGTACCATTATCACCTCCACATGTATTTATTCCACCACATATCCCTTTGAGATAGGGATGGGATGGAGGATATGGGGGGATGTCAGAGATGGTTAGGATGGATGGGGGTCTCTACCATGAAATCCATAAGGTGGGGGATGGAGAGTAGTATAAAGATCACCACAACGAGCACCCCCCAAGATATATTTATCACGGGAAATGGGATCTATCTACCTTAAGGAAATAGTTATAGAAGGTCACCATAGAGAGGGACTAGGTAGTCACAAAGAGGACACATCTCCAAGTAGATGTGGCTAGACTCATAGTAGAGTGTGATGCTCTACATCATGTATTGTTAGTAGTAGGGTCTCAAGACTTGTTTTATAATTTTGCATTAGCATCTTCCAAGGATGTTCATTATAGAGACCTATATCATGTCGTAGCTCTAAAGGGAAAAAGGGAAGTCCCTTTCATTCAGCCTGTAGGAAGTAGATCTAGATGAAGAGCATAATGGCCATCTCATTCATCGAGATCAGTGCATATGTTATCCCCTTACCAGGGAGTTTCTACATAACAGGGTGTAGTACAGTAGATGCTACCACCTGGTTCCAGACCAGGTAGTCTGGGTATGGGTGAGAGACATGATTGACTTGGATTATTGATGCACTATTTTTTATGTATGCCTGAAGATGAAGACACATTTTTTTACAGATGTATATGTATTTTTTTATCATGCCTCATGATGAAGGCACATTTTTGATCCATTCCCATGATGGCTTATTGTATCTTATGCATATCGAGACACATTGTTTTATACATGGACATTTATATTTACATGGATATATGATGATGATGGGCTGTGTTTACTTATCACATTATGTGTTATATGAGATAGCATGTTTAGCCCATGTTTTGATTATGGTCTATGATGAGGGGGGATAAATATAATCCCTCTTTCCCCTCTTTTGATGATATTATATGATGTTAGCTTAGTGTACATGTGTTAATTTTCATTTTTATAATGATGTAGCTTAGCATTTATCAATATGTGATGATGTTTAGATGTGATGATAGATGATATGGATGATGAGATTATAAACTATATAAGGAAACAAGACAAGCACAAGTTAATCAAATATAATCAAAACAACACAACTATATACAATCATGCAAGATAAAAATGAACCCAATGAGTTCCACAATAGATTAAAGTAACACTTAATCTAAGTAAGAAAATGAATCCAATTTAAAGCACACATATATGAAAAAGGAAAAGCAAAAAAACTATGTATAACCAAATGAAAAAAGTAAGAAAAAAACTATGTTTTTGTGGTACAATTTTAAAAAAATTTGCGTTGTTTTTTGGTATTATCTTGAGACAATGTTATATTATTTTTGAGTTTTCTATGAGTCATATTTGAATGTTTTGATTTTTCCAACTAACATATATGAATTATTTAGGATTTTGAAAAGTTATACAAATGTTTTTACAATTTTCGAGAAGTTTTCTGAAGCTATATGTAAGAAAATGAAGAAACATGGATGCTCCATTGATAGATGAGATGTATAAGGTTAGAATGCCACACGTATATTCAAGAAGTGATGATGCAAAGTTTCCCCCAGTGTTAGATGAGAATATATAAAGAAAAACCCATTACATATAGAGTAGGATCATCTAGATCAAGGCTAAGAGGGATAAGCTCAAAAGTATCTCAAACAAAGGTAAATACTAGCTTAGGATAAAGCCACCATAATTCTAGGTATGATATTCTTGTGAAAAAAAGATACTCCAATGGCACCGGAAACCATTTTTTACCAAATGAATTTTCCAAAGTGATACAATTGCATGGGTTTCACACTTGAACACATTGATTTCTTTTTACTTTTTCTGATTTTATATTTTATATTTGTTGATTTTTCTTATATTTGAGGGACCCATACTTAAGCATAACAACACTTGAGATGCATGGCGTTCATGGGTTCCCTAATTTCATCACCATTAGAGTGAATATGCTTGTATGCACTTGAACCAAATTTAGTGACCAAAACACATGGCCCTAAATAGTTAGGCTCAAACTTTCCTTTCTTTTCATGTTCCTTGGTGGTATTGAACTGATTTTCCTTTAGAAAAAGGTCTCCTGCCTCAAATTTTTGAAGTATGATTCTTTTGATGTAACTTTGACACAATTGACTTTGATACACTTTGAGGTGATAAAGGGTGTGAAGGTTATTCTCATCCAATAGCTCTAACTCTTCTAGCCAAGCCACTCTATAGTCCTCCTTCGTATTCAAGTAATATCTTAGATCTATGCACAAAGAGGGGAGCTCTATCTCAAGGGGTAGTACCGCTTCTATGTAGAAAATTAAGGAATATGGAGTAGCACTATTAGGGGTGTAGATGGATGTTCTATAATCCTAGAGGGCGGCATGAATCTGAAAATTCCAATTACAGCCAATTTTATTGACAATCTTCTCCATAATATGAGAAATGATTTTATTTGAGGCTTCACCCTAGCCATTACCTTGAACGTAATACGTGGTTGACTACTTGAGTCAGATTTGAAAGCCTTGACATAACACCTTAATAGTTTTGTTCTTGAATAACCTACCATTGTCAACTACAATGACATAGGGGATGTTGTATCAGAAAATGATATGGTTCATTATGAAATTGGATATCTACGCACCAGTGACATAGGTGAGAGGAATAGCCTCTACTCACTTTGTGAAGTACTCAATGGAAGTAATAATGAACATATGGCCATTAGATGATGTAGGGGTAAGCTTACCGATGAGATCAGGCCCCCACTTTGAAAAAGGCCATGGTGTCGTAATAGTTTGGAATGATTATGTTGGCACATGTATCAAGTTGATATATTTCTGAGACAACAAACATTTCTCTACGTACCTACAATAATCAGTCTCCATGGTAGGCCAATAATAGGATACTTTTAGTATATTTATAGCCAAGACTATCCCAATTGTATGGTCCCCACAGATTCCTTTGTTCACCTCTTTAACCGTTAAGATAGATTCATTCATATTAAGACAGCACAACAAATTCCCATCATAGCCTCTACGATAGAGAGTGCTCCCAAGTAAGGTGTAATGGGCTATGCACTGGATATGATTTATTTTGTCAAAATTGGAAATGTCTAGAGGGAAGGTTACATCATAAATTTATTTGAATATGTTACTATACCAAGGGGAAAAGGGACCAACAAATTCACATACTAGGCATTACTCTAACATGTCATATGTTGGTGTTTGCAAATGCTCAACGAAGAATGACATGTCATTATTTCTAGGTGAGATGCGTAACATAGACCCATCCATAGCCATATCATCCACTACTCGATTATGTCCTCTAGGGATCTCCTTGAATATAATTTTCTCAAAGAACTCCTTCAGAGTGTCTACCATTTTCTTATACGGAATAATTTTTTCATCCTTAACTTTTTACTCATCAGTTACCTATTTGATGATCAACATAGAATCACGAATTATATTCACTTGTCTAATGTCCCACTAGATAGCCAGTTTCATCCCTATAATAAGGGATTCATATTCTGCTATATTATTTGTACATGGAAACCCGAGTCTAAATGCTTGTGGGATAAAATATCCTAAAGGAGTAATCATCACAACTGTTGACCTAAACCGTTAAATGTAAAGGAGCCATCAAAGTATAGTTTCCATGTAACAAATTACTCAAGATACATTGTAGAAGCATCTGGAAGTTCCAGACTCAATGGTTCAATACCTGGCTTAGGGGCTTCAGCTAGTTGATCTATTACCACATGCCCTTTAATTAACTTCTAATGGATGTACTCAATATCAAATTCACTAAGTAGGATGATCCAATTGGCCATCCTCCCTGTAAGTGCAGGATTTGATAACAAGTATTTCAATGGGTCCACTTTTGATATGATCTTGGTCTTATTATTCAACAACTAATGATGAAGTGTTTGAAAATAAAAAAGACGACCAAGCAATCCTTCTCAATCTGCAGGAAGTTGAGCTCGTAAGCAATCAATGTATGACTAAGGTAATACACAACTTGTTCTTTTTACTCAAGATCCTATTGGGCCAATAGTGCATAAACTACAAATGGAGTAGCAAAAATGTACAATAGTAGTCGTTCACATGCAATAGGTGACATTAGAACTAGGGGTTTGGATAGATATTCCTTAAGCAAAGAAAACACTTGTTATTCTGGACCCCAATGAAAATTAACACCTTTCTTTAAAAGATGTGTGAATGAGTGGCACTTGTTTGCAAGATGAATCTTCTCCTGGAGACTACACATTTGCTTGATGTTATTTAAAGGAGGCAACTCTGTTAGGGAAGTAACATTTGCAATATCTACTTCAAATACTCTCCTTAAAACAATAAACCCTAATAATTTTCCTGATAGCACGCCGAATACACATTTCTTTGGGCTGATTCAAACCTTATACTCTGTAAGATGCTAAAATATGTGTCCTAAGATAGCCAGGTGATCTTCTGTAGTCCTAGATTTACCCAAGATGTCATCCACATAGTCTTCCATTATTTCATTGATCATATCATGAAAGATAACACTCATAGCCCGTTGATATGTTGGTCCTACATTCTTGAGGCCGAAGGGCATGAATTGATAGAAACATTTCCTCCATGGGGTTGTAAAATTTATCTTATGTTGATCTTCCTCAGCAATTTGAATCTGATTATACCCTAAAAATCCATCCATGAAGTGATAGCATTTCATGTCGATATTAGAAAGAGGGAATTTTTCCTTAGGAAAATCTTTATTTATATCTCTGAAATCTGTACAAATTCTAATATCGATGGGTTTCTTCTGTATAGGGACTATGTTTGGAATCCACTCTGAATAATTAATAGGCCTAATAAATCCTATTGCCAATAATTTCTCTAGCTCTTCTTTTACCAATATGGTGACGTGAGGATGCATCCTTATGATATTTTTTTATAGGATTTTCCTCTATGTTGAAAAAAAGGTTATGCACTACTTATGTCGTATCTATCCCTAGAATGTCCACATAGGACCAAGCAAAGATATCTGTAAATTCACAAAAAGGAAGCACAAAGGTTTTTTGTTCTTGGGTTGAGAGTGAAGCTCCCAACTTGTCCATTTTAGGCAATTCCTCTGTACCAATATTGACATCTATGGTATCCTCCATAAGTAACTTGGATTCTTCCTCCCTACATGTAGGATCAGGGGGTATATTGAGATAGTTTTATTCTAAAGGTGTCTCAATGATATTTTCACCTTCAGGCTGGTCAACTTCTTTATCCATTGATTTTTCTTTTTATTTGTCTGTAAGTTCCTCAAAGAGGTTTTCATTGTAGGAGTTGGACCTATTATTTTTGCAAGGTTTCTTTGTGGAAAATTTTCCCTTGCTTATATTTTTACTTAGATGACCGTGTAACTAATCATCCTCCCTAAAATACTGAAATGCATTAAGGTTGATAGGGAATCCCTTAGTATGATCACCAGCTGAAATTCCATCACGAAGATTGATAAAATTGCCATTAGCTTCGTTATTTTTAAAAATTTCAATTGGTGCATGTTTTTTTTGTCTCAATTAACAAGTGATGGGTAGATAAGATCTAATGTTAGAACGATAGGGGATATGACATGGGTTAGAGTTAAGATAGCCATGTTATAGAACTAGTTCATGGAGGTAAGGTATTAATAAAGACTACATCGATAATATATTTCACTTTCATATTCAGATGAACTATCTTCTCATTCAGAAGAGTTTTCTTTGATCTTTGGAGGATTTGACCCATGCAACTAAGTGCAAATACCATACTTACAAACCTTGTAATGGGGTATCAAAAGAGCTTCATGTATACCTTATTTGTTTATGCCGCAATGATAACTTTGTATCCCATAGCATACATAATTTCATTGGGGGTAACATACTTGGGTGATTGGTTGCATGGAGCTACCTCATCATCCAAAGGTTGGGAGAAAATATTGTTAATAATATTTTCATCTGCTAATAAACCACTAGGAGTAAAAATGTATATGCTGCAATTTTCTCTGGACTGTTGATATTTATGACAAGGCCTACCACTCAATTTGGGTGATAGTTGGAAGTTAGAAACTATCCATTTGCAACAAATTTCATCTCCCATGAAGAAAAAAAGAATATCGTGTAGAAGCACCATTATCATTGGCAAATAAGGTATCTAGATCTAATAGAAAGTGAACCAAAGTTGGTTTTGATTCTCAAGATCGTCCAAGGATGTAAGAGAAGAGCATACGCAATGCTTTGATTCAACTAGATAAATGCAAAGGAAAACTTTTCAATAAAATGAGCTTTAAACAAAGCTTGAAAATCGTTCATTCCCTTAAGCCACAAAATGAAAGATTAAGTTTCCAGTTAACCAAATGTTAAAAATAAAATAAAACTAAAGATGTTTTTGATTCTCAAGATCACCCTAAGGTTCAAGAGAAGAGCATGAAAAAACTTTAGTCTAACTTAAGTAATAACATGGAAACATGAAATTCATCAAAGCATTATACATGTTTAAAACTAATCTAAATCATAAACTTGCAAGAACAAAAGTTAGAAACCCTGCAAAATAAGAGAAAATGTTAAAAACCAGAATCTAAAACTTTGAAACCCTAACCAAAATTTTACTTATCACGCTACCGCATGCCTATGCATAAAACATCAAGCTTAAGTACAAAAATGCAAGCATCTAAACAAAACCACGGGAATCTTCACAAAACCACGATCCCTTTCACAAAAACATGAGCTGGTGACAAAGAAGATAATAATATAACACCTTCATAAGCTTAGACAGAAAACTGCAAAGCTTTCATAGGGAGGAAAGAAATAGTGCAACAAATTTTTGGGCCAAGAGACGTAGTCGTGAGCTTAATTATGTTACCGTGTGTAATACATAGAGAAACATAAATCCCTATAGAATGATATTGTTGACCGAGGAATAGTACTGCGGGCCTGTGAACATATCCACGCACCTTTGAACGGAGCCACCCACCTTCGAACAAAACCACACTCCTTTTAACAAAACCTCACACCTTTTAACAAAAATAAAAACTTCCTATAGGTCACCAACAACATGGAAATTGCCATGAAAAAACTTCCAAAAGCTCAAAAAATTGGCAATTTGATTCAAATTCGGCAACACCTCACCCCCTTTATAGCCACAAAGAACAAAAACAAAAGGAAAAATCAACTAATCTAGTTAAGAAACACCATATTTATCTAAAAGTATGCTAAAATTATGGTTAGTAACCACAATTGGAAACTAATCTAAAAATATTGAAATAGAATACAAAGGACAATGGAGTATGTTCCACTGGGCGCACCAAATGTGTACATATAAACTTTGTAAAGATAATTTAAATAAACTAACACCTAGTAGTCTAAAAGCCAAGCTAAAAATTTACCATAGAACCATCATTATCATAGCTTATTGGAATGCTAAAATGAAATTAACATGAAATCAATAATCTAACTAAAAACATTCCTACTATATATGTATGATTGCCTTTAAAATGTGAACGTATGAAGATCACAAGTAATCAAATGTGTGTTGTTGCTTCAAGATGATGAAATAATCTCACCAATAAATGGCTACAAGGACATGTTTAGATATTTCTTTATTAATCAAGCATGAAGGAATGGATGCAAGAGATGAACAAACTATTCCAAGTCACTGTAGAAGGCTCTTAATCATATGCTTTATGATAATACTATCAAAAGTAAGGTGTAAGGTGTGAAGGTAGGAGCTTGGTCCTTTATATAGCTTTCCTATTTGGGGAAATCTTGAATTCTAATGAATGTGGGATAAAGGATAAAGTAGATTTAGACTTGTTTATCTTGATTAGAGTAATTAACAAGTGATTAACAATTCATGGGAGTTGGAGATGATTTAATTAATCAACTAGGATTGATTAATAGGCTAGAATAATTTTTTTAGGCTATTTGGAGGTGATTTAGGAGGAATTTGATATGATTTGAAGCATTTGAAAGTAGGATTTAGCCAATAAAAGGGTTTATTGATTAAATGCATTATTAAAAAGGCTTAATTAACTAATGGTAGTTAATCAATTAATTTGAAGAGGATTATAACTAACGAAGTGTCATTAATTGACATTCGAAATGTGACAAAGGCTAGTTAATTAATGAAGTGTTGTTAATTGACCAAAATAGAGGGAAACATTAGTTAATTAGTGGAAATCACTAATTATAATGAAATAATGAGGTAAAATATAATTGGTACCACTTTTCCATTAAAACTGCATAAGAGGATTTTAGGTGTCCACACCAAGTATGTAAAAATCTGAATAGGAACATCTGCACCTAACCCGTCATGAGTGAAAAAGGTAGAAAGTGTCCTGAAACACTGTAGAAGAATGAGTTTTTTTAGTGATCTCACGCCACGGCTGAAGAAGTGTTGGGGAGAAATGTATAGTGTTATTCTCTAACTGTAACTATTTCCCAATGATTTATACACCGTGACAGATGGTGTGATCTCACTTTATTCAAGTTTGATCCAATGCAAAAGAGAAAAAAGAGATAACAGGCATGTCGGTTACTAGAGGAATGTGTTTGTTTTGTGAAAAACAACATGTAAAATCTTGAAAACTATGCTGATCTGAGAAAAAAATTGTAACTGCCCCTAGTCATAGGATTTCGGGAAGGGTCAGGAGTGCCTAGGTGCTCATGTCTTTATTTGAGCAGTGACATATGTGTTTTGTTGAGGACCCAAGTCAGATTATGATCCCTTTCTATAACTAAAGACTGTGTTATTCATCTACTATGTATGTCTAAACTATGACTATGTATAACTGAATGGGGTGATTGATCAAATGATTTTAAAAATATTAGAATTTGTAAAACCCTAATTACAGAGTCACATATGATAAATAAAAAATGAAGTACAAATCTGACCTAAGCAATAAGCTATATAAAATTGAAACCCTAGATACAAGAGAGGAAATAAGATAGTTGATTTCACAATTGATATTGAAGTGTGATGGATTGGAAGACTGATTAAAAAGAGGAGGAAACTATTGTAACCATGCTCAAAAAATTGTGTGACTGCTGGATATCCCTTGACTGGGGCGCCTGAGCACTATAGACTGCTTCTGGTCACCAATGACTTCATAGAACCTTAGAAAATGGTTTTTATTGTGTCACTTCTATGTCAGCATCCTTCATTGTTTGTCACATGTGTGTCACACTATGCTCACAGAATTCACTTGTAACCTACAAAACAAATGATATCCTACAAAACCCCAAAACACATCAAATCCTAAAAGAGAAAGATGCAAATGGTGAGTCAAAATGACCTCGGCGGTCACCTGACAGAGTGAACTTACAACTGAGCATTGTACTACATTTCATATTCCATGTATTTTGTGTGTGTGTGTTTGTGTGTGTGCGTGCATGCGAGAATTGTGCCCTAGGTGGCTCTTGTGTAAGATACACTTGAATAGTGAGAAATAGCTAGATGTAGCAATGTAAGTAGATGTGAATATGAAAAAATGAACTTCCCATCTTATGCGTGAATGCAAAAAGTGTAATCCCTTGTTTGTTGAGTGAATACTAGATGGATGCTTTAATGCTCTTGAAATTCATTTGGAGGCAACGTTAGATGATAGTAATAGATGCTTAGAGCTTGGTCCTTTATTATGGTCACATAACTTTATATTTATATGATTCCCTTGATTAAATTTCTTAATTGACAGCTAAAAGGATAACCCATAATAAAAAAAATGACCAAAAGATAAAAGAGGCCCAAAATAGGCGAGTAAAGTAAAGAGAGGTTGGGGCACCCAAAAGGATGAGGCGATCCTGGGCATTGACATCCTATTTGGGTACTAGTGTCCAGATTCATAATAGATAAACCAATAAGGTATCAAATGGGATGACAAGTGTAAGAGGCCAGAAATAAAACATGAAACATGGACAAAAGGCCAAAGATAACTATCAAATGCTAGTCTACTCACTTAGGGATCACATGAATTGTAGAATGTGACTAGTACCTAGAAATGTACCCAAAATGTGTGATTTAGTGTCTACAGTTTCCCCCACTTTATGTTGTTGAGTTAATACTCGATAACATAAAGTAGATAAGAGATGTGTACTCGATAACCATGTAGATCAATGGTGAAAGCATGTCCAGGAGAGAAGAAAAAGCGTGGAGTGATTATAAAGGAACATGGAAGATAATATAGGAAAGAGGAAGTGACCCAAGGGGTGAAAAGCGTAATGTCTGTACCATGTTGTACCTATTTTTATTTCCATTCTTGAAACAACTGCTTCTTATAAAGAAAGATCTACAAAAAAAGGAAGAGAAAAAGAGCAGTCAAATTCATGTATATGAAAAATAAGATCTAAGTATGTAAAAATGTGAAAAGGAACATGTGCACCTAACCCACGATGAGTGAAAAGGATAGAAAGTGTCCTAATATGCTATAAAAGAATCGTATTTTGGGTGATCTCATGCCAAGTGTTAGTTTTTGGGCAATCTCACGACACAACAAAAGAAGTGTTAGGGAGAAAGGTTTAGTGTTAATCTCCAACCCTAACTGCTTCCCAAAATTTTATACACCATTACAGATTGTGTGATCCTACTTTATTCAATTTCGATCCAGTTGGATCCAACACAAAATAAAAAAAAGAGATAGCATACATGTTGATTATTGGAGGACTATGTCTGTTCTATGAAAACTGCTACGTAAACTATTGAAAAACGTGTTGATCTGAGAAAATTTTTGTAACTACCCCTAGTCATATGTGCCCAAGAAGGGTTAGGATCACCCAGGAACTCATATCTGTATCTAGACATTGGCATCTATGTTGTACTGACGACCCAAGTCAGATTATGAACCCTTTATGTGACTGAAGAATGTGTTCTTCTTGTAATGTGCAAGTGTGAACTGTGATTATGTACCATTGAATGGGGTGAGTGATTCACCCAATTTAGTCCCCCCTCATTTGGGATGCATGTGACATTTCTAGGAGAATGCGGCAAAAAAGGAGGAGCCAGACGCTAATAAAAAATTGATGCACTGTAGGGGAGGTAATGTGCATGGTAGAAACCAAGGAACATGTAAAAAAGGTGGCTGGAAACATTTGTTAGTGGAATTAAGACAAATATACAGATAAAATAAAATGTGTAATCTAGAAAGAAAAAAGACAATGTAGACTACAAAAATTGAGTTTCAAACATGGGACATTGCTCACAATTTTGTAAGAAAAACAGGGCCAAAGCTTCCAAAAGCATACAATGTGCAAACAAGACAAAGGCAAAGCCTGCAAACAATTGCGTACAATGGAAAATAATAGAAAACAAAGTAACATAAAAAATATGGTGGAAAATAGTTCATGCAGGAAAAATGATGCACATGAAGCACCCTTTTTCATGTTAGAAAGATAAAAAAGTATGTCAAGACATATATATATATATCAATAGAGTATTGTGCTAGTGAAAATAGGGAGTAGTATAAATGGAACAATAGCACCCATGATGTGTACAAAAGTAAATGCCACGAGGATCCATTGTGGGACTGGTAAGAGGTACAATGCCAAGAATTTGCATTGCGTGTAAAGATATATATGAAGTTTGCATTCACAAGTAGAGAACAAGTGAATGCACATATCTATATGGAAAAGATAATGACGTAATCAATATTTGTCTAACATATTAAACAAAGTGTAACATTCGAGTATAACAAAATAAGAATAATTTCAACCAAGATATGCAACATGATGTGAGTGTGAATGGAAAGGAATGCAAATTGCATGATAAGAGAAAAATTCCCCCTAAGCTAATGTGGATGAGTATGAGAGGAGGTTCACTTATAAAAACCCCTCAGTAGTCAAGAATGAACCATAGAACAAGATTGCATCATCAGGAAACGATTTGAATATGTTTGATAGAAAGATAGATCGATTAAGATCTAAGTGTGAAGTGTGAAATAGTGTGGTGAGGTTCATTTCAGATTTATACCCTCAACAGTCGAGTATGAACCACAAAACTAGTGTGCATCATCCGGTAGTGATGATGTGTGAGAATGTGATGCCAGAGAGATGTGTCGTGAATGTGTTGAGTGTGAATTTATTAATTTATTATGCAATCAATAGTCAAGTGTGAACCTTAGCATGAGAGTTCATCATAATGTAATGATGATCAAGATGTGTGTGATGCCCGAGGTAGACTAGATGCAAAGTAGGAAGTGTTGTAGTAGAAATGTAAGACACCTAATAATGCTAGAAGGGGGGATGAATAAACATGATGCCCCCAAGTGTATGATCATGAGAATGATCAAGTATCATCGTCTAAGAGATCATCATTGTCATGATTGAAGAAAAATGGAGATTCGTTAGAGACTTGGTAAGAAATAGTGTGTGGTTGATCATATAAGGATCCATTGTAGCATAAGTTGTACATACACACTATGTATTCTTCATTAGTGAAAGGTGGTAATGGAAAACCATGTGCATACCAATGAGAAATATTTTTTTAATAACCAAGAAATGAATAATTGAAAATAGAAACATGGTCAAAGTGCATAGCAAATATAATATCGATTTGATCGGGATCTAGAGTACCACCAATGTAGTCAAGCCAAGACTTCCCAAGAGTAAGTGGAGAAGCACGTCTAACAAAAAATAATTGATGGAAGACGTAGAGGCCATAAGCAGTAGTATATAAAAAATATCCATGATATAGATGAGGAGAGAATGATGGAGGGATGAGGTCCTTTAGTTTGAATCCTATTCAAGCCAAACCATCATATGTGCAATCAATTTCAAAACAAGTGGGATCGAATGGAATGTGTGGCCAATAAGAATTATTCATGAACAAAGTGCATGTGAAAGGAGGAAGCGCGGATGTAGATTCCTTAGGATAAGATAGGGTAGGTTAAATGACGTCCTATGTATGGAAAAACCCTCGATAAAGTACCATAGCATTAATATAAGGGGGTTTTCTTGAATTGATATTCACTAGTGCCAATAACAATGAAAGTATCATTAAATTATGACTCATCTATCTCGATAGGAATAAAATCAAAATTGCATATATTGTCATTGGTAAGCTCAATGGTATCAACCTCATCATCAGAATCCCCAGTGTCGACGTTGACATGTTGGATAGTCATATTAAGGATATTGGTAGGAGGTGAGCTAGATGTAGGAATGAGAGGAGTCTCAATGAGTGTAGCGGTGATGGGTATGAGAGTAGACATGGTAGGTGAAATGATATCAGTAGTGTGAGTGGAAATGGTAGACTAACCAATATCATATGTATCAATGTGCTTATATGGAATAGGGTGGGATGAAGGAATAGTCATAGAAGTAATGGGGTCTATGTGGAAAAACTTGAATGGATCAGGGTCGACATCAATTATATGTTTATATCCATCATGCATGAATTTAACATATCGATGAACATGAGATGGGATACCATGAATTGTGTGAATCCAAGGTCTACCCAACAAGAGATTAAACTAAAATGAGGCATCAATAACAAATAATACTACAGGAAAAATATTAGGCATGACTTGTATAGGTAATGTGATAGTGCCTAGGCATGTGCAAGTAGTGGAATCATAACCACAAATGAGAGTGGAATTTTTAGCAATGAGATTATTGGTAATGCTGATTTTCTTTTAAAAAGAGTGTTCACATAGATTAATGGAAGATCCATTTTCAATGAGTACACACTTGATATAAGTGGTTCCAACAATATTAGTGATAAGCAGAGGCACACATGGATTTTCAATAATAGATGAGGATTTTTCCTCATCATTAAATGATATATCATGTGGTAAATTTTTGAGGTACTGAATAAGATGTGTGAAGGCCACCGAATAATTATTTATTTCAATGTGAATAGATTGAAGGTTGGCCTCTAATATATGATGATAATAAAGTGCATTACACAATAAGTTGTAGAGTCATATTTTGGATGACGTATTCTTAAGTTGCTCGATGATATCATAGCCCTTAGAAGTAGTGGAAGGATCCATAGAAGTGATAGGTGGTGGGATATAAATGGTGGTGACTAAATTAATAGTTGGATTGGTTGTAGGTGTAATAAAGTGAGGAGGATGCTGAGTAAAAACTTACATAAAATAAGCAACAGTAGTAATCATGCCAAAAATTGTAGCTGGGTGAAAGAAGGATATGAATATTGATCCATGACTTGAGGAGAAGAGAAATTTATATACATGTTCAGAAGGTAGGGTTTTCAAGGTTGGGTTTACTAAAGGATTTAGCATATATGGAAATTTGTAAAACCCTAATTGTAGAGTCACATATGATAAATAAACAACAAAGTACATATCTAACCTAAGCAATAAGCTATATAGAATTGAAACCCTAGGTGAAAGAAAGGGAATAAGATACTTAGATGATTTTGTAATTGATCTTGAAGTGTGTTAGATTAGAAGATTGATAAACATGAGGAAGAAACTATCACAACCATGCTTACAAAATTGTGCAACTACCAGATATACCTATACTATGGTGCATGGGCACTATAGACTACTTGTGAGGGCTTCTGTATGTGCAGAACCTCAAAAAATGATTTTTTTGGTGTCACGTCTATGTCACTACCCTTCGTTGTTTATCACCTTCGCGTTTCACTATGCTCGCAGAATTCTCTTGTAACCTACAGAGCAAATGATCTCCTGCAAAACCCTTAAACACATCAAATTGTGAAAAATAAATATATAAATGGGGAGTCAGACTAAACCCGATGATCACCCCATAGAGTGAGATTATAACTAAGTGTTGCACTACATTTTAGACTCGATGTAGTTCTCATGTGTGTGTGCAAGAATTGTGCCCTAGGTGGTTCTTATGCAATATGCACTTGAATAGCGAGTAATAGGTAGATGTAGCAATGTAATTAGATGTGTGTATGGAAAAATGAACTTCCCCTCCTATGCATGTATGCAGTCCCTTTTTCCTTAAGTGAGTGCTAGATGGATGCTTTGATGCTCTTAAAATGCCTTTGGATGCAACCTTAAATGATAGTAATAGATTCTTAGAGCTTGGTCCTTTATTATGGTCACATAACTTTATATTTATTTGATTACCTTCTTCAAATTTTGCAATTGACAACTAAAAGGCCGAACCATAAGACTACAAGATTTCAAAAAGATAAAATAGGCTCAAAAGAGGCGAGTAAAGTAAAGAGAGGTCGGGGGCACCTAGAACGAAAAGGGCTCCTGGGCATTGGTGTCCAGAGTCAAAAAAGATAAAGCGGTAAAGTATCAATTACATTGTAGGGTGTAAGAGGCCAAAAAGAATACATGAAACGCAGAAAAAAGAGAAAAGATAGTTGTTAATTGATATTTTTCTCACTTAGGAATCACATGAATAATAATATGTGACTAGGACCTATAAATGTACCAAAAGTGCATGATTTTACGTCTACACCTTTGTGGGACTAGTACGAGGTACAATGTCAAGCATCAAAACTGTGTGTGAATATTTGTAGAAAGTCTGCATTCATGACTAGAGAACAAGTGAACATGTATGTGTATATAGAAAAGACAATGACATACAAAGCATCTGTCAAGCATGAAAACAAGGTGTACACATAACTAGAATAAGAAAGCAAGAGTATGTGCACCCAAGATATGTAGTATGTTGTGAATGAGTGAGATGGAATGATATGTAATGTGAATGTGATAGGATTAGTGTGCCCCATGAGTGAATTTGTATTAGTATGAGAGGAGGATCATTTATAAAATAACCCTTAGAAATAAAGAATAAACCATAGAACAAGAATACGTCATCAAGAAATGGTTTGAAAATGTATACTAGAAAGATAGATCAATGAAGCATAGAGTGTAGATTGTAGAAGAGGATAGCATGATGTGTGAAAATAGAATGTGAGAAATATTTATTATGAAGTGCATAGCGTGAAATGTGTAGTGTGTGAGGTTCATTTCAAATGTAGACCCTCAACATTTGAGTTTGAACCTTAGTAGGAGAGTGTGTCAAAAGGTAATGACAATACAAGTTGATTATCAAGTTGTGTAAGATTCATGAGAAAGACTAGATGTGAAGAATTGAGAAAAAGAGTACAAATGCAAGACATGTGATAATGCTAAAGGGGGGGGGGGGAGTAAGCATGATTCCCCCTAAGTGTATGATGATGAATAATGTATCCAACAAAAGTGAAGGGAAAGGGTCCTCCACCCGATGCTTGCAAAGATAAAGGCGTGTGACCATGCTAGGAGATTATTGATGTATGAGATAGATGATGTATCGGTGAATGATACCTATGTGCATGAAACGTAGGAGGTGATGAAAACCTATGTGAAAGAGATTGAGAAGATGAGGTACACCAATGTGAAGGAGATAGAAGAGGTGATGTGCACTTATGTGAAGGAGACTATGGAGGTGATGTATACCTATGTGAAGGATCCGTCCGAGTGGTGGACCTAGGATTATGAGATGGACTAGTGGACCAATGAGACTGAGTAGGTCATGTGTGAATAGGAGAGCTAGGAGAATATTGTACTTTAAATTTGAGAGATCCAGGGAACCTAGATTCTCTAGCAAGTGCAATGGAAACCTTGAGAGGAGGCTGTAGCTATGGTGTGCATGAAGGAACACCTTGGATGGTGATAACTTGCTTGTTGTGAATGAACTATAGACACAAGTGATTCATCGAAATGATAGCTTGAGTGGCACGGATCCAAGGAATACTAATAGCATTCCATACCCTTTTATTCAAGGTGCCAAAATGAACGACACAAACATGGTAAGAAGATCAACTGTAACTGTAAGATTGAATTAACCATAATATTTGGGAACTAGATACACAATATGAGAGATTGAATAGTTGATAGAGACGAGAAGTTCAATAGAGTACACACCCATATGAATTGATGGATCGAGAAGTACAATAAAGAAGTACCATGGAGTAATTTTTTTGCACTTTTTGGTCATCTATAGTAGGGTGGACTAGATTGTTTCCCCTTCTCCACCTGAAATTTTTTCTCTCTTGGTTTATGGTCCTTCGGGAGATAGATGCATCAACGAACTACCCCCAATAGGTAAGTTCTCTAATCCACTTTGTCATTTTGAATTGATTAGTTCCTTACATTCACTATATACTCTATGTCAGCTTAGTATTTTATGGACATGCTAGGTTAGCATATTGTATTTTAGTTCTTTATTTCATGTTAGATGCTTTAATTTTTTTACCATAGGCTTTGCATGCTTATTTTATTCATTATTACCCCCTCCATAGTGTCAATACCTCTATAGGATTCCTTCCTATTCTTCAACCTAGGGCCTTAAAAACCTTAGCTTGTCCTAGTGTAAGGGTTACTTTTATTGGGGTATGCAATCATAGTAGTGCATGTACCCCCTTTAACTCTATCTGTTTGTGTGTCATTCTTGGTGTGTCCCTCACTCATTGCCTCAGATACTTTGGTTCAATGGATGATAAAAGTGCATGGTTCCTAGACACATTTTTTCCCTCCATACACACTCACAAAAGGGACAAGGACTGCATCACCATGCATACACAACATAAGTGGGGGAATTTCATTTTATTCCATGACACACATTCTATACATTTTTACATTCTAGATCTATCTTGATATCATAGTGCAACTTGCACAAGGGAAACCTAGGGCATCATTACACACATCTTCACACAGAACTACATGGAGTCTTCATGTAGTGTATTTCTTGGTACTAAGTTCACTCTTCAGGTGAATACCAAGGGAAATATGAATCCAAATTCTACATATTTTTTTATTACATTTGATGTGATTTGTGGACATGTGCAGGTAGAAAATTATTTTGTAGGTTATAGGTACAATCAACAACATTGGAGAAATATTGGAGTGACAAAAGCAAACTAACAAAAAACCTCATCTTGTAAATAAAATCACAGAACCTGAGCATATGACTGGACATTAACACCCATATTAGTCACTAGTGCCTGGGTGCTTCTGAACTCCCATGGGCTTTCCTATTCTACACATTTATGGGTCTCAGAACCTCCAGTGAGCCTTGACAACTCTATTTCTAGTCTATTTCAGCTATTCACCTTCCCATATTATCTCCAGATTGTGCGAATGATGCTAAGTCTCTCTCTCTCTCTCTTTTGGGGTTTCATATTATTAATTTCTTATTTCTTGTCCGTTACTATAGATTTACCTTTTGTATATCATTAGTTTAAAAAGTTACTTTGAAATTAAGATTTAATTCAATTTATATTAAATCAATTACCCACAAAGGGTACCTATCTTGTAACCAAAGCCAATGTTAACACCGAAAATGATCTCACTTAATTTTGGGGCCTTATACCTAAAATATTTGGGTTTAGAGATTTGTAGTGGTGGTTTGCACATATTTTGGATAACCTTGCTTAGTTATTTGATATTCATTAATCCAATTTATTAATTTTTAAATCTAATTCTTTACTTCTTTTTTTTCTCAAATTTGTGGAGCTTCTAGTTCTCTCTTGTTTATATTTGTCTTAGCTCTTAGATTTAAAGGTTAAATGCTACAGTGTAAATCTAAGTGCATTGGATCATTTTGATTTAAAATGTATAACTCTAAATTTTCTTGTGAAATATAAAAATATCCAAGTAAGGAGTATTAGGGACACATGATGACTAGGGAATTTCTCTTATTTATTAATTATTTAAAACTTATGTTGAATTCATCATTTTAAGTGACAAATATGTATGAACTACATGTGCAGGCATTAATGACGTTATTACCTTGAGCATTGGGTCTATGACTCCATATTTACATAATCCTAATGGCAGACACAACGTGCATTGAAATTCCAACACTCAGTAAAGATTTAAACTATGAACTCCAATTGCAATGGATATCCTACACATAGTAGTAAATTGTAATAAATAGAGTGTGGATGAATGACACATGGAATAAATAGGTAAACGACACGATCTTAGACCTTTAGGCCATGATTCATCTCCCCAATAAATTCCAAAGCATTACTTCCTTGCATGTGGCACTAGTTAGTAAGCTTTGTGCCTAACTATAGGGCCTATCTCCTGGGTTAAAAATGAAATTCTCACTATTATGGAAAATAGATATTGTAGACACTCAAATTTGGTAATTCCCTCTTTTTCTTGTACTTTTCATGCTAGATATTTCTTGTTATTGCTTTATCTATTTGATCTCAATCCTTTGATTAAGATTTATTCAGTAATAACAATGTGATAAGAACACACAATGAAATGAATCTAACTTATTCAATGTATATTCAATAATTTTAGTGCATATTAATAGTTTGAATGCATAGTATAAAATAAAAAATTTACAGTTGTATATTCAATGTATGTTCAGTAATTCCAACATATATTCAGCTAGTCAATATAAAGTTAACCGTGGATATTCAAATATTAAATACACAAACAAAGAAAACACTTATATTCAATAACACCATTGTATGTTCCTTAACAACACTATATATTATATATTCAATAAAAATAGTGTATATTCGATAACCACATTTCATTTTGAAACTGTAAGACACATGGGTGAAAAACCCCTATTTTTTAGACATTTACTAGACTGTATTAGTAGCGTTTGTGGAGAATGGATGAATAAACAACTTACACTAAAATAAGTGAATATACAATGAATAAAATAGCATGTTTGAAAAATAATAGGTTTTAATGGAACCCACTAGTCAATAACAACAATGTATAGTCAATAAAAACACTGTTTTTGAAACTTTAAGATGCATGAGTGAAAAAATATTTTCTGGGACATTTACTACAAAGTTTTTGTCTCCCGAAAACCACTTTTCATTTTCCAAGTTAATTCAAAATTTCAAGCTCTCACCCTCCTAAAATATTTAAGCCAAGTTGAAAGTTCGAAGAGATAGAGAAATCCATGCCCTAGAGTTGTTTCAAATCCCCATTCTACTTGTTTTGCTAAATTTTCCATTTTCCTATGTGGACGCATGAAAATTTTATTGTTGTCCTCATTGGAATGAAACCGTCAATCTTTCTATGCCCCTGGATCATCAAACCTTGTATTGTTTTCAATTCCTTGGCTCGCAAAAGAAATTTGAAAATCAGGCGCGAAATGGTGGAGTTTTCTTCTTCTCTGCATTATTTTCCACAGTTGGGAACGATGGGCATTTTCTTCCCTACCAAATTTTGGCCCCATCATCCACAGGTATGTGGACATGCCTAATTAGAAGCGGGTTGGTCGAAAAATTTGAGATTTTTAGCCTCTTTGTAAAAAGGCAAAAAGTTAAAAAGTGACTCGCAGCCCTGATCAGGCTTAAAGGAAAAAATCAAATCTTGAACCCACCATTGGAAATTCAAAGAAGGGAGGTGGACTGTCAGGGAGATTTGTTTTTTTGAGCCTCTTTGTAAAAAGGTGAAAATTTAAAAAGTGACCCGCAACCCCGATCAAGCTTAAAGGAAAAATTCAAATCTTGAGGCCGCCGTTGGAAAGTCAAAGTAGGGAGGTGGACCGTCGGGGAGATTTGAGATTTTGAGCCTCTTTGTAAAAAAAGTGAAAAGTTAAAAAGTGACCCGCAGCCTCGATCAGGCTTAAAGGAAAAATTCAAATCTTGAGCCCGCCGTTGGAAAGTCAAAGCAGGGAGGTAGACCGTCGAGGAGATTTGAGATTTTGAGCCTCTTTGTAAAAAGGTGAAAATTATAAAAGTGACCCGTGACTCCTTCGCTAATCAAGTGAAGCCATGTGTCATGACCATATCAAAAGTGGGTGAGTGGGCCAAAATGTTCCAAAATGCCATTTCTCCAAAAGGCACATAATGCAAAAGGCATCCTCTGTGCCCGTTCCAGTAAATTTCTCCCACGTGTACAACTCTGAATTAAGGTTTCAAAGGCAAGATGAACGGTTCAAATTCAAAGTTACAAAACAAGTGTAACGGTTGCATTATGAAAATTCTAGTTTTTCTGCCATTGGTGTTTCTTCACGAATCAAGAATCCGAACGGACGCGAATGATTGAAAAGAAATTGTAAATAGTTTCTTACAAACAAAGAAGAAGTTGTAATCATTTCTTGGAGGAGATTTAATGGATTCTTCATGCCATTGTAGGGCATTGGTAATCGATCTTGTGAACTCAAGAGTATATTGTACTTTGAAAGAACAAAGGAGATAGCCATTTTTCTTCTGTTTCCCTCCTTATTCTCAAATTCCTCCATTTATCCACTATGTACAATTTCTGTTTAAGCAGTAATACAAGAAGAAGGATTTTATAGCCTCTTTGCTGAGGATATTTCAAAAACTTTTAGTTCACAATCTTATCTAGTCTTGTTTCCATTTGCAGGGTTGTTTCTTCTCATGAATGTATGCGATGAATTTTCTAACTAGTGTGTGTAGGAATCTGATTTCCTACCTGCAACATTAGTTCTCCTACCTCTTTTCTTACTCCCTTTCCCATTTTTAGAAAAAGTTCTCTCTTGCAAGTATCTGTAAGCTTTGTTGCAGGGTCAATGGAGTGCCCCTGTTGGATCCCCGGCCGAAAGGTCGCCGCAAAAATCCAAATTTTCTCGCACATGCATATACGGTAGTTGTATTGGTTAAGTAGAGGGACTTAGATTCCTAGAGAGTTGGAAAGGAATCCACAAGTTTCTCCATCCGGAAAATTTATGTGCCAACAGTTTTTGGTGCCCATCGTGGGGCAAATTTAGGAGCATCTGCACTTGAATGTGATTGTAAGGTCAAAAAAAAATTCAAAAAGAGAAAAAGAGAAAATTTCTAAAATTTGAATGGCTATATGAGCCACATGGATTCAAATCATGGCTATTTCGGGAAATCCTCTTATTAAAAGACCTGAATTAATCTTCCACATCCAGGAAGACATTGCTTCAGATTTGAGAGAAGTTATCTGGTATAATAGAAAAAGTGCCATCACTACTTCATTACCATGAGAATTTTGGACCTTGAAGAAGAACACATTGTGAATTGGAGAGGCAAAGAAAAATTCCAGCACCGCAAAGAAGAGCATAGATTTTTAAGCTGGAAGATAGAAGATACACTCGGCAACAGAGAAAAGGAGGACAAACTGATCCCTTTTTTTAGGAACTTCAAAGGAGATAAGAGCTACTCAGAATCCGGAAGCCTCCTTCTCAAACAACCGATCATGTTGGGAACCTGAGTGTTGCTAATCCTTTGGATGGTGAATTTCCATACATCAACAAGAACCTTGAATATTTCACTTGCGTAGATACCGAAGAAGAAGCTAGAGAAAAATAAGCAAGAACCAATGAAGAAATAAGAGCTCAACTCGAAGAAATCGAGAGACTTCAAGCTGAGACAGACAAAACAGTAGTAGAAGAATCCACAGCCTTAGCAAGGCTAGAAGATAGAAACAAACATAGAATGGGGGATCGGGATCGTGAGTGTGAATGGGATCATGAAGCCCATAGGCCTAATGTACCATGGGGAGGAAACACCAGTCCAATGGCTCTTTCTCAACCAATCCATGAGCTACCAAGAGGCTCGATAAAAAAACTTCCCAAAATTTAGAGGGGATGGTTCTCAACTCCCTGAACAACATGTAGCAGAATTTATCATTGCTTGTGGTGTGTTGGGTGTTGAGGAAGAAGATGTGTCAGTCTGACTCTTTGTGGAGTCACTTCTAGAAAAGGATTCCGAATGGTTCTACATGCTACCCTCAAGGTCTGTCACCTATTGGGAAGATATAAAAAGTGCATTCAAACACAGGTTCAAGACCACAGAAGATTGTCAGGATCTTTTGGTCTAATATGTAGAAATGAAGAAAGAAACCTCCCAGTTAATGAGGGACTTCGTAGTAAGATATGATAGAGTGATAAGAAGGATCCTTGAAGATGTGGTGCCTCCTAAAAATAATTTGAAGAGGTTTTTCATCATTTCTCTGCCATCAGAAGTAGGTTTCTTCCTCAGAAGAGCCCAATTAAGAACATTGAGGTAAGCCTAGGACTTTGCAATAGAAACCGATGATGATCTAATCCTTTCTGGAAAGGTGAAAGGCCCTAATGGGAAACAAAAGGGTAAAAATTCAAACTCTGTCACCACAAGCCCGATGTTCCAAAAAATGGCAAATGACTTGGTTGCCTTGAAAAAGAAGCTATCTCAGATCACAATATGGAATACTTCAAGGATACCAAACCCTCTAGATAGGCCAAGGATTACTCCACCTCCTTGTATGCTTGCTCTTGAAGCACCACCAGTCAATTCCATCTGTGACACTAAAGAGCCAGAGGAGGAAGCATAAATTGATGAAACTGAAGAAGAAAACATGGAAGATTATGAAAACTCTCTTGAGATTGAGGAAGTTGATATGCACAATGGCTTGATTGAGTATGTTGATGATGAAGATGAAGGTGATGAAGAAGTTCCAAGTTTCTCATGTGTTGTTTTCACTCATGCTCAATCTAAGAAAGGGATTTCAGCCCTAAAAGTTGCAGAAAAGGATAAGAAGAAGAATAAAGAATATTGTCCTCCAGAGGTTACACAGAATAAAATCATCAAGAGAGAATCACCATTACCACCTTCCATGGAATCAACCAAATAAAAACCATACTCACTGGTTTCCAAATAGCATGCTAATATACCAAGTAAGTCATTTGATTCTTCTTCTAGCTCAAAATTTGCTAAGAATAATTCTCTCTAAATGTTGGTCCTATAAAAACATCTAAAGTTCAATCAAAGGCTACACCCTCACCCCCTTCCAAGCCAATTGTTACATCTGAAAAGGAGAACCCAACACCAAAAGTAGAGAATTCTCTACCATGTAAATCTTCCTCCATTTCATGAGCCTCTTCCTCACCCACCATTTCCCCATTTTACTTTGTAGAATATGCAATAAAAACCAAAGTCCAGCTCTCCGAAATAGAATACCTACAAACACATCCTGCCTAATTTGACAGATTCATCAATGTAGTCTGTGGTGGTAACCCTATCTCTTCAAGCCCAAATTCTAAAGGCTTACTCCCCACACCATCCACACCACCTTCCCAAAACATGCTAGCCCTTAGTGCCTCCAACATCAACAGAGTTGAACCTTTCTACCTATCACTCCTCATCGAAGGCTTCCAGCTGAATAATTGCATCATAGATTCTGCAGCCTCAGACAATGTGATGCTAGCCAAAGATACAAATTCTCTAGGCCTCACTTTGACATAGGTAAATGGCACATGCTACTTAATGGAATCCAAACAAGTTCCATTGGTAGAAAGAATCAAGGATGCACAGGTGGAACTAGCTGGTTTTTCAAACAAGAAGGTGCTCTTGACCATACTGGTAGTAGACATCTGAGCATATTTTGGTATGCTTTTAAGCATAATTTTTTACAGAGACCTAGGTGGAGACATAAAAATGGATTGGTCATGCATAACTATCCCAGTAAAAGGAGAGATGAAGAAGTTGCTACCAGTAAGAAAGATAAAGTTCACAGTACGAAATTTTGATGATCCGAAGGCAAACATTCTCTTTCAAGATTGTGGTCTAGGAAACTACTTCCTCACATCAGAAAAAGAGGAGAACTTGTCACTTCTCATGGAGGAAGAGTTAGATAAAATTTGGAAAATGGAATTTGATGGTAGTCATTCTAGAGTAGGTTCATGAGCTGGTGTAGTATTGTACTCTCCTTCCAATGAGGTGTAGCCTTTCGCCTAAAAGCTGCAATTTGATAATACAAACAACACTGCAGAGTATGAAGCATTACTCTTAGGAATAAATGCAGCAAAGGACATAGGAATTAAGAAGCTGAGATGCAAAGGTGATGTATAGATTGTGGTAAAGTAGGTTCGTCAACAATATCAGGTGAAAAATCCAAGGCTCATGCATTACAGAAATAGAGTGTGGGATTGCATTGAATATTTTGATGCATTTTCCATTGAAGATATTCCAAGGGAACAAAATGAAAAGGTTGATTCTCTTGCAGTGTTAGCTTCCCTAGTGACACCTCATCCTTCTTTTGGTAAAGACAAAGTGACCATTGAAATGGTATTCTGGCCTAGTGTACCAGACAATGCAAACCATTGGCAAGTCTTCAACGATGATAACCAAATTCTATCCTTTTTGGAGCAAATGGAAAATTTCAATAATCTCTTCTTCAAAGGAGGTGAAAATCCACACTGAGAAGCAGTCCCTGAAGAAGAGAAAGAAGGAATTGAAGGGATTGATGATGAGGGAGTAATCAAATTGAAAGGGAATAAAATTCCCAAAGGCCTAGTCTCTTTAGAAGACCTCTATGACAAACATGACAGATTCATTGAAGAGAAAGAAAAGCAATCTTCTCCGTGCCCAACTGATTTTGATAAAGAAAACATTGGTACCCCAGAAGAGCCAAGGATTTTCAATATCAGAAAATGTTGTTCAGCTGAATAAAAAATAAGGATTGTTACATTACTTAAGAAATACTCAGATGTCTTGGCCTACTCTTATGATGAACTCAAATCCTTCTAGCCAAAAGAAATGCATCACTCAATTCCTTTGAAGCAAGGTGTTAAGCCCTTCAGGTAGAAACAAAGGCCGTACAACCCAAAGATTTTTGATACCATCAGGGAGGAGGTAATGAAGATTCTTAATGCAAGGATCATCTTTCCCATCCACCATTAAACGTGGGTGGCTAACATTGTGCGAGTACAGAAGAAGAATGTTGAAATAAGGATATGTGTATATTTTCGCAACCTGAACTAGGCATCACTCAAGGACAATTATCCTCTTCCTATCATAGACCATATCCTACAAGTAGTCACTGGATATAAAATTATTTCATTACTTGATGGATTCTCAGGATACAATCAAATCCAAGTGGCAGAGGAAGACCGCACCAAGACAGCCATTACAACACCTTGGGGAACTTTTTCCTATAGCAGAATGCCTTTTGGCCTAGTCAATGCAAGAGCTACATTCCAAAGGGCGATGTATTTGGCCTTCAAAGATCTGAAGCATTGCATTTTCATATATCTTGATGATCTCATATTATTTTCAAAGAAGAGGGGAGATCATATCTATCACTTGGAACAGGTACTTGCAAGGTGTAGGAAACATGGCATATCGCTAAATCCAAAAAAGTGCATTTTTGGAGTCACAGAAGGCAAGTTATTGGGTCACATTATGAAAAAACATGGAGCACACATTGGTCCTGAGAGGATTAGAGCCATTCAAGCATTATCCCTACCCACAAGAAATAAGGTATTTCATTCATTCTTTGGAAAGGTAAACTTTCTTCGTCGTTTTGTGCCTGAGTTTGCTGAATTGACAAAGCACATCACTTCCATGATGAAACCTCAAGCAAGTTTAAAATGGAACAATGAAGGGAAGGTATCATTTGAAGAGATCAAGAAATCCATTGCCAAGGCTCCAACCCTTGTGTCTCCATATTTTAACAAATAGTTCATCATGTATTGTTATGCATCAGAGCATACACTCTCTGTTGTTCTTGTTCAAAAAAATGATGAAGATGTTGAAGCACCTATTGCTTTCATGAGTTTTCTTTTGAATAATCATGAGCTAAAGTACATCCAATTGCAGAAGCATGCCTATGTAGTGGTCAAGGCTATAACAAACATCAGGTTTTACATCCTCAATTCTCATACAGTGGTGATGGTCCCTGGCAATGCAATCAAGTCCATTTTGACTCAGCAAGACCTTGGAACTAAGAGGAGAAATTGGATTGCAAAGACTCAAGAGTATGACTTGGAGATTCGACCTTCTAATCTGGTAAGGGGAAATGGCTTGTGCAAGTTGATTGCTAAAGATGAAACTCTCAAAGTTCAACATGGAGAAGAAAAAGGTACTTTCTCAACTTGTTCACAAGACAACCCACAAGTGTTTTTTGTCACCACTACTGATGAGTGGTACGTTGATATTGCCTACTACTTGACTTATGGAGAATTCCATCCTCATCTTGATTGCAAACAAAGAAGAACACTCAAGTTGAAGGCAGCCAGGTTTTTGAACTGGAATCATGCACTTTACAAAAGAGTCCTGGATGGTTGTTTCCTCAGGTGCGTAGATAAAGAGTGAAAATAAAATTTTCTTATAACATACCATGACCAGGCATGTGGTGGATATTTTTCAGCAATGGTCACTACACATAAGATCCTCTGAGGAAGGTATTATTGGCCAAACATCTTTGTAGATACTCGAGATTGGGTTTCTAAATGCAAAGCATGCCAACGTTTTTTGGAAGACCACAACTCACTGCATTACCACTCAGGCTTGTGGTTACTAAAGAACTATTTCAAAAGTGGGGGCTGGACTTCATTGGTGTTCTGAACCCTCACTCAAGTGCGGGGCACACCTATGTACTCATAGCAATAGACTACTTCACCAAATGGGTGGAAGCCATTCCGGCCAAACCAGCCAACACTGAAATAGTATGAAACTTCATCAAGGAGAATATCATAGTCTATTTTGGAGTGCCACAAAAGATTGTAGTAGATAATGCTAGCTATTTCTCTTCAAGAGAGCTGACTGAGTTTTGTTATAGCTACAGAATCTCCCTAGCTCATTCTTCTGACTACTATCCACAAGAAAACGGACAGGCCGAATCAAGCAACAAGAACATTGTAACTATTGTCCGCAAGCTTGTAGATGAGAATCAAAGGAATTGGCCAAAATGTTGTATGATGCATTGTGAGCAGATAGGATCACTCCCAAGAAGGTGATAGGTATGTCTCCATTCCAACTGTTGTATGGAGTTGAAGCAGAGATTCCCCTCACAATTGAGAACCCAGCTCTCAAGTTGCTACAGGAAATAGAATATGGTCAATACAAAGATTCCATATAACCAGAAGGCCATGGGAGTGCAATGAATGCCCTGAGGTTGAATTTTCAACTTTTCCCATTTTTACCCATTTTTAAACCAATCTTTTGGCTAATTCCTACATCTGAACCAAATGTTGGGGATGCCTCCAACTACTCCAAATTTTCAATCTCTCTGACTTTTCACTGATTTTCTTGAGCCAAGGGGTTAGGTTATCCAAAATTGACTAAGTATGAAAACCCAGAAGAGGAAAAAATTCTTTGAATGATCTTCAGCTTCTTGAAATCACCTGCATTGCTCCCAAAGCATGGAGTTTTTCTTGTATCCCTCTAGATTCCTTCATGAAGGCCTTATCTAATGACTAGGTCCAATTTTTCCTGTTATTCATTTTTATCTAGGGGTAAAAATGAATAACAATTTTGGCAACTCACGGGGACATCTACCTTCTAGGTGAGACTGATCACTATCCTAAAGCATCCATTGGGCATGGAGTTAGCATGATACTCTCAAATATGTTCTTAAACAATGAATTTTTTCCCTCGAGCCATTTAAGAACTACTATTTGAACCTGGAACTGTCTCTCTCTCAAATTTTCCAACTTTAATAAGAAAAATCCTAATAATTAGATCGAGTGGAAAATTGTTTTGAACTTGGAATATTTAATCTTTCTTTCAAATCTGATCTATGGGATGGAAGATGAACATTGAAACTTTTCCAAAACTTGAGAATACTGTAAAACTTATTTTCCTCCTTCTGCACGCTGCCACTTCCAAAGAATTGTGCAAGAGAAAAAACACACCACAACACACTATGTAGAAAAGATGAAGATCATACATGCCCCAAATATAACATATAGAGTCTGTACAAGCACTTCCTCTGTGAAAAAAACCTACCTACTCTACTTTAACCCGAGGCAAGGAAAACTTAAATAAATCCTGCAACTGGCAAGGAAAAGTAAATTCCCTTCCTCACAAACTGGGACCATGTGACTGATTTGGCACTAAACATGGTCATGAATGAGAGTCTTCACTTGACTCATTAAGGTATCAATTAGAAGCAAGATAAATACCTCTTTTAGTTTCTTTGCATTTGGATTTGAGAGGAATTGCAGCTGATCCTTAGTGCTCTGAAACTCATTCTCATCCTCAGAAGAAAACATGACTGTTGGAAACTCTAGTTCTTGATCCAATTAAGTCAGGTACCTTATTGGGCAAGGTATGATCTATGAAGTTTTCCCCTCGCTTTGAATTCCAACTTCAATAATGAAGTATTCTTGCATACTTTCCTAGAAAAGGTGATTATTTACATGTTTATTTTGATGTTGTTTTCAATCTACAAATAGTGGATTATATTCCTTGATGAATGATTTGGGAGTGGTGTCATCCTTTTTCTCTTCCTCCTCTTTGTCCAATGTGAAACTTGGAAGATAAAACTCCTCCATTTCTGATTCAAGAGGACTATTGTTGGCAGCAGGATCTACCTAAATGTTCTTCTCCATGACATGAGGCTCTTGGTCTTGAAGGAGAGATAATGAGGTAGTGAATGTGACAAGTTCAATGTGCTCTTCTCCATCAATTCAATCCTCCAAATCTAACAAGTACTCAACATCCTCATTTTCCAAATGTGCCAAGGATTCCTCTTCCTCCATGGTGGCTTATGAAATTGTAACTAGTTTACCATGGTCCTCTTCATTCTCAAACATGAAATTTAATATCTCAAACACATCCAAAATCTCAATTTTTTGGAAGGATAAATTGGGGGAAGGAATTGAAATATCCTATGTGACCTGCTCCTTACTCAAGACCTCAGAATTTTTTTTGTCTTCCTCCATAGCATGAATGTCCTCGTGGTTGGTTGCAACTGATGAAGGTGGTTTTGGTTGATTAATGTAACCCTCTAGAAGTGTAGCCGACTATAAACAGGTAGGGAAAATAGGATCATTACATTCAATGGAAACCTTTTTCACTTTTAGGAGTTTTTCTTCTTCAATGGATTCCTCAATAAAATCATTTTCAACAAAAGATGAAGAGATGGATCTGATTTTTCATTACAGAAAGAAATCAAGAAGATCTCTATGATATTTTCTTCCTATAAGCCCTCTGAAACTGATTTTTTCTCTGCCATGTGCTCCTCTTCAATGGGACTTGGAGCTAATTCTTAATCTTTTGTTGATCTTGTAGCCTGTAATTGATCAAAAAATTATGAGAAGATAGTGCCATCATGCACACTACACTATGAGCAAATGGATTATTGACCCTCATCCTCTTGTTCTTATTTTGTTGCTACTACAATATAAGTTCTCACCATCTATTCTTGAACCTCAATCCCAACTCAAGGCTTAGTCATCAATGGAATTTTCTTTATATTGAACCTTGTAGCCCAATATTTCAATTTTCTTACAAGTTATTCTTTGCTAGGATCCTCAGTTTTATTCCCTCCTTGACTTAATTTCTTATTTTATTCTTCCCAAAATGGGGTTGGAAATGCAAGAGGAGGGGTGGGTTAGGAATCAACTGGTATTTTCAATGTCTATGACTGAAGGGAAGGTGTAATTTCTTCTCTTTGTGGATGGTAAGGATTTATGGAAGGGAAAAAGGATAAAGAATTCAAGATGAGATGAAAATATGGAGAAATAGATTCCACAATGGGAGCATCTGGTGGAAGGAAAGAATCATGACACTCAAAATGAAATGGCATAGATTGGGGAATGGGAAGAGAGCTGTGAGATGCTAATGCAAGAGTTTCACATTGATAAGGTATCCTTGCACTAAGTTCATAAGCCTCTATCTCCTCAATCCACTTTATAAGTTGTGCTAGCATTTCAACCATGAAATCAAGCTTCTGTTGAGGGCTATAGTGTCTTGACATAGGGCTAACCAATGGACAAGGGACCTAGAAACCAATCTCAAATGCTTTCAATTGAGATATAGCCCTGGTTTGCACCATATTTTTGTACGTTCTTTGAAATTTTCTCTGAAAACCAATATTTTCAGGCATAGGATGGCCTTCATAATCTGCATACTCCTTCGCTAGAACAACAACATAGTTTGGTGAATGACCAAAATTATTTGTATCTTACTCATGGTAATATGCATACTACTGATTTTAATCATGAAATTGTTCTAGAGGTGGATTGTAATAACCTGGAGAATAATTTTTCAACTTTGGAGGTGGGGTAAACTGGTTATATTGCTTCAAGTGAGAATTCTATGATGGGAATGAAGTCATGAATGCACAACTTCATGGATGGAAGAAAATGAAAGGCATGGAAATAAATATAGATGGAAATGGGTGAAAAGAGAGGTTTATAACTCATAAATGGGTTGTGTAGATCAGTGGAGTTGTCAGTTTTTCTTGGACATGCCTCCAAAGGTCGATATTTCATCAAAAGAAAAAAAAAATTGATGAAATGAAATGTGACTAGGATACACACCTACTAAAGATGACTTCTTATGTTCTCATCGGGTGTGCTAAAACTATTATGTCAAAATTACAGAACCCTTTGAATGCTTGCAAGTAAATTTTCTAGGAAATCAGTGTAATTTGCTAACATGGGGTTATTTGAGGATGCGGGACCAAGCTATTGAGACAACTCTCTAGAGTAGGCTAGTTCCTCCTCCTAAACTAGTATAAAAACTAACTCCAATGAAGTAAAATCTACTGTCTAATCCTATCCTATCATTTCCAAGGGGCTAGAGAGAAGGAAATAATAGGAAAATAAAGAGATCCGACACTATGCGGTGATGGCACTAAGAAAAGGGTGTGTTGGACAGTTCACCACACATGAAAATGAAGGAAAATGAGTATGGGGAGGATAAAAAGCATCATCGACCACAAAAACATTCAACACAACATTCCCATTAACACAACATAATCTTAACCCTACAATGAAAAAAAAAGAATGCACAAAATACCTATATCATGAAGAGAGGAAAGATAGAACAAGAAAAATCAAGCAAGGATAGAGATATTATCACGAAACATTGATTTTATTTCTCCAAAATATTTACACATTACATCATTTGATGGGAAAGAGACATGATTTCCATTTTAAATTCTTAGAAGAGGACATTCTTAAACTCCACAAACTATATCATAGCTGAGAAGAAGGGAGAGAGCAGATAAAAATGTCCAACCTTTTTCAATAATGCCACCTTTTATAATATACAGGAAGAAAGAATGGGAAGAGAGAGAAATAGATCTAAATATTACTTCAACCACCCAAAAAAATCATTATTACACCTATAAAAGTGATGGGGTGACCTAAAAAACCCATATTCCACTTTACCCTGGCTTTTGGAAGAAGAAATGGGCCTCTATGCCTTCATTAATTATATTTTTTGCACCTGGGTATGGTTATTTTGACCTAGAAATTCATCCCTATTTTTCCCTCACCAAACCCACCAACTTATAATTTTTCTTCATTTCATGAGATAGGGCTCTTAATCACCTTTGCAATTACTCTAATTTAGTTAAATTCTGTTTAGTAAAATGGAATTTATGATATTTTTTAGTTTGACTCATTATTTAGCTCTTCCACTAGCTTCCCACCTTGCATTCAATGCTTTCCCACCAACTCGTCCAATATCCTTCCACCTAGCTTACTGCATTGTGGGTTCGTGACTCAACTTACACAAAACAACAAGAAAATCGATGCCTTATCAATTGCTCTGCGAGCTTGGGATACACCCGACACCCCCATTAACTCAGTGGCTGTGTGACTTACATTGTGATCCTCATTCCCAATTTCTGACTTGATTCCCCGCCTTGGGCATTGTGGGTGTGGAACCTTCCTAATACCATGCATCATCTGTCAAGGTGCTTACCCACCATGTATGTATGACTCCAAACTCCACTCACCATTGACCCCAACATGATGCGTTGACACCTGGCAAGCTCATCGGGTTTTAGAACCTACTCACACCCAACATATAGCTCATTGTGTTGTGTGACATGCACACGGAATCTGCGCCACAAGTTTAACTTCACCCTCGACTCGCAAGCTAGCCAAGTTGGCTCAATGAGCCAACCTTTACTCCATACCATCTGACACACTGAGCTCACCCCATTGAGATGATTTCCCATCCGAGTCGTTATCCTTTCATGCCTAGCTCACTGCGTTGTGAGCTACTGGATGCCCCTAGCCAACTTGTGGAGATGGTGTCAGCTCGCCCAACAACTCGGTGAGCTGTTTTTGACCTCCTAAGCCAATTTTAACCCTTTTCAAGTTTTTAAAGGATTTTTTATATATTTTTTGAATTATTCCTAAAACCATAAGGCCATGGGGGTGCAATGAAATTCCCTGAGGCTAAAATTTCAAAATTTCCCTTTTTTACCCATTTTAAACCAATCTATTGGCTAACTCCTACAAATGAGCCAATGGGTGAGGGGGCCTCTAATTGCTCCAAATTTTTAATCTCTCTGACTATTCCCTTATTTTATTTAGCCAAGGAGTTAGGAGAGACTAAGTAAAGTGCCTCAAGGTCCTTAATTCACTGTTTTCCTCATTTTTATCCAAAATGGACTAAGTATGAAATACCAGTAGAGGAGAAATTCACAGAATGATATTCAACTTCCCAAAATCACTGACAATGCTCCCAAAGCATGGATATTTTCTTGTATCACTCCAAATTCCTTCATGAAGGCCCTTTCCAATGCCTACGTCTAATTTTCTCATATTATCCATTTTTATCCAAGGGTAAACAATTATAACAATACCCATCCAAAAATCCCTCACGCACCCACGCAAAAATTTGAAGTTCCCTCCTCCCAATACCAATTCTCCTATGCAATATAATGTTACACTATCACTCTTAGGAGTGTCTCCTTCCATTTTAGGGCCAGGGCCTTAATCTAAGACCCCCATCACCAACACATCCAAATCATAACAATCTAATCCCCATAAAAATAATCCACATCCCCTAATTTTGAATCAAAATCCAAATCATCTAAGTCCCATATCACCAAAATCAAATCCACTTCAACAACCCCCATCGGATTTTATACAAACATCTTCCAAAAACCCCTTTAAGCATCTGCAATCATCATTCCCCCCATAAAATATTTTGACCCACATGATAAAAACCATCATGGTATGATTCTAACGCCATTTGTAGTTACCATCATACCCCTGTGCATGATATAAAGCATTGAAGGCCCTCAAACTCTTATCCATAATCTCATATAAGATGACCATATCATAAAAGAAGACCATTTTCTTCCTTCTATCTCATCTGCATTCAAATCTAATCATCCAATCTAATCCTCACCTCCTTAGGAATCTAGGTTAGGTTATCCATCTAAATCATTCATTGTAATCCCTCCCTCGAGCTCTATTTCTCCTAAAGGGAGGCCCCCTATTTTCATCGACACCATCCACATTACCAATCCTCCTCACCCTCATGATCCTCAACCATATATCTAATCAAAACCTAAAGTCACCATCACTTTTCCTTCCAACAATCCTACCCCATCTCCCTCAGTATCTACTATCTCATCCATATCTACATCCAAAATGTCTAATGCAATGCATCATCTCTCACTAGGGGAGTATCAACTCCCCTCTCTTAATATTATTGCATCTCCTTCTATATTCACATCTCCCATACACACCAATCCATATCATTTTCCATCCAACCATCCCATGGACATAGGTGACATTGCATCCTTGCCCCCTAGCTTCTTTTAATCAATAATGTCACTACTCTAGAAATGAGTTAACGTGGAAAGATTTCTTCAAACTAGATTTGACCAACATCATCATGCATAAGGATCTGGAACCTATCGTTTAGTGTCTAGTGATGGTAAACCAAAAACAAAACCTCTCAATGCCTTACACTTGCAATCCTTCTACTATTAACATACCTACCAATGTAAAGTTATTCATATAGATGATATTACTTCCATCATCATCCCCTTCCATCTCTCATCATAATGATTTGGAACTATGTGGTCTAGCTTCACTATCTTATCTATGACCTTGACTATGGGCACAATGACTCTGCCATAACATATTTCTTATGGAAACATTCCTCATTCTAGGTGGGAACCCCAAAATTATCACATCCATCACCTTCATATCTACCTACTGGAACCATGCTAAAGGTCCATCAATGTTATTTGTACATCTTATCATCCCCTCCCCAAGTGGTATACTTTCCTATCCCCAACTTTATCCGAAAGTCAAAATAATGGAAGTTCATTATATAAAGCTATCTTATCCAAAAGTAGACTTCTCCCTCAAATGATAGGTGTTCATATAAAGAAAAAATGTAAAAATTATAGACTAAACCCTCAAAGGACAATTATCATGCATATCTTATCCTACCATTCAAAAAAAAACCAAAATCCAAAAGCACCAAGAAAAATTTAGACCACTCTCTCAAAGGATGGCTACCATCTCATATCATAGCAGCGAAGGCTTCCCAAATTGATCAATGTTCTATATACTCAAAAGAAATAGTAAATTTCAAAATCAAGCATCCCATGAAAGCTTCCCAGATCGATCAACTTTCTCATCCATAGCAAACGTCCCACATTGATCAGTTTGCACCATATTGCTCAAAGCTAGGGCATAGTCATAGGAACATACCACCTAAGGAGAGCCCATATTCCCCGTACAAGATCCATCTTAACCCATTTTTCGTGTCTACATTAGGACTATAAGTTCACTTTCCATACTTTCCCTCATGATCCTTGGAATAGCTAACTATTGTTGGTTATGTGTTAACACCTATTGTTGGCTGCAAGTGCATCACCTTGTTTGTTTCCTTTTCATATTTACCTCTAATCTAGTTCAAAACAACTATCTTATGTGAACTCCTTCCTATATTTCAGTCATCCTTATAAAGTCACATTTTATATATCACATCCAATCCAATCCAATCACACCATCTTATCTCATTTTATCCAATATATTTTATCTGATATTTTTTTTCACCCAATCTATTTGTAGACACCTAAATTTGGTTACATTCCCCTTAGCCCATGATCGGATAACCAACTTAAGCATGGGAACCTAACCATGGCCCCCTTTCACCTCAAATTAACAATTAATTTAATTATTTTGATTAAATTAAATACCCATCCTCACAATATCCATTATTTTACTACCTTAATTTCCACCCAACCACCTCACCTAGACACCTAATCCAGCCACCTCACCCTAGACTTATTCTTGGTATGTTTCCATAACCAAAAATAATGAAGTATTACTTGCCTTAATGAGATAAGATTTGTTCTAACCCTAAAATATCTCTAACCACATTCCCCTTCATTAGAAGGGAAGTTTCCATTATAATCCATGAGAACAAACTAACTAGGCCCAAGAAATTAGAAAGATTTTCCCATTTTATTAAACCTAGGGAATCCCACCTTAACCAACGTCAGTCAACCTAGAAACATCATTGGTTACCATTTATTCACCTAAATAACCTTGTTTTTGGGTTAGCACATTTTGAGTGAAAGAGGACAAGAAGTGAGTTGCATACAAGGAGAACCAGAGTATTTTCACACAACTAGACATCCATAGCCAGAACCAGGACAGATCCAGAAGCATTGGCACTCATGGTAACATTTCGAGAAACATCGCTATTGCACCAAGTTCTATTCTATCAACCAATCATCACCACCACCCAAACATTGGACCTACAATATTGGTAAGTGTTTTATCATTAATCATTTACATTCTTATTTTATTCATAGAGTTGTTATCTATTACCATTTTTCTATTAACATTCCCATTCCTCCATAGCATTCTTTCTGACAAACCCAAAAATCTCACCCACCCGTTTATCAGATCACCTACCTGGCCCTTTCACCTCTCTGAGTGCTCTCAGTATTCCCAAAGACCTTTCCATCACCTTCTTTAGCCCCATCCAACCCCACCTAGCCTCTACAATAAGGTTTTCACTGAATTACTGTCATCCTACTATACTGACACCAGTTACCCATAATCGTCATTGGTCTCCCTTAACCATCGTTAGTTATACCCAACCAACATCAATCTCTATGTTTTATACCCTGCCCAAGAACGGAGCCAAATAACCTCTTACCAATTGACCTAAACAACCCAAAATCAGAACCTGACCAGTCTCAGTACCCTGACAGATACCTCTTCTTTCAGATCCAACTATAGCCTAGCCTGTTGTGATTGGATTTTCTAGGTATAATTGAATGATATAGCTAAATCATACAAACTACAGTAGGACTTTACTTATTTATCACATTAAAATATTTTAAACAGTGGATTGACAACCATCTAGGAAGTATCACGCTTCTTGGAACTAACATACACTAGGCAGTCCACTGTCATATATCATTTAACTATCTTTTGTGGTCTTATTTTCTATTACAGGTAGTTCTTCCTAGCCAAAAGGAAGCTCTCACAATTGGCACTGGATCAAGAATTCATAATGTAAGTATCAACCTCTAACCAACCCATTTAACAAGTATTCCTCCTTAGCCCTTACCTTTATCTGTTTCATCATTCAAAATGTAAAGAAAATGGTGAAACATTTTGGCACACCTCGTGGGACACATCAGGGGTTCTATTGCATTTTCTTCATTCCTAGGTAAAATTTGTGTGTTTTTTTCCCTTCAAAAAGCTTACACATTAATTTTCCTCCTTGGTAATCTTCTCTTCTCTCTAATTGCTCTAAAGGATACATTTTATTTTGGCGCATTTATAAAGAACCATTCGTATTGCTTTTTCCATTTAGTGAAAGAGCATACCGTCTCCTATTCACCATTTGTGGCATCAAACATAATCTTTTGATTTGGTATTAAAATTGGTTGCATTACATTCTGATTTGTTGCATTTAGCTCACAATTAAATGAGGGAAACCTATATGCTGGAAGTCATGCCCAGCTGATGGTTGTCACAAAGAATCATAGAAAGAACATTCTCTCTCTCTGTTTGTGTCTTACCAAACTTACACAAAATTAAAATACACACATCTTTCTTAAACAACGTCTTACCTCAAAACACCTATCCGCGATCACATGATCAGATTGGCAGGTATTCCCTAACTCGTTACCTCTGTCGAGTCATCATCTCAGAGGATGGCCCACTCCCACCATAATATACATGAAACCTCTCGTTTTAGATATCCTTATTCATATAACACCTTCCTAACCAATTTTTTTTGTTCTAAATACACACAGTCAGTTCTAAATAGCGTACGCTAAACACACAAAAAGAAAAATCACTCTTAGGATCATATTTTTCTTATCGTTATTCTTGCTTTGCATTTTGAGGTGTGATGACACAATTCCACATTTTTGTTTTTCCTTGCACACTCCCCCATCATAGTTGGAGTATTCCGACTTTATCTAAGTGTATCAGGGCCCCATCTTCTCATTCTCAAATTCCTAAGTTTGATTCTTCACTTGGTTTAAATCACAACTAATTTTTCTTCATTTCTGTCTCAATTTCATAGTAATCGGCATCAGTCCAACAACCCTCATTGGTTAAACCTAACCGGTGTCAACTCCTGACTTTCTAGGTACTTTGGCTTGGTGTGTTCAATGAAATATTTTGCAAAGAGCTATGGATATGGAGCAAGACCCAAAAGCATGGTGCAAAATACCCTCAATGGACCTTATGATCATAAATGAGTAAGGAATTCTATTTGCATGTGTTTAAAACTTGAAATAAGCAAGAAATATAACAAATAGGATTAACCTCCATTCTTGAAAGCTTAACAAAATATGCCTACTAAATAATTAAGCAATAAGTTTTATTGTTTACTCCATGAGGGTGAATGAATCTCACTAAATGGCTACATGGCCAAGTTTAGATATTCCATTACTAACCTAACATGGGTGCAAGATGAAGCTATTTTAATGGTGGATGACCCAAGATCAAATGTCTTATTAGCTTGTCTAATGCAAATGAGATCTTAAGCTTTCTTAGGCTTGTTTTGGCTTTAGCTTATGTAAATTTGTGTCTTTGAATGGGTAGGCTTAGTCTTGTATTTATGGTTTTTGGTTTGGAAGAATTTGGAATTTGGGTGCATGTGGGACTAAATCTCAAAAAGCACTTTAGGATTAGATTAGGTAAACATGCTTTAGGCTTAGTTAAGATTGGTTTAGGCTAGTTAAACTTGATTAGCAAGTGATTACAGACTCATTGAGAGTTGGGAGGGGTCTGGATAACAAATTGTGACTGATAGATAGCCTATGAAGCCAATAGAAGTGGTCTAGAGAGAACTAGGGAGGAAAATTTTTTAATGGTCGAAAGGAGAAAATTTAGCTAATAAGAGAGATATAGGCCAAATAATCTGATTATAGGAGGAATGTGACCGAAAGAGTGTCGTGAATGGGCATCCAAGAATGGATTGAAGAAGGGGGAATTAACGAAGTGCTGTTAATTAGTTGAATGGGAGGAAATGCTAAGTGTAAGCATATTTTAGGTGTCTACATTTGCCCCTCTTTGAGGTGGCGTAAGCGACGTCACTTCAAAGAAAGTAGACAAGCATAAACAAGTAGAAATTTTTGAAGGGATAGAAGAAAAATGAGTAGAATGGAGGATGCCCCCTCGATTGTCAATGGGGTGATGAAAGAGGTTGATCGATGATTGAAAAGATGATAGAAAGAGAACAGAAGAAAGAATAGTGTGAAAAAGAAAGGGGATATAGAAGGAAAAGGAGTATGAAGAAGGGGGAATGAGCCAACATCCATCCACTACCTTTTAAACAACTTTATTTTTCATCATATTACTAAGGATCTTCATCATCGGTCCTTATTAAAAAGAATGAACAAAAGTGTAGTATGACATGAAAAGCCATATACGAACAAATGTCCATTGCTAAAAAAAACCAACTCCATGTAACATACAAAATGCAATTTAATACGAGAAAGTAAAAGATGCCTAACTCCATGTAACATACATAATGCAATGCAATACGAGAAAATAAACAAGAAAAACCTAACAGAGAAACATAATGCAATGTTTTGGTTATCGATATTCAGTTCTGACCTATGCAAATCAACAACAAGGGTTAATGACGGTGCCCCAAGCAAGGATGCATGTAAGGAGGAAAATGGAGGATACTTCGGTCTGATGAAAAAGCAATGTACACTACAAAACAGTACCAGGAAACTTGTTATGCCCCAGAGTACAGACGAAGTAAGCATCAGGAGTTTAGCTTTTGTTGATGGAGGTAGATCAAGATGATCCATGAGTCACACACATGAACAAGTGAGAACTAAAGAGAGATGTTTTTTAGGATGATTTATATTGTTTTTGATGTTTATTGAAACATATTTGAATGTTTTTTATTTTTTCTAACATATTTGAATGTTTTGGTTTTTCTAACATATTTGAATGTTTTGGATTTTTCTAACATATTTGACTGTTTTTGGATTTTTCTAACATATTTGAATGTTTTGGATTTTGAAAGTTTTTTGAAACTATGTACAGGAAGAAGAGGAAGTTTGGATGACCCTAGAGATAGATGGGATGTACAAAGGCATAATGCCACATGCGTACGAGAATGGTGAAGATGTAAAAATGTCCCAGCGATTAGGTGGGAGTGTTCAAAGCAAAACTCTTTACAGGTAGAAGCAGAACTCAAGGCTATTATGGATAGGTTTAACATGATGGTGAATGTAAATCAATGAATTTCTAGGAAGAAGCAAGGATGTCCCCATCGTAAGTTGGCCTAAAATCACATGATAGAAAGGAATGAGAAGATTTATTTTTGTGAAAAGAGACAAAGGTGTCTGAAAAAATGGAAAAAAAGTAATCTTATACACATGGATGTTCTGAATGAAGTAGAAGAATGATATGAATGATGTGAATGATGTGAATGAAGCTTAGAAGCCTCGCGATGAAGAAGTGATTAGCCAAAGGCACAAATCGTGAGACAAGATACGGACTAGAGTAAGAGTCTGAACAAGGTCCAAAAAAAGACAATTGGTAACATACTAATCCTACCTACTCATAGAGATATAGTGTGTGCACATGTAATTTAATTACCTCTTGAAGGGAAGGTTTAATAGACAACAAGTGAAGACACCCTAACCAATGTGTAGGAATGATTTATTTTTACAGGTGATAGGTGGTTTGAATGGTGGAAGGATAGTCGTACATTGCTCCACTGCCAGCTAGGCATCCATATCCCCGACGGAGATGTATTTGATTCTAATCGCAACATTACTCTACTGCCAGTTAGGCATCCATAGCCCCGATAGAGATTATTGGAAATACCCCAAGAGAGAGTTATATATCAATTTTCTTTTTCTTTGTAGCTTTTAGCTTTTGATTTTTGATTGATTTTGTTTCTTTTGCTTTCTGAAAACTTATTTCAGCTCTCTTGTTTGACAAGGGGTTAAGAACCACAAATGGCATGATGGAAGGAGGTGGAGGTGATTACGATGACGACATTGGCTAATGTCAACAAATATGTCCAAAAGTTCTTCGCAACAAGTTTATTAGATGTTGATTGTGATAGGATCTCTAAGAGGCTAGTTGTTCTTTGATTTACCAAGGTGATGAAATACCAAGGTCAAACAAATACCATAGAGATAAATGTCCAAAAATGCGTATGAATAGGCTAACCAAAATATCACCAAAGGGATGAAAATGGTAGGAAGACTTGTAGAATAATGATAAGAAAGGGAAGAAAGAAACATCCATGTGTATGCAATACCTGATTGCAATGTTTGATCTTTGTACCTTTGATTGTTTAAAATATTTTCTCATGTTTTTGTATTTTTTATTTTATTTTTATTTTTAGCTTTTTGATTGTTATGTATTTTTGAATTATCAAAAATCCTTTGCGCTACTCAAACAATACTTATCCAACCCACCTATACTAATGCCACCCACCCCTGGTGAACCTCTCCTCTTATACATTTCCACTACCCAGTTCGACATTGGTGCATTACTTGCCCAATATGACTTAGCCCATAAAGAGAGATCATTTTACTATCTTAGCCATACCTTGATCGCATACGAGTTGAATTATCCCCAGATAGAAAAGGCTTGCTTGGCAGTTGTCTTCACATTTCAAAAGCTTTGCCATTATCTCTTGAATAATAAAATTAAAGCTCATATCCAAAGTTGACCCTCTCAAATACCTTTTATGCAAACCTACCCTCACAGGCTGAATGGCTAATTAGATCATTTTTCTAAGTGAATTTGAGGTTGATTTTGTAAATCAGAAGTCTTTAAAAGGACAAGTATTGGCTGATCAATTGGTAGAAGCTCCTCTCCCAGGAATGGAAAATTTATGCTTGGATTTACCAGAAGCATCTATGATGTATATTTAGGAATCCGTGGAATGGCAAGTTCATTTTGATGGATCTTTTACCTTCCATGGATCTAGAACATGAGTGGTACTCATCACTCCAACTGGCGATGTCATACCACGAGAATTCCAGTTGGGGTTCCCATGTACAAAAAAAATTATAGAGTACAAAAAACTCATCATTTGCCTAAAGCTAGCTATTACATGGGATATCAGACAACTGTGAGTCATTAGGGACTCTCAACTTATCATAAAATAGGTTAATGATGAGTACAAGGTTAAATATGAGAAACTTATTCCATATAAGAAAATGGTTGAAAATTTGAAGGAATATTTCACACAAGTCATATTTGAACAAAGACCAAGGTTGCATAATAGATCTGCGGATGCTATGGCTACTATTGGGTCTCTCTTATGCATTTCACCCAAAGAAAGTAATATGCGTTTCTTCGTGGAACATCTATAGGTACCTGCATATGATATGTCAGAGTCATGTTTGGCATGTGAAGTTTTTGGTCATTTATCCCCTTGGTACGACCCTATTTTCCAATACCTAGAAGATGACACTCTTCCCCCTGACATCACCCATTGTAAAAAGAAATCCCTTATTCACCACATAGCCCATTATACCCTCCTAGGAGGTACCCTTTATATTCATGGCTATGATGGGAATCTACTTCGTTGTTTGGATGTCATTGATTTTATCCACGTAATTAAGGAAGTACATAGTGGTATTTGTGGAGCACATACTAGTTGCATGGTCTTAGCTAAAAAGCTATTGAGAGTAGGCTATTATTGGCCTACCATGGAATCCAATTGTTGTAGCTTCGTAAAGAAGTGTGAACTATGCCAGAAATATGGAAATTTAATACATTTTCCGGCGCAAGCCTTATAGCCTATTGCAATGCCTTGACCATTCTCTAAATGGGGCCTGGATCTCATAGGGAAGCTCCATCCTTCTTCATAAGATGGTCATACTCATATCATCACTGCCACCGAATACTTTACCAAATGGGTAGATTCTGTCCCACTTACCTATGTCACCGTTGCGTAGATTTCAAAATTCATCATGAACCATCTCATATGCCGTTACGGAATCCCCTCGGCCATTGTCAATGATAATGGTAAATCCTTCAAAAATAAAATGGTCAAAACATTGTGTTAACACTTCCATATCCAACTTAAGTGGTCTACCCCTTATTACCCTCAAGTTAATGGACAGGTAGAAGCCACCAATAAAACCCTTGTGTGGATTATGGAGAAAATGGTCAGTAAAATCAGCCGTAATTGGCATCTGCAGACAAACCCCGCCCTCTGGGCCTATCGTACTTCCATCCGCACTCCTATTGGTGTGACCCCTTATTCACTTGTCTATGGCATTGAAGCCATCATACCTTTGGAAGTGGAGCTTCCCTCACTGAGAATATCTCTTAGGGACTATCTTGATAAAGATGAAGACTAAAGAGTTGCTCACCTAGCAGAGTTGGAACTATTAGATAAAAGGTGTATCAGAGTGCTCAATCACCTAAAATTTTATCAGAACAAAGTATCCAGAGGATACAAGAAATGCATCATTCATCAGAAATTTGATGTAGGAGATCTAGTTCTCAAAGAAAATAAGAAGAACACCATCAAAGACAGAGAAAAGAACGGAAAGTTTAAGGCTAACTGGTTAGATCCTTATGTTGTAATTACAAAATATGGATCAGAGGCCTGCAAAATTAAATATTTAGATGGTGAAGAGCTTATGGAACCTATGAACACCATGCACTTAAAGCAGTTCTACGCTTAGGCATGACGAGAATATAAAAATAAGAACTAAAAATTGGAAAACAAAGAAAAAACAAGCAAAAAAATGGAAAATGAGAAAATAGTAAAGAAAAAGTAGGTCATCCTCATGTGAAAACCACACAATTGTGGCACAGGGGGCAGGTCCTTGAGTGAAAACCACTTTTTGTTGCTCAAGGAAGATTCGTCAAACACAAGTTACTCTTACGGAAGGACAGGAAATTGTTACCACTTTTTAGATACAACTTTTTATGCTAGGTCTAAGAACCCTACTAGGATCACCTCTGCCTTGCCATGATCTGGTTTTTTTACTCTTATATCTGCATAAAGAATGTTACCTTTGTATACACCCATCTAATGCTGAGCGTAAAAATATCATTGCCATCTTCCAGCACATATGCACGTGGCATCCTGCCCTTTGTATATTCCCACATCATGCTAGGGGTATCCTTGCTTCATTGTTCTTGTCACATTTCTTTCAAAACATGACATTGGAAAAATACAAAAACATTCAGAAAGAGATCCGCAAAAATCTAAAACATTTGGAAATTTTCCCTTTCTAGGGATAAAGCTACATTCGTCTCATAACATTATCTTTGGGAAACCTAGACAAACAATGACAAACGTAGCTGCGAAAACTTATCTTTTTAGATAAACTCAAAAACATTAGAAAATATGTCAATGTTGTCCCACAAAAACAAAGTAGTGCTTTAATTGCTTTTAGTTGTTGGTTTGTATAGTTTTGGTGTACTTAGTCTGTTAAATTGTTAGTTCTTTAAAATGGATCATTTGCTTATCAAATTTTGAATCTTGTTTGATTTAAATTGTGTATTGCATTACATACATTTGAGGGCTCTCATGCTTGTAAACAATTGTTGTAGATTTATTTGTTTGTTATGTACATCCTTTTAGGGTTCATTTTTACTTGCTTAGATTAGATCTCATTTTTATCTCTTGTTATGTTTTTGTATATATGTTTGTTTATTAGTAGTTTGGTGTATGTGTATATTTGTTTAGTTTTGTTAACTTTTACTTGTGTGTTTTTGCACAGTTGTTCGTTATGACATCTAAAATCTATCATCTCATCACATTTATAACATCATTGACTACATCATATATATACAAAAATGCTAAGTATTACATCATGTATGTATGCTAAGATAATCATCAAATATTATATCATCAATGGGGGCAAGAGGGGTTACACATAATCACAAATCTATACCCCCCTACAACAATATCATCTAGTATCATCCCAAGTGCTAGCATAAAAACTCAAAAATAACTCATGAATCGAAAACATGTGGTGCCATCTACAGATACATCATCAAGTATAAAAGAAGGAAATACATACATTTCTAAATCTAAGATATGCCACATACATGAAAGAAAGAACAAACATACATCATAAATACATCATATAAATGATACATCAAAATGTCCATGTATAATTGTCCAGGTCAGTACTCAAAATAATACATCATCGATACAATGTGCCATCAAAAAAGGGCATGCATAAAAAATAATTGAGCCTTCATCACGAGGCATCATCAACATGATGGTATACAAGGCTATACATCAAAATCAGCCTTCGTAAGAGGCATGTATACAAATTATTTGTATAAAGGTAGAGCTCAACTACAACTCTTTCCATTGTCAGGAATCCCAGGTTTGTCACCTAGTCGACGGAACAATGGTGGCTGAGGAGGACTTGCACTAGGTGGGCCACCGAACCATCTGGCTGACCCCTATCTAGCCGACTGCTCTGGCATAGGCTACCTAACTGATCTCGACGAATGGCCTGATCTCTATGATCTGGAACCTATCATGCTCGTCTCTAACTATCGAGACAGTACCACTTGTTGCTCTAGGGGAACTGCCCCTGAAGTAGGTAGTATTATAAAATAAAGCCTTGCCGCCAAGCCTTGTAGCATCACAGATCAAGTCAGCATCTCCAAAGGCAAGGGTTGCCTGAAGGGTAACATCGCACTCACCTATCACTCTACCTAAATCAGCCTTAGCCTATCTCAAGGAGGAAACTTCTTGATCTCTATCTGCAGTAATAATCTGCACCTGGGCTCGTGCCTAATCTCTCTGTGTAAGATAACCTTATGACCATGTGTATACATGATCCCTCTGGGAAAAAAACCATCCACACCTGAGTTTGGGACTGCTGTAGGAGGCTCAATATCTAAGCCCCTTGTGCAGTCATCTCTTGCACCTGAATCTACCATGCAACACTATCGCTGCCCTAAGTGGCTTGTGCCTAAGCCTAATCCCTCTCTGTTGTCAACATCTGCACCTGGGTGAGAGCATGATCTTGTTCTGTTGTGAGGGCCTGAACCTGGGTCTTCACTATGTCTCTCTCACCAGCCACATGTAAACTATATAGCAATAGTTTCCTATAACTACTACTGAAGAACAACTCACTGCCCACCAACGCTGCTACTCTCTGGCATATCGGGTGGTGGCCCCTGCTCTGGTAGTTCTTGCTGAAGAGGAGTATAGATCCCCGCTGAAATGCCCACTAAGGGAAAATCTATATCCACGGCCCTGTATACCTATCTTGGCCTAGGCTTAGGGGATTGTCCCTATAGTTTTTGTAGTACGGGACCCTGTCCCCTACCTCTAACATGCTGGTGTGCATTGGGCCCACCCTCATCATCGTCATCTTCACTGTCATCTCCGCCCTCGCCACCACTAGGAGGCCTCACACCAACGTCATATGTTACTTTGGGAATGCTCAAATGATGCGAGAGCACACCGTGGTACCATGGTCCATACTCTGGTGTAGTGCCTGGATCTCTAATTTGTCTAAGCGGCACCCAAATAATAGGTGCCACCTGTCAAAAGCTAGCCAGTGCTCTGTCACAGGAAATCTGTAGTCCCATATCAAAAATGCTCTTTGGCTCTATGAGCATACCATCTATCTAGCCCAGGAACATACTGGGTAAGGCCAAAACTACTGCTAACATCATTCTACTATGTATAAATCTCGCATATAGCTACGACTTCCTAAGATAAAATGCTCAACGGTAGCAGTGCTGAGCTCTAGACCACCCTCTGGCCGATGAAAATGTCTGTAAGGCCTCCATGTAATGGAAGCCTATCGCATCTCATCTAACTCATGCCTGTAGTAGTATGTAACTCCCATGAAGGTTTGCACATTGTCCCCTGCCGGGACCCAACCCATCATAGAAGTCTCATCGGGAGCCTGACCTCTCAACACACCTAGGGGGAGACCAATGGTAATGTGGTCCAATGCCTAAATTTGTAACAAATGGGAAGGTCCTACCATCTTTTGATGGTAGTAAGTGATCAAATGGAGATCCCAGTACAAGTGTGCTAATATGCACTGAACCCAGTAGTAGATCTATCGCTCCACCAAGCCAAGAATCACTCATAGAAGTCCAAGCAGAAATGAAGCACCAGTCATGTTAGGGAGTAGAACTCTACTAACAAGAGCCATCATATAGACCACTACACAGTCTAACTCTGGATCATCTATACATCAGGATAGTCTGATGGACATCTCGTTCCGTGGTATGGTAGGAACATTGAAAAAATGTGTGATATGACGCTGAATGTGTCTCCAGCGGCTTGTCGTCTCGATAAGCTGTCCTTGAATTGGGACGCGCATGATGCGCCATACATCCTCTAAGGTAATGGTCATCTCCTCGGTAGGGAGGTGAAAGCAACGGCTCTCGCTGTGCCATCGCTCTATTATGGCCATCAAGAGGTCATGATCTAAAGTAATCTATGGCATCTCTACCACATGGGACAGTCCCATCATGTGTAAAAGGCTCGCCAGGGTCACTCTATCATCCTCATCAAACTGCGCCTCTATCACAGCTAAGTGGTCGTAGTGCTCGCGAGTCTGAAGAACAGGTAACATACACTGCAAAACTAACACAAGTGTTAGGCATCTAACATTTCTATATATTTTTCTAAGGAAAAATAATGCTTTTAATACATCTAATTTACTAATTATTCTTTTTTTCTGACATAATCTCACCTATATTTTCTGTACTTGGCTATTTTCCATCCAAATTTCTTTTCTTACTTCATTCCGACATGTATGCACCTCCTTTATCACCTATGTTCCCTAACTGATGCATATGCACCCTTTCGAATGTATACGCATGTAAACCTTTCTTCTCCTATTTTGCGTAGGTCATACAGAACGCATATGTGCCCAATATGACGCCTACGTTCTTTCTTTGACACGCACATGTGCGCATGACCGTTCAAACCATAACTAACACATGCATGCCCCTCTAATATTTTTCTATGGGTACGCGTGCATGTACCCACCTTTCCCAATGGATATGCATGCATGTACCCGCTTCTACCAAATAGGTACACATATGTGTCCCTGTCTCCTACGAACGGATGCGTGTGCACGTCCATGTCTATTTTGACGCATATGTGTGTGCGTACCCATCAATCTGACGCATACACCTACGCGCATGCGTCAAAATTTCTCCTACCTACCCTAGAAAACCCTAAAAATGACATTAAATGCATAATTAATAGGGGGTTAGGGCACTCACGAATGGTCGATCCGCTAGGTCCTGTATGTACTCCCGGATGTGATCCACATGCCTCGTCCTCCTTGGTATCCTCGCCATCTCACTCCAGGGCTCTTGGTTTCACTCACGGTAAAAATTTGCAAAGGCTTTGGTAGAAATGAATTGGTCCTGATTGTTTTATTGACCCCTGGTGAGTATATTAATCCATTGCGATGCCCCAGGGGCATGTTTTCTCTGCAGTGATCATTCTAACCTTCTTCTACCCACTATGATAATTATTTTTGTATTAAAATAATTATTTTTACTAATTTTCACATGCTGGGGCACTTCGTGCCGTCCAACGGTCACTTCTTCGTCACACTGAGATAATTTATGAAACTTTCAGGTGCCTTTTCCCTCCTCTTCCTCTATTTTTCATCCATTTCCACCATCATGATAATTATTTACTAATTTATTTTAAATAAATAATTCTCGACCCATCTTTCTTGTTGTGGGCGTAAATTCTAAGCTTCTAACAAGCTTTGCCTTCCCACTATCACCCTCACGCGTATTTTTAGAAGATCTTAGATCTTTAGAAAGTGGCATGTTTTCTCCACTGTGATCATTCTAACCTTCTTCTACCCGCTGTGATAATTATTTTTGTATTAAAATAATTATTTTTACTAATTTTCACATGCTCCAGGGCACTTCGTGCCGTCCAATAGTCACTTCTTCGTCACACTAAGATAATTTACGAAACTTTCAGGAACCTTTTCCCACCTCTTCCTCTATTTTTCATCTATTTCCCCCATCGTGATAATTATTTACTAATTTATTTTAAATAAATAATTCTTGACCCATCTTTCTCCTTGTGGGCGTAAATTCTAAGCTTCTAAAAAGATTTTCCTTCCCACTATCACCCTCATGCATATTTTTAGAAGATCTTAGATCTTTTGAAATTCTTCTAACCGATCAAAAAATTAAAAAAATTTAAAAAGTCAAAAACATTAAAAAACTTCAAAAATGGCTCAAAATTGGTTAAACCAATCATCTACGGCTGAAATCTATGTCTATTGCATGGCACTCATCCCAGATCTTGCTGACATTTTCAAACGTTTCGAAACATTAACTCGTGCATCACCAAAATCTTCAATCACCTACACAAGCTATGTTGCTTACTTCGTCTGTACTTTGGGGCACTATCAATTTCCTAGTACTGTTTTCATTGTGCACATTTATTTTTAATAGGACGGAAGTGTTCTCCATATTTTCCCTTGCATAATACACCTTTCTTCGGGCATCATTCTTCACCCTATTCGTTTATAAGAACATTTGGGACTTCATCTCAATAACAAAATATTTGTGCAACTATCTTGAATGTTGTTGGTTTAAGTGTGTGTGATTGTACTTATTTCCCTGTCAGGTAATTCTGTTTATTTCACATATTGCATTGCATTCTTGTATGTTGCATGGAGTTGGTCATTTTTGGCACAAGACGGGTTTTTGTATCTTGGCTTTTGATTTCATTTTACACTTCCGTCACATGCTCACATTTTAATAAGAACCCATGAGGAGGATTCTAAGCTTTATGATGGTTAAGTATTGTTAGCAATTGATTTGCAGATAGTTCAATATCCCTTTTTCCTTTTAGCTTCTCGTCTTCACTCGACACTTTCCTCTCTGTTTGTTTCTTTTTCGATCGTCGATCGATTTTCTTCGTCACCCCATCGAATCTCGAGGGGGCATTCATCATCCTTCGTCCTATTAATTTTTCTTCTACCCCTTCAAAATTTTCTACTTGCTTGTGTTTGTCTACTTTCTTTGAAGTCATGTCATTTACGTCACCTCAAAGAGGGGCAAATGTATAAACCTGTAGTTTGATCAATACACTATTATTTCTAATGGTGCACTAACACTTCTTCCTTTTTCAAATTGATAGCACACTGCCAGTTAGACCTATCTAACTCCCTTCCTACAACACCCTTTTGGTCGTTCTTCCTCTTATAAACCACTTAAATAGGCAGTTATAGCCTAGTTCTAACTACATTAGCTTCTCATTATCTTCTAGCTTTCTTCTATTAGCTCCCCAGAAGATCAATCCACTTTGTTGGATTGATTAAGCCCTTAAGGAACCCTTCCAAAACCCTGATTACTCTCTAAGAGAGATTAATTAATATAACCTAGGTTAAAAACCCTAAACATATTCAAATCACACTTTGAATTTCTAAAAGTGCTTTTTGGACTTTAGCCTTTGTCCCACCGGGCGTGCCAAATGCGTTCAATGAAATATTTTGCAAAGACCTATGGATATGGGGCAAGACCCCAAAGCTTTGTGCAAACGTCCCTCAATGGACCATATGATAAGAAATGAGCAAGGAATCATATTTGCATGTGTTTAAAACTTGAAATAAGCAAGAAATCTAACAAATAACATTAACCTCTATTCTTGAAAGCTTAAAAAAATATTCCTACTAAAGACTGAAGTAATCAGTTTTGTTGTTTACTCCTACGAGGGTGAATGAATCTCACTAAATGGATACATGGCCAAGTTTAGCTATTCCATTACTAACTTAACATGGGTGCAAGATGAAGCTATTTTAATGGTGGATGACCCAAGATAAAATGCCTTATTTGCTTGGTTAATGCAAATGAGATCTTAAGATTTCTTAGGCTTGTTTTGGCTTTAGCTTATGTAAAGTTGTGTCTTTGAATGGGTAGGCTTAGCCTTGTATTTATAGTTTTTGGTTTGGAACAATTTGGAATTTGGGTGCATGTGGGACTAAATCTCAAAAAGCACTTTAGGATTAGATTAGGATAAACATGCTTTAGGCTTAGTTAAGCTTGGTTTAGGCTAGTTAACTAAGGTTTAGGCTAGTTAAACTTGATTAGAAAGTGATTAGAGACTCATTGAGAGTTGGGAGGGGTCTGGATAATCAATTGTGACTAATAGATAGCCTATGAAGCCAATAGAAGTGGTCTAGAGAGAACTAGGGAGGTTCTGAATGGTCAAAAGGAGGAATATTTAGCTAATAAGAGAGATATTAGCCAAATAATCTGATTATAGGAGGAATGTGACCAAAAGAGTGTCATGAATGGGCATTCGAGAATGGATCGAAGAAGGGGGAATTAACGAAGTGTTGTTCATCAGTTGAATGGGAGGAAATGCTAAGTATAAGCATATTTTAGGTGTCTACACTTGGGATAGTCTTCATTCATCATTATGTTCTCATTTTTTGCCCTTTGGGCACTAAAATATATTTTTTGATACTCTATTATGCTCTTTTGATATTACCATCATACAAAAAACATCTCCTTGTACTGTCTATCAACCTTGTTTCATTTTCTGAAACGGGGGATTTTCCGCAGTAACTGGCATCAGTTTTCTGACTGACGTCAGTTTTCCTACAACCATCATTGGTCAAAGTGACCATCGTCAGTGTTTGTATTTGGTTTTTCCAGATCCAAATCTTGACCAAATTCCCCCTCCAAGCCTCATTCTTTTCTATCCTTCTACTTTCTGTGTCATCTACATAATACAGTCTTACCAGGTCATCACTTGTTCACATGTTGTTGACTCGCAACCAAACTAACTTTTTCATATTCCATGTTAGTCGTCAACCACTCCCACCTAGTCCCTCACCACCTTATGTTCTATCACATATGGATCCAACCTTACCTACCACCATTGCTATAGGAGATGAATAATTTTCACGAATCCTCGATCAGAAACTCGCAGCCTTACATTTCTACCTTTCCCACTTTTCCACATGAGACTCCTCATGTCAATTGATATACGACATGCCTGTATCCATCTCTTCTGCCCTTATTCCTACTTTTGCATCAACCCCTAATAATGCAACATTAGCCTCACCTGCTTCACCCCCGGTAGTTTCGCAGCTATGACCCATACCCGTCATGACCACTACGTATGTAGTATCACTCGCACCTGTCATATTTGTTGTCTTCTCATCAACCACCCAGTCCATAGCCCAGTCCGCACCCATTGTCTCACAAATAACCATTATAATGTAGCCACCTGTGGTGTTGGTGACCCCTACTCCATTCCAGAATCTTGTCCTCTCCATCCCACAAACACTCCCCCCAATCGCTACTAGAGTCACAACGACCATCCTACCTACACACACATACTATCAACAACCCCCTATCTCTTCTGTTACCCATTCTGGGTATATATCGTCCATATCGGTTCCCTATTCTCAACCCCCCTATTCGGCATCACCATACAATGTAATGCCACCCACGTCACAGGTTCAATACCAGCCCCCTTATGCCACAGGAGGAACCCTTCCACCATAACCTACCAACGACCTCCTCAAATTAATGATGGAAAAGATGTAGACACTAGAAGCATCTGTTTCTGGCTCACGTAATTCCCTCACCTATGATGAAATTTGTAATGAACCTATTCACCCATCAATTTCTATCCGACCATACCCCGTACATTAGGAAATGCCAAAATTCAATTACTTCAATAGAAAAGAGGAGCCACAACAACATTTGTGGTCCTTTAAACATGGGTGTTACCTGATTGCCCACAATGATGCTTTACTTCTGAGGAATTTCTCAATGTCCCTGATAGGACCTACATTGGACTAGTACAGTGGGCTACCAAGACACTCCATCTACTCATTTAATTAAGTAGCACAAGCCTTCCTAGATCACTTGTCCAACAACATTGTCAAGAAGATTACCATGAATGATATTTATTCCACACAATAGTATGACGATGATTCTATCACTGACTTTTTCACTCACAGGCATAGCCTAATAAACCAACTCACATTCCACCTACCTCAGACTGAGCTTATAGAGCTATTTACTTGGGCTTGTGCTAGACACATCTCACCAACCTCTAGGTGAATACCTTTCACACTTTTGATGAGGTAGTCACCATGGCACGGAAATTAGAAATTTGTGCTATTGAAGAGCAGAAAATCTAGCTTCATAACAAGAACATCACATTCAAATCAAATGATGCTTCTTCATCTTTGAAACACCAAAACAACTATTCAAAACCCAAAGGATCTACCAAAGTTGTAATTCTCAAGGCTGGCCCCCCTCATCAATCAAACACAACCAAACCCCCTTCTAATCTCTCTCCTATCCAAGCTTTCCAGTTCAGACAAGAAACATGAAAGTACACTTCCATAGGAGAATCTTATTCTTCTGTTTTGGAAAAGCTTGTTAAGGTTGGTGTCATTACCCTTCCACCTATAAAACCACATACTATTTTTTATCCTACATGACTCATTCCTACATGGTATAAGGAACATGACTTCTGCAACTATCATCGTGTCAAAGGTCATAGCGACAATAACTACATCACCTTCAAGAATATTGTCCAAGAAATGTTAGACAACGAAGATCTAGTCTTGGATAGCCTGAATGCACCCACTAACCAAAACCTACACATCTTCAAGAAGACATTCCCTAATCATGCCCCATCTTCCAACCAAGTTGGTGACACCTAAAACAATGATAGCGATGTCTGTGAGGTCCACGCTATTGTTGATGACATACTAGTTGCTTCCCAATTACCTCATGTGCCTTCCATAGATGAAATATTAGCCTAAGCTCCCCTACCTGCACAAGAGACTATTTCATCTACACCTCCACCCACAGAGGAACCACCTTAATTTCCTTCTTCACCCATAGAAGATCCTATAATTAGCATGCTGCCTTTGACCCCTCAAATTTCTGAATAATTTTCAGTGGCACCTCTCCTACTCATAGAAGATGCAAGTCCACCAACTACACCAACACAAGGAGATTCCACTTCATCTATCCTATTCTCTTCTCTACCCATGGAGGATTCTATAGAAGTACTAGTGCCTTTAGATGACAACCCACCATCGGACCTATAAGAGCCTGTGGACCTGCTTTTATCTCTCTTACCCACAAAGTCTGAGGCTGGCCATTTCCCTATATCTCAAACACATTTTAAATTGATTTCCACTCGATCCAAGTTGGCCCCACTTACAAAAAAACCATTTTCATTCTCGTCTAATCACCTGAATTATGTCAATAGAGCCTTACTTTGGGGATGCCTTCTACTTCCTATTTCAACACAAATACAGTTGTCACTCGCTGAAATCTCCACTATCTATCCAAAAGTGTTTCGAGTGACCAAACCAAACACAACCAAAACTATTAAAATACCTTCCACATCACCACCCATGGCCCAAATCACACCACTTCCCATATCCTAACATACATCTACACCAAAACTCTTACCCACACCTATATCATCTCTCTTACCTAAACCTATCACTACCTTAGGGGTTATACTGACAGTTAGCCTTACTCACCCACCCATCAAATTAGATTTAGCCACATCTTCCAAAACTAACACTAAACTTAACTTGAACCCTAAAATAAGATCCAACCTCCTAGACCTCATACAACAACCTCGCCTACCATACCATTCTCACCTTCACCCCTTCCATACATCCTAGGACCTCACCCCTCGACCCTGGCCAAGAAACCCCCATCCATCGGTAAACCAAGAACCAAAAAACCCATTTACCCATCACAAACCTCTAATATACCCAAGAAAGCCACACAACTTCCACCCTCACCCGTAACCTTCTTACCACCTATACCTCCACTATCGTTAATAACTTCTTCACTACCCATGACACTTTCCTCCCTTTCACTCACGCCTCCTGCCCAACCCACACCACCTACCTCCATAACACCTCGGTTACCCCCATGGGTAACCTACCCTCTTCCACCATCAGATTTTCCCTCCAAATCTCATACACTAGTATCAACTTTACCCAAAGGGATGCAACCTAAAGCTAAAAATCCACTATCCTCCAATAAGGTAGTTAAACCAACCAAACCTTCCATCGCCAGTTCTTCTACCATGCCCCTACCCAAGAAGATACAACCAACACCTAAGACCATGCCACACACCAAACTAGAAGACAAACCTACTCCCCCTGTTGTAAAGACTCTTCCTCCATAATCAGCCGCACTTATACCTAAAGCCACATTCACCTCCCATTGTGATCCACTAGCAGGGTCCTACGTCAAAATCCTAACCAATCTCCTCGAAAATTCTCTCATCACATTACCACCTCTTAGACCTTATGACCTACTCAAACCCAAACCAAAAGGGTTTGACGAAACCAAAATTTTTGCCTACCATCGTTTTCCAAGACATGATGTAGAGAACTATAAGGCTTTAAAAACCACTCTTGTCCAATTGTTTCCTCCCAAAGAAAATTTTGACAAACATGGTCTTCTTGATGAATACCCCATTTCACCCTCACCAATTTCCACATATCTTCTCCCATTACCTACTCAGTGACCAAAATCTCCACCCCCACAACTCTTTGATCCACCCCAGAGATTCGTGATCAACATATGTTCATATAAGACATTGGCCAAACCACCACCAAAATTCTAATGTGCCCTACTAATTTCACAAGGATCATATCGCCCACTAGGTTTTTCTCCCTCATGCCACTATACCTTCCATGACACACCCTCTTCATCCACCTCTCCTCAAATTAACATGATCAACATTTCCACCCATGCTCAGAAAGACAAGGGCAATGAAAAATCAACTAGCCCATTAACCAACGCTATACCTAACATACCACCCGTACCCATAACCAAAGTCACCATTCAAGGTCTTGTATATCCTATTTCTGATGGGGTCACAAATCACATAATTCTAAAAAAACTACACTAATCCCCCCTCAAAATGTCTTTATATGACCTCATCAAAACCTCGAAGTCACATCGTCAAGCCCTCATGGAGGTACTTCAATCTATTGAAGTCTTACCAAATGATCACACACCCATCACCTCCATCATTACCCCCACCATGTAGCGCCTCTCACTATATATTTTCCTTCCCCCACACCTTGACCTACTCGCCAAGTGGGAGCCCTCAGATTTTTAGATGGAGAGATTTCTCCCTTCCGGTCCGATGACCTCGACCCCGCTCTTTTCATCTTCATCTTTATCGATAATATATGCATACGATGTGTTATGATCAATGGTCATTCTAGCATTAATATCATCTCCTCTCATGCATATGACCAAATGTGGATACCTTCCAATTGCATGCATGTTAACCCTGTTATGTTGCATTCCTTCAATGACGCCATGACCTCTACCCTTGGTACCATTGTTCTCCATGTCCGTGTGGGCCCCCACACTGTCCTAGAATTTTTCTATGTTCTAGGAGGAGATTTCTAATATAACTTGTTGCTCAGCCGACCTTGGATCTATGCTATGGGTTGTGTCCCTTCGACTTTACATCGATGCCTCAAATAAACATGAGGGACATAATTACACCATCCCTACTGACCCATCACCTTTCAAGACTTGTAACATGCTATATTGGCCTAATGATGTGCTTGTACCAGTCAAGGCATCTTCCACTGTCACCACTTCACCTTCACCCATGAGCCCATCCACCAAAATTGCCACTACTTATGTTACATCTAACCTTGTTATCCCCACTGCAGCTGTAGCCTCTACCGCTGACGCACTTGTTTCCCCAACATCTAGTGAGCCATCTATACCCGGTACCCACATACTAACTACTGATCCCTTAGAATGTTTTATCAATGCCTCACTCTGGGGGAATACCTCCTATACAATATCGATACCTTCCTTACCCCACAAGAGTATGGGAATCTATGTCAACACCCCAACTACGACATCCAGATCAGTGATGTTTTTTCTTACGGCCCTCCCCACCTTCGCACCAACCTAACGTATGGGGGACTTGATATTACCACCTATAAACCCAAACCTCCATCCCAAGCCCAACCATTTTTGTCTGACCTACACTCCCTCACTAACTGGTGCTTCACTCACACTTTTCTCCACCAGTGTGCATGGAAAGGATTTGGCTTTGAATTTTATGAATAAGGCATCCATACTTTCATTTCCTGTACCTCTCATAAACACAATGACCGTAGTGGCATTGGTTTTGAGACTCCACCCTCCAAGAAGGTTGGCTTTGACCTTATCCTAGATGGGAAATATTCCCCCTCTCATTCACCCACAATACCATCTTCACCCACGGAGTCCATAGATCTTTAATCTATTCCTCCTAAAATTTTTTTGTAAACACCATTTCCCTGGGACCGTTGACCTATCAATGTGATGGCGAAGCTCCCTCTTCTCTCCCATTCTTATATCCTAACATGATTGATGATGATACGCCTTTAATTAACGTCGTTCAATGTCATGACGATGAGTCCATCCTCACCTACCTTGGTGCAGAAGACTATTATATCCATCAGTCATTACCCTCTGAGACGCAAACCATGTTGAATGAATTGACCATCGAAATCAACATTAATACTTAGGATGACCCACACATTCTAAAGATCAGCCAATCCTTAGACGTTACTAAATAGGAAGCCTTCACCTCTTTCCTTCAGGACCATAGCACCGCGTTTACCTGGTCCTATGCCGATATGCCTAGTATTGACCCAAAAATTTTGGTTCACAACATCGTAACCATTCCTAAGGCCAAACTCATCAAAAAAAAGTTACGGAAAATGCATCCTCGCATTGCTCTTCTGGTCAAAGAAGAGCTTCAATGCCTTCTTTAGGTTTCCTTCATTCTACCCATTGATTATCCCTAATGGATTTCTAACATAGTTCTTCTCAATAAGGTGACAGGGGGACTCCGCATTTGCATGGATTTTTGTGACCTCAACCTCGCCTACCCCAAAGATGATTTCCCACTACCAGGAATTGACCAACTAGTTGATCTCACCGTTGGCCATGAAATGTTATCATTTCTTGGGCTACAATCAAATTTTACTAGCTCCCGAGGATCAACACAAGACTACCTTCATCACCCCTTGGGGGACTTTCTACTATTGAGTCATGCCTTTTGGCCTATAAAATGTTGGTGCTACATATCAGCGCACCATGACATCATGCATCGCATATTGGAAGAGTATGTCAATGATCTACTTTCCAAAACCAATCATTGAACCGAACACATTCCCATTCTTAAAGTCATCTTTGACCACCTCATCAAGTATTGTGTTCATCTTCAACCAAAAAAGTGCATCTTTGTGGTACCTAGGAAAGTTACAATCAATTTGTCATTTTATCTCGCAACTTCATCATTTTATCTCATAACTTTCCAACCAGTGTTAACCATTCCATCATCTTCACAAGAAAGAAATTTTCATTCAAATGGGGGTGTTGAATACCATAAAGCCTTCAAAGCCTAAAAACAATACCTCCTTCAACCACTAGTTCTCATTCCTCCTAAGGATGACTAACCCTTCTACCTATATATTTCCTACCACTAACCATTCTCTAGGTGTCATGCTCGCTCATCGCGACATGATCAACACCAAGAGAAAGTGGTTTATTACATAATTCGTACCCTTCTTGTCTATGAAACTAGATACACCCACACCGCCAAAAAAAAATTCCTAGCCTTATTTTTTTTCGCTTCACCAAACTCCATCATTACCTGCTCAACCAAAAAACCTTCGTCAATACTGAAAATTGGCCCATTAAACTATATGTATGCCAAATCTTATCAACATCAATGTGCCACACATTGGCTTATGGTTCTGGCCGACCTCGACCTTGAATACATCCATCAAAATTCCATCAAGGGCTAGGCTATTGCCGACCAATTGGCCGACGCACCTATTTTCGAGAATCCACCCTCTAACTTTGACTTCCCAGACGAGTCTATAGCTACCCTTTCCCTAGACGAACCCACTTACCAAATGACACTCTTCTTCGATGGCTCCAAGTGTTAACACGGGGGTGGGGGTGGTTTTATCCTCATTTCGCTTGATGGTGAACCTATGCCTTTATCTTTCAAACTTGATTTTGATTGTACAAACAATATTGTTGAATATGAAGCACTCATATTGGGTCTCCAGGCTACTTATGCCTTAGATGAAAAGTTAATCAACATCTTTGGTGATTCTCAGTTGGTCATAAACCAAGTCAATGGTATACACTAGTGTCGTAATGATATACTTCAGAAGTATAAGCATCACGTAGGCATACTTTTGACCACCTTTGATCGTTACGCACTTCAAACCACCCCATGTTCTACCAATAAATTTGTGGATACCATGGCCTTCTTGGTTTCTTAGATACCTGCTTCACCCGCTAACTCTAAAATCCTTTTCGCCATACAAAGGCTATAATCACCCTCTTATTTACCTCGTGAATTTTACTCCATCGGAACCATTTCCCCTGACCCATGTGACCTTTGGTATAAGCAATATGCAGACTATCTTTCCCTTTCTATTCTACCTATTGATCTCACTCGTAATGGACAACGTTCCTTTCTTAAAAGTGTTTCCCATTATGCCATCATGGGCGGTCTTATTTACATGCATGGTTTCTATGAAATTCTCTTACGATTCCTTACAAGCTTCAAAATTTCTTACACCATTAATGAAGTCTATGATGGAATTTGTGGTCACTTTAGCGGTTTGGCTATCGCAAAACACATCTTTCGCTTACGCTATTATTGGCCAACCCTAAACCGTGACTGTTGTGATTATGTCAAACATGCATGAAATGCCAACACCTACCTAGTCATGCCTTACAGGTCACATGAGACCTTTGGCATTTCTCTCAATGGGGTTTGGATCTTGTCAGCGAAATCAACCCCCATTCTTCATAACGCCACCAATGGATCATAACCGCTACCGAATACTACACTAAATGGGTAGAAGTCGTTCCCCTCATTTCTATCAAATCCAAAAAGATATGTGAATTCATTAACCATCACATCATTTGTTGTTTTGGTGTCCCTCACCACATTATCACTGATAACAGAACACAATTCAAAAACAAAACCCTAAATAAACTATGTGATGCTTTTGGCATCCAACTTAATTTCTCATCACCTTATTACGTACAAACCAATGGTCAAGCTGAATCCACCAATAAAACCTTAGAAAAAATTCTTATGAAGGTATTAAACGATATTGGGAAAGATTGACATACGCACATTCCTTTCGCCTTGTGGGCTTATTGCACTAGTATTCACACTTCGACTTCTACCACCCCCTTTTCTATGGTCTATGGTATTGAGGCTATCTTACCTCTCGAATTCCAGATTCCATCTCTCCACATCTCACTATAAGACATTCTCAATGACAATGACTTTCACTAGGATCATTTAGTGCAACTTGAGTTATTAGATGCGCTTTGTCTCAATGCTCTTGACCATCTCCAAATCTACCAAAAAATGTATCAAACGTGCCTATGAAAAACATGTTCACGAATGAACCTTTCAGGTCGGTGACCTCATCCTAAAGGAAAATCAACATGTAACCAAAGAGGAGAAAAGTAAAGGGGGAAAATTTTCTCCTAATTATCTTGGACCCTATATTGTTTCCCATGCCTATGGATTAGGTGCTTATCGTTTGTCTTTACTCAAAGGTAAACCCGAACCTGAGCCCCTTAACGCCTTGCGTTTTTGACCATTTATTGTTGATATCAAGTCCTATATCACTTTCTGTCGGTTGATCACTCATCCCTTAAATGATGTTCACCTTCCATATTACCCATTTTTAGGATCCGTGACTCAAAAAGAATCATGTGATTCTCGGCACCTTTCAGCCCTATCTTCAATATGAGTACCACGGCTCTACTCATAGCATGATTCTCATGGATACTTTTCATCTTCTTCAATATGTGATCCCATGATCATTCATCACTTGAAACCACCTCTTTCATATTTAATCTTTATGTTCTACGGTCTTGTCTTCTAAACAAGAACCTAATCGTCCTCTATAGTCTTGTCCATGACTTAAATGTCTAAAAACAAAAAGGGATACAACTCCTTGAGTCAAACTTCCAGCAAAAGATGAATCCCCTCAAAAGGAACATCTCTTCACTCTAAATTCTATCGCTATAAATAGACTACTCCCTTGAAGGACAACTATATCCACTCATTACAGAAATGTAATAAATATCCTGAATCTTCCTGCATCGATCAACTTCACAAAGACCTCAAGGAGATAATATTCTCATCCCATATAGACTTCCCGCATCGATAAGTCTATTAAACACAAATAAACAAATGAAGAAAAAGATGAAATTTTTCATCATGGACTTGCCTATTCTTGATCCGGGGTTTCTTGTGCCGAAAGACACACTGTCGTACACTAAGTTACGCTACACCGCCCATTCTCACCTCCTTTCCTTTTTCATCTAAATTCCTTGTTACTCAAGGGACTTGCCGCAAACGTGAAATTTCATGATCATGTGATTTTCTTCACCCTTACAATGGTCCATTATGCAATGCCTTTAGGGTCTTACATTCATGTGCTCCTCTTAGGTATGGATTGACTCATTAGGTTTCTTATCAAATTAAGCGGCTCTTTTACCACCTCTTACCATTCGCCTTCCTCATTACTTATTAATTATCCTATACAGGACCAGATCCTCGACACCTATATTTAAAAATCACTCAACCATGCCTACGACCTAAACTCAATCATGTCTATAACCTACATTCAACCATGCCTCACACTTACCAACTCATTCCTCTACTTTATCATAATCTTCCCTAGCTTATGGGAGAACTACATCGGTCTGAGGTCCCTTTTCGTTGGGACTATGTAGGCAGCACTTCGAGGGCATGGGGCCCTTGGAGGTTAGCTCGACCACTCTCTACCCTAACTAATTCCCCCTTTCCCTTTCCTATGCACATTATACCCCGGTTAGTTTCTATTTTATATCAATAACTGAAAATTACACCCAATAAGCAACAATTGTTACACATCTTTAGCATCATAATTTACACATTCATTTCATCTTGTTTACAATTTCTTTACCATAATCATACATTTTCCTACAAAACATCTTAACACGATCCAAACCATCATTAATTTCAAAAATTAATGAATTAGAAACTCAACCATGCCTAAACCAACCTAACTTCACCATGCCTAAGTCAGCCTAACTCGATCCATGCCTAAACCAACCTGACTCCATCATGCCTGAACTAACCTGACTCAATCCAGGCCTATGACCTGACTCCATCCATGCCTATGAGCTGACTTCATCCATGCCTAAACAGACCAGACTCCACCATGCCTACACGACCTTGACTCTATCCAGCCTAATCCACTTGATTTCCAGCTATCTATATATAGCAATGAAAATTAAAACATGTACAGCATCCATAATATAAACACCATCATCTATAAATTAGATAGTCTGTATAAAATTGCATGTGAACATATATACGAATAATAATCATAATCTCTCAAAATATCTCATATACAACCTCACCATCTTCGGCACGCATGCTGGTATATGATCAAAATAACAAAAAATATCATCTACATCCTCATCAGCTTCGGCACGCAAGTTGATGTACATATCAAAAATATGTCAAAAACATGGATACACTGATCATCAATGATGACTAATCATCACCCCATCAGATATCCATCCCTGTCTCATCATTCTCCTTTGTCTCCCCTCCAGTGGGGTGCCCTACCAACCTCTCTCCACCACGCCTTAATCTATCCTCTGATGGTCCCTCATCTAGATCTGGCCTCCGTACACTCGTAGTCTCACCCTGACCCTATCCCGGGGCTCACCATCCCCATGTAATCTCTACACTATGGGTACGTGACCTGGTCTTCTCACTCGAGGCCTGTTGTACTCTATACTCCCTATAAGATAGAAACTCTATCCCTGCGGCCATCAAAATATCCTGATAATAGCTGACCTCACCTAAGGCATCCCTCAACTTTCCTATCGGTACTATTTGTGATGGTGTCATTTTCCTCAGCCCCTGTACCTGTCTCTCGGGACCCTGTCCCACTGGTACTTGTAAAGAGGGACCCTGTCCCTATCCATGTCCCTGTGATTTTCCTGAGGGACCCTGTCCCACTCCTACCTGTATCTGGGCCTGAAGGGTTGCAACCTACGCCTGTGTAGTGGATAACTGGCCTTGTAAACCTGTAATCTTTGCTTGTAGAATGGCCACATGTACCCCATCCCCATCTCCACCCTTTGCAAATACCTGTCCATGCTTTACCTAGGCCTGTAAAGTGGCCACCTGTGTCTACAACATAGCAACATGTGCCTCTGAACTTGTTAGCTACCCCTGTAAGATAACCAACTATGTAATCAGGGTAGCCACCTACCCCTGTAGGTAATGGTGGCTAAATATAGCTACCCTGGCCTCAGTGGTACAACCCGTAAATGTGTGGCCCACCACTGCCTCTACTTATCAGTCACCCTGACATCATCAATATGTCGGTATCTCACCTACTCCTCCTGCCCTGTTGGCACTGTCAATTGCGGTAGAGGCAGAGGTCTCTCTACGTTATCCCTCCTATACTGCTGGAAGGGTGGAGGTATATCCTAAAGCAGCCCAAACTACCGTCTCACCCTGTCAACCTATACCATCTCGTGCTCTCTGGCACGTCGCCCCTCTATCCATCAGAGTAGATGTAGCTCCCGTAGCTCCTCTGCCATCCTCCCATATGATGGAAAACCCACATAGGGCCTCCAAATAATGTCCACACCAGAAAATCCCTCTAGAAATCACCTTTAATAGGCTACATCATGTGTAGATCTAGTAGCTCGGCGCTCCCCAATCGCAAGGACCCATCACCTGAAGCCCACCTAGAAAAACCCTAGCTCAAATGCATCAGCCCGGGGCATATAAACAGGACACACACACATAATGGGCTCATATTCCCAGTAATGGAGTAGGAAACTACAACACACGCTAAATCTCCATAACCGCCCATAAGCCCATAACTCTCTATATAATTGAACTAGGAATGTGGGTGCCCATGTAAAACAGGTCTTGTCCTCCACCATGTTGTGTAGAACCCCCATCAATGATCGTGGGAATCTCCCACCCTCCACATCCGGCAGTGCAAAGTAGCAGACTGCCTCCATCAGCAACACTACCAGCCTCATCTCCTCTAGATGGGCCTGGTACATATCTCAATAGCTCATACTGGTGCTATGGAACCTCATCTCCACTAGCCCCTCACAATTCATGGTCAACATCAACTCCTCATAGGCCTCTAAGGAGATAGAATACAACTGCGTCCCCACTATTGGTAAATACAAGATCCTATACACATCTTCCAAGGTGACTGTGATCTCACCCATTGGCAAATAGAAGGTATTAGTCATTGATTCCCATCTGTCAATGAGAGTGACCATCAAAATTGGCTTCTCAGACTATGTGCCAGGTAGCATATGACGCCTAATCAGGTCAACCTCTACAACATGGTGCTAGTCATCAGCTATTGCACCCTCCCATACCTCCACAAGCAAGGGAGGTACCTTATCTCTCATCCGTAGCTAGTCCTTAGCCTACATTCAACCAATCACACACATTATTAAAACTTTATTTTACCTGACATTGACCTCCAAACCCTCCCTTCTTCCCTTCCCCTCACCTGCTATCTATTTTACCCACTTTACCTAACCTTTCCCATTACCCTTCCTATACCTCTAGCATTTTTACCCTAACCGACACCGGTTACTCCTGACCATCACCAGTCCATTATACCTGGCACCAGTTTCCCTCATCCCTAACCGATGTCAGTGTAACAAGGCCAACATCGGTCATACCTTAAACAGATTCGGTCACTGTTACCACTCGCCCAACCCTGAAACCCCTAATTCCTTTCTCCCCCCATTTCTCTCCCATTTTCTCCTATGACACCTACCCAAACTTCACCTCAAGATCCCTCCCCAACCCTATTCACCCTACTTATGACCTTTTTCCCACCCCTTCTCTCACACATTTTAACCACAAAAATTCAAATTATCTAAACTAGCCACACCTGCCTAACCCATACTCCCTTTTACATTTAACAACAATACATAGAAAGGATCTTAGATCTTACCTCGTCTCGATGTGACCTCCGTGGTTGCACATCTGGCCACTATGTCTGGTGGTCCACCCAAACCCTCTCCCGCCTCCACCATGTCCAAATAAACCTCCAATCTCTCTAATAATCACCTCACTCTGTCTCATCACGTGGACCCATCTACTTGGCTCTCCTCTAACTAACCAGATCTCTCCTCCTCACCTTAGGATATCAATCCCATCGTTCTTTCCTCCCGAAAAATCCACAACTCATCTCATGCTCTTTGTCATTTTCACAAAAGCCAAAGCGTACAAATGAATATGTATTATACGGATTTTTTCTTTCTATATACCCACATTGACATGACCGACATCAGTTATACCTAAACCAACATCGTTCCTATGTCCCCTAGCAAACCATGGTTGATTATACCCAAACCGAAGATCGGTCATCTGCCCTAATAAATCATGATCGACTTACCTAGACCGTCACTGGTTAAGTATGACTGGCATCAGTTACCTATCATACTCTTGTACATACCCTTTTTCCATTTTCGACCAACACTTAACCAACCTAGCCACCATTTGACCTTACCCACCCTTATTGTAACCAACCTCCATGCCTACCTTACTTATACCTATCCTTAATTGCATTTTGGAACTTGTTCTTTTACCCATACCTCAGCCCTACCCGTGTCATGACCTAGCTTCCTTGACCCAGACACATTGTTAATGAGCTGTGAGCCCATGTGCTCATTATACCTTATAACACTGTTATGCATGTCATGACCTTACTACCTGGACATAGAACATTGTTACTAACCTATGACCTCATGTGCTTGCTATACCTTACGATACTGTTACTTGTGTTGTTAGACCTAATGACCTTACCTTTCCTAATGCCATGCCATTTATACTGACCCAACCTTTGGTGTACTAGAACATACCTACACACGTTCCTGCACTTAACTTGTGAGGTGCTTCCACACCATATCCTATACCATAGATACCAGAATCACCTTAACCTTATTTGGATAAACCTATCAACCTTAAACGATGTAGATTTTACATTCTCTTCAACCTGGTACCAGTTCCGTAGTTTATACATGTGCGTGTATTTGACTTTCACTACCTTTGACCCTGACCCATTACGTTAATTACCCGATTGGAGCTTTACCCAACTACCCCCACTCATCTACCTTCCTCTTCATCACATCCACCTTTATCAAACTACTCATAGATTTAGATCTTCCACCTCATCCGTTCCTAATTTGAGGGAGGATCACCTTCACTCACACATGAGGCAACCACATCTTATTTTTGTCAACATCACTTACCAATACAAGCCACGTGCAACAAAAAGGGGGAAAAAATGTAGACACAAAAATTGGGTCACACTCCCCTTGGTCCCTTGATCAGATAACCAGCTCAAACATACTCACCTAACCATGGACCCCTTCCACCCCACATTAACAATTAATTTAATTATTTTAATTAAATCAATATATCCATCCTCACCAATATCCATTATTTTCCAATTACCTTAATTTCTATCGCACCACCTCACCTAGACACCTCATCTAGCCACCTCAACCTAAACCTATTCTTAGCATGTTTCCATAACTAACAATAACTAAGTCTTACTTACCTTGATGAGATAATATTTGGTCTAACCCTAAAATCAATGCTTAAGATTTCTCTAAGCACATTCCCGCTCATTAGAATGGAATTTTCCATTCTAATTCTGTGAGAACAAACTAACTGGTCTCAAGGAATTAGAAAGATTTTCCCATTTTAGTAAACCTGGGGAATCCCGCCTCAATTGATGTCGCAGTCACCCCTAAACCGACGTCTGGTCAACCTGGTAACCGTTGTTAGTTACCATTTATTCACCTAAGACAACCTCGTTTTCTGGGTTGGCACATTTTAAGATTAAGAGGATGAGAGGAGAGTTGCATGCAAGAACAATCAAAGTATTTTCACACACCCAGAGCATCCATATCTAGCACCAGGAAATATCCAAAAGCATTGGCACCCACGGTAACATTCTGGGAAGTGCCACTACCGTACCAAGCTCTATTCCATCAACTGATCATCACCACCACCCAACCATTAGACCTGCAACATTGGTAAGTTTTTTCATCATTAATAATTTCCCTTCCTATTCTATTCATAAAGTGGTTATCATTCTATGTTACCATTCTTCTATTAACATTACCATCCCTCCATAGCCTTCTTTCTAACAAACCCAAAAATATCACCCACCCATTTGTCAGATCACCTATCCTGGCCCTTCCACCACTTTGAGCGTTGTCAGTATCCCCACAGACCTTGCCATCATCCTTCTTTAGCCTCATCTAACCTCGCCTAGCCTCTATAATAAGGTTTTCATTGAATTATTATCACCCCCACTATACCGATGCTGGCTACTCATAACCATTCCCTTAACCATCATCGGTTATACCCAACCAAAATCGGTCTTTTTGTTTTATACCCTGCCTAAGAACGAGAGCCAAACAACCTCTTACCAGTTGACCTAAATAACCCAGAATCAGACCCTGACCAATCCCAGTACCGTGACAGAAACCTCATCCTTTATATCTAACTATAACATGTCTTGTTATGATTATATTTGCTTATTGTACTTGAATGAGATACCTAAATCATATCAATTACAGTATTACTTTGTTTATTTCTATCGCATTGATTTGTTTTAAACAATGGATTGACAACCATCTAGGAAGTATCACACTTCCCTGAACTAGCATATGCAAGGTAGTCCACTATCATATATCATTTAACTTCTCTTTTGTGGTCTTATTTTTTATTATAGGCAGTTCCTCCTAGCAAAAATGAATCTCTCAGAATTGACATTGGATCAAGAAGTCAGAACTCGCACAACAACCTACAACCAACCCATTTAACAGGTATTCCTCCTAACCCTTACCCTTTTCTATTTTTTCATTCAAAACATAAAGAAAATGATGAAACACTATTATCTCATCTTATCCAATCACTTTTCTTATCTTCATACAATCCTTTTATCTCTTCCTCCAATCCTTTTATCTCTTCCAATTTTAGCTTGTGTGTCACCCATAACACACCGATATTTTCCTTATGTGGCTCATCTTGTTATCCTTGCCTATCATCTTATCTAGCAACATATTTTTGATCACATCTCGCGCCCACCTTTGTCTTCATATTTGTGTTTCTCATTAGTGAACCATATCAAATCTCAAGCCCACCTTTGTGCCCATACTTATGTTTCATGTTGGGGCACCATTATTTAATCCCTTCTTCAATATGATCATCTTATCTTTCCCATCTCACCAGGACACACATTTTCTTGATTCCTCATATATGAAGGATATCACATAGTTTTTCCCCACACCTTATCAGACTTTTGTCCTGACCATCCTCACATTTATTTACGCATATTTTGATGAATTCCTTTGACCCATTGGTCCCACGGATTACACATCCATTTGAGAATATTCTCCTTGGATTCCCTCCTATTTGCAATGGTTTTTTATGACTCATAGGTCCATAGGATATTTCCATCATCTCTATTGAGGTCGTACTTTGTTCCTTACTAAAGTGATTCCAAAATCACCGCCAGATGTTTTTGTTTGTTTCAGTTTTTCATCCCTCCTCGTCTGGGGAATCCTCCATTATCCTCTTATTTTCTCATCCTTTCCACTCTTTCTTCCTTTGTCTATCTCTTTCAAACTCGTGATTGATTCCCCTTTTGTGTGATCGGTCCCTAGTTTGAGGGGGAGCACCTCATCAATCGTCTTCTCAATTCTTCTCATTTTTGTCTCGTGGCTTGCCCAACACAAACCACTCAAAAAAGGGGGAAAATGTAGACACCATTTTTGGTATCGCTACCCCTTTCAATGACGCGTTTACTCTCTTTCATCATCACCATCCATTAAAATTTCATATTCCCTCCTGAATTCAATTTATCCCATTAATTGCTATTTCCCACCCTTAATCCTATCCCATTATTCCATGTATATTAATTATCCTTAATCCTCATTAATTAATCCTAATCCTCATTTAATCTATTTCTCATCCCTAAATCTTCCAATTTGATATTTCTATGTCATCATTTAATGTTTTTATCCATCCACGACCTTTATTTACTCATTTCCACCATCCACCAACCCATTTATCTTCCCTATGCAACTGTAACTTGTCATTATCATCTGAAACCCTAATCAGACCTCTTTGGGCTCATTTTTCCTCGAGTTGGGAATCCTTCCACCACCTAAATGGATGGCTCTCTGTGGTAACTAAAGACCTACCCGAGTCGGTGTTGACCCTATAAATCCACCTTCACCCCCTCTTTGAAAATGGATGGAATTTTGGGTCTCTACCGACTTTGGTTCATTTTTTTAATTTTGCAGGTTTCTCCTCTTCTCAGCAGCAACTACTCTCATCTTGGAGACCTCTTGAAGACCTCTTTCATCATTGTGGAGATCTTGAGCTTTCCAATCCTCATGTAGGTCTTATCAGTCACCTTGGATCTCTTTCATAGCCTTAGCCCTTATTTCATCCTTCTTATCCTTCGTTTTCCATAGACCTCATCCTAGATCTATCCTGGTTACTGTTGAACCTATCTAGTCATCATCGACCCATCTCTCTGCTACTTTATATCATGTCATCCATCCTGTCATCTGTCAGATCTATGTGTTTCCAAACTTCTAAGATTTTTAGATTCCATCGTCATGTCCTTCTATAACCCTAGATTTGCTTCATCTCCCTCCAGTCGCCGCAAATCTAGCATGGTTGTTGTCGACTAGATCAATAGTTTTTGCATCCATCACTTTTATAATTTTCTTGCATCCTTTCTACTAGATCTTGTTCTAGACCTTTTGCAGGTTCATGTCTGCTATCACAGTGCATCATCATCTTTAGATCTAGCTACAAAAGGACTTGTAGGCATGTTTCTCTACATTTTATTCTCATCCAGACCCAGTTCCTATCGACTAGCCTTTGCCAGTCTTGGGTCTCCATCGACCCATGCCGGTTTGGTGTATTTAGTATTTATTTAGATCAAATATTTACTTTCTTTAGATTTCTACACTTCAGTATTTTGTTTATCTCATATTTATTTCATATTATTCAGATCCTTTCTACATCTAATTTATCAATATCTAGTTTTATCTTATCTTATCAAAATGAGGGTTGACATCCATCCTAGGAAGTTCTTTCTTATTGGGACTAACATTGTCAGGAATCCCTCCCATCTTATCTAGTAATGCAATATTTTTCTATTGAGTTACTTGATCTGTTGGTCACTTAGCTCGCTGCTAAGAAGGATCTCTTGTTTGCGCTCGTTCATATCGTCATCCTATCTCAAGGTACCTTAAACCCTTGCATATTTGGAGTTACTTAGTTTTAGTACTAGTTAACTAATTTGAACAGGAACAAGGGAATTTGGTCAACACTTTCCTCCCTCCTAAATGACAATTCCTCCACTCAAGATGGGCTTCGTCATCCTAAAAAAAGGGGAAGCAGTAGGGCACACTTATAAGAAAATGTAAAGATATATATTTTTTCGTAGATATTTTATTATGATGTGACACATTTTTGTTTTATTAACTGTAAGATCTTACTGGTGATTCCAATGAATTTCAGAATGAGAGCACTTATATTTTTTGGGAGGGTTAGATCTTGGCTAATATATTCCGACATGAGACCACTTAATTTTTTTGGAGGGCTCTTTCTCTCTTAATATTGTATATCAGGGAATTAAATGTTGTAAATATGTCAATTTATGATTCAAGGAAAGATTACGATCTTAAGAAAATGATAAATCATTACAACTTATTTGTTATAATGTTTGACTTCCAAACAACTCGCCACAAAATGGTTATTGTTCCATATGAGAAATTTACTAGCATTCGAGACATGTGTCATGAAGATTTAGACATGGTAATAGATTATTGTTATCCCTGTGCCAATAGAGGTGTCATTGCAAAGGAGGCGACCCTCTTGCTAATATAGTATGCTAATAACTATGACACCCAACCTCCATCTTTAGCTCGGGGATGCTACCACCGCCACTTAAGGCGGCAATGATAGACATGCTCATTGCTCCAAATTCAGTGCAACTTGAAATTTCTTATATGACTCTACAAAACCACATTTAGTCAAAAAATCAATCCCTCGATCGGTTGGCTTGGTTCAGGTACAATATATTATGGTCCTTATGCTACTTGGGATGAAGCCGTAGTGGAGGGGGGCCTCTAACTAAGACAATGGTCACTTATCCCTCTACAGTGCATCTTGGAATGGCTTCAACGACCCCATAAACCTTATGTACCATACTATCCATGTCAGACATACCTTTTCAATGCATCTTCAAATCACTCCAATGACTCTACAACCCTTCATATTTTAACTACAAAACTACAAAACTACAAAAGCTATTGTCGATTATCAAGATAGAGTACCTGCACAACATTTTATTTTGATACCAAGGATAATGAATAATATATATCTTCAAAACAACTGTGAACAATGAAAACACATGAATAATGTCATCGAGATTCAAAAAGACCTTAATGAAAGAACCGAAAATCTAACACAAAGAATAACTCTTGATTAATTATTCAATGAAAAACATGTACAATAATATAGGTCTATGATTTCTACAAAATAGGAGACCTAACAACTCTCTAATAATACATGAATTGTTCCTACAATTCTTAATACATTATTCTAATTACATAAATTGCTTATATCATAATACAGCCTTACTAATAATGCAATATAGCACTAATTCTTTTAGCAGTACTAGATAATTTCTCCTAACACTTAACAATCACATTGTGCATCGCAATACCACACACGTCAATTACTTGCAACACATTGACCAATATCTTTAATTATACCTACTGTATTGTTCTGCATAACCTTAACTAATTGTAGGCATTTGTCACTGAATAGAATACTTTTTTACTGAAGAGAATTCAGGTATAGATGAGGGGGAAGGCGAGGTTTAATAACAGCCTCCAAAGGCACTGATCTTGGCATTGTCAGACCAATTCCTTCCTTCATATCAAGCTCATTCCTATTTGGAACAAACCAGTCAAAGCTCTGCAAGAGTTATATGGACCATACAAATTGCCAGGGAAGCACTAGGGCATCCTCTTCTTCCTGCTCCGAACGGAATCATCTCAAATTCATTCCCTCTGCTTTGTATGTTGTCTATCTCTATATCTTTTTCAAAGAAAGGCTCTGGCATGAATTCCAGAGGCTGATACCACACTCTTGGGTCTCTTTGAATCGCTCATGCATTTATCATCAGTGTTGTTCCTTCAGGAATATGAAAGCCTCCAACCGTGCAAGCCTTAATGGATTTGTGTGGCATAAGTAAAGGCCCTGCTGGGAAAAGGCGCATAGTCTCTTTGACCACTGCCTGTAGATATTTTAACTGGGGTATATCTGATTCTTCTGTCCCTCTCTTCTGTCCGATTTTTTAATCGAGCTCTTCTTGGGATTTCTTCATTATGTTGGGATGATGCATTAATAGTGACAATGCCCATTCTATTGAGAGTGACGAAGTTTCTGAACCTGCACTAAACATTTGCTGAAACGAAACAAAAATTTAGTAGCTTAGAATTTATAAAATTATAGGTAGAGCAATATAGTAATCCAGAGATACTGATGAAAAACCCTCGGAACATTACAAAGAAATCACAATTTCAAATTTTCAAACAATAAATTGAAAATAAAATAAAAAAACACAATAGAAAGACGTTTCCTCCGCTCAGCTTAAAGATTACATATATTTACAAGTTGAATTGTTGACCAATTGGTGAAAAACCCCACCCAAAAACTGATAAATTAATTGTTCAACCATTCAACTTACTAACACATTCCTCTCATTAACAGGTTCACTATTTGTCATTTTTACATGTAAAAATTGAGGTACATTCTGCCAAAGCACAAGATGTGGATAACTGTTATAGCATATATCATATCATATATAATATCATTCTAAAGAACCTTAAACAGCTGAAAAAATGGGAACTAGAAAAGGAAAACTAACTTTACCACGGCAGTGGCTTTGATGAAGGTATCTTTATCAGGAATGGCCTCACCATTCTCCTCCGCCTGCAATATGAGCACATCAATGAAGTCCATGTCTTCCTTTGCTTTTTGTGGGTTTTCACGATGCTTCTCAACGATTCTCTGCATGTAAGGATTGAGTTTCTGTTGTACCTCCTTCATAGCCTTCTCATACCCTTGCAAATCAAGCCACTTCAACCAGGGAATGTAATCCCCAATACTGACAGCCCCATGGAGCACAAAAGACTCTTCGATCAGATGTGCAACCTCTGCAAATGAAATCCCTGCTTCCTCTCCAAAATATTTGTCATCTATTATCATGGTCATCAGAATATTCAGATTCAATTGGGACAAAACATTTCTCATGTTTATAGCTCTGTTTTCCATTTGAGACTGAAGCAACAGAGAATTCAGAGCTTTACAAATCTCCCTCGGCCTCTTGGATTGGAATGCTTGGATCTGTTTAGAACACAGAAGCTCTAAAGCACATATTTTTCTAGTGGTTAGCCAGTAAAGACCATAGGGAGCCCAACCCATGAAATAAAAGTTATAACCCAAATGCTGTCCTTGAGCAAGCTGAGGCCTAGAAGCAAAACACAAATCATTTACTGTAAAACATTCTTTGGCAAGCTCTGAGCAGCTGATAATCAAAACTGGGTGACTACCAAATCTGAGATGCATGATTGGTCCATACACTTTGGACAGTGAATCAAGAATTCTGTGAAAGGGTTTTTTCTTGTCAATCGGGAGATGAAAGTGGCCAATTATGGGAAGTGCTCTGGGTCCTGGAGGTTTCCTATGCTTATGAACTCCACGGTGCCCTATTAGAAAAACTATTGCCAGGAGTAAAGCTGTGGCAGCCCCTAGTATTAGAATTAAACCCATACTTGATGATATGTGCAGGAGTAATGTTTTCATAATACTGAACCTCCTCCATGTTTGTGTTGGATTTATGAGACCGTGTCTCTATATTCTAGAGAAGTAATAAATGACTATATCTTTTGTTACATGGGTGCTACGTAAGGATTTTCTTTAATGTTCGCCATAGGTTGTATCTTGAATTCATTTAAGTCCATTCACTGTGGTCTGGCCGATCTTTTCAGAAAATATGGTACCGCATCTTTTCATAAAATAATCCCACATAGAATTGGTGGGCTCTTTGCGAGCCTAACAATTTCACCAATGGACGAATAGTTGATTGGCATGCTTTAGGATTTTCATTTTTGCTGCTGGATAAAATTACATGGTATCTTTGTTTTTAATTGAAATTAAAATGTAGTTAACTACTTGTATGTAGTCTACGTAGTTGTTTAACTATGATGGAGTTCGAGCACTTAACAACCATTAAGATTAGCTTAAAACATTATATATTTTTCGATAAATACTTGACCTTAACAAATGCCATGGAGAAGTAGAACAAATCTAGTCAACAATTAACTAATATTTTTAACTATTTCATGAAAAAATGAGTTGTCGTAGATAGTAAATATTAATACATGTGACAATCTATGATTGTTAGTTTATAATATTTTAAAAACTTTAATAAAACTATAAAATGGTCAATTCATTGTATTTGGATCAATAAAAATAAGTAATTTAAAAAGAAGTATTGATTCACTTTTTCTATTTTAATGCAACCAAAATCATGTGAAGACAATAAATGTGAGGACAATAAATGTGAGGGCACTTCTCTTTCTCCCTAATTTTATTTTGAAACAATATTAAAAAATTTGCACCTCAATAAGACTCAAAAACACAAATCATATCAATCCTATTCAAAAAATAGAGACAAATGATTTTTTGAGAAATAATAATAATACAAATTTGTCACCTCAAAGATCAAACATTACAAATCTTGACATTAGTAGAAAAATTAATGCATTTGATTGGCCCAAAGATACATTGCTAATCAAATGGCCTAAAGGTATAATATCCTTCAGTTGAGAGGAACTAATAAAAAGGTGCACTCAAAACTTAGAATAGTTTAATATTAGTTGTATGTAGTCTATATGCAATGGAAAAGTTAAAAAGCTATGGAAATGAGATTAGATAACCCCAAAGCTTAACTAACTCAACTATGCACCATGAGATAAGAGATAAACAAGGGAAACTAACATGAAAGCATTATAACTTTGACAAAAACATCAAAAACTAACATGTATATTACCCTCTACTCTTTGAATGCTAGTTTAAATGAACCTAGAAGATCCTAGCAATCATTTTTGTTGTTTACTCCATGGAGGTGAATGAATCTTACTAAATGGCTACAAGACCAAGTTTAGCATATTCCATTACTAACCTATCATGGATGCAAGATGAAGCTATTTTAATGGTGGATGGATGCAAGATGGAGGAGATCTTAACAATGGAGTATCACCAAGATTCAAATGTTCTATAGCTTAAAGCTATCACAAATGATTTCTAATGCCTTTCCAAAGTGCTTGAGATATTTTGTTATGTAAACAACGTGTAAAACTAAAAGGGAGGGGTGACCCTTGTATTTATAGTTTTTGGTTTGGAAGATTTTAGAATTTGGGTGCATGTGGGACTAAAGTCTATAAATCACTTTAGGATTAGGAGCTAAGTAAACATGCTTTAGACTAGTTAAGCTAGGATTAGGCTAGTTAAACTCGATTAGCAAGTGATTAGAGACGCATTGAGAGTCAGAAGGGGTCTGGTTAACCATTTGTAACTGATAGATAGCCTAGGAAGCCTACATAAGTGGTTCAGAGAGAACTAGGGAGGTTCTGAATGGTCAAAAGGGGGAATGTTTAGCTAATAAGAGAAATATTAGCGAAATAAGATGATTATAGGAGGAATACGACTGAGAAGGGGGTTGTGAATGGGCATCCGAGAATGGAGAGAAGAATGGGGAATAAAAAAGTGTCGTTAATCGGTTGAATTGGAGGAAATTCTAAGTGTAAGCATATTTTAGGTGTCTACATTTGCCCCTCTTGGAGGTGGCGTAAGTGACGTCACTTCAAAGAAAGTAGACAAGCATAAACAAGTAGAAAATTTTGTAGGGATAGAAGAAAAATGAGTAGAATGAAGGATGCGCCCTCGATTGTTGATGGGGTGATGGAAGAACTCGATTGACGATCAAAAATAGGACAGAAAGAGAACATAAGAAAGAATAGTGTGAAGAAGAAGAAAAGGGATATAGAAGAAAAAGAGAATGAGGAAGGGGGAATGAGCCAACATCCATCCACTACTGTAGTCATTTTTAAACCCACCAGAAAAAAAGGGAATCCCATACACACCGGCCGATCACCCAATGGGAACTGGGCACTCACCTGAGGCACGCGCGGGCGCTGAGTCTCTCTTTTATGTGAGTTAGCTAGGAAATCATCATATAGATCAGGAACTTAACGAATAATGGCGGAAATGAGACATACATTCATCATAGGACTTAGATTGGCCTCTAGACAAATGTGTTCATTCCAAACAGAGTATTTGCAGATAACAGATAACTATAGTAGAAAGGAAAATACATAAGAGCTTACATCTATTTCATAAATTCCATGAATAGAAATGAAATGATATAGAAATGGATCAAATCAATTACACTTATGCTCATTTATGTCTGTCACCTCATTACATTCATTCTCATTATAATCAATGGATCCATTTAGAATGTCACCGCTTGACTAGACCGAAGTCATACATCACAACAAGGATCACGTCCTTCATTCATACACAAAAAAATTTATATCCCAGCCCATTAATACAATGTTCCCTCAGATAGTCTCTACCCAATCCCATAGAGTCCTTGCAGTATATCTGTGGAGCTCTGCTCTCTCTATCAATCTATAAGTCTTTCTCTTGATCCTCTAGCCCTTTAAATAGCTCACATCCTTTCACACACGCACACACACACCTACTTCTCTCTTTTGCGGGCGCTCGTATATATAGGCATCTTGAAGTGCCAATGCCTCCTTCTGTGGCCTCAGATCCATTGCCAAGCATCCGTATGGGCCTTCTATGGGAACATGTTCCTTCAGGTATGGGCTCTGTACATTCTACCATGATGGTCTCCTAGGTGCGCTTGCTCTTCAGCATGGGCTCTGCATGTTCTGACATGATGGTCTCCCATGTGCGCCTCCATCGCTAAGCATATTCCTTCCATGGGTCCCATGCGGCCAAATTGACACCTTATTCACTTCGCATAAACGGTCGGGTCCCACTTCTCCCGTGTCCTTCCTGAGATGCAAAATATGGCTAAGTCCCAAAACCTAGGCTCTGTCCACGCGTGCCTTATCCTACGTGCCCTTATTCCACTAGGCATTGTGTGCCTTCTTCTTACATGTCCATCCTTTAACCTATGCCTTGCACGCATATGCATGTTGGTGCACTTAGTCGATATTCCAGGGCCCCAACATCACCCCACACTACGCCTGTTCTCCATCCGCAGGAACACTTCTCTACTGGAAAAGGATTGTCTTGGAAAAATAAAAAGGGTATGAGAAATGTGGGAGAGAAGAAAGAATGGGGAAGGGATGGCATCAACTTAGAAAACTAGGAAAATATTTTTGTAAGTCGGCCTCCAACTTGTTCTAAGCATCAACCTCACTCTGCACTTTCTGACAGAGGTTGCCGACTAGGGTGCTCACCTCCTAAAAACTCAGTCCATCTACTTGGGTACCCAGAGTGTTAATAACTTTCTCCAACTCCTCGCCCATGTCTTCAAGCACGTCCATCCTCCTGGTGATCTATGGGTATAGTTCCTTCAACTGGTTTTTGATTGAACCCCTTAAGGATTCAATAACCTCAAATTTTATTTCAACCTCAGCAAGGATTTTGTCCCTTTCCGCCCTATTTCCTTAATTCTTCTCCTGAAACTCCTTTAGTTCTGCTTTGTGAGTGGTGACCAAGGTGTTTGCCACCCTATCCCTATCTGTGTAATTATCATACGTGGCCTCAATAGATTAGGCAGCAATCTTAACATCTACAAGCACCTTGCTATGTTCAGCAATGAGTTCTACCACTTTCAATTTGTCGTCCTTCTCCAAGCACGCTGCTACTTCTTCTGCGGACTCTAGGGCCAATGGTTGTCTCTCCATGGTGAAGATGCCTGTCAGATCTTCTAAGCATTCAAGGGCTGACCCGTACTTCTGCGCGGGCGGTGTTAGGTTTGGATGCTTCAATATAATGGTGCCTTTGATAGACTCCACCTTTTTGTATACCTCATACACCTTTGCCTTCTCATCCCTTAGTTTGCGTTTTAGCTAAACTCTGATCAACTCTCCTTACTTCAAGCTTTTAGTCTTCTCAGCCAGCTCCTCTTCCTTCTTTTCTAGCTTTTCCTCTAGGACTCTTATTCTGTCATTTCTTGCAAAGAGCCTAGCCTCAGTCTCGACCGTGACCTTGTTGAATGCATTACATAGCTGCTCATCTGAGAGTTGCTAGGCATTGACCAAAGGGTTGGTTCCCTTAGACTCTGGTACTGACATGATTGCCCCTTTTCATACTTCAAATTCTAGTTCATCAATATGGGACTCAAATGCCCAAGAGAGCATCTTCCTTGTCCTAGGGTACGCACCCTTCTTTTCAAATGAATCCATGGATAGAAGCTTTTCGGTGGGTATATTGCACTGGAAATGCGTGCGTAACACTTTCTTTTGGTCATCGACATAGTCCATGACCTGTCCTCGTTCTGTATCAAGGATCCTCCTTCCCAAGTGTGTGCCTTTGGGGATACTCACCGTCAGACTAGGACCTCCTCCCAAACTAACTTGTTCTTTCTCGATGCTTCCCTCCTTACCTTCTTCCATCAAAATGTCAACATTGCGCTCCAATTCTTGTTCTACCAAGGCCTCGATTATTTTTGTTGCTTCTCTTTCTGGCGCCTGGGTTACTTGCTCCTTCATGAGACTTATAGTTTCTTACATTTACGTGCTAACCTGCTCACTTCTTCCCATGTCCCAGGCACCTTCCTCACCCTGGCTACCCTTGCACCGTGCAAAAATTAACTTCTGCTCCTCTTCTCCATATTCTTCTTCTGAATCATACATGTTGAAGACAAGTGGCTCTTGATCTCTTTCAGGGACATCTTCTTCACTATCATCTTCCTCATTATCATCATCCTTTTCACCTATGTATTTCTCCAGGCTATCTGTCTCCTCCTAGTCAGCTTCTTCCTCTATCCTTTGCCTCTTCCTGATAGGTGACTCCTTGGCAGGGGATTCGGCCTTCTCTGCTTCCTCTAGAAACCTCTTTTTGGTTAGGGGTTGCTCTAGCGCCTCTTCTTCTGGTGTCTTCTCCTTTACCGGGGATTTTTTCCTACGTGTATAGGCGCTGGGTTGGGCGCTTGCCGCCAGTGCACTTACTGGTTGGGAAATCTACACACTTGGTGCTTCTTCTTCTTCTCTTTCCCTTTTCTTGGGTGCGGGCTTCTTTCTACCCTTGGGATCTTTTGGCATGGAGACATCATTCTCCAGGTATATGCCTTTCTCAAATTTGGGTCTTATGTGGAGGTATACGCATGCGGTGGATCCTCCTACAATGGGAAAAGTCATGGGCCTCGTCATTTGAACTTCATGTGACATGTACCTCTCCACATACGCGTACTTGTTAGGGTAGATCAACCCTTTGCACATTTCCCTATGGTCCCGATCCAGATTACCAAGGTCCAGCTTCAACTTCTTGGATTATTTGAACCTGTTTACTCCCACTTGGAAGTATTGAGCTTTGAAGGAAAAGGGAAGCTTGCACCATGAGCTCTATGTCTCATCTGTTAGCCTAAATATACCCAGGTAGAAATGCTGGTACACAGCAGATTGGGCTTCTCCCTTTATGGCCGCTGGTAGTTGTTTGGGAATCCTCCATTCCACCCTGAATGCGTTCCTTAGGTGCATATACCATTTCTCCAAGTGTGCCTTGTGCACAGTCATCATAGTGTCATAGGCGTATTTTTCAAATCTCTTTGTGGGTGAAGGGTCCTCAGTAGGGTACTCCCACATGAATATTTCTGATGTATCAAGTACTCCAATCTCTGAAAACACAATGGTTAGCAAGACATTACTGAAAAGGATTTTGTCACCTTCCTTTGTGCATTTGACAATCTCATCCGTGATGAATGTAGACAAGTTGTAGATGGTGCCCTATGAAATTTTCCTGTAAACATGCAACCATGGCTTATTTTCATGGGTCCATCTCTCCTAGCCATTTAACTTTGTCACCAGATGTGTGGCCATCTTCATTATCGGGTCCTTGATGTCTATGATATCATAGTACCTTGACCCCTTTTGTATGCATAGGCGGTGATAGTTTCCTTAATTTCCTCCAAGCCGTCTCCTTCACATATGAGGCTTGTGAAATGTGAAATGAGCTAAGGAGTAATGCGCATCTTGCGCCCTGTGAAGTGGAAGTAATATTCATGCACGCACGACATTAACCATTGATATAGGCGCTCAGGATTCCTGAAGTAGGGAAACTATAACTCTTTGATTTGTTGGGCGCACTAACTCCAGTGCCATTTCCTTCTCAGTTGTGCTCGTTCGATGATTGTAGTCTTTTATAGACATATTCCTTAGATGGGACTCCCACTCTTTCCCAAGAAAAACTCCATTCGGGTACTGCATTTCTGCATACCACTCTTCATTTGACTTACATATTTTTCTTGTTGCTTGCCCTTTCCCTTCTTTGGTGTGCTAATTGGTTTCTTAGGTGTCATTTTCTAGGTCCTCTTATTACTTCAATCACTCCTTGTTACTCTGCTCTTCCACTTCTTCCAACCTTAGATCTCAAACTTGTGGAGAAAATCTCTTAAACCCGTGCCCTAGTTTTTCAAACCCTAACTGGGATAATACCTTCACAAGATGGTGCCTTCTCCCAATTTTTCTTACACCCATGAAATCCCTTCCTTATGGTTCGTAAATCCAAACTAATTACTCACATTCAACTTGTTGGTCCGAAAATCTGTCACCTGGACAGATCTATGGATAGATGAGCCAACAGTGTGCAGGGCTTAGCCCCTCTTTGAGTCAGCAAAGCAAAACTGGTTTATTGCTATTCTACCAGCAGGAATCTATGCAAGTCTCACAGATTTTGCCTTCGGGGGTTTGGGATCTCATCCCAGTAGAGTGTTTTAGGCTGCGAAAAGAAAGGAATGAAAGAGGGAAAAGAGAAAGAACAGATCCGAAGGAAGAAAAGAAATGAATTCCAAAGCAGAAAGGTCAGAAGATTTATGTTTTTAGTTTGGTAGTAAACAGAGCCAAACCTACTTGCATAAATAAGCAAAGCAATACTGATGAGAAAATGACAGAAAAGTAGATATGAATCCAACAGATTAAACACATACAGATCTAACGTAAGAAAGATCTAATGCATAACACAGCTATTGAGCACAAAGTCTTGATATTTGTATTACTGTTTTCTTCTGTTACAAGAAAGCTCAAAGTCTTTCTCTCCTCACTTCTATTTTCATCTAAAAAATGTTCACCCTGAATACAACAAGTATTCCCGTATTTATAGAAGAGAGGAGAAGAAAAGCAAAAAGGAGCCAACAAATATTTACAAAGATATTTACAAAATATCTAAAAGTCATGTTGACTTTTGACAACTTGATGGATGACATCATCCCATGATGCAACATGGATGATGTCATCATTTGTGCCAACACACTTTAGACATTTCAACAAGAAAGTCGGAGAATAGAGAGAGGAAGAAGAAGAAGAAGAAGAAGAAGAAGTTACTCGACATCGTCATCCTACGGCCGAAAGGGGGTTGCCTATTAACTTGTCCATCCATGGACTTCTTGTAACCTTCTGAGTCCTAACCCAGAATTCTTCCATGTCAATGTGACCCAATTCTAAGTTTCTGACATCCATGCTGCATTCATCCTGTGATTCGGGCATCCTGACCCTTTGATATCTGTACTTCATCTCTTCCTCAGTAAGCTTAGCCTTTCCTCTTGGTTTGGTGGGTCTCTTGCTGGATGTAGACATGTGTTCTTTCGAACTCAGTTGCTGATCTACATGAAGAAGAAGCGAGACCCAATCCAAAAAGGTTGAATTATCCATTTGATCTTCCATTGGAAAGCTAGCAGAAGAAAGAGTTAGAGAATTTAAGGCTCAGGGTGCAGGGCGCATGAAAATTGCAACTTGCAGGCTAAATAGATAAGGCACACAGGAAGAGGGTGTTGCAAAGGTTAAACTGGCGCCAAAGGCGCATGGCGCATGGATGTTGCAGATTGCATTTTAAAGAAGGGCGCATGAAAATTGTGTGTTACATTGGTATTCGGTGCGCCCTTTGGCGCGTGGATGGATTGTGCAACATTGACTTTTCGCGCGCCAAAGGGATATGGCGCGGCGCATGAAGGGTTTACACAACATGATGTTGTTGTCATAGGGGATGCGCCTGCGCCTCTATAGCTTCATACTTGCACAAATATAACTTGTGTAACATAGAAGCTGAGTGCGCCATAGGTGCATGGAAAAGGGATGCAACATATACGGATGGTGCGCCAAAGGGGCGCATGAGTTTATGATGCAGCAGGTAGAAAGGGCGCGCCATTGGCGCGGGTTTAGCTCATGTAACAGGGTGGGTAGATGCGCCAAAGGGGCGCAACTGTTCTTAGTGTTGCAGGACGCGCCGATGCGCCAAGGGGAAAAGACAGTGAACAAACCTTCTTTACAAAGGGGGTTTCTCTATGATGTAGGTTCTTTTATCCCTGACTTCTTATTTGAAAGGCTCAGCTGGGTAAACGAAACGTTTTAGATCAGGAGGGCTGCAACCACTGTTTCAAGAAAACGTCCTTCTCCAGCAGATCTGGAAAGAGGGAGGATAACATAGGGGGAGGGCAGCCAACTTAAAACATATATATTTTAAAGACCAGACCAGCAAGCATAAAAACCAGACCACAAAAATACCAAGAACCGAAAACACCAAACGCACAAGGGGGAGAAGAACCTCTTACCTGGACAAATAGCAAAAGTTTGCAATGGGTCCACAATACGTTGAAAACGACGGAGCAGAGGCTGACAAGCTCAGAAAAATCACGTGCTCAACAAAAGTGAAAATGACATTTTGGGCGCGCAAACCATATATATATAAAAACTGGACATAAATGCGCCAACCAATTTTTCAAAGGCGCATGAGATTTGTTGTCGACACGGGAAGGGATGCGCCCTTTGGCGCATCAAAGCATCTGCCAACATGAGGTAAAGCGCGCCCTTGGCGCACCAAATCTATTGTCGACACGGGATTATGTGCGCCCTTTGGCGCACCAAAGAGTGGCGCAACACAAGTTGTATCAATACAAGCGCATGCGCCTTGGTGCACGCAAAAGAGACTCAACATCCTTTGGCGCACCGAAAGATGTGTTAACATGGAAAACCATGCGCCAAAGGCTTTTAAGGGGGCGCATCAAAAGCTAGTGTTACAAGGATATTTCATGCGCCCAGCCAAAAAAGGCTCAAAATGACTAAGTTCGAAAACTAGATTTCCCGGGAAGGGATTTTACAACGTTTCGAACGCGAGGGATCCCTAACGAGGGAAAGAAACAAAATTTTCCGTATGGTTATCGGTAAAATTTCCCTTGTCAATTTTACGGGATAACAGCTGGCTCTTTCTGGGGACTATCCCTGAGTAAAATCAGGGGTAGAGAATCCCAGATCACTTGTGCCTATCCATTGGGTAACGGAGTCAAAAACAAGGGCGACCGGAGGGAGAACAAAAGAAACACACGACAAACCGAAAGAAAACACACGATGAAAGCAAACACACAGCTTAAAACAATTTGTACAAAGAAGAGAGCAAGCTCTACTTCCTGAAGATCTTCAGATGCTGCCCGCTATAGGGAAGCGGGAGCTCAGTTCCATCCAGATACGAGAGATAGAAACTATTCTCTCCATTGAGTTGCTTGATTTTGAAGGGCCCTCTCCATAGGGAATCAAACTTTTCGTGCATGCCCTTTGGCTCTCTTCGCTTGTCCCATAAAAGGATGAGATCTCCCACTTGAAAATCCCTTTGCTTGGCTTTCTTATCGAAAAGCCTCTTAACTTGATTCTGATGTTCAGTGATCCTGTCGATCACTCTCACTCTCTTTTCTTCAAGTGCTGCCAAATACATGATTCTCTTTTCTAGAGAATTCTGGAAAGTTTCATCTTCAATCGCTCGTGCCAAGCGTAGAGTAGGAAGTTCCATGGAAATGGGAAGTTTGGCATCAATGCCATATAACACTTGAAAAGGTGACATGCCGAGAGATCTCTTCGGAGTAATACGATCGGCCCACAAAGCGTCATACAAAGACTTGTGCCACATTCACTGATTCTCATCTACTAACTTCCGTATGATGGTCACCAAGTTCTTATTACTGGATTCCGCCTGACCATTTCCCTGAGGGTAATAGTCTGAGGCGTGAGCCAAAGTTATCCCATATTCATAGCAAAAACTAATAACTTCCCGAGAGGAGAAGTTAGAAGCATTATCAGCAACGATTTTGTTTGGAACGCCGAACCTGACAATGATATTTTCTTTAATGAAATTACAAACCACCTCAGAAGTGGCATGCTTGACAGGTATGGCTTCCACCCACTTGGTGAAGTAGTCCGTTGCTGTAAGGACATAGCTATGTCCAGCACTCGATTGAGGATTGAGTGCACCAATAAAATCAATTCCCCATTTCCTGAATGGTTCATTGATAATGACCGGCCTTAGGGGAAGGGCAGCCAACTTGGGCTTGCCGACAAATTGTTGACAGGGTTCACACTTTGCCACCCAGGTAGCTGTATCTTGAAAGAGCGTTGGCCAATAGTACCTAGCTCGAATGATCTTGTGTGCCGTCACGGAGGAAGAAAAATGTCCTCCACAAGCTGAATTGTGAAAACTTTCCAGTAGTTTTACTTGCTGGGGCTTGTCGACACATCGCAGGAAGATGCCATCTATCCCACGCTTATATAAGCCGTCATCCCAGATGACGTATTTAGCCGCCCTGAGCTTTATAGTGCGCTTCTCCTTTGCAGTTAGGTGCATCGGGCATTCGCCGTAGGTAAGGAAGAAAGCGATGTCGGAGTACCACTCATCACTAGTTGCAACAAATAGAACCAGAGGCAGAGAATCAGGCCCTTCTTGCCGGTCCTGCGCTTCTTCGATGTAGTCACCCCTCCCATCAAGATTTTCTGAATCTTTGTTTTCAGCCATTAGCTGACACAGGCCCTTGCCTCTTACCAGCTTGGTTGGTTTAATATCCAGGTCATACTCCTGGACCTTTGCGATCCAATTTCCTCGCAAGCTTCCTAACTCTTACTGAGTTAGAATTGATTTCACTGCCGTGTCTGGAACCAGCACCACCGTATGCGAGTTTAGGATGTAATACCTAAAATTCTTCACTGCTTTGACAACGGCAAAGGCATGCTTTTCCAGCTGAGTCATCTTTAGTTCATGAAGCTTGAGGGGAGAACTCATGAATGCAATCGGGGATTCAATGTCTTCTGAATTCTTTTGCATTAAGATGGCAGACACAGTATGCTCAGATGCATAAATATACATGATGAAGTCCTTGGAGAAGTCGGGACATACCAGGACTGGTGCATGAGCAACAGAAGCTTTTATTTCTTCAAATGACCTTTTCCCCTCCTCACTCCATCTGAAAGTTGATGACCCCTTCATCATGTTCAATATGTGACGGGTCCTTTCAGCAAAGTCGAGAACAAAACACCTGAGAAAGTTCACCTTTCCAAAGAAAGAATGAACACCAGTCTTGCTTGTGGGCAAAGTAAGGCTTTGAATAGCCTTAAATCTTTCAGTATCTCTCTTTGTTCCTTCTTTGCTGACCACATGGCCTAGCAACTTCCCTTCCGTGACTCGAAAAACAGACTTTTTGGGGTTTAGGGAAATTCCATGTTCTCGACATCTGGCCAATACTTGCTCCAGGTGATCACAGTGATCACTTCGTTGTTTAGAGAACACGGTCAGGTCATCTAAATAAACCACAATGACCTTCCCCATCATACCTTTGAATGCGAAGTCCATGGCCCGGTAAAAAGTGGCACCAGCATTAGTTAGGCCGAAAGGCATCCTGCTGTAGGCAAATGTACCCCAGGGAGTAGTGAATGCTATTTTGAACTGATCCTCAGGTGAAACTTCAATCTGATTGTAACCTGAAAAACCGTCGAGCATGGACAGCATCTCTGATCTAGTTACTGCTTGCAGAACTTGATCCATTATCGGAAGAGGGTAGTTGTCTTTCAGCGAAGCTTGATTCAAATTTCGAAAGTCTACGCAGATGCGTATTTCACCATTTTTCTTGCGCATTGGCACAATATTTGCTACCCAAGTACTGTGATGGATAGGGAAGATGATCCTTGCATCTAACATCTTCTGAATTTCAGCCTGGATGGTGCCCGAAATCTTGGGATTGTAGTGCCTTTGCTTCTGGCGGAAGGCTTTGGCATCGTCTTTCAACGGAATATCGTGCTGAAAGTCCCTCGGCCTGAAGGACTTTAAAATCGGCATAAGACCATGCCAATACATCCATATATTTTTTCAGCAACTTGACAAATTTTCACTTTTCTTCTGGTGTGCAACATTTCCCGATGTTCACCAATTGCGGATGTGCCTCCGAACCTATATTGACCGGTTCGGTTTCTGGGGATGAGTCAGGATCATCCCGCCTCTTCTTTCTTACAAAACGGTCATGCCTGTCAAACAGGCGTTCCAGAGAAACCAGACCCTTTGGAATTTTATTTCCCTTGAGCTGACATATGCCATCGTTCTCCTTTGCTTCGTGGTTTTGACCATTGATTGATTCACGACATGTAGAGGTGGATCCTTCGAAATACAACTCGTTAAAATTTTATGATTTTTTCCAGAAAGGCAATGAGTTGATTATCATCATTGAACACATGCCAATGCTCAGAATTGTCTGGTACACTCGGGCAGAAAACCACCTCAATGGTGTACTTGTTCGTTTTCAAACCTGGATGTGGGAGCATGAGAGATGCTGAGACAGCCAATGAATCAACCATGTCATTTTGAGCTCTTGGAATTGATTCAATTGAAAAGGCATCAAATTCTTCGATGTTGTCCCATACTGCATTACGGTAATGTCTGAGCCTTTCATTCTTTCACTTAGTAAATCCTTTTGACTTGATTTACAACTAACTCAGCATCACCTTGCACTTTTAGATTTTTAATTCCTCTTTCCTTTGTAGCCTACATACCGAGTAAGAGAGACTCATACTCAGCAGTATTGTTGGTGTTGAAAAACTGCAATTTGAAAGAGAGAGGAATGACTTCTTCCTCAGAAGATATCAACACGACCCCAGCACCACATCCATTAATTGCACAACTCCCATCAAATTGCAATGTCCAGATCTTATTAAGATCTCCTTCCTGAACAAGAACAACCCCTGTTTTATCCATCTCAGTAGATAAGAAGTAATTCCCCATCCCTGATGATTCAAAAAGGATTTGAGCTTTGGGGTCTTCAGAGTTGGTAACCAAGTATTTCTTTTGTGATTCTAGGCTCCAAAGTCTACATTACGCCTTTGACTGGAATTCTAGCTTTGGACCAGTCCATGTGAATTTCTCCACCAACTTCGCTACAAAAACTCCTTCCCAGCAAAATTCCATATGCTGCCGGAATGTCGGTAACGAGGACTGTCATTTTTACTCTTTTATCTGGGAAAGCCGCAAATGCAAATTGCGCGTCTTTGATTTGGCCAACCAACGGAACTTGCTTAGTTTCCAAAGAGTAACATCTTCCGAAAGGCTTGGTAAGAGTGAGGCCCAAAGCATGAGCGACTTTTGCCGGCATGACATTGTCAGAAGCCCCAGAATCAATTATGCAGTTACTCAGCTTATGACCATTGATCAGAAGAGAAAGATAGAAAGGCTCTACCTTGCCTGACGCAGATGTTGAAGCTACATTTATATGGGATTCGGGGGGAGTGGAAAGGATTCCTTTTGGGGAAACCTGATTAGATATAACAGCTTCACTTTGGATATACTTAGTCAATCTTACAAGCTGTTCGGGGTTTGACTGAAGATACTCAGCTTCAGACATTTGGATCTTGGTCTTTTTTGCATGATCTATAATATCAAACGCGGCCAAGGGTTGCGTTGGTAAAGGAATGAGTCCCTCACCTCGCGATGATGGAATAGGATTGGTGGTCTTAGGAGGAATGTGAGAGGATTGATTTGGAGGAGAGATAGGGGAAAAGATCTCTTTGTAAAAGATTTGCCAGGGAGTTGAGTAGGAAGAGGATTACCTCTTTTAGCAATGATCGGAGGCGCATTTGACACGGCCTTCTCCTGCTAGACATGGGCAGCAACTTCCGCTTCTTTTCCTTACGAACGAGTAAAAACAGCATATGACTGCCCACTTGCGTACCCCTGGGTACCCTCTTCTTCATCAGATTCTTCCTCATCAAATTCCATATACCCGATAGTAGAGTCGCCAGTCGGTTCACCGACATCTTGATCATCTTCGCCTTGAGACGAAGGTTCTTCATAATACTGCTCTTCTTCTTCAATCTCGGCCAGAGCATTGACTGGAGGGGCCTCAAGTGCCAACCGCGGAGTAGCTGTAGGTAGACGCGACCTTTGTGAGACATTGTTAGGAACGAAATTCCTCCGCGGAATATCCCGGTATGAGGAACTGGGAGAGGCCTGGGCCAACTGCTTCTTCAATGCAAGCAAATCGTTCGCCATCTTTTGGAATGCTGGGTCAGACGAAGTGGTGGGCGAAGGGCCCAAAGATTTAGGCTTTGCTGATTCCTTTTTTAATTCACCAGATATTATCAGATTATCTTCTATGCGAATGGCAGCGGCTTGAGCGAGAATCAAGGTAGCAACTCGCTCTTGAAGGAGCAAGAAACTAACTTTTGAGCTCATGGCGTTTACGAAGAAACACTTTTGATTTTCCGGCGTTGGAAGCATGGCAACAGGGACACGGTTGATTAGCGTATTGAACTGGACGATAAAATCGCACATGGTCTCATTTGCCTCCTTCTTCAGGTGAGTGATTCGTGATAATAATGCAAACGCATCCTCTGAAGGCTTGTATCTGTCTTCGAAAGCATCCCGTAAGGTGGCCCAGCTGGTGATAGATCCGGCTGGAAAATGCTAAAACCATTCAGCTGCAGGCCCTTGTAGGGTTTCCAAAAAAAGGTGAACCGACACATCTTCGTGGGTCACATCCAAAATACTGCATGACATAATGAATGCAGATATGTGGGAATCCGTGTTTTGATTTCCGCTCCCATCAAATTTGGGAAAATTCTTTCGATTTCCGTGAGGGAGAGCGTGAACTGGATGTGGTAAAGCCAATGGACTCATCGCGTTTCCCCATGGAACCGCCATTTGAAAAGCCGGAAAGAGAACACGAGCTGGAAGTGTAGTTCCGCTGAGTAGCAAGGCACTACAAAGGGATGTGGATGCTCCTTGTAAAAGACTTTTTCTTCGTGGAGGTGAGACACTCCTGGATGACCGGCTAGCCGAGCTTAGTGCTGAAAAACGTGCCGGTGTTACGCTAAAATTGTGCCTCTGAAGCAGATCAAAAGTAGGATCAACTTCTCCACGGGCTCTCCTACTGTGCGTAAAAGGGTCACTCGCCAGTGTACCTTCCAGATCTGCAATGTTATGGCGCAGATTTAGACTTTCTTTTTGGTTGTACTGGCTGAGTTTCTAGTCTTTCTGGCAAAAACCAGCAGCAGGCACTTTTCTAGATATTTAAAACTATCCTCTTCAGAAAACTGATTGTGGTTTAAATGACAAATTACAACGAGGATAAGATGGCAGGGAAGATTAGTAGGCTGATTTTCTGATTGATTTTAACATTTTTCAGAGGGTTTCAAACTTTTTGCAAACAGTCAAAAACTCAGATCTATGGCAAAAAACTGATTTTTTTCAAAAACTCAGCGAACTAAAGATCTTTAACTGGACCAGATCTATGACTCTCAGAAGAAAATTTTTCGATTTGAGCACTTTTGCAAAAAAAAATTAGATTTTTACAAAAAGTTGAGATTTGGAAACAGGCAGCAATCTACTGATTTTTTCTGATTTTTATCTGTTACCAGCCACTAGATCTGACAGATCTATTCGTTCCCCAGCGGAGTCGCCAAAAACTATTGGTCCGAAAATCTGTCACCTGGACAGATCTATGGATAGACGAGCCAACAGTGTGCAGGGCTTAGCCCCTCTTTGAGTCAGCAAAGCGAAACTGGTTTATTGCTATTCTACCAGTAGGAATCTATGCAAGTCTCACAGATTCTGCCTTCGGGGGTTGGGATCTCATCCCAGTAGAGTGTTCTAGGCTGCGAAAAGAAAGGAATGAAAGAGGGAGAAGAGAAAGAACAGATCCGAAGGGAGAAAAGAAATGAATTCCAAAGCAGAAAGGTCAGAAGATTTATGTTTTTAGTTTGGTAGTAAACAGAGCCAAACCTACTTGCATAAATAAACAAAGCAATACTGATGAGAAAATGACAGAAAAGTAGATATGAATCCAACAGATTAAACACATACAGATCTAACGTAAGAAAGATCAAAAAGTCTTAATATTTGTATTACTGTTTTCTTCTGTTACAAGAAAGCTCAAAGTCTTTCTCTCCTCACTTCTATTTTCATCTAAAAAATGTTCACCCTGAATACAACAAGTATTCCCGTATTTATAGAAGAGAGGAGAAGAAAAGCAAAAAGGAGCCAACAAATATTTACAAAGATATTTACAAAATATCTAAAAGTCATGTTGACTTTTGACAACTTGATCGATGACATCATCCCATGATGCAACATGGATGATGTCATCATCTGTGCCAACATATTTTAGACATTTCAACGAGAAAGTCGGAGAATAGAGAGAAGAAGAAGAAGAAGAAGAAGAAGAAGAAGAAACAGCTACTCATCATCGTCATCCTGCGACCGAAAGGGGGTTGCTTGCTTGTCCATCCATGGACTTCTTGTGACTTTCAGAGTCCTAACCCAGAACTCATCCATGTCAATGTGAACTAATTCAGAGTCTCTGACATCTATACTGCACTCAGCCTCTGATTCAGGCATCCTGACCCTCTGATATTTGTATTTCATCTCTTCTTCTGTCAGCTTGGCCTTGCCTCTTGGATTTTGTAGGCTTCCTGCTTGACATTGACATATATTCTTTCTGTGCTTAATTTTTGATCTGCAAGAATAAGAAGTGTGAAACCCAATCGAAGAAAGCCGTTGAATCAGTCATGCTTGATTTTCCATTGGAAGTGCTAACAGAAGAAAGAGTTAGTTATTTTTAGGCTCAGGGCACAGGGCACATGAAAACTGTAGCTGGCAGGACCAAAATAGGTAAGGCGCACAGAAAGAGGAATGTTGCAGAGGTTATACTGGCGCCAAAGGCGCATGGCGCATGGATGAAGCAGGTTGCATTTTATAGCAGGGCGCATGGAAAGAGTATGTTACATGAAGGTTCGGTGCGCCCTTTGGCCCATGGATGGATTATGTAACAGTAACAAATGGTGCGCCAAAGGCTTATGGCGCGGCGCACGAAGGGTTTACACAACATCATGTTACTGCAATGGAGGGATGCGCCCGCGCCTTGATAGCTTTATACATGCGCGATGGAAGGCTGGTGCGCCATGAAAGCTGGGTGCGCCCTTTGGTTTATGCACTTGGGATGCACGCATGGGTAAAAGGCGCGGGATTTACACTTGTAGCATGCAAAAAGAGGTGCGCTTTGAAAGCACATGAGTTCTATGATGTAGCAGGACAGAAAGGGCTGCGCCATTGGCGCGGATTTTAATCATGTAAAATGGCGGGTAAATGTGCCATGGGGGCGCAACTGTTCTTAAGTGCAACAAGATGCGCCAGTGCGCAATAGGGACTAAGACAGTGACCAAACCTTGCTTTACAAAGGGGCTTCTTTATGGTTCAAATTCCTCCTGCTCCTCATTTCCTTTTTTAGCATGGACATCAGTAAGGTTTCATAATAAAAACGATCTAGCTTAGGAGGGCCACAGTCACTGTTTCAAGGATGAGCTCCTCTTCCAGTAGATCCGGAAAGAGGGAGGGAAAGGATAGAAGAAAGGAAGACAGGACAGCACGAGGGAAACTAGCTCAAACCATATCTTATTTTAAAGACCGGACTAGCAAACATACAAACACAGACCACAGAAATACGCAAAGAACCGAAAGCACGAAAATGGAGAAGAGGGAGAAGAACCTCTTACCTTAGATATATAGCAAAAGTGTGCAGAGCGGGCCCACGGGGTGACGAAAACGATGAAGCAGAGGTTGACAAGCTACAAAGTGATCACGTGCTCGATAAAAAGAATGAAAATGACATTTGGGCGCGCAAACTGATATATATAGATAAAAACTTGTCATCAATGCGCCAACCACTTTTTCAAATGGCGCATGAAAGTTTGCTGTCGACACGGAGAAAGTGATGCGCCCTTTGGCGTACCAAAACATCTACCAACATGAGGTAAAGCGCGCCCTTGGCGCACCAAATCTATTGTCGACACGGGATTATGTGCGCCCTTTGGTGCACCGAAAGATTGGATCAACAAAAGCAATGTGTCAACAATAAGGCGCATGTGCCTTGGCGCATGTAAAATAGACTCAACATCCTTTGGCACACCGAAAGATGTGTTAACATGGAAAACCATGTGCCAAAGGTTTTTAAGGGGGTGCATCAAAAGCTAGTGTTGCAAAGCAATTTCATGCGCCCAGCCAAAAAAGGCTTTAGAAAAGACTAAGTTCGAAAACTAGATTTCCCGGGAAGGGATTTTACAATCTTTCGAAATCAAGGGATCCCTAACGAGGGATCGAAACAAAATTTTCCGTATGGTTATCGGTAAAATTGCCCTTGTCAATTTTACGGGATAACACAACTTCAGATTTTTCTTCACACGGATCGACTCTGGAAGCCCTAGTTTACAGAGGTACAAAAGTGCTTCTTTCTCCTTATTCGCAAAGTGAAAATGAAATCCCTTGACCCTTTATTTATAGCTTTTCCCACTTTGTAACATTAAATTCTACCTTACCTACCACCGTACATTAACACTTAATGCGGCTTTTTCAAATAAACCTGACTTTCACACTTTCACTCACGTGCGCAACCTTTCGTGAGCAATTCTCTAACCTTATGGTGAAAACCCATATTTCGTGCTTGCAATCACGCGCCCAAACTTGCATGGACAATTCTCCAACCTTCTGGCGCGTAACCAAACCATCTTGACAAGAGACTCTGTGCGTGCATACCCCGCGCCGAAGGCACTTCTTCTATCATGATTTTTACTCTTGCCTACCTCATGTTACTTATGAGCTTCTTCTTATCTTGTACATGGATCCCAATGTAGCATTTTCCTGACACCCACCATCCTTTTCCTTACATGTACTTGTTTCACAGGGCCATTCAAATAAGCTTTGCAATTCAATCCTTCCTAGTGCTTCACACTTCCATTTCTTCCATCTTACTCCACCCCACACTAAAATGATGCACGGTCCTCTACGCATACACAAATTCACTAGAGGGTAATGAAATTACTAGCACCCAAGGCACAACACAAAACAAAAACAAAAAAGGGAAACACAAGAAAGGAAACTACTTTAGAGAAAAACCTAAATTATCTGGCAATACTTCCTTATTGACAAACACCAAGAAGACTTATTTATAGTACGGCTTCAGCCTACTCCCATTGAAGTGTCCTGAAAATATCATCCTATCCAGTGCTTGTAACTAGCACGCGCCCAAATCAACGATGTACGAGATGGTGTAGGCACCTAACCAATGCACTTTTAACTTCCCAGGATAGTGTAGAAACTTAGAATCATACAGTAAGACCATCTACCCAACCTTAAACTTCTTGTTCCTGATGTGGCAATCATGCCATGCTTTTTGCTTTACTTTTTTTGTTGTTTGGCTCCACTTGACGAGTGATTGTATTTCATCCAGCTTCATCAGTTCATCAATTCTTTCTTCCAGCACTTTCTCATTAGCCAGCCCCCCCGCACATGCTATACTCAGAGAAGGTAACATGAATTCAACCAGCAGGACAACTTCCGCGCCAAACACTAGTTGAAATGGTGTGGCTTTGTTTAATCTTTTATAAGTTGTCCTATAAGCCCATAACACAATTGATACCTTGTCATCCCAATCTTGTCTCCTAACATCACAAATATTAGTCAATGTGTGACTAAATATTTTGTTAAATGCCTTAGTAGTTCCATTTGCTTGAGGGTGATAGGGAGTAGTTTTGTGATGAGCCACCATGAACTCTGCTAGCAGGATCCTCATGGTCTCATTCAAAAAATGTGTACCCCTATGGCTGGTTAAACTTAAAGGGCATCCATACCTTGTGATAATATTCTCCCACAAAAATATTACTGTTGTAGCTTCCGTACAGTCTTTAGTTGGGGCTTCCTCTGCCCACCTTGTCAAATAGTCTGTGCAAGTGATTATATAGCGTGATCCAATCCTACATGCTACTAGTGCAATAGGGCCTACAAAGTCTATTGCCCATTTCTCAAAGGTCTCAGCACTAGGGATGGGGTGAAAGGGCATTTCATATCTCCATCCTGGCCTTCCAATGCGTTGACAATGGTCACACGCTTTACAATACTCCTTGCAATCCTTAAACAAGGTCTCCCACCACAATCCTGCCATTAATATCTTACGCACGGTGGCGTCGCCTACATAATGCCCACATGCACTTCCTCCATGTGCTTCCTCTATGATGGTGAGGCACTCACGCTCTAGTACACACCTACACAAAACTTCATCATGCCCTAGTTTGTATAAATCCCCACTGATCAACATGTAGGGCACGACGTGCATGGCTAGTTGCGTTCTCTCTAGTGTCTTCATCCCTTCCGATGTCATACCCATCTTAAGGAGCACAACAATATCCTCCAAGTCCGAGGGCGTGCACCACAAACTAAATAGACTTACATCTAGCATGGTATCTTCAATGCTCTACGCGTCCTCTCCTGAATCAATCCTAGACAAATGGTCGGGTCTGGAATTACTCTTGCCTAGTTTGACAACTACGGTGAACTTGAATTCTTGGAATAACAGCACCCACCGACATATGTGCCCTTGTAGGATAGGTTTGTTCACCAAATACTTTAATGCCATGTGGTCAGTGTAGAAGATAAAGGGAGTTGCTAGCAGATATTGTTAGAACTTATGAAGCACATAGATCATAGACAATGCCTCCTGTTCGGTAGCAGTGTAATTTTGTTCTACTAGTGTCAACTTTCTACTTCCAAAGCATAGGGGGTGATCAACAATTCCCTCACTAGGCTGTGCAAACACTACCCCAATGGTTCTTCTAGAGGCATCCACATGAACATGGAAAGGCTTTTCCCAAGAGGGAAAACATAATATAGGCACGGTGACAAGCCTATCCTTCAATGTGTCAAATGCCTTCTATTGTGCCTCTCCCCAGTGAAAGGCACTCTTATGCCTGAGTAACTCTTCTAAAGGCGCAGCGATCTTGGCATACCCCTTGATGAACTTTTGATAATAGCCTGTGTGTCCAAGAAATATGCACACTGCGCTTTGGCTAGTTGGCTCCCCCAATCCCACAATCACTGTAATTTTGGCAAGATCCACTAGCAATCCTTCTTTGTATATGATGTACCCCAACAGGGTCCCAAATGGGGTATAAAAAACACACTTCTTTATGTTGAGGAATAACCTCAACTGCCAACACCTTTCAAACATCAATCGTAGGTTGTCACAATTTTCCTTGACAAGTCCACACACGGTCCAATCATCTAGGTACACTTGGATAAACTTGTGGATGAAGTCCTAGAAAGCCTATACTACAATGCACGAGAACATAGTGTGTGCATTCTTCAACCCAAAATACATGACCATGTAGGCAAAACTTCCCCACTCGGTGGTGAAAGTTGTCTTCCTCTGGTCTTCCTTTGTAATCCTCACCTGATGATAGCTTAAGAACCCATCCGTGAAAGAGTAGATTTTGTGCTCTACCACTCCCTCTAGGATTTCTTCATTAAATGGGGTTAGGAAAGGATCAATGATACATACTGCATTCAAATCCCTATAATCAACACATATCCTTATCCTATCATCCTTTTTTATACTAATCACGATCGGGCTTATCCATTTTGAATCCTTCACAGCTTTTATGATTCCTGATGCTATCATCTTGTCTATTTCCTCCTTGACCTTTACGTAGATTAGGACTCATTCGGTATGGTCTCTTCCTGATCGGGTGCACACCGTCTTTCAATTTAATCCTCATTTCCCCCAAGGAGTGGTTGATGCCTTTGAGCTCATGTTACCCATACGGGAATAAATCCTCAAATTCATGCAATAGATCAATGATCTTAGAAACTTCCTTCTTTGACCAATAATATCCAACGCTAGCCTCCTTGGGTTCCACCTCCGACCCAATATTAACCTTTTTTGTTTTTAAAGGCTCATGATAGGTGCGCGCCGTCTCATCAACACTATCCATTACTTTACATGAGCCTAGAGAATGGTTAACCTCCAAATTTTCCATTTCTTCACCATCTATGACATAGACCATCTTTCCTTTTTCTTTATCTGTGCACGCACGCTCCATCTATACCTCATCACACTCATCTTCACCAATTTTTCCACCCAAACATGGCTCTTCTAGCAATTCTACAAGCCTATCCTTCGCCTTAACACTATCCCCCATCGTAAGGCACTTGACCTCCTCCAATGCCTTATCCACGGATGGTTTAGTGCTTTGATACTCAAATGTTTGGATGAGATCAGCTGTTAGTTCTTGCCAATCCATTATTTGGTGGAGTGTCTCAGAGTGGATGTACCATGCACGCATGTAATCCTACAGACTAGAATACAGTCTTTGAATCTAGAGGGACGGTGGCAAAGCTTTCATGAATTCTCTCTAGACTCTCTCACAGGCTTGGATGTGGAAAGATACGGGATCCTTACCATGATAGTCTTTGATGGTGGTGGGCATGTTGCTTCTAGAGAACTGGACAGAGAGGGCAATTCTCACCTCGCACCATTCCATAAGGTTATCCCGATGCATTTCCAACCAGCGTGTAACAGTTCCTAGTAGGACATAACTTAACATCCCTCTTCGTTCCTTTTCCTCCTTCCACTGAGCTTCCATATTCTATAAAAAGATCTCAGGGAAGGCTCCTCCTGAGTACTTAGGTAGCTCCTTTCCTCCTAGGCACTGGACCATGCCCACCTTTGTCACCTTTGTCACCAATCCTCTCAAGTGCCTACCGACTAACTCATAGGTTCCATGTGCCCAATTATCACATGTTATACTGGTGGTGTCACTTACCGACTGAGCATCCTCAAACTAGATAACCCCGTTGGTAGGATGGATTATCTCTAGATCCCTAATTGAGCACACATATATTCTATCCAGGACCTCTTCTCCTAAAGGTTTAGTATAGGGTGTTGACTTCCCATCAGCTAGGGGTATGATGACCCATTCCTCCTCATTTTCAAAGCTAATGTACCCCTTGTTAAACTGAAGATCCGCATTGTTCTTATAACACCATGCACACCCAAGTAGTGCTGGGAAATTGTTTGCCTCAGTGAGCACTAAGACTTTGAAGTCCCTAATAAAATTAGCTCCCTAAATGGTGATAGCTGCATCCTTTAAGACACCGAAGGGCATTTCCTTTGTCTTGTTTGCCATATACAACACATTTGAAGATGGTTATAAGGTAGGCCTTCCCATCTGATGCCAAGAATCCAAGGTGAGGACATTGACCTCTACGCCTGTATCGATGAGGATATTGCTAAGGATACATCCATCCACAACCGCATTTAATGTGATCTCCCTATCATAGTCGAGGCTGTGAGGGGGAAGGTTAGCATGCAAGAATTTCCTCTCGCACTCTTCTTCGGTGTGTGGTACCTTCTCTCTCAACCATGCTCCTAGCAGGGGAATAATATTCTCTTTCCTTAGCATCTTACATACCTCCTTAACCTCATCCAGGTCATCTTTTGGCGCCTCGACCCTTCTTATTTTCTCCTCTCCTGGATTGTTCCTTTAGACACTGGATTTATCCTTTTAATCTTTGAATCACGTCCATGGTATCCTGATATACCTCTTTTTGATGTGCAGGGTGTGGGTACCTTCCATGTACCACTTCTTCCCTTGAAACCAGGCTCTTCTACCTTGGTATTTCCTTTGCGCATGCAGCCTCTGCTCTTGTGGTTACCAAAATAGGTTCCAAGCATGCATCGTGCACTACTCGTGGCATCCATTGGGTGTCTACCTTCTTAATGCTTACCATTACAACACCCTTGTATTTCTAGTGTTGCTGACTCATATGCTCAAACAACTCAGGGCACTCCTCATACTTGTGCTTCTTTCCGCACCATGAGCACTGCAATAAGTCTGGGCACTCATGCTTGTAGTGGTCTGTAGACCCACAATTAAAATAGGTTCCATGTGGGAACTTGCTTCTTCCTCCCCTACGATTACCATGACCACAGAATCCTCCGTGAAATCCTCTTCCGCGTGCACCTCCATCTATGCGCTCCTCATAACAATGATCATCACCTTTAGAACTATTGGCAATGCTAGTCTGACGCACCCCATGATCAATGGCCTCATAGTGTAGACACCAAATTTGTGTCTTACGACCCCTTGTGACCCGCATCTCATCTCGCAATCTAACCTCATTACCTAAACTTTACACAATTATTTATTAATTACCTTGTAATTGATAAATCCACATCACCTTATCCGCCACCTCACTTTGCCACCTCATCATGACCTAGCCCTAACCCTAAACTAAGCTAATTAAGACCCATGACTTGGTCTAGACTCACATCCATAACTAATGCCTCCTTACTCGCACCAAAAGGCGACCTTCTAGCCACTTGACCAAGCCCGCAACTGATCTCTCGGGAGAAAAGCAGGGAAGGTGGGCTATTTTACTAAAAATAACCTACTTTTTCCTTACCGATGCCGGTTCCTACTCGACCGCCGTCGGTTACGCAACCGCCATCGGTTCCCTGTAAATGGGCTCCCCAAACCAAAACAACGGATGGAAATTTCATTTTGGAGATCAGTCGAAGGATTTTTGAATCAAAGGAGAGTCCAAAGCGATTAGCAGAGTCCAGAACTTCACTTGACCAAGCAGAGACGAGTAAAGAAACCAGAAGAGTTGGCAGCCAAGGAGACCAACTGGCATCTTCGTCAAAAACCAGTAAGTTACATCTTGCATGTCCTCCATTATAACATTTCTTATGCTTTTGGAATTACAGTCCTCCCAAATCCGTTCCTGAATCTATTATCCAACGTACCATTGCCTCTAACTATCATTCTTTTGCTTCTAACCATCCCATTTCCTAATACTATCCGAAAACCAGCCATTACAAACACCACAACCAGCCCAGAAGATCCTAGAACCCACCGGTATCGGTTATCAGTAACCACCATCGGTTATAGGTAACCGACATCGGTTCCTGTGATTCACAACCAGAAACCAGCCTTTCCCCTACCTGTTTCAATGAAGTGATTTAATTGATATTTTACAGTATTTTGTGTTAACTCATATTAGCAGGGAAATTGACCACCTTCGAAAGGAAGTTTTACATTTCCTGGGCCCAAGGCAGTTTCCTCATTTATTATCTAATCAAAATCTTGTGGTCTTGTGTTCTTATTTGCAGGTAGTCCTTCCAAGACAAAAAGGAGTTCTTCGCAGTCAGCCTGATCTTTCTCTACGGTACGCGCACATCATCTCGACATTCTACAGGTATTCCTCCTAACCCTAACCTTATCTATTTCTATAAGGAATGAAGCATTTCCGAGTGAAACATTTTGGCACGCCCGGTGGGACCCATTTTGGGTTTTTCTTTATTTCTTGCTTGCTTTTATTATAGGGAGCATACTTGCTGTTTTCTTCTTCTAGAGATATTCACAGGGTATTTTATTATTCTGGTAAAAGAACTTGCTTTGTTTTTGCATCTTGCATTAGTAAAAGTCATCTCTTTTGCTTCATCGAATATCACTTTCGATTTGGGTTTTAAAACACATGCATTACATTCCTGCCTGTTGTTTTTCAATTCTAGTGAACATAGATTAAGTAACAGGTCGTACACGTGGAGGTGATATCCACGGTATTGACAGGAAATTAACCTTAGTTTCACTGCACAACACATACCGAATCACTTCACAATTAACACAACAGCTCAAACATCCCCCCTTTTTTCCGCGGTATTCCTCCGCCCGATTGAGGTAACCTTATAAGCCAAAACAACTTGACATTTCCCCTAAGTCTCTTGTTTAGGATTCTGACATCATTCTACGTCTAAAGGCATAAGCCCACAATAATTAAAATTAACCCTAAGGTTAATCTCTGCATTTGCGTGTGCATCTTGCTTGTTTGCTGTTCTGTTTTCTCTGTCATACTCTGTCTTTTGTGATCAATAAGTTGATAAAACTACTCAACGTTGCTAAAAATCAAATTAGCAGCCCCTTTGTATCTTCTTATCCTAGATTTTTTTTTTTTTTTTTTTGACACCGACATCGGTTAAGGGACCGACGTCGTTTCCCCTTGACCGACACCGGTTAGTAAACCGATATCGGTTACTGTCTCTCTCAGCCCCTGACAAACCAACAACTTGCCAAATTCACCATTCTGAGGTTGTTTTTGTTCTTGATAGATTGAAACTTTCCTGTGTGTTCTGGTCTATGGTTGTCATCACTCGGAAGCGAGCCGCTGCCATGGTTTCACACGCTTGCCCTGTTTCTTTGCCTGAATCGCCCCCTTCACATTCTATAGGAAACCCTACGGACACCAGTGAGATCCCCCAAATTCCTGTAGGAGACAAGGACTTTGCCAAATTTCTGGATGCTAATCCCAGCACTGTACAATACTATTTGTCTCATACCCTTGACCGTACGCCTGATGGTCAGCTCCTTATGGGCATGCCTATTAGTATAGCTGCTCATTTAGCTCCTACTCCTCCTGATAACAATACCTTACTTCCCGCATCACTAGCCCCGTCTCCCAATCCGACAGCGGCAGAGGTTCATACGACCCCGATTAGCTTTCCTTTTGTTAATCTTGGACCCCATGTATCGCCACCACCAACTACCCCTATCTCATCTCTCTTTCAGACCACTCCATTCATGACTTACTCTCTGCCACCTATTCAAACGAGCTTTCCTTCTCAAGCTCCGCCTACCTTTTCATTCCCATATACGTATCCAGTAACCTCAACACCTTATATGGGACATCCCTATTCTGTGGCACCATCATCTCATCCAACCACAGATTTCATCAAGCAAATGATGGACAAAATGCAAAACCTGGAGGCTTCCGTTTCAGGAAGTCGTAGCGCCCTAATTTCAACAGTAGAATGGTCGAAGATGCAAGGCATTAAGGGGTTCAGGCTCAGGTTTACCATTAAGCGAAGCTAAACGATAAGTGCCTGATCCATAGGTGTGAGTGATTATATAAGGCCCAATCCAATTGGGAGCAAATTTTCCGCGTTTGCTCTTTTCCAGTTCTGCTACCCACCATAATCTATAGGCCTCTGTCATTCCTGCATCCATTACCCTGCGATCGGCTGCTATCTCCTCAGGCCCTTCTGGAGGTGTTGGCCGGGATGGTGAGAATGCTGCCTCGGCATCGACCCTCATATATGGTCTATAAGCCTGTGGTATGTCCTGCACAAATCCAAATTGTCGCCGCACGCGATCTATAGGAATCCTCTCATATTCACCTGGCCTATGCCCCGCGATCCACCTCAATCGCTCTACACCTCTTAACTCCTCAGCTATGTTCTCGGTTACCATATAGTTCCCGTCGGGCCTCCAACAGATATCCGCAACCGTCAACCTCTCCCATACCTGCCTATAATACTCAATGTCACCCGGCACGGCCTGAGATCTTGCCTCTTGTTCTGTCTGGACCCATCATCGGAATCCCAACCTCTGTACTCCGGTCTCTCCTGCCTGGATGGATCGGCCTATTGGTCGCACACAAACAATGTGCTCATAGGCCCAACAGTGTAATAAGTATGCGCAATCCAACGTTGTCCTGTGATTTTGCCTACAAGCCCATAAACCCCTGTATAGCTCCGCCAAATATGCAGGTGCCCATGCAAAAGTCACATTCCTTTCTATCATCTCCCAAATAACACACATCAATGCCTTTGGAAATCTTCCCCCTTCCGCCCTCGGTAATGCATAATACCCTACCGCTATCATTAATAGCACTGCTAACCTTGTCTCCTCAGGGTCTGCTGCATACATTACCCCATATGTGAATGACAAACCCCGCTGTGTTAAGTCTCGTGCATATGGACCAAACACTTCTGTTATCGCTGCCCGCCCCGCGCTAGGTAGTGCCTGATAAACTGGTTCTCCTGTAATAGGGAGTCTCAAAATCCGAAACACATCTTCCAATGTTACTGTCATTTCACCTGTTGGCAGATAGAAGGTATTTGTCTCAGGATTCCATCTCTCAATCAGCGCCTGTAACATACCATGGTTACGTGTGATTCGTGAATAATAACGGATTCCACTTAACCCCAAACGATTTATCAAAGTCCATTCCGCTGGTGTTACATCCGCTCGGATTCGCGACAACAGCGCTGGCACGCTATCATTCATCCTCAACCCTGTCTCTGCCTGCATACACCAAAACAACAAACAACCATTCACTCCGTTAGGATCTTTTTCAAACATTCTGGAAATTTCTCCAGTAACCGGTACCGGTTACACGTAACCGATATCGGTTGAATAACCGATACCGGTTCTCCCTAACCGCTACCGGTCACTGTCAATTTTATACACCTTCCTTAAAAACAACCACCTACGACAATAATTTGCTCATTTCTTCGTTTTTATACATATAAACATACCTGGAACCCCTGATTGCCTACCCTGTAACACTTAGCTCACCTGCAACCCTTGTTATCATGTTTTCTCTCTCATATCTACCCACCTACTCTCCCCCATCTTACTCACGAAACATGCAGTAATCAAATCACAAACAAAACAATACCTCTTGAGTTGCAGCAGCTTGCGGTGGCCCTTATCTGCCCTCCTGTCCTTGCCTGCTGGATGCTTCTCCTCGTTCTGCCATGATCACCACCCTTTTTTAACTTTGTCTGTCTGCCTTCTAAATCTCGGATCACATTCACTTTCCTTGTCTCTTTCCTTCTTCTCACCCAAATCTCTCATGCAAATACCTGTCTCAGTCATTAAAAAGCGTCGCGTTCGCGTATTTAACCTCTTGCATGGCTCTAAAATTAAAACTTAAGTTGCCACCCTAGCTTTTCTATTTTTAGAAAAGCTCATACCTAAATAACCGATATCGGTCATAGAACCGATATCGGTCATATCTCTACCGACATCGGTTACCAAACCGATACCGGTTATGAACCTGCCTTTTTGAAACAGGGTTCTTTTCTTCATTTCTCATCTAAATTTTTGTCGCGCCCGCCTCTTTGCCTACATAAACAACAGAATTTACCACATTTGTTTATCCACCACACATAGCATTATAATTTCATTAAACATCATTTCTACCAATACACAACCATCAACTACGAATATCAAGAAACTATCAATCTATACATAATTTAGATCCAACTCATCAGTTACATATATTACACTGCCACAAAACCACCAATTTATCACATAACCTGACATTCATATATACGCACAAATAAACAAAAACATCAGCATCATCTATCTATCAACATGTCAATTAAACTCATCACACATTCTATATATTACCAACCATTTATTTCAACACATTTTAAACACAGCATGTGGATCAAAACATCATCTATATATATATATATATATCCCAGTTTTCAAAAATACAATGTGCCCTACATCGGGGCCTCTGTGATCTCATAATATACCAAAGCCGGCACGCAGGCCGCAATACCTACCAAAAATATCGACTCGGCTCGCAGGCCGGTCTCTCATATCAAAAATATACTCGGCTCGCAGGCCGGTATCAAATGTACAACCCGTACTCGGCTCGCAGGCCGGTATATAATAAATAAATAAATCAAAACAATGAATAAGTGTAGGCACGCAGGCCTCTATCAATACAACCGGTTTGCAGACCGATGCCCATGTCCCTATACAAAACCATGTCGGGGATCTATCAGCTCTCCCCACCACCCTCGGCACCTCTCCCCGCTGGTCCCTGTGGTGCCTCTCGCCTCCTGCCCGTCACGGACACGCCAGCTATAGCTGCCCCTCCCTGAGATCTCTGGCTGTGCGAGGTCTCCGCCCTATGCGCTGCATATGCCTGATACTCAACTCCGCTACTATCAAGAATATCCTGATAATAACGGGCCTCTGCTCTAACCTCCATATAACGATCTCTCGCCACTGAAGGAACTGGGGCTGGTCCCCTGGCACCTAACACCAATATCCCCTGAGCCTGTACCTGCACCTGTGGCTGTGGTGCTGGTGGAGGTGCTGCCTGTGCCTGTACCTGCACCTGTGGCCGTGGTGGTATCTGGGGCTGTGGCTGTGCTGCTGCTGGTACGGCTGCCTGTACCTGTACCTGCACCTGTGGCTGTGCTGCTGGTGGTGGTGCTGCCTGTGCCTGTACCTGAGCCTGGGCTAGCTGCCCCTGTAGGACCCCTATCTGTGCTTGTGCAGCAGCCAACTGTCCCTGTAATAACTACACCTGCCCCCGGAGCTGATCTCTCTCTGCAGTAACTGCAGCCAAGTCTGGCTGCGCAGGCGGTACTATCCTCGCTGCTCTCTGCCCAGCCCACCAGACCCTGTATGCTGCCGTGCACCCGGCATCATCCACACCCTCACCTGCTGGTCTCTCCGCTACCCAGTCTGGATCCCAAGGCTGTGGTGCTGGCAGTGGGGCCTCTACATAATCCCTCCTGTACTGAGGGAAGGGAGGTGGCTCGTCCTGTGGCAGCCCCATCTGCCTGCGTACCCTCTCTAAGGGTATCCACTCGTGCTCTCCCGGCCTACGTCATGTTATCCAGAATGTATATTGGATCAGGCGCAGCTGTACACGGGCTCCTCTGCCAGGCTGGTGACCTCTGTAGGGTCTCCATATAATGTCTACTGCTGTAAGGCCCTCTAGCATATGTCTATAGTAGGCCACATCTCGACCTGCAACAACTGCTCGTGGCTGGCCCACGATCCCCAACCACCTCTGAAATCCATATCGGTACACGACCTGTGGCCCTGGCTGCTGGGGTAGCCCTACCGGCCTGATGCATACGATGTGCTCGTATGCCCAATAGTGCAACAAAAATGTAGAACAAATACCAAATCGCCTCCTCCGGCGATAGCCCCATAACTCCCTGTATAATTGCACCAGATACACTGGTGCCCATGCGAAACAGGTGTGCTCCTCCACCATCTCCAGTAACACCCCCATCAATGCCTGTGGGAAGCGGCCTCCCTCTGAATCCGGGAGGGTGAAGCAGGTGATCCCTATCATCATCAACACGGCAAGCCGTGTCTCATGTCTGTGTGCGTGGTACATGTCACCATATCCAATGCTCGCGCTATGATATGTCAGAAGCGCGGCTGCATCCCCAAAAACCTGCAGTATGCTATCCATGGCAGTCTCTGAATCTACCTGAAAAATGGCCTCTCCCTCGATCGGTAGCCGCAGGATGCGATACACATCCTCTAATGTGACCGTCATCTCCCCGGTCGGCAGATGGAACACATTGGCCGCCGGATCCCATCTCTCGATGAGGGCGACCATCAGGCTGTGATCTCTGTCGATCGCTCTGTACCTCTGGACCCCGCCGAGCCCCACCTCGCGCATGATGGCCCAATGCGCCGCAGATATGTGTGGCCTCATCCGACTCAATAGTGGAGGCATCCTATCACGCATCGTCAACTGCTGACGTGCCTGCAAAACCAACCCACATTCTTAGACCCACTCTTTATTATAACACCTACTTTACCATCTAAACCCCCTTTTGTAACACCCAAAATCTAACCCCACACCTCACCTTTCTCCAACCCAACACAACTCACCCCACCAAGCTCCCCCAACCCACCTTAAAACCTAAACCCTAAACCCTAAACCCCTAACCCAATCCCCTACCCCAACTCAACCCAACCCAACACAACCCACCCCACCAAGACCCCCAACCCACCTTCAAAGCCTAAACCCTAAACCCTAAACCCCTAACCCAATCTCCAACTCAACCCAACCCAACACAACCCACCCCACCAAGACCCCCAACCCACTTTAAAACCTAAACCCTAAACCCTAAACCCCTAACCCAATCCCCTACTCTAACTCAACCCAACCCAACACAACCCACCCCACCAAGACCCCCAACCCACCTTCAAAACCTAAACCCTAAACCCTAAACCCCTAACCCAATCCCATTCCCCACTCCCAACCCAACCCAACACCCCACAGCCATACACCCTCAATACCACCCTCAACCCATCCCTCCCCCACCGATACCGGCCGATACGAGACCGATGCCGGTCCCCCATTCTAACCTTGCTCTATTCTTTTTTCGACCGATGCCGGTCGCCTAGTGACCGACATCGGTCACTGTCCACTACCCGAGCCGAACCTGCGCACGGCCCCCAAAACTCATTTTTTACCTATTTCTACCCATCCACCCACCCAAAAACCCTAAAATTTTACACACCTAGCCGCCTTAGCCTATCTAACCTATCTACCCTCTCCCTTCTCAAATTACCTCCATTTACCCATTATTTCCTACAAAATACCAATTCCTACCCAAATCCCAAAAACCACATAACTCAACCAAATCACCAAATTAAAGAGTTTAGAACCTACCGGTACGACGACACGTCGTCGTGGTGGGATGGGTGGTGGCGGTCCAGCTGGTCCAGCTCCTCCGGCTCCTCCTGCCTGTGCCATGGCTCCAATCCTGATCTGCTGGGTCCCCGGCCAATCACCTGCGGCCTCCTCAACTATTCGGGCCCACTATCAACTCTCTCCGCCAATCAAATAGCTCCACCTCACTCAATACCCCTCCAACTCAACTCTCCACGTCAGACAAGTTAATTTGGATTGCAAATAACCAAAGTGACAATGACAGGCCGTATTTTTTCATTTTATAGGTTTTTCGACCTTAACCGATGTCGGTTTCCTTTTTGCCCTAAAAAACCGGTATCGGTCCCTTAACCGATATCGGTCATGTAGAATCGACATCGGTGTTAATCCCAACTTTCCCCCAATTTTATCTTTTTGCCCCTATTTACCATTTGCCTCTTTTTTAACCACATATCGCCTATATCCACCTTTGCTGAACACCATTTGTTTACCTATTCGGCCTGACCTAAGGCCTCAACCTACCAATTGGCCCGACCCAAGGCCGCAACTTACCTATTCAGCCCGACCTAAGGCCTCAACCTACCAATTGGCCCGACCCAAGGCCTCAACCTACCAATTGGCCCGACCCAAGGCCGCAACTTACCTATTCGGCCCGACCTAAGGCCTCAACCTACCAATTGGCCCGACCCAAGGCCTCAACCTACCAATTGGCCCGACCCAAGGCCTCAACCTACCAATTGGCCCGACCTAAGGCCTCAACCTACCAATTGGCCCGACCCAAGGCCGCAACTTACCTATTCAGCCCGACCTAAGGCCTCAACCTACCAATTGGCCCGACCCAAGGCCTCAACCTACCATTTGGCCCGACCCAAGGCCGCAACCAAACCATTTGGCCCGACCCAAGGCCACAACCAAACCATTTTGCCCGACCCAAGGCCGCAACCAAACCATTTGGCCCGACCCAAGGCCGCAACCAACCCATTTGGCCCGACCCAAGGCCGCACCCAACAACTTGGCCCGACCCAAGGCCGCATCACTTCCATACTATACCCACAATCAACGTTTTATTTTATCCATCCATCCTGTACCTTGTGTTCCATCGAGCTCACTTGTTCATGTTTTAGCATGATTAGGGTCCTTGACTTGATCTGTCGACCAACTTTGCCTAGACCTAGACCGTGACGTTTATCTCAACCAAACCAACCATTTGGTACTGCCGAACATGCCTAAACGTTCCTGTACCTTACCTGTTATATACCCTGGAGCTACTTCCTATGCCTTGGATACCAGGATTATATCACCCTTGTTTGGATAAACTATCGACCTTTGCCTATACATTGCTGGTTTGCTCGTCAAATCATGTACCCTAGTCGTACTATTGCATTTCAACATGCGTCTGCTTCCTTGGACCTACACCATCACCTTACCATCCTCTCTACCACATATACCCTTTATCAACCCTATCCCTGATTTCCCGTTCACTCAATCTGTGATAGATTTGAGGGGGATTACCTATACCCTTAACAGGAGTAACCACTTCATATTATTGTCCATGCAGCTTTACAAAACAAGCTACACGACAATAAGGGGCTAATGTAGACACCAAATTTGTGTCTTACGACCCCTTGTGACCCGCATCTCATCTCGCAATCTAACCTCATTACCTAAACTTTACACAATTATTTATTAATTACCTTGTAATTGATAAATCCACATCACCTTATCCGCCACCTCACTTTGCCACCTCATCATGACCTAGCCCTAACCCTAAACTAAGCTAATTAAGACCCATGACTTGGTCTAGACTCACATCCATAACTAATGCCTCCTTACTCGCACCAAAAGGCGACCTTCTAGCCACTTGACCAAGCCCGCAACTGATCTCTCGGGAGAAAAGCAGGGAAGGTGGGCTATTTTACTAAAAATAACCTACTTTTTCCTTACCGATGCTGGTTCCTACTCGACCGCCGTCGGTTATGCAACCGCCATCGGTTCCCTGTAAATGGGCTCCCCAAACCAAAACAACGGATCGAAATTTCATTTTGGAGATCAGTCGAAGGATTTTTGAATCAAAGGAGAGTCCAAAGTGATTAGCAGAGTTCAGAACTTCACTTGACCAAGCAGAGACGAGTAAAGAAACCAGAAGAGTTGGCAGCCAAGGAGATCAACTGGCATCTTCGTCAAAAACCAGTAAGTTACATCTTGCATGTCCTCCATTATAACATTTCTTATGCTTTTGGAATTACAGTCCTCCCAAATCCGTTCCTGAATCTATTATCCAACGTACCATTGCCTCTAACTATCATTCTTTTGCTTCTAACCATCCCATTTCCTAATACTATCCGAAAACCAGCCATTACAAACACCACAACCAGCCCAGAAGATCCTAGAACCCACCGGTATCGGTTATCAGTAACCGCCATCGGTTATAGGTAACCGGCATCGGTTCCTATGATTCACAACCAGAAACCAGCCTTTCCCCTACCTGTTTCAACGAAGTGATTTAATTGATATTTTACAGTATTTTGTGTTAACTCATATTAGCAGGGAAACTGACCACCTTCGAAAGGAAGTTTTACATTTCCTGGGCCCAAGGCAGTTTCCTCATTTATTATCTAATCAAAATCTTGTGGTCTTGTGTTCTTATTTGCAGGTAGTCCTTCCAAGACAAAAAGGAGTTCTTCGCAGTCAGCCTGATCTTTCTCTACGGTACGCACACATCATCTCGACATTCTACAGGTATTCCTCCTAACCCTAACCTTATCTGTTTCTATAAGGAACGAAGCATTTCCGAGTGAAACACATAGATCTGGTCAATAATTCTACAATGCTTAGTATCATGGGTTGTAGAGGTGCAGATCTTATAGTAGTAGGACACATTCTTATGCATCGTGTGCTGCAATAGGGGACATCTACTCACATCATGGTCCCCATGAAAATCTCACAATCTACTTCTACAGTGCGTATTGTCCTTTGGGCTTAACTATCCTTGACATTCCCTTCTACCTCACAATCTATACACCATAAACCTCTAAGAGTCTTATGTGTTGATTTTGCAGAAAACTTCTCCAGCTGCTTAGCTATAGCAGTGATTTGAGCCTCCAAGAATGGGTTAACACCAGTATCAACACTTCCAATAGCTTCGGTGCCCAGAGTAGACTCTAACGCTTCACACAGATCTATGAAATTTTTGTGATATTAAGCCCTTCTAAAAGGTGTTATCAACCCCCCAGAAAACCATTGAGCATGATATGAAGGGTGAATTTCATATGACAATTTTGACATGAGAGTTTTAAACCATGTGTCGTATTTCCACACACTCTCCACCATTCCTTGTTGAATCTCCTTCAGGGCACTGATGCTCTTCTGTTCAAACTCAGAGATATGGAATTCTGCCAAAAAAGTGTTCTTCAAAGTAGTATAATCCACCATTGTTTGATGAGGGTCATACTTCCTATACCAACTATGTGTGTGCCCTTGCAATGTCGTTGCAAACTGACTTGCCTTCTGCTCTGGGATAACGATTCCTTTTGCATGCCATAACAGCTTGCACTTGTGAACATGCTCTACAACATCTTTAATACCTCTATAATTTGGAAAATATAACGACATCTCAAAGAAAACTTGAGGGGGTTGATGGGGTCCTTGTCCTCCTGAGCCAGAGCCTTGGTTTCCTCTAGTGTTTCCTCCACCACTGGATCCACCAGGCCCACCAGGTCCTATTCCTCTTGATCCACCAAATTCACTAGGTCCACCAGGTCATGTTCCTCTTGATCCACCAGATCCACTAGGTCCACCAGGTCCTATTCCTCGTGATCCACCAGATCCACCGGATCCACCAGGTCCACCAGGTCCACCAGGTCCTGGAGTAGTCGTGCCAAGGGTCCCCACAGTCCCAATGAACTACAAGATGATGGTATGTGATGAGGCCCCACTACCAATGGTGTACCCCGAGGGCCACTCCTAGATGCGAGACCAAAGTCTGGTGTACTTTTCCCTTGTCCAAAAATCCCTTCGAAGACTAGAATATGCGTAGCCATAGAAGTATCAAATGAGAAATTATATCTCCTAGGTGTAGATCGGTCACTTCCATCGATACCAACTGGGATGATGATATTCTCCCCTTGACCTGGAGAACCAAGTGCTAGGATTTGGTCACTAGGTGGGTTCGGATACCCACCAATGACTCTTCTCTCTCCGCGTGACAAACTCTCATCAGAAGTTGAAGGGGTCTCTCTTACGCGCTTGCCAAGATGGGGTAGTACAGACTGCTCAGGTTCCACGTCCTCTACATGAACCTCAAATCCTTCTTGTAACGTCTACCTCCATATATCCATCACACCTGCAACCTTGTGTCATCTAGAAATCTCTCTTTCATGTGCTTCACTATACCTGAGTCATCTCTCCTCCCTTTCTTTTACCTCCACAAGGTCTACCATCTTCCCCCACCCTAGCTTCCTTGCCCAACGCTTAGAATGGTTTAGCCAGCCATTGGGAATGCCTCTAAACTCAAGGTAACAATCAAGATCTTCATTGCCAAAGGGATAACATGTAGAAATGATCCTCTGGGATCCTACAGTAACTCAAACTCAGCAATTTCTAGACAAGAGTATGTAGAAATAGCGTACTCCAAAGTGTATCTAGCCAACACACCTTTCCACCAATGATACACAGCACAGGTCCATGTCAGATCTGCATCTTGCAGTCTCTGGTATTCCTCTTGGGTCCATGCGCGCGATTTATAATAACAACTTGATCTAGATGCATATGTTGAGAGCCATTCAAACAATTCTACTGGGAAGCAACATAAAAATGTCTCTTATAAATCATGGTAGAGGTTCTCTTCTACCCATCTACATGCATCAAACTCAGACCTAGTGCTGAATATCTGAGAAAATTCATCCTCCATGCTCTTAAACCATGATTTCACACTTTCCAAAGTTGAATGCTCTGTCATTACTCATTTCAAAGATCAAGATGTATGCCATTTCCCACTACAACTTCGAAAAGAGGTCCCGGAAACATAACCAAGATGTAGTCATTTTTACACCCACCAGAAAAACAAGAGAATCCCATGCGCACCAGCCTATCACCCAGTGGGAACTGGGTGCTCACCCGAGGCATGCGCGGGCACTGAGTCTCTCTTTTATGTGAGTTAAGTGGGAAATCATCTTTTAGATGAGGAAATTAATGAATAATGGTGGAAATGAGACATACATTCATCATAAGACTCAGATCGGCCTCTAGAAAAATGTGTTCATTTCAAACAAAGTATTTGCATATAGCAGATAACTACAGCAAAAAGGAAAATACATAAGAGCTTACATCTATTCCATAACTTACATGAACAAAAATTAAATGATATATAAATGGATCGAATCAATTACACTTATTCTCATTTATGTCTGTAACCTCATTACATTCATTCTCATTATAATCAATGGATCTATTTAGACTGCCACCACTTGACTAGACCGAAGTCATACATCACAACAGGGATCACATCCTTCATTCATACAAACAAAAATTTATATTCCAGCCCATTAATACAGTGTTCCCTCAGATAGTCTCTACCCAATCCCATAGATTCCTTACAATATATCTATGGAGCTCTTCTCTCTCTATCAATCTATAAGTCTTTCTCTTGATCCTATGGCCCTCTAACCAGCTCACGTCCTTTCACACACACACACACACCCACTGCTCTCTTCTGTGGGCACTCATATATATAGGAATCCTGAAGTGCCAATTCCTCCTTCTGCGGCCTTAGATCCATTGCCAAGCATCCATATGGTCCTTCTATGGGAACATGTTCCTTCAAGTATGGTCTTTGCACATTCTACCATGAAGGTATACTAGGTGCACCTGCTCCTCAGCATGGGCTCTGCATGTTCTGACATGATGGTCTCCCATGTGTGCCTCCATCGCTAAGCATATTACTTCTGTGGGCCCCACAAGGCCAGACTGACACCTTATTCACTTTGCATGTGCGGTCGGGTCCCACTTCTCCCGTGTCCTACCAGAGATACCAAATACGGCTAAGTCCTGAAACCTGGGCTTTTTTTGCGTGTACCTTATCCTGCATGCCCTTCTTCCACTAGGCCTTGCACGCCTTCTTCTTGCACGCCCATCCTTCAACCTAGGCCTTGCATGCCTACATGCCTTGGTGCACTTAGTCGATATTCTAGGGGCCCAACAACTACATTTTAAACAAATTTATTTTTCATCATATTGCTAGTGGTCTTCATCATCGGTCCTTATTAAAAAGAATGGAAAAGAGTGTAGTATGACATGAAAAATCCATATACAAAAAAATGTCCATTGCTAAAAACACCAACTCCGTGCAACATACAAAATGCAATACAATACGAGAAAGTAAAAGATTCCTAACTCAATGCAACATACATAATGTAATGCAATACGAGAAAGTAAACAAATGAAACTAATAGAGAAACATAATGCAATGTTTTTATTATCGAGATTCAGTTCTAACCTATTCGATTTAACAACAAGGGTTATGACGGTGCCCCAAACAAGGATAAATGCAAAGGGAATAACAGTGGACACTTGGGTACGATAAAAAATCAATGTGCACTACGACACAGTACCAGGCAAGTCGTTGTTCCCCAAAGTATAGACATAGTAAGAAACTTGGCTTTTTTTTATGGAGGTAGATCAAAATGATACACGTTTCGTGCACATGAACAGGTGAGAACCAAATAGTGATGTTTTATAGGATGATTTATATTGTTTTTGATGTTTCTGAAAACATATTTGAATGTTTTTTATTTTTCTAACATATTTGAATGTTTTTTATTTTTGAAAGTTTTCTAAAGCTATGTACAGGAAGATGAGGAAACATGGATGCCCCCAGCAATAAATGGGATGTACAAAGGTTGAAGGCCATGTGCATATGAGAAAGGTGAAGGTCTGAAAATTACCCAGCGATTAGGTGGGAGTATTCAAAGGAAAACTCTTCACGGGTAGAAGCGGGACCCAAGGCCATTATGGATAGGTTCAACATGATGATGAACAAAAACCAATGAAGTACAGGGAAGAAGAAAGGATGCCCCTAGCGTAAGTTGGCCTAAAATCACATGATAGAAAGGAAGTGGAAGGTTTTTTTTATGAAAGGGGATAAAGGTGTCAGAAAAACATGGCAAAAAGGTAGTGCCATACACATGGATGTTCTGAATGAAGTAGAAGAACAATGTAAATGATATGGAAGTAGCTTAAAATCCTCACGATGAATAAGTGATTATCCAAAGGTACAAATCATGAGACGAGATAAGGACTAAAGCAAGAGTCTGAACAAGGTCCAAAATAAGACATTTGGTAACATACTAATCCTGTTCACTCGTAGAGATCTAGTGTGTGCACGTGGAAATTTAATTACCTCTTGAAGGGAAGATTTAATAGACAACAAGTGAAGACACCATAGCCAATGTGTAGGAATGATTTATTTTGATAAGTGATATGTGATTTTTGAATGAAGGATTGATGGATAGTTGTACATTTTTCCACTGCCAGCTAGGCATCCATAGCCCTGATGGAGATGTATTTGATTCTAATCGTAACATTTCTCTACTACTAGTCAGGCATCCATGGCCCCAATAGAGATTATTAGAAATACCCCAAGAGAGAGTTATATATCAATTTGCTTTTGCTTTTTCTTTTAGCATTTGATTGATTGATTTTGATTCTTTTTCTTTCTAAAAACTTATTTCAGTTCTCTTGTTTGACAAGGGGTTAAGAACCACATATGGCTTGATGGAAGGAGGTGGAGGTGATTATGATGACGAAATTATCTAGTGTCAACAAATACGTCTAAAATTTCTTCGCAACAAGTTTATTATATGTTGATTATGATAGGATCTCTAAGAGGTCATCCGTTCTTTAATTTACCAAGGTGATGAAAGACCAAGGTTAAACAAATACCATAGAGATAAATGTCACAAAATGCATGTGAAAAGGATAACCAAAATATCATCGAAGGGATGAAAATGGCAAGAAGACTTGTAGAAGAATAACAAGGAAGGGAATAAAGAAACATCTATGTGTACGCAATACTTGATTGTAATGTTTGATCTTTGAACCTTGGATTTTTCTATGTTTTCTCATGTTTTTGTATTTTGAATTGTTTTGATTTTTATATTTTTTGATAGTTTTTGGAATGGGGGGACCACCAAAGTCACTTTGTGTGATAGGATCTGACAAAAATGTTTGTGACTTCCTTAATAAGGGATATTAGGTGTGTTTGCTTATCAAGATTCATATTATCTCCAATCTCAATGATCGTGGTGAGCTCATACTCAACAAATGAATATGATATATCCTGAAACATGGATTTCATATGTGGGATCTTGAGTTTCCTATCTAGAGGTTTCTGCACTTTACACCAAACTTGATGGTTGTGTTGGTGTGTGTTTTTGAAGCGTGCTTGATTTTGAACCCTAAGATCGTTGGAAGTGTTGGGAAATTTTGATTTTTTGGAAGTTTTGACCTGAGCTTGATTATGAAAATGTTTGGGATTCTTATAAGCTAACGTGTGACTTGTTTGATCCCGAGAAGTGGGAGAATAGAGTGAATGTTTATGATTGATGATAGGAACAAGAGAAATGATGGTGGAATTTCCCTAGTCATTGGTAGAAGGATGATGTGATGGACGAATAGGATATGGTCCAAGAATTTAAGAGGATGGGCTACGAGGAGGTGAGTCACTAATAGAAGATGATGAAAGGCTGATAGATTTTGGCCCTAAGGTGGAAGAAGTTGGGCTATGAGGACATGGACCAAGAATAGAATATGATGGTGTCCCATAGACGGAAGAGGATGAAGGGCTACTAGGATGTGGTCCAAGAATAGAAGGTAATCGGCTATCAGGAGGTGACCCACAAGTATAAAATGGAGGAATACCCGGGGGTGGCTCCACGATAGAAGAAGACGATCGGCTACTTAGTGGTGAACCAAAACGAGATTTTGATTGAGGAATGATGATAAATAATGAATGATTTGGCAATGAGAAGATAGGCCATGGATCAATGTGAGACCCCGACATCTCATCATGATTAGAGGAAGGTGAAGATGGAATGCAGAAAGAAGTATCAAGTTCCATGACCTTAGGCTCTTCCTCTATGCTCTATTAAAAGGAATCAAATTCTTCCTGCCCATACATGAGCGTATCATGTTCTAGAAAGAATCTTTGTAAAGGGATATCTTCATGTAGTCTTATTGCTCCTTCATCCTGAGAGAAATCAATCAGTAGAGGTCGTTTCTCTTTGACTATAGGAGGTTGACTAGAAGAAACAAGTACAATAAGAGGGGAAGATTAATTGATAGAAGAATATGAAGATGTTCAATGATGTAGATGAGGGAAGGCTTGACCTTATCGCTCCCACGAAATTTTTTGATTGTGCTTCAAAAATATATCTTAGCACATGGATTTTTTTTAATGGTTCAATGTGGTTGCTGAAATTGATCTTTAGAGGATGGATGAGGAAATGGTACGATATGATTAAAAGGGCTCAAGGACCGAAGAGGGATTGAAGTTGGATTCATAGAAGAAGATGACTTAAGAGACGATGTAGGCTTGGTGGCAGGTGTCTTATGAATGGATGATTTAGGTCTAGACTTAGGTCATTTTTCTAGAAGATGACCTAATGTGGGAGATAAAGTAGGATCACATAGCCATCCATTGAGTTGTAACGTAGGAGTCAAATTGGATGATTGACTAGAGGGAATTTGAGTCATGGAACTCTTTGACAGAGGAAGGGGTCTTCAAGGTGACTGATGAAGGAGGTATTACAAAGAAAGGGAGGACCGCGACTCAAAAACTGAATTAGATGTTCGATTGACGAAACTTGGAGTCACATGAGTCTTCAAAAGAGGATGACGTCATTGAGGTGATTTGGAATAAAGGTTCTGCAAAGGGAGGACCGTGATTCAAGATTTGATATATGGGTATCTAAAATATAGTTGGGACAAGAATCTTCAAAAGAAGAGTGGCAATCCAAACAGTAGTTTGGATCTGAATCAGAAGAAGGTGGGGGGAACCCAAATAATAATTTGGATCATAAGCGTCTAAACCATACCACCGACTATGAGCTGAAGGTGGGGAGAAAGGTACCCATATGGGACTTATACCGTGAATAACCAAATGAGTTTCAGTCGTAATGGGCATATTTTCATGTGAATATCTAAACCTAGGTTCCATATTTTTGTAAGTGTGAGGAACCTTACGATAATTAGTCATTTTTGGCATCGTTTAAGAAAAAATTTCTAGATCTAGATAGTGTGATGGAAATCCTTCAAAGGGAAGGAAGTGACATGTCAATTTGGGTAGCATAAGGGAAACCAAATAGACATTTCGTAAGTATGGAGATGCATGCGTGATTTTTAAAATAAGGTATACGAAAAATAGGCATCGTGACGATGCAATCTTGATGAGATCGAAAATGATTGTCCTATAAAACAATTTTTTCATATGAATGATCACAAGGAACAATTATACAAGTGTAAAACAAAAAGCCAATCAATAAGGGAATACTCCCTAAAAATGTGTGTGTAAAATGATAGTTCGATGTAAATATGATCAACACAATGTCAATATTTACGTCAAGCTTGAAATGAACAAGGTGTAAATATTAATAAAGGGTGGAGGTGAATCCCAATCAAGGGATACCACAATGATTTTAGTAACCAAAAAGGCCTAAGTGTAAAAGGGCGAGGATAAAAAATGTAAGCCACGTAACCACACCAATTGGACACATTAATCAAGCTTCACGAAGAAGTAAGATATTAGTGACAAAGTGGTATCGAAATGATGCAAACAAAGGAAGTGACACTTTTTAAGATTTGGGACAATATTTGAAATCAAACTAAGTCAAATTATACTAAAATATGGGCAACATAATGCCAAAATGTAGACACTTAGATCATGTTTACAAGAAACGTGACACAAGTATCTTAATTGTTTCGAGAAAATGTAAACAAGGTAACATGCCAAAGGGAGATCAAATGATGAATCAATCATAACTATGATGATGATATTGAAATCAAGATCAAGTGGTCATCAAAGATATAAGGATGCATCCACGTACATTAGACATTTAACAACTTAGCAGAAAACATGGATGAGTGTAAACGGACAAAAACATTGTGAACACTATCTCTGACAACACTCCCGAAAGATTCCTTCTCTTTTCCCAAATGGGAAACAAGAATGCAAAGGTGTAGATCAATAGATGAAAATAACCTAAGCACCACTTGGGAAGAGTTTCACCTCGTCTGAAGGCAAGAAAGAAACCAAGCTAAGTGATATGTCCTTTAATTTCGTGATGAAAAACACTTAGTTTTAACTGACATGGGTTCTTCGCCTTGTTTGAGAAACAAGGTTCAGAATCAAAGTAAGTTGTCACTTCCTAATAGCTTGATGCGACACCTGACTAGAAAAGTGGGCTCTAAGACAGAATGTCTTCCCTAATGATATCTCTCAACTAGGTGTCACAAGTTGTCTAAGAGCGAGAGCGATTTACCCAAAGAGTCACACTAACTGATTTGGGAGTATCTCAGCTTTACTTTACCCCCTTTTGATATAATTAGAAACTCATGCATTCAATTGTACCATCACTGGGGTCGTGATGCGGAAAACTTGTGACTCTAACTTACAATGAGAAACTAGTCAAGTGGGTAAGCGGATCGCTTCCTATTTCATCCACGAGGTTACTCAGCAGTGGATTTCTTTAGGGTTCTTGGAACCACCCCCATTGTTGTAGCTTAATGCGTTATGCTAAAGGGGTTATGTTCCAGTTAAGTGGAGAGGGACGTACCCTTTTCTGAAACCTATAATACAATGGGAAGTGGAATGGTGTGTTTTTTTATCTTTCTTAACTTAATGTGTTTTAACTAGTACACCATTTGGAAACCTATATGAAAACACATATTAGATGGTTTTGTTGTGTTTTGACTCATTTATTTGACAAGTGTTAGGACCTATATACAAATATTAGGTAATTTTCTAGCACAAATAATGATATCAAGGGAGTTTACGTGTTGTTTTTTATTCCTAAGATCACCAAAAGGCACGATGGAAGAGCATACACAACATGGAAAATCCACTAAAACAAGCCTTTTTTTTATGGAAAATAATTTAATTGTGGTTTGTAAAAGGTAGAGTTATTTTTTACGAATTTTGAAAGGTAAATCCAGTTAGGAAGCATAAAATAAGTGTTTTTTGAAAGGGACAAGATGGATTTTAGAAGTTTTTTTGATCCCTATTATCACCTAGAAGATGCGAGGAGAGAGCAAATACACTTCAAAAAATCTCTTTCTAACTAAGAAAATGAAACACTTAAACCACGTTAGTTAAATAACCCAAAAGAAACCTGCAATCACTTGTTAGAAAATGACTAGTTACCTAATAATGTAAACCATGAATTTAATTTAATTCAAAATCCTAATTTTATGTTTCCAATGCATATTTCGCTTCCATACATTTCCAACACAACAAAAAAGGATTCATTTCGAGTTTGGGAGAAAACATTATGGCCTCCGGAAGATTGGTAGTGAACACAGTTCAACGCCTACACGTCAGTTTCAACGGATACGCACCCAGTTCGATAGATACACTCCCTACTGTAAAAAAATAGTAACAGTGACAGATATGTACCCATAATGATGGATACACGCCTGTTTCAATGAATATGCGTGCACGTAGGTGTTTTTTCACCAGAGATACATGTACATGCCTATTTCAGTGGATACACCCCCAAAATGACACCTACGCATGAGTGCATGTGTTTTTGCACACAGAAAGACGTGTGCACACCCTTTTTAATGGATACGTGTTTGTTTTGACAGAAACGTGGCTGTTCTAGGACATGTATGCGCACCCCGTCTAAAACTTGCAAATATCACAGAAATGAAATTTTTTGAGAAGCAAATAGGTTAATTATTAGTCATGGAAACTTATGTCCAGCCTAGACCCACAAAATATGCATAAATATGGATGATTTATCCCACTCAAAAAATGAAATCAAGTAAATAACAAGCTATTTATCCTATAAAGCATGAAAGTGGTTAGAAACTGAAACTAAATAACTTGAAAAGACTCCATTAATGGAGGATGGACTTCATGTACTACCGGGCATTGCAAATATATGCAATGGAAAAGTTGAAAAGCTATGGAAATGACATTAGATAACCTCAAAGCTTAACTAACTCAACTATGCACCATGAGATAAGAGATAAACAAGGGAAACTAACATGAAAGCATTATAACTTTGACAAAAACATCAAAAACAAACATGTATATTACCCCCTACTCTTTGAATACTAATTTAAATGAATCTAGAAGATCCTAACAATCATTTTTGTTGTTTACTCCATGGAGGTGAATGAATCTTACTAAATGGCTACAAGACCAAGTTTAGCATATTCAATTACTAACCTATCACGAATGCAAGATGGAGGTATTTTAATGGTGGATGGATGCAAGATGGAGGAGATCTTAACAATGGAGTATGTCCAAGATCCAAATGTTCTATATCTTAAAGCAATCACAAATGATTTCTAATGCCTTTCCAAAGTGCTTGAGAGATTTTATTATGTAAACAAGGTGTAAAATTGAAAGGGAGGGGTGACCCTTGTATTTATATTTTTTGGTTTGGAAGAGTTTAGATTTTGGGTGCATGTGGGACTAAAGTCTAAAAATCACTTTAGGATTAGGAGCTAAGTAAACATGTTTTAGACTAGTTAAGCTAGGATTAGGCTATTTAAACTCGATTAGTAAGTGATTAGAGACTCATTGAGAGTTGGGAAGGGTTTGGTTAACCATTTATGACTGATAGATAGCCTAGGAAGACTATAGAAGTGGTTCAGAGAGAACTCAGGAGGTTCTAAATGGTTGAAAGGAGGAATGTTTAGCTAATAAGAGAGATATTAGCCAAATAAGCTGATTATAGGAGGAATACGACTGAGCAGGGGGTTGTGAATGGGCATCCGAGAATGGAGCAAAGAATGAGGAATTAACAAAGTGTCATTAATAGGTTGAATTGGAGGAAATGCTAAGTGTAAGCATATTTTAGGTGTCTACATAGTCTTACCTTTTTTTTTTAAATGGTGGATGAGTTTCCACCTATAATTTCAAATCATAGCTCATTTTCTTTTGATAAAAAATGGATAATGAACCTTTGTCGAATTTAGTACAAAGATATATATAATTTGAAAGATATAAATTTCAAGATTCTTATCTTGGATTTTTTAAATATTAAATATTAATTAATAAATAATTATATTTTTTTTCTCAAATTTTCATTCATTGGGGACAATGGCATCAATCTAGCTACACCACTATATCAATCATGAAAAATTTGTGTGAAAAAATGACCCCGAACTTGACCACATCATCTAGGTATCATTCTTTTACCATAACTTCTACAAGTTAAAATACAAAATAAAAATTAAGTGACTTTCAAATGGACATCAAATATGAGATTAGCGTTACCATGTGTCAAATGAACATCAAATTTAAAACCGAAAATAAAAATGAAGATGTTCACCCCATTACATCCCACCCCTTGCAACTATTATAGACGAATACATATATCTCACACACACACACACACACGCATATATATATATATATATATATATATATATATATATACGACATACATTGAGACATCATTTTCAAGTTTCTTAAATCTTAAAATTTTCCTATACTTTACAACCCCAAGTCAGATATGCCTCTTAAGTGTATTTTGGAATTACTTCCATGACTCTGAATCCTCATACCACATTGATTATTAACTCTAATACATTATCTTCATTGATTCCACTACTTGATTGTTGAAAAATTGTCTCAATGTAGATGCACTATTTATCAATTTCAAAGTTATTAATCAAGAAGTGAAATCATGGATTAATATATTTGGGTTCAATTCTCCCTTAAACTCTGTCACCATCATTTTCTAGATCTCTACTTGAAGTCTACTTCTTATCACCGTGTAACCCTAGTTGTCACTTCATTGTAGCCTTCCAGTCCTTGCTACTTTTCCCTATCATCATTAATTTTTATTTGTATAAGAAAGCACCCATTGTGGAGTAAATGGTCTTCTAAAAAGAAATATGTGCACAAAAAATGAATAACATCCTCTCGAATACTAATAAGGGCATATCTAAAATAACCATGATTCTATACAAAAATAAGAAAAAGTATGTTTTGGATGAGGATAGGCAGACTTTCAATCATACACCCTATTCATATTCCATTTGAAATTGTTATTTTATTTGGCTAGACAATCTAGATCTCAACATGAGATCCATCATCATGAAAATGCTTATGATGGATTTTGAAATTTGTTTGAAGTATTCAAATTTAAAATATCCATAACCTACTTTATAGTTATATCGAGAGGCATATACATTTGTATATACAGAGTAAAAGTGTCTGATTTTGTGCCTGTGAAATAAAAACAATAATGTCTCATAGCCAAAAATTTTAGGCAATAATGATCTATCATGGACAACATGTTATCAAGATGAAGCGCTAAATGCAACTATTTCCTTGTTTTAACTTATACTCTTCCAGGTTGGATATACTCTGCCATAGGCACCACCAAAACCGACATGGAAATACACTACGATAATGATTTAAATTTGACTATCTTCAAAGTACAAAAATATTTGAGTTCATTTTTGGTATATGGATTGATATTTAATAATACTGAGTGCTTATATGCTACAATGGTCACAAAAATTTCCAATTACATAGTACAAAAGGAAATCTCTATTTTCTTGGCTCCCAGGGAATGGGACTCTTCAAATATACCTAAAATTTTTACTATCACATTTAGAGTTTAGTGTTTCTCATTTATGAATTGCATTATTATCTCTGTGAAGACAATTGACTTCACCAAAATAATTATTGAGTTTTACATAACCCAATTATAATGTGTCATTTGTGATTTAATGAATTTTACCATAACTCTGTTAGTAAACTTCTATTTTCCTTTTATTTTTTACATATTTTTTCCTATAATTCCATTTGTTAGAACTTTACTCTTGAGAAAACTTAATTTTCATTAACTCAAAATTCATTTATTATATTTCAATCAATGCAATCACTACAAATATCCAAAAAAAAAACCTTATTAATTAAATGAGTATTGACACCAACATACTTATATTTTTAAAAAAAATCAACTGTTTAATATTTATGCTGACAGGCATATACATTTGTATATATAGAGTGAAACTCTCTGATGTTGTACACAAGAAATATAATTTTTTTTCCCATAAAATAAAAACAATAATTATGGAAAGGAAGTGGCATTGGGTCGGTATTACCAGCAGGGATGAGAAAGTGCAACTTCATTTTTTGGTAACATACAACATATTATGCATGCATCTTCCCCATGCATAGTAAAACTAAAACATTTATAATTGTCTTCCCTGTGAAGGACAAGAAACTTCCTGAGCAACGATGTTTATAGTCAATACTGATAGAGATATAATATGTTCAGGCACCATCCATGAATTGTTGTATTTTTCATTTTGATAAACCTTTTTAAATGTTGCAGTGATTGATTTCATAGATCATTGACCATCCTCCATTGCTTCCGTAGTCGTTATGTGTTCTTACAAGGAGGTTAATCCACTGGGATCTACAGATTACAAAGAATTCATACTTTCTTCCAATATTGTCAACAAAGTATCCATGAATATGATATTTTCAGCTTTATTCGATTTTTATTTTCCTTATAAAGCTTGAATCTTTTATCACAATTGTCTTTTATCTTGATTGTGTGGTGTACTTTCATGATAAACTTTGTTCCGCAGGAAATAATCTTAAGTTGTTACAATTTAATGTAGGAGCTTGTGATGGACATTTTTTGGCCTAAAAAGAATCCTACAGATATCCGTTGAGCAACAGGATTTTGGGATAGCATTTTTTGGTGCCCTTCACATAGTTGAAGCCTACACATTGGCTATCATTCATGCACAAGATCTTACAATGTTTGATATTGAGCCCAGGAGAGTAGCTCAACAGATTGTTTCCATATAAAGCTGTGTAGGTGAGATAAATTAGCTATGTAGCAATGGTTGATCTTGGCTCCTCTAGCTCTGTATCGGGTTTGTAGCCTATGAACCAGTCTAGAGGATCATTCATTTGGAAACTAGGGGTGTATGTACATGTAGCCTCAGGGTTGTAAATGCACAGACCATTTATTCCACAGAGACCATGAACAAAGCACTCAGTGGGAAGCGTCATTCAAAATATATTCCAGATTCCTCTATCTTTATCCAAGGTGTACAGTCTCAGATTTCCATCGTGATCTAATGTTAATCTTATTTATAATCCGCTTCTGCAGCCATAAAACCATGTTGTAAAAATAAACTCATCGCTTGACTAGAATCCACCCAAATCATCAAAAATTACATGAAAGGTAATGTTATATGACGCTTTGACATTTTGAAAAATGGGTAGATAAGGATTAGGCCAGTAATTGGACGTTGCATATGACATTTCATACCCAAGCTGAAGAATGTTTTCATAATAAAAATAAATATGGTATTATCCTAACAAAAACAAGTTTGTTTCTAATCTGAATACTAACTGAGAATTCTTTGTGAGGGGATGAAAAGGAAGAAGAGTTTCCATAGTGCCTAATCCTCTTCGACACCCATTTTGCAATGATCATGTTTATTAGTTGCTTAGTGGCATGTAGATTATTATGATATTTTTGATAGCATGTTGTTAGTAGTATGGACAGTATGATTATTAGTGTGTTTTTAACTCTTATTATGGATAGTATGGATTCCTAGTGGACATTGATAAATATTTTAGTACATGATAATGATTTAGTGTTATTTTGTTATATGCTAACATCTTGAAATTTTGGTAGTACCGATTATGTTTAGATGATTGGACTAACCCTATGTGTACATTGATGCTATGTTTTATTAATAATATGATGATAATAGGTGATCAGTAGTATGTTGTCGAATGTATCTAAGTAGGTTTAAATTTTAGTAAGTATGTGAATTTCATGGTTATCATAAAATATGAATTGTGATACATGGTTATGCTTAGGCGTAGGGTGATAGTAAATGATTATGGATATGGTAAAATTGTGATAATTAGCAATTGTAAATAATTGATTTAGGATAGAGTTTATTAACCATGATAATGGTGCAGCTATGACATATGATGATGTTATATGATAGATGATATACATGTTTTGATTTATTGAAGTATTGATATGGCCTTGAGGTTGAAGGTGGTATTGTCTTGGTTGTTTGCAGGGAACAAAATCACTATAAAAAGGAAGGACTAAGAAGACCAACACTAGAGGAATGTCACGCGTTTACAACATGGTCACGGTTATCCCAAATTTTCCCCCAAAAAAATTTGGTCAAGACAACTCCTACACATAAGGAAATTATGAAGGAAATGACTCAGACCCATGAGCTCACATTGCAGGAAGACAAACAGGTTATAGGTGGGCTTGGAAATAAAGGAGCAGAGCCAGCAGAGGGAACCACGTATCCTAACGGTGCTCCTCCAAAGGTGAATCCAAAAATGATAATCTCAAACAATTGCTGCATCTCCATGTGTCTCAGGACGAAACTAAGGCAGGGAAAATGGTCAAACAGAGTCAAAAGGCGGAGCTTCAGGGATGCGGGGGTTTTCTGAGTTTTGCATTTCAAAAAATGGGGAAAAGGTAAATTATGGACCCACAAACTTGATTTTTTCTCTAATCTGGCTGCCACGTGTCCCATATCAAAAGGGGACCCATTTTTCAAGTTGTTTTCCCACCCTCCTGTACAGACCCGATACAAACTTTGAAGGGGCATATCTTTCAACTTAGGGCTCAAAAGATTGCGAATCTAACACTGTTGGAAGCATCTCGACATCCTCTATGCCATGAAAGGATTAAAAATCATTTTTCAGGCCCCAGTATGTAAAACAATGAAGAAGAGTCTTCTAGACCATTAACGTAGAATCCAATCTCTTCAACTACTAGATTTTATTCGATTCAATCCATTGGGGAACCAAAAGTGACATATTGTGGGCAGATTTGTAGAAGGCATTGATATTCAGTGGTTGAGCTTTCAAGGTAGGATTCAATGCGTATCTCATAGTGTTTGGAGTAGGATCCAAACTTTCCCTCCTCCCCCTTTCTTATTCTTCTATATATTGTAACACTTCCCATTTTTAAAATAGAGACATTCTGGGCATCCAGAAACTCTGTCAAATTTGTTTCTCGATGCCATTTTTGAGTAATGAACCTTCTTGTATGCCTGTCGAATGTATTTGTGCCTTTATTCTAGAAATGTAATGGCCTGTGCACCTTCGTGTTTTTTGTGGTGTTCTTCAACCCTTTCAATCAATTTTTTGTTTCTTCGTGCCTCTCCCTTTCAGACTTGGTTTTCTGTGCATGTATTTCACATTTGCAGGTGCAAGATGTTTTGTTTCATGGAGTTTAATGGATGATTTGTAGATATGGGCTGTGTCACTTCTGTCTAACCTCCGTCATCTCCATTTTTTCTGTTTCTTTCTCCCTTAACAGAATATCTCACTTCCTTTGCTGGTGTATCACCGCTTTAGTGTAGGCTGTATTTTTCTATCTTTCTCTCTCCTTGGTTCCTTGGAATGGTTAGATTAGGTTAGATTTAGTTTTCCTACACTGGAGTAGCTCATGGCAGGTAGTTTAGGAAGAGGAACCAACCTTCTCTGGAGAGCGTTCCCACTTTTGCAAGGTCCAACACCTTTGGGAAAGTTAAATATTATGCAATCAAACCAGATGATTATGCCTTAGAAAAGCAGATCCATAACTCATCTGGGGGTGCTGTGATTTCACACTAACATTCACCTAGGCAGTCATTGTGTGTGCATGTATCATCATGTTACTTGTCATTTTTTAGGAGGTCTCTAAGGGGGAGCAACCTCATAACTGACCATGGGTGTAAATATTGTTTTTCCTTCTAATTATTTGTCTTAGTTGATGTTGTGATTTTATTAAATCCTAATAATCTATCATGTTCTTGTCTTTATTAATGTTCCCATGATTAAGTAACTAATTTTGTGGTTTATCTTAATTGGATGATGTGGAATATGGGGGGCAATGGTTATGTGCCAATCCCCATATCCAAAACTCGGATTTGGGCTTTAAACCCATTTTTGGAGACTTGTGGGACAAGTTTAACTTGTCCCACAATCCTTAAACCCTTCCACCAACCCAACATATGATGTGAGGTGTCAAATTTAGCACTAATCATGTACTTTTGAGGGAAAATAGGAAATTAATGCCACCTTTTTCTTAATTCCCTAAATTTGAAATCTTGAAATGTGGAATGAGGATTTTACATTCTAAAGAAGGTGTCATGTCTCACCTTCTTCATTTACGGGACCTTGGTTTGTGTGTTGGATTGTGAGGTGGATTGAGGTGAAACAACGTGGCATCCTATATGGAGCCACATCACCATCCTCTCCACCAAATTCTATTTATTGGAATATTTTAGTGGTTTTTGGGGTTACTTTCTTGGGGATTTTGGGAGCTTGCATAAGAATTTCTCAGATTGTGGAAAGAAGTTGGAGCTTGGGTGCTTGAAGGTTGAAGGATCTCTATGGCAAGGTATGATCTGAAATCATGAGAAAATTGCAAAAATGTTCACCAAATTTGCTTTATAAAATGATTTATGGATAAATTTTAACATTATAACTTTTCTCTTTTTTAAATTAATTGAGAAAATCTACAAGTATTGTGTAAAATAAGGAAATAATCAGATTGAAATAGAGAAAAGCAAACACATGTAATTGATAACGGAGTTTGGTATCAAAACCTACGTCTCCGGGGCCATTTAAAAGACCGGTCTATTAAAAGTACACCCAAAAAACTTACAATAGGGAAAATACAGATCTTCTAGCAATTGCATGATAATCTCCCTGCAAAAACAACCCAAGTCTCTTTTGGAAATTTTGACTAATTCCTTTCCTAGCTCTTACAATGAGCAAAATTCACTCACAGGTATAGTTGAACTGCCCTTCAAATAGCACATAGTCACATTTTATAGAGTTCTAATACCATGGCCTACTAGTTAGGCACTTATTATTTTATTTGACCCACCAAGGTTCAAACCCCACCCTTCCCCATGTGCATTTCATTATAAAATTACATAGTGGGATTTAGTCCCACATGTAGTGCATGCTAGGTGGGATAGTGCTTTAAGTAGGCAAATTTGACATTGTACAAGTGGATAATGGGCCACTTGGTAAGAAATTTGTTGCTTGTCCACTATGAGAAGGGGTTAGTGCACCTAGGAGTGCATGAAGAGTGGATAATGCGGCCCACTTGGAGGAATAACTTTTAAGACATGTGCTGGCGACCCATCATTCATATTTAATATTAAATGAAAACATATTTTAACTTCAACCCTTATGCCATGTGTCACTATATCATTGGTCCACTTGGCGGATGTGCACATGTCCATGTCACTTGTGTGAAGTCCATATTTTACCGGTTGATAAAAAAATTCAACACAACATAACACAAAAATACCATCGACTATGATAAGATAGAATGATGAAAAATATGGAATATCAAAGTAAATTATAATATTAACATGAAATTGTTACAATCTCACCCATGAGGTACTTTAAGTGTTATTGACTTCACTTGAATTTCACCAAGACTATGGGAAAAACTTTACAATTACACCTCTTAATGGCTTCTTCAACACACCTTTAAACTGATGGCTTCCTTCGCACACTTCCTACAATATTTCTCACTACTTCCTTCTATGCTAAATGAGGGTGGTGGCCTCTCTATTTATATAACTTCTAGGCTTATCCATCTTATCTCTAAGATAGGATAAGAAATCCACTCTGACGAATCATATTCCATACCTTAACTTTTATCTGTAAATGTAAGCTTATCTGTTAAGATAAGATAAACCTTATCATTTTACATGGGTTCCACATTTTTAGACTTTTTACAAATAAAATACACAAAATATTTATGACCTCACTCCTTGTCTTTATTATAATATTTCTAATTCCTAATCATGTAGACCCTACTTCTTTAATTACCCAAACTTTGACATTTTAACATTACCGGATCACTTACGACAAATATTTACTTTTTACAACATTCCTATTGTACTTTGACTGTTACCCTACTCCACATTATTGGTGGCACCGTACTGACGGTGTCGTTATCTTCTATCGGATGCTACTACTAATTACAGTTAACAACATCCTATTCCTAATACATACATTAATGAAATAGAAATTATGGAGGAAAATTTTAGTGTCGACATCTTCCCCCTTCCTAGCTTCTACTCCATCCTCGGAGTAGACTATTCTGGTGCTTGGAAAATCTTCAACTTGTCGTGGTTGACCCATTTCGTAATGGGAGTGCCATCCAATTCCTCCAATCGGTATGTACCATTTTCATGCATAACTACTATTTTGTAGGGCCCCATCCATTTTGGAAGAAATTTTCTGTCTTCTATTTTTGGTATCTGGAATCATATACTAGAACCAAGTCATTCACATGAAATGGAGACCACCGGATCTTTTGAACAAAGTATTCCTTCTACTTCATTTTCTTCTTATGGCTTGTATCCTTTGCTATTTCTCTCATTTCCTCCAGCAAATGAAGATGTACCAACCTTTCTTTTACTGAATCACTTTCATCCATCCTTTCATTTTTCATAACTCTCACAGTGGGAATATCAAACTCAATAGGAAGAACTAGATCAATGCCATAGGTCAACTGAAATGGGGAGTATCCTGTTGCTGACTTTGATGTTGCCCTATATGCCCACAATGCTGCATGAATCCTTTTATCCCATTTATATACCTGCAAGGCTGCATCTTTTGCTAGAATTTGACACAACACAAAATTTGTTCGTTCCAACTGTCCATTTGTGCTTGGCTTGTATGTTGTTGCCTTCCTGTGCTTCATAGAAAACTTATTGACTAGGGATTCTACCACCTCATTAATGAAGTGGCTTCCTTGATATGTTATAATTTCTAATGGGAAACCAAATCTGGTGACAATGCGTTCATACATGAACCTTGCCACTTCATCCATGGAAGCTGTTTTCAATTGCCTAGCTTCAACCCACTTGGTTAAGTAATCTGTGGCAACTAAAATATACTTATTTTGGCGTGATGTAGTTAGAAGTAGACCTACAATTTCTATTCCCAACTTTTCAAAGGGACCAAGGGGAAGAATAGGACATAATGGAGCTGATGAAGTCTTACAGTTACCATGTGTTTGACAAATATCACATGTCTTACAATAATTATAACAATCTTTAAAAAGAGTGGGCCAGTGATAACCTGCATCCAAGATCCTTCTTGCTTTAAGTTGTCCAGAGAAGTGCCCTCCACATGTACCATTTTGGAATTATTCTAGCAGTTCCTTCCCTTGATCATGTCCAACTGCCCTCTTGTACTATCCATCAGGTCCTATTTGAAATAATACTCCATGCAGAATAGAATATGGACGACTGGCTTGAGTAATCTTTCTCTTAGTCTTTACATTGGCACCATTAGGAAACTTGAATTCATTCAGATAATTCCAAATATCTATGTATTCACTAGGGATTGTGTCAAGGGAGAACAATGTTGCATCAGGAAAATCATCATCATCACAAGATGATCCTAAACCATCATAGGCTTGAGAGAGTGCATCTGCATTGACATGATTCTTTCCTGGCCTATCTATAATGTCAAATTCAAATTCTTGTAGCAAAATTATCCATCTTGCTATCCTCCCTGATGGGTTACGCTTATTTACAATATATTTTAGAGCCTGATGATCTGTTACAACTATAAATTTTTGCCCTAGCAAGTAATTTCTAAACTTCTTTATAGCAAAAATGATAGCCAGAGCCTCTTTTTCAGTTACAGTATAATTTACCTCAGCACTGCTCATTTGTCTGCTCCCAAAGTAAATTAGATGTTCATTCCCATTTTCATCCTTTTGGCTCAAAGTACTTCCTAGTGCTGCATTTGAGGCATTAGTGTACACAATGAATGGCTTGCTCTAATCTGGATTCTTCAAAACAGGTGAAGACACCAGGGCTTCCTTCAGTTGTCCAAAAGCTTCATGCGCCTTATTTCCTGGTTCATAAGTAACATCCTTCTTCAAGAACTGGGTTAGTGGCTGTGCAATCTTTGAGAAATTCTTGATGAACCTTCTATAGTAACCCACATGGCCTAAAAATGATCTCAACTTACTTCTATTCATAGGAAATGGTAAATCTTTGATTTTTGAAACTTTATCAGGATCAGTACCAATAACATCTCTGGATACAACATGCCCTAACAAAACGCCTTTAGAACATCCAAAGACACACTTTGTAGGGTTTAGTGAGGTTTGTGCTTCATCTAACCTTTGAAATGTTGTCTCCATTTGGTGCAGGTGGTCCAACTTGCTCCCATAGATGTAAAAATAATCCAGAAATACTCTGATGAAGGTCCCAATATAGGGTTCAACACCCTATTCATCAAACGCTGGAATGTTGCTGGAGCATTACACAACCCAAAAGGCATAACTATATAAGCAAACGTTCCCCAAGGAGTGGTGAATGTGGTCTTCATATGATCTTTCTCTTCTATATGAACTTGGTTGTAGCCGCTATATCCATCAGCAAAACTATATCACTCATGGCCAGCTATTTCGTCCAAGATCTGATCTGAAAATGGAAGAGGGTAATGATCCTTCTTTACTGCCTTATTGAGCTTCCTGTAATCAACATAAATGTGTAGCTTCCCATTCTTTTTATTGAGATCACAATGGGAGAAACCCATTCTGAATTCTCCACAGCAAATATGAATCTTGCATAAAACAACTTATCTATTTCTTCTTTTACAGTCTTGGAAAAATTAGGATTCATTCTATATGGAATTTGCTTTATGGGCTTAGCACCATCTACCAACTCAATACAATGTTCTACCCAACTTACTTGACGGAGTTCCTTGTAATCAAAATTGAATAGGTGTATGTACCTTCAAAAGAGCTAGAGGTAGGATTCCTTCTCACTCTCCATCACAGCATCACCAATCTTTATTTGTTGGAGACGATCATCAACTTCTTCTTCAGATAATTTTATGGGGTCATGAGTTGGTGTGACTGGAAGGATATCCATGACTGAAACATCCACCTTGCTTTCTTCATCTTCAGTTTCCACTTCACTGGTACTAGAGTAATCAGAGGATGTCCAATCATCAGTTTCATCACTTGAATCCACAGGTTCTGCTTTATGATGTCGAGGGATCACGTTTATCTTCACCCTCTCTCTACCACGTCCAAGTGTCATAAAACCTTAATCCAGTAGTTTCTCGCATGAAATCTCCTTAGCCATGGTCTTCCCAGTAGCATTGGGTACGCAACAGTACCATTTTTCATCACCTGAAATTCTACCACACATACAACACCCATAACAGATATTACCACATTTGAAACTACACCTTCTGGTTTAGTTTTTCCCTTATTTAATGACCTTAACATAAGTGTTGAAGGGCGATCAATTTTTAAACCCAACATATTCATTACAGACTCGGTCATTACATTAACTGCAGCACCTCCATCAACTAAGACATCATGAATTGAAATACCATTACATAATACCTCAGCTTGTGGAGCATAGGGATCCGCCTCTTCCTCCAAAACAAGGACCTCAACCTCCTTCCTTCGTCGAGCATTGAGTCCACTTTGTAACTCCCGCCTCTTCTCAGAAGACATAGCCAAGAGTTGACCATATGTAATATTTGTAGGCCTTTTGGATAGATCTTCCAAGATGGAGTATGGTCCTTGCCCCTGTGAAATCATAAAATCCTACACACCCAACTTTCTTCTCCTATGTTTCTTACTAGTTTCTTCTTTCATCTTCTTAGGATCATTTCCATCTTGATTATATTTTTCTTTCTTTCTTTTTTTTACAAACACATCTACTTCATTATTTCTGCTCTTATCTACTACATCAAAAGAATTCACAGGTGCTTTTCCTTTATCATTATCTCCTTTACCAGATGTAGAAGCTCTATCTAGACAATTATACTTATAATGACCCTTTTTATAACAACCATAACATACAACTTCAGAAATATTTCTTTTTGGACCTCTATCTCCTCCCTAAGAACTAAATTCTTTTCCTTGAAGAAGATTAATAGTTAACTGACCCATCTTTTTGAGCAAATCTTCATACTCAGTAGATGTACTAGGAGAAATATTTGTGCTCACTGGGAGTGGTTGTGGATTCTAGACCAAAGGTGCTGGTGTAGGCTCTACTTTAGCCACAATTTTGTTGGGCTCCTCTTCCATGCTATCTTCTTGCCTTCTTGCAATCTCCTTTGCTTGTTCAATGGTAGCTTGGCGGTCATACTTCACTCATTGTCTGATCTTTGGCTTCATCCCAAGAATGAAGTGCTTACAGAGGAGATTATCCATGCCATTCATCAACCCATCCGCTAATCCTTCCTTCCGGATCTGGGCATCGAGCTTCCTCCTTAGCTCTAGAACACGAGCATGATAATCCCTTATCTTCTCCTTCTCTCCTTGGGATAGCTTTATGATCTCGATCATGAGATTTGCATATTTCTGTTGTTCACCAAATTCTTCAAGAAAACTTTTAGTTAATAAATCCCATGAATTTTTCACATTATCACCTAGTGTTTCAAACCACCTAAGTGCTAAACCATCCAAAAAGGTAGGAAAAAATTTAGTCCATTGTTCCCTTCTTATGAGGCCATTACAAATACAAGATCGTTTAAACTCTTGAATGAAAGAAGAAGCATCTTCATTAGATTGAGCTGAAAAAATAGGAATCTTTCCCATTTTCAAAAGTAACCACCGTGAAATACCAATCCACAAGTACAATTAACAAGACTTATGTGCACAAATAATTGGAATCACTATACTAGAAAGTGACTTTACACCTTTCTACAGTAAAATAGAAATGACCACGGTAAACTATGGTAAAACTTGACTTACTACGGTAAAAACTGACTTTACTATGGTAAACACTATTCACGATAAAAAGTGAAGTTACTGTGGTGAATACTATTCACGGTAAAAAGTGATTTTACTGTGATAAATACTATTCACAGCAAAAATGACTTTATCATGGTAACTACTATTCACAGTAAAAATGATTTTACCATGGTAACTACTATGCACAGTAAAAACAAGGTTACCCTCCAATTGATTTTTGACTAAGTGGGAATATCTCTCCAGAAAATCCACCAACAAGGAATGGTCTCGGCAACGGAACCAAAATGTCATCACCAATCCGGCACTATGATAATTATTCACTGGGAGCTCCTCGTGCTATGATTATTTACTAATGCACAGCCTTTAGTTTGGTGGATGTAATATGGAAACAAAACAACAACATAACACAAAAATACCATCGACTATGATAAGACGGAATGATGACAAATCTGTAATATCAAAGTAAATTATAATATTAACATGAAATTGTTACAATCTCACCCATGAGGTACTTCAAGTGTTATTGACTTCACTTGAATTTCACCAAGACCTTTAAACTGATGGCTTCCTACAATATTTCTCACTACTTCCTTCTATGCTAAATGAGGGGGTGGCCTCTCTATTTATAGAACTTCCAGGCTTATCCATCTTATCTCTAAGATAGGATAAGAAATCCACTCTGACGAATCATATTCCATACCTTAACTCTTATCTGTACATGTAAGCTTATCCTTTAAGATAAGATAAACCTTATCATTTTACATGGGTTCCACATTTTTAGACTTTTTACAAGTAAAATACACAAAATATTTATGACCTCACTCCTTGTCCTTATTACCAATATAATATTTCTAATTCCTAATCATGTAGACCCTACTTCTCTAATTACCCAAACTTTGACATTTTAACATTACCAGACCACTTACGACAAATATTTACTTTTTACAACATTCCTATTGTACTTTGACTGTTACTGTACTCCACATTATTGGCGGCACCGTACTGACGGCGCCGTTATCTTCTATCAGACGCTACTACTAATTATACTTAACAACATCCTATTCCTAATACATACATTAATGAAATAGAAATTACGGAGGAAAATTTTAGTGTCGACAGTTCTAACCTTCCTATCCAAGATGACATATTCCTGTAACTCACCCAAATACTCAGGTGAAAAATCATCAATAGATGGCATGACATTAGCATCATGATCAATAATCATAGGTGGTTCATACAACTTCAAAATTTCAACGTTTATAACTGAAGAAATTTGCATGTATGGAGGCAACTCCAACCGGAAAGCATTGTTACCAATTTTCTCCAAGATTCGGAATGGACCATTCCAAATTGGTTTTAAATTTTTCCCTTCACCTGTCATCCTTTCTTTATTGAGGTGAAGCCAAAATGAATCACCAACCTGGAACTTGTGATCAGTTCTATGTTTATCATGCCTTGATTTATATTTTTCTTGAATTTTCTCCAACTGTTCTTGAACATACTGATGGACCTGTTATATTCGTTGCACAAAATTTTTAGCTTTGTCAATATCATTAAGTCCACAAACAACAGTTTCTTGTTCAAGAGATAAATCTAATGGAGATTTAGGCAGATAACCAAAACAAGTCTCAAAAGGATACTTCATATTAGAAGAATGCATGGCATGGTTATAAGCATGTTGCACATAATATAAATGTTCATCCCATATTTTTGGATGTTTAGCACAATAGCCTCGAAGCAGATGTACCATTGTACGGTTTTCGACCTTTGTTTGACCATCGGTCTATGGATGGAAAGCAGTACTTTTCTTCAATTTAGTGTCCATCAAACCCCATAAAGTTGACCAAAATTCCCCAAAAAATCTGGAATCCTTATCTGAAACAATAGAAGTGGGAAAACAAAAGTGAACCCATACAAACTAAAAAAATAAATGTGCAGTTCCTTCACCAGTGGTTTTTTTAGTACAAGGAATCAACACACACATCTTACTAAACCTATTCATAACCACATATAGATAATCATGTTTCTTTCGTGACATGGGAAATACTCCTACAAAATCCATAGAAATACTTTCCCATGGTCATGTAGGGATAGGAAGAGGATTATAAAGTCCTAACTTCTTGTTGCTAGGCTTGCTTGTGGCACAAAGAACACATCCTTTTATATACCTAGTTACATACTCCTACATTTTAGGCTAATAACAATACCTTTGTAAATGTGCAACAGTTTTACCAATACCAAAATGTCCTGATATAAGAGAAGTATGAGCTTACCTAATCATATGCACTCTTTCATTCTGTGGAATACAAAGTTTACCAGAATGATATAAAATTTCATCATGCACATGATATTCCACTTCTCCTACTAGTTTACCACTCATTAAGTCTTCATACACTTATTTAAAATCAACATCATACACATATTTCTCTTTATAACTATAATGAGCCAAAGAAATGTGTTTTAGAAGAATAGATGCAACAACAACTGGAGGTCTAGATAGCATATCAGAAACCTTGTTTTGCGTACCTTTTTTAATATCAGATCACAAGGTGAAACTGCTGTAAGAATCCCATCCAATGAAAAATGTCTAGACTATTGTAACTTTGTTTGTGTTTTTAAACAATGAAGAGGCTGATGATTAGTATGTATAAATGTTTCTTTTCCCATCAAGTAATGTTTCCATTTTCTTACACTCTACACCAAAGCATACAACTCCTTATCATAAGTTGGATAATTTCTTACCGCACTTGTGAAGGTTTCTGAATGGTAACACACAGGTTGTCTATTCTGCATTAAAATTTCCCCCATTTCATAGTTACTAGCATCCATCTCAATCTCAAATGACTGTTGCAAATCTGGATATGCCAAGATCGAAGTAGTACTAATTTTTTCTTTCAGTGTATCAAAATCCTTCTGTTGCTTTCCTCCCCACTGAAAGACCTGTTTAACACTTGTCAAAGCATGAAAAGGAGATGAAATAAATGAGAATTTAGAAATGAATTTTCTCCAATATTGTACTACACCAATAAAAATCCTAACTTCCATCACATTACTGGGTCTAGGCCAGTTTATAATGGCCTCTATTTTTGCAGGATAAATTTTCAATTCACCATGTCCTACAACATAACCCAAATAAATCAAAGATGTTTTCCCAAATTCACATTTTGACATCTTCAAAAATAATTTTTCTCCTCTTAATGCATCTAAGACCTTCTAGATGTGATTAACATGATCATCCCAAGACTTACTGAAAATAAGAATGTCATCTAAGTAGACAATAACAAACTCATCAATGAATGGTCTAAAAACATCATTCACAACCCTCATGAATGTTTCTGGTGCATTACACAATCCAAATGGCATCACTAACCATTCAAATAATCCCTTTTTTGTTTTAAAAGCAATTTTCCACACATCACCTTCATTAATTCTTACTTGGTGATAACCACTTCTTAAGTCCAACTTAGTGAAATAAATAGAATTCTTTAATTGATCTAGTAAATCATCAATTCTAGGAAAAGGGTAATGAATTTTCATCGTGATCTTGTTCAATGCATGAAACTCAACACACATCCGCCATGTGCCATATTTCTTTGGCACCAAAACTATTGGCGAACCACAAGGAGATGATCTCAGATGGATAATACCTTTTTCCAAGAGTTCCATCACTTGTTTCTTGATTTCCTCATTTTCTACCACGGAAAATCTATACATACCAATGTTGGGAAGAGGTGCATCCTATAGCAATTGTATCTCATGTTGAACCCCTCTTTTGGGAGGTAGACCCTGTGGATCCTGAAATACATCATCATAGTTAGAAATAATTTTAACCAATTCATTACGATGTTTAGGATCAAAATCATCAAAATCCTTTTTGTGATCATTCTCTTTGGCTTTGATCACCATGAGTACAAAATTCTTGCTTGAGTTGACAAGCCTTTTCATCTAACCTATAGTAACCAAGGAAGGACTATTTTTTACATGGCGGTCTCTAACAATATATTCAATTCCATCCTTCACAAGAAAGTACTTGTTTTCTTCCCTATAGAATATTGCTTTACGGTCACATAAGTAAGGAATTCCTAAAACAAAACCACAAATATCCAAAGGAACAACATCCAAATCAACCTCATCAATAAACTTGTCTATAATGGCAAATCTAAAACTACAAGTTTTAGTTTCCTGCAGCTTTGCATCATCACAAACCCATCCCAAAGGATAGGCTTAGGATGTGGATTAGTTTTGAGTCCTAATTTCTTAACAACCTCCTCTGTAATCATATTACCTTGAGATACACTATAAAAAAGAGTATCATATTTGGTATGCTTAGAAATAACTCTAATGTGGAACAACTCATTCTGTTTCCTTTCATCATGTATAGATTGTTGGTTAGAAGAAGATGTAACATTTGAAGTACTAGTGTTGGAGGAAGAGAGAGAATGTTTACCTTGAAAACTCGTGGCCATGACCCTAGTTTCATCCCCTAAATCAAACCCAAGGTCATGAACCACAATATTTGTTTTCTTCTCTTTTCCCCTCCTATTAGTCATCCATTTAGGCTTCATTTCCGGATGTAATTTCCAACACCTAGACTCATCATGGTTCTTTTTACAATGATTACAAAATGGTTTTCCATCTTCTTTTGTAACAGTAAAATTAATTTTTTTCTTACCCTTTCCTTTTCCATGTTCTTTCAAACCTTTTCCTTGTCCTTTGGATTGCATGTTCTTTTGCTTACAAGAAGAAAATGATGACTCCTTAGTCATTTTCCCTCGTTCTTACAAATGTGTACCATGAACACACACTGCATCAAGATTAGTAGGACCTAAAACAAGAATCATATGTCTTAGGGAACTATGCAACCCACCAATATATTTAAGCAACGTTTTTTGTGTATTTAGGGAAATTCCAAGAAGTAAAGATCTTTTTCTAAATTCTTGTGTATAATCTTGAACACTTTTTCCCTTAGTTTGTCTTAGTGTTTGCCAATCCACCATAGCTTGTTTCTTGTAACCAATAGGATAAAAATTTTGTCTTAGATTTGAAAAAAAATCAGACCAAGAAGTAAGCCCTTTACCTTGGGTTTCCTCTACTTCTTGTAGCTTACTCTCCCACCAAATGAGTATTGTGCCACCCATTCGAAGAGTTGTCAAATGAATTCTTGCTTCATCATCCACAACTTTTTGAACCCTGCAATATACCTCAATCTTCTTGATCCAATTATCCAACTTCTCTACATTAATATTTCCATTATATATTGGCAATTCAAACTTGGCATCTAATTTTAATGAAGGATGAAAATCAGATTTTTGAGATTCACCTTTAGGATTATTAGAACTAGAGACTTCTTCGGTTTTACCTTCTCTAGTTGATTTTTCCCTTTGTATATTTCGGTACAATTCTTCCACCATCTCTTTCATTTGAAGGAATGATTGAGAACTCCATCTCTTCTCGTTCCTCCATGGATGGACTTCTGGATCTTCTTGTGCCAATTTTTGGATCTTCTCCTACTAAATTTCCTTCACCATTCTTAGACTAGGACCTTGTTATCATTCACCACAACTTGCAATCCAATGGTTAGTTTGATCATAAACCATCTCTAATACCAATTGATCTGAAATCATGAGCAAATTGCAAAAACATTCACCAAATTTTCTTTATAAAATGATTTATGGATAAATTTTAACATTATCACTTTTCTGTTTTTTTAATTAATTGAGAAAATTTTCGAGTACTGTGTAAAATAAGGAAATACTTAGATTGAAATAGAGAAAATCAAACACATGCAATTGATAACGAAGTTGGGTATCAAAACATATGTCTCTAGGTCCATTTAAAATACCAATCTATTAAAAATACACCCAAAAAAATTACGATAGGGCTAATAACAATCTTCCAGCAAAAACAACCCAAGTCTCTTTTAGAATTTTTGACTAATTCCTTTCCTAGTTCTTGCAATGAGCAAAAATCACTCACAGGTATAGTCGAACTGCCCTTCAAATAGCACATAGTCAACTTTTATAGAGTTTTAATACCATGGCATACTGGTTAGGCACTTATTATTTTATTCAACCCACCAAGGTTCAAACCCCAACCTTCCCCATGTGCATTTCATTATAAAATTACATAGTGGGATTTAGTCCCACATGTAGTGCATGCTAGGTGGGATAGTGTTTTAAGTGGGTGAATTTGACATTGTATAAGTGGATAATGGGCCACTTGGTCAGCAAGTTGTTGCTTGTCCACTATGACAAGTGGTTAGTGTGCCTAGGAGTGCGTGAAGAGTGGATAATGCAGCCCACTTAGAGGAATAACTTTTAAGACATGTGTTGGTGATCCCTTATTCATATTTAATATTAAATGAAAACATTTTTTAACTTCAACCCTAATGCGACATGTCACTATTTCATTGGTCCACTTGTCAGACATGCACGTGTCCATGTCACCTATTTGAAGTCCATATTTTACCAGTTGACAAAAAATTCAACGGGCCATAACTTTTGCATATGTGCTCCATTTTCTACAAACAAGATATCAACGGAAAGCTCTAATTTTCCTCTACGCAATGCAACTACTGGAAAATGATTTTGGGAAGATTATAGACTGGTATTTCTCAGTGAGGATCCCTCTAGATCAAGGTAGGATCCAAACTTGGTATTTTGGTTTTCTTGCTTGTGAATAGAATTGTGAAATGTATGAATGCATGTGTTTTTGTATGGATTGGGGTAGAATTGGCCATAGGTAAGGTGTGGGAGAGGGAAATGTTGCCATTATGGAGGTATAAGGGAGTGTGTGACGTGTTTTGAAGGGAGGTTGGGAAGGGTAATCCACCTATGTGGAGATATAAGGAAATTTATATTATTGTGTATTATTCAAATGGAGAGATAAGGATTTTGTGTGTGTGTATAGTGCACTTGGAGGTTTTGGGTGGATCTATATCCTAATTGGGAGGTATAATTGTCCACTTTTTTTGTGAATGGTGGGATCTTTGATTTATAATGCATACTTTCCTTTGGATGTTCTTTTATAACAGATTTCAGAATTAAACTATCATTGTATGCTTGTATGTGATGAAATATTTCCATTTTGAACCAAAGGAAAGAAATTTGTTTGTAATGTAATGCTTCTTATGGAATTAAATACAAACAAACATATGTATTCTTTTACAAAATAAGTCCAGCAAATGCATATATATAAATATATATATTCTTCCTAATTTGTTTTAAAAAGGGTTATATAGGCAGAGAAGATTTATAGTTATAAATATATTTAATATAAAACAAATAAGAATATGTATGTATGCATGTATGTACACACACACATACATATATTTACATTATATTAAAGTAAGGGTGAGTAAGATTATATATATATATATACAATATAAAAAAGAACAGGAATCAATTTTTGTTTGTATTGTATACTTTTAAACTAAATAAAAAAACATGTTCGGAGGGGAAGAGGGGAGCCGAACCCCCCCCCCCCCCCCCCCCCCCTGCCCCCCTTGCACCTCCCACGACCTTGCAATGTTGGCAGAGTGTGGCATTGCCACACCACCCTGCCCCTCTCCTATGGTAGCTGCGGCCAAGCCATACAGCCTATGTAAACCCCATTGCACAACCCATTTTGGGCATTCCACTTTGCATTAAAAAAAATAAAAAAATAAATATATTACACGCACGCGCGCACACACACACACACACACACACACACACACACACACACACACACACACACACACACACATTAAATAAAACCAGAAATAATATAGAAACAATAAACCCTAGGGGTAAATAAATTGAACAAAGAGTAAAATGGAGGAAGAAATGTCTCCTCATGATGGATCCAAAACAAATAAATTATCCATAGTCTTCACAAGCTCCCATGGTCTCCATCTTCTTCTCCATGCACGCAAACCTGTGCAAATGGAGGAACATTAGGTCAAGAAAAGAATAAAAGGAGGAGATAAGAGAGATTTAGGGATTTTCAGGGAAACCTATGATCTAGGGTGGAGATTAGTTTCATCCAAGGGTCCTAATTTAATCCTCAAACTCAAAGGGGATGGGAAATAGATGTCTTATTAGTGTGTGGATAATTTAATCAATGGGGAACCCTAGTGAGTTTTATTCACAAGTGAGTTTAGTAGTATATGTTATTATTAAATACACGGTAGGTTTAATTTTACTATGGGGCATTTTAATTATGGGTAAATAAATAAATAAGCGGCATGGGTATGAAATATTTGGGGAAATAAATTAGATCTAACTTAGGAAATGAATTTTAATAAATTTAATGTGAACCTAAGGGAAACAATTAAATTTAAATAAGGGAATATTGTTGATTAATTTTAATGTAAACATTAGAGGAAGAAAATAAATAATATTAATTAGGGATTAAATAAATTAAATAAATGAGATTAATTTAAGAATTAATTAAACCATAATAATTCTGGATATTAAAATAATATTATATAAGGAAGGGGATGAATAAAATAAATGAACCCATGCTTTAATAAATGCTACATAGATATGTTTGATTTAAAGAAAAACAAATGTGACAATTTTTTAAGTAATGTGACATAGTTTTGGTATGGTTTGACATGGTGAAATGCGGTCATTACACTTTGGTATCAGAGCTGTGGGTTAAACACTTGGAACCTAGGAAAACATGGAAACAAGACAAAACACTTAGCGCAACCTACATCTAGGACACCTGCTATTATTTGATAATTTAAAATGTAGGGACTTAGTAAACTGAAACACACCTAGTTAATGATGGACTAACCCACATTTTGTTATGTGTAGTAGGTGCGGACCAGAAGAGGGGTTCTTATACGTTGAGTGAGAGGGGCCACCCCTAGATCAAGAAGTCACTGCCATATTACCATAGATTCTACAGACCTTACAGGAGGTCAATGCCACCATATGCGGAGGCTCACTTGGGGGGATGTCCTAGCTAGCATGAGAGGGAGTCATAACACGAGGCTCAGGACTTTCCATGATATAGTGAGGACCATAGGGAAGAGAACTCCCATGTGGAGGAAGATAGACAAGAATCGTCATAGAGAGTGTAGAGAGATAGGGCTACGAGACAGAGGGAGAGATCTAGGAGCCCTAATCAGAGAGATGTCCTTGAAGAGACACCTAGGGGAAGACAGACATCATATGCTAACAACATTTGTGAGATACTAAAGCTTCATCTACCTCACTTCACTAGAGAAACGAGAGGGTTCTAGGTCGAGGCTTGGCTAGTTAGTTTGAGCATATACTTTAAGGTATGTCCATGCACTAGTAACACGAAGGCTCGTGTTGTAATAAATTTTCTGACGGAAGGGGCCAAATTATGGTGGAAGATAGAGGAGTAGAAGCTCCACGTCGATTTAGAGACCGTGACATGGGATCTCTTGTAGGAGTGATTCTGGAGTAGATATCTATCTAGGTAGTTCATTCAACAATGGATTGATGAGTTCTATGATCTGCAGCAGCTGAGAATTATAGTGACAGAGTATGAGAGTATATTTATGGACTTACTACAGTACGTCAACTATATGCAGGATGCACAGGTCAGGGTTCATAGGTTCATAAAGTGCCTAAATTTAGATCTTGGAGGGGTGGCGCGCATGCACTATCCACAGACTCTAGCTGAGGCCATTTAGAAGGTCTATATTGCAGAGGAGAATAGGGGGAAGACACAACATGTAAGAGACGAAGTGAGGAGCTACATACAAAAGAAGGAAGACAACTAGTCGATGGGGGTAACCCCTTGTTAGAGTAGGTATTTACCTTAGCTCATATTCACCTAGCTACTTTATTTACCTTTATTGTATTTATCCTCACCCACTTATGTGTGAATATTTTATTTTATTTTATTTATATATTAGGGAGATATTATATAGTTATTAGGTATAGTTCTATCCTTGATCTATGGTATTTCCTATTTCTTTCCTTGATCTATAGTATTGACTAGATCCTTGATGACTAGTTCTTTCCTAAATCTATGGTCTTGACTAGTTCTTTGATGACTAGTTCTTTCCTTGATTTATGGCTCGATCTACGACCTTGACTAGTTTTTAAATTTGTTATTCCTTGCCTATATAAGAAAGGCCCCTTCTCTTTGTATTTCATTGAGTTTCATAATAATATATGATATTTCTACTCATTTTTTTGCAAAGGTTTATGTAAAGTTATTCTGGTGAATTACTTTCATCTTATTGATCGTGGTGTTTGAGTACCATTTTTTGTAAAAGTGCTTGTTTTTTCGTGCTGTTTCCATTGAAAATATTTATTTTGAGAATCAAATTATAATTATAAAGTTCCATATTGTAGCACACACTCATTATAAAGTGCCAAAATCTGGGGGCTCTTATTGCATTTTGGGGGGTCTTGTTGCATTGTTTGGTTCTTGCATTTCTTTTTGTGATTTTTGAGAATGGCGTCTTTATCTACTTTTGCATTAGATTATGTTGATTCATTAACAACACATAATTACCACACATGGAAACCAAGAATAGAAACAATAATTAAGCGAAAAGGATTATGGGCTTTAACTTCTTTCAAATAGCTAGTGTTCCCTAGAGAATATGATAAATTTCAGTACCAGTGCAGATTTGATGAGTCTATGGGTTTGATAGGAACTTATATAAGTGACAGTATTTTGTTTCATTTCGAAAAATGTGACTCTCCTTTCAAAATATGGGATAAATTAGAAGATTTATTTATAAGGTGGATCACATGAGAGTTAAGCAACTTGAAATTGAGATCACCTCTCTTAAACGTGAAGATTTTCCAATAATTATAGACTATCTTACCAAGTTCAAACATTTGTCGACACAATTGAAGGGGAGTGAAAGAGATAATAAAGATGAAGAGTTTGTTTACTTGATTCTATTTAAGTTGAGAGGACCATTAAAAAAAAAATATTCTACATTTTTCTCTAGCATGGATGCCTTAGGTGACACATTCACAATGTTTGAATTTGAAACATTTTTTGAAATACTTACCAGGGAAGAATCAAAATTGTCTAACCTTGAGTCTTCCACATCTCAAAAGAAATTAGTTGCATCTAATACTAAGGGTAAGGGAAAACTAAATCCACCCCTTCTCCATCTCAAAATACTCCTAAACCCAAAGAAAATAACTCAAAACCCAACTAGTCTTCTAAATCCAAGAATAATTCTAGCCGTTCATGCTCTTTTTGTGGGGGTATTGGCATGAATAACATAGGTGTTATAAGAGAATGCAAACACTAGAGGATGCATTCAAGAAACACAAAATTTATATCTCCACTCCACCTCCTTCTAATTAGCATGAAAAAACACTTAATGTTGTTGGGAGATCTCAGTCACCACTTGTAGATAGTTGGGTTATAGATTCTTGTGCTTCTCATCACATGACTTTTTCAAAGGAGTAATTTAATTCTCTAGGTTTGAGTTATACTTCCAAAATTGAGGTTGGATATTATTTATTTATTTCTATTGAGGGAAAAGGTGATATACATCTTGATGGTGGCAGTATCCAAGATGCACTGTATGTTCCTAACATCGCCACAAATTTTCTTTCTGTATATCAAATTTTTCATTCTAGTGAAGGAAAAACAATGAATTTTACACCACATGGAGCAGAAGTACAAATTTTTTTGGATCCTCATTCACTTGTTGCTTAAGGTATTTTTTATCATAGTTCTAGACTATATAAATTTGAGGTTTTTGATGACACTTCCTCTATAAGGACAAGATTGGTTTCTCATGTAGATTCATAGAGCAAGCTTTGACATGAAATATTTAGACATCTCAATTACAGATATTTGAAGGAGTTGAGCACTCATGGTATGGTAGATGGTCTTCCTAGAATTTCTTGTCTTGAGGGATTTTTCTCTAGTTGTGCCTTAGGGAAACAACACCAAGAGCTATTTCCTAAGAATTTGTCCAAGATAGCTTCTTCACCACTTGAGCTTGTGCATAGTGACTTGATGGTTTTTACTACCCCTCTTTCAATGGAGCTAAGTATGCACTTACCTTTAATGATAATTTCTTGAGGCATACTTGGGTTTATCTTCTCAAGTATAAAAGTGATGCTTTTTACACTTCAAAGTATTAAAGGATTTGGTAGAGAAACAATCTTCTAGTTGCATAAAGAGCCTTCACACTGATAATGGGGGGGGAGTACTTCAGCAATGAGCTTTCTAAATTTGTGGCAACTCAAGGCATTATTCACTACCATTATATTCCTCATACTCCACAACAGAATGGCTTAGTAGAACATAATAATATAACTTTGAAGGAAATGGCTAACTATATGATGCATTCTAGAGATTTACCTCCTATCTACTAGGCATAAGCAGATAATTGTGCTAACTACATTCAGAACCACACACCATATAGAGCACTTGAGAATTTTACTCTAGAGGAAGATTGGTCCAACACTAAGCCAGATGTCTCATTTGTTCAAGTCTTTGGGAGCTATGCTTGGGCCTTTGTGCCAAAGAAGAAAAGGAAAGCCTTGGATAAGAAGATAAAACCCTTGATCTTTATAGGGTATTGTGAGGACATGAAATCTTATCGAATTTTATATCCTGATACTCATGATATTATTTTTAAAACACATGTTCAGTTTGATGAGTGCTTGACTCCTCATGATTCTTCATCTTCTTCCATGCCTCCTTATTCTTCATCTCATCTTGAGGATCCTTTCCTTGAGGAGGTTGATGAGGAGGTCATAGATAATGTTGAGGATCCTATTCTCACTGATGTTTTCACTATCCCTAAGTGGGAACGTACTATAATTTATGAGGTAGCACCTTTCATACATGATCTTCCACCCACTAGGCATCATCATGCACATTCTATTGGTTCTCGAATTTTGTGTCAGAAAGTTTTTCAGGTTCCATAATATTTTTCATAGGAACATGGGATACATGAGTGGGATGATGCGATGGCAGCCGAGTATTCTTCTTTGATGAAGAATCATACTTGGGATTTTGTATCTCTTCCTAAAGGAATAAATTTGGTTAGGTGTAAATGGGTATACTGAGCCAAATATGCAGTTGATGGGTCCATTGACAAGTATAAGGCTCTTCTTGTTGCAAAGGGTTTTTCACAAGTTGAATGTATTGATTACTCTAAGAATTTTACACCCATTGCCAAGATGGATTACGTACACCTTGTACTTGTTATTCCTACATCACAAGGGAATCCCTTATACCAGATGGACGTGAAGAGTTCCTTCTTACATGGAGGTTTACAAGAGGAAATATACATAGAGAAACCTGTTGGAGTTTTTCAAGATTCTTCTCTTGTTTGTAGGCTCATAAGGTCTCTCTACGGTCTTAAACAAGCACCTCGGGCTTGGAATGAGAAGATGGTTTTTTCTTCTACCTACTGGTTTTGTTCATTGTCACTCCTATGATACAGTATATCTCCATCATGTTGGTGAGGATATTATGTTACTTGTCTTGTATGTTGATGATTTTTTACTTACTAGTAGCTCTTATTCCCACATTCAGACTATTAAGAGGGATCTTTATACACAGTTTGACATTAAAAATATTGGGTTATTGCATTATTTCCTTGGATTGAAGATTTCTCAAAAAGATTTAGGGATTCACTTGAGTCAGCGAAAGTACACCCATGATCCTCTTTAGTGCTTTGATATGTCTGATTATAAGCCAAGTCCATCTCCTTTTTAGTCTGGGATTACTCTTACTTCCACATTACCACTCCAATTTGTGATCCTACATTGTATAGGAAGTTTGTTGGAAATCTCATGTACTTGACCCATACGCGCCTTGATATTTAATTTTTAGTAGGGCTTGTATCTCGGTTTGCACATTCTCCTCATAGTAGTCACGGACAGGTTGCTCAAAGAATTTTGCGCTATTTGCAGGGTACTTCCCATTTTGGCCTACACTACACTAGGGTTTCTTCTAAGTTGGTCGGATATAAAGACTCAGATTAGGTAGGTTCTATTGATGACAGACGTTCCAATTCTGGCTCTCTTTTTTGTCTTGGTTCTTCTCCAGTTGCTTGGACATGTAAAAATCAGCAAGCTATTGCAATTTCATATTTAGAGGAAAAGTACAAGGCAACAGTTACAATGAGTCAATGAATTCTTTGGCTTTCACAATTATTGATAGAGTTTGGATTACCACAGGATTCACCGATTGTACTTTGGTGTGACAACCAAAGTTCCTTTCACATTTCTCGCAACCTAGTTGAGCACCAGCGGACCAAGCATATTAAGATACACATCCATTTCATTTGTCAACACATTCATGATGAAGTTCTTTGGTTTGAGTACATTCTGAATCATTAGCAGGTTGCAAACATATTTACAAAGCCTTTTGCATCACCTCTCTACCTTGAGTTGCGTGGTATTCTTTGGGTTTCAGTAGTTGTTTTTAGGGGATGTTCGTTAGAACGTATTTCTTCTTATTTTTATTTCCCTTTCCTTCTATTAGGATTCTTTCCTTATTTTGGTTTGAAATTTCTTGATGGATATATTGTATATGAGTATGTGATCATGATTAGTTTTCGGGATTCATATTGTAGATATGCCACTTTTATTTTGGGACCCTAGCTTCACTTGAAGGGGGTTGTTAGAGTAGTTATTTACCTTAGCTCATGTTCACCTAGGTACTTTATTTACCTTTATTGTATTTATTCTCACCCACACATGTGTGTGGATATTTCTTTTATTTTATTTACATATTAGGGAGATATTATCTAGTTGTTAGGTATAGTTCTTTCCTTGATCTTTAATATTGACTAGTTCTTTCCTAAATATATGGTCTTGACTAGTTCTTTCCTTGGTTTATGGCTTAATCTACGACCTTGAATGGTTCTTAGATTGTTATTCCTTTCCTATATAAGCAAGGCCCTTTCTCATTATATTTTATTGAGTTCTATAATAATATATGATATTGTTGCTCATTTGTTTGCAAAGGTTTTATTAAAGTTATTATGGTGAATTACTTTAATCTTATTCATCATGGTTTTTGATTAGCATATGAGTTCTTGGCTTGGTATGATCTAGTTATCATTCCTTTTTCCCCTCCTCATGGTGGACATGAATCCAAACATTCCTCCTTTAGGACACCGCAGGATCCGCAAAAGCAACACCAGACCTGACCACCATTCAGGCCTCCAACGAGATATGATGCACATAGAGGGTGGAGTAGGGGGCCTACAGCTAGAGGACACATTAGGAAAAAGGAACCACCTAGAGCTCAGTTAGTTAGGATCATCTATAGCAGCCATAAAAGTCTATAGAAGGATTGTCAGGGTTTAAAGTGCAGACTGCTAGAGCACCTAGAGTAGTCTGTTCTCATTGGAGGGGACTAGTCAATTTCTATGGATACAGTGCACATGAGCACTATTGGATGGATTTTCTAAAGAACCCAGGCAACAGGGGCAAGGCCCATATTTCTAAGCCAATAGTTGGTGACATGGCACAAAGTCACATGATCTATGAAACAATCGAGAACCGCTAGGTAGAGCACCATAGCACTATGATCGAGACCTCATGTAACATTGGTGGTATTCATATCTCTATCTTATTTGATTCAAGATCTTCCGATTATTTCATTTCCCTATATTTAGTAGATCGATGTAAACTAGTGGTAGTTAGGCAAGGTCATAGTTGGGATGTAGAGATGGCTTCTGCAGCCAAGCTCATAGTGGACTCCTTAGTCAAGGAGTGTGTAGTAGACCAAGGACCCTTCACTACGACCTTAGATCTTCGCATCCTACCCTTGGGATCTTATGTAGTTATTTTGGGTATGGATTAGCTTTCAACACAGAGGATTAGAGTGGATTTCTATAGTAAAGTGATATCTTGTGTTGATGATTTGTGAGTTGAGTCAGTGATTGTTGGGGTTAGGAGGCCTATTTATGTTTGCACTATATCTACTATGAAGCTGAAGTGGTGTACACATAAGGGGTGCCAGTTATATGCCATTACAATTAGTGAAAAGTCATAGGATGAGAATAGTGGACCATCACTTGATGACCATCAAATTATGTGGGGATTTTCTGATGTATTTCATGGTGATTTACCTAGCCTACCTCCCCCACGTGAGATATATTTATGTATAGAATTGGTTACTAGAGCACAGCCTATCTCACTCATGCCCTACATGATGACTACCCCTAAGATTTTTGAGATCAAGTTACAGCTGGGGATCCTTCTTGAGAAGGGCCTAACCCATCCTAATGTATCTCCTTGGGGTGCATTGGTAATTTTTGTGAAGAAGAAGGATAGATCCCTGAGATTCTACATTAATTACAGGAAGCTGAACAAAGTAACGATCAAGAATAATTACCCCCTTCCATACATTGATGATTTGTTTTATTAGATGAAGGGAGATACTGTGTTTTCAAAGATAAAACTTAAGTCAGGGTATCACTAGCTAAGGATTGTGGAGGTAGATATTCCATAAGACAATATTTTGCACTAGATACGGTCACTATGAGTTCACAGTTGTCTCATTTGGACTGATGAATGCCCCCAAAATGTTCATGAGTTTGATGAATATGGTATTCAGAATATTCTTGGATTTTGTTTCGTGATGATATATTGATATAATCATGCATGCATGTGGAGTGCATGAGGAGCACCTTTGAAAGATTCTTCAGTGTCTTTGGGAGCAGTATATATAGGAACCTGGAGAAGTGTGCATTCTTTTAGAAAGAGGTTCAGTATCTAGGTCACATTCATTTTTGTGGAAGGTATCGTAGTCTTTCCTTCCAATATTTGAGCTATCATTGATTCCCGAGTAATTACCAATGTGACTGAGGTACATATTTTTATGGGATTAGCAGGATTTATAGGAGGTTTTTATAAGTCTTTTCATGCGTTGCTCATTCCATCACCTCCCTATAGCAGAAAGGGAAGAAATTTGTATGGTTAGACAGATGTGAGCAGGCCTTCAGAACCTTGAAGGAATGCCTTACTACAACACCTATCCTAGTAGTATTATATCCTCAGAGGGAATTCTTTGTTTTTACAAATGCTTCATTAGTAGGGATAGGAGGAGTACTGATGCAGGATGGCCACGTTGTCACATTTGAGTCTCACAAAATCAAGGATTATGAGCTCAATTACCCAACTCATGACCTTGAGCTTGCAGCAGTGGTGCATGCCTTAGTTTGATGGTACCATTTTTTGTTGGGAGGGAGATTCAGACTTAGGATAAATCATTTGAGCCTATGAAACCTCTTGACATAGCCCAATCTCAATGCCCATAAATGGTGTTATATGGATCTCTTGTGTGAGTATGATATGGAGATTGAACATGTGAAAGGGAAGGAGAATTTGGTAGCAGACGCCTTGATCTGACGAAGACATATTACCATGGCTACCTCAGTGGGTACAAATTTGCGGAGAAGGATCTTACAGCAGCTTCCTCACAACAGGTTCTATCTTTCGGCTAGGGAAGAGATTGAGTCACACAGACCCCTTAAGGGGAAGTTTGAGGGACTATCATTAGATTCATATGGGCTTCTTAGACATGGGGGTCAAATATATGTGCCTAGAGATGGAGGTTTGAGACAAGACATTTTAGCAGAGGCTCATTTTAGACCTTATTCAGCCCATCCAGGGGTGAAGAAGATGCACATTGCACTGAGGTATTTATTTCATTATAGTGGAATTCAAAGGGATATATCTTTTGTGTCTTGGTGTTTAGAGTGCCAAAAGGTGAAGGCCAAGCATCAACATCCAGATTTCCTTCTTTATCCTCACGCTATACTGTAGTGGAAATGGGTCTCAATTTCCATGGAATTCATTTTCGGGTTACCTATGACAAGATATCACCATGACGCGATCATGGTCATTGATAGATAAATTGAAGAAAGTGGCTCATTTTTCTCTAGTTAAGACCACCTACAAAGCTAGTGCAGTTATACATGTTTATTTGGATTAGATAGTGAGACTACATTGGATTCCATGGAAGATCATTTGTGACCGCGATCCCTTATACACTTCACACTTTTGGACCACCATGTAATTTACACTTAGGATGAAGGTTAATTTTAGTACAACTTATCACCCTGATACAGATGGCTAGACTGAGCGGGTGAACCAGATACTAGAGGATATGATCCTGATGTATGTTATGCATCATCAGTCATGATAGGAGGAGAATTTGTACCTGGTAGAGTTTGCATACAATAAAAATATTCAGAGTTCTATCGACATGGCACCATTCCAGGCATTGTATGGAAGAGACTACAGGAATCCCTTGAGTTGGGACATATTAGAGGACAAGGTTACTATTGGGCCAACTATGTTACAAATTATGGAGTAGTATTCTCACTTTGATCAGGAAGAGGTTACAAGAGGCACATGACAGGAAGAAGCAATATGTGGACCAGAGGAGGATATACTATAGTAATGAGGTTGGCTTGAAGGTGTTCCTGAGAGACATACATCATAAGCACCCCATCCATTACGGAAAAGAATCTAAGCTAGCTCTGAGATTTGTGGGTCCATTTTAGATCTAGGAGCAGATGGTTCCCATAGCCTACCACTTAGCCTTGTAACCATATTGTCTCGCATCCACGATGTCTTTCCATGTTTCTTTTTTACAGAGATATATTCCAGACACATCTCATGTGTTGTATTGGACCGCTTTGCAGGTGTAGGAGTAAGGATAAGTGAATTGTGGAGCCTATGTGCATCCTAGAGCAGCAGGACCCTGGGCCTTCTAGGGCGTGAGATTGACCAGGTGCATCCAGTGGGATCAATATGATGAGTCATAAGCTACATGGAAGGAGGCCACACTACTACAAGCACAGTTCCCACACCTGCTTCAGTGACTTCCAGGAGGAAGTCAAGTCTAAGGGTAGGGGGATGTAGTGCCCACTCCTCTTTGACACCTATTTTAGAATAATCATGTTTATTAGTTGCTTAGTGACATGGAAATTATTATGATATTTTATATAGCCTATTGTTAGACAATATGTACATTATGATTATTAGTGTGTTTGTGACTCTTATTATGGATTGTATGGATTCCTAGCAGACATTGATAGATATTGCAGTACATGATGATGATTTAGTGTTTTGTTTAATATGTTGACATCTTCGAATCTTGGCAGTGGTGATTATGTTTAGATGATTGGACGAACCGTGTGTGCACATTGATGTTATGTTTATTAATAAGGCGATGATAATATGTGATCAATAATAGGTTGTTGAATGCATCTAAGTAGGTTTAAATTGTAATATGTAAATTACATGGCTATCATAAAATATGAATTATGATAGATGGTTATGCTTAGGCGTATGGTGATAGTAAGTGATTATGGATATGGTAAAATTGTGATAATTAGTAATTCTGAATAATTTATTTATGATAGAGTTGTTTCACCATGATAATGATGCATCTATGTCATATGATGATGTTATATGATAGATGATATATGTGTTTTGATTTCTTGACGTATTGATATGGCCTTGATACCGAAGCTGGTATTTTATTGGTTTTTTGTAGGGAACAAAATAAAAATAAACAAAGGAGGGACTAGGAAGACCAACCATGGATGAATACCAAGCGTCTACAACATGGTCACCTTGGCAGTCATTGTGTGTGCAGTGTGTCATCATGTTGCTTTGTTGTTTGTTAGGAGGTATCCAAGGGGGAGCAACCTCATAAGTGACCATGGGTGTAAATGTTGTTTTTCCTTTCTATTTATTTATCTTAGTTGATGTTGTGATTTTATTAAATCCTAATGTTCTCTCATGTTCTTGTGTTTAGTAATGTACCCTTGATTAAGTAAGTAATTTTGTGGTTTGTGTTAATTAGATGATGTGGCATATAGGGGGGTAATGATTGTGTGAGATATACTTTATTTTTATCTTATGCTTTTATTGGATTTCATTTTTGTCCTTGGTTTGTGTGCCCATCCCCTTCTCCAAAACTCGGATTTGGGCTTTGAGCCCATTTTTGGAGACTTGTGGGACAAGTTTTACTTTTCCCACACTCCTTAAACCCTCCCACAGACCTAACCTATGGTATGAGGGGTCAAATTTAGCCCTAATCATGTGTTTTTGAGGGAAAATAGGCAATTAATGCCACCTCTTTCTTAATTCCCTAAATTTGAAATCTTGAAATGTGGAATGAGGATTTTGTATGGGAAGGAATGTGTCATGTCTCACCTTCTTCATTTATGGGACCTTGGTTTGTGTGTTGGGTTGTGAGGTGGATTGAGGGGAAATGAGGTGGCATCCTACATGGAGCCACATCACCATCCTCTCCACCAAATTCTATTTATTCGAATCTTTTAGTGGTTTTTGGGGTTACTTGTTGGGAGATTTTTTGGGGAGCTTGCATGGGAGTTGTTAGGATTGTGGAAAGAAGTTGGAGCTTGGGTGCTTGAAGGTTGAAGGAGCTCTATGGAAAGGTAGGATATAAACTTGGTATTTTTGGTTTTCTTTCTTGTGAATGGAGTTGTGAAATGTATGAATGCATGTGTTTTTGTATGGTTTTGGGTAGAATTGGCCATAGGATGGTGTAGAGAGAGGGAAATGGGGCATATGTGGAGGTAAAAGGGAGTGTATGAGGTCTTTTGGAGGGAGTGTGGGAGGGTTAATCCACCAATGTGGAGATACAAGGAAATCTATATTATTGTGTATTCTTCAAAATGGAGAGATAAGGAATTTGTGTATGTGTATAGTGCACTTGGAGGTTTTGGGTGGATCCCTATCCCACTTTGGAGGTATAAGGTGATGGCCACCATGTTTACTTTCTCCTTTGGCTCAACTATTTGAGCCTATGTGTTCGTGTATGTTGCAGATTTTTCCATTATTTTCTTTTGTGTGTGTTGGAGCTTTATTATGTGTGTATTTGTTGTTGACGCTAGTTTTGTCAGGCTTCCATGGTTGTGGACACCCATCATTCCTTCTTGGTTGGGTCTCAAGTGCCAATGAGAAGGTTGGCTTCACCTTCTCATTGGATTAAGGTTGGGAGGTGAGTGTTGCCTAGCTCCCTACCATTTTTTGATGTGTTGGAGATGGAGAAAATATGGATTGCATACTTAGCTTTATGTGTTGGAGCCGCAGGATGGAGTTAGGAAAAGGTTTTTAAAAAATTGTCATGTTGTCTCCAATTTTAGGTGGAGGGCTTGTAAAATTGAATTTTATTTTCAATTCTCCTTGTAAAGAAATTTAATTAAGGTTATTATGAATGTTGATTTATGGAATATAGAGGGTTGAATAAGGATAAAAGTCTGCATTTTATTTTATTGTAAAATTTGCCTCATAATGTAAATCTGTAACTTATTTGAAGGTTTGTAATTTATTTTAAATATGCCTCATATTGTAGGCTTAAATATGAAAATGGTTCTCCTTGAATTGCAAATGTGTAGAGATATATATTTACTCTCTTTTGAATTTTGTTTAAAGGAAATTGAAATTTGTTTTGGGTTGCAAGTCTCCTTCAATTAAAATGAAATCCTTGAATTAATTTTATTGTTGTGAATGGTGGGATCTTTGATTTACAATGTATATTTTCCCTCTAATTTTCTTTTATAACAGATTTCAGAATTAGACTATTATTGTATGCTTGTATTGTGATGAAATATTTCTATTTTAAATCAAAAGAAAGAAATTTCTTTCCATTGTAATGCTTTCTTATGGAATTAAATACAAGCAAACATATATGTAGAGTGTATACACATGTATATCATACTATATGTCTACATATCATATAAAAAGATGTATAAAAGTTGATCTAACCCTATGTATTCTTTTACAAAATAAGTCCAACACGAACTATTTATATATATATATATATATATATATATATATATATATATATATATATATATATATATGTATATATATATCTATATGTATGTGTATATATATGTATTTTGAAAATAAACCAGGAAGAATATATATATATATATATATATATATATATATATTATATAAAATAAGGTTGTGTATTTTTATATGTATATACATATATATATTATATATGTATGTATCGTATTTGTATATATATTGTATATATATATACTAAATAATATGTATGTGTGTGTATATATATACATACATATGTATATAGGGGGGCACAAACCCCTCATATATATCCCCATATATATATATATATATGACATATAGTATCTGGCATTGCCACACCAACCGATGTCGGTTGGGTAACCTCTTTTGGTAGCCTAGATGGAACTGACATCAGTTTGGTAACCAGAGCCAGTCGACCTGTGTGATCATTCTTTTTTTTATGTGAGTTAAATCTACCACCCTGTAAATCCCTATTATGAAAATATATATACATGAACTTATAGACAAATAAAAACATATCAATATATATAGAATATATATAGGCGTATATACACATATTTGTGTGTGTATATATATATATATATAGCTATTATTAGATCTATCAAATTTATCCCTATAAAATAATTGCACTAAGGGTAAGCAAATACGTACGAACTAGGAGACTCTGGTAAAACCTCCCTTTGGAAAGAAAAAAAACATGGAAACTAAAAAATCTTGGGTCAAATATAATAAATCAGAGAAGAAATTGGAGGAAGGAATTCCCCCTCATTGCAGATCCAGAATAAATAAATTCTCCATAGTCTTCACAAGCTCCCATGGCCTCCATATTCTTCTCTCCACAAGAATACTCTATGCAAATAAAAGCACATTAGCGCAACCAAATGATTAAAAATAAAACATAAGAGATATTTATGGATTTTTTAAGGGAAACCTAGGATCTACGGTGAGATTAAATCTATCCAATGGCCCAGATTTAATCCTCAACACTTAAAGAGAATGGAAATAAATGTCTTATTGAAGTATGGGTGAATTTAATTAATAGGGAACCCTAGGATATTTTTTTGACGGGTAATAGTAGTATATGACATTATTAAATACATGGTCAGGTAAATTTTAGTATGGTGCATTTTAATTACAGGGTAAATGAATATAGATAAGTGGCATGGGTATGATTTATTTGGGGAAATAAATTAAATCTAACTTAAGGAAATAATTTTAATAAATTTAATCCGAATCTAAGCGAAACAATTAAATTTAAATCAGGGAATATTTTTGATTAAATTTAATGTAAACATTAGAGGAAGAAAATAAATAAAATTAATTTAGGGATTAAATTAACTAAATAAATGAGGTTAATTTGAGGATTAATTAAACCATAATATTTTTGGATATTCAAATTATTTTATTTAAGGAAGAGGATGTATTAAATAAATGAAACATTGCTTTGATAAACACTACACATGTATGTTTGATTTAAAGAACAAAACAATTGCCGAAATGTTTCAAAGTAATGTGACATAGTTTTTGTATGGTTTGACGTGCCGAAATGCGGGTGTTACAAATTTTTTCGGAGATGCAAAAAAATCCCCACATGCTCTGTCTTGAAGTATTGTATAGAACAATATTTCCATTTTGTAGAAGTAGAGTCTATGTGCTATCAGCCGTGTGGGTTTCCCATATGGTGCTTCCATTTGCATCGAATGAAGGAATATCATTGTTTAATATTACAATAATGAATTTCTCCTTCTATTGAACACGGTACACATTTTTCAGTTACAAAATGATGACCATTTTATCCTCATTGTAACAAAGAACAATTATGTCGAGAGGCATCTACAACTGCATATATGGAGTGAAAGACTCTGATGTTGTGTCTATGAAGTAAAATTATTATTGTTTCCATGAAATAAAAACTGGGGTCCACTTACATTTTTAAAAATACAAATGTAATTTATTACATAAGAAAAATACATGCATAAACTATAATATTATAGAACTTATAATAAATAATAATATATTTATCATAATAATTAATAATATTAGAATAAAACATAATATAATAAACTATACCTCTTGGTATATTTTAGATAGATTTCTATAAGTTAGGTATACTAGTAAATAAATAACAAGTATTAGTAACATATAATATGGTTAATTAGAATAGATCAATGTATCGTGATGGGTAATCATTTTTCTAAATTTGTTTGGGTTTTCAAAATATTACTATTGAACTTTTTGTGAGCACTGTCAATCAAAATTTTAATCTCTAAATCAATTGAGATTGTATGCCTAAATGAAGTTAGACATATCATTACAAAATATTTAGGTAAGATCTATTTTTAAAGATATTTTCCATATGTAGTAATTGCAGGTTGATAAATAATTTCCCCAACCTAACTCATTGATGGTATCAAGTTGGGGTCTTGTTTAACACACGACAATGTCAGCATGACCACTCTTTCCATCTCTTCCACATCAACACAACCATCCAACTTGGGATCCACCACTTCCATTACAACCCTTCCTTCCTTCATCTTTACAGACACCCACTCCATTGTAATTTTCACCATGATCATCATTGTTTTCATCTTAATCATCACCATCATCATCATTGTTGTCCTCGTAATCATCATCACAATTGTCTTCATCAACATATTCTTCATCATTTTCATTTTCATTATCATCATAGTCATCGCCATGATTGTCATCGTCTGATTGTGATCATTATTGTCATCTTTAAATTCATGGTAATTATCATCACCATTGTTATTGTACATGAATATGGTTTAAGGTTTTCAAATTTTTGTTTTCTAAGATTTTTTATGTTTTTTAGGATGAGTGCTAATATTGAGAATGTCACATCGATTTTTTAGGGATCTTATGAGATATTAAGGTTTTACATTATCATTTATGCGGTATCAACCATGTCATTGGGGTCTACCGTAAACTATAAATACAAAAAGTAAAGAAAACCCTACATGTGTAATCCTAAACACTAAATATGAATTTTTAACCCTGAATTCAAAAACAAAAATCTAACGTAACTCTATAAACACTCATGAAAAGATTTGAATACAAAACCCTAAACCATAGACAAAAACCCTAATCTCCTACCCACATTTACAATTTATGGTTTAGAAATTATGTTTAATAATATGAGTTTTAAGTCACCAACTGGAGATATTTTCATCCAGGTCATTCATGCACGAACTAAATGCCCAATGTTGTCATTATTAATATTATATTAGAATTAGAATTTTATTTAAAAATGCTAGTGACATATCATTGTCAACATTATCGTAATTGGCATGTTTATCGTCATCTTAATCGTCACCATAATCCTTGTTTTCCTTGTCACACTTGACTTCCTCATCATCTTCATCGTTGTTTTCATTTTCATCGTCATCATAGTCATTGTTAATATATTCATCAAATGATCATGATCGTGATTGTGATCTTCACAGTCATGGTCATTGGCATCTTCCATCATCATCATTATCATCACCATCGTTAACATACATTTTTAGGGTTTAAGGTTTACAGATTGTGGCATAGTTTTCATCTTTATCATCATCAACACAATCATTTTTGTCATTGTCATCATCATCCTTATCATCATTATCACCACCATCAACATTTTTTCCATCATCATCATCATAAGTATTAATCTTATTAGTATTATTGATATTATTATGTGAATTTGTAAATAAATTAAATATTATAATCATCGTCGGATCGTGATCGTGATTGTCACCTTCATAGTCATGTTCATTATCATATGTCATCATCATCATTATCATTACCATTGTCATCATACATGTTTAGAGTTTAAGGTTTAAAAATTGCGGTTTTGTACAAGTGTATGTGTTGTTTAGAGTGAGTGCTAATATTAGAAAAGATTATTAAATGTTTGTCTTTCCATGAAAATTTTAATAAATTTTCTTTGATATTGTTGGTTTTGATTTGTAGAAAATATACCTTAAGGTAGTTCAATCAAATTCATTAGGAATTCTTATGACTCAAGGAAATAATATATATATAGGGTATCAAATGCTATTTGGGTACTCGATATTATATAGAAAGAATCGTTGGTTTCACCAATAAACTATGTGGGCGAGGATCCTTATTATTAATAATAAGAGTCTTAAGTCACCAATTTGATAGGTTCTCGTCAAGGTCATTCATGTATGAACCAAATTCCCGCCTTCTTTTCTTGACTTTATTTTTGGTATTATTTTATGTATAATGCAACTCCCGCGGATGCTACTAGCATACATATATAATATAAATATATGTAAAATATTCCGAGAAGTATAGTTCGAAAGACACTTATGACACACATCTAAAATAGGAACCTAGTGAACTATACCTCTCAACATATGTTACATATATTTATATAATATAGGTATGCTAGTTTACTGCCTCAATGAATACAATTGTCCTAACATAAACTGGTGCCTTGACTAGTCATTAAATGCACACAAATTTAAGGTACATATTGACTGCTTCCTCTTATTTATCTACCTGTTTTACATTGCACGATGTGATAATTCCTGTAAACTTTGACACTTAATCTATATTGATTGGCATTCTTACATGCTTTTTCAATCATGATACCAATGTCATCTCTAATATCTCTTATAAAGCACATTTTCAAGCGTCCATATACAAAATTCATTCTTATGGATTGTAAGAATCATTTAGAATATCTTCAAAACAAAGTATATCCATATCAAGGTATGGGACAGACCATCATCATAACTATATGCGTTAGGCAAGCTAGCACAACATTGAGGAAACAGTGGAAGGCATTTCACATACTCCAACTTATTGAGTATTGATCATCATTGTCAAAGCAATTGTAGCCTAGTGACATATGATAAAGTAGATGCAAGTGAGGGCGATTTGAAGATTAATATTTTAGCATCCAATATTTGATATCAATACTATTATGCTAGCATTCATCTATAATACTTAGATTACGTTGATTTGATCTTCATAGATATTAAAGCATACCACACAAGAATGGAGTCGAATTCATATCTCAGCACATCTAAAGTATGAAAAACTATCACTAAAAATCAAAAGGCACGTCAAGATAAGAATCGTATCTCAACGAGACGGTTTACTGTAGTAAAATATACTGTTATGATCTCCAAATCCATTATCTTATCCCCTGCATCAAACACTATTTCTCATAGATGCAATCTCTTAAGATATCATTTGTATCTCAACCTGGATCCGGATGTCGCCTTTACGACTCGAAGTGTTTTCTGGCTTTTGCTTGTATGATACCGGAACACTGAACTTAAATATGTATGACATAATACCTTTCAGGCCATTTATTAGCATCACTACAAAGTTCTATACTGTACCCATTAACATTTTTGGCTCCTATTTTGTTTTGTTTCTTCTTTCATTTTTTGCAAACCAGTGATTCCGTATTCCTCCCCATCAAGTATAGTCCTGGCAATTTGGGTGACGGGTTTTTCCCAACATGGATGTTCCTATAGGGTTAGCATACCCAATCTTAAAAACTGCATTCTCCTTTTGGTGGGTATATTAACATATGAATGGATCTTCAAAGCTTACTTTAAGTTTCAGATTCCTAGCTATAGAGGAAGGTGGGCACCACCAAAAGAGTATATGCTCGAGATCAGAATAGTACAATATATGATTTTATTTCCTTGTACAAACATCTGACACTGTCTGTACATCGTCGAGGCTTGAATGAATTGAAAAATGAATTACTATGCATGTCATCTATCAAGCATATACAAAATCTAAAAAGTATGCCTGAAAATCTTTCGCCGGAAGTGGAACCAATTGTGTAAACTGCTTCAATCTGCAATTTCCTATAAAGTCTCTAATGTGGCTGCCTTCAGACCAAGACCCATTTTATGAAAACTCCACTAAATCATTGCATTCAATGGACAGCTCCTCCAATTGGTTATGGAAAGCTGAATATTGATGGTGCTTCAAGGGGCATATCCGGGTCAGGCAAGTATGGGAGGCATAGGTAGCATCTTTGAAAGATAGGGATACACAATGAGACAACTTGGCGGAGATAAAATGCAGTTTATAGAGGGATGCCACGACAGCATCTGAGAAATTGGATGGCAGATATATTATGCTTTCAAGGATGCGCATACCTTGATTCTCTAATAAGCTGTCAAATTGTTCATCCATATCCTAGGTGTATATTAGGTCACAGTGAACAAATCAAGTTGGTTTCCCAAAGGTTGTATTTTGTTAAATAAATTCACTAGGTTCTGCAGGATGTCAAGTATCACTTGTAGCCTTGTTTCCAGTATGGCATTCAATGAAAGTGGCGGAATGCATATAGCCAATATGGGCTCTTGACCAAAATTCTCACAACCTGATTAGTGTTGATGGTCCTCTGTTGTGGTGGTCAACCAAGCTTCAATTATTTTATATAGTGAGAAAGAATCGTTATGATTCTGAATATCGAACAAATGAAATGCTAATACGTACCTTGTGGTGTATACAGCCCATGGGATCTTGGACGCACACCCTATGCTTCCATGCCTGGGGTACAGTTTTGGCGATTTCAATGGAAGATATACTTTGATTTCTCTATGAAATAAAATGGGAGGTTTTTCCCCCACCCACACGAAAAAAATACCAAATAAAAAACAAAAAATTCCCCCAAACCTTTGCACATGTTACAAAAATGATCACAATTAGGATTCTCACTGCCTTAGCTATTCAATATGGCTGGGAAATACACTAGATGTATGTTAAGAATGCATTTCTAAATGTTGATATAAAAGAATAAATTTACATGATACAACCTAAAGGTTTTGAGGAACTTGGAAAACAAATATTTTCTTGTAAACTTAAAAAACTTTGTATGGCTTAAAACAAGATCTTAGAGCTTGGTATGCATAAATAAATAGTTTTTCAAAGATATTGATTTCACTAATTGCTCATCTAATAATGATCTCTTTGTTAACATTGAAAAAATAAGATTATTCTTATTGTATTATATGTTGATGATTTTCTTATTACTATCAATTCAAATTATTTAATTTTTAAAATTAAAGCTAAATTAAAACTGTGAAAGAGGGTTTGAAAACCCCGCAAGCGAGGATCACGAGGGATGACGTGCACATCAACAGACGTGCGAACGATAGCATGAAGAGATCTCGGGAGGAGCGAACCTCAACCGAATGCACATGCAAAGATTCGACAAACGGGCAAACCTGGTTAAGCCATAAAACTCTCCTCTATCACATAGATCAAAAGACATGTACATATAGGAGGTGCTGAGTAACCCCCAGTGCTGCAATCATGACAACTCAAGTAGAGAGGGGGAGTTACATTCCCAGAATAGAAGTGTAACTCCCAATGACGCATATGACGCACTGACGCACTAACGTGCTGATGCACTGACGCATAAGGGAATCTCATAATGACCCCTAAATGACACATGGACCTACGATCTCACCTAAGCGAGATGACTCACCTGATGATGTGGAAAATAACACACACCAACAAATTGTACTTTGAAATGATTGATTTAGGATTATTACATCATTTTTTAAGCATGACAATTTTTCAAGATAAACATTATTTTCTTGTATCTCAGTCACAATATGCTACTAATTTACTCAAAAGATTTAATATGGTGGATTGTAAACTAATTATTATTCCTATAAAAGTTGGTTGTAAACTTGATCTTAAACATGAATGTGAGAAGGGTAATCTTACTCTTTATAGATGGATTGTAGGAAGTTTAATTTATCTTACAATAACTAGACCCGACATTGCATATGCAATATGTATTACATCTAGATTCATGCAGGAACCATATCAGGATCATTGGAAGTTAGCTTAATAGATATTAAGATATATTAAAGGAGTAATTAATTTTGGTTTACATTATACTTCTTATGATAATTCATGATTATATGGATATTGTGATTCCGACCATGTTGGTAATGTAATAGATAGAAAATATATGATTGCATATGTGGTCAAGTTTAGTACATGTGCCATTACTTGCAATAGCAAGAAGCAACCAACAGTATTTATCTATTATACTGAGGAAGAATATAGAAGTGAAATGGAAACAACAAAAGAATTTTTGTGACTAAAGAAAAAAATTCACATGGAAGATAAAGGAAGTAATCCTATTTTATGTGATATTTAGAGTTGTATTTTTCTAGCTAATAATCTAGTTCAACACTAAAGAAAAAATCATATAGATATTCATATGCATTTCATTTGAGATAAGGTAATATTTGGTGATCTCCAATTAATATGTCCTATTGAATATCAAGTTATAAACATATTTATGAAGCCATAATATTATGTGAACTTATGCAAGTTTCGTGTAATTCTTGACCTTTCAGATTTTCCATTAAGGGGGAGTGTGCATGACAATGCTACCTCCTAATGATCAGCGATGTGTTTTCTCCTTCACCTCTATCCTTCTTCTCAAATTAAACCATTGTAAAAGATCTCTTTATGATCTAAGTAAACTTATCACTCTAATTTTACTATGTACTCCAGTAATAAAACATCATTTTGTAAAGGAGGTACTTTATAAAATTCTCATAAGGTGCTTAAATATAGATTTTCCATGAGAAAATGTGAGATGTAGTCTCTAAAATTATGCTTAGTGTAAATCATCACTTTTGATTTTTAGATTACAAATCCTTTTGTAAAATAAAAGTAAGTTTAGCATAATGAAGGTGTATAAATCCTTCAAAAGTGATATTCTAGCATAAACCCTCCCTTTGGTTTAAGGATTGTAAATCCTATTGTATAAATAGGTTATGTTGGCATATAAACCCCACTTAATATTAAAAGGTTTGTTAGAACTGAAATAATATTAAGCATGGTTTAATCCCTCTTAATTGTTCTTATAATATAAAGTTATAAACTTTAGTTTATAATTAAAGAAATTAAAACATGAAATATTTTTATTTTTATAATATAAACTATTGGTTATGGTTTAAATTGATTATTAAAATAAATTAATAAGTCGAGGGGTGTTTCACGAGAATTCATTCGTGATAAATCTACTTAAATAGGGCTCTTGGGGACCCATCAAAATCAATTGAAAATATAGAAATGGAGTACGGAGAGGAGTGGGGTGAAGAATGTTTACTAGACTCTGTAATTGTAAAGTTTCTCAGTAAATAGAAATATTTTTTTTACTGTGGTTTCTTATCTATTACGAGGTTTTCCATGTAAACATGTGTCAAATATGCAATGTTTTATTTGTATTTTTTATATTATGATATTTATTTCACAATGCTAAATATAACTTTTCATTAATTAATTTAAACCCGGACCTTAACAAAAAAAATATCTTCTCCTCCAAAACTTAATGAAAGTGGATCCAATACTCTTTGGAAAACACAAATAGCACCTCATGCTTAAAGATTTGATGATAATATTGTTGGAAAAAAATTGGATCAAACTTTCCAAGGCATGGGATGGAAGTGGAAAGTGATTTCTATGTTGGCGTTTGAGAAAACATAATTGACCTCAAGAAATTGGTAAAGTAATTTTTTCTTTTCACCACCAATACTACTATAAATTGGTATCATTCCAACCAATTTTATACATAGTGTTGGGTCATTCACATTAAGAGTTTGAATTTTTTTTTTTCAGTGATTATGTATTCATTTTTCGGTTTTACTAAATTATTACTTGTATAATATGTAGCATTCTGTTTAATTCACTAGGATGCTCAATACGAAATATCAGTGTTTTGATTAGGGTGATATATGTATGCCAAAGGAGTTTCCCTATTAGATTTGAGGTATTCTCTTTGACATTTAAGGAGACTGGAATGGTTAGTATGGAGTTTGGGTAGACATTAATTGTAGCACCCACATAAAAAACATGTTCTAGGAACACGCTAACACCTAACACTTATCATGAAAATTGTGACTAATTAAATTTTTTTTGTTATAAGCATGTCACAAGGGTGTTAACCCTTCGGGTACATTAAATTAACTTACACCACTAAGCTCAACTTTATGATTGCTAGGCCATGTATAGTTAAATGATTAGAAATATTAAAATTACTTTACCTCTAAGGTCGATTAATAAAAAGTCAACTAGAAAGGTGCCATAGTTTAACTTAATTGGTTAATTGTTTTCTCTTCTCTAGTTAATGTTCAATCCTAGCATGGTTAACCTCATGTTTAAATAATTTAGTTTCATTATCCTAATAGCTTAAGGTCCTTTTATTTAATTCCTAAAATACACTAAGAACTAATAAATCCTTTGCACCCCAATGTAATTAAATGGCCCCATTCACCCATCTACACATACCCTTAAGGATTAACTTAAAACATCCATAAAATATATTATCCTACTAAAAAAAAGAAGGATTGATCCTCCACCCTTAGATTAAATCAATCTTGGCTACTAGATCCTAGGGTTCCAAACTAACCCTAAAAATCCTTAAACATTCTTATTAAAAAAATTCCTTTATTCTATTCTCCTCATTTGGTCTATTTTCTTTTGTTAAAATTACAGGTTAAAGAGGAGGAAGCCATGGCATCAAGAGAGGAAGAACTATGGAGGATTCTATAAGGAGATCAAGCTTAGATTAGTTTATTTTATAGTTTTATCATTGTTATGTCTATTATTTAAGGATTGGGAGGGGTTTCCTTTACCAATCTAGTTTTTTTTCAAAGTTATGTGTATTTAGGTTTTCTATTTGGGGAAAACCCTACCCCCATCAATATAAATGAGGAAAGTTTTTAATCTACCATCTGTAGGTTTAGTTGCTTCATAAAACAAGGTATGAGCATTTGTTGATTACTGGTAGTTTCTTAGGGAAATTAACAACTTAAAAATTAGTTTATACAAGTTAAAAATTTGCACATGCGTGGATTGAAGAAATTCTACCGTAAGTGACAGAGCCACTGCCCAGAGCAGGTTGGCGGTCCTAGGACCGCCGCCCTACCTGGGTGACAAACCATGAACCACCAGCCTATGGAGTGGAGGTTTTGACACTGTCACCTTACCTAAGCAGTGGTTACAAGACCGTCGCTCTACACAGGGAGGCGGTCCTGTTTCATAGAAACATAACCTAAAATCTGAGATTTTCACAAAACCAAAAAGTTACTATAATGTTCTAGAATACATCCTGAACTTGATTTTATGCACCCTAAGTTTCCAATTTTGGGATTTCATTCCATTTGTTCATTTCTTAGTTACAATTACTCATATAAAGAATTTTCAAATCCAGAAGTAACAATAACAACTACAAGATCTATTCCATTTTGATCAACTAAATTTCTTTCAATTTCAAGAGTATAAAGGATCTAAATCTACTTCTAATATTATCATTTGATTGCTAGAAAATGTAACATATCAATGTAACAACATACTTTTAGTTTATTTCCTCTTTCCATTTTCACTTCAACATATATATCAAAAATAACTATAACAACTTGGCTCTACATTCCAATTTACTATACATACATTTTTAACGTCTTACAACTTTTATATTTCTCCTTTCTCATTTACAATAATACAATTTCACAATGAAAGTAAAATTTCTTTTCTCATTGAGTATACCCCATTTCTTTAAAACGAAGAACTTCTTTTCTCACCATACAACCAAAACATCAAATAAAGAGAATTACTTTCTTTTCTATTTCACAAAACTAACTTTACAACACAAAGCTTTCTTCTTCTTCTTTTATTTCAACATACAATACAACTTTAATAACAAGTATTTGAATGTAAATTTCCTACACAAGATCAATACAATGTCTTCAACTTGAAGTGGGAAATCATACAAGAATATAAGCTAAAAATGAAATACAATATTACAAGTTCCTCCACTCTAAGTGGGAATAACACAAAGGAAGTTTTATTACAAGGAGGATTTTCTTAGGGACTCCACCAAAAGTTCCAAGCTTCACAACACCAACGAGACAGCTCCTTCATGATATGCTTGATCCACAACAAAAAGGGGTGAGAGGCAACACTCTCCACCCAACCAAAATATCCAATGAGAAGGAGAAGCCATCCTCCCCATTGGTCCCCGAGCCCCAACTGTAGACACCTAAAATTGGTTTCTCAATTTAGTGTCCCTCACATTCGTTTACCTGCTTAGGTAACCTGGGGCACGTTTACGTCACCAACTATCCCCTTGGGATATTATCCAATTTGTGATTTAATCACTTATTCCAAATTTAATTCATCCCATCACATCTTGCCCATGAGTGATTAAATATTAAATATTTAATTACGCTTCTTCCCATGCATCTTAATCACTTATCCACCCCAAATTTATTCTACCCATGTATCACATCTATTTTTAATCTTCCCTAAGCGGGATATTTTCCCGTGGTCGGGATAAGTCTTATCTTTCTCGAATCAATCAATTTGGCCATCTCGGGATTCTTTTCCACGATCGGCGCCGACCCATATGGTCGGCGCCGATTTTCTAGGAGCGGCGCCGATTATAAAAGCAAGTCCAGAACTCAGTTCTAAGGACCGAAGAGAGCGAAGAGACCGAAGAAGAGATTACGAACGAGTGAAAAAGCGAGCAGAGAGCGAAAGATACAGGTTGAGAGAAAGAGAAATCTTCTTAGCATCAATTGTATCAAATTAGGGCAGATCCTGTCCGAATCAATCCCTGAGAGGAGCACCGTTACGCTGTCCCTGTCGCATCAGCATCGCACACCACCATCTATCATCTGGTGACCCTGTTCCAGTGTCTCGCCAACTTCGGCACATCCAGCAGACCACATTCACCTTCCAATTCCTGAATCTTGTCGCACAGTCCCTGATTGACTGATCTGTCTCCAGTCGACGCCGATCCCCCTCAATCGACGCCGACCAGTCTCAATCGACGCCGATTCTACCCAGTCGACGCCGATTTATCTACAGATAGGTAAAAGGATACAGGTAACACGAATCCAATATTTATTTCATAGTTCCCTATTTTCTGTACTTTCTGTCTGCTGTTTAGATTCTGTTTTATTACTGCAATCAGAAAATCTAGTCTTTATTTACATCTTTTATCATGTATGCTTCTTTTCTTAATTGAAAACGTGGACTGACATCCGCCGAGGAAGCTTATCGCTTCTCGGACCCGCTTCTCGGGCAGTCCACTTAAATATCTTTTAACGTGGTCTTTTTCTGTCAAGCATCGGTGTTTTACAGGTTATTCGGATCTATTGTGTGAATTGCTCGTGTGCGCCCGTCTTATCTACATCGGCTTCCTCATCCATTTACATCTTCATCAGGTATCAATTTCATTGAGGTTTTTCAGGTTTTTTGTGTTTAGTTTGGTGCATTAACTTGGACAGGTAACAAGCGCAAAATTCTTGATCTACATTCTGGCACGCCCGGTGGGACCCAACCAAAGTCCCTTATTGGTAAGTTCATTTCTTTTCTAGTTTTGAACTTTGTTCCTTTTCTTCACTGATTTCTATCAGTCCTATTTGAGCATTTCATTGCATCATTTCAATCTTGCTTTTTTAGGCGAAATCATTATCTTCGAAATTTTTCTAGTTCCTTAAAATAGAAATTTTTCGTTTCACCATTACCTGGATATATCTTTCTGGGTTTTCTTTGGTGTTTGCTTAACCTCTTCTTGCGGAGCACTTTGCTTGTTCGTGGGATTGTTCGAGGGGAAGAGCTCAACAACGCACTTTTTGAAGTCCACACACCTTGGAGAGCTAAATCTACAGGTATTCCTCTTTTTCGGTGTTTTCTCCTTTTTAGGATTTCTTTGTTGGTTGTCTATCACATCCAAACACTTCAGTTTTTGGTGCTTAAAAAGAACCTAATCGCATTTGGGGAAAGAATCTGTTTGGCTTGTTTTCATCAAAATCAAACACTTCATTTTTAAGTGCTTAAAAAGAACTTTTTCTTTGTCATTGCTGCATGCTTTTCACCTAGTTTTAAATAGGCTGTAAAAATTGATCAAAATCGGTAGTGACACTATTTGATTTTTTTTTCACCCTTGCACACAAAGCCAAAATCACTAGGTATAAAGCATTTAAACAAAACTCCTTCCCTGGCCTCGCCTACTTGGAAGTGATATCCAAGAGGAAGAGCCTACGCGGTACTCGGGCCACGCTATAAATTCACGGAAGATTTTGGTATATATTGGCAAAGCACCCGACTCCCTTATCGCAGCGGTGTGTGAAGTGCGGGGGTAGGCCCCTATATCAAGCCACGTACCGGTCTTTTACTAAAGTGCCTTCGGGACTCCTCACCAAACATTACCCAAACCATCCCTAGTTTGGCTATCTGAGTAGTTCCTATTCTAAAAAGCCTTCCCTAACATTTTCTTTTCTTAAAAGCATCAAAATTTAAAGGAGATAATCACTTGCGCTGCTTGAATTGTTTGTGCATTAGTTAGGACAATCTTCTTTCTTGCTTGTTTATGACGGTTATCACCCGGTCACAATCTAGGAAAATGGCCCAACAAGTTCCTTCTTCCTCCGAAATCACCACCAGCGTGGATGTTTCGGCACCCCTCCAACCTTCCTCGGGACCGCTGTTAGTTGGTTCCCCGTCATGGTCGTATAATCCCTTCTATCGCACCAAAGCACCTCCATCACCCATCTTCTCCTTCTCCTAGTCCCTCCGAGATATCATCTGGCTCGGAGTATGTTCCTCGCGGGGATCCTGAATTTCAGGCTTCCTCGATCGCAATCCAATAGCCCTCATGGACTATTAGTACACAAGTTCGATCCAAATATCTGACCAAGACCCACCAATCCGACAAGTGTACAATTATCCTCGTGGATCATCCCAGGCCTTTGTAGAGCAGTTTGCACCATCTCTCTTGCCTCGAGCCACGGAGAAGGGCGAGGCCCCTATGCCTCCCTTTTCTCTTCCACCTACCATGTCGACTAGTTCTCAATTAGTCTTACCTATCCCTAACACCGCAGTTACCTCAAATATTCCACAACCTACTTCTGAGAGGTCTTCTGCCTTGGCTATAATGAATGCGTCTGCACACCCGCACATTCATTAACGTCAATTCATCTATGCCCTCCATCGTGTGTCCCAAGGTCAATACCTCTTCATGAGCCAACCCCTCCGAATAGTCAGTTGGCTCCTACTTCTCGTCCTCTAGGGGGTCTTTCTTCCAATATTCCAGCAACTGTGACCTTGCGCCCATCCTCTAAAACATCGGCACCCTTAATACCTGATCTGGCAGTAGAAGGCCCCTTTCAGGTCCTGTTCCCCAACATGTCCAATCCAACCAACACCCATATTCCTCAATCTGTCCCGATCCAATCAACAAACATAGGAGTCCACCAATCACAGGCTCCATCCGTCACCCAACCTTTATTTGCTCAACCACTTATTATCTCACAGCCTGCCTATACGCAAGTTATCTCACAACAAATACCCCACCCGGTGTCACCCAGAACACCTGGTTATCTTCTTATCATCCTATCCATCAACAGATGAATCCTCCATTGACACCCCAACAACACCCACCACTTGCTTCTTATGTAGGACATACCAATATACCTCCTCCCCAATCCGACGTCGTTCAAATTCTCTTCAAGAAAATTGCAGACTTGGAAGCCTCCACAAAAGGATCCCGTCCTTCATACTCCTTTGAAGAAGTGTGCAATGAACCCATTCATCCTTCGTGGCTTTTAAGCCTTATCCTCCCCAATGGGAACTTCCCAAATTCTCAAAAATTCATAGTCGGGAGACCCCCAACAACATCTGCGAGCATTCAAACATGCTTGCTACCTCATCGTCCAGGATCAGGAACTCATGCTCCGTACCTTTCCTATGTCTCTAGCGGGTCCGCTTTGGACTGGTACAATAATATTCCTCAACATTCCTTATTTTTTTCTCTCAATTGGCCCAGATGTTTGTTGAAAACTTTCAATAAATATGCACATAAGATCTCAATTACAGATCTTTACAACATTCGCCAATTCGACGATGAGTCTATTGCAGACTTTGTCGCTCGTTGGAGAGGGATAATCAACCAATTGTCTTTCTCCCTTCCTCAATCCAATCAACAGATCGAGTTGTTTACCCGATCTTGTGCTAGTCACATTTCTTCCACGTTAAGGATCCAAACTTTTTCATACCTTCGAAGAAGCCTTTACGATGGCACGCAAACTTGAATCTCGTGCCATTGAACAAGGAAAACTAAAAACTTCGCTCCAAATCTAAACCAGATTTCTCTCGGTTCACCAAACCAAATTCTTTCCCTCCTAAAAGATAAGAATCAAGGGTCCACAAATGCTATCGTATTAAAAACATCAAGAACCGATAGTACTCCTAATCAACCACCACGAAGAGACCCTTCATCTGTTCATGAAAGGGGCTTCATCATCTCGATCCTTTGCTCCCTTGGGGGAATCATATGCCTCTATCTTAGAAAAAAATGTTGGAAGTTCGCATGATCGAACTTCCACCCATTAGGGATATTGATGAAAGCCGAGAACGCCCATTCTGGTATAGGGAAAACGATTTCTGTCATTATCACAGAACCAAGGGTCATGACATCGAACGACGATGCCAGACTTTCAAAAACCTTGTCCAAAAATTCATTGATAAAGGCGAGCTCATTCTGGATAACCCAAATGCTCCCCCAAATCAAGCACTGGACGTTTTTAAACAACCTTTCCCCAATCATGCCCCAAATCATAATTCTTCAGAATCTCAAAAACCAAACACCCACACCATCAACTTCATCTCTACCGAGGACTCTTCTTCTGAAACCAATCCATCTGCAAACCCATCAATCGAATCAGAACCCCTTCCACTTCATCAATCACTGGAATTCCTCCATCTTCAGAGATGGCCCACCTTTGAATATCCTACTACATTATAAAATAACTTGACATTATGTATTATGGCTTTTATAAAGTAGGTCGTGAATAACATACTTTCAACTCTGGATGCGTTCAGAAGCGACTAGGTTATGTTTTCTTTCTGATTACATTCTAGATAGATGTGGCTGTGTATGTTGCGTGGATTTCATTTAAAAATCTCTCTGCATAGTCATAGGGAATTGTCATTGCTAAAATGATTTCGAGTCTCTTGTTGACTACGATAACAGAAGAGATCCTTTGAATTTGACCTTGGGTCTAAAAGCCTTACAGTGTAGAAAGGACTTGAATGAGATGAAGGTTGTCATAAGGTATTGTTGGCGTGTTACGTCTTCTGTGCATAGATATCCATTTCTGAGCTTGATTGAGTTTAGGAGTAGTCGATTTCACCTTAACATGTAACGGTATTTAATATCTTCTTGTCTGTCGCTTCTTGCGTGAGGACATACTGAGTCTGCTTGTTGATAGACACCATTGTTTGGCATGAGGGCTACTGTACTGTAGTTGCTTTCTTGTAAGCTTTAACAAAACAGTGGTGCTGTTGATGGTCTCGAATGATTTATTTTCTTGTGTATTAAGTGAATGCCTTGCTCTTGAAAAGACGGTACAGTCATGAGCTAGATCTGAAGGAAATAAGTATTATTCATTTATTTCTCTTCTGTTATAAAGTATAGGTTGATATAATTGTTTATCTAACTTTTGGAATTGTTCTATCATGCTGATGGAATCATGAAAGGTTATTTATTTATTATGTTGAATATATAATCCATCTGATGTTGTTGTCCTTGGGATTCAGATGGATAGTTAGTTAGATGCATTTGTCTTCTAGGTCACTAACGTTTTAATGATTTGATCTCATTTAAACAGGGTGTTTAATGAAAACAGTTGGTGGATTGTAATTGTTTTAAGAGTTAGTGCTTATCATGCTCGGTTCATCGAACTAACCCATGTTGACTATTTTTGCAGATGGTTGCCGTGAGTGGTAAAAGCATGAAAATCTAATAGGATGATCAGATTGTTTAGATTTGATTTTAAGTAGAATTTCAGTTTGAATTTCTTTAAATGTACTATAAGAGTAAAGATGTTCTTCTTTCGTTGAGTATTGTATCAAGTATGCTGAATGCATAAAATGTATTTGTTTAGTTTTGAAAGGAATGGAAATTGATATTGTTACTTATGTGTCTATATTCTTATCTTGATAGTTTGACCTTCTTCGGTTCAAATGATCTAAAGAGCATTGTTATTATTATATAATTTGGAGACTTTTGTGATTATCAATGTAAGCTTTGCAAGAATATAAGACTGAATTCTTATGATTGTTTAGCAGTTCCGGTATGTTCTATCAGAAGCTAAATTGAAATTTAGGTAATTATCTTTTTGGAAGATAGGGTTAAAATATACCTAAGCAGAACGCTAAACAAACTGAATTAAATTATTAATCCCTAGTCCTGATTATGACAGGACAACATTTAATTGGATTCTGAATCATTTATATTTGATACTTATAAGTATGATATAAATTCAGTTATGAGTGCTGATATAAACCTAATGGGGTTCAGATGTCAATCTCATGTGAAGTCTATGAGATATTGACCGATTTCATTGTTTTAGAATTATGTATATTCTAAGAACTCCTTGATGAGACCTTGGCCTTAATATCTCCACCGTGAATGGGTTTTATTGAGGAAGGTCATCCTAAGATGAAGAATCCAGGGATCGGGAAAGGCTAACCTTAGGGGAACATCTTTAATGTAATTTAAACTCAACTGTGCGTAACGCATATTAATAAGTAGATATTTTCGAGGTGGATTTAAAGGTTGACGGCACAAGTCAACTGCAGGGTTGTACCTCCGAGAAGATTAGGATCTTTTCGAAGTTACAAAAATGCAGGTGACTTATGACGACACCCTTTGCATTAATCGCTAAGATTTACACTTTGATCTCAAACGAGTTACTCATGTTCCGATTAGGAATGTGATCACGTTACAAGGCTGCCTAGGAGAATCGGGGTATCTTGACACACTGGTTTAACTAGGGTTGAACCAGTACGTCATCGTATCCCTAATCCTCGTGGGCATCCATATAACGTTATCACCTTGTTAATCCATTTCCGAGTGAATAAGTTGAAATAGGAGGGACTGACAGAAGTCGATATAAGACATTCTACATAACATAAGAATTGGGTGAAGGGCGTATTCCAGATTGACGAGTATGATGTTAAGGAATACGAGACATAAACAGTATGTTTCAAATCTTTGGCCAAAGTATCGCAAGCTACTGATTGCATTGTCCTAATTCACCTAGTCTAAGGGATGAGATGCCGATCAATAATGGTAACAATTATTCAGTTAGGTTCCTTGGATAGAGCATTCTGAATCCCAGAATAGGGAAGAGAACCGCAAGAGTGAAGTGTTAAATAAAAACGCTAACTCTTATTACTCATGAATAGATCGGTAGATTACCGAGTCATGGAATGAATAGATCGGAGGTACTCCGAGTCATTACAGCTGCATATGGTTGTCTGTTATAAGAATGGTTATTTGATTTGTGAGTTCTAAATTATGTATTTAGAACTAGGATGTAATTATAAAAAAAAATAAAAAAATTGACTTGTTCTATTGTCTAAAATGAGGATGTTACAATCAGGGACTGCTGGTCGAAACCACCATTTTAACAAATTTCTGCCCTTCTTTCATGATATCAACTGGTATGTTGTATTGTGAACCAATTGTAGCAAGCCTATCCGCATCTTGATTTTGACCTCTAGGAATTGCATGGATCCCAAAAGCTTCAAAATCTTCAATCAGGTCCCAGAATAGATTCTTATATGATCGTAAAATATCATTTTTGGATGCACTACGTGCCAAAACTTGATGAACAACTAAATCACTATCTCTAAAAATAGTTAGGGCCTTGATTCCCTTCCTTTGGGCTAGCTGAATTCCTTGCACAAGAGCCTCGTATTCAGCAACATTATTGGTGTAACTGAACTGCAACCGGAAAGATGAGAAGTACTTATCTCCCTCTGGAGAAATTAACATAACACCAGCACCGGATCCATTCTTACTTCTTGAGCCATCGAAGAACAATTGCCACAGTCCTTTAGAATCACTTGGTGTTTTGACAAGTTGTGGTATGATCGTATCTTCTTCATGGATACAGTAAGTACCTAATCTTGTTTCTTCCAAGACCAATAAACCAGCTTCTTCTTCTACCAATACATCAGTGTAGGGATCGTACTGATGATCTCTACTTACTTCATCTAGCAAAGTATCAGGGACTTCTTCAAAAAGGGTGGTTGGTTCATGATCGGCATCTTCCTCTTCGGGATCGCCGATGGTGTAATTTCCATTTATGGGACTAGCAGTGTAGGGTTATACATGATTATGGCAGATTGGTTCTGCCCTTATAGTTACTTTGGTTCCGTATCGAGTCCTGAGAATCATATGCGACCAATCGGTTGATAGGTAACCGCCCATCTTGGTAGTGAAATCCCGTGATAGGCAGATGGCAAAGAGGGGAGGGAGATCGATGACCGAGATGTCTTGGGTGAATGACAAACTTGGGCATGCATGAATGGTAAGTTGAAGTCCTTTGATAACCCCAACAATCTTAACAGCTGTGCCATCCAGTTGAACAACCCCTCTTGCAACTGGCGCATATTGTATGCCTAGTACATCTGTAATTTGTTTTGGCATGACAGAGCTACTGGGACCAGAATCGATCATGCAATTATGTACCAGGTGGTCGCCAATGATCAGGGAAATGTAGAATGGCAATGGTTTGTTTGCCGTAGGAATGATTTTCCCTTCTAGTTGACATAAATTTGTAGCATTTGTCACTCCATGGCTTGGTGATCCACTGGTTGTACTAAAACTATTCAGAGCTTCTCGCAACAGGTTTCTTTGGGAAGGGATCGAGAGTGCGTCCCACATGGTAACGATCAGATTGGTTTTCTTCATTTGTTCTACTATGCTAAAGGGAATTGCTCCAAATTTGATGACACTTTTTTGGGCATTGGGGTCCTCCTTTGGAAAATGTTTGTTGGGTACCATGATGCCTGGAGAACCATCTTTCCCTACGGTGTGGCTAGCCAGTGTTTCTAGTGATTTCTTTCCCGCATTTTTATCAACTGCCATTTGAAACCCAGGTTGAGAAGTGGATGCTAGATCAGCTTCGAGAGGTTGAGGCTCCATTGCTCTCTTTTTGGAACGAGTGTTTGCTGCCACTAATGAAGAATCTATATTTAATCCACAAAAATCTTCTTCTTGCCAGTTTAGCAAAGTGGATTCTTCAGGTGCCTGCTGTTGATCTACTGCTTCTTGCGTAGATGAATTGTTTGTTAACTCTGAAGGGGCAGATACACTTTGAACCATAAGGGCCTGGCTAAGAATCCCATAGGGACAAAGATTTTGATTGTGAGGTTGAGAGAAAGGATAACACCATTCGTAGTCTTAAACCAGATTATTTTGAATAGGTACTATAGCTCTAGATGAGCTAGCTGCAAGAGGGTTCTGAAAGTTCAAGGGCCTTACATTTGCAACTTGACTTGTAGTTTGATTTCAAGGCTGATTGTTTCCTTGAAAAGGAGGACGATTAGCCTGATACTGCTGATTTTGTGGCTGATACGGACGATTGTATTGAAATTGTTTCCTTTTGAGTGCAACGAGCTCATTTCCAAAATTTTGCAGTAGTGATTTGACTTCAAATAGGTCATTTGAAGAGGTAGAGGAAGATTAAGATGGTTTCTTGGAGTCTACTAGAATAGGAGCAATGATAGGCTAATGATTCGTAAGATCTGGAGAAAAGGGCATTGGTGGTCGTGGAGCTATCTTTCCAGCCTGAATCAAATAATTCTCTGCACTTATGGCAACTTCGTAAGCATCAGGAAGTGTAGTCCCTCCCATGGACTGGATCATAACTGCTACATCGCTATTCAAGGCTCGCAAATAGTACAAGAATGCATTATGCGCAGAAGGCTTTACGAGCACTGGAATCCTATTCCAAGTTCTATGGAATTGGAAGTTGAAATCACTCATGTATTCTTGGGAAGCTCTCTTTATGGTAGTAAGTTGTTCCAAAAGTGGATAGGTGATCACTTTTGTCTTTGAATTGTTTACATAGCTTTTCTCCTAGCTCGTCCCAAGTGGTTATAGTGCCAACACCTAACCCGCGAAACCATTAAAGCGCTTTTCCCTTGAAAGAGGTAGCAAGAAGTCTAACTGCAACGTTGTCTTTGGTGATATTATGTACTGCACAGATGTTGGCTACATCAAAAATATGCTCCACTGGAGTAACGTGAGTTTCCCCCGTGTAGAAGGGTAAACTTTTGAGTGCCGCAACAGGTATCGGGTCACGTTGAGCCAACATGAGAGGACTGCTTGCATTGAAAGGGGGAAAAACTTGGTTCCTCACCATAGCAATGAAATGTTGATTGTTCCTAGGTGGAGGAGTTGAATGACCCCTACTAGGTAAATCTGCAACTGGGGATGTGGAAATGCCTCTTCTACTTCTCTTTGGAGGAGACAAGGAAAGTTTGATATGCTGATACTTTCCTTTCTTTGAAGAAGCTCTTGTCTAAATTCTTCGCATAAGTTACTGCACTGAGATTTGGAATCCAGAGATATAGAGTCACCAGGCACTTTGACTTGTGTAAGTGAGAAGAGAAGTACCAACTCTGTCCCACTGGGCATGCCAAAAACTGTTGTGTGTGGTCGCACGATGGCTTAAGATTTTCAATGATTGTCCCACCGGGCGTGCCAAAAACTGTTGTGTGTGGTCGTACGGCGGCTTAAGATTTTGAATGATTGTCCCACCGGGCGTGCCAAAAATTGTTGTCGCCAAATCACTGCACCCCCCCGAATGGCCAGGATGTGAATAGGACGTTCGGTGTGATTGGGACACATGGGATCACCTCTCAAGCTGTGGGACTTGGGCTCGAGGTGAACCTCCGGAGAAGGCCGGCTTCCTCTTCCTAAACTAAGTGTTGTACTACTCCTAGTGTAACAAAAATGATTATCTAGTCCTACGCTAACATTTTCATGGGGTTTTAGGGAAAGAGATTTACAGAAATGAAACTATACTAGGGATGGTGATGCACCAAATCAAGGGTGTTTTTAGATTCAGGAAGGGTTAATTTGAAGAGGGTGTGTGCACCACAGGTCAACTTCACCTACTGCAACTTAGAGAGGGTACAGGATACCACAGACTAAGAGACACGCGTTCCCTTTGTTAAACTTTATCAGACCGAGAAATATACCAGTTTCCCAGTGAAGAAGGATGAACTCAAGAAGGGTGAAAAAACACCACAACTCAACTGCATGCAATACTTCACCACTCGATAAGCACAGAATTGTAAGAACCTGCAGTAGAAACTTAAACTTGCACAATGTACCTGCAAGTACAAGAAAGGCACAAAGAAGCACAGAAGGATGAAAGGACCGAGATTAGTCAAAAAACACACACTTTTATTGCTTCAATAACATGCACAATGCATCATACATTCAGAAGAGGCAATAGTTGCCATTACAGTCTTGAAGAGGAGGCTTGAAAGTTCTCTCAACACACAAGAACAACTTGCAGAAGAGAGAGGATTCTTGAAAAGTATACACTTGCCTGAGGTATCTAACTGTCCAACTTGTCTGAACTGTTGGAACCCTTTGAAATGAGCTTCCAACTTACATTTATAGAAAAATATGTGAGAAAGAAGAGGAAATGGTCATAATTACATTCCTAAAATGAAGGCCCATGATGTATTTATTGTAGTTAGTTGAACCACCTGAGAAGGTTCCATCATGGAACATTAATTGCCTGATGACCTAGTCTTCTTAATGAATTAAAATAATATTTAAATAAAATATTTAAATAATAATAATAAATATTACTATTTAAAATATTTAAATAAAAATATTAAATTAATTAAATTATTAGTGGGCCCCCATATTCACCGGATTTGAAGGAAAGAATAAAAATAAGTCCAACTCGGTGGTTGGCTCGCCGAGCCAACTCACCAAGTTGGATCCGAGCTCCATCATCCATCGCATCAACCAAGTTGAGTTCCTTTGACCGTGACTGATTTAAGCTCCTCCACTTTGCCGCCTTGAGATTACTTCTGACTCACCTTGAGCTTACGTATCACCGACTCGCGTAGAGCTGAACCCACCTTTGTATTGAGCTTAGTTTTCTCTAAGTGTCATGACCTCCCAATGAGCTTTTCCCTCATTGAGCTCTTTCTAGAAATGATTCTTTCACCACTGATCCTTATCATGCACAGCTGCAACTCACCCGCTTCTACCACAACCAAGATATTCTCTGGATGAAAATGCTCCTTGAACCGAGCCACCATAGATACCGAGTTGTTCATTGAGTTTCCTAATCAACTAGTTCTATCTCCTGTAGTTGAGCTCGACACTTCCTCGATCACGACCCATCCCTTCTACTTTTTCTCAGCGAAAATGACTTGTGAAAAGTTCTGCGAAAGGTTTTTTGTCTCCAGCTTCACGATCGATCTGAGCTCCTTTTTTCTTCGCATTGAGCGAGATCCACTTCCAATCCATCTTCCGAGTTTTGAACCTTTAATCTCCTTTGATCCATCCTCCACCGCGACACCAAGCCACTACTCAACCGATATCTTTTGTTACCATGACCAAAACAAGATTTACATCACCATGACACTCCCTTGATCATCATGTCCAACTGATGAGCTCCCACCGGTGAACAAATTCTATCAAGCTCTTTCTGTAACTGAGCTCCCATCATCTGATCACCTCGACCACCACGAGCTCATCGCACTCATTCCCTGGCGAGCTTTACCTCCAAGTCTGGTGCCATCATTGCGACCTGAGCCAAGCTCCCAAAACGAGCTCCATGTAAAAATTTTGCATGATCTCCATCTGTATCGAGCTCCCCACCTAGATTGAGCTCCACATACCCGTTTTGCTTCTTCGAGATCACACAGAAGCCACCTCTTAGTCTGGCGCCATCGTTGCGACCTAAGCCAAGATCCTATCTGTGAAACTCCACGCTCTCAACTCCGATCGAGCCGACATGCACTCGCATTCATCCTCAGCTCAGAATTATCAAGCTTCCTTTCTAAACTTGTCGATCAATCTTGAATTTCTAATTTGCATACTTTATTTTTCAATTGGCTCTGCAATGACTCTTCTTGATTCAGACTAGGCTATCCGCCTACTACACTCTTAAAGCAAGCTAAGCCTCATCGTTTTGGTGTTACTGCAGAACATCTCATCTGTTCCTCATCGTTTCTCAAACAGACCATTTACAAGTGACAAGGATGTGAGTCGTGACATACAAAACGGCCGACCAGGTATTTTCAGAGTTGACCTTCACATTCAATTCACTTCTAGGAGAAGAAGTGCTGAGCAATATGAATCGTTTCACTCTGCACGTAATAAAACTCCATCTCAGGAAAATTTTATGAAGCCTCGAATAGCATGACACCAATCCATCGTACACGGCAGTGAATATTTGTTTCCTGCAGTTGTTTGAAGCGCTAAAACTGGCTTCTATTATACGGCAACATGCCTGTGCATCGAATGCGTGGGAGCTTTGAGCGTAGAACTCAACGTATGTCCATACCCTGTTCCAAAGCTCTTATCATGGCACAGGCTAGAAGTATGCTGGCAAAGATGAACATATCAGGTCGGACATCTGTTTTCTGTATTCGGTGAAACAGTATGTACGCCTCGTGAGGAAAACTGTGTCTGTTGGAAGCGCTCAAAAGAAGGCTTCTACTGTATTGCAACACGCCTGTTGCCTGTGGTTGATCTGTCTCGCGACTAGAATGTTATGCGTGGTAAGAAGAATGTGTAGAGCCTCCTTCACCCATCTCTGTGTCATACTCGACTTTTCCCAGGCTAGACAACCACGTCCAATCCTATTAAACACTTCAACTGCCTCATTCCCACATTCTTCGACTTACCTTCCGTGTGACTCGCCCAAAGACTCGGACCACTCCAAGTTGCGCGGGGTTTTGTTTACATGGCCCATGCGGAAGTCTCATGATGGATTGCCATCGTCAAATCTCCACGCTTGGTAGTTCAACCGGATTTCTCCCCCACGCGGAGTGAACATCATGGTTTTCCATCTTAAAATTTCCACTTGGCGGTGCTGCTCCAAATAAAGCGTGTCTTCAGATTCAGGAAGGGCTAAGTTGTAATAGGTGAAGTTGACCTGTGGTGCACACACCCTCTTCAAATTAACCCTTCCTGAATTTGAAGACACCCTTTATTTGGTACATCACCATCCCTAGTATATTTTCATTTCTATAAATCTCTTTCCCTAAAACCCCATGAAAATGTTAGCGTAGGACTAGATAATCATATTTGTTACACTAGGAGTAGTACAACATTTAGTTTAGGAAGAGGAAGCCGACCTTCTTTGGAGATTCACCTTGAGCCCAAGTCCCACAGCTTGAGAGATGATCCCATGTGTCCCAATCACACCAAACGTCCTATTCACATCCTGGCCATTTGGGGGGTGCAGTGATTTGGCGACAACAGAACCCCCACTAGAATCTCTATTGCAATATGCTCCCAAGACCATATCTAGAGAAAAGTGCAGGGGCGTAATCCACGTCCATATCTATTGGAAATCATATGTAAATCTCTAGAAAGTGTGGCCAATACACATGGCCCCTAGGAAAACAACATCAATTGTCATCTCATATTTCCAATAAAATCTACAAGGCCCATCATGAAATACTACATGATATTATTAGGCAGCACAAAATTGTTGAAAAGAGCCATTATGAACCTCCGCACCAACCCCTAATCATAACATCTATCTACATTGATGCCACCCTGGATAACCTACTAATCTATGTAGCATGTCATCCTTTGCATTGATTGACTCCTCTCAATGGTCATCTAGTAGACCATATCACATCAAATGAACAAACACAATATCATCTAGACATCCTCATGTGTGACTGTCATATCACCATCCAACAAGTAGAAATTTCTAGTCTCGGAGTGCCACGACTCTGCTAGCATAGTCAGTAGAGCCTTATATGTCCTAATATTTGGCATGAAGGCTATGTGATATATCCTAACCACTTGTAAAACACCAGTCTTGTATTATGTTAATCATTGAAATAATGTTTTAAAATCACATGGATGTCGCTCTTGTACCACCAATGTATCAAGAACCTTCTACAAAATCATTTAAATCATTCACTTAGTCCAAAAATCTACTCATTTTCTACATCATAACCACCAACTTACCCCTGTATCATTTCGATAAAAAAAATGTTCTCCTCATTTTTGATTTTGTAAAAACAAATTTCTTTGTAGATTCATTTTAGTGAAAATAATCTTTTTCCTACTTAGATGTAGTTTTTGTCATAATGATGCTCAAACCACAAAACTAATCTTATTGACTGCGATAATGTCACCTTGAGGGTATCATTTTTATGATTTTCGTAACCCACATTTATGACCCCTATTTATGACCTACCTATCCCCCAACCTAAAATTCACTAATTCAATGCACCACTTATTGATGGTCCTCCATTGGCATGCATGTGATGCCCTTGAAATCACTCACGTGACCTAAATTTGGTTACTCAATTTAGTGTCCCTCACATTCGTTTACCTGCTTAGGTAACCTGGGGCACGTTTACGTCACCAACTATCCCCTTGGGATATTATCCAATTTGTGATTTAATCACTTATTCCAAATTTAATTCATCCCATCACATCTTGCCCATGAGTGATTAAATATTAAATATTTAATTACGCTTCTTCCCATGCATCTTAATCACTTATCCACCCCAAATTTATTCTACCCATGTATCACATCTATTTTTAATCTTCCCTAAGCGGGATATTTTCCCGTAGTCGGGATAAGTCTTATCTTTCTCGAATCAATCAATTTGGCCATCTCGGGATTCTTTTCCGCGATCGGCGCCGACCCATATGGTCGGCGCCGATTTTCTAGGAGCGGCGCCGATTATAAAAGCAAGTCCAGAACTCAGTTCTAAGGACCGAAGAGAGCGAAGAGACCGAAGAAGAGATTACGAACGAGCGAAAAAGCGAGCAGAGAGCGAAAGATACAGGTTGAGAGAAAGAGAGATCTTCTTAGCATCAATTGTATCAAATTAGGGCAGATCCTGTCCGAATCAATCCCTGAGAGGAGCACCGTTACTCTGTCCCTGTCGCATCAGCATCGCACACCACCATCTATCATCTGGTGACCCTGTTCCAGTGTCTCGCCAACTTCGGCACATCCAGCAGACCACATTCACCTTCCAATTCCCGAATCTTGTCGCACAGTCCCTGATTGACTGATCTGTCTCCAGTCGACGCCGATCCCCCTCAATCGACGCCGACCAGTCTCAATCGACGCCGATTCTACCCAGTCGACGCCGATTTATCTGCAGATAGGTAAAAGGATACAGGTAACACAAATCCAGCATTTATTTCATAGTTCCCTGTTTTCTGTACTTTCTGTCTGCTGTTTAGATTCTGTTTTATTACTGCAATCAGAAAATCTAGTCTTTATTTACATCTTTTATCATGTATGCTTCTTTTCTTAATTGAAAACGTGGACTGACATCCGCCGAGGAAGCTTATCGCTTCTCGGACCCGCTTCTCGGGCAGTCCACTTAAATATCTTTTAACGTGGTCTTTTTCTGTCAAGCATCGGTGTTTTACAGGTTATTCGGATCTATTGTGCGAATTGCTCGTGTGCGCCCGTCTTATCTACATCGGCTTCCTCATCCGTCTACATCTTCATCAGGTATCAATTTCATTGAGGTTTTTCAGGGTTTTTGTGTTTAGTTTGGTGCATTAACTTGGACAGGTAACAAGCGCAAAATTCTTGATCTACATTCTGGCACGCCCGGTGGGACCCAACCAAAGTCCCTTATTGGTAAGTTCATTTCTTTTCTAGTTTTGAACTTTGTTCCTTTTCTTCACTGATTTCTATCAGTCCTATTTGAGCATTTCATTGCATCATTTCAATCTTGCTTTTTTAGGCGAAATCATTATCTTCGAAATTTTTCTAGTTCCTTAAAATAGAAATTTTTCGTTTCACCATTACCTGGATATATCTTTCTGGGTTTTCTTTGGTGTTTGCTTAACCTCTTCTTGCGGAGCACTTTGCTTGTTCGTGGGATTGTTCGAGGGGAAGAGCTCAACAACGCGCTTTTTGAAGTCCACACACCTTGGAGAGCTAAATCTACAGGTATTCCTCTTTTTCGGTGTTTTCTCCTTTTTAGGATTTCTTTGTTGGTTGTCTATCACATCCAAACACTTCAGTTTTTGGTGCTTAAAAAGAACCTAATCGCATTTGGGGAAAGAATCTGTTTGGCTTGTTTTCATCGAAATCAAACACTTCATTTTTAAGTGCTTAAAAAGAACTTTTTCTTTGTCATTGCTGCATGCTTTTCACCTAGTTTTAAATAGGCTGGAAAAATTGATCAAAATCGGTAGTGACACTATTTGATTTTTTATTTTTCACCCTTGCACACAAAGCCAAAATCACTAGGTATAAAGCATTTAAACAAAACTCCTTCCCTGGCCTCGCCTACTTGGAAGTGATATCCAAGAGGAAGAGCCTACGCGGTACTCGGGCCGCGCTATAAATTCACGGAAGATTTTGGTATATATTGGCAAAGCACCCGACTCCCTTATCGCAGCGGTGTGTGAAGTGCGGGGGTAGGCCCCTATATCAAGCCACGTACCGGTCTTTTACTGAAGTGCCTTCGGGACTCCTCACCAAACATTACCCAAACCATCCTTAGTTTGGCTATCTGAGTAGTTCCTGTTCTAAAAAGCCTTCCCTAACATTTTCTTTTCTTAAAGGCATCAAAATTTAAAGGAGATAATCACTTGCGCTGCTTGAATTGTTTGTGCATTAGTTAGGACAATCTTCTTTCTTGCTTGTTTATGACGGTTATCACCCGGTCACAATCTAGGAAAATGGCCCAACAGGTTCCTTCTTCCTCCGAAATCACCACCAGCGTGGATGTTTCGGCACCCCTCCAACCTTCCTCGGGACCGCTGTTAGTTGGTTCCCCGTCATGGTCGTATAATCCCTTCTATCAAACCAAAGCGCCTCCATCACGTCCAGCTTCTCCTAGTCCCTCCGAGATATCATCTGGCTCGGAGTATGTTCCTCGCGGGGATCCTGAATTTCAGGCTTTCCTCGATCGCAATCCAATAGCCCTCATGGACTACCTAGTACACAAGTCGATCCAAATATCTGACCAAGACCCACCAATCCGACAAGTGTACAATTATCCTCGTGGATCATCCCAGGCCTTTGTAGAGCAGTTTGCACCATCTCTCTTGCCTCGAGCCACGGAGAAGGGCGAGGCCCCTATGCCTCCCTTTTCTCTTCCACCTACCATGTCGACTAGTTCTCAATTAGTCTTACCTATCCCTAACACCGCAGTTACCTCGAATATTCCACAACCTACTTCTGAGAGGTCTTCTGCCTTGGCTATAATGAATGCGTCTGCACACCCGCACATTGCCGTCAATTCATCTATGCCCTCCATCGTGTCCCAAGGTCAATACCTCTTCATGAGCCAACCCCCTCCGAATAGTCAGTTGGCTCCTACTTCTCGTCCTCTAGGGGGTCTTTCTTCCAATATTCCAGCAATTGTGACCTTCGCCCATCCTCTAACATCGGCACCCTTAATACCTAACCCGGCAGTAGAAGGCCCCTTTCAGGTCTTGTTCCCCAACATGTCCAATCCAACCAACACCCATATTCCTCAATCTGTCCCGATCCAATCAACAAACATAGGAGTCCACCAATCACAGGCTCCATCCGTCACCCAACCTTTATTTGCTCAACCACTTATTATCTCACAGCCTGCCTATACGCAAGCTATCTCACAACAAATACCCCACCCGGTGTCACCCAGAACACCTGGTTATTCTTCTTATCATCCTATCCATCAACAGATGAATCCTCCATTGACACCCCAACAACACCCACTACTTGCTTCTTATGTAGGACATACCAATGTACCTCCTCCCCAATCCGACGTAGTTCAAATTCTCTTCAAGAAAATGGCAGACTTGGAAGCCTCCACAAAAGGAGCCCGTCCTTCATACTCCTTTGAAGAAGTGTGCAATGAACCCATTCATCCTTCGGTGGCTTTTAAGCCTTATCCTCCCCAATGGGAACTTCCCAAATTCTCAAAATTTCATAGTCGGGAAGACCCCCAACAACATCTGCGAGCATTCAAACATGCTTGCTACCTCATCGTCCAGGATCAGGAACTCATGCTCCGTACCTTTCCTATGTCTCTAGCGGGTCCCGCTTTGGACTGGTACAATAATATTCCTCAACATTCCTTATTTTCTTTCTCTCAATTGGCCCAGATGTTTGTTGAAAACTTTTCAATAAATATTGCGCATAAGATCTCAATTACAGATCTTTACAACATTCGCCAATTCGACGATGAGTCTATTGCAGACTTTGTCGCTCGTTGGAGAGGGATAATCAACCAATTGTCTTTCTCCCTTCCTCAATCCCAACAGATCGAGTTGTTCACCCGATCTTGTGCTAGTCACATTTCTTCCACGTTAAGGATCCAAACTTTTCATACCTTCGAAGAAGCCTTCACGATGGCACGCAAACTCGAATCTCGTGCCATTGAACAAGGAAAACTAAAACTTCGCTCCAAATCTAAACCAGATTTCTCTCGGTTCACCAAACCAAATTCTTTCCCTCCTAAAGATAAGAATCAAGGGTCCACAAATGCTATCGTATTAAAAACACCAAGAACCGATAGTACTCCTAATCAACCATCACGAAGAGACCCTTCATCTGCTCGAAAAGGGGCTTCATCATCTCGATCCTTTGCTCCCTTGGGGGAATCATATGCCTCTATCTTAGAAAAAATGTTGGAAGTTCGCATGATCGAACTTCCACCCATTAGGGATATTGATGAAAGCCGAGAACGCCCATTCTGGTATAGGGAAAACGATTTCTGTCATTATCACAGAACCAAGGGTCATGACATCGAACGATGCCAGACTTTCAAAAACCTTGTCCAAAAATTCATTGATAAAGGCGAGCTCATTCTGGATAACCCAAATGCTCCCCCAAATCAAGCACTGGACGTTTTTAAACAACCTTTCCCCAATCATGCCCCAAATCATAATTCTTCGGAATCTCAAAAACCAAATACCCACACCATCAACTTCATCTCTACCGAGGACTCTTCTTCTGAAACCAATCCATCTGCAAACCCATCAATCGAATCAGAACCCCCTTCCACTTCATCAATCACTGGAATTCCTCCATCTTCAGAAAATCCGTCTTTGAATATTCCTACATTACTAAGCACGGAGTCATCTTTCTCCGCTCCGTTGTCTGACCTACCATCCATACCCGAGACAGTGTCATCCTCATCTATCTCATCATCAGACATTCTTTCAATACTCGAGGCAATTACATCCCTTCGAGTTTCCACTTCAGACACATCCACTTCTGTTGCTCCCATTCCCGCCGCAACTATGCCCTTGGTGAACATACCTATCATTGTGCCAACTTCAACGGAAGCATCTTCAATTTTGACCCTTCCTATCTCTTTTCCTACAGTAGTTTCACCCATGATTACTGCATCAGAAGTAGTCCCTTCCCAAGGAACTGCTTCGTCATCACCCCCTTCTTCCATCACCAATGTTACTTCACCTATTCAGGAAAAATCAAAAGAAGTAGCACCAACACCTATACACTCGGTTCCTGAACCTAAACCGAGACAACCAAAATCTAACATTACACCATCAGTATCTCCCCATTTGCTTCCCCCAAAAAGGTTACAATCACCTTATGCCGTTGAAGTCGTCACCATCCCTGAAAAAGGAAAGCCCATATTTCGGACCATCAAAACTCTTGGTGCTCTTCCACAAAAATCTCTCTCCACGCCTCATAAACGATTGGATTTGCCCGCTGAGAAGGCATCTTCTCCTACACACTTATCAAAGCCATCATCTTCTTCCACAACACATTCTTTATCAATACCCCGAAAAGTAGACTTACCTACTAAAAAGACGTCACCTCTTCTATCAGGACCATCATCTTCATTACCAAAAACCAAGACACCCTATCTCCCTCCAATCTCATCTACTTTGGGAGCTTCTTCCTCTTCTAAACCAACATTATCTAAATCATCAGTACATTCGACCAAGCAACCCCCTTTGTCTCCAAAGACCGCAAAATTTGTCGCATATCCCTCATCTTCAAAATCTATTTTAGGGGCTCCTCCTCCACCAAAGTCAATCATGTCTCACTTGCTCCCATCTCAAGTGCCCAAGACTGCTCCTCCAAATGTCCAAACAAATAAGAGGATCCCTAAAGAGACTGTTAAACCTAACATGCAAGTTCTCTTACCTCGGCAGTCGATTAAGGTAAAAGAACCATCTTCATCATCTCTATCCTCATCTTCGTCTACCGGATTCTATACCGAAATCCTTCATCAACTCATCCAATCTTCATCCATAACCCTTCCTCCGATTAAACCTTATAATCCTAAAGGAGTGAAACCTACTTGGTTTAACTCTGATCTGATTTGTGCTTACCACCGTACCCCGGGTCATGACACTGAGGGGTGTAAAGCTCTTCAAGCCGTTATCAAGAACCTTCTGGAAGAAAGTGACCTTTTGCTGGAGGAGGAACAATTACCTCCTGTCATCTTAGCCCCATCCAAACCTCAACCATCCACTCAGACCTCTAGTGGTTCCATTCCACTTGATCTTCCACCTTCCCAAATTGACACAATCCATATCGCCACTAGAACCCAACACTATGATAACCCATCTTCATCTTCAGCATCTCGACCACGAGTTGTCATTTCTGCAGCCCCTGAAGGCGTTTCTCCTTCCTCATCAGCCCCACGACCCAGGGTCTCTATTCGTGCTGCACCTCGGGCTCAAGTTCCCGTGTCTGTTGAGGAGAGTGTTATGAAACAACTCACCCAGGCTCCGGTCAAAATGTCTCTTTTTGACCTCATCCAATCCTCTCCACAACATCGCCAAGCTTTGATTGATAATCTGCGTCGCATCGCAGTGAATTCCGATGAGCCCCAGCCCTTCGAGTTGGTTGTTGGACTGAATGGACCATCAACTACCATTTCTTTTGAAGATTCAGAAATTCCTTCTCTTTCTTCCGAAGATTTGGAGGCTCCCCTCTTCATCACAGTCCAAATCAATAACACTACCTTAAAACGTGTTATGATCGATAGTGGAGCTGCACTCAACGTCATCTCCTCGCACACATTCGAACAACTTAAGTTACCAAAGAATGTGGTGTCACCCCCACCTTTCGCCCTTCGATCATTTAACGATCAGCTAGCAGTCACTCTAGGAACTGTGGTCTTACCCATTCGAGTAGGTAAGAAGCTGCTTCATGAACTCTTCTACATTGTCGAAGGAAAGTTCCACTATAACATGATCCTCGGACGCTCCTGGATTCGCGCAATGCATTGTGTCCCATCCACCCTCCATCGATGCCTAAAATATCAATATGAGGGCAAAATATATACTCATCCAGGAGATCCTTTTCCTTCCGCACAATGCGACATGACCACAAGATCTGCCCCTTTAAAAGAAAATGCATGTTCTCCTGACGAGGCCTCATCTTCTTCCATACCTGCAACCAAACTACCGGATTTACAAAATCTGGAAGAGACATTGCAGCGTTTCTCACTAGGAGAGCTTCCTCTCTTTTCTTTCGATGCCCATCTCAAACCTAATGAGTATGGTAGACCAGACAAACAACCTGAATATCAACCAGGTCTCGGTCGCATCGTCACCATTGGTTTGCCCAATCAACAGACCAATTTCATCTACGGTGGTCTTGATACACCTCATTATCGCCCGGATTCTCCTCCTAGAGCCAAACCTTACCTAACAGGGTTTGATTATCTACAGAATCCCACGTTTGCAAAAACTTATCTATATCGATGCGCGTGGAAAGGTTTTGGCCTTGGAAAATATGAACAAGGTATACATGATCTCAAATCCATTCCTACTCTCATGCCACATCAGAAATTTGGTTTAGGATTTAAACCTCTTTCAAAGGCCACTGTCACTATTCTTGATGAGCCTCTTCCTACTGAAGAACCATCTTTCCCCACTAAGTCAGAAGCATCACTCGATGTGGACGATGACATTTCCATCCCACCTAACTTTTTTTTTTGATCAATACCATTTCCTTAGGGCCGTTAGTCTATGAGACTAACAATCGGTCTGCTTCTATACCATTAATCTTCCCTGAAATAGTTGGAGACGACTCTCCTACTATCAACACTATCCACTGTGCGGATGATGATTCTGTCCTCACCTATCTGGGGGCAGAGGATTCATATCTCCCCAAGACTATTCCTTCTGACACGTCTACCCTTCTCAACGAAGCCACTATCGACCTTAATATAGGGACTTCTGAAGACCCTCGCATCATCAAGGTCGGCCAATCCCTTAATCCACAGGAATTAGGGGACTTTACCGCTTTTCTCTCCAAACATCGTCAAGCCTTTGCTTGGTCATATGAAGATATGCCAGGACTCGATCCCGATATTGTGGTCCACAATATCGTTACTCTTCCCAACATCAAACCAGTCAAGCAAAAATTGCGTAAAATGCACCCTAGAGTAGCCCTTCTTGTTAAAGAAGAATTACAACGCTTGCTCTCGGCTAGCTTCATCCAACCCATCGATTATCCGCAATGGGTGTCTAATGTAGTACCAGTAACTAAGGCTACTGGGAAAATTCGAATTTGTACCGACTTCCGGGATCTTAATCTTGCCTGTCCAAAGGATGATTTTCCTCTTCCTAATATCGACCAACTCGTAGATTTAACTGCGGGTCATGAGATGCTTTCTCTTATGGATGGTTTCTCCGGATATAATCAAATCCTCATCGCACCAGAAGACCAGCATAAGACTTCCTTCATAACTCCTTGGGGGACCTTTTGCTATCGTGTCATGCCTTTTGGCCTTAAGAACGCAGGAGCAACCTATCAACGAGCAATGACGTACATCTTCCATGATCTCTTGCACAAAACTGTGGAGGATTATGTTGACGATCTCCTCGGCAAGTCCAAACGCCGTCAGGATCATCTTTTCATCCTTGCACCTCTCTTTGAGAGGCTTATCCGCTTCTGTCTTCGTCTAAATCCAGCTAAGTGCGTGTTTGGCGTTCTCACTGGTAAACTTTTAGGTTTTATCATTTCCATCAGGGGTATTGAAGTCGACCCCGCAAAAATAAAAGCCATCCTTGAGATGCCTCCCCCGTCTAACTTAAAGCAACTCCGCAGTCTCCAAGGACGTCTTCAATCAGTGCGTCGTTTTATCTCCCAATTGTCGGACCGTTGTCAACCTTTTCACCATCTCCTCCGTAAGAATGTTCATTTTGAGTGGGATGAACATTGCCAAAAGGCCTTTGATGATCTCAAAGCTTATCTTCTTTCTCCACCTGTGCTTACACCTCCACGCGAGGGGGAGCCTTTCTATCTTTATATCTCTGTGACTGACCATGCTCTGGGAGCCATGATCTCGCATCGGGACACTTGTGGTAAAGAACAAGCTGTCTATTACATCAGTCGCACCCTCCATGAGTATGAAACACGTTACTCCGAAGCTGAAAAACTATGTTGTGCTCTCTTCTTCGCAACTTCTAAGCTTCGTCATTATCTCCTTAATCATAAAACTTATATTGTCACAAGTGTCAATCCCCTCAAGACAATTCATGCAAAGCCTTATCACAATGATCGCATCACTCGTTGGCTTATGCTCATGACTGAGTTTGACCTCGAGTTTATCCCGCAAAAGTCTATCAAGGGTCAGGTTATTGCAGATCAATTAGCTGATGCTCCTCTTCCGGACACTCAAGACCCCCTTGCTCAATTCCCCGATGAATATATCCAACAAATTGATTTTGGTCTATCTCCATTTAAAGTAAAGCTCTTCTTTGATGGATCCAAATGCCAGCAAGGGGGAGGTGCAGGTTTCGTGATGATTCCTCCTTGGGGTACGCCTATCCCAGTTGCACACAAATTAAACTTTGAGTGCACCAATAATATGGCTGAGTACGAAGCTCTTGTCTTAGGTCTTCAAAATGCCATTAATCTCGGCGCTCGTCATATTGACATCTTTGGTGATTCTGAACTCATCGTTAACCAGGTCACGGGTGTCTATCAATGCAAGAATGATATCCTTCAAAAATATCGTGACATCGTTCTTGCCCAACTCCAATCTTTCGATAAGTTCACTATCCAAGCCATTCCTCGTACTGCAAATCGATTCGCAGATACCATGGCCTCTTTAGCCTCCCTTATCCCGCCTTTTACCGAAGACTCGCGTCTTTATGTGGCTGTGCAACGATTAGATCAACCATCTCATCTTGGGCAACTAACGTCAATCAATGCTGTCACAACCCATACTCAGGATGAGTGGTATCAACGAATAGTTGATTATCTATCTCATTCGGTCCTTCCTCCAGATCTGACTCCCAATGGTAGAAGATCTTTTGTCCAACGCGCTAACCGCTATACTATTCTAGGCGGCCTTCTTTACAAACGCGGCTTTGATGGTATTTTGCTTCGATGCCTCAAAACCCATGAATCATCTAAAGCTATTCAGGAGGTCCATGACGGTATCTGTGGTGGACATTTTAGTGGCTTAGCTGTAGCTAAGCGCATCTTACGTTTGGGGTATTATTGGCCTTCTCTTAATCAAGATTGTTGTGAATACACTAAGAAGTGCGTCAAGTGTCAGCAACATTCCAATCTCACGCACATCCCTAGTCAGGCTTTGCAACCTGCGGCGGATTTGTGGCCTTTTTCGCAGTGGGGTCTTGATCTTATTGGTCTCATCAATCCCCGTTCTTCACAGCGTCATCATTCTATCATTACTGCCACTGAGTACTTTACTAAGTGGGTAGAAGCTATCCCTCTTTCTTCAACAAAGGCTAAACCCATAGTTGATTTCGTCTATCAACACATCATTTGTCGCTTTGGCGTTCCACACAAGCTAATCACAGATAATGGTAAGTCTTTCAAGAACGCTGATTTGCAGAATCTCTGCAATGCTTTCAATATCAAGCTCAGTTTTTCTTCTCCATACTATCCTCAAGCTAATGGTCAAGCCGAAGCTTCCAATAAAACTTTGCGTAATATCCTCGCAAAGGTAACTAGTCGAGCTGGCAGGGATTGGCATTTACATATCCCTTTTGCTCTCTGGGCTTATCGGACTAGCATTCGTACTCCTACTGGTGCTACTCCCTTCTCTCTCGTCTATGGGTCTGAGGCCGTCCTTCCTTTGGAGGTCCAAATCCCATCTCTCCGTGTTTCTCTCAGAGAATTTGTCTCCGATGAGGATTATCGTCAAAATCGTCTAGCACAACTTGAATTATTAGATGAGCGGCGTCTTAACGCTCTTGAGCATCATCAAGTCTATCTCGAGCGTGTCAAACGTGCTTATAACAAGCACTTGCAACACCGTGACTTCAAAATTGGTGATCTTGTTCTTAAGGAAAATCAAAATGTCACTACACTCGAAAGGAGTCAACGTGGTAAGTTTGCTCCCAACTGGATGGGCCCCTACATTATCACTCATAAATATGGGTCTGGGGCTTATCGTTTATCTTCCATGGATGGTATCCCTGAAGCGGAACCTCTTAATGCTTTGCATTTACGGCCCTTCTACTGTTAAAATCTATCTTATACAAATCTAGTCGCAACTCAGATCTTCCATCCGTCCTAATAGCCAGTCATCTACTTTCGTGGTGATTTGAAATTGTGTGGTTCTCCGCCTATTGCCTCGTTTACCTTAAATATGAGTATCGCGGCTCTACTCATTGCACGTTTCTTGTGGATATGTTCCTCCTCATGGTAGGAATACCTTAATCACCACTTCATCTGTCCCAAGTACTTATCTTAATTGGATCTACTCGGGGCATGAGTACATGTTCTTCTATGTTCTCTTCCCCTCCATCTGATCTATCTAGGTCTAAACTCAGCTTCTTCCAAAAAGTTTCAAAAAAAAAAAAAAAAAAAAAAAAAAAGAAAAAGATGCTATCCAAAAAGATAGACTGATCCCTCGAAGGACAGCTATCCATATATTACCAAGTGAATCAAAAATTCTAAGAACATAGACCATACCCTCGAAGGATGGCTATCATTAAAATTCCAAATACAGACCGCTCCCTTGAAGGACGGCTGTTTCTCAAAGAAATATTCAAGGCTTCTTGTAATCAATCAGCCTTCCAGTCAGTTTATACACTTTTTAGCATCACTGAAAGACTTCCCGCATCGATCAGTCTTTCCATATCAAGCAAACTTCCCGCATTGATCAGTTTGCTTTTCTGTCAAAATCATGAAGCTGAGATTTAGGACCTTTTTGTCGATCATATGGAGAATCCTATTTTCCCACTATGGACATGTATTCTGTCCCTTGTAAGTTCCGACAAGATACTTACTTACTTTTCTTTCCGTTTCTATCCTAGATCTGGTTTGCGACTAGTTAGTGTCAGATTTATTTTAATCTTATATAGGGCCTTGTATGCTTAGTCTTTCAGTTTCCTTTCTGGATTTTATCTATGGTCGGTTGGAAGTCCAACTTATCATTTTTCTTCTTCTCCGAGTATCTTCTCTTCTAAGTCACAGTTGTTTCCGCTTTCATCTTTGGCTCTTGCGAGGAGTATTCTCCATTTCTTTGTCTTGCAACCCTGTTAAATTGGCATTTCACATGTTAATTCAATCAAAATTTATCTTCTATCAAAATTCCTCTTATCTATCAAAACATCTATCTTTATTCATTTCTCATTAAAATTACATCTATCTATATCTAAATCTATCCATCAAAATGTACATCCAAGATACATTACATCTATCTATATCTAATCCATACATCAAACACATCTATCTATTTATTCATCAAAATATTTAAACACATACGTACATCTAAGTACATCACATCTATCTATATCAAAGTTCTATCCATCAAAATGTACATCTATCTAATCATTACATCATACAGTATATCTAATCCATACATCAATCACATCTGTATATATCCATCATATATTTAGTCTATATCTATCCAATCACATCTATTTTATCCACATTTCAATCTATCTAATCACATCTATTTCTATCATCTATCATCTATATCTATCCAATCACATCTATTTTATCCTCTATCTATACCCATCTACCCATGTATATCAGAATTAAAAGCATGAGTACAATTATATGACAAATAACGTGATCAATCTATATATACATGTGTGTTTGTACAAAAATGGGTGGCTTCCAATCAAGCCATCTATACAATGCCTTCCAATCGAGGCTACATCACTATACAAATACAAAATCTATCAAATCTCTATATGGTAAAATCTGAAGCGTGGAGGACACTATCCCCTCCACCCTCCTCTGCACCTGGCTGTCTCTCCTGGCCGCCGCCTATCGAGCTCGATGCACCTGCTGCTGGAGGTCTCGGCCCACCTCGATCTCTCCCAGTGCTCCCTCCGCCTGAGGCTCCGCTCGCCGTAGCCGTCGCTGCTCTCCTCCTCGCCCCGTATCGAGGCACATCTGGGGCATGTTGAGCTAGGGCATCCTCGTAGTATCTCACCTCAGCGAGGAGAGACTGGTACGTGCTCAGGCTCACATTACCTGGTGCTCGTAACGATACTGCTGGCGCCACTGGTGGTACTCCTCCTAGGGTCGTACCCTGTGTGCCAGACTCTGATGTGGCACCTGTCTCCCCATACTTGGCCCTGAGGGCCTCCCTGTGCCGAAAGTAGCGGTCCCTCTGCTGGATCGCTGTATCTCGCTCCTGGCGAGCGGTGTCTCTCTCCACAATCAGGGCATCCCTCTCCTCCGTCAAAGCCCTGATCTCCTCCAGTGCTACCTGATGTGTCTGTGTGAGGGTGGCATGCTCTCCCTCTAATCTGTCCAGCGTAGCAGCTATGTCCTCCTCATCAACATCTATAGAGGGCGGGAGATGTCGTGGCAAGCTCTGTATCGTACCATGCTGCGTAGCCCTCATCCACCCCCGCGTCATCATCACTGTCTGTGGAGGGTGGGGCCTCTCTCAATGGGTCTGCCGGGATCAAAATCGGCAAATCCGTCTCTCTGCTATCCCGCCTATACGGCGTGTAGGTGGCCGGTACTGTCTGTACTAGGCCAAACTGTCTCAATATCCGCATGAATGGGACCCGCTCCCACATATCCGGCCTACGGCCCCTGACCACCCGACTCCGTCTCAATGCTACCAAGTGGGCATCCTGACCAACCCATATCGGAAATGCCCGATATGGCCTCCAGATGACCTGATCTGGTGTAAGCGTCCTGAAACGCTCAGAGTACCACTCGGCTGATCTACCTGTATCTCCTGCGGCCATGTCAGCCCGCCATCTCCGAAATCCATAATCCACACCCCCCACTGCTGCTGGCATCCAAGGAAGCCCGGATGGCCTGATCACTGCTATATGCTCGTATGCCCAGCAATGAAGCACAAAGCTGACATCGATCCCTGTCCTCCGACCAGTGGTGTACATCCATAGCTCATAATATACCTGAGCTATCAGGGCATCGGCAAAGGCAAAAACCTGTCTGTGCTGCAAGATGTCGCAAACGCAGTCTAGCAGTAGCAATGGGAATCTCCCACCTCCTGAGTCTGGCAGGGCAAAATAGGAGATAGCCATCTGAATCAAGGCTATCCGCCTGCTCCGAGGGCTATCCTGCCTGTACTGTGAGGCTATCCTCACTGCCCCAGATACTATCTCCGAGTCATCTGCTCTATCTCTGTATAATCGCACCAGGGCCCTCTGCTGCTGCTCCCGAGGTGTGATCTCGATCGGGTCCCCAGTAATCGGTAATCTGAGGATCCTGAATACATCCTCATGGGTGATCGTCATCTCACCCGTCCTGAACCAAAATGTGCACGTGTGGCTGTCCCACCGTCGCACTAGTGCCCGCATGAGCTCCACATCTCGTGGCACTCGTCTATAATATCTGAAACCCCCGAGCCCGGCTAGCTCTAAATGCTGCCAGTCTGCATCTGTCACATCAGGAAGGATCGTCTCCAATAGCTCAGGGATGGCATCCCTCATATGAAGAGCCTCTCGTGCCTGCATCCACGACATCACAAAACATAATTAGTCTCTTATTTCCCCAAATCTCATCTTCCAAAACAATTAAAAAACAAAAAAATTGCCTATCTTTCAATCGGCGCCGATTTAATAAAATCGGCGTCGTTCATTTAAGTCGGCGCCGTTTACGCCGATTACCACCAATCGACGCCGATCCAAAAACAAATCGACGCCGATTAAACCAATCGGCGCCGACTACCTGGCCGGACGTAAACCAGACCCTGGCCTCCCATGCACAAAAAAATCAAACAAAAAAAAAAAAAATTTAAGAAAAGTGGGTTCAAGAATGACCACTTACCCCAGGTCGTGTCCTCCTGCGCTTCTGTCCGCTCCCAGAGGCTTCCATTGTGTTCAAATCACAAATCTATCTCTCTCTGAATCAATCGTCACGTTGCAAATAAATCGTTTACGTTTTCCGTTCGCATATTTATATGCGTCTGGATTGGTCGGCGCCGATTTTTTTGGTCGACGCCGTTTGTTTTGATCGTCGCCGATTAGTTTGGTCGCCGCCGATTTTTCCATGTCTTTTTGCCATAGTGTTGAAGCTTGGCTTATTGGTCTATCTGATCATTGTGATGTGCTGAATTTTGCCTTTTGACGCATCTTTTAGATATCCTTGTCTATTTCGGGTTTGTTCCCTTTTGCGTGGGACACTCGTACCTTTTTTGGCAGCTTAGAGTTACGCGGGTCTGTAGGCACTAACGTCGTCTGATTTATGGACCGTCTAGTTGTCCCTACCAATGTGTCTCTCTCTAGATGCTGACTATTTTTGCAGTTCTCCTTACACTCATGGGTCTGTAGGCACTAACGTCGTCTCATGAGGAGACCGGCTAGTTTTCCCTACCAATGTGAGTTCCTTAGGTTGCTGCCCTTTTGTTTATTTTTATGCGTCATCAATGATCAGATCTACTCCAGACATCCGACTGGGGCATCCTGCATTTTTCATCTACCTCTTTCAAACTCGGGATCGTCTGTTCTATCATCCATCCCATCCCTAGTTTGAGGGGGATCACATCACCACAAATTCTTCTCTTCTTCCGTCTCCTTGTTTTTGTCTCATAACCTTGCTTATCGCAAGTTACTTGACAAAAAGGGGCAAAATGTAGACACCTAAAATTGGTTACTCAATTTAGTGTCCCTCTCATCTGTTTACTTGCTTAGGTAACCTGGGGCACGTTTACGTCACCAACTATCCCCTTGGGATATTATCCAATTTGTGATTTAATCACTTATTCCAAATTTAATTCATCCCATCACATCTTACCCATGAGTGATTAAATATTAAATATTTAATTACGCTTCTTCCCATGCATCTTAATCACTTATCCACCCCAAATTTATTCTACCCATGTATCACATCTATTTTTAATCTTCCCTAAGCGGGATATTTTCCCGTAGTCGGGATAAGTCTTATCTTTCTCGAAATCGATCATTTTTAGCCACCTCGGGAGTCTTTTCCGCGATCGGCGCCGACCCATATGGTCGGCGCCGATTTTATAGGAGCGGCGCCGATTATAAAAGCAAGTCCAGAACTCAGTTCTAAGGACCGAAGAGACCGAAGAAGAGATTACGAATGAGCGAAAAAGTGAACAGAGAGCGAAAGATACAGGTTGAGAGAAAGAGAGATCTTCCTAGCATCAATTGTATCAAATTAGGGCAGATCCTGTCCGAATCAATCCCTGAGAGGAGCACCGTTACTCTGTCCCTGTCACATCAGCATCGCACACCACCATCTATCATCTGGTGACCCTGTTCCAGTGTCTCGCCAACTTCGGCACATCCAGCAGACCACATTCACCTTCCAATTCCCGAATCTTGTCGCACAGTCCCTGATTGACTGATCTGTCTCCAGTCGACGCCGATCTTATCCAGTCGACGCCGATCCCCCTCAATCGACGCCGACCAGTCTCAATCGACGCCGATTCTACCCAGTCGACGCCGATTTATCTGCAGATAGGTAAAAGGATACAGGTAACACAAATCCAGCATTTATTTCATAGTTCCCTGTTTTCTGTACTTTCTGTCTGCTGTTTAGATTCTGTCTTATTACTGCGATCAGAAAATCTAGTCTTTATTTACATCTTTTATCATGTATGCTTCTTTTCTTAATTGAAAACGTGGACTGACATCCGCCGAGGAAGCTTATCGCTTCTCGGACCCGCTTCTCGGGCAGTCCACTTAAATATCTTTTAACGTGGTCTTTTTCTGTCAAGCATCGGTGTTTTGCAGGTTATTCGGATCTATTGTGCGAATTGCTCGTGTGCGCCCGTCTTATCTACATCGGCTTCCTCATCCGTCTACATCTTCATCAGGTATCAATTTCATTGAGGTTTTTCAGGGTTTTTGTGTTTAGTTTGGTGCATTAACTTGGACAGGTAACAAGCGCAAAATTCTTGATCTACACCAAAATACAATGAGAGGTGATTCCAACACATGGAAAAAATAAGCTTCCACTTCACAAACCAAGTATTTCACAACCATTCCAAGAACATTCAACTCAAATTAGAACACAAGAATGAAGAACAACAAAATAAAGAAGGCTTAAAAATGAAAGCAAAAGGAGTAATAACCTATGGGGAGGCCGCTTATGCCTCCCAATGGGAAATGGGTACCCACCTTAAAAACCTCCAATGCATATCTCAAATCCCCTACATACTCTTATGCCTACCTCAAGTACCTATTATGCCTCTCACATACTCTTATGCCTCCCACATACTCTTATGCCTCCCTCATTCAAGAACAAGTAAGAAATGCAAGCATTCCTTGTCACAGGTGGGGCACCCAACCCAAACTCCATCCAGAACATGAAATATTTCTTATTCCTCCCTACATAAATTCTCCACATAGTCCCCTCCTACACCACACTTAGGAAATATACGCAAGCACCCAAGAAGCATTCCAAAACCCTCAAAAATAACAAGCATACAAACACAAAATAGATGAATAACATAAGAAAGAGTAAAGATCCTACCTTTCCATAGTAGAGTTTTTTCCAAGAGTCAATATCCAAGCTCCTTCAAACCCAAGAAATCATCAACAAGCTCCAAACAAGACCACAAGCACTCTCAACCTCCTCTAACTCCAAAAATGCAAGAGCACAAACAAGGAAAATAACTTCAATAAATAGAAAAGGGAGAGAGGAGGATGATGTGGCTCCAAGTAGGATGCCACCTCATTTCCTCTCCACTCCACATCACCCTAGTCAACCCCATACTCCAAAGTACAATTAATAAGTGGTTGAAGAAATGACATTTTACTTACACACACAATCTAAGCCCACACCGCCCCCTAAGGACAAAATGAATTACAAGAAGGAAAGTGCAATAAAATTTTACCTTTTTCTCTTCCCAAAACACCTAATGGGGTCTATTTTTGACCCCCCAACCCATAGGTAGGGTTGGCATAGCAATTTAAGAGGTGTGGGACAAGTTTTACTTGTTCCACAAGCCTACAAAATTGGCCCCTAAGGCTAAATTAGAATTTCCATGGAGTAGAGTGTACAACACTCAAGATCCCCAAGCACCCAACTTACAACACAAAATCCAAGAGAAATCTACTCTAATAAATGAATTCCTTAGGTCACATCTATAATTAGTTTAGGACAAGATTAAATTGGCTTTAATTAAGAAACTAGAACCCATTAATAATAAAGGGTAAGATACATACACCAAAGTCCAAATAATTAATACAATGAATTACATCACTAAAAATAACATACTAACATCAATTAAAGGAAAAATAAATAAAAGACAATACATAACCCCTTGGTCACAATTCCCCCCTAACCATAATTCAAACACACACACAAATATATGTTTTCATGGTGACCCTTGTTGAATTCACCTAGAACTCTAATGTGGTTGGTCTTCAACCCCCCCATTGTTTGTTGTGAATAAATTTACCTACAAAACACACAAATACCTCCTTTGGCCTCATGGCCACATTAAAATATACAAAATAAAATGTGTAATATAAATACACAATCATCTATATATGCATCAATTCATCATCTAGGAAATTACGATATCATTTACAATTTCTAACAACATCTCTATTCTTACATTTCATCCATGTCAAAATGATCACAACATTAGTTCAATTATCAAGGCCTATTCAATGTGACAAAAATATCACATGTTATAAATATACATATAGCCAAGTCAATAGCATATCATCATCAATATTAAAATGTCTCTAATGATCCAAAAACATCGTAAATGAATCGAAATCAACAACAGTGTAGTATTTCTAACATCTCACATCATGCTAAATCAAAAATCTACAATAATATCCATAAGTATAGTCAATAGTATCGAAATTAATAACAAAAAGGTGTCGAAGGGAAGTGGGCATTACATCCCCCTCCCCTTAGAATCAACTTCCTCCTAGAAGTCACTGGAACAGGTGTGGAAATTGAACTTTTACCAATTTAGTATCCTCTGATGTAGCAGCAGTCTCATCATATCTGTCCCACTGAACCCCAACCTAGTCAATCTCTCTACCTTAAAGGCCCAGGGCCCTGCGCTCTATAATATGGATGGGTGCCACCATCACCTGCCCCTGATCCTGCACCTGTAATGTGGTCCAATCTAATACGTGAGAAGGATCATTAATATATCTCCTAAGCACAAAAACTTGAAACACATCATGGATGCAAGACAAGCTAGGTGGAAAAGCTTGATGGTAGGCTAAGGGAATGATGCGCTCCAAGATATCAAAGGGACCCACAAAACTAGGAGAAATCTTAGAACCTTTTCCGTAATGGATAGGGATATTATGCAGTCTGACACGAGGAAACACCTTCGTGCACACCTCATAACTTATTCTGCCTATCCTGTGCCTCCTACAACCTCTACTTGATGAAGACAACTTGCTGCTCCGTATCCTTAAATAAGGTTGGCCTAAGAAAAACTCTACCCTCTAACCTATCCCAACTCAGAGGTGTCCTGCACTCTCTTCCATATAATGCCTAAAAAGGAGCCATGGCTATCAAACTCTACTAAGTACAAGTACTCCTCCCATCTCAACTGATGATCCATAACGTACATCCTAAGCATGTCCTCCAAGGTCTGTCTCAGTGTGATATGTTATGTTGAAATTGATCTTCATCCCGAGAGCATGCTGCATTGTACTCCAGAAGTGGGAAGTATACAAAGGATTGTGGTCACAAATGATATTTCGTGGAATCCCCTGCAATCTAACAATCACATCAAGATATACCCGTGCCACTACACTAGCTATGTAGGTGGTATTCACCAGAGAAAAATGAGCCACTTTCATCAATTTATCCACCATGACCATGATGGCATCGTGGTGGTATCTCGACGTCAGTAGCCCAACAATGAAGTCCATGGAAATGGTGTCCCACTTCCACTCCAGTATAACATGAGGAAAGAGAAGGCCAGTTGGATGCTGATGCTCGGCCTTCACCTTCTGACACTCTAAACAACATGACACAAACTGAGCCACGTCTCTATAAAGTTGTCTCCAATGGTACAACTGTCTTAAGGTGGCATGCATCTTCTTCATCCCAGGATGGGTGGAATAAGGTGTACGATGAGCCTCTGTCAAAATGACCTATCTCAATCCTCCATCTCTAGGAACATATATCCAACCTTGGTGTCTGAGAAGACCATCTACCTCTAATTAAAATCCATCAAACCTCCCTTCAAGGGGTCTCTGAGACTCAATATTTACTCTGGCTGCAAGGTAGAAGTTGTCATGGGGAAGCTGCTGTAATATCCTGCTCCACAAATCTATGCCCACTGAAGTGGCCATAACCACATGTCTCCATCTACTCAAGGCATCTACAACCACATTCTCCTTCCCCTTCACATGCTCTATCTCCATATCATACTCATAAAGCAACTCCATCCAACTACACTTGCGTGTGTTGAGATTGGGATGCGTAAAGAGGTGGCAGAGACTCAAGTGATCAGTCCTAAGTGTAAATATGCACAACAAGGCATGAACATTTACTGAAAGCTCAAGATCATGAGTTGGATAATTGAGCTCATATTCTTTGAGTTTATGAGACTCAAAAGCAATCAGTTTTCCCTCCTGCATCAACACACCTCCAAGTCCTGCCAAAGAAGCATCTATACAAACATAAAAATCACCATGAGGATCTGGCACTGTAAGAATAGGCACTATCGTGAGGCATTCCTTCAGTGTCCTGAAGGATTTCTCACATCTGTCTGACCATATAAAATTCTTCCCTTTCCACTGAAAGGAAGTGACGGGGTGCGCAATCTGAGAAAATTCCTATACAAATCTCTTGTAATATCCTGCCAAACCCATGAAGCTGCACACCTCATTCATGATAGTGGGTGTTGGCCAATCCATGATAGCTCGAATATTGGAAGGATCGACTATGATACCTTCCCTAGAAAAATTATGGCCCAAATAATGCACCTCTATCTAAAAGAACGCACACTTCTCCAAGTTCCCGTAAAGATGCTGCTCGCGAAGACACTGAAGAACCTGGCGAAGGTGCTTCTCATGCTCCTCACGCATATGTGAGTAAATAAAAATGTCATCAAGGAAGATGGGCATGAAGCGATCCAAAAATTTCCTGAATACCCCATTCATCAAGATCATGAACACTGCGGGGGCATTCGTCAGACCAAAAGGTACCACCGTGAACTTGTAGTGGCCATATCTCATACGGAAGGAAGTCTTATGAATATCTACCTCCATGATTCTCAACTGATGATAACCTGACTTAAGATCTATCTTGGAGAAAATTGTGGCCCCCTTCATCTGATCAAATAAATCATCAATGCGTGGAAGGAGGTAACGATTCTTGATCGTTATTTTGTTTAGCTGGCGGTAATGAATACAAAACTACAGGGATCCATCCTTCTTCTTCACAAAAATCACCGGTGCACCCCAAGAGGATATAATAGGATGGATTAGGCCTTTCTCTAGAAGGCCCTCAAGCTACAAGTTGATCTCACATAGCTCAGGGGTAGTTATCTGATAAGGTGCTCGTGAGATAGGCTCTGTGCCCATAAATAGATCTATGTGGAAATCTATCTCACATGGGGGAGGTAACCCTGGTAGCTCCCTTGGAAAAACATCAGCAAACTCTCTCAAAAAGGGGTGATCATCAAGGGATGGTCCACTAAACTCATCCTCAGATCTGTCACTAACCGTAACAACATACATCAGACAACCTCGTCGCACACACCGCTTAGCGGAGATGGTGTGAATGGAAACGATAAATAGTCTTATGGTAACAATCCACTCTAGCCCTGTGTGTAGACAACCAGTCCATACCAAATATGACACCATAAGAACCCAGCTGAAGGATTCAAAGATCAGAGGTAGTGATGAAGGGTCCCAAATCCACTACACACTCCTTAACTAAGGAGTCTACATAAATTTTGGTTCCAGAAACCATCTCAACATCCCAACTATGACCCTGCCTAACTGACACCAGCCTATAACACTCTACTAAGAATGGTGCAATAAAAGAATCAGATGAACCAGAATAAAACAATATAGTGTCGGAAATACCACTAATACTACATGTCATCTCTATCATAGTACTCTAGTGCTCAGCCTAGTGGTTCTCGACCATTGTGTATATCCAACGGTTTCATCCCATATCTCCAACAGTAGGCTCTAAGATCTACATCTTACCGTTGTTACTAGGGTTCTGTGGGCACTCTCTCAAATGATGTCCCAAAACGCCAAAACCATAACAACTACCTTGTCCTCTCCAGTGGGATACAACTCCAGCGAGTACTTTAGAGGTTTGAGCTGTGGATCCTGATGACTCGGCTATGTACTATGGAGGTCTCTGCTAACGAGCTCCTGCTAACTAAGCTCTTGGTGCACCCTATGTCCTGATAGGACCCCTAGGAGGAGGCCCCATGCTCCACCCCCTCGGTGTGTCGAATCTATGAGGAGGTCGGTAAGGTGGGCGGGTCTGCTATTGCTGCTACTGAGCTGACTGTTATGGTCGCTTGAATGAAGACTGTCCTGAACTCTAACCACCATGAGGAGGAGGAATTGACCCCATAGATCTGTCATCCTGCATCTACTGGATGCAGCTCTGAACTCTATCTCTAGTTTGTTGTGTCTTCCTCCATGTCTCCTCTCTAATATAGTCCTTCTTCATGGCCTCCACTAATGTCTGTGGGTAGCGAATGCGCACCGCGCCACCCAAATCCAAATTCAGGCCCCTAATGAACCTGTGAATCCTTACCTGCTCATCCTGCATATAGTCGACATACTGGAGTAGGTCTAGAAATCGACTCTCATACTCAGCTATGGTCATAGATGCCTGACGGAGGTCGTGAAACTCGTCTATCCACTACTAAATAAACCTCCTAGGTAAATACCTACTCTTGAACCACTCCTCAAATAGCTCCAAGGTAACTGTCTCTGAATCAACATGGAGCTTCTACTCCACGATTCTCCACAAGACTCCTGCTCCATCCCTTAGAATATGGATCACAACATGAGCTTTTGTGTTGCTAGTACAAGGACAGATCTTGAAGCATCTGCTAAAGCTCACCAACCAGGCCTTCCTGAAAACCGCTTGTATCTCCCAAATAGTGAGATGGTCATAGCTATAGGATCTCCCTGATATGGTCTGTAGCTGACATCTGACGACCCTTAGTTCTCTCTGCATGCTCCTCCCTCTTACTAGGGCTCTGAGATGTATCCCTATGTCCTGAAATCCTGTCTGCATGCCCTCTCTATGGTGACTCTACCCTAGCTGACTCCACGTGTAAGTTCTCTACCCTATACTCCTTGCTATCTCGAGAGGATGCATGGGCCTCAACTGATGACTCCATGTCATGTCTAGCAATTCATCCTCGTAAGAACCCTCCTCGTTTAGTGGCATTGACATCCTGGAGCATTTGTAAAATCTGAGGTAGAATGGCCACTACATCCTGCTCTAGAGGTAGTATATCTAGGTCTATGTGGAAGGACCCCTCCTCTAATCCATGCCTCCTGCACAGACCAAGGTAAGAGTTATTTCATTGTTATAGGTCTTTTTTTAGTTTTCTATGTTTTCTACATTATACAATTATAAGACAGTGTGGTTTTCCAAGTTAAAAGAAAATAATTTTACACTAGGTTAAAATTTCATGTCTCATGTTTTCTAGTGTGCCCAAGGGTCCAAGCTTTGAATCCATGGCTCTGATACCAAGTGTAACACCCACAAAAAAAAGACGTTCTAGGAACACGCTAACACCTAACACTTATTCCGAAAATTGCGACTAATTAATTTTGTTTTTGTTATAAGTGAGTCACAAGGGTGTTAACCCTCAGGGTACATTAAATTAACTTACACCACTAAGCTCAACTTTACGATTGCTAGGCCAGGTCTAGTTAAATGATTAGATATATTAAAATTACTTTACCTCTAAGGTCGATTAATAAAAAGTCAACTAGGAAGGTGCCATAGTTTAACTTACTTGGTTAATTGTTTTCTCTTCTCTAGTTAATGTTCAATCCTAACATGGTTAACCTCATGTTTAAATAATTTAGTTTCATTATCCTAATAGTTTAAGGTCCTTTTATTTAATTCCTAAAACACACTAAGAACTAATAAAGCCTTTACACCCCAAGGTAATTAAATGGCCCCATTCACCCATCTACACATACCCTTAAGGATTAATTTAAAACATCAATAAAAATATATTATCCTACCAAACAAAAGAGGGATTAATCCTCCACCCTTAGATCAAATCAATCTTGGAAAATAGATCCTAGGGTTCTAAACTAACCCTAAAAATCCTTAAACATTCTTATTAAAACCTTTCCTTTATTCTATTCTCCTCATTTGGTCTATTTTCTTTTGTTAAAATTGCAGGTTGGAGAGGAGGAATCCATGGGATCAAGAGAGGAAGAACTATGGAGGATTATACAAGGAGATGAATATTATATTAGTTTAGTTTGTAGTTTTATCATTGTTATGTCTTTTATTTAAGGATTGGGAGGGGTTTCATTTACCAATCTAGTTTTGTTTCAAAGCTATGTGTATTTGGGTTCTCTATTTTGGGCAAACCCTACCTCCATCAATAAAAATGAGAAGAAAAGTTTTTAATCTACAATTTATAGGTTTAGTTTCTTAATACAACAAGATTTGAGCATTAGTTGATTGCTGGTATTTTCTTATGGAAATTAGCAACTTAAAAATTAGTTTATACCAGTTAAAAATTTACATAGGCACGGATCCGAGAAATTCTGCCGTAAGTGACAGAACCGCCACCAGAGCAGGCTGGTCCTGGGACCACCTACCTGGGTGACAAACCATGAAACTGCCACCCTATGGTGGTTTTGAGACCGCCACCTTGCATGAGTGGTAGTTACGAGACCGCCGCTCTGCACAAGGCGGCGGTCTTGTTTCTTATAAATAGAACCTAAAATCTAAGATTTTAAAAATACCAAAAAGTTACTACCATGTTCTAGAATACATCCTGAACTTGATTTTATGCACCCTAAGTTTCCAGTTTTGGGATTTCATTCCATTTGTTCATTTCTTAGTTAAAATTACTCATTTAAACATTTTCAAATCCAATAGTAAAAATAACAACTACAAGATCTATTCCATTTTGTTCAACTAAATTTCTTTCAATTTCAAGAGTATAAAGGATCTAAATCTACTTCTAATATTATTATTTGCTTACTAAAAAATGCAACATATCAATGTAACAACATACTTCTAGGTTATTGCCTCTTTCCATTTTCACTTCAACATATATATCAAAAATAACTATAACAACTTGGCTCTACATTCTAGTTTACTATGCATACATTTTTAACATCTTACAACTTCTATATGTCTTCTTTCTCATTTACAATAATACAATTTCACAATGAAATTAAACTTTCTTTTCTCATTGAGTATACCCCATTTATTTACAACAAAGAACTTATTTTCTCACCATACAACCAAAAATTCAAATAAAGAGAGTTACTTTCTTTTCTATAATTTCAAAAAACTAACTTTATAACAAAAATCTTTCTTTTTTTTTTCTTTCAACATACAATACAAATTTAATAATAAGTATTTGAATGCAACTTTCCTTCACAAGATCAATACAATGTCCTCCACTTAAGTGAGAAATCATACAAGAATATAAGCTAAAAATGGAATATAATATTATAAGTTCCTCCACTCTAAGTGGGAATAACACTAAGGAAGTTTTATTACAAGGAGTATTTTCTTAGGGACTCCACCAAAAGTTCCAAGCTTCACAACACCAATGAGAGAGCTCCTTGATGATATTATTTATCCAAAAAAAACTGGGGGGAGAGGCAACACTCTCCACCCAACAAAAATATCCAATGAGAAGGAGAATCCATCCTCCCCATTGGCCCTCGAGCCCCAACCACATTACAATGTGAGATGATTCCAACACATGGCAACAACAAGCTTCAACTTCACAAACAAAGTATTTCACAACCATTCCAAACACATTCAACTCAAATTGCAACACAAGAAGGAAAAACAACCAAAATAAACAAGGCTTAAAAACGAAAGCCAAAGGAGCAAGAACCTATGGAGAGGCCACTATTGCCTCCCAATGGGAAATGGGTGCCCACCTTAAAAACCTCCAATGCATATCTCAAATCCCCTACATACTCTTATACCTCCCTCAAGTACCTCTTATGCCTCCCACATACTCTTATGCCTCCCTCATACTCTTATGCCTCCCTCATACAAGAACAAGTAAGAAATGCAAGAATTCCTTGTCCAAGGTGGGGCACCCAACCCAAACTCCCTCCAAAACATGAAATAAATCTTATGCCTCCCTACATGAATTATCCCCATATTCCCCTCCTACACCACACTTAGGTAATCTACCCAAGCACCCAACAAGCATTACAAAACCCTCAAAAATAAAAAGCATACAAACACAAAATAAAGGAATAACATAAGCAAGAGTAAAGCTCCTACCTTTCCATAGTAGAGCTTGTTCCAAGAGTCAATCTCCAAGCTCCTTCAAACCCAAGAAATCACCAACAAGATCCAACCAAGACCACAAGCACTCTAAAAATCCTCTAACTCCCAAAATGCAAGGGCACAAAATAATGAAGTAACCCCCAAACAAGAAAAAGAACTTCAATAAATAGAAAAGGGAGAGAAGAGGATGATCTAGCTCCAAGTAGGATGCCACCTCATTTCCTCTCCACTCCACATCACCCTAGTCAACCCCATACTCCAAAGCACAATTAATAAGTGGTTGAAGAAATGACATTTTACTTACACACACAATCTAAGCCCACACCCCCTAAGGACAAAATTAATTACAAGAAAGAAAGTGCAATAAACATTTTACCTTTTTATCTTCCCAAAACACCTAATGGGGTCTATTTTTGACCCCCAACCCATAGGTAGGGTTGGCATAGCAATTTAAGAGGTGTGGGACAAGTTTGACTTGTCCCACAAGCCTCCAAAATTGGCCCCTAAGGCCAAATTCGAATTTCCATGAAGGGGTAGAGTGTACAACACTCAAGATCCCCAAGCACTCAACTTACAACACAAAATCCAAGAGAAATCTACTCTAATAAATGAATTCCTTTGGTCACATCTATAATTAGTTTAGGAAAATATTAAATTAGCTTTAATTAAGACACTACAACCCATTAATAATAAAGGGTAAATACATACACCAAATTCCAAATAATTAATACAATGAATTACATCACTAAAAAAATCACATACTTCATCAATTAAAGGAAAACTAAATAAAAGACAATACATAACCCCTTGGTCACAATTTCCCCCTAACCATAATTCAAACACACACACAAATACATGTTGCCATGGTGACCCTTGTTGAATTCACCTAGAATTCCAATGTGGTTGGTCTCCAATCCCCCGATGTTTGTTGTGAATAAATTTACGTGTAAACAACATAAATACCTCCTTCGGCCTCGTGGCCGCATTAAAAACATATATGATAAAATATACAATATAAATCCACAATAATATATATATGAATAAAATATCATCTAGGTAAGTACGATATCATTTACAATTTCTAACAACATCTCTATTTTTACATTTCATTCATGTCAAAATGATCACAACATTAGTTCAATTATCAAAGCTTACTCAGTGTGATGAAAGTATCACATGTCATAAATATATAATATAATCATGTCAATAGCATATCAACATCAATATAAAATGTCTCTAATAATCCAAACATGCATCATATATGAATCGAAATCAACAACAGTCCAGTATCTCTAACATCTAACATCATGCTAAATCAAAAAGCTACAATAATATCCATAAGTATAGTCGACAGTATCGAAATCAATAACAAAAAGGTGTCGAAGGGAAGTGGGCACTACATCCCCCTCCCCTTAGACTTGACTTCCTCTTCAAAGTCACTGGAATAGGTGTGGAAACTAAACTCATAGCAATGTAGCATCCTCCCATGTAGCCGTAGTCTCATCATATCTGTCCCACTGGACCCAAACCTGGTCAATCTCTCTTCCTCGAAGGCCCAGGGTCCTGTGCTCTATAATGTGGACGGGCTCCACCATCACCTGCCCCTGATCCTGCACCTATAATGTGGTCCAATATAATACGTGAGAAGGATAAAAAATATATCTCCTAAGCACATAAACATGAAACACATCATGGATGCGAGACAAGCTAGGTGGCAATGCTAGATGATAGGCCAAGGGACCAATGATGTTCTCCAAGATCTCAAAGGGACCCACAAACCTAGGAGAAAGCTTAGAACCTTTTTTGTAATGGATAGGGATCTTATGTAGGTCTAATGACACAAAGAAACACCTTCGTGCCCACCTCATAACTACGATCTATCCTATGCTGGTCTGCATACTTCTTCTGTCCTATCCTATGCCTCCTGCAATCTCTGCCTGATCAAGACAACCTACTACTCCATATCCTATAATAAGGTTGGCCCAAGAGAAACCTTGTCCTCTAACCTGTCCCAACTCAGAGGTGTCCTGCACTCTCTGCCATATAATTCCTGAAAAGGAGTCATGCCTATCGAACTCTGGAAACTATTGTTGTAGGAAAACTCTACAAGTACAAATACTCCTCCCATCTCAACTGATGATCCATAACATACATCCTAAGCATGTCCTCCAAGATCTGATTCACCCACTCAGTCTGTCCATCTATCTTAGGGTGATAAGTTATGCTGAAATTGATCTTCATCCTGAGAGCATGTTGCATCGTAGTCCAGAAGTGAGAAGTGTACAAAGGATCACGGTCACAAATGATCTTCCATGGAATCCCATGTAACCTGATAATCTCATCTAGATATACTCATGCCACTGCACTAGCTATATAGGTGGTCTTCACCAGAGAAAAATGAGCCACTTTCATCAATTTATCCACCGTGACCATGATGGCGTCGTGGTGGTATCTCGACGTGTCGGTAGCCCAACAATGAAGTCCATGGAAATGGTGTCCCATTTCCACTCTGGTATAGCATGAGGAAAGAGAAGGCCAGCTGGATGTTGATTCTCAGCCTTCACCCCTCTGACACTCTAAACAACATGACACAAACTGAGCCACGTCTCTCTGAAGTCCTCTCTAATGGTACAATTATCTCAAAGTGGCATGCATCTTCTTCACCCCAGGATGGGCTGAATAAGGTGCACGATGAGCCTCTGTCAAAATGTCCTGTCTCAAGCCTCCATCTCTAGGAACATATATCTGACCTCTGTGTCTGAGAAGACCATCTGCCTCTAATGAAAATCCATCAAATCTCCCCTCAAGGGGTCTCTGGGACTCAATCTCTGCTCTGGCTGCAAGGTAGAAACTGTCATGAGGAAGCTGCTACAAAATCTTTCACTCCATAAATTTGTACCCACTGAAGTGTCCATAACCACATGTCTCCATCTACTCAAGGCATCTATAACCACATTCTCCTTCCCCTTCACATGCTCTATCTCCATATCATACTCACAAAGCAACTCCATCCAACGCCACTGATGAGCGTTGAGATTGGGCTACATGAAGAGGTGGTGAAGACTCAAGTGATCAGTCCTGAGTGTAAATCTCTGGCCAAGAAGGAAGTGTCTCCACCACACCAAGGCATGCACAACTACTTGTAAGCTCAAGATCATGAGTCAAATAATTGAGCTCATAATCCTTGAGTTTGCGAGACTCAAAAGCAACTACTCTACCCTCCTGCATCAACACACCTCCAAGTCCTACCAAAGAAGCATCTATACAAACATAGAACTCACCCTGAGGATCTGGCACTGCTAGAATAGGTACTTGTCATGAGGCATTCCTTCAGTGTCCTAAAGGCCTGCTCACATCTATCTGACCAAAAAAAATTCTTCTCTTTCCGCTGAAGGGAAGTGATGGGGTGCACAATCTGAGAAAATTCCTTAAGAAATCTCTTGTAGTATCCTCCCAAACCCATGAACCTGTGCACCTTAGTCACACTAGTGGGTGCTGGCCAATCCATGATAGCTTGAATCTTGGAAGGATTGACTACGATACCTTCCCCAGAAATGATGTGGCCCAAATACTACACCTTTGTCTGAAAGAACACACACTTCTCCATGTTCCCGTAAAGATGTTGCTCACGAAGACACTGAAGAACCTAGCAAAGGTGCTCCTCGTGATCCTCATGCGTATGTGAGTAAATCAAAATTTCATCAAGGAAGATGAGCATGAAGTGATCCAAAAATGTCCTGAATACCCCATTCATCAAGCTCATGAACACTGTGGGGCATTCGTCAAACCAAAAGGTACCACTGTGAACTCGTAGTGGCCATATCTCATAGGTAATACGGTCTTATGAATATCTTCCTCTTGTGATCCTCAACTGATGATAACCTTGACTTAAGATCTATCTTGGAGAAAACTATAGCCCCCTTCATCTAATCAAATAAATCATCAATGCATGGAAGGGGGTAATGATTCTTGATCGTTACTTTGTTCAGCTGGCGGTAATCAATACACAACCACAGAGATCCATCCTTCTTCTTCACGAAAATCACCAGTGCACCCCAAGGGGATACACTAGGATGGATTAGGCCTTTCTCCAGAAGGCCCTCAAGCTGCAAATTGAGCTCACATAGCTTAGGAGTAGTCATCTGATAAGGTGCTCGTGAGATAGGCTCTGCACCCGGAACCAGATCTATGTGGAAATATATCTCATGTGGGGGAGGTAACCCTGGTAGCTCCCCTAGAAAAACATCAGCAAACTCTCTCAAAATGTGATGGTCATCAAGGGATGGTCCACTAGACTCATCCTCAGATCTGTCACTAACCATAACAACATACATCTGACAACCTCATCGCACACACCGCTTAAGCTGCATAGCGGAGATGGTGCGAATGGAAATGAGCCTCCTAACTCCCGCTATCACTGACTCAACTCCTAGATCATCTGTACAAGAAATAGTCTTATGGTAATAGTCCACTCTAGCTCTATGTGTAGACAACCAGTCCATGCCCAAGATGACACCATATGAACCCAACGGAAGGATTCAAAGATCTGAGGTAGTGGTGAAGGGTCCCAAATCCACTACACACTCCTTAACTAAGGAGTCTATAGAAATTTTGGCTCCAGAAGCCATCTCAACGTCCCAACTATGACCCTACCTAACTACCACCAGCCTGAAACGCTCTACTAAGGATGGTGCAATAAAAGAATCAAACAAACCAGAATCAAACAATATAGACACAGAAATACCACCAATAATACATGTCATCTCTATCACAGTACTCTAGTGCTCAACCTGGTAGTTCTCAACTGCATAGATCTGATGGCTCCATGTCATATCTCCAATAGTAGGCTCTGAGATCTATTTCTTACCCTTGTTACTAGGGCTATGTGGGGCACTCTCTCCAATAATGTCCCACAACGCCACAACCATAACAACTGCCTGGTCCTCTATAGTGAGATGCAGCTCTATCCGGTACTCTAGAGGTCTGAGCTGTGGATCTTGATGACCCGACTATGGACTGTTGGGGTCTCTACTGATGAGATCCTGCTGACTGAGCTCTCAATGCACCTATGTCCTAATGGGACCCCTAGGAGGAGGCCCCATACTCTTCACCCCCTCTGTGCGTCAAATCTCTGAGGAGGTCGGTAAGGTGGGCGGGTCTACTGCTACTGAGGTGGCTGTTGTGCTGGCCTGAATTAATACTATCCTTAACTCTATCCACCATGAGGAGGAGGAACTGACCCCTCAGATCTATCCATCCTGCATCTACTATATGCGATCTCTGAACTCTATCGTTATCCTGCTACATCTTCCCTCGTGTCTCCTCTGTAATATAGGCCTTCTCCATGGCCTCTGCTAATGTCTGTGGGTAGTGAATACGCACCACACCACCAAAATCTAAATTCAAGCCCTTGATGAACATGTGAATCCGTACCTACTCATCCTGCATATAGTTGACATACTGAGTAGGTCCTGAAATTGACTCTCATACTCAGCTACAGTCATAGATTCCTGACGGAGGTCATGGAACTCATCTATCTACTGCTAAATAAACCTCTTGGGTAAATACCTTCTCCTGAAACACTCCTCAAATAGCTCCCAGGTAATTGTCTCCAAGTCAACATGGAGATTTTTCTCCTTGGTCCTCCACCAAACTCCTACTCCATCCCTCAAAAGATGTATCGCAACACAAGCTTTCGTGTTGCCAGTACAAGGGTATAGCTTAAAGCATCCACTCAAGCTCACCAACCAGGCCTCTTATTGAAAAAGCCATCTAGGTATCTCTTAGGAATAGTGAGACGGTAAAATAGCCTTTAGAATCTCCAATAGAAACGAATATGGTCTTATAGATCTGAAATAAAAGTCTGATGACCAACCTAGAGTATCTCTTCATGGTTCCTCTCTCTATCTAAGGGTCTGAGATCTGACCCTATGTCCTAAAATCTTGTCTCCATTCCCTCTCTATGGTAACTTTACCCTAGCTGACTCCACACAGAAGTTCTCTACCCTATACTCCTCACTATGTTGAGTTGATGCATGGGCCTCCACTGATGGCTCCATGTCATATATATCATAGCCGTCATCCTAAGGACCCTCCATATAAATAGCGGCAATTGCTTAACTGGAGCGTCTGATACAAAACCGTGAAGTATCAAAACCATAGGAAAAAAAACTCTGTGAGGTGGTCAAAACCATGGGTTATCAAAACAATGGGTACCCCTTGTCTAATCCGTAGCTTCCTACATAGCCCATAATGGTTACCCAGTTATTTCATGGGTTAATAAACCACCCATGAAATTTGCTTCTAGGGGCTCTACCCGTGATACCCCAATGACCCGCTCACCGGCGAGCGTGGTTTTCTACCGTTAAAAGTACCCTAGTGTAACACTAGGTTAGAAGGTCATGTACTCACACTTTCTAACATGAAAATAGGGCTCCACGAAACATAACAATCTCCCACTTAGAGACTGATAATCACTGAGCAAGCTTCTCAACCCTTCACTGTCGAAATCCACAGCAGGCCAACCAAAGCTGAGTTATAGCTTTAGATTTATCCTAAGTGACCACCTTGGTCATCATGTTTGGTAGTGATTCTGCACTGGTATTGAATCATTCTCCAAGCTATGGGACTTGAAAATGGGAATGATCCTCCAGAGAAGGCTAGTTCCTTTTGAAGTGATATCTCAGCCTGTCCATGATGCTTGTTCCTGGAGTAGGCAAACTAGAGTTCTTAGCTAGGTGCTATAGCACTCTGACTATCACCATGCAGAGAGACATTCCTCCTACTTATGCCCCAACTCCTCAAGCAATTGTTGTAACCAAATCATCTCTTTTCTTGCCTTTGTGGCAGCAACATACTCAGCGTCTGTGGTTGACAAAGCCACCAGCTTCTGTAGTCCTGAAATCTAGCTTACTATTGTCCCACCTACAGTATAAATATAACCTATCGTGCTCCTCCTACTATCTACATCTCCAACCATGTCTGAATCTACATAACCACGTAAAGTGGTGTCTGATCCACTGTAGCATAAAAATGTCCCCATGGGTCCCTCTCAAATACTGAAGGATCCACTTTACTACTTTCTAATGATCTTTACCTAGATCACTCATAAATCTACTCACAGGCTCAAATAAACTTGTCAGGTGCAAGAATATCAGGCCTAGTACATACTCAATAGAGTACATCAGGAACTACCAACCATTGATGAGTAGATTTACCCCATCTCCCAGAAATGGTTTCTTTCTTGCTCTATCTTGGGGGGGTTGACTCCATTATGATAGACTTAAAATGTCCTGCACTAACCCAACAAAATGCATCCCAATAGGTCTGAGCAACTTGCATGTTAAACCTATCCAATACCTTCTTTGATTGATGGGTAGTCTTCCTGGGATACCAATAGCCTAATTAAAAATGGTTGTTGATATGTCATTCGACTTACACCTACTTGACCAAGGATTTTGTCTGGCAGCCCCCAAATCCTTGAGCTTTCTAACCATGGATTGGGTTAGATGGTCACCTTGAGTACTACTATTTCTGGCATCGTATTTACCTTTACAACGAGCAAATAGTCAATCAACATACAAAACACAAGATCTGATATGTAACTTCCATATTCAAATTTCTGGTTGAATTACATGAAATGGCCAGACCATGACATCTGATACAACTTTGCTCCATCATGAAGCTATCAAACTTGTTATTCCATTCCAACATGGAGCTTGGATCAAGCCATACAAGATCTTCTTCACCCGTAAACCATCTCCAAGTTACCTTTGACCTCATAGCCCTCTGATTGACTGATCATATATAGTCTCCTCCTGTAACATCTACCATGGAGAAATGCTAGTCTGGTGGCCCATATAAATTGGGTCTAATGTATGCCAAGTCTAACTGCTACCACTATTCTAAGATATCAGTTTCAATAGAAGTTATTTTTACCCCATGGTCGTCCAACCCTTGGGTTGGATCACCATCTATACCCTTGTTTCTATGTCCACCCCAGTCGTCCAACCACCTAGACCGGGCCTTATATCTTTGCTTTCCTCCTTCGTTTTTAACTCTAAGCTACCAAATGAGTTTTGGTGCAATGCTCTTTTGCCTTCCGGTAGCTTCCACCTAAAAAACCCAATAAATCTAATGGTGGTCCATGTCAGAGATATAATATGCTACATTAACATCTTCAAATGAATACTTGCTTCCTCACTTGGCTACTGTGCGTAATGGACTCCCTGAAGATTAGCTTGCCTCATTTCAATGTATCTACCTAACTTTGAGCTCTCCCATTTCTTCACTCTCAATAATAAAGAGAAAGGATTTGAAATGGGGTATTCTGAGGTAGAAATTTTTTGACTTGGGGGTTTTAAGACTGTCCTCACTATGGAATCTTGGCATACTATTTCTTGTTGATATCAGCCTGATAGCAACAAATGTTTCACATGCACTATGTAGAAGATCCTCAAGCCACTGCATATTCTTCTTGCCGCTTCCATGATGAGACTTGCAGACTGTTGTTTAAGATGCACTTCTTCTCTAGAAAATACCATCTGAATCCTACTCCTAACGCTCACCAAATACAAGAAAATAACTTAATCAAATCCTACCATATAGGTATCCATGAAGGTCCTTCACCATTGCTCAAACACAATGAAAGTAGCCATTTATTCTATGATTTTACCCTAAACATGGATTTTACAATAGTCTATATGAACAAATTGACTTCCACTAGAATCATCAAGGACATCTGCCTGCTAGATGAATAACAAATGCTTTCTTCATTTCTCATACCATTTGGACCTCCTAGAAGTCATTGCCTCCATGACCTAAAAACTAATCGTACTTTGAGGGTCATTCCTCATGCCTTATCAAGTGAAACATGCTTGCTCACTGGCTTCTGGACCTTGAAAGAGGCAGTCCTAATGTAATGACCATGCTCACTTATTGGGCAAGATTTCTGATTATTGAATTTGTTCCCATCCTGTTCTAAACCTCATTCTACTGCGGAGTTCCCAGAATTAGTCTTTTTCCTAAATATGATCTATGGTGATGGTAGAACATGGGAATCCATATGAAATTCATTCCTACAACTACTTCCTCTTCCAAGTTATGAAGCACAACTAACTGATGATTTTTAGATTAAGCATAACTATAGAACTTTTTGTGGACTACCAAAGCTTTCCATTTATGCAGATGCAGAACAATGTCAAATAGAACTTAGATTTTTTCCTCATGAACAATGCCAGCACTTTTCTTGTTGCATCTCAAAAAAGTAAATAATGGACTTGAACCCCCAAGATGATGTCTATCTGATGCTCAGGACCTCACACATCAGCAATGTCAACAGTCTGATAGAGAGACATCTACTTATCTTTGTTTTCCCTCAATCTGATTTAGAAAACTTATCCCCACTTTGGTGTTCTTGATATAGTAAACTAGCTCTAGCAACATTGAAGCCCTTACTTCTTTAAACATGAAGTTTGAGAGCTCAAACTCTTCTTCAACATCAGAGCTGAAGGGGATGAAGTGGGAGGAATAATAGATCTTGTGTGGCATGCATACTTGGAGCCTAAAAAACTATACTAGTCCTCCTTAATCATGGTTCATCAGATCATAACCATACCCTTGAAATGAAAGAAAAAATCTTCAATGATGCTTTCTTCATTGAGTGTGCATCAATTTTGATTTGATCTCTCATGGCTGTTCTCTCTAATGGGAATCTGGTTGTACCTCTGCATCTTAACTAGTTGTGCAGCTTCAAATAGATCAACACAAGACAAACCTGCCATAAACAGATTGTTGATTTTCTAAAGTACTTGTCAGTGTTCTTCTTCTTCTACTGCAAAATTTTAGCCTCAATGCACCACTGTACCTCTTGTCAACCATGAGCATGGCCTATGGTACCCAGTCCAAGGGGATACTTGTAAAGGCCAAATTCTCACAGTTGACAACCATTTAGTATTGTCTGTCAATTGCAAATAAATTGGCCGCTCCTCAAGATTTCTCCTTGGATTGTAGGATTTGAGTGTATGCAAATATGGAATTGTGAATAGAGGATATAAGTTCCCATTTGTTACATAAGTTATCATAGGAGAGGGTGGTCTTGGAAATTATCCTTTGGCTTTAATGAAGCTGATACTTTGATGGAAAGGCACAATCATGATCCAGAAGAACATGCCCCAAATCTCCTGGAACTCTAATCAGAAAGAAGATGAAATCCCTCATGTGGAGCTAGCATAGAAAAGGTAAGCCCCTGAATCTGCATGATCATAAGATTGACCATGATTGGACATCTGAGAAAGAGAAGAATCAAGGACATCCTAGCGTTTGATGAATACGATTTGCACATTTGCCTCATATGTTTTCTTCTTCGTCTTGCTTGTCTTCAATGTCCCAAAGATTCCTATATTTCCTCCAAGATCTCCAAGATTCCATGTGCCCAGTAAGCTTTTTTCTTACATTTTCTCAATCATGCAAGTCAAGGCTCTTGGATGTTGGGCCTTGCTATAGTGAATCTTGGAGCAAAAAAGGTTGTGATCCCACAAGGTATTCCCTCCATCATGAATGCCTCTCCCTCCAAGTTTAGCCACTTGACTAATCTACATTCTGGCCTGAAGTGTCTTGAGATTCTCCAGTAGACCAATATTCTCTTCACACAACTGTCCTCCTTTGTATGATGTCTTATTGAATTATTGATAACTTCAAACTTCAACATTCGAGTTTGACACCTCATATGCTCGAACGCATGAATGGTTATGAGATCTAATCAACTGTTCTAGTGCAGGGAGCATCAAATCAATAGAGGTGGACTAAATTAAGTATGAGAATGCCTAAAGTTTCATTGTAAAGTGGATGAAGTCATGCATTCACAACCGTCTTGAATGAAATGCATTTATATGATCTCCTCCTGAACTATGGATGAAAATGGATGGGGATAGGTTATAACTTAATAGATGTGATTTTGACAGATGGAGTCACTAGATCTTCTTGCCATGTGCCTCAAAAGGTTAAATCTAGAACAGAAACACACCAACCTACTCAGATGGAAGTTTTTCAAACCTATCCCACCGAGACTTGCCTTGAAATTGTTAGTACATCACACTACCCCCGAATGGCCTCTAATTTGTGTGGGTAATATTGGTGCTACTTGAACAAACATCTCTCAAGCTAAAATCTAAGATACCCTCCAGAGAAAGATTATTATTCCTAGATCTAATTACTTCAAGCTACTGCAGTTTAGGTAAGTATCTAATCTATCCTAATTAACCATTCCAAGAGGACCGGGAGGAGAGAGAGAAGGGAAAAGAGAGCCTACACTAAGTGGTGATACTGTGTCGACACTAAAATTTTCCTCCGTAATTTCTATTTCATTAATGTATGTATTAGGGAATAGGATGTTGTTAAGTATAATTAGTAGTAGCGTCTGATAGAAGATAACGGTGCCGTCAGTATGGTGCCGCCAATAATGTGGAGTACGGTAATAGTCAAAGTACAATAGGAATGTTGTAAAAAGTAAATATTTGTCGTAAGTGGTCCGGTAATGTTAAAATGTCAAAGTTTGGGTAATTAGAGAAGTAGGGTCTACGTGATTAGGAATTAGAAATATTATATTGGTAATAAGGACAAGGAGTGAGGTCATAAATATTTTGTGTATTTTATTTGTAAAAAGTCTAAAAATGTGGAACCCATGTAAAATGATAAGGTTTATCTTATCTTAGAAGATAAGCTTACATGTACAGATAAGAGTTAAGGTATGGAATATGATTCGTCAGAGTGGATTTCTTATCCTATCTTAGAGATAAGATGGATAAGCCTGGAAGTTCTATAAATAGAGAGGCCACCCCCCTCATTTAGCATAGAAGGAAGTAGTGAGAAATATTGTAGGAAGTGTGCGAAGGAAGCCATCAGTTTAAAGGTGTGTTGAAGAAGCCATTAAGAGGTGTAATTGTAAAGTTTCTCCCATAGTCTTGGTGAAAGGCAAGTGAAGTCAATAACACTTGAAGTACCTCATGGGTGAGATTGTAACAGTTTCATGTTAATATTATAATTTATTTTGATATTTCAGATTTGTCATCATTCTGTCTTATCATAGTCGATGGTATTCTTGTGTTATGTTGTTGTTTTGTTTCCAGATTACATCCACCAAACTAAAGGCTGTGCATTAGTAAATAATCATAGCACGAGGAGTTCCCGGTGAAGAATTATCATAGTGCCGGATTGGTGATGACATTTTGGTTCCGTTGCCGGGACCATTCCTCGTTGGTGGATTTTCTGGAGAGATATTCCCACTTAGTCAAAAATCAATTAGAGGGTAACCTTGTTTTTACTGTGCATAGTAGTTACCATGGTAAAGTCATTTTTGCCATGAATAGTAGTTACCATGGTAAAGTCATTTTTGCTGAATATAGCAGTAAAGTCACTTTTTACCGCAATAGTATTTACCGCAGTAACACTTTTTACCGTGAATAGTATTTACCGCAGTAACTTCACTTAGTATTTTTTACTGTGAATAGTGTTTACCACAGTAAAGTCAGTTTTTACCGCAGTAAGTCAAGTTTTACCATAGTTTACCGTGGTCATTTCTATTTTACTGTAGAAAGGTGTAAAGTCACTTTCTAGTATAGTGATTCCAATTATTTGTACACATAAGTCTTGTTGATTGTACTTGTGAGTTGGTATTTCACGGTGGTTACTTTTGAAAATGGGAAAGATTCCTGTTTTTTCAGCTCAATCTAATGAAGATGCTTCTTCTTTCATTCAAGAGTTTAAGCGATCTTGTATTTGTAATGGCCTTATAAGAAGGGAACAATGGACTGAATTTTTTCCTACCTTTTTGGATGGTTCAACACTTAGGTGGTTTGAAACACTAGGTGATAATGTGAAAAATTCATGGGATTTATTAACTGAAAGTTTTCTTGAAGAATTTGGTGAACAACAGAAATATGCAGATCTCATGATCGAGATCACAAAGCTATCCCAAGGAGAGAAGGAGAAGATAAGGGATTATCATGCTCGTGTTCTAGAGCTAAGGAGGAAGCTCGATGCCCAGATCCGGAAGGAAGGACTAGCGGATGGGTTGATGAATGGCGTGGATAATCTCCTCTGTAAGCACTTCATTCTTGGGATGAAGCCAGAGATCAGACAACGAGTGAAGTATGACCGCCCAGCTACCATTGAACAAGCAAAGGAGATTGCAAGAAGGCAAGAAGAAAGCATGGAAGAGGAGCCCAAAGAAATTGTTGCTAAAGTAGAGCCTACACCAGCACCTTTGGTCCAGAATCCACAACCACTCCCGGTGAGCACAAATATTTCTCCTAGTACATCTACTGAGTATGAAGATCTGCTCAAAAAGATGGGTCAGTTAACTATTAATCTTCTTCAAGGAAAGGAATTTAGTTCTCAGGGAGGAGATAGAGGTCCAAAAAGAAATATTTCTGAAGTTGTTTGTTATGGTTGTTATAAAAAGGGTCATTATAAGTATAATTGTCCAGATAGAGCTTCTACATCTGGTAAAGGAGATAATGATAAAGGAAAAGCACCTGTGAATTCTTTTGATGTAGTAGATAAGAGCAGAAATAATGAAGTAGATGTGTTTGTAACAAAAAGAAAGAAAGAAAAAGATAATCAAGATGGAAATGATCCTAAGAAGATGAAAGAAGAAACTAGTAAGAAACATAGGAGAAGAAAGTTGGGTGTGCAGGATTTTCTGATTTCACAGGGGCAAGGACCATACTCCATCTTGGAAGATCTGTCCAAAAGGCCTGCAAATATTACATATGGTCAACTCTTGGCTATGTCTTCTGAGAAGAGGCGGGAGTTGCGAGGTGGACTCAATGCTCGAAGAAGGAAGGAGGTTGAGGTCCCTGTTTTGGAGGCAGAGGCAGATCCCTATGCTCCACAAGCTGAGGTATTATGTAATGGTATTTCAATTCATGATGTCTTAGTTGATGGAGGTGCTGCAGTTAATGTAATGACCGAGTCTGTAATGAATATGTTGGGTTTAAAAATTGATCGCCCTTCAACACTTATGTTAAGGTCATTAAATAAAGGAAAAACTAAACCAGAAGGTGTAGTTTCAAATGTGGCAATATCTGTTATGGGTGTTGTATGTGTGGTAGACTTTCAGGTGATGAAAAATGGTACTGTTGCGTACCCAATGCTGCTGGGAAGACCATGGCTAAGGAGAGTTCATGCAAGAAACTACTGGAATGAAGGTTTCATGACACTTGGACGTGGTAGAGAGAGGGTGAAGATAAATGTGATCCCTCGACATCATAAGGCAGAACCTGTGGATTCAAGTGATGAAACTGATGATTGGACATCCTCTGATTACTCTAGTACCAGTGAAGTGGACACTGAAGATGAAGAAAGTGAGGTTGATGTTTCAGTCATGGATATCCTTCCAGTCACACCAACTCATGACCCCATAAAATTATCTGAAGAAGAAGTTGATGATCGTCTCCAACAAATAAAGATTGGTGATGCTGTGATGGAGAGTGAGAAGGAATCCTACCTCCAGCTCTTTCGAAGGTACATACACCTATTCACTTTTGATTACAAGGAACTCCGTCAAGTAAGTTGGGTAGAACATTCTATTGAGCTGGTAGATGGTGCTAAGCCCATAAAGCAAATGCCATATAGAATGAATCCTAATTTTTCCAAGACTGTAAAAGAAGAAATAGATAAGTTGCTTGATGCAGGATTCATATTTGCTGTGGAGAATTCAGAATGGGTTTCTCCCATTGTGATCTCAATAAAAAAGAATGGGAAGCTACGCATTTGTGTTGATTACAGGAAGCTCAATAAGGCAACAAAGAAGGATCATTACCCTCTTCCATTTTCAGATCAGATCTTGGACGAAGTAGCTGGCCAGGAGTGCTATAGTTTTGCTGATGGATATAGCGGCTACAACCAAGTTCGTATAGCAGAGAAAGATCAGCTGAAGACCACGTTCACCACTCCTTGGGGAACGTTTGCTTATAGAGTTATGCCTTTTGGGTTGTGTAATGCTCCAGCAACATTCCAGCATTTGATGAATAGGGTGTTCGAACCCTACATTGGGACCTTCATCAGAGTATTTCTGGATGATTTTTGCATCTATGGGAGCAAGTTGGACCACCTGCACCAAATGGAGACAGCATTTCAAAGGTTAGATGAAGCACAAGCCTCACTAAACCCTACAAAGTGTGTCTTTGGATGTTCTAAAGGCGTTTTGTTAGGGCATGTTGTATCCAGAGATGGTATTGGTACTGATCCTGATAAAGTTTCAAAAATCAAAGATTTACCATTTCCTCTTAATAGAAGTAAGTTGAGATCATTTTTAGGCCATGTGGGTTACTATAGAAGGTTCATCAAGAATTTCTCAAAGATTGCACAGCCACTAACCCAGTTCTTGAAGAAGGATGTTACTTATGAACCAGGAAATAAGGCGCATGAAGCTTTTGGACAATTGAAGGAAGCCCTGGTGTCTTCACCTGTTTTGAAGAATCCAGATTGGAGCAAGCCATTCATTGTGTACACTGATGCCTCAGATGCAGCACTAGGAAGTACTTTGAGCCAAAAGGATGAAAATGGGAATGAACATCCAATTTACTTTGGGAGCAGACAAATGAGCAGTGCTGAGGTAAATTATACTGTAACTGAAAAAGAGGCTCTGGCTATCATTTTTGCTGTAAAGAAGTTTAGAAATTACTTGCTAGGGAAAAAATTTCTAGTTGTAACAGATCATCAGGCTCTAAAATATATTGTAAATAAGCCTAACCCATCAGGGAGGATAGCAAGATGGATAATTTTGCTACAAGAATTTGAATTTGATATTATAGATAGGCCAGGAAAGAAGCATGTCAATGCAGATGCACTCTCTCGAGCCTATGATGGTTTAGGATCATCTTGTGATGATGATGATTTCCCCGATGCAGCATTGTTATCCCTTGACACAATCCCTAGTGAATACATAGATATTTGGAATTATCTGAATGAATTCAAGTTTCCTGATGGTGCCAATGCAAAGACTAAGAGAAAGATTACTCAAGCCAGTCGTCCATATTCTATTCTGCATGGAGTATTATTTCGAATAGGACCTGATGGACAGTACAAGAGGGCAGTTGGACGTGATCAAGGGAAGGAACTGCTAGAAGAATTCCACAATGGTACATGTGGAGGGCACTTCTCTGGACAACTTACAGCAAGAAGGATCTTGGATGCAGGTTATCACTGGCCCACTCTTTTTAAAGATTGTTATAATTATTGTAAGACATGTGATATTTGTCAAACACATGGTAACCGTAAGACTTCATCAGCTCCATTATGTCCTATTCTTCCCCTTGGTCCCTTTGAAAAGTGGGGAATAGACATTGTAGGTCCACTTCCAACTACATCACGCCAAAATAAGTATATTGTAGTTGCCACAGATTATTTAACCAAGTGGGTTGAAGCTAGGCCATTGAAAACAGCTTCCATGGATGAAGTGGCAAGGTTCATGTATGAACGCATTGTCACCAGATTTGGTTGCCCATTAGAAATTGTAACAGATCAAGGAAGCCACTTCATTAATGAGGTGGTAGAAGCCCTAGTCAATAAGTTTTCTATTAAGCACAGGAAGGCAACAACATACAAGCCAAGCACAAATGGACAGGTGGAACGAACAAATTTTGTGTTGTGTCAAATTCTAGCAAAAGATGCAGCCTTGCAGGTACATAAATGGGATAAAAGGATTCATGCAGCATTGTGGGCATATAGGGCAACATCAAAGTCAGCAACAGGATACTCCCCATTTCAGTTGGCCTATGGCATTGATCCAGTTCTTCCTATTGAGTTTGATATTCCCACTGTGAGAGTTATGAAAAATGAAAGGATGGATGAAAGTGATTCAGTAAAAGAAAGGTTGGTACATCTTCATTTGCTGGAGGAAATGAGAGAAATAGCAAAGGATACAAGCCATAAGAAGAAAATGAAGCAGAAGGAATACTTTGATCAAAAGATCTGGTGGTCTCCATTTCATGTGAATGACTTGGTTCTAGTATATGATTCCAGATACAAAAAAAGAAGACAGAGAAAATTTCTTCCAAAATGGATGGGGCCCTACAAAATAGCAGCTGTGCATGAAAATGGTACGTACCGACTGGAGGAATTGGATGGCACTCCCATTACGAAATGGGTCAACCACGACAAGTTGAAGATTTTCCAAGCACCAGAATAGTCTACTCCGAGGACGGAGTAGAAGCTAGGAAGGGGGAAGATGTCGACACTAAAATTTTCCTCCGTAATTTCTATTTCATTAATGTATGTATTAGGAATAGGATGTTGTTAAGTATAATTAGTAGTAGCGTCTGATAGAAGATAACGGCGCCGTCAGTACGGTGCCGCCAATAATGTGGAGTACGGTAACAGTCAAAGTACAATAGGAATGTTGTAAAAAGTAAATATTTGTCGTAAGTGGTCCGGTAATGTTAAAATGTCAAAGTTTGGGTAATTAGAGAAGTAGGGTCTACGTGATTAGGAATTAGAAATATTATATTGGTAATAAAGACAAGGAGTGAGGTCATAAATATTTTGTGTATTTTATTTGTAAAAAGTCTAAAAATGTGGAACCCATGTAAAATGATAAGGTTTATCTTATCTTAGAGATAAGCTTACATGTACAGATAAGAGTTAAGGTATGGAATATTATTTGTCGGAGTGGATTTCTTATCCTATCTTAGAGATAAGATGGATAAGCCTGGAAGTTCTATAAATAGAGAGGCCACCCCCCTCATTTAGCATAGAAAGAAGTAGTGAGAAATATTGTAGGAAGTGTGCAAAGGAAGCCATCAGTTTAAAGGTGTGTTGAAGAAGCCATCAAGAGGTTGTAATTGTAAAGTTTCTCCCATAGTCTTGGTGAAAGGCAAGTGAAGTCAATAACACTTGAAGTACCTCATTGGTGAGATTGTAATAATTTCATGTTAATATTATAATTTACTTTGATATTTCAGATTTGTCATCATTTTGTCTTATCATAGTCGATGGTATTCTTGTGTTATGATTGTTGCTTTGTTTCCAGATTATATCCACCAAACTAAAGGCTGTACATTAGTAAATAATCATAGCACGAGGAGTTCCCGGTGAATAATTATCATAGTGCCGGATTGGTGATGACAGTGCCCTCCGAGTCTAACAAATCTACATTCCTAAGACATATTTCATACTCAAGTGTGATTTGCATCACCTTGGCTCAGATAGCAGATGCTATAAAGATCCTTGCTGATAAAGGTAATGCTTCCATATACATCTTCCAAGACTGAAATATGCCTCGTCCTGAATTTATCAACCCTAGATCTTCCATCATCTGCTATAGCTTCCACTGCAGGATAACTAAATTTAACCTGCGATCTCAACACTTTAGCAAACCAAACCGGGCTCTAATACCAATTGTTAGAGAAATAAGAGATAAAATATGTGGAATAGATCCCTTACAGAATCGCAACAGTGGAAACTAATATGCAGACAAAGTAAGTACAGATCTTCAAATAAAAGTGCATAAATAAATAGACACAACATAGAGAGATAAGGGAGGTTAGACATGAAGTAACATAGCCAATTTGGGCTACATCCACCAAGAATCACTTACTCAGATTTTATTACAAGCCTCCACATCCCGCACCTGACAAATACCCAAATACTATTTGGAGCTATGCTCAACAAACTCTACAGAATTCACAGGCTTGAATTCAAAGCAACATATGTAATGCATTTTCTTGTATATGTATCATATGCAGAAGATCATATAAATAGGACAATTGCTATAAGTAGTTTGATACAAAACTATGGTACATCAAAACCATGGGCAAAAAACCGTGGGTATCAAAACATATGAGGTACCAAATAACCATGGGCCCAGGCAATAGCCCATAACGGTTACCCATTACCCATGAGTTAATAAACCACCCATGAAACAATTACTTTGACAGACTTCACCCCTGATGCCCAGAATGATCTGCTCTTTCTCAAACGAGCAGTGTTGCCACTGTAAAAATACCCGAGTGTAAAGACATAGACGAGTGTAACACACTTGAATCATGAAAATAGGCTCCACAAACATAACATATTTACATCGAATCCTCCCTCTGCCTAGGGCTCTAACCATCTGAATCCCTAATTCCTTGTAAAAATCATGTCCATAATATGTCCCCTCTGTGGTGGACTATACCCAAGCTGACTCCACGTGGAATCGTAATCTCACCCTATGTTCTTCACTGTGTCAAGGAGATGCATGAGCATCTACTGATGGCTCCATATCATGTCTAGCAAGTTGTCACCTCCTAGGGACCATCTGCGCAGCCAATGACATTGACATCCTGAAGCATCTATAAAATTCGAGGTAGAATGGACGCTACCGCCTACTCTGGAGAAGTGGTAAAATAGGTCTACATGCAAAAACCCATCGTCAGGTCTGCACCTCCTACACAGACTAAGGTGAGAGTTATTCCATCATTCTGAGGTATCATCCTATTTTCCTAGGTTTCCTACATTATAAAATTATCAGATCAGTGTGGTTTTTCTGAGTCGTTTAAAAGAAAACATAATTTCCTGCTAAGTGTAGGTGTTCATGTCTCATGTTTTCTAGTGTGCCGGGGGTTCAAAACTTTGGGACTCACGGATCTGATACCACATGTTACTCCCATAAAAAGGATGTTCTAGGAACACGTTAAAACCTAACACTGATCCCAAAAAATTGTGGCTAATTAATGTTTTTGTTATCAGGTTAAAAGCGGGTCACAAGGGTGTTAAACCCTCAGTGTGCATTAAATTGATTTTACACCAACTAATCTCAAATTTACAAATGATAATCCAGGTCTAGTTAAATGATTAGAAATATTTAATTTACTTTATCTGTCTAAGTTCAATTGATTAAAAGTCATTTACTAAGGTTCCCTAATTTAAATTACTTGGTTAAGTGTTTTCTCCTCTTTACTTGATGTTCAATCCCAAAATGGTTAACTTCATACTTAATTATTTTAGTTTCATTAAATCCTATTAGTTTAATGTCCTTTCCTTTAATTTCCTAAAGCATACTAAGAACTAACAAATGACCTTTGCACCCCAAGGAAAATAAATAGCCCCATTCACCCATCTACACATATCCTCTAAGGATTTATTTAAAGCATTTATAAAATACATTATCCTACCAAACAAAAGTAGCATTGATCCTCCACCCTTAGATCAATTAAATCTGTGGCCACTAGATCCTAGGGTTCCAAACTAACCCTAAAAATCCTTAAACATTCTTATTAAAAACTTTCCTTTATTGTATTCTCCTCATTTGGTCTATTTTCTTTTGTTAAAATTGCAGGTTGGAGAGGAGGAAGCCATGGGATCAAGAGAGGAAGAACTATGGAGGATTCTACAAGGAGATCAAGCTTAAGTTAATTTATTTTGTAGTTTTATCATTGTTATGTCTTTTATTTAAGGATTGGGAGGGGTTTCTTTTACCAATATGGTTATGTTTCAAAGCTATGTGTATTTGGGTTCTCTATTTGGGGCAAACCCTACCCCCATCAATATAAATGACAAGGAAAGTTTTTAATCTACCATTTGTAGGTTTAGTTGCTTCATACAACAAGGTATGAGCATTAGTTGATTGCTGGTAGTTTCTTATGGAAATTAGAAACTTAAAAATTAGTTTATACTAGTTAAAAATTTACACAAGCACAGATCCGAGAAATTCTACCATAAGTGACATAACCGCTGCCCAGAGCAAGCCGACGGTCCTGGGACTACCGCCCTAACTGGGTGAAAACCATGAACCGCCACCCTGCAGAGTGGCGGTTTTGAGACTGCCACCTTTCCTGAGTGGCGGTTACGAGACCACCACTCTGTAAAGGGTGGCGGTCATGTTTCTTAGAAACAGAACCTAGAATCCAAGATTTTCAAAAAACCAAAATGTTACTACAATGTTCTAGAATACATCCTAAACTTGATTTTATGCACCCTAAGTTTCCAATTTTTGGATTTCACTCCATTTGTTCATTTCTTAGTTAAAATTACTCATTTAAAGAATTTTCAAATCCAAAAGTATCAATAACAACTACAAGATCTATTCCCATTTGTTCAACTAAATTTCTTTCAATTTCAAGAGTATAAAGGATCTAAATCTACTTCTAAATATTATTTTCTTAGTACAAAATGCAACATATCAATATAACAACATACTTCCAATTTATTGCCTCTTTCAATTTTCACTTCAACATATATATCCAAAATAACTATAACAACTTGGCTCTACATTCCAATTTACTATGCATACATTTTTAACATCTTACAACTTTTATGTTTCTCCTTTCTCATTTACAATATTACAGTTTCACAATGATGGTAAACTTTCTTTACTCATTGAGTATACCCCATTTCTTTAAAGCAAAGAACTTATTTTCTCACCATACAACCAAAACTTCAAATAAAGAGAATTACTTTCTTTTCTATTTCACAAAACTAACTTTACAACACAAATCTTTCTTCTTCTTCTTTTTTTCTTTCAACATACAATACAACTTTAATAACAAGTATTTGAATGAAACTTTCCTTCACAAGATCAATATAATGTCCTCCACTTGAAGTGGGAAATCATAAAAGAATGTAAGCTGAAAATGGAATACAATATTACAAATTCCTCCAATCTAAGTGGGAATAACACTAAGGAAGTTTTATTACAAGGAGGATTTTTTAAGGGACTCCACGAAAAGTTCCAAGCTTCACAACACCAATGAGAGAGCTCCTTCATGATATGTTTGATCCACAACAAAATGGGGGGAGAGGCAACATTCTCCACCTAACCAAAATATCCAATGAGGAGGAGAAGTTATCCTCCCCATTGGCCCCCAAGCCCCAATGACATTACAATGAGAGGTGATTGCATCACATAGCAAAAACAAGCTTCCACTTTACAAACCAAGTATTTCACAACCATTCCAAACACATTCAACTCAAATTAGAACACAAGAAGGAAGAACAACAAAATAAACAAGGCTTAAAAATGAAATCCAAAGGAGTAAGAACCTATTGGGAGGCCACTTATGCCTCCCAATGGGAAGTGGGTGCTCACCTTAAAAACTTCAAATGCATATCTCAAATCCCCTACATACTCTTATGCCTCCCTCAAGTACCTCTTATGCCTCCCACATACTCTTATGTCTCCCTCATACAAGAACAAGTAAGAAATGCAAGCATTCCTTGTCTAAGATGGGCACCCAACCCAAACTCCCTCCAAAACATGAAATAACTCTTATGTCTCCCTACATGAATTCTCCCCATAGTCCCCTCCTACACCACAGTTAGGAAATCTACCCAAGCACCCAACAAGCATTCCAAAATTCTAAAAAATAACAAGTATACAAACCCAAAATAAAGGAATAACATAAGCAAGAGTAAATCTCCTACCTTTCCATATTAGAGCTTGTTCCAAGAGTCAATCTCCAAGCTCCTTCAAACCCAAGAAATCATCAAAAAGCTCCAACCAAGACCACAAGCACTCTAAAACTCCTCTAACCCCCAAATTTCAAGAGCACAAAATAATGAAGTAACCCCCAAACAAGCAAAAGAATTTCAATAAATAGGGTAGGGAGAGAGGAGGATGATGTGGCTCCAATTAGGATGCCACATTATTTCCTCTCCACTCCACATCACCCTAGTCAACCCCATACTCCAAAGTAAAATTAATAAGTTGTTGAAGAAATAACATTTTACTTACACACACAATCTAAGCCCACACCCCCCTAAGGACAAAATAAATTACAAGAAGGAAAGCGTAATAAATTTTTAACTTTTTCTCTTGCCAAAACACCTAATGGGGTCTATTTTTGACCCCCCAGCCCATAGGTGTTAGTGTGTGTGACATGCCTAGTCATCGTCCACATAGCCTGGTGAGTCATCTCGCCTTGCGAGAGTCATAGGTCTTAGGAAGTCAAATGACAAATGTCAGATTCTGTCATAGAATATGTCATTGTCATTTGCGTATGTGTGTCATAGGAGTTACATTCCTTATTTGGAACTGTATCTCCTTTAGTGGTGTCATATGCGTCAGTCACGTCATATGCATCAATGGAGTCATTTATATTCTTTCCTTGCTTAGGCATGGGGATTACACAACACCCCTATTTGTACTTCCTTTTTTCGATCTATGAGCATGAGCAGACCTGTTTTCTTATTTGTATATTCTTTCCATTGTTTGAATCTTGCTTATTGCATTGGAGCTTGACGTTACCATCAGAGTGCAACTTCGTTGTGGTGCATTGTTTTCGACATCGGTTCTCGCGAATCCCTCTTTCATGGTATTAGAGTTGCACGACTTGTCGTCACACCAAAAGCTCGAACTGATGGTGGAGAGGGATCTCATCGTGTTAAACAGCTGCTACGCAAACACCCTCCCGCACGATGGAGCCAGATATACACCCAATCAGGCCCAACAACATTAGGAGGCAGTGACACCAGGAATTTCCCGGGAGGTCACCCATCCTAGCACTACTCTAAGGTTGGTGTGCTTAACTGCCTAGCTCTGATACCAAACGATTTTCCGTCACACCAAAAGCTCAAACTTTTGGTGTAACGACAAGTTGTGCAGCTCTAATACCATGAACGATTTTCTTTTTTAACTTGTACATTAAAAACACCTTAATTTACCATTTATCATTTTTGTCGCATATTAAAATGCATTAACTTCGATACCATAATCATAACTTTAAATTGTATATTTATTCCGTGTAAACAAACACTTGCTATAGTAGATCCTCTTCCTTGAGGACCTTCTGCAATAGATCCTCTTCTATCTTCAACATGGGAGTCATCTGTGATGGTGTTAAAGACTTGTCAATATTTTTGGCATTAGCATTCAATTTGGAGATCGCAACATCATAACAATTTCAGTTAAATTACCCAGTTTATTTTGATATTGCAAACACAATACTGATCAAAAAATGATCCCTATTGTGTGTATAGTGTTATCACCAGCATCCGCAGTTTTCGCACAGTCAACTATGTCTGTAAGCTGTGAGTCAACTCATGTGTGTAACCAAGCATGTAATGGGACGCCCATGGGTCTCAGTAGCATCGCAAAAATGTGACAAGTCACAACAACCTTTGCAACCTTGGAAGGGGCATTATGTGGACACAATGGGTGATAAGGTGATTCATTTACTCATATTAGTTGATGGGACAACCTTACTATTTACACGTTCTCTAAAACAATGGTAGAGAGGTAGTTATCCTAAGTGAAGGCAGAGGAAAATATATGTGGCGTACATCCATACCATCTAACCAACACGAAAACTAAACATGCAAGAAAATCAAGGATGGACAACAAGACATTCAACGAACTAAATAGTACACCATTAATATTGCATGACATGCCATGACCATTATTTCATCGAATCCAAACGCAATTATGTTAAGAAATAAATGATCTGAATTGAAGGCTTTGCCACAATTTTGTAAGGTATGCTTGCTTCACTAAACTTGATGATAAGTTTCTTCTAAAAAATGCTGGTGTTATGTACCTCGTGAAACTCATTAGGACTTGTGAAACATAGATGAAATTCCTCCTGTCCATAAAACAACACAAGCCTTTCCAATAGCTCATAGTCCTAGTTAGACCGCCACTAACCATTCCAACCACTATCTTTATTTTGTAACTTTCTACTAGCCACTAGACAGGATTTGGTTTCAATTAAGCATCACAAAACTATTTTTTCATACCTTGTAAATATAGGTTAAATGGGTCAATAATTAGCTCAATGTTCCTCTCTTGTCTCTCAAGAGATACAGTAGGATGAACATCCAAATTATGATAAAATTTATAATGATCCTATGACTTTATAGTCTGAGAACCTAAAACCATTGTTTCCATAGATAAGTGCGATTGCTTTGTAGCGCCTGTAACAGTATGGTTTAGGAGCCCATTAATGAGGACATAAGTCGATAAGTTTGGGTGTTCAAGATAGACCATGTGGTTGGTCAAAGATACTAGAAAATTTATGTTGAAGGGTTTGTCGAAATATAGCTGAATTAAAAACGCAAGGGTGGTCCGGATAATATCCTTGTATGTGTCGGGAAATGTTATTGCAAGTATAGCTTAGAAACTCATAAATCTTACAAGTTATGGGCAGGTTGAATATGAATAAATACCCCTGATTATGCACAAAATGAATACAGGTAGGTTCGCATTACAATTCTTCCAGTTACGCACTAATATTCCTTGATATTGTTGTTATAATAACTGCAAACGATTTCTTCACACTCATGAATCACTAAAGAGAATTTGGGGTGTTCAATACGCCTTCTGAATATTACACATTCAATAAGCTTTACTCTTACGTCAGTATAAGTGGTCCTTTTTGATGAGCATCCTTTACATGCCATTAAAAAAAATGGATAGGACTTGTTCAACATTCTTTCATAACAATTTCATGGAGATGGGAATTACAGGTTAGGGTGTACTGTTCCGTTGGATTGGATTCAATGGGAGAAATATATATTTGTCTTCAATTGTGCGAACAAGATACGACACAGAATTTTATGTTGGTCTTTTTACCCTCTTTCTTCTTTTCCCTCTGTCTTGTTTAGAAAAATCATAATTTATCTTGCACATACGCTTGAGTTTGCAGTTTTCTCCGACCAAAAAATTATTCGACAAGAAACTCGCAACTCGATCATAAAATGATCGAGTAGTTAATTAATTTGGAGCCTTTTAATAAGTAAACTTCTGTTAAAAAAAAAAAGACACAGATAGTAATAATATAAATGTTTAAAAAAATTGTTGTGTCCAATTGTTGTTTGTATTTATTTTTTATTAATCATGTCAGAGGCATTTTTCTTTAACGAAGCTCTTCTTGAAAAGTGAGTGGATTTCATTGGTCGATTTCTGACACTTGTAATTTTCTGACGGCATCACAAAAACACGGCTATACAAAAATAACATAGGTAGTCATGCTCATTTTAGATTTTTTTTTTTTAATGTGAGCATTCAGAATCATGTCATAATCACTTTTGAATGCCTCATTTCAAAGAATAGCAGAGGAAGGGATTTGGAGCTTGCAGATATAAATCTACTATTGTTAATCAGTTTGCCTTCTTCTTCTGCCCATCGTACTAATAATAATACTCGAAGAGCCATTGCTTCCAACTCAAGCACGTAACTTTGAATCTTAATGGTAAAGCATGCCATATGGGTTTCCAAATGACTTATATTGAACTTTCTATGAGAGCATATATAGTGAAGAAAACGCCAATTTCCAACTACGGTTTCTTTAACTTACAGGTTAGGTTTAGGTTTATGATTACATCATGATTTTGGGGGTAGAATGATGAGATAGGATTTCTTGTTCTATCTATAGAAAGACGATTGGGTATCATAGCTTGATCTAGATTGAAGATTTTGAGTGGATAGAATTAGGTGGATAGAAATAAAAATTGATGTATTTGAGTCAATTTTTATTTTTGCACATTTTCTCATCTTCATGTTCATACATTGTATGGATTGTAAGATATGTACCAAATGGGTTTGTTGAAAAGGCTTTGCAATCTTTTCTTAAATTGAAATTTCAAGGTGTATAACTAGATTTCACAACCTTTGCCAGAATATATACAAAATGGTTTTTCTGAAATCAATCTAGTTATTAGGCATGAAACATTATACATACGTGAATTTCAACAGATATTCAAATTTTCCTTGTATATATGTTTCCAAAATTTGGAAGTACACAAATTGTTCGAAAAAATCTCTGATACATATGCGGTTGCATGGACGGCAAAAAATGTGGGATCTGCATAAAATGGGTTTACTGATCATATTTAGGATTTATTGAAATTCTAGGTTTTTTGAGAAAATAGTTTTTGTTTAAATTATAAGGTAACCTCATATACTTATTGACAATGCTAATAATCATGTCTACAAACATTCAAATCCAAATATTAGTTAAGAAAAATGAATACAAATTTAAAATTATTAAATGTATAATGAATCACACTAGGTAATTTTGACATCCTCATTGAAATACAATTCACAACCTAAAATCATGTGCATGAAAACTAGAATTTGTGCCTGAAAATATAGATTTTAAGAAAAGTCTATTGACTCTAGCATGTTTTTAACATTGATGAACGTTTGCATTTGTTTATGTGTTTCTAGTTACAACTAATTACTAATGCATATCTTCTTTTATTAGTGAACTAGGTGTTTGACTAAATGACATAACATGATATCTTTTCAAGGAATATCATAATCATAGCTTACAAAAGACATGGTCATCCACAAGTTCCATTAATAAGACTGTTTCACCAAATGCAACAAGCAAATGGCCAACTCGATCAATTTACCTTTACCATCATATTAAAAAAATAGGGTTGTTGAAAATTCCTTGTAAAATTGTAAGTGAATGCATTTGGCAGGTATAAACCCAAACTCCAAACTCTTTTCCTGCATCCTCTCAACTTGTGCTAACGTGGGAGATTTTCATATGTTCCTTGATGGGACAATTTGCATTGATATAAAAAATGGACTAAAAATAACATTGTTTCACCAAATGCATCAAACAAATATTCAACTTGATTAGCCAACCTTTATTAGCATAATTGCAAGCTATGGCAAAATAATTGCTTTGCAACAATGTATACACATCAATAGAGTCAGAATAGAAAGTAATTTTTTTCGAATGTATATTCATGAATAAATTAGATATGCTATGGAAATGAAGCTAAAAAATATAACCTCAAAACATGACTCTAATCTACACTAAACCATCATGATAAGAGATAAACAAGACTAACATCTATCATTGTATGAACTAGATTAACTCTAAACTAACATGATAAAGCTACTCTCTTACTCTTTAGATCACTAATTAAACATTAAACCTAAGAAGATCAACTTAGCAATCAAAGGTGTCATTAGTTGTTTATGGTTCTCAAGATTTCAAGAATGGAGTCTCACCATTAATGGCTTTAGCCAATGGTTCTATCCATATTACTTAAAATTGGATTATGGATGCAAATGGAGGCTATTAGCTCAATAATGGAGGAAGGAAACCTTTAGATCAAATGTCTAATTAGCTTAAAGCTAATAAAAATGAGATCCAAGCTTTCTTAGGATTGTTTTGGTTTTGTGTTATGTAAAGTTGTAAGTTTGAATGGGTAGGCCCAACCTTGTATTTATAGTTTTTGGTTTTGAAGAGTTTGGAATTTAGGCGCATGTGGGACAAAATTCTAGAAAGAACTTTTAGATTAGGAGCTAGGATAAACATGCTTTAGACTTAGTTAAGCTAGGTTTAGGCTAGTTAAACTTGATTAGCAAGTGATTAGAGACTCATTGAGAGTTGGGAGGGGTTTGGTACACTATTTTTGAAGTTGATAGATAGCTTAGGAAGCGTACAGAAGTGGTTCAGAGAGAACTAGGGAGGTTTAGAATGGTCGAAAGGAGGAATTTTTATCTAATAAGAGAGATATTAGCCCAATTATCTAATTTATAGGAGGAATATGACTAAAAGAGTGTCGTGAATGGGCATCCGAGAATGGAGCGAAGAATGGGGAATTAACAAAGTGTCATTAATTGGTTGAATTGGAGGAAATGCTAAGTGTAAACATATTTTAGGTGTCAGCTACATTTGCCCCTCTTTGGGGTGGCATAAGTGATGTCACTTCAACAAAAGTAGACAAGCTTAAACAAGTAGAAAATTTTGAAGGGATAGAATAAAAATGAGTAGAATGAAGGATGCCCCCTCAATTTTCGATGGGGGTGATGGAAGAACTGGATCGACGATTGAAAAGATGACAGAAAGAGAACAAAAGAAAGAATATTGTGAAGAAGAAGAAAAGAAAGGGGATATAGAAGAAAATGAGTATGAGGAAGAGGGAATGAGCTAACATCCATCCAGTGCCTTTTAAACAACTTTATTTTTCATCATATTGCTAGTGATCTTTTTCATCGGTCCTTATTAACAAGAATGAACAAAAGTGTAGTATGACATGAAAATCCATATATGAACAAATATCCATTGTTAAAAGCACTAACTCCATGCAACATAAAAAAATGTAATGCAATATACGAAAAAGTAAAAGATGCCTAACTCCATGCAACATACATAATGCAATGCAATACGAGAAAATAAAATATGTCTAACATGCAACATACATAATACAATGCAATACGAGAAAGTAAACAAGCTAACCTAACAGAAAAACATAATGTAATGTTTTTGTTATCAAGCTTTAGTTCCAACCTATTTGAATCAATGAAAATGGTTAATGATGGTGCCCCAAGCAAGGATACATGTGAGGGGAATAACGAAGGAAACTTGGGTCTGATGAAAAAGTAATGTGCACTACGAAACAATACCATGCAACTTGTTGTTCTCCAGAGTATAGACATAGTAAGCATCTTAGCTTTTGTTGATGGAAGTAGAACAAGATGATCCATGAGTCGCGCAAATGAACAGGTGAGAACCAAAGAGTGATGTTTTATAGGATGATTTTTTTTTTATGTTTCTCGAAACATATTTGAATGTTTTTTATTTTTCTAACATATTTGAATCTTTTAATGATTTTGAAAGTTTTCTGAAGCTATGTACAACAAGAAAAAGAAGTGTGGATACCCATCAATAGAAGGGATGTACAAGGGCTGAATGCCACGCGTATGCACAAGAAAGTGAAGATGTGAAAATGCCTGAGTGTTAGGTGGGAGTATTCAAAGGAAAACTCTTCACACGTTGATGATGAATGGGGGATCAAGGCCTAAATAGATATGTTCAACTTGGCGATGAACGTAAACCGATGACGTGTTTAGGAAGGAGAAAGGATTCCCCCAATGTACGTTGGCCAAGAAACACATGATAGAGACGAAGTGGCAGATTGGTTTTTTGAAAGGGACAAAGGTGTGTCCGCAAATGATATGAATGTAGCTTAAAAGCCTCGTGATGAAGAAGTGATTAGCCAAAGGCACAAATCATGGGATGAGATATGGACTAAAGCAAGAGTGTGGACAAGGTCCAAAAAAATACACTTGGTAACATACTAAACCTGTTTTTCTCATAGAGATCCAATGTGTGCATATGGAAATGAATTACCTCTTGAAGGAAAGAGTTAATAGACAATAAGTGAAGATACTAGCCAATGTGTAGGAATGATTGATTTTGAAAAGTGATTTTGTGAATGGATGGTGGAAAGATAGTCGTACAATTCTTTGCTACCAGCCAGGTGTCCATAGCCCTGATAGAGATGCATTTGATTCTAATCATAAAATTTCTCTATTTCCATTTAGGTGTCCATAGCCCCAATAGATATTATTAGAAATACCCTAAGAGAGAGTTATATATCAATTTGATTTTGCTTTTAGCTTTTAGCTTTTGATTGATTTATGATTCTTTTTCTTTTTGAAAACTTATTTCAGCTCTCTTGTTTGACAAGGAGTTAAGAATCACGGATGGCTTGATGGAAGGAGGTGGAAGTGATTGTGATGATGACATTGGCTAGTGTCAACAAGTATGTCCAAAATTTCTTCGCAACAAGTATATTAGATGTTGATTGTGATAGGATCTCTAAGAGGTCAGTCATTCTTTAATTTACTAAGGTCAAAATACAGAAACAAATACCATAGAGATAAATGTCATAAAATGTGTGTGAATAGGCTAACCAAAATATCACTGAAGGGATGAAAATGGTAGGAAGACTTAAAGAGGAATGAAAATAAGGGGAAGAATAGAACATTCAAGTGTACACAATACCTGTTTGCAATGTTAGATCCTTGTACCTTTGAATTTTATTTTGTTTATTTTTTATTTTTGTATTTTTGCAGTGTTTTTTATTTTTAGATTTTTGTTAGATTTTGGAAAGGTGGGAATAATAGAGTCACTCTGCATGGTAAGATCCAATTTTTTTTTTTGTAATTTCCTTGATAAGGGAGACTGGGTGTGTTTGATTATCAAGAGTCATGTTATCCCCAATCTCAATGATCATGGTGAGATCATACTCAACAAATGACTACAATTTTTCATGAAATGAGGATTTATTATGTGAGAGATTGAGTTCCTTATCCATAGGTTTTTGTAATTTATGCCATACTTGATGGTTACGTTGATGTGCGTTCTTGAATCATAATTGAATTTGAATTTTGGGATTGTTCGAGTTGTTGGAAACTTTCTAGTTTGTGGGATGTGTAACCCAAGCTTGATGAAGAAGTCATTTGGGATTCTTATGAGCGACTATGTGACATGTTTGATCCTGAGAAGTGGGTGATGAAAGAGAACATTTATGATTGATGATAGGAACGAGAGAAATGATGGTGGGATTTCCCAAGTCATTTGTAGAATGATGAAAAGGATACAGTTCAAGAATTGAAGAGGATGGTCTACTAAGAGGTGAGCCACTCATAATAGATGATGAAGGGATGATAGAATACGGCCCTAAGATGGAATAAATTGGGCTATGAGGACATGGTCCAAGAATAAAAGATGAGGGTTTTCTATAGATGGAAGAGGATGAAGCGCTACTAGGACATGGCCCAAGAATATAATATAATGTGCTACCAGAAGGTGACTCATATATGAAAGATAAGGGAGGGCTACTAGGACGTGACCCCAAAATGGAAGAAGATAATGAGGGAATACTATGGGTGACCCAAGTATAGAAGGTAATGGGCTACTAGGAGGTGACCCAAAAGTAGAAAATGGAGGCCTACCCAGGGGTGGCTCCAAGATAGAAGAAGACAATGGGTTACTCAGGAGTGACCCAATGCGATATTTTGATTGAGGAATGATGATATATAAGGAATGATTTTGTAATGAGAAGATAGGCCATGGATCAACGTTAGACCCCGACATCTCATCATGATCAGAGGAAGGTGAAGATGAAATTCCAGAAGAAGAATCAAGTTCCATGACCTTAGGCTCTTCGTTTACATTCTGATAAAAGGAATCAACCTCTTCCTCCCCATACGCGAGTGTATCGAGTTGCAGAAAGAATCCTTGTTTACAATCCTCTAGAGGGATATATTCATCTAGTTTAATTGTTCCTTTATTCTTAGAGAAATAAATCAGTAGAGGTTGTTGTTCTTCAGGCATAGGAGGTTGACTAGAAGAAATGGGACCAATAAGTGTGGAAGATTGATTGACAGAAGAATATGAAGATGTTCAATGATATAGACGATGGGAAGGATTGACCTTATCACTCTCGTGAAGAGTTTTGATAGTTCTTTGAAAAGATATATCAGCACATGGCTTCTTTCTAATGGTTCGACATGGTTGCAAACATTGATATTTAGAAGATTGATGAGGAAATGGTATGATATAGTTGAAAGGGATCAAGGGATGAAGAAGGATTCAAGCTAGAATGATAGCAGAAGATGACTCAGTAGATGAAGTATGCTTGGTGGTAGGCATCTCATGAATGGATGATTTGGATTTGGACCTAGGTCATTTTTCTATAAGATGATGTAATGCGGGAGAGAAAGTAGGATCACATAGCCATCTATTAAGTTGCGACGTAGGATTCGAATTAGATGATTGACTAGAGGGAATCTGAGTCATGGAATTCTTCAACGGAGGAAGGGGTCATTAAAGAGACTGATAAAGGTGGTCCTGCGAAGAAAGGGAGGACCACGAGTCAAGAACCAAATCAGATGTTTGATTGATGGAACTTGGAGTCACACAAGTCTTTGAAAGAGGAATACACCGTTGAGGTGACTTGGAATTAAGGTCCTTCAAAGAAAGGGAGGACCGTGATTCAGGATTTGATCTAGGCATATCCAAACAATAGTTGGGATATGAATATTCAGAAGAAGCATGGGAATCTGAATGGTAGTTTGCATCAAAATTAGAAAAAAAGTGGGGAAACCTACATAATAATTTGGATCAGAAGCGTCCAAACCATACCACAAAATATGAGCTGAAGGTGGAGAATAGGGTACCCAAATAGGCCCTCTAGCACGAAGAACCAAATGAGGCTTAGTCGTAATGGGAATATTTTGATGTGAATACCTAAATCTAGGTTCCGTATTGTCGTAAGCGTGAGGAACCGCACGATAATCAGTCATTTTTTGTGGCATTTAGGTAAAAATGCCTAGACATATATAGTGTGATCAAACTTCTTCAAAGTGAAGAAGGCTCTATGTCAATTCGGGTAGCATAATGGAAACCAACTAGAAATTTCATAAGTATGGACATGCGTGCGTGATTTTTTGAAGAAGGTCTAAGGAAAACATACATCACGATGACACAATCTCGATGAGATTAAAATAGATTGTCCTAGAAAATAATTTTTTTAGAAGAATAATCATAAGGAACAATCATGAAAGTGGGAAATACAAATCCAATCGATAAGGAAATGCTCCTTATGTAAAATGTGTGTGCAAAATGATAGTTCGATGCAAAGATGATCAACATAATGTAAATATTTATGTCAAGCTCAAAATGAACAAGGCATAAATATTAACAAAGGGTAAATGTGACTCCCAATCAAATGATTCCACAACGAGTTTAGAAACCAACAAGCCCTAAATGTAAAAGTGTGGCGATTACAAATGTAAACTATGTAACCACACCAATTGGACATGTTAATCAAGCTTCATGAAGAAGTGAGATATTAGTGCCAAATTCATATCAAAACATTACAAACAAAGTAAGGGACACTCTTCAATATTTTGGACAATGTTTGAAGCAAAAATAAATCAAAGTATACTAAGGATGTGGTAAAATGTGGGCAATGTAACGATACAATGAGGACACTTAGATCACGTTTACGAGAAACATGACGTAAGTATTTTAATTGTGTCGAGATGATGTGAAAAAGGTAACACGTCAAAGGGAGACCAAATGATGAATACATTCTTACTATGATGATGATCTTTAAATCAAGATCAAAGGACTATCGAAGATGTGAAAACATACTCACACAATTTAGATGTTTAACAATGCAGCCGCAAACATGGATGGGTGTAAACAGACAAAAAAGTGGTGAAAATTGTCTATGATAACAATTACGAGGTATTCCTTCTTCTTGTCCTGAATGGGAAAAAATAATACATGGGTATAAATAAATAAATGGAAATACTAAGTGTTACTTGGGTAGATTTTTGCCTCTTCTTAAGGTGAAAATGAAACCAAGCTAAGTAATACATTGTGAACTTCGTGATGAGTGACACTTAGATCCAACTTAACTGGGATATTTTCCTTGTTTGAAAAAAAAAAATTATACTCCAAGAAAGTCGTCACTTTGTGATGGATTGACATGACAATGGACTAGCAAAGTGGGATCTAAGACAAATGTCTTCCTAACAAGATATCTTAACTAGGTATCACAAGTTGTCTAAGAGTGAGCTCTATTCACCCAAAGAGTCACATTGACTAATTTGGAAGTATCTTGGATTTACGTTACCCCATTCTAATACAATGAGCAACTAGTGTGTTCAGTTGTACCATCAATGGGGTCATGATACAGACAACTTTGACTCTAACTTATAGTATGAAACTAGTCAAGTGGGTAAGCAAACGCTACCTGTTTCATCCACGAGGTTACTCAACGGTGGATTACTTTAGGGTTCTTGGAACCACATCCATTTTTGTAGCTTAAGGAATTATGCCAAAGGGGTTATGTTCCATTTGAGCAGATAAGGACTTACCCTTTTTTGAAACCTGCAATACAATGTGAAGTGAAGTGGTGTGTTTTTTATCTTGCTTAACTTAATGTGGTTTTAAGTAGCACATCATTTGGAAACCTGTATGAAAACACATGTATTAGAAGGTTTTTTTATTTTGATGCCTTTCTTTTATAAGCATTATGTCCTGTACATGAAGAGTTAGTAATTTTCCACAACCGATCATGATATAAAAAAAAGAGCTTGCGTGCTGTTTTTTATTCCTAAGATCACCAGAAGGAATGAAGGAAGAGAATACACAACGCGAAAACTCCAATAAAATAAGTTTTACGGAAAAATACTTGTAACTATGCCTTGTAAAATATAGAGTTCATTTTAAACCAATTTTGAAAGGTTAATCCAATTAGGAAACGTAAAATAAGTGTGTTTGAATGTGGAAAAAGGGTTTTCTAGAAGTGTTTTTGATCCCCAAAATCACCTAGAAGGTGAGATAAGATATCGTACACACTTCATGAAAGCCCTTTCTAACTAAAAAAGAGAAACACTTAAACTACATTAGTTAAATAATCCAGAAGAAACCTGTAATCACTTGTCAGAAAATGACTAGTTATCTAATAATGTAAACCATAAATTTTAAGTAAAGAAAAATCATAATTTTATGTTTACATTGTGTAGTTCTCTTCAATACCTTTCCAATGCAAAAAAACAGAGTCATTTTGAGTTTGGGAGCAAACATTATGGCCTCCAGAAGATTGATAATGAACACAACTCGACACATACACACCCTGAATGACATGTACATGCATGTTTCAACAGATACATGTGCGTGTAGGTGTTTATGTACCCAGAAAGATGTGCGCGTGCCTATTTTGATGGGTACGTGCTCATAATGATCTCTATGCATGCGAGCAGGGTTTTTTTCCCAGAAATATGTGTGTGCACATGTTTTGATCGATTTACGCCTAGAACAATGCCTATGTGTGTGCGCAGGTGGTTTTGCACCCTGAAAGACGTGTATGCACCTATTATGATGGATACACATCCTTTTAGATGGAGACACTCCCCTTCAAGAAACATACGCTTACCCCTTGTAAAACCGACAAAAATCACGGAAATGAAAAAATTTAACAGTCAAATAGGTTAGTTGTTAGTAAAATAATCCTATTTCCAGATTAAACCCACAAAAAATACATGAACAAGGATGATTTAGGTCACTTTAAAAAATGGAATCAAGTAAATAACAAGTTGTTTCTGCTATAAAACATGAAAAATGACTTAAAAAGCTTGAAAAATGCTCCTAGAGGACAATGGTGGGTGTCCCACTGGGAGTGCCAAATGTATTCATGAATAAATTAGATATGCTTTGGAAATGAAGCTAAAACATATAACCTCAAAGCATGACTCTAATCTACACTAAACCATCATGATAAGAGATAAACAAGACTAACATCTATATCATTGTATGAAGTAGATTAACTCTAAACTAACATGATTAAGCTACTCTCTACTCTTTAGATCACTAATTAAACATTAAACATAAGAAGATCAACTTAGAAATCAAAGCTATCGTTAGTTGTTTATGGTTCTCAAGCTTTCAATAATGGAGTATCACTATTAATGTCTTCAAGGCCAATGGTTCTCTCCATATTACTTAAACTTGGATTATGGATGCAAATGGAGGCTATTAGCTCAACAATGGAGAAAGGAGAGATTTAGATCAAATGTCTAATTAGCTTAAAGCTAATACAAATGAGATCTAAGATTTCTTAGGCTTGTTTTGGTTTTGTGTTATGTAAATTTGTAAGTTTGAATGGGTAGGCCTAGCCTTGTATTTAGATTTTTGGTTTGGAAGAGTTTGGAATTCCGGTGCATGTGGGACAAAAGTATAGAAAGCACTTTAGGATTAGAAGCTAAGTAAACATGCTTTAGACTAGTTAAGCTAGGATTAGGCTAGTTAAACTTGATTAGTGAGTGATTAGAGACTCGTTGAGAGTTGTGAGGGATCTGTAAAACCATTTGTGACTGATAGATAGCCTAGGAAGCCTACAGAAGTGGTTCAGAGAGAACAAGGGAGGTTCTGAATGGTCAAAAGGAGGAATTTTTAGCTAATAAGAGAGATATTAGCCCAATTACCTACTTTATAGGAGGAATATCACTAAAAGAGTGTCATGAATGGGCATTCGAGAATGGAGCGAAGAATGGGGAATTAACAAAGTGTCGTTAATCGGTTGAATTAGAGGAAATGCTAAGTGTAAACATATTTTAGGTGTTTACAGAATGTTGTAGATGTACTATATTGTTCACCCCTCCCCATCACACAAACTAGAAAACAATTTAAGATAGCATCTCAAATCTAACAAACTTAAGACAATTATCCTCTTCAACATAGTTTGCAAATCATGTGCAATTGTTAGTAAGAATGCTCCTAGATCTTATCATATATGTCAGTAATGATGAAATGTTTGCCAAGTAATATGTTATCTAGTATTTTATGGGTCTTATTTTTTCTCATTGCATAATTTTATAACATCTAAACACACACACACACACACACACACACACACACACACACACACACACACACACACACACACACACACACACACACACATGTATGTATGTATGTATGTATGTACATATATATATATACATACATACATACATACATACATATATATATGTACATGTATATTTATGTATATGTACATATACATAGGCATATACACATATATGTATATGTATATGTATATACATACATACATATGAGGGACTATATCAATATATACATACATACACATGAGGGACTATATGTATATTGAATTCAACTTTACATATATATATTTGTATATATCGATATACAAATGTTTTAGCTATACACACACACACACACACACACACACACACACACACACACACACACACACACACACACACACACACACACACACACACATATATAGAATTCAACTTTACATATCAATATTTTATTATAAGTGACTATATTTTCACATCTTAAATGGCTAAAACATCTAAATTCCTTGAAAAATATAGTATTGGATGTCATAATCAGTTTTGAATGACTCATTTGAAAGATTAGCAGAGGAAGGGAATTGGAGCTTGTAGAGATAAATCTACTATTGTTAATCAATTTTTCTTCTTCTACTTCCCATCCTACTAATAATAATATTCAAAGAGCTGCTGCTTCCAAGAATGTGACTTTAAATCTTAATGGTAAAGCATGCCATATGGGTTTCCAAATTACTTACATTGAACTTTCAATGAAAACATATATAGTGAAGAAAACACCAATTTTCAACTATGCTTTTTTAATTACAAGTTAGGTTTAGGTTTATGATTACATCAATATTTGGGGGTAGAATGGTGGGATAGTATTTCTTATTGTATCTATAGAAAGAGGATTGGGTGTCATAACTTGAACTAGATTTACCTCTTCTTTTGTTAAAGATTTTGAGCAGATAGAATTAGGTGGATATCCCCTTGAGCATTGTTTTCATGAAACATCTCACTATTATCAATAGGAATTGATGTATTTGTGTCAATTTTTATTTTTGCACATTTCCCCATCTTCATGCTCATGCATTGTATAAATTCTAAGATATATAAAAAATGGGTTCATCGAAAAGGCTTTGTAACCTTTCCCCAAATTGAAATTGTCAGGTGTATAACTAGAATCCACAACCTTATCCTAAAAATACATAAAATGGTTTTTCTAAAATCAATCTAGTTATTAGGCATGAAACATTATACATACATGAAGCTCAACATATATTCAATTTTCCCTCATATTTATGTTTGAAAAATATGAAAGCACACAAATTGTTCAAAAAAATCTATGATAGATATGTGGTCCCGTGGGCTGCAAAAAATGAGGGATTTGCATAAAATGGGATTGCTGATCATATTTAGGATTTATTAAAACTCCAGGTTTTTGTAGGAAATATTTTTTTTTTAAACCTCATATATATATGCAATGCTAATAATCATGTCTACAACTCTTCAAATGCAAATATTAGTTAAAATTTTGAATACAATTTAAAATTACTAAATGTATCATGAATCACACTAGGTAATTTTTACATCCTCGTTGAAATAAAGGTCACAACCTAAAATCCTGTGCATGAAAACCAGAATTTGTGCTTGAAAATTTAGATTTTAAGAAAATTCTACTGGCTGTAGCACGTGTTTAACATTGACATCCATTTACATTTGTTTATGTGTTTCTAGTTACAACTAATTATGAATTCATGTCCTTTTTTGTAAGTGTCAAATGTTTGACTAAATGACAAAACATGATATCTTTTCATGGAATATCGTAATCATAGCTTATAGAAGACATGGTCATCCTCAAGTTCTGTTAAGATTATTTCACCGAATGCAACAAGAAGATGGCTAAACCCATCAGTTTACCTTTGCCATCATGTTAAAAAATGGGGTTGTTGAAAATTCCTTATAAAATTGTAAGTGAATTCGTTTGGCCGGTATAAACCTAGACTCCAAACAATTTTCTTTCATCATCTCAACTTGTGCCAACATGGGAGATTTTCATATGTTCATTTTTGGGAGAGCTAGCATTGATATTAAAAATGAACTAAAAATAAACATTGTTTCACCAAATACAATAGATAGATATTTAACCTGATTAGCCAAGAAATATCAACATGCTCGCAAGCCATGATAAAATAATAACTTGGCAGCATGGTATACATATCCATCGAGTTAGAATAGAATGTGATTTTGTTTGAATGTTGTAGTTGTACTACATTCAGAAAAATGCAGTCCCTGTGGCTTTTTTGTTTTCACACAAACACAAACACTTTATCTATGCATGTTGTCACTTCATTTAGATCAATCTGAATGCTCACCTGAAGTGTACATAGCTACCAGGTCCCTCCTTTGTTATGATCACCAAGGTGCTAGCATGTATGTTCATCGTATTGTTAATTCACACACATAATCCATCTAATCATTGTAATTTGGAAACACATATAATAAGGAAGATGAACAATCTAAATAATAATCAAGATCAACGACATCATTAAAATACCATATTCAAACATTTCAATAACCATCATCGAACTATAATTATCCATTAAAAGCCTTAAGCAATTATATAACATGGAATTTTTTACTCAGGCAATACAATAGTGTGAAAAACCATGCGCATGACCATCAAACCTTAGATATGTATCAGATCATCATAACTCTTCTACAACATAATGAACCCTTATAATAATGGCATACATCATGTGTATATAGGGGTGGGGACTTTACCTTTAACTCCCATGCACTCTCCTAATAATAGGCTTGCTCACAAAATGGCATGAATGATTTCTTTCTCAAAATATCCATGCGTACAAAGCTTGCATGTTTCTACAAAATATACTAATAATAGATTATCCCATTTATCAAACTTGATTTAATCCTATTATTATATTGATCCATGCATGTGCTATCTTTTCCCTTGTTTGGACACCATGTCTCCTTGATTTTCTCTGCGTATTTATCTTTACTTAGGAAGAAATCTAACTCCACTTTTCTATTTTTACCTTGTGCTCTAAAAAATAGCTAAATCCTTGTTATTTTTGCATATTCCCTCCTGCTATGCTATGTAATTTTGGCATGTGCCCTCCTGTGCACTACCCTATCTAATATTAGCATGTTCCCTCCTGCGCATTACCCTGGTTCTACCTGTGCACACATTCCACTGTGTACTAACTTTTTGTTGCTCCAATACTTAAAAAATTCCTTGATCAACATTACCCCACATTAGGTATGTTGTCTTTCCTCAACAAAACCAATCAAATAATATCCCCAAAGAAACAATGAAGATCCATCATAAATTAAAGAATAAGAAAATATATTGTGCCAAAAGAATTAAATAATTAAGGACTTGTGTTCTCGGGTGGTAGGAGGCCAGGAAACTCCTTAACAAATTTTTTCTCTAATTCTCTCCAACCATCCAAATCCTTAGTTACCTTAATAGGCACGACAAAAAAAAATATGGGACCTATGTAGGAGTCAAACTGTCAATCTTCCCTTTCATCTATGAGATTAAATTCTCTAGCTGCTTAGCCGCATCGTCTAACATCCAATCTACGTGTAACCTAGGGGAAGAGTTCCTTCGATCTATCTTTGAGAACAACCTTTAGAGAAGTTTTTGAATCCCTATTATGCTCTACTTATGCCAACATATTCTCCTACTCCACCCTATTTTTTTCATTGTGTCCTTAAATTCCTTCAATTCCACCTCATCATTACCAGTGAGAACACTCACAACTTGGTCAAAAAACTGAAAATTATCGAATAAAAATGTTTTCCCTTCATGTAGCCTCCTTATTCTTTGAAGTTAGCACCTCATTCTATGCAATATATTCTTCTATTTGATCCCTATCTAATTTATTTTGTGTGGATACCTCCTCAAATGTTGTCTTTGCACCCTTTCTTCACTCATGTGAGAGCATCCATTCCAAGTCCTCAAGATAATGCAGTGTCATTTCATATTCTTCCTTGGAATTGTCAGCAAGAATTGAACATGAAGTTGTTAAAATGTCCATGATGCACTCTAAAATTTTTATATCTTGTGTGCATTCTTCCCTTTTCCTCTCTTAACTCTTTCTTTAACTGTGCAATTAGTTCATCTTTTTTCTTTATTTCCATGTGCAGTCCCTTTATAAAATAATCCTTGTCAAAAATCCAACTCTGACTTTTGATGAATGTTTATTGAGCACATTACATTATTCCTCATCAGTAAGCATCGTTGTATTGACCATGGGGAATGTCACTCTTGGGGCCGATTTGATATGAATCTTTGACAATGACTATGTGATAATCTTAAACTCGGGCTCCTCCATATATGACTGATATGCCCAAGAGAGCCTCTTTCTTGTGTGTGGGAGGGCCTCCTTCATATCAAATAATTACCAACATAAGAGAATGACCTTATTAGACATTCCTTCATGTTTTTCCCTTACCTTGAAGTCACCTTGCTACCTCCTATGCAATTGAGTGAAGAACACCACTGGATTCACCTATACTTGTGTCCTTATTATTATCCACCTCCTCGTGCTCATTATTGCACTCTTCTTTAACCTCCCAATCTCCTCCTAATATCTTTGTGAAGTATTCACCATGGCCTTCCTCCTTGTCGTTCTTCTTTGTCTCTTCTTCTTCATCACCGTTATTAGCCTTTCAATTTCGTGCGCATCAAAATCCTATTCATTTGTATCCTCCTCATGGTGGATGAATTGGGGACTTAGTGGTACCTCATCTCTACCTCACTTCTCTACTTCCTTGATTTCTTTTCTCAAGACTACTCTAGGTTTCTTCTTCATCGAGGACTTCTTCTTTATTGATGTCTTCTTTTTGGGACTTGGATTTTTTGGTGAATTCTTAGTCACACTAGATGTACTCGCACTTATCCAAGTTTACTTGCACATATCCTCTTCATTGATATCCTCTCCTTCTTCATCTCGGTGGGGAGGGGTCTCCTCATGCGTCCATTTTGTACCCACTATTTTCTTTCCCTTTACATGTATTGGAAATATAAGGTCTCATTCATCAACATACTTACCATTTTCTAGCTTTGGCTTTAAAAAAATATTAATTTTTACCACCTCCTCATTTCCTATCACTAAATTTGTGGAGTTGATGTTGATATCATAGTTTCTACATAAATTATCTTTTCAGGGAAGACACACTTCTTCTGCACTGTGTGGTGATCATAATCTACTTTATCCACATAAAATTTTAGATTTCACACGTGTGAGAACCTATTCAAAGATTCATGGAAGTACCTTGTTGTAAATTTAAAAGGGAGTTTGCACCAAGGGATCTTTCCATCAGTCTTCAAATAGAATCTCCCAAGGAATAAGTATTGATATACTGTAAACTCTTCTTTTCCTTCCAAGACTGAGGGAAACTCACTTGGAATGCACCACTCATGTTTGAATTCCTCATGAATTATCTTACACCATATGTCCACCATCAACTTGTAAGCATTATTTATCACGTCAGATGTGTACTCGGAAAATATCTTTGTGGGGTACTTGTTCTTTGGGGAATACTTCCACATGTTGTCACTTAGTCCATATGGTACCCAGATTTTTGAGAAGACAATTAGAAGGAGAATCACTCCCCAATTTCTTTATCTCATGCATTTTCTTCTTTTATGATCCCCCCAATAATGAAGGAAGCAATATTGTATACATTTTTGTTAGCCATATTCTATGTAATATGGATCTGCCTGCTTTTTACTTGAGTCCATATTTCTTGTACTCCTAACATAGTGACCAGTCATGCGAAAAATCTTAAAACATGTTCAATAAGTTTGAAAATTTCCATCATGTGAACCCCTCTTTAAAAATTCAAGGTAACGAAAGTGGCCTGTAATCTAGCATTATCATCGAAATTTGTCTTTATTTCAATGCTCAAACTTCGTAGACTAGTGACTCTCTTAATCAATTGCATGGTAAGGTGCATCCTCCTACCTAAAAAATAGAATAAGTCCTCATGGACTCACAAAATTAACCACTGATAGAAGAAATGGGGCTTTCCAATGTAAGGGACATCATAGATTTAGAGAACCCCCACGCTTTAGAATTCCTTTTACCCCTTGCCATCATAAATCAACTTCCCATCAGATGTCTTATCATTTTTCTTTTTTATTAGCTCATTTTCTATTTTTCAATTGTTTGCATTTGAGAAATTATTGTAGTCACTAACATTTCTCATCCTTATGTGGGACACCCAAGCCTACCCCATAATCACACCCTCTAGGATTTTCATTTCTTAGTACCTTATTCCTGTGCGTTCTCCACTTCAACCTTCTTTCCTTTTCCCCTTCCTTGTCCAGTGCGTGAGACAGTTGTTATCTTCCTTGGTCCTATATCATTAACTAAGAAAAATTAAATCTTCTCAACTTAATATTTCTTGCCCTAAGTTTTTGGAATCATTTTACTCAACCATCCATGCCAAATTTTTTACTATTTCCTCCTTACTTTCTTTCAAAACTTAGTCTTCTTTAACCAAATCTATGCCCTAATGCCAATTTTGTGTACATGTATTCTCGAAAACCCTAGTTTGAAGAATGAAAAACACAATATGTTAAAAAGAAACCTCCACACCTTCCTCACACTCTAAAGTTCCACTAGAAGAATCTTCTTAACTCAGGCGTGTGCTTGCTTGATTTGGGTTTCTCAATTCTTCAAATTTCCTTGCAAATTCACACAAATTCACAAGGTAAGGTTAAAATGACCTCTTTCTGGCACCCCTTTTATAGATTTATAAATTTCTACCACATTTATTACTCCTCAACTACCATCATACTAAAAAAATTATATATATATAATTTTTTTTTTCTTCACTTTTCTATTGTTTCTTCCGTGCATGATAGTCGTAACCTTTTGGTGTGCTGCTACTTTTGGGTTGCATACATCCTCGCGTAATCTTCCCGAAGATGCAACACATCTTTCTCTGTGCCATATACCAAGTAGTCCTTATTGGTGTTTCCTACCTCTCATATCACTATGTGGCCTCTTCCTCAAGTGCTCTTCAATTGATCTAATTTTCATTAGTACCAAAATTCTTAGCAACTATGACACATTTATCTTTTTCATGCATGTACATTTTAAACAAAATCCCACCTTTATACTTTTGTACGTAAATATATAACAACTTCACCATAAGTCCTAGCATCATATGATCTCATTTTCATGTACGTTCTCCTTATTCACCCCATACTAAATGTATGTGTAGTCCCATTTGATTAGATTCATGCACGCAAGTGTGCTTATTACAAAAAAACAAGAAAAGAAAAAAAACATGAAAGGAAATCTAGTCTAAGTGGCAATACTACCTTATTACAAAAACCAAGAAAATTATTTATAGTAGGGATTTAAACTAATCCCATTTAAGTAATTGGGAAACTTGGTTCCATCCAATGCCTATAATTGACATGTTCCTTATTAGAGTATCTTGGTTACTACAAAAGGTCCCAGCCAATGGACCTTTAACTTCCCTTGATGGTACACAAATTTAGAGTCATACAAAAGGAACATCTTCCCAATGGAAAATAACTTTCTCTTGATGTTCCTTTCATACCAATCCTTTTTTCATTCCTTATTAGTCTCCTAGCTCCAACGTGTAATGGCACACCACACATCTAGTCACATTACTTTCTCAATGCGCTCTTTCACAACTTGTTCATTTGAAAATCCTCTTGCACACACAATTCATTGGGATGGTAATAAGAATTCTATTTGTAATACCACCTCCATACCAAACACCAACTAAAAGGGTTTGGATTTATTGAATATTTTATACATGGTCATGTAAGCCCAAAGTAGAGCTGATAGTTTATCATCCCAATCATTCCTTCAAACATCACAAATCTATGCCAAATTTTCCCCCAAGATCTTTTTGAAAGGTTCTGCAAATCCATTCGCTTGCGGGTGATAAAGGGTGGTTTTATGGTGTGCCAAAATGGATTCTTCCATAAGAATTATGATTGTCTCATTACATAAATAAGTTCCTCTATCATTGGTCAAGCTAAGTGGACATCCAAACCTATTAATGATGTTCTCCAAAAGGAACCTCACTATCATGGCTATAGTACAATCCTTCATAGATGTAGCCTCTGCCCACCTAGGAAAATTATCTATGCATGCAATTATGTAGCGTGCTTCAGTCTTTCATACAGGTGGTGTATCAGGTCCTAAAAATTCAAAAAAAAAATGTCAAAGTTTTTCCCAAGATCTTATTGAAAGATTTTGAAGTTTCATTAGCTTGAGGGTGATAAAGGGTGGTTTTATGGTGTGCCACCATGGATTATTCCATAAGAATTATGATTGTCTCATTAAAGAAATAATTTTCTCTATCACTAGTCAAGATTAAAGGACATCCATACCTATTAATGATGTTCTCCCAAAGGAACCTCACATTCATGGTTGCAGTATAATCATTCGTAGGCGTAGCCTATGCCCACCTAGTAAAATTATTTATGCACGTAATTATGTAGTGTACTCCATTCCTACATGCGGGTGGTGTATCAGGTCCTACAAAGTCGTATGAAAGTTTCTCCCCTTTCTTTATGGTGTTGTCACCTATGTTATGTTAGGATCTCTATTTTTCATACATCTTTATCTTCCATTGGTCCCTTGGATTTCTAGATTAGAGTTAGATATTTGTATTCCCTTCCTTAGTGTTATAATTGTGTAATTGAATTGCTTCATAGATAACATGATTTACACCTTGCTGGTTTACACAGTAACCGGTGCCGGTCAGGTAACCATCACTAGTCATGGTATCCATTACTAGTTAGGGTAACCATTATCAGTCAGGTAACCATCACCGATCAGGGTAACCATCACCGGTCATGTAATTGTCGTCAGTCAAGGTAACCATCGCCAATTACCTGTGCGTGAAATTTTATATTTAATTCACAGGAATTTAATGTATCTTTTGTTTTAGAGATAATTTAAAGGATGTAATTACATGGCTATTGTGCCCTAATTTAGAATATGCCTATATAAGCATGAAAGATAGGGCTAGAAAGTGAATTAAGATAAGGATTGAATTAGATCCTTGATTCTCCTAGATTGAGAGGATGAAGAAGAAGAGAAAAAAAGAATATGTTACATGAAGACAATGCTTCCATGGAGAGGAGATGGATAGAAGGAAATAATAGGTACATCATAATGATGAGAAGAGGGTAACATCTTCTATTGTATTTCCTTTGTATAGTTATTGTCTTATTATAATGGCTTGCATAGTATGAAAAATACATAGATTTTATTCTTTTAGATCCACATGTTGGTGAGATCTTGTATTATAGTTCCATGTAGATCTAGTCTTATATTGTTAGATCCACAAGTTGTTGTGAGATCTTATATTGTATATCCATGAGATCATATTGTATTGTTGATCCATGTAGATCTAGATATTGTAGAGGATGTTTTCTTCATGTTTGCATAGGTTATGCAGTGATGGAGAGACAAACTTACTTCTTGGTGCACAATTATAGTTGCACATATGGTAGAACCATGTGAGAGGTCTTGTTGCAGATTCATAGAGAACTTGGTAACATTTCAAAGATGTAGTAGTTCCAGGTTATGTGAGATCTGTTGGTGGTGTTTGGAGGCATAGTTGTAGTGCAATCATGGAGATTTGTTTACAGATCTAGAGGAGAGGAGATACTCTTGGAGAGATGCATTGTACTCTTGTTATATTATATATATGAGATATCTATCTTTGGTGGACATAGCCCACATTGGGTGAACCATGGTACATGCTTTGTTATGTGTGTGTAATTTGTTTTTATTTGGATTATTCTAGTTTATACTTCCACTACTTTAGATTTTGGGGATTTTTTTAGATCCTGTGTGAATGATTGGGTTTGTTATTGAATCATAATATTATTTCATACTCCTGAATTCCTAACAACTAGTATCAAAGCTTGGTTATTTCAAATCAAGGTTTTTCTTTAGTATATTGTTATTAGTTTACTAAAAGGTGTATGAGAGAAGGGTTTATTTTTCCTGATGTGAAAATTGTATAAGATATTTAAATCTCAAGTGGAAGTTAGAAATATGAGGTTGCTAGAGAATACAGTAACTAGCATCAGTTAGGTGGTAACCGACATCGACAGAGTGACCGTGGTTGGTTACAAGGTGATCATGGTTAGTTAAAGGGTGACCACAACCAGTTACTGGGTAGCCTAGTTTTAAATAGAAAATCACAGATATTAAGAATTAATAAGATGCATGGAACATTTCTTATTTGCTGAGGTATCCCTGGTTCTTGGAGACACAAGCATGTTGGTTAGATTGCTGATCCGAGTTATAGAGGTGTGGTTTTATCTTGGTATTGCAGAGCTTGTATATTTTTTTTGCACATGCATTTTTGGGATTACAGATCTGAGTATGAGATAGAGGAGTAGTTATGCATCCTTTGGTGTAGTTAGATGCATGTGATTCATTAGAGAAGTTGAATATAGTAGCACAGAATGAAGACTGGGTTTCCATTAGAGAAACATGTTCTTCACTTGAAGATTTAGTTGACTATCTTAATGCTGGTAAGGTGATGTATTTCATCTTGGTGTAGTTTTATTACATGTATTATTGTTGCTAAGTTTTTATGCAAGATTTGGGTGTTTCTTGAAATGGATGGCTCAACAAAAATACCAGCTTTGGTCAGAGTAGGAACTTGGTTTGGTGACCTATTCCAATTTCTAGCGTTATGTTCGCTCCTGTAGCACTGATGTTGGTCAAGGAACTGACATTGGTCATAAAGGGTAACCGATTCCATTCAGTGAACAATGGTTGGTCTCTGTGACAACGATTTTGCACAAGATTTCTTACAGTAGAAGAGGGCATGGATGGTTCAGTTTTCTATTTTGGAGGATCAAGTTTCTTGCACAGTGTGTATAGGTAGAAACAATGTTGATCACTTTAATGTTTAGATCAAAAAGAGGATGAATTTTTCTTGGTTAGTCCATTGATACTTTGAGTAAGGTATCTATATGATTCATGTTTTATTTGTTATGTTTTGAGCAACTGATATTATGTTTGGATAGTGCACACATATTTACACCATTTTTTGGTGTTGTTTGAATTTTATTTCCTGGTTATGTGGAATCTCGAGGAAAATGGTTTCTAGTATAAGGATGAGATCCTCAATGGAAAGTCATGATTAGACACATTTTCAAGTAACGAAAGATGTTTAGTACACATGATGAAAATAATTTTATTCACCTACTTTACAAGAACTCCAAACTTATGTGATGTAGAAGTATTATTTGATAATTTTCTTTCATTTGGTTTTATTTCTCACTAACATATTAGTTTTTGCATTTTGTGTTAAACAAAGTGCATGGGATTTCCTGTTTAGTAGGAGAAATCCATGGTTGTTGGAATTGCAAGATTGGATACATGATGCACATGTAGAGTGAGAGGAAATTACTACTATTCAGAGTGACAGAGGCACTAGTTATTTTTTAATGGAAGTCGCGAATTTCGCGGTATTTTTTGAGTTTATTTCTTTGTGATTTCACTTTTGGTTTATTGTGTGGTGCCTGGAAATTCCTTAGGGAAGGTAGTTAATGGTTGATTCAGTTGATTTTAGATGATAAACCAATTTCTAAAGTTTGAAGGGTGAAAAAGGAGAAAATCTTCTAGTTACAGAGACTGGTGTCGGTTAGGATTAATCGTGGTCAGTTTTTTCACAGGTTTGACAACAATGTTTATTTACCATTTTTAGATGGTGCCCTTTTTTTTCTTTCATCTTGGTTTGTTTGTGCAGTATGTTAATGATATGTATGTTGGTATTTGCACTTTGTATTTGTGGCATGGTTTAGCATGGATATTTTTTATTGACATTGATGAGCACAAGACTTGTATTCAGCTTTGGAATTAGTCGGTGAAATACTTGGAGCTTCTGGAGATCCTGGTGATATGGATGGATGCACATGGTGAGTTTGTACATGTGGATAGATTTAGTTTTGTGAGTCTATGATGTTGTAGATATTTGATTTACACGTGGATGCCTATGAGAAAAGTTTATATGGCTTGAGCATGAGTAGGGAATGTTTGTATTTCCTCTTGATTATTATGTTACTCCATCAGAGATGTTATCTACAAATGATTGTCTTGAATATGATATTCATTCATGCAGGGTTAGATTTTCAAATTAAAGTGCTACAATTTCTTTGAGTTATGTAGGTGTTTGTGGATTGATCACCCACTATTTCATGTAGAACTCATTCAGGGTTGTTTTTACCTAGGATCTTTTTTTGCTTTTGCATATTCCAGTATTGACTTATCTTTGGACAGTTGCATTGGTGGTTGCATGGAGACATGGATAGATGGATAGGGAACATGGTTGGTTTTACACGTATGGATATGGTTGTAGTTGAAGCTCTATATTTCATTTTGAGTGGGAGATCTTGTAGGTGTGTTACTCATGATGACTTGTTGCATAAGGAGCTAGGTTGGATTGTTTTCCTAATACCAAAAATCGGTATGGTGTTTCGATTCAATGGGAGCTTTAGGCTTGGTGTCACAGATCAGTTATACATTTGTGCAGGTTTGGTAAGTTATGGTTTTATCTTCTTATTTTCATAAGATAGTTTGATCTTCCTAGTTTCATTTGAGACTGTGGTTGATATAAAAAAAGATGGTCTTCATGGTATGTAGAGGAAGCTGATGTACAAGTATAGGTACAATTTCAGAAATTTATCTCCAAGTGGGGTATTGTTAGGATTGTGGAGCTGAATTATTTTACAAATAACATGATTTACACCTTGTTGGTTTACACAATAACTGACACCGGTCAGGGTAACCGTCGCTAGTCAGGTAACCGTTTCTAGTCAAGGTAGCTGTCACCGGTTACCTATGTGTGAAATTTTATATTTAAATCACGAGAATTTAATCTAGATTTTCCTTTATATTTGATTTAGAGGATGTAATTGCATGGCTATTGTGCCCTAATTTTGTATATGCCTATATAAGAATGAAATCTAGGGTTAGAAAGTTAATTAAGAGAAGGATTGAATTAGATCCTTGATTCTCTTATACTAAGAGGATGAAGAAGAAGAGAAACAAAGAACATGTTACATGAATACAAAGCTTCCATGAAGAGGAGTTAGAAAGAAGGAAATAATAGGTACATCTGAATGATGAGAAGAGAGTAACATCTTCTACTATATTTCCTTTGTATAGTTATTGTCTCATTATAATGGCTTGCATAGTATGAGAAAAACATAGAGTTTATTCTTGTAGATCTACATGTGGTGAGATCTTGTATTATAGATCCATGTAGATCTAGTATTATATTGTTAGATCCAAAAGTTGTTGTGATATATTGTATCTTAGATCCATGAGATCATATTGTATTGTTTATCCATGTATATCTAGATATTGCAGAGGAGGTTTTCTTCATGTTTGGCTAGGTTGTGTAGTGATAGAGAGACAAACTTACTTCTTGGTGCACAGTTATAGTTGCACATATGGTAGACTAGTGTGAGAGGTCTTGTTGTAGATTGATAGAAAACTTCGTAGCAATTCAGAGATGTAGTAGTTCTGAGTTAGGCGAGATCTACTGGTGGTGTTTGGAAGCATGTTTGTAGTGCACTAATGGATATCTGTTTAGAGATCTGGAGGAGAGGAGATACTCTTGGAGAGATGCATTGTACTCTTGTATTGAAGAGTTGGTTTGTACTCTTGCTATATTATATATATGAGATCTCTATCTTTGGTGGATGTAGCCCACATTGGATGAACCACGTTACATGCTTTGTTATGTGTGTGTACTTTGTTTTGATTTAGATTAATTTATTTTATACTTCCACTGATCTAGATTTTGGGGGATTATTTAGATCCTATGTGTGTGATTGGGTTTGTTATTGAATCATAGCACTATTCCGTAGTCCCAAATTCCCAACACTTAGGAGTAGTTTTTTCATTAGGAATAGATAGATGAATATGACCTTCTCTAGAGGTCTTTCTCAAGCACAAGTCCCACAACTTAGAGATAGTGTCATGTTTCCTCAAAGTCATGGATCTTCATGATTCATTTGCGAGTGCAATTTTGAGGTGTAATAGTTTTTGCACACCATATGGGACCACTTGATAAAGTTCAAATTTCATTTTTTTCTAAGTTTTGGTGCGTGAGTTAGTAAATTATATCCTTTGGAGACTTGTTTCAACACATTTGGAGACTCCAATATCCATATCTATTGGTTTTAGTAGTCAATCTACCCATTTTCATTAGAAAGACACATGAGATAGAGCGCAATAAGTGAAGAAACTTTTGAATATTTGTATTTTTATCCAAGGATCAGAAGAAGAGTCATAGCAGTAAAAATACCACCATCTCCTCCAAATCGAACTCTGTTGATGCATATGTCATTCACAGTCAACCAAACAATAATGTAAGTACAATCCGAATATCAAGATTGTTCTTTACTTGGAAAAATGGATCACTTTCTCAAGTTTAATTATCCCTTAAAAATGTATATTTAAGGTTTATGGTATTAATGCACTTATCCAATCATTGTATGCTATCACTTGACCATATTCCATGTCAAATCACCCATCAAAATGATGTAAAACTGACAAAAACTTTAACTTTATTACGTTCTTCTAAAACTGCTCTTCTCAAGCTTCTTAAGAACTTTCCAATGGTAGGTTCATGTTGGTAGACATATAAAAACACTGAAAAAAAATATGAATTCCTGTCTACATACCCTTTTTTCCTCCTACGATATGTGGTAAATTTCTTGATCCACCTCTGAGGAAAAGTCCTATTACTCTATCTCTTTTGCACTAAGTTTAGTCTCCTGGTAGCCCTACTGGAAAGAAATGTCAAACATATATTTTGATGTAAGGGTTCATTTAACAAACTAAGGACCATTTTTAATACCCATTTTCCTATTTTAACCTCCTAAAATGTTTCATGATAGTTTCCTTTGAAAAACATCCTCCAAATCCACTATTTTAGGCTTCGTATTAGGTCTATAACATGTAAGAGTTCGCTAGAGTGAAGAATGTTATGAAGTTTTAGTTATTATTTCTTTATTATGTAATAATTCCTTTTGAATATGAACGAGGGCTCTAAGAAGTTGATTTTACAAATTTTAGACTCTGAGTGTAACTGTAAGACCTTCAAACTACATTAACTTTACAAACCCTAGCTATGGTTTCTCCAAGCCCGGTAAGGAAAATTTTGCAATAAAATGATCAAAACTAATTTTTTTTTCCTGAGGTTTGTTTCATCCTAATGAATCTTATTATTCTAATAGTGAAGTTCCTTCATTGAATCATTCATGAAATTATATTAATCTCACCTAAATTGGTTTGAGTAAATAGGGTATTTAGGTTTTAAGAGTAAACCAAACAAATAGTGTCTAAACCTTACTTCCGCAGGTGTTTTTGGACTTCTTGAATCATTTTCACGTATTAAAAAATTGTTTATGTCATGAACCTTCTTCTTTTATTCTCACTACTCTCTAATTTTGTGCTTACAATTTATATCGTGTCTCGGAATTTCTATCAGATGCTCTAAAATATATTCACAGAAAAACAACTCAAGAATTCTTGAAAACACCTTACAGAGAAACAAAATTTACAAGATGTACTCTTTCCAATAATTAATATCCTTTCCTTTTTTTGAACACATTTAACTCAAATATCCAAAAGGTTACACACATATTTTGAAAACTAGTAACTATTTGCAAACAAAGACTTCTTCACTTTCACCATTTTCTTAGAGCTCCTTGCTTCATGTCATGTGAATGAATAATCCTCAAAAGTGGTTACAAAAGTATATTTTCTGTTATAGTCACAAAGAGGGTTACATCTTATAGAAAAGAGCTAAGAGTACATTTGATGAATTATATGACCTTCAATACAACATAAAAATCACCTAAAAGATAGAAAAGTGATTCTAAAACCCCTGAAAAAGCCTATTATAACCTATAAGACTCCTTGCACCATGTTAACAAGCCAACATGGCTCAAACAAATTCAAAAATTCAAATTTGCTAAAAAGGAGGGAAAAACAAAAAATTGAATTTGTTAATAACTAGGATCAACATGAAATTACCAAATGAATTCTAATTCCTACCAAAAGACTCCTAAACCACCTAGCAAGAAAACAATGTCATGACACATCTGAATTATGACTCGGGAGAGATTCCCATGCATCATCTTTCCACACCTCATATTTTTCAAAATATTTTAGATTTATATGGCCCATTTTAATCATGTCGCATCAAAGAAATTTTAATTTTGTTAGATTCAATGGTTGTAGTCATTTACTACTCAATTCACAACATGACATACCATTGGATGCACTTAAAAGCATTCCCTTCTTCACTGGTGATAATCATACTACCCTTACTGATCACATTCAATACATTACAAATGTATGCTCAGTTTATCTAGTCACAAAAGATGATGTTGTTGTTAGGATCCTTCCTTCATCACTAAAGGGGAAAAATCTTCAATGGTCTAGAAATTTAAGACTTGTATCCATTCATAATTGGGATCAACTTAACACAACCCTTTTCAATCAATTTTAGGAGAAATCAGATAATATCTCCTTATTAGAACAATTGACAACCATTCAAAGAGATCTTAATGATCTTATGAATGATTTGAATTTCATAGTTCAAAAAACATGGGAAAAAATTCCACTTCTCTTGAGACCAAATTCACAAGGTGCTTTTATTTATTTCTTAAGAGCATTGAATTCTGACATAGTAGTTATGATACAATCGATGAGTTCTATGTAATTTCTTGATGCTTATCCAATAGCCATTAGGGCTGAAAATTATCTAATACAATATGGAAAGATATCCCATATATTACTAATACCTTTGTTCTCTGAATTACCTTACACTTCTCAGCCTTCTATTGCTCATATTCCTAAGAAATGTTCCCAACATATTACCTCTACATCTTATTCTCCCGAAAAGAAACATAAGTATGATGATGATATGAAATCATTGATTACAAATTTGTCAAATAAAGTTATATCTATAGAGAAATAACAACCTCAATATTATATAAATTATACTAACTAGGGATTTAATCAAGTTTATCAGCCCTACATAAATCAATATCCAAATCAAAGATATGGGAAAAATCAACATAATGATATAGGGAAAGGCCAAAATCCACATCTTCCTCTTCAAAAAAATTTTCCTACTCAGTCACTTCCTATTGCTAGCTTAAGTAAAGAACTGGTCCTAGTGTAAAACAATGTAATAAAAGATACATCGTAGTGTTTTCCATGAAACCATCCACATAATCACTAGATCTGCACAAATTTATTTTAAGCGTAAGCCTTTATAATTCAAAATTCCTCTAATCAACATGAACCATTCAAGGAAGCATACAAGCCTAACAATGATCAAGTTCAATAGGTCAATATTGAGACTAATATAATATTCTTTGGGGTTGATGACTTTTACATAATGTAACAAGTTATGGATAGTTCCAATAGACAACACACACAAGTTGATGGAAATACAATGTCAAAGAAGAGAGTATTAGATGTAAGACCTTCATCTTCTTCCAATCAGAACGAGTTTTCATCTAAGGAAGTTGGTGCATATTCAAGAAATAATAGTTTACCTACATTCAAGGAAAAGGAAAAGGAAAAGAATTCACATGAGGTTGTGTATGAGATTAAACAAAAAAATTTGTGTGATAACATGCAAAAGAGCACGTGCAAGGCTACACAAAGGCATAACTATGCACATGAGGTTGTTTCTCAACCAAAGGCGCATGTTCCAGCATTGGAGAAATAAGGAAAACAGAACATAGTACCTCAAATGAACAAGTCCATGGGACTCCCCTTCAAGATTGTTAATCAGATGAAGAATAAAAATACAAATGTCACAATGTGGGACACCTTGGCTATTTCATCATAAGTTTATATATTGCATGAAGCCCTTTCGTATCTCCCTTAAGTTGATCTTGTTATTCCAAAAACACATGATGCTATCAATTTTTGTTAAGCATAAGAAAGGCAAGTAAGAAAATTTGTGAAAACTCCACCCTTTTATATGTCTCTAATCTTGGGAAAACATTTATTTTATAATTGCATGATTGGTTAAGGGGCTAGTACTTTTGTGATGCCCAGAAATATTGTTAATATCCTATGTCTTAAGTACAGCCCTATTTTTAAAGTTTTTTTAGAACTTGATGGCTCAACCGTTGGCATCCTAGGAGTGATCAAGAAACATGAGTTGACCCTACATGCTTGTCCATTTTAAATATAACTCAAGGTGTTTCAGTCATTGATTTTACCCCTTCATTTACTATTTTCCTATGAAGATATTTCACGACCAAAGTGGGTGGCTACTTGTACTTAGATTGGTCTAACATGCTTTTGGGAACCAGATATGACACTAGATTTACCATATAGGTGGAGCCTATATTTTCTTATCATGTTGATTCTTATGATCCAAATCCTCCCTAATATTATTTTCTCATACAGGAAGACCTAAAACATGAGTCATTTTCAATTGAAAAACATATCCCTCCTCCAATCCCTGATATATTATTAGATGAATGGGATAATAAGCATTACGTGTTTGATCCGTATGATACAACTATAAAAAATAGACTTGGAATCTACAATATTTATGAAAAATATTCTACCTTCCCCACAAAACGTAACCAAAAAAATAATAGTTCTTCTGGATTATGGAAAATGATATTTGATGCTTTTAGAAGAAGGAATGTTTCGAGGGTAGGTGTTGTATTAAGCTCTGATACCAATTGTTAGGTTGTGGAGCCTATTTTCATGTGTGAAAATGTTGAATACTGTACACTAAGAGTACTGTACACTTTTCATGTATCCTCGCCCTAAAAATGTTGGGCCTTAAAACGTGCGCGATATATCAGAGAACGTGATTTTCTCATATGGGCAAGATTTTGACCCATACGTTTATGGGACATTTTTTTCCCATGGTTTTGATACCCAATGTTTTGTAAAACTGCTTAAGCAGTTGTCTATTTATATGGTTTTATGCATATGATAGAAGTATGAAAAACATTACAGATGTGCTTTGAATTCAGGTGTGAATTCTGTAGAGTTTGTTGAGCATAGCTCTAAAAAGATATAGGTATTGTATTAAGAGAGTGGTGGCTTGTAATAAAATATGAGAAAGTGTTTCTTGGTGGAAGTAGCCCAAATTTGGTGAACCATGTTAAATATTGTCTCTTTATGTTGTGTTATTTTATTCTACACTTTTATTTGAGATCTGTAATATTTTTTGCGTATTAGTTTCTACTGTTGCGATTCTGTGAGGGATTATTCCACATATTTTATCCCTTATTCCCTAACAATTGGTATTAGAGCCTAGTTTTGTTTGTTGAAGTGTTGAATCATAGGGAAAGTTTTATCTTGAGTGGGAGCTATGGTAGATGATGGAAGATCTAGGGTTGATAAATTCAACAGGAAAATTTTCATTCTTTGGAAGATGTAGATGGAAGATTACCTTTATCAGAAGGATCTTTATACTATGTTATCTAAGAAGGTGAAGAAACCCTTGAGCATGACATATGCGGAATGGGATTTTCTTGATAGGAAGGCACTTGGGACAATCCAACTGTGTCTTGCATCTTTGGTATTATTTTATTATTTCAAAGGAAAAGACTACAAAATAAGTGATGGATGCATTAGGGAAGTTGTATGAAAAACCCTCTACCTTTAATAAGATATTTTTAATGAAAAATTTGTTTAATATGAATATGTTTGAGAATGGTTCAATAGAATTTCATCTAAATGATTTTAATACGGTTGTAAATATGCTAGCTTCGGTTACAAAAGAATTTGATGAAGAAGTTAGGGCTTTATTAGTTATGTGCTCTTTACCTGAGAGTTGGAATAGCCTAGTAATGGCGGTAAGCATCTCGGTTCTTGCTAACTCAAATTTGAAGTTTGAGGATGTTGTAGGGGTGAATCTAAGTGAGGAAATGTGAAGAAAAATATTTGGTGAATCTTCTACTTCAGGGAATGCTTTGACAGTGGAAACCAGAGGGAGACAGAAGAATAGAGGAAACCGTGGAAAATCAAAGGATCAGGAAAGGTTAAAATCCAAAAGAAAGATAGTATGCTAGCACTGTGGAAAGTCTGGGCATGCAAAGGACTGTTGGGAGCTTCAGGACAAGAAGAAACAATAGGAAGAAAAAAAATGAGGCAAATGTGGCAACGGGTAATGTATGTTAGGATTCTTTGATTCTTTCTTTGCACAATATTACTGAATCTTGGGTTTAGATTTGGGGGACTTCTTTCCATGCTTCTCCACATAGGCATTATTTTGTTGATTATGTTCAAGGAGATTTTGGGCACGTTTTTCTTGGTAATGATGAGCCTTGCAGCATAGTTGGAAAATGTTCAGTTTAGGTTAAGATGTAGAATGGGAATACTTGGATATTGAAGGATGTCAGACATGTGCCTATATTAACATGAAATTTGATATCGGCAAGGCAGTTAGGAAGTGATATTTACAGTGGACTCTTGGAAGGTTACCAAGGGTGCTCTTTTGGTGGCAAGAGGTAAGAAGGTTAGAACCTTGTATTTAACCACTTATAGCACTAATGTTTGTAATATTCTGGCTGCAGAAGTAGGTACAACATTGTGGTACTATAGGCTTGGTCATATGAGCCATAAGGGCATGGAGATCATAAAGAAGGATTTTCCTAGATATACAGAAATAGGTTTGAAATTCTGTGAGGACTGCATATATGGGAAACAAAAGCGAGTAAGGTTTCTCAAGGCTGGACCTACAAAGAAAGAGAGTAAGTTAGATCTTGTGCATTCTGATGTGTGGAGGCCATCTCAGGTATCATCTCTTGGGGGTTCAAGTTATTATGTTACTTTTATTGATGATGCCACAAGGAAAGTCTGGGTTTATTGTATTAGAAACAAATCTGATGTATTTGACACTTTTGTTAAATGGAAAGACTTAGTAGAGAATGAAACAAGACTTAAGCTAAAATGTCTCAGGTCAGATAATGGAGGGGAGTATTGCAGCAATGAATTCGATGATTACTGTTCCAATAATGGAATCCATAAGATAAATATGGTTCTAGGAACTCCACAACAGAATGGGGTATTAGAAAGGATGAACATAACAATAATGGAACATGCTAGGAGCATGAGGTTACATGCAGGACTACCTCTTTCTTTTTGGGAAAAAGTGGTTAGCACAACTGTGTACTTGATAAACAAAGGACCCTCAAGTGCCTTAGATGGAGGCATACCTGAGGAGGCTTGGTATGGTACTAAATTTGATTATTCATTTCTTAGAGTCTTTGGATGTGAGGTGTTTGTTCATATACACAAGGATGATAGGACCAAGCTAGAGGCTAAGTAAGAAAAATGTACTTTCATTGGTTATGGTGGTGATGAATTTGGGTATAAATGTTGGAGTATTAAGACAAGAAAATCATTCAATCTAGGGATGTGGTCTTTAATGAGAAAGTCATGTATAAGCAGTAGTTCTAGGAAAATAGGGAAGAATTCAAGAAATAATATGTAGCGGTAGAGGATCTTCCGGATGGAAAAGTGACACATGAATCAGTTCAGGAACCTACTCAATAGGAACCCCAAACTCCTATATTGAGGAGGTATTCTAGGGTAAGAAGAGAACCTGAATGTTTTACTCCTTCTCTTTATTATTTATTACTCACTGATAGTGGAGAGACAGAGAGATTTGATGAAGCAATGCAGGTAAATGCTAGGAAGAAGTGGGAGCAAGCCATGGATGAGAAGCATCAAGCTCTCATGGAGAACCATACATGGGATTTAGTGAAGCTACCCGAAGGTAAAATAGCGTTATAGAAAAAGTGGGTTTTCAGAGTCAAAGAGGAATAAGGATGAAAGAAAAGATACAAGGCCCGGTTGGTCGTCAAGGGCTTTGTATAGAAAAAAGGTATAGATTTTGATGATATTTTTTCTCCTGTAGTAAAAATGACTTCTATTAGAACTATTCTAGGAATAGTTGTAGCAGAAGACTTTCACTTAGAATAGCTTGATATAAATACTACATTTCTCCATGGTGATTTAGAGGAGGAACTATATATGCAGCAACTAGAGGGCTATGAGGTCAAAGGTAAAGAGGATATGGTGTGCAAACTGAAGAAGAGCTTATATGGCTTGAAACAAGCTCCATGTCAATGGTATAAGAAATTTGATAGCTTTATGATGGAGAAAGGTTATTTTAGATGTCATTCTAATCATGTTGTGTATACAAAGAAATTTAAGGACGACAATTATATTATCCCATGTCTGTATGTGGATGACATGTTGGTTGTAGGTAAAAACAAGTAGGAAATAAAAGTACTCAAGAAGCAGCTAAATGAATCCTTTTCTATGAAGGATTTGGGGGCAACCAAACAAATCCTTGGTATGAGGATATCTCAGGATAGGAAGGAACGAAAGCTGACTTTATCTCAGGAAGAGTACATTAAGAAATTCTTGGAGAGGTTCAATATGTAGGATGCTAAACCGGTTGGAACTCCTTTGCTAGGCCATTTCAAGTTATCAAAGGAGCAGTGTCCCAAGATAGAGTAGAAGAGAAAAAAATTCCAAGGTACCTTACTCATCAGTAGTTGGTAGTTTGATGTATGCCATGGTGTGTACCAGGCCTAATATTTCACATGTAGTGGGGATGGTGAGTAGATTTATGAGTGATCCAGGAAGAGGTCATTGACATGTAGTAAAGTGGATCCTTCGGTATTTGAGAGGGACCATGGGGACAGTTTTGTGCTACAGTGGAGGAGCACGACAAGTTATGTTTACACTATAGGTGGGACAACAGTGAGATGGATTTCACGACTACAGAAGCCGGTGGCTTTGTCAACCATAGAGGCTGAGTATGTTGCTGCCACAGAGGAAAGAAAAGAAATTATTTGTTTACAAAAATTGCTTGAGGAGTTAGGGAATAAGCAGGAGGAAGGAAAGCTACATAACGATAGTTAGAATGCTATACACCTAGCTAAGAACTCTTCTTTCCACTCTAGGATGAAGCATATACATTTAAGGTACCATTTCATCATGACAACTTTGGAGGAAGAGAATTTGAAGTTGGAGAAGATCCATACCAGTCAGAATCTTGCAGACATGATGACCAAGGTAGTCACAAGGGAAAAACGAAAGTTTTGTTTAGCTTTGGTTGGTCTTCATAGAAAATAGTGAAGGGTTGAGAAGCTTACTCAGAGGAAAACTAGTCTCCAAGTGGGAGATTGTTAGGTTGTGGAGCATGTTTTCATGTGTGAAAATGTTGAAGACTGTACACTAAGAGTACTCTACACTTTTCATATATCGGGGAACATGATTTTCTCATATGGGCGGGATTTTGACCCATAGGTTTATGGGACAGTTTTCACCCATGGTTTTGATACCAATGGTTTTGTAAAAATTCTTAAGCAATTGTCTATTTATATGGTTTTATGCATATGATAGAAGTATGAAAAACATTGTAGATTTACTTTGAATTTGGGAGTGAATTCTATAGAGTTTGTTGAGCATAGCTCCAAACAGATTTGGGTATTGTATTGAGAGAGTGGTGGCTTGTAATAAAATCTGAGCAAGTGGTTCTTGGTGGATGTAGCCCAAATTGGGTGAACCACGTTAAATATTGTCTCTTTGTATTGGTTATTTTATTCTACACTTTTATTTGGGATCTGTAATATTTTCTGCATATTAGTTTCTACTGTTGTGATTCTGTGAGGGATTATTCTACATATTTTATCCCTTGTTCCCTAACAAAATATTCTACCTTCCCCACAAAATGTAACCAAAAAAATAATAGTTCTTCTGGATTATGGAAAATGATATTTGATGCTTTTAGAAGAAGGAATGTTTCTAGGGTAGGTGTTGTATTAATCTCTCTAATTAATGATAACTTATTCTTTATGCATAAGTTGTAGTTTGCATGTTCAAACAACATTGCAAAATATGAGACATTGGTGCATGGTCTTCTTATTGTTGAAAAGAGACAACTCAATACATTCTAGGTCTTTGGAGACACTTACTTGGTCATCCATCAAGTTAGAGGGAAGTGTGCTAAAAATAATAAGATTTTGAAATCTTATAAACATAGAGTTTGGGACATGTTGGTTGGAAAATTTGTCTCTTGATACAAGCAAAATTTTAGGGGACATTAGTCCATCCTCTTTTTGGGAGATGTTCTCTTATTCACTAAATAAATGGAAAATATACCTATTTACAAATATACAGTATAACAATATTCAGATGAGGATTTTTGATGTATTAAATGTTTCCATATTCAATCATTCTCAATACAGAAGATAAAAAGGTGGAAGAAAGAATGGTTTGAGGACTAGAAATGACAACACTCTCAGATATTTAGATTGGAGAATGATATCTTACTTATGCATACATGAAATATCAAGAGCACATGAATTTATATATATTTAAATAACTCACAAGACATATATGCAACAAATACAAAATTCTCAAAACTACATCAAATGAGTTGAACATAGTTTCATATTCAAATATATCAAATCCACATTTACAGGTTGAGGAACAAAAACACAAACAAGGTAAGAAATGAGAGGTAAGAACTGTATTGATTCTTTTTAGTTTTATATCTTTACCTTCAAAACATCAAAATCCAAAAAACCCCTTTAAAATGATATTAAATCCTTATATAGGCATAGGGGTGGTTGTAACCAAATTTTTATAGTTCCATTATATTTTAATTAATTGTTTCCACTTAATTAATGAATTGAATTTTATTTAACTTTATTTAAAATGCACATTTTAAAATAATAAAGATAACTTTGAACCAAAACCGCTAGAAAGAAAGACTTAGGAACTGGGGAAAGGAGAATTTGTAGATGATGCTGCTATAGCCTTCACTTTGAGTATATTATTCTTGAACTTGACCAAATTTCCAACAATCTCCATGACTTTTGAGATGGCTGTGTTTACCATGGAATTCATCCAACTTCCCAAAGAATACTCCACCTCTTTTCCAATGCATCCATTATGTAACATATTCTTAGTGGCTTATATGACAACATTATGTAGCTCCATGATTTCTTCCATTTTCTGTTTAGTTACAGTATCATCCTTGAAGAGATATTATGTAATCAATTCCCTAAAATTGGCCTTCACTTTATCCAATGAAGTATTCTCTGTTGAATTATCCTTGAACATATAACATCCGAGGGCTTATAGGTCAACTAGATTCTCTAACTTAAAGGTTTCTCTCTTTTGTGACATGTTATTTAACTCTGTAACTACTTCCTCATGGACCATGATTTTCCATTCAACTCCAAACACCCACTTTCTAGAAATATTACTCTTTGGATCATCAAAAAAAATCATGGAGGATCTTATCATTTGTCGCATTCATAATTCTGAGATCTTGAATGCATTCCAAAAATAGCTTTATGTCCTTTTCTGATCCAATGATTATTGGGTAAAATTGAATTTGAGCCAAATAAATGCTATCATATACTTTATATGCGTCATTAATAAAATTCAAACCAGACAACGATGTCCCCTCCACCATTTCTTCAATAAATTTTCCATAAGCACCATGATTATGAATTTCCTTGATAGCTTGAACTTCTTCATCAGACACAACAATGGGAGGGGGCATTGAAGTCATAGGGGCAATATCAAACACTTTCTCACTTGCAAGGAAGAATTTGATGTAGATGTAGAGGGCTTGCACCTGTTATTCAAGTTACTCATGTGTTTTCTTTCCCTTGTCTACTCTCTCAATAACTTTGGATATTATATCTTTCAGGATATAAACCTCCCCCTCACGAGTAGTTCCACCGAGTGGATTTCTTGTTAGCTCAAAGTTAGCTAGGGTCAAGTCTTTCTCATCTTTCTCCTTTCTTGGTTTAGATATCTCTAGATACTATTGGAATTTTGATTCAGATACCAATCTTGAAGATGTTTTCACATTTTTAGGGAGTTGAAGTTGTACTAAGGAGGGTAGCCACAACATAAAAACCATGAACAATGAGTTGATAATATTCCTTCCTCTTCCTATTATCAATCATGGGCTTGACCCATGTTAAAGGGTCACTAGAAGGTGGAGTAGTGAGTGATCCCAAATCAAGTGTATTCAGAGAAGCAAGGGTTTGGGTAGTAGATACCTCTAGAGTAGGTGTCCCGGTACTTTAGGAATATAATTTTTTCATAGGTTATTTGATCTTGGGAATGCTCAATGCCACAACATCTGGATTTGTATCCTTTAATTTGTCTTCTTCATTATCTCCCTTCTCAGTACTTCCTCTTTCATAGTTATTTTATTCATTTTCCTCTGTCTCCTTTTCTTCCTCTAAAAGGTCAATGATTTTTTCAACACTTCAAACATTTTCTATTGGCCTTGGAGAGATAGAATTTTTATCTTATTTTTCAATTATTTCTTATGTCTTCTCAATTCTTTCAGTCTTATCTTCCATAAAGTATACCCTAGTTGAGGATTCCAAAGTCAAAGGAGAAGGAGCTGATTGGCTATGCACTTGTGGTACTAAGGTATCAATCTCCTTTTGAGATGTTAAAGCTCCATGAGAAGAGGATTGAGTCACACTTGCCTTATATACTTTCATCATTCTATTAAACCAAACTTTGGTCCTCACCATGACTGGGTTCATTATCTCTTGAAGATCATCCTTTTCCTTATGAAACCAATTGATGGTAAAAATTGGTGTATATCAAATAGTTTTACTATATTCAAGAGAATACAAGTTTTCATCATCATCTGGTAATTCTTTTAGCACCTTATATATCTTGAAATTCCTAATCTGCTGCAAAGAAATCTAGATAAAGTATATTTTTCTTACCTTATTTTCATCTGAATAGTCTTCCCAATAATCTTATAGGGAAGGAAAGTGAGATTAATTCATTATGAGATTACTGGAGATGAAGCCCTTGATGTCAAAACATGACCTTTTGTAAAAAGTATGAAATTTGAATGCACATATGGTCCTTTCTACATTATGAGCATCTAATATTGTCCTACAAGTATAATTCCCCAAAGTAATTTGGAATTGAATACCTAATATTTTCTTGTCCATGCATGTTCTATGCAACATATTTAGTTTCCTACATAATTCCACTAAGAGCAGTTTATCATTACGGTACATGTGGAGTTTTTTTGGGGCACCCTAAAATCCATCTAGTCTAATATATGTAAACATTCTGAACTAAATGAACTAGCTACCATATGTTGCAATCAGTTGTTTGTCCTCATAAGATATCCTCTCAGCTATATTACCTTCCAAGAGTCTGACAATGTACATGGTAAAATCATTATTGACTCTTCTAAATTGGGTTTTACTATTGCTATAGGTCAGTTGGGGGTGAAATTCATATATTGCTTCATTATTTTTTATCATCAATTAAAGAAATTCTCAACCAAACCCTATAGCTAGTTATAATGGATTGGGCTAAGGGAGTGGGATTTTCTGTGGAGATACGGGCCCAAAAATCATTTAGGTCTATATGGCAGAAAACATTATCTCCAATGTTGGGTACATAGGTCTCAAAAGAGGAAAAATGCTCACAACCCCCATAATGGTACTTCATGGTAGATAGGTATGAATACAAACACTCAAAGGAAGAAGAAATAAATGAGCTTCGAGGAAGAATTGAATGGTAAGGAACAAGAATTAAATTTAACACTATGACACTCCTAGAATTCTTGGAATAGTTTACCTTGACCACGAGGATGAAGGTGTTGGTCCTAGGTTTTCAACGCAGTTTGAATTTTCGAATGTGGGTGAGAAATGCTTCAGTCACAGCTAAAAATGGGTTTTGGGGCATGAGAATGAGAAAGTATAGTGCTAAGTGAAAACTCTAGACTGTAATAGTAAAAATGGAGACCATTTTACCCTTTTTTATATTTTTCATTCAAAATAGAGTAAGTTAGATGCATTAAATAGGGGCCCTTAGCATGTTTTAGAGAATAGAATAACTCATGGAACACTTTACCCATGTTACCTTTAATCTACAGATATAAAGGAGATGCAGGAAACTGGATGCGCGAGGGAACAAGGGACATGAGGGGCGCATAATTCCAAACTTTCTACAATGAAAATGGAACCTTTAGTATTTTTGTAAGGTAGGATTATGTAGAACACAAGTCCCAAGGGTACAAGGGTCATAGGGTCTACAAGTTTCTACATATCTACACAATACATCAACACTTAGAAAATTTTTGGATAAAATTTGTGGGGAATGAAAGGCTATGAGGAAAACATGCCCAAGAGGAATAGGGTTAGGAGTTCCCAAAATATCTCAAATTCTTATTATATAAAGAAAGTGTAAGGCTTCGCGGAAGGAAATAAAATGAAGAGAACAAACTTTTACAGGGAACAAAGGTGTGGATGGAACAATTCCCCAGAGAACATAAAAACCCAAAAAACAAAGAAACTTAGCAAACTGAGGTGATTTCAAGGATGTAGAGAACAAAAGACCCAATGGAACAAGTACCATTTGTTCCTTTGAGATCCGTAATTTCTACATAACAAATAATTTGACCGCAAACACTTAAAAACTTAGAAAAATACCAAGTGTTGAAATTGTTTTTACTCCCAAGGACTCCACAAATGCAAACATAATACTGAGAGGGGTGACTTAATAAAAAATTCAAATTTTTTGAAAAATTTATACACATTTTCCTAGTAAGTGACACCAAAACATATTCAAAATATTTGATGTTATTAATTTGTAGGTGGTGTCAAGGAAATTAAACAAAGAACCAGATTAGATGATAGCCCTTAGTTCACAATTCTCACTAGATGATTACTTCATTATAGGAAATCAACAACATGTTAATTCAGTAATCAGACCATCAATTCTAAATAATGAATTCAGTTGGAAGGTATTTGATAGTGATGAATAAATTGTGCAATTCATCTATAATAAGGTTGATTTTTCTTTGTATATGTAATCTGATTTGCATGATAGCTATGGTAATCAATTTATTCATCTAAAGAAAATCAATTTTCCTATAGTATTAGTCACCATAGAGCGTATTTTCAGCCTTTATGATGAGTTTAAAGGAGAAGAAAAGAACATAACAACAAGGCTAGAAGACTGCCAACTAGTCACTATTACGAAAGGTAAGGAGTTTTTGCTTGGAAATGTGTGGGAAAAAGGAGAAAATAAAGTTTTTATTTCCTTGTGTCAAAAGTATATTGATGTATTTTCATGGGATTATGAATATCTCAAAAGGTTTTCCTAATGTCAATATAGTTACATAGAATTAGTGGCCTATAAATCCAAAAATAGAGCTCCTCATGAGGATGGAGTTGTCCAAGTTAATTGAGGAAAAGATAATCTTTTCCACCAATTACTCTACTTGGGTGGAAAATCTTGTCGCAGTGAGGAAGAAAATGGAGAAATCATAGTTTGTTTTGATTTCAAATATTTGAACAAATCCTCCCTAAAATATCATTATTCACTGTCTTTAATGGAGAAAAATCTGTAAATAATAGTAGGAGATGAAAGATTATCGATGCTTTATGGCTATATAGGATTCAATCATATCATGGTAAAAGAAGAAGATCAATTCAAAACTGTGTTTACAAATAAGTAGGGAACATATGCATATCAGGAAATGCTTTTTGATTTATCAAATACATAGGCCACATTTCAAAGAGCAATGTATATTTCCTTCAAAGGATACATCAATAAATTCATCCTTGTCTACATTGATGATATTATTATCTTCTCAAAGAAAATTGAGGATTATATCATTCATCTTGAGAAAATATTTGAGAGATTAGATAATTTGGGTGTCTCTTAACCCCAAGAAATGTAACTTTGTAGTCCTTAGGGGAAATCTCTTGGGGCATGTTGTTTCAAAGTTTGGAATTTCCATTGATCTAGAAAGAATTTCATCCATCTTGTCTCTTTCTTTAACAACTCAGAATAAATCCTTGTAATCATTCCTTAGAAAGATCAACTTTGTTAAGCTATTTGTTCCTAATTTTTTGGGATTGGTTATACTATGAATTTTATGTTGAAAAAGGATTCAATTTTGAAATGGAAATGAAATGGAAGGAAATATTTTCCAACATCAAGCAAGAAATTTCTCAATATCTTACACTTACCAACCCCAATTATTTTAAGGAGTTCATCCTTTATGCATATGGAGTTGATACCATTGTTACTGTTGTTTTGAAACAGTAAAATGACCAAGGTTTAAAACAACCAATGGTCTTATTCAGTCAAACACTGAAGGATTATGACTTGTAATATGGTCACAATAAAAAACAGGTCTTTTCCATCATGTGTGTTTTAAAGAATTTCAAGAGTATGTCTGCCATTAATCATATCAAGGTTCTAGATTCACACTCTAGTGTGAGGGACTTCATCATGGGAGCTGAATTTAGTGAGAAAAGAGCTAGACATATGATAAAATTCATGGAGTATGTTGTGACTTTCAAAGATATGAGACTGGTAATGAGAAGAGCGCTTTACAAGAAAATTGCTTTGGATGCATAGAATGATCAAGAAAAATCTTTCTTCATGGATGAAGGACTTCCACACACTATTGAAACTCATAACATTAGAAGAAATTTACCTAATTTTCACAATTGGTTTGATGATATGGTCACACTTTTATCTAATGGTGCATATCATCCTAGCGTAAACAAAGAAAAAAGAAGAAATTTGAGGCTCCATTCCATTCCTTATGCACTAATTAAAGGATTCATTTTCAAAAGGAACATTGATAGAGTGTTGCTAAGATGTATTCCCTCATGTGCATAGGTCAACAAGATATTGGAAGAATTCCATAATGGTTTTTCTAGTGATCACTTCTCTGCTAAGGCAATAATAATGAAAATTATAAAAGTAATATTTTTATGGCCTACATTATTTTTTGATCCACACAAATGGGTCATAAAATGCAAGGAATGGGATTTCTTCATAGGAAAAAAGAGGTTGGTTTCCCTTCCAATTTACCCAATTCAAGCGGATCATCCATTCTCTCAATGGGGTCTTGAATTCATTAGCATGATTAATGTGCCATCAAATCTTGGCCAGAAGTTGGTTTTAATAGAAAAAAAATACTTCACCAAGTGGATATAAGTTTTGGAACTTAAGGAAGCAACTAAATCACTCATCCTTGACTTCCTTAAAGAAATTGTAACAAGGTTTGGAATCCATAAAACCATTATCTTCGATAATGTAAAATATTTCATAGGATATAAATTATCTAATTTGGATCTTTTAATTTGTATTTATTTGAAGACTTCCTCCAACTACTACCCTCAAGGTAATTGTTTGGCAGTGTCTACTAACATAAATTTATTAGAATCATGAAAAGGATAATGGAAATCCACCAGAGGTATTGGCATACAAAGATGATAAATACACTTTGGGCGGATAGAATCAGAGTGAAGAATGTTATGAATTTTAAGTTATTATTTCTTTATTATGTAATAATTCCTTTTGAATATGAACAAGGGCTCTAAGAAGGTGATTTTACAAATTTTAGACTCTGAGTGTAACTGTAAGACCTTCAAACTACATTAACTTTACAAACCCTAGCTATGGTTTCTCTAAGCCCGGTAAGGAAAATTTTGCAATAAAATGATCAAAACTAGTTTTTTTTCCTGAGGTTTGTTTCATCCTAATGAATCTTATTATTCTAAGAGTGAAGTTCCTTCATTGAATCATTCATGAAATTATATTAATCTCACCTAAACTGGTTTGAGTAAATAGGGTATTTAGGTTTTAAGAGTAAACCAAACAAATAGTGTCTAAACCTTACTTCCGCAGGTGTTTTTGGACTTCTTGAATCATTTTCACGTATTAAATTTTTTTTATGTCATAAACCTTCTTCTTTTATTCTCACTACTCTCTAATTTTGTGCTTACAATTTATATCGTGTCTCAGAATTACTATCAGATGCTCTAAAATACATTCACAGAAAAACAACTCAAGAATTCTTGAAAACACCTTACAGAGAAACAAAATTTACAAGTTGTACTCTTTCCAATAATTAATATCCTTTCCTTTTTTTGAACACATTTAACTCAAATATCCAAAAGGTTACACACATATTTTGAAAACTAGTAACTATTTGCAAACAAAGACTTCTTCACTTTCACCATTTTCTTAGAGCTCCTTGCTTCATGTGATTTGACTGAATAATCCTCAAAAGTGGTTACAAAAGTATATTTTCTGTTATAGTCACAAGGAGGGTTACACCTTATAGAAAAGAGCTAAGAGTACATTTGATGAATTATATGACCTTCAATACAACATAAAAAGCACATAAAAGATAGAAAAGTGATTCTAAAACCCCTGAAAAAGCCTATTATAACCTATAAGACTCCTTGCACCATGTTAACAAGCCAACATGGCTCAAACAAATTCAAAAATTCAAATTTGCTAAAAAGGAGGGAAAAACAAAAAATTGAATTTGTTAATAACTAGGATCAACATGAAATTACCAAATGAATTCTAATTCCTACTAAAAGACTCCTAAACCACGTAGCAAGAAAACAATGTCATGACACATCTGAATTATGACTCGGGAGAGATTCCCATGCATCATCTTTCCACACCTCATATTTTTCAAAATCTTTTAGATTTATATGGCCCATTATAATCATGTCGTGTCAAAGAAATTTTACTTTTGTTAGATTCAATGGTGGTAGTCATTTACTACTCAATTCACAACATGACATACTATTGGATGCACTTAAAAGCATTCCCTTCTTCACTGGTGATAATCATACTACCCTTACTGATCAAATTCAATACATTACAAATGTATGCTCAGTTTATCTAGTCATAAAAGATGATGTTGTTGTTAGGATCCTTCCTTCATCACTAAAGGGAAAAAAGATTCAATGTTCTAGAACTTTAAGACTTGTATCCATTCATAATTGGGATCAACTTAACACAACCCTTTTCAATCAATTTTAGGAGAAATCAGATAATATCTCCTTATTAGAACAATTGACAACCATTCAAAGAGATCTTAATGATCTTATGAATGATTTCAATTTCATAGTTCAAAAAACATGGGAAAAAATTCCACTTCTCTTGAGACCAACTTCACAAGGTGCTTTTCTTTATTTCTTAAGAGCATTGAATTCTGACATAGTAGTTATGATACAATCGATGAGTTCTATGTAATTTCTTGATGCTTATCCAATAGCCATTAGGGATGAAAATTATCTAATACAATATGGAAAGATAGCCCATATATTACTAATACCTTTGTTCTCTGAATTACCTTACACTTCTCAGCCTTCTATTGCTCATATTCCTAAGAAATGTTCCCAACATACTACCTCTACATCTTATTCTCCCAAAAAGAAACATAAGTATGATGATGATATGAAATCATTGATTACAAATTTGTCAAATAAAATTATATGTATAGAGCAATAACATCCTCAATATTATATAAATTATACTAACCAGGGATTTAATCAAGGTTATCATCCCTACATAAATCAATATCCAAATCAAAGATATGGGAAAAATCAACATAATGATATAGGGAAAGGTCAAAATCCACATCTTCCTCTTCAAAAACTTGTTCCTACTCAGTCACTTCCTATTGCTAGCTTAAGTAAAGAACTAGTCGTAGTGTAAAACAATGTAATAAAAGATACATAGTAGTGTTTTCCATGAAACCATCCACATAATTACTAGATCTACACAAATTTATTTTAAGCGTAAGCCTTTATAATTCAAAATTCCTCTAATCAACATGAACCATTCAAGGAAGCATACAAGCCTAACAATGATCAAGTTCAATAGGTCAATATTGAGACTAATATAATATTCTTTGGGGTTGATGACTTTTACATAATGTAACAAGTTATGGATAGTTCCAATAGACAACACACACAAGTTGATGGTAATACAATGTCGAAGAAGAGAGTATTAGATGCAAGACCTTCATCTACTTTCAGAATGAGTTTTCATCTAAGGAAGTTGGCGCAGATTCAAGAAATAATAGTTTACCTACATTCAAGGAAAAGGAAAAGAATTCACATGAGGTTGTGTATGAGATTAAACAAAAAAAAAATTGTTATAACATGCAAAAGAGCACGTGCAAGGCTACACAAAGGCCTAACTATGCACATGAGGTTGTTTCTCAACCAAAGGCGCATGTTCCAGCATTGGAGAAATAAGGAAAACATAACATAGTACCTCAAATGAACAAGTCCATGGGACTCCCCTTCAAGATTGTTAATCAGATGAAGAATAAAAATACAAATGTCACAATGTGGGACACCTTGGCTATTTCATCATAAGTTGATATCTTGCATGAAGCCCTTTCGTATCTCCCTCAAGTTGATCTTGTTATTCCAAAAACTCATGATGCTATCAATTTGTGTTAAGGATAAGAAAGGAAAGTAAGAAAAATTGTGAAAACTCCACCCTTTTATATGTCTCTAATATTGGGAAAACATTTATTTTATAATTGCATGATTGGTTAAGGGGCTAGTACTTTTGTGATGCCTAGAAATATTGTTAATATCCTATGTCTTAAGTACAGCCCTATTTTTAAAGTTTTTTTAGAACTTGATGGCTCAACCATTGGCATCCTAGGAGTGATCAAGAAACATGAGTTGAACCTACATGCTTGTCCATTTTAAATATAACTCAAGGTGTTTCAGCCATTGATTTTCCCCCTTCATTTACTATTTTCCTATGAAGATATTCACAACCAAAGTGGGTGGCTACTTGTACTCAGATTGGTCTAACATGCTTTTGGGAACCAGATATGACACTAGATTTACCATATAGGTGGAGTCTATATTTTCTTATCACATTGATTCTTATGATCCAAATTCTCCCTAATATTATTGTCTCATACAGGAGGACCTAAAACATGAGTCAGTTTCAATTGAAAAACATATCTCTCCTCCAATCCCTGATATATTATTAGATGAATGTGCTAATGAGCATTATATGTTATTATTGTCTCGTAATGCAAATCTTTAGACAACCATATCTTTTGACTTAGAGAACAAAATCATGCATGGTTGGTCTCATTGGAAAGACGTTAACATGTCCTACTTTCTACAATATATAAAATTATATGTTGCTGTGATTTTGTAGGTAAAAAGGGTAAAATGCGATTCATGGCATTAATGTGCAGCTACAAGCAACCCAACCATCCAGATTTAATAAGACACATTCTCTTTCCTTCTTTTACAAGCTACCCAATGAAAGGGGGTAGATTTGAAAAAGTTCCATGATATATTTCACACATTTAATGTATCGTATTGGTGGTTACAGCCTTGAATATGAGTTTCCATCTCTTTTCCATCCTCTCTATCTCTCTCTCTCTCTCCTATTTATCTATGTAATGTATAATAATGCCCATTTCTAAAGGTTTGATCCTCTTGGAATTTAAGGGCATTATTCAGAGTTGTCCACTAGTGTTTTGAGTTACATGCCTTACAAGTGGACCTCTTCAAGGTTATTTTTCCTCCATATTCCATTTTAATAGACTGTGCATATTCTTGAAGAAATAAAATCTATGTTTTGTGGATATTATTTTCCCTAAGGTGTGTGCATATTATATTTCCATGTCTCTCTATTGCAATTTTGGTATGTTGTGCATGTTTTTTCTCTTTGCAGGATTTTATTTATGTTGTGCTCCATGTAATGATAGTTTAAATGTTGTAATGGAAAATGAGGATTTTATTTATGTTCTTCTCCATTTTCACGCATATGAGAGTTTATTTCCCATTTCTTTCTGGTCCTATCACCTCTTTTAGCTTAGGATTTCCCTTTTCCATGCATATTTCTCTTCCCTTGATCCCTTAGATTTATATATTAGATTCAGAGACATGAATTACCTTCCATAGGAGTAGTTTTAGCATTAGGAATAGGTAGAGGAATCTGACCTACTTGGGAGGTCTTTCTCAAGTGCAAGTCTAAAAACTTGGAGACAATCCCGTGTTGCCTTAAAGCCCTAGATCTTCCTGATTCAAATTTGTGTGCAATTTTGAGCTCCAACAATATATAAGGTGTCGAGTTCCCCAAATAACCTGACAAAATATTGAGTAAAAATGTTTCAACTTAGGTTTGAAATCCTAGGAGCATACCTCTCATAGTAACTATTCCCAAAGAATGTGTGCATACCCATAAAATATTATGCAAGATGAATTAGGAAAGGTTATCTAAACTTCAAAGGTATCATGGGATGACATATACACATACCTACATGGTTGTTGACTTGGAATCTTGTTTTACTAAAGAAGAGAGGGTAAAAATTTTTATATAAACCATAAAGATAAAAAAAATTCAGATGGTTGGTGACACATCATCCATCATTAGCTTGCTAGAGAAAAATCAAGAAATATTTCAAAACTTATTTTGAAAGCAGAAATGAGAAAACTGAACCGCCAAATTATAATGGAATCACATGCCATATCTCCCATGTTCATACCTGTGAAGGAAAATGGGTTAGAGGACACAACAATCTCCCATTATACTTATGGGAACATTCCTTTTACAACACATTAATGGATTAGGCATGTGTTTGAGATATATTTTACAAAAAAATGAGAAATATGTGGGAATGGAAACATGTTAAGGGAGAAATAACCCAAATATTCTAGTTTTTTTTTGTCAAAAAAGAATGAAAAGGACCCTTGAAGCTAGTAAAGGAAGAGATATTTCACAAAAACACAATTACAAGGAAAGAGTAGCCTACATATACGATAAGGAAGTATATGTTCTTGAAGGAATTTTCAAGGAATAAGTTAGTACTAGTAAGATAAAGTAGCAAAGAAACCAACACAAGGTTTGTAGAAATAAGGATAATGAGTTGATCCAATTTGAAGATCAAGATGACACAAAATAACACTTAAATGTACCAACTGGAGATGGTGAGCACACATTGAAATATGCATGTGAAATAGAGAAAATGTAATAAATTTAGCCTATGTGCACCATGGAGGTAAATATTGGATCTAAAATGGAACCATAATTGGCTAGCATTAACAATTATTGGATAGATTTGGAGCTAATGTGAAGGATTTCAAGGAGTATTTCCGTGGGTTATCATGAGATTAAAGGAGTGTGTGATTCTCTTGGAAATATGACTATCAAGCTAAGGGATGATGTACACCCATTCAGAAATGGGTCATATCACATGAACCAAAACTTGTAGAAAAATGTGGAGGAGATGGCCAAGATGATTGAAGTAAACATCATATAGCAAGTCGAGGATTCAAAATGGGTAATCCTTATGGTAATCAATGCCAAGAAGGATGATTACATAAGAATTTGAATGTAATTTTTTGTCTTACAAAAAAAATTTCATCAACGATTTCATCCTAAACCCATTCACTAAGGATATTATAGATGATGTGTTAGTATAGGATATTATTTATTTCATTAATTTATTTATGTGTATTATTTCTACGCATGGATTATTCCTACACTTTATGTGTTAGCTTTCTTAGGTGTACTAGTCATAGGAATTACACTTAGAGTCAGTCACATGAGTTACACTTGGCCATCATTGCTAGCTAAATAAGAGTTAATATTAGTTTGGATATGTCAAGTGTGTGAGCTACAACTCTATTTTAAGATCTTTGTCCACTAATCGTGGATGAGTTACACATTCACTCTCTTATATTTACATCTTCATTTATGAGCAATTCTAAGCTAGTGTATTTGTAGATATCTTTGCTTTGATGCAGAGTGAGTTATTCTTACACATTCATGATTTTGTTAGTTATTTCATCTTCTCCAAATATGTGTGTACTTGTTTTTCTAGCAGAGATCCATAAAAATAATCAGATATGGTATCAGAGCTAGTTGGATAAAATGTGTGTTTGTTTTAGTATAGTTACATATTAAAATTATTTATCTAGGTGACTAAAAAATTATTATGAAGTTCATTGTTTACCTAGGTAAGTTTCATACAAAACAGACTATGTCATTAGATTTGGAAGGTGTAAAAACCATAGGATCTGTTGGAGCTCAAAATTATACTTTTCCCTAGGTTATAGACAACCCAAGATTTTGAAGCAACACATGATAGTCTCCACGCTGTGGGACCTTCCACTGTGAGACATACCTGCAGAGAAGGTGGGTTCCTCTACCTAAAAATAGTTCAAAAATATTCATAGAAAGGAAAATGTAGCTACTTAACACTAACCTATAATTCCAAGGGTCGGTGATAACACCAGAAAAGGGGTAAGAAACACTCTATGAGGGAAAATGGGGAAAAATGGAAAAGAGTGGGCAGACAAAAGTGCCACAACTCAATACTCATTTAAATTTCCACTTTCAAATGAAACAAAATCAAAATAGATCCTTTAAATGAAATAAATATGCATAGCACATTACAACAGTAAAAGAAAGGCAAGACTACAAATTAAATGAGCTAGGTAAAACAAACTGTGCCACAAAAAGATTTTATATTGTTTAAAATATGTACAATCCATTATAACTGAAATAGAAGGAAAGGAAATGTTTACAGAGTCCATAATGAAGGTTCACCACTTAGATATGCATGGGAGACAATTTTGACATGGTTCCTTTGTATTTTAGAATGTCCATTATTTCAACAATGAAATACTTTTATAATATATAGCAGAAGGAAGAAAGAGAGAAGACATGGATTTTGAATCTTTTAACCACCAAAAATTTGTATTGAATTCACATGCAAAGGATATGGGAACCATTTAAGGTCATCAAAATGTCTATTCCATCCTAAATAAGGAAATGAAGCCATACTACATCAATTCAGGTAGTTGATTCGTCTGCTTTGATCATTTGCTTGCTCATGACCATTATCTCCCCATATGATGTAGTATTTTCAATTTGACCTAAAATATTATATTAAAACTCAAATATGATTGCATAAAATTGAAGGTCTTGAGGAGACATTTTCAACGATATAAAGTTTGTCAAATTTGGTGTTTGGAGTCAAACATTATGTCCTTCTCAAGATTTACATGTTGGGGAGCACATGAAATTGACACATGGTATCCTTTGATTAGTTCAAGGATCGACCTATACCTACGTGTACCTACCTTTTATTTTTTCACATTTCTACCTCTGATTGGGTAAGAGATCAGGCCTTTTCTCCCCTTTATTTTCCCATTTTCCCTTGGCTTTTGTCAGCGGGTCTGCCTTGTTGAAGTACATGCCACTAGACAATTTCCACATTCCTTCATGGTGCCAAACTGTCCTTGAACATATACTAGCCACTGTGAAGTATTAGCTAATGAAATGGCTCCATATAGCTTCATAATTTTTTTTAAAAAATATTGACTAATTTACCATTGCGAAGTGTGAGCTGATAGAAATGTTAGGTTGTGGAGCTTGTTTTCATGTGTGAAAGTGTTGAAGACTATACACTAAGAGTACTATACACTTTTCATGTATCCTCATCGGAGTTCGAAGGCGCAGCCCCCGAAAAAAAAATATTTAGGCGTAAAATTTTTTGGCCTCGAAAAATGCACCCGACATATCGGGAAACGTGCTTTTCTCATATGGGCGAGTTTTTTGACCCATAGGTTTATGGGATGGATTTCGCCCATGGTTTTGATACCCACGGTTTTGTAAAACTGCTTAAGCAGTTGTCTATTTATATGGTCTTATGCATATGATAGATGCACAAGCAAATGTATTGCAGATGTGTTTTGAATTCGGCTGTGAATTCTGTAGAGTTTGTTGAGCATAGCTCCAAACAGATCTGGGTATTGTATTGAGAGAGCAGTGGCTTGTAATAAAATATGAGCAAGTTATTCTTGGTGGATGTAGCCCAAATTGGGTGAACCACGTTAAATATTGTCTCTTTGTATTCTGTTATTTTATTCTGCAATTTTATTTGAGATCTGTAGTAATTTATGCATATTAGTTTCTATTGTTGTGATTCTGTGAGGGATTATTCCACATATTTTATCCCTTATTTCCTAACAAGAAAATCTCCACACACTTCGCAATGTCAGTCCTTTCGATTAGCCCTTCTGCCCCCTGTGAAATATAGAACAATGAGATCATTCCATGTTACTCGTGTTGTGAGTCTTTAATTTTTTAAACCTTGTAATGTTAGAATGTGAAAGGTTATCTAATGAGATGGCTCCATGTAGCTTTGGGTTGTTAGAATTTTCATATTTTCCTTCACATCGTAACTTCTTAGTTCGGTGGACTTAGAAACATTTGGCTTCAAAAAAGGTTCCACATAGCCCTTATTGACCTTGCTAACTTTCCAGACCTGACACCCTTAAGAAACCCAAATTATTTTGTCGACTTGGGGTCTACGGAATATAATTTCTTAAGGAAGTGACATAATTCTGCCACGTGTTCACCGTTGGTCATTGATCTTGCACCACCACATGTCATTTGACTTTCCTTGACCCTTCCTAGACCCGATAGAATTATCAAAAAAAAATTAAGTTGAGGACTTGAGGTCTATGGAGCCCAAAGGATTTGAGGAAAGCAAGAATGACACCATGTGTTATGATTTGATCATTTATCTTCTTCCACGTGGCCCCACTAATTCTTAACATTGAATTTGATGACCAAATGAACATCAAGTGACTTTTTGGATTTTCTTTGTCTCGCAGATTTCCAATTTTCTGCACAACATTATGAGGCACTCTCTTTATATTGCACCTTTTATAAAATAACCTGCCAATGAATTAGCCTTAATGTACAATGGGTTTTCAAATGCCAACGGCCAAATGTTTTGAGAGGTGGAAATTACCAGTCATTTTAACATATTTGGATGTCCCATATTTTCTTAAATGGCTAAGTCCATTTAATACGAGTTATCAAAATTAATCCTAGTAGAGGGTTAATTTGAGATAATAGTTTGGCAACCTCTAGGGGTAATTTTCCTGATAAATTTTATCATTAACCTTTATGCATCCATTCAGTATGGAGTAAATCTCGAAACTTAAAAAAAAACTTATCTGAACTTTGAAATTTTCTTACCCCTGATCCATATGAAGCATGAATGGACTTAAAATGATCTATATCTTCCTGAAGTTGATTTTTAGGCTCTGGATCAAACTTAGAAGCTTCCCAACTATCTAATTCTAGAATTAAATATGCTTTGCCTTCCAAAATGAATTGTGAAAACAACAACAAAACTAGTAGAATTTTTATAAAACCATGATAAACCATACATGCCTCAAATGAAAACATATAGAGTGTGCACCAAAATTTATTTTACTGAAATCAAACCTACACTACCCTAATCTAAAAAGAGAAATGAGAAGCTAAACAAATCTTGATATAGACATGGAGAAATAACTTCCATGTCTTACAATTTTATACCATGTATTGATTTTATGTTGGAAATGGTCTTTAATAATATTAGAAAATTGTTTTGCAACTAGTTATCCATCTTATTCTTCAAGGTATCAAAAATAAATAAATATAATACCTCCTTTAGTTTTTGTGTATTTGTTTGGAGGTATTTAAGTTTAGCCTTTGTGCATTGAATTTCTTCTTCATTCTCTGGAGTGATCATAACCAGTGGAAACTCTACTTTTGGCTCTAGATTAGCCAAATAGTTGATTGGGAAAGGCTTGATCCTTTTGGTTTTGTCATCTTCTTTACAATTAGCTCCAATAAGGGAGTTGGTATTGATTCTTCCCTCTTCATAGTGGATGTCTGCATTATTATATGGAATTGATATTATTTTCTCTTACCCAAACATCCTTTTTTCCACTCTTGTATTATCATAATTTGCTTCCTCAAATAAGAAGATAGAGAGCTCAAACACATCCTCTTTGAAATATGTAAGCGCTTCTTGGCTCATTTTAGTTACTAATGATGTTCTTTGTGTATCACTGCAACCTTCTAAAAGTGCGGCAAGTTATCAACATGTAGAGCATTCAGGATCATTTCAATCCTTTAAAACATCTTTCTAGATTTGTAAACATTCTTCCTTAAGGCCTTAGATGCCACTAGTGTTTAAAAAAAATTCTATTCCTCCCTAATCCCAACCTGATTTACCTTCACATTTTCCTTATTTTCTTTGCAATTCAACTCTTAATTTTGCACAATTTTCACATCTTCATCCTCCCATTCTGAATCATACCAATTCTCCACTGATACACAAATTTCATCCTTAGTATAATTTTTTGAGGAAGAAGCACAATAAATGGGATGCTTCTTTGTTTCCTGCTTGGGAATAGATGTTTGATGCTCGAAAGACTTGATTTGACCAATTAGAGAAGCCAAATGATCCTCAGAAACATACTGCCTACTTTTCTAATTTGATTTCTCTAAAACAAGTGCATGATTTTGCATAACTTGTTATTGGGAGTGTTGTATGGGCTGCTCCTTCTCTCCAAAATCATAGAAAACATACCTTTCTATCAACATTGTAGGATACATTTATTTAGTGAGTGATGGGTAGAAGATAAGGACAACATATGAACTACCAAATCTTTTGAAAACATTAGTGCATGGTTTAGGAAATTTGGGTAATGCCTTGGGTGGAGATGGGAGGGAATGCTGTAAAGTTTGGGGAATGATTTGGGCATGATAAAATTTTGGAGCATAAAATTAAGGACAAGAAAGAAAAATATATTCCTACTTTTGAAAGGGAATAATGGGTTTATTTATGTAAGGGGAAGGAAGCATTTGAGATGTTGAGGGGAGAATTTCAGCAATGGAGATGGATTTTATTTCTCCATCCTGAATGAGCATCTTCTTAGCTTGTGATGTAATGGAAAAATCTTGAGGAATATTTCTTCCTCGTAGGCATTGAAGTAATACAACTAAATAAAATTCAAAGGACCTAAAATAATACAAGAATGTCATATCTTGTGAGGGTCTATATTCTTGAGGAATTATGTACTAAGTCCTTGTAAATATGATGTTGAAATCATAAATAAAACCCATTGGCACCTGATGTATTTCGCTGAGATGTACCATGAGGAAAATAACATCTGAATTTTCCTTGAACTGGATGTGTAGTTACTCTTTGACCAAATTCCATGTGGAAATGGATTGTGAAGCCAAACTACTGTAACAATCTCATGCTTTTCCTTTGAATGATAAAAAAATAAGTCTGAGGATTTTTTTTTATTCTATGATATTGTGAATAACACAATGGTTGTCTATATCTTGAATGTAATCAATAGGAGATTTATCTCTATTCCCATTGAAGAGAGGAAAGTGTTTTAGGGCTATTTTGGGGATATCATCCCATTACTAAAAATGGAGGGGATGGAACTTAAATGAGAGAATGAATGAGATATTTAGAAAGACATGAAAAGATGGGGTAATGGAAATGAATGATGGGATGGAGGAAAAGGTCTCAAACTTGAGAAAATGGGTTTTATAGATCAGTGGAGTCACCATATGTCATGTGAAATGCCTCCAAAGGATGAATACCATCAAGAACACATAAACCTTATTAGTATGAAGTTATAAATCTCTTTAATCTTTTTCCCATCAAACGTGCCAAAACAATTGGAGCTCAAAATTGCACCCTCTCCTAAGTTATAGACAAGCCAAGATTGAGGAAACATGGGACTATCTCCAAGTTGTGGGATCTTACACTATGAGACATACCTTTGGAGAAGGTTGGTTCCGCTATGTAAAGCTAGTGCAACAAATATGCCTAGAAACAAAAATTCAGCTACCTAACACTAACCTAAAATTCCAAGGTACCAAGGAGAGGGGAGGATGAATAAAATTAAAATTATAAGCTAAAAGGGGTGGTGATAGTACCATAAAAGGGGTGAGAGACACTCTATGAGGGAAAAGAGGGAAAAATGGAAAAGAGAGAGAAGACATAAGTTCCATAACTATAAACACATTTAACGTACCACTTTCACATGAAACACAATCAAAATGGAGTCTGCAAATGAAATAAATATGCACAAAACATTCTAATGGTAAAAGGAAGGAAAAATTGCAAATAAAATGAGCTAGGGCAACCAAAATGTCCCCCAAAATAAATTTTATATAGCTTAAAATATGCACAATCCATTACAACTATAATCAAAGGAAAGGAAACATATACAGATGCTAGCATAAATGTTCGCCGCTCACAGCTTCTCAGGAGACCATTTTGACATGGTTCCTTTCCAATTTAGAATGTTCATAATTTCAATAATGAAACATTTTTATACAATATATAGCAGAAGGAAGACATAGAAGAGAGTAAGAGAGTAGGCACGAATTTTGAAACTTTCAACCACCAACAATATCTATTTAATTCACCTACAAAGCACATGGTAATCTTACAAGGGCATCACTATGTCTATTCCCTCCTCTAGGAGGAAATGAATCCATACTTAATAAATTCAAGTAGTTGAGTCATATGATTTGTTTGTTTAAATGCTCACAACCGTTCTCTCCCCCCTCTGATGTCTTCTTTACAATTTTGACCCACCAACCCCCATCAAAAATCAAATCTGATTGCATTTCATTGAAGGGATTGAGGAGAAATTTTCAGCGATATAAACTTTGACAAATTTTGTGCTCGGAGTCGAAATATATCACCTTCTGAAGATTTGCATGTCAGGGAGCATAGGAAATCGACACATGGCAGCGTTTGATTAGCTCGAGGAGCAGCCTTTGCCTATGTGTACTTGATTTGTATTTTTATATGTGTCTTCCTCTAATTAGGTCAGGGATCAAGCCTTTTCTCTGATTTTCTTTCCCTTTTTCCCTTGGCTTTTATGAGCGGGTATTCCTTGTTGAAATACATGCCACTAGAAAATTTTAACATTCCTTCATGGTGTCAGGTTGTCCTTGAACATATACTAGAAATTACAAAGTATATTTCAATTAAATGGCTCTGTGTAGCTTGAAATGTTTCATTTTAACTAGCCCCTTACAAAACATGTACCAATGAAATCATCCCACATGCCTTTCATTTTCATTCTTTGATTTTTAACCTTCATGAGGTCAGAATGCAAAATTTTAGCCAATGAGATGGCTCCACATAGCTTCAGGTTATCAGACTTGTTAGATTTTCCTTCAGCTCACAACTTCTTACTTTCGCGGACTTAGAAACTTTTGGCTTCAAAATTTTTTCCACGTAGCCCTTCTTGACCACACTGATTTTTTGGAACCGACACCCTTATGAAACCCACCTTATTCCATAGACTTGAGGTCTGAAATATAAATCTACTCGAGGAAGTGACAGAATGCCACCAAATGTTCACCACAGGTTGTTGATCTTGTACCACCTTTTTTTTCCATAACCCACTGCATGTCCTTTAACTTTCCTTGGCCATGCTCAGACCTAATACAATTATGTAATAGAATTTAATTTGGGGACTTGAGGTCCTCGAAGCCCAAATTCTTTGAGGAAATTCTGAATGGTGCCACGTGGATTTCTTTGACTGGTTCTCTTATGTTGAGTAGCCCTGTTAATGCTTTACATTGAGTTTGATGACAAAATGAATGTCACACAACGTTTTGGATTTTCTTTGTCTTGTGGCTTTCCAAAATTTCACACAACACTATGAGGAAATCCCTTTGTATTGCAGATTTTAGAAAATAACCTGCCAATGAATTAGCCTTATTGTCCCATGGGTTTTCAAATGCTAATAAATAGTGCTTTTGAGAGGTGCAAATTGATAGGATTTTGAACGTACTAGGTTTTGTAAATGTCTAAGTCCAATTAAAATGAGTTTTCCAAATTAATCCTAGGGGGCTTAATTTGGAATAATATGATCAACTACAAAATCATCCATAATCCTTCTGACAATAGTTTTCTAGTGAAAACTTCTATTTTCTTTCAAATGATCAAACTGTACATAACCGATTTTCTAAAAAAAATAAGATATGTGTTTTTTAGGTTTCTTTAAAAAATAGCGGGTTTTTTTAGTTCTTTACATGAGAAACTATTTTTTGTAGATTTGGGTTTGAGTGTTTGTTTTGCAGTGGGTGCCCCTAAAATTCTATCAATGACATATTTTCTAGATATTTTGTTGATATTTAAGTCTATAAAATATTAATGGAGGCTTTTTAAAGAAGAAAATTAGTCTTGTGGTACCCATTAATAAGGGTGATTTTTGTAGATGCATATTTTATTTGCATTAGATTCATAACTTCTACATAATGGAAAGAGAAATGATTTATGGGTTTTGTTTGTAGCACCCAAAAACATTTTGCCTATCTATTAGATTTTGTAGATCATGAATGGATTTTTCTTAAATGACTATTAAAACAGGTATCCAACTCTCTAATGACATCCATATAGCTATGTTAATCAAATTAGTTTTCCACAATGACATGTTTTTATCCCTGTTTATTTACTATGTTATGCTACAAGGAGGCTTTTTTATTTTTTGTATAAAAATAATATCATAATTGGAATATTGTAAATAGATTTAGAAGGAAATATTTCTATTTCTTGTTTAAATCCCTTTTATTTTCATTTTTCAAATATGAAGGGTGAGGTCCAATTTCATGGGAGGCCATAAAATCCCTGACAAGAAAAACAAAACTTTCTCCTCTTTTCTTGTCGATTCTAATGACTGGTTATAAATTCACCTTGCTTCATCCCTTAGTGTATTTTTTTTAATTTTTTGTTGCAATTTAATTAAATGGGCCATTAATGATGGGAATTAATTTCCTTAATATTAGTATATCACTATCTCAAAATTGAGTGTAGTCTTCTTCTAAAGTATATGTTTTATCCACTTTTCATTGGTATGATTTATATTGTAAAATGCACTAAAATTATAGAGTGTCAAAATGGGGTTTTGATCGAAGTTCATTTCGGAAGGGGTTTTTTATAGTGATCTTTATTCTTTAGCATTCATGTATGTCTTATTACTCTCCACTATGAAATGAGCACCTTGTATCTTATTTTTACATCTTCTTGGACGCATTCTCACTTTTATGCAATATCCTAATTTTTTATTTTGTCATTTTTGGTGAGTTAAGATAGAGGTAATTTCTATATGTAGGGGCCATTCATCCTTCTTGAAATTATTCTAATGACATGGATTTATGGTATGTTAAACCTCTAAAAACCTCTAACTATGACACATAAAGGGATATAATCAGGTTATATTTGATGATGCAATGTTTCTTGAGAGTCACTATTGGTGTTGTATATACTCATAGTTTCAATAAGGAGAAAGATATTGATTGGTTTGAGGAAATACATGTTGATGGCCTTTTTTATATTTTCCTCAACATTTAAGACTACTTTCAATCTAAAATTACACAAGCCACATCACCAAAGGAAGATTAGGACTTACTTACAAAGTTATTTATGGAGTCCATTATTGTTTCACGTCTTATTGTTCCTGTAGTTCCTCTTCCTTCTAATACCATTCTTTGTGATGATATTTCTATTGATTTGTATGAGTTTTTGGTTTCCTCTTCTCCTACTTATTCTCCTATTGCATTTATTTCTGCTATTAGTGAGGACACACTTGCATATGGTTTGTTTGACGAACCTATTACTCATTTTATAATTTTTACTACTACTAATTTCATTGATCGATAGGAAATGATTCTAGAGGATGTTATACCTCTATCATCAATTATGGATATTATGGGTGAGGAAACTCCACTAACTCCTTCTATGCATTGGATACCCTCCTTTGATAATTTGTAATAGGATCACATATATCTTTTGGATTCACCTCACTAGAACACATTTCTTTCATATATTACTTATTTGTTTGTAGAGTTCCACATTTCAAATTTATATGACACCATTGAGGAAATTTTTATTCTGTTTGATATCTCTTATGTAATTTCACCCTCTTATCTTGTTGTAAAGAGGGTTATTATAAACCCTCATACTATCCCTTCTTCGATTTATGCTTCTACATTGTCATGTTATATACTTAGGCCTAGATTTCCTTACATGAATTTGACACACTCAAGAAATTTACTTGGACACAGTTGCGAAATTTTCAGAATTCTACATTCTAATTTCTACTTGAATTCCACTTTAGTGAGAATTCAAAATTTTTCTTGTTATGGGTTTCATTCTTCCAAAAGGAATATATATTATTTGTTGCAGAAGGACCTATAACAACATTCAGTATGCAACATTCTAATTTTATCTTCTCTCTCTTATTTGTGGTGACACACATAGGTCTTATTTTATAGGATATAAGGTGGCTACATGTAGTTGTAGCTTATATTGAGGCTTCTTAGTCCTCACTTTATTTCAATGTCTCAATTTTTTTGGGGGATTTTTTTCCAACTTGGTTTTCTCATTCTACTCCACTTTGTGAGAGATGCATTGTACATGGGCATCTCATCAAGTCTTTTTTCCAGGACCTAATTTCTTTTCCTCCCACATAAACTATGCTTAAGAGGGTATTATTAGATAGGATATTATTTACACCATTTATCTAGTTTTTTGGATTATTCCTATACATGGATTACTCTTATAGTTTAGGATTTAACATGCTTAGGTATACAAGTCGTAGGAGTCACAGTTGGAGTTAGACATGAGAGTTACACTTTGTCATCATTGGTAGCTGAGTCAGAGTAACTCTTAGTTTGAATATGTAAAGTGTCTGAGTTACATCCCTATTTTGGGCTCTTTGTCCACTAATCATGGAGGAGTTACGCATTCACTCTCCTAGATGTACATCTTCATTTGTCAGGAATTCTAAGGCAATGTATTTGGATAAATATTTTATTTGTTGCATAGTGATTTATTTTTACACTTTCATGATTTTTTTAGTTATTTCATTCTCTACAACAACATGTGAACTTATTTTTGTATTATCAATCCTTACGAATACTATGATAGTTCATAATAGGTTGTTAAATGTACACCTTCAGTTATGGATTCTAATGGTATCAGCTCAAGTTAATATCATGTAGGAGGATAAGACAAAGGCTATTGTTTCTATATAATAGGGATCTTTCACATATAATGTTATGGAATTTTTTTTTAATAATGTGCACACACTTTTATTGCATGTGGTGATTGAGGCCTTCAAATACTTCATTCACAAATTCATCCAAGTATACCTGGATGATTAGACCATGTATGGTCTATTAAAAGACCATCATGCAATGTTGAGGCTCATGTTTGAGAGATGTGGGAACTTGCAAATCTCCTTAAACCTCTATAAATGAGTCTTTGTGACACCATTTGAGGTATTTCTAAGACATATATTTTAAAAGGAAGTAATGCTAGTTGATCCATCCAATATTATGGTAATATTGAGTCTACGGTAACCTACCACATAGTGTGACAAACACATTCTGTTAGGACACACAAGATATTATCAAAAGTTCATCAAGTGCTATGTAAAGATAGTCATCCCCTTAGAAGAATTTTTGAATAATGATAAACCTTTTTATGGAAAAAGCACTTGTAAGAGTCATTTGAAAAGTTGAAGGAGAAATTGCTGAGTGCACATATTCTCTAGTTACTAGATTGGGGAAAAATAATCCATGATCGCATCGATTCATCTAGAACATCACTATGATCCATTTTAGCCCAGATAAGAGAAAGGATGATAGACCATCCCATCTATTTTATGAATAAAAATTTACCATCAACATAGTGCAACTATATTACCACTGAGCACAATGTGTTTTCCATAGTCTACACACTCTATAAACATTGACAGTACTTTCTAGCCAAAAATATCATGTTATTCACAAACCATGAGTTTATTAAGTACTTTATCAGTAAACCAATGTTGCATGAATCCATCTAACGATAGATAATATTGTCCTAAGAAATCAAGGTCTTTGTTATGGTAAAATGATGAAAGGTCACTTGCCAAGGTTACAAATGGTGAGGTTGTGTAAATTATTGACAAATACATGTCAAATGTAAAATTATATAAGGTTTAAAAGGTAGTAGAAGAGTTAAAAATGAATACAATATTTTATCACGTAGGGATATTTCCTACCAGATGGATGGTCAATGCGAAGAAGTGTCTTATGGTGCATACAACACAATATAAAATTATTGGAGGATAAGTATACAAGTAAGGGTACAATGAGGTCCTAAGGTTATGAGTTCCAACACATGAGAATGTGGGATTATTGCAAGAATTTCATGAAGGCATAATAGGAGGCTACTATGCTAGAGAGCCCACCATGCATAAGATTTTCTTCTCATGGTTATGGTGTCCCACATTTTTTAAGGATGCCAAAGAGTACAAAACCAAGTGTGATATATGTCAAAGGGTAGGAAAGCATAATAGAAGGGATGAAATACCTTTGATATCATTCCACATAGGGGGAACCATTTGAAAAAATTAGGATTTATTTTTTTTCCTATAATTCCTATTGTTATTGCTTTAACCCTAGGTCATATATCAATACATGGATAGCCAACTTGTATCAAACATAATATATTATCATGTCATATCATATTTATTTATTGTTTTATATTATTAGTAGGTAGGCCTAAATATTTTTCATAGTTTAGTATGTTATATATAGGGGTTAGAGAGTAGGATATTATATAGAGATTGAGCAATTGTGTTTTATTGTAAGGTTGGGAGGTTTCCCCCTCAAATTGGATAAGTCATTCTAGTTGAATATTATCATCATATATCTATTGGTATTTTTGGTGTTATATTATTGTTGATATTAAGATATATCTAGGTAATTTAATTACAATTGGTATTAAAGCTTCCATCATGGCCAGAATTGGGTCAACACCCTAATTGTGAAGATTCATCTCTATCTCCAAAATAGTAGTGAATTGTTCTGTAATTGTTTGCTTAGTATTGTCAAGTAATTAAAGTAAGATCACCTCCAAATTTCCATATTTTTTGAATTATTTTGAACAAGTTATATCAATTTTAGGATTTTCAATAAATTTCCTACCTAGACTACAATTTTTTAGAAATTTTATATGTTTCTTATATTTTTGGAAATATTTCCAAAAATCAATTAAGTTTCTTGTATGAGTTTCTCTTTATTAATCCAATATATATACAAAACCCATAACCCTAAATTTATACCCTAATATTTATATCCCAAGACCCAAACCCAACATCATGACTAGGAAATCAAGTAAATGCCAAGAGAAGGGTCAAGCTACTTTGGGAATGAAAATCAATAAGGAAGATACCCATTTTGATTCCTCATCTTTTGATGTATTAGAATCAATCATGTAACTTGAATTTTTTTTAATAAATGTGAGTGTTGATGACCTCAACTATAATATTCAAGCATTAGAGAGTAACCTAAACCTCACAATACAACGTGACTTGAAGGCAGTGTTTGAATCAATGAAGAAATATTTTATTCTCACATTTTTAAAGCATGAATCTTCACATGAAATCTGATTTAATTTACATGGGTTCCTCAAGCAATGTAACCTAAAATATAAATCATACCAAATAATAAGAATCCTATGCATAAATTGGTTGAGATTCTAGCTAGTGCTAGAACATGATTCTAATAATAGAAATTTACAAGTTAAATAGGAATTATCTAATCACATGGAGAAACCAAAGGGATATTTTTTTTTATTTGCATCAATTCGTCAGTGGAAAAATTTTAGTAATGGAATCCTCTTATCAGGAACCATAATAGTGCATTTGGTATAGAATGATATGTGAGTAAAAGAAAAAAAGGGTCTCCCTATTACTTGTTCTAAGCTTGTTTATAGGCTATAAAATCAATATAGTAATACTTTATATAGAACTATATCATCCAAATTGCCAAAATATGACAAACAATTATATTCAAGGATTATATCCATTAGTTCCATAATCTATCATCACAAGTGAATGACCTCTAAGAGGACCATCTGTAATGATCTATTCTTGGGTGGACTTAAGGATAATATCTAACTTGATTTTTTCCTTCTTAATCCTGGTTCGATTTAGGAATCCATGATAATTTATTATAGAGTGGATGAAAGGTATTTCGTCAAATAAAGGGGTCTCAATAATAAAAAATAACAAATGATGCCAAGATCATCACTCTTCCCTAACTGATAAAATTGAATCCTCGAGAAATTGAAGATAAGAGAGAATAAGGTATTTCTTATATTTTTGATAAAAACTGGAGCAAGGGACACCATTTTCTTGAGAATAATTTATTCTAGATTGATGTTCCTAATAAGGAAGAAGAGGAAGAAGCTATTATGATTGAGGATGAAGAATCTAAAGCCACTATATCTTGCCATGAAATTTCATGGAATAACACCCCACAGACCCTCAAGGTTATTAGGTTAATAAAGAAATAAAAGGTGAAAATATTAGTTGAATTTTGTATTACTTATAACTTCATCAATGATAAGGTATCCTTACGCTTAAATTACATTGTTTATCTAGCCCCAGAGTTTTAGGTAATGGTTACACACATAGGTAAACTTAGTTTTTAAGAAAGGGTCATAAGAGTAAGCTATCCATTTGAAATAACCTATTAAAGGGTCATATTTAGGTCATTTTGATAGGGGGAGAAGATATTTTGGCATGGTTCCAATGCCTTACTACCATGGGAACTATTGAGATAAACATCTAGGATTTTCTAAGGAGGTTACATTATGAAGGCAAAATTTTTGAGCTATGTTGGATGAAGATGAAATATCCACAATTGGTAAGTTCTCATCAAATGAGAAAAAATCATAAGACTCATGCAAATGGCATTGTGCCTCAACTAATTTTAATAGAATATCAACCATCAAAAGGTTATATACCATCAAATATACAAACAATTGTTAATAATCGCTCATCAATTTTGAAGGATATGTAAAAAGGGTTACCTCAAAAAATAGATCATGATCATTCTATTCAACTAGTAAAATGAATCCAACACCACCCAACATTTTACCTTTTAGGTTACCTTATCTATTTAATAGTGATATTGAAATATGTTACATGAGATGTTGTATGTACGTATTATTCACCATAGTCATAGTGCTTACTCTTCTCTAATGGTGATGGTTATAAAGAAGGATGAATGTTGGCACATATGTCTCGATTACAGGTAGCTCAACAAATGTATAGTGAAAGATAAATATTTTATTCATGTCATTAAAAATTTGGTATATGAATTACATGGTGTTGTTTATTTCACAAAATTAGATCTTTGATAGAGATACCGTCAAATATGAAATCGTGATGAATATATTCATAACAAATTATTTTAGACTCATGAGGGCCATTATGAATTTCTAGTTACGCCAAGTTTGGCCTTACAAATGCACCATATACTTTCCAAAGTTTTATGAGCTAAAACTTTTGGCCATTTTTATGGAAATTGTTAGAGTAGGTATTTACCTTAGCTCATGTTCATCTAGGTACATTATTTACCTTTATTGTATTTATCCTCACCCACTTATGTGTGTGGATATTTATTTTTATTGATTTAGATATTATGAGATATTATCTAGTTGTTAGGTATAGTTCTTTCCTTGATCTATGGTATTGACTAGTTCTTTCCTAGATCTATGGTATTTACTAGATCCTTGATGTCTAGTTCTCTCATAAATCTATGGACTTGACTAATTCTTTGATGACTAGTTCTTTCCATGATTTATGGCTTGATCTATGACCTTGACTATTTCTTAGATTGTTATTCCTTTCCTATATAAGCAAGGCCCATTCTCATTGTATTTCATTGAGTTCCATAATAATATATGATATTGTTGCTCATTTGTTTGCAAAGGTTTATGTAAAGTCATTCTGGTGAAGTGCTTTCATCTTATTGATCGTGATGTTTGATTAGCATCTGTATTCTTGGATTGGCATGATCTGGTTATCGTTCCTTTTATGGTATCAGAGAAGGAGATTGTTATTGACATTCGTTTGTAAATTTAATTTTGCAAATAATTTTTTTATATATTCATATATTTCAGGATTTACTTGTATTTTGTTGTTGTGTGCATTTTAATTCAAAATAAAGGCTTCCATTGGATCCGGAAGGTGGCAAAACCCTAAGATTGGTTGTAAACTCGACCATTTCGGGATGCAGCTGTTTTTTTTGTTGTTTTGTGTAGAGACACATACTGGATTCACCTTGGGATTCACGTCGTACGGAAAAGGAAAACTAGGAATTTTTTAAAGGGTTTTTTCTAGATTTCTAGAGATCTGATCTAGGTTTTAATTTCTACGGTTGTATCATTCTCGGTTAGCATGCAACAGATGGTTTCGTGAAAGACGTTTCTTTCCTCTTTTGGCAGGGGTTTCAGGAAAATCCGTAGACTACTATTTTGGGCAGAGACACCCATTGAAATTCTTAGCCCCTGGTCATATGGTATGGTCATATGAGGGCTTACAACTTGTGATTTGTACTAGTAGGTGCTTAACTCCAGCCCCTTTTATTTTATTTGTGTGGTGAAGGCAAGAGTATTTTATTCTATTTTAGTGGAAACTAAAATAAATAGTAGAGCATAATATTGAAAAACTTGTATCTTTTGATCGGTAACTCGATTTTGAGTGTTGCTTTTTTGTAAAAGTGTGTAGTTTTTTATGCTCTTTCCATTAGAAATATTTATTTTGAGAATTGTATTATAATTATAAAGTGCCATATTGTAACACGCACTCATTATAAAGTGCCAAAAATATGGGGGGCTCTTGTTACATTGCTTGGTTCTTGCATGTATTTTGGTGATTTTTGTTAGGATGACATCTTGATCTACTTCTACATTAGATCATGTTGAGCCATTAACAACACATAATTACCACACATGGAAACCAAGAATGGAAACAATAATTAAGCGGAAAGGATTATGGGCTTTAACTTCTTTAGAACAACCAGTGTTCATTAGAGAATATGAGAAATTTCAGTACCGGTGCAAATTTGATGAGTGTATGGGTTTGATAGGAACTTATGTAAGTGACAGTCTTTTATTTCATTTAGAAAAGTGTGACTCTCCTTTCAAAATATTAGAGAAATTGGAGGATTTATTTGGTAAGGTGGATCATATGAGAGCCATGCAACTTGAAATTGAGATCACCTCTCTTAATCTTAAAGATTTTCCAACAATTATAGACTATCTTACCAAGTTCAAGAATTTGTTGACACAGTTGAAGGGGAGTGGAAGAGATAACAAAGATGAAGGGTGTGTTTACTTGATTCTATCCAAGTTGAGAGGATTATTCCATATTTTTTCTTCTACCTTTTTTTCTAGCATGGATGCCTTAGGTGACACCTTCAAAATTCCTAACTTAGAAACATTTTGTGAAAGACTTACTAGGGAAGAATCCAAATTATCTCACCTTGAGTCTTTCACCTCTCAAAAGGTATTAGTTGCATCTAATCCTAAGGGCAAGGGAAAACCAAACAGAAAGACCAAATCCACACCTTCTCCATCTCAAAATGCTCCAAAACCCAAAGAAAACAACTCAAAATCCAAGGAGTCTTCTAAATCCAAGAATAAGTCTAGCCGTTCATGCTATTTTTGTGGGGGTAGTAATCATGAAGAAAATAGGTGTTATAAGCAAATGCAAGCCTTAGAGGATGCAGTCAAGAAACAAAAAATTTCTATCTCCACTCCACCTTTTAATCAGCATGGAAAAGCACTTAATGTTGTTGGAAGATCTCAGTCACCTCTTGTAGACAATTGGGTTATAGATTTTGGTGCTTCTCATCACATGACTTCTTCCAAGGATTCTTTTGTTTCTCTAGGTTTAAGTTCTACTTCCAAAATTGAGGTTGAAGATTCCTCCTTTCTTTCTGTTGAGGGAAAAGGTGATATACAACTTGATGGTGGCAATATCCAAGATGCACTATATGTTCCTAACATCACTACAAATTTTCTTTTTGTATATCAAATTTGTCATTTTGGTCAAGGGAAAACAGTGACTTTTACACCACATGGGGCAGAAGTAAGAACTTTGTTGGAGCCTTATTCACTTGTTTCTCCATGTATTGTTGATCATAGTTCAAGACTATATCACTTTGAGGGTTTTGATGACACTTATTCTATAGGGACAAGATTAGTTTCTCATTCATATTCAGAGAGTAAGCTTTGGCATGAAAGATTTGGACATCTCAATTACAGATATTTGAAGGAGTTGAGAACTCATGGTATGGTAGATGGTCTTCCTAGATTTTCTTACCTTGAGGTAGTTTGTCATGGTTGTGCATTAGGGAAACAACACCAAGATCCTTTTCCTAAGAATTTGTCTAAGAGAGCTTCTTCACCACTTGAGCTTGTGCATAGTGACTTGATGGTTTTTCCTACCCCATATTTCAATGGAGCTAAGTATGCACTTACATTTATTAATAATTTCTCGAGGTGTACTTGGGTTTATTTTCTTAAGTAAAAAAGTGATGTTTTTTCAGACTTTAAAGTCTTCAAGGCTTTGGTTGAGAAACAATCTTCTAGTAGCATAAAGAACCTTCACACTAATAATGGGGGGGAGTACTTCAGAAATGAGTTTTCTAAATTTTTAGAAACTCAAGGCATTATTCACCAACATTCTATTCCTCATAGTCCACAATAGAATGCATTAGCAGAAAGGAAGAATAAAAATTTAAAGGAAATGGCTAACTGTATGATGCATTCTAGAGATATACCTCCTATCTATTACTCAGAAGCAGTTAATTATGCTAACTATATTCAAAATCACACACCATACACAACACTTGAGCTTTTGACTCCAGAGGAAGCTTGGTCCAACACTAAGCCAGATATCTCATTTTTTTTAGTCTTTGGGAGCCATGCTTGGGCCTTTGTGCCAAAGAAGAAAAGGAAAGCTTTGGATAAGAAGAGTAAACCCTTGATCTTTGTAGGGTATTGTGAGGACATGAGAGCTTATCGTCTCTTAGATCGTGATACACATGATGTTCATTTTAGAACACATGTTCAATTCGATGAGCATTTCACTCCTCATGATTCTTCATCTTCTTCCATTCCTTCTTCTTCTTCATCTCATCTTGAGAATCCTTTCTTTGAGGAGATTGATGAGGAGGTTATTGATGTCATTGAGGATCCTATTCCCACTGATGTTGTCACTATGCCTAAGTGGGCTTGTACTACAGTTTCTGAGGCAACACCTTTCATAGAGGATCTTCCACTGATTAGGCATCATCACGCATATTCTATAGGTTTTGGAATTTTGTGTCAGGTAGTTTCTGAGGATCCATAGTCTTTTTCAAAGGCTCATGGGATACCAGAGTGGGATGATGCGATGGCAGCTGAGTATTTTTCTTTGATGAAGAATCATACATGGGATTTGGTATCTCTTCCTAAAGGAAGAAATATGGTTAGGTTCAAGTGGGTATACCGAACCAAATATGTCGTTGATGGGTCCATTGAAAAGTATAAGGCTCATCTTGTTGCAAAGGGTTTTTCACAAGTTGAAGGTATTGATTACTCTGAGACTTTTGCACCCGTTGCCAAGATAGATTATGTACACCTTGTACTTGCTATTGCTTCATCAAAGGGGTGTCCCGTATACCACATGGATGTGAAGAGTGCCTTCATACATGGAGATCTACAAGAGGAAATATATATGAAGAAGCCAGCTAGATTTTTTTAGGATGCTTCTCTTGTTTGTAGGCTCTGAAGGTCTCTCTATAGTCTCAAATAAGCCCCTCAGACTTGCTATGAGAAGATGGATTCTTTTCTTCTATATACAAGTTTTGTTCATTTCCATTCTAATCATATTATGTATCTCCATCATGTTGGTGAGGATATTGTGATACTTTTCTTGTATGTTGATGATCTATTACTTACTGGTAGCTCTTCTTCCCACATTTAGAGTATTCAGAGGACTCTTTCTACATAGTTTGACATGATAGATCTTGGGCTATTGCATTATTTCCTTCATTTACATATTTCTCAGACAGATTCAAGGATTCATGTGAGTCATCAAAAGTACACCCATGATCTTCTTAGAAGCTTTGATATGGCTAATTGCAAGCCAAGTCCATCTCCTTTTCAGTTTGGAGTTACTCTTACATCCACATGTACCACACCACTTTGTGATCCTACATTATATAGGCAATTGGTTGGGAGTCTCATGTACTTGACCCATACTCGTCCTGATATTTCATTGGTAGTAGGGCTTGTATCTCAGTTTGCACATTCTCCTCATAGTAGTCACTGGCAGGCTGCTAAAAGGATTTTATGCTATTTGCATGGCACTTCCCACTTTGGCCTACACTACACTAGGGGCTCTACTCAGTTGGTTGGGTATACAAATTTAGATTGGGTAGGTTTTATTGATGACAGACATCCCACTTCTGGCTATATTTTCTATCTTGGTTCTTCTCCAGTTGTTTGGGTGTGAAAAAAGCAACAGGCTATTGTACTTTCATCTTCAGAGGTACAGTACAAGGCAGTAGTTACATCAAGTCAGTAGATTATTTGGCTTCGTTAGTTATTGACAGAGTTTGGATTCCCATAGAATTCACCGACTGTATTTTGGTGTGACAACCAAAGTGCAATTCACATTTCTCGCAACCCAATTGAGCACCAACGGACCAAGCATATTGAGATACACATCCACTTCATTCGGCAGCACATTCAGGATGGATTTCTTTGCTTGGAGTACCTTCTGACTCAGCAGCAGGTTGCAGACATCTTTATGAAGTTGTTTTCATCACCTCACTACCTTGAGTTTCGTGGAATGCTTGGGGTTTCAGAAGTTTTTCTTGGGGGTGTTCATGAGAACATCTTCCTTCTTTTTCTTCTTTCTCTTTCCTTATAGAAGGATTCTTTCCTTCTTTTGGTTCAAGATTTCTTCATGGATATATTATACATGAGTACCTCATCAAGCCTAGTTGTTGGGACTCATATTGTGGACATGCCACTTCTATTTTGGCCCCTAGCTTCACTTGAGGGGGGGTGTTAGAGTAGGTATTTACCTTAGCTCATGTTCACCTAGGTACATTATTTACCTTTATTGTATTTATCCTCACCCACTTATGTGTGTGGATATTTCTTTTTATTCATTTAGATATTAGGAGATATTACCTAATTGTTAGGAATAGTTCTTTCCTTGATCTATAGTATTGACTAGTTCTTTCCTAGATCTATGGTATTGACTAGATCATTGATGTCTAGTTCTCTCATAAATCTATGGACTTGACTAGTTCTTTGATGACTAGTTCTTTCCATGATTTATGGCTTGCTCTACGACCTTGACTGGTTCTTAGATTGTTCTTCCTTGCCTATATAAGCAAGGCCCATTCTCATTGTATTTCATTGAGTTCCATAATAATATATGATATTGCTGCTCATTTGTTTGCAAAGGTTTATGTAAATTTATTCTAGAGAATTGCTTTCATCTTATTGATCGTGATGCTTGATTAGCATCTATGTTCTTCGCTTGGCACGATCTGGTTATCATTCCTTTTAGAAATTTGTCTGGGAATGCATTGATGATATATTAATCTATAACAAAAATTAGGAGGAACATTTATATCATGGAAACAAGGTGTTTTACACTCTTGAACAATAACACCATTATGGCAAGCCCTCCATGTGTAATTTTAGGGTAACTGAGGTAGAATACTTGGGTTATATAATGTCTCATGAAGGGGTAAAAGTGGATCCACATAAGATCCAATCCATGATGGAATGGCAGATCCCTAAAGCCCTCAAAATCCTTAAGGTATTATAGGATATTATCATAAATTTGTGAGGAATTATGGTAGAATTATAGTACCACTTATAGTGTTATTGAATAAATACTCTTTTTGTTGGAATGAGGAAGCAACATAAACATATAAATCACTAAATCAAGCTATGTGTATCACTCCAATTCTAGCTACACTAGATTTCTCTAAAACCTTTACTATTGATTATGGTTCATCATGGTATGTCATAGGTGTAATACTCATGCAATATGGTCATCCCATTACATTTAAGGTTCATCCACTCAAAGATAAGAACCTAAAAAATCTAGCTTATGTGAAGGAAATGATTGATATTCTTCATGGAATCAAACAAGGGATATTGTATCTCATGTGTCACCACATTAAAGTAAAGATAAATAATGATAGCTTCAAATAATTCTTAGATAAATTACTATCATTTGAAGAACAAAAAAAATTGGGTCACTATGATGTTGGGATAGGAATTTGAGAAAATTTACAAAAAATGTAAAATAAAATGTGGTAGCTAATGCATTGTCTAGGAGAGACGAGTCCACAAAATAATTACTATATGCCATGTCTATATTACAAACGTATTTGGTAGATCAGGAAAGATCTGAATAAGAGAATGAAACAGAGACCAAATCTCTTATTTAGAATCGTAAAAAAGATCCATAAATTTTAGAAAGAAATATATGGAAGGGTACAATGACCAATTGTACATATGTAAAAAATATAAGCGTAAATGTTAGGCTCTTTCAGAGATCCATACTTCTCCATTGGATGAGAACTTAATATTCCTAACAACTTATCATAGAATCAAGAAAATTTTCTGTTGGGAAGGTTTAAAAGGATATTTCATTTTTGTTGTAGAATACTATTGTAACAAGGGTGAAACTATTTATTTTCTAGGAATTTTGTAGCCTTCATCTATTCATAGTGAGTAGTTTCTAGTGGATAGAGGTTTCCATTGATTTCATCACACGATTGTTGAAATGTGAAGGTAAAAGAATAATTATGTTGGTTGTAGATAGGCTCACCAAGTATGATCATTTTTGTTCCTTTTCACATCCATTTATAACTAGTATACTTTCCATATCTTTTATTGATAATGTTTAGAAGATATATGGAACACCCAAGACTATATTCAGTGATCATGATCAGATGTTTACTAATTTGTTTTTGACTAATTTATTCTCATGTTTCTGTACTCAATGGAATTTTAGTTAATTATATTATCCCCAATTTTATGGATAGATGGAGATAGAAAACAATTTTTTGGAGGGGTATCTATAATTCTTTGCTTCAAATAATAAATATATCTGGGTTAAGTGGTTACCACTTGTACAATGGTGGTATAACTCTTAATTTCATACTTCATCCAAAATTTATCTTTTCTTTACATTGTATAGTTACCATCCATTATCCCTCACTTTTAACTTAATGGTCTATCCTAAAGTAAGATCAATTGAAGAACAAATTCATTAAGAATATTAGGTGTTATCTTTCCTTAAAGAGAACTTACTCATGGTAAAACAACATATGAAGAAAAATATATTATCAACACTATAGTCATCACCAAATCACTACACCCCCTCGAATGGAAAGAATGTGAACAACACGCTCAGTGTGACTGGGTAACATGGGATCACCTCTAAATATGTGGGACATGGGCTCGAGGTGAACCTCTAGAGAAGTCTTACTTCTTGTTCCTAAACTAAGTGTTGTATGATTCCTAGTGCAATAAAATGGTTAACTATACCTATATTAACATTTCCATGGATTTTACATAAAGAGACTGAAAAGAAATAAAACTTTACTAGGGATGGTTATGCACCGAATAAAGGGTATTGGTATACTTTGAGAAGGGTTGATTTGAAAAGGGTGTTATGCACCATAAACCAGCTTCACCTACTTCAACTTAGAGAGGGTAAAAAAAAAATACCACAAACTAAGAAGTATGCATTCCTCTTTGTTAAAATTAATCAGAAGAACAATATTTTAGTCTTCCAATGAAGAATGATGAAACTAAGAAGGGTGAACAAGCACCACACTTCAACTGCATGTAAAACTCTAGCACTTGATAAGCATAGAACTCCAAGAACCAATAATAGAAACTTAAACTTCACAGTGTACCTACAAGCATGAGAAAGGCACAGAGAATTATTTGGTGATGAAAGGACTAATAGTAGTCTAAAAACATACACTTTTATTACTTCAAAAACGTGCACAATGCATCATTAAATTCGGAAGAGGTAATAGTTTCCATTACAGTCTTGGAAAGGAGGCTTGAAATTTCCCTCAATTCACAAAGATAACTTGAAGAAGAGAGAGTATTATTGAAAAATATGCACTTGTCTAAGATGTTTAATTATCTCAACGTGTCTAAAATTTCTAACTTTTGTAACCAGTGTAACCCCTTGAAATGAGCTTACAACTTACATTTATAAAAAAAACTCCTCTCAGAGAAGAGAGGAGAAATCATAAATTCTTGCCCTAAAATGAAGGCACATGATTGTCAACATTAATTATAGAATTGGTTGAACCACTTAAGAAAATTCCATCATGTCTCATTAATGAAGGATCTAGTACTTATCTACTCATTTAATTAAATTAATATTTTAAATAAAATATTTTAATAAAATATTAATTTAATAAAACTAGTATAAAAATATTAAGTTAATAATATTTTAAGTGGTGGGACTGGTGGGAAGCCCTTAGGGTTGGTTTCCATTTGAAGGTTTCAATGCATGGCTCAGCTCAGAGAGTTGAGCTTCTTTCATGTAGATTGGGGAGTTATTCCATGTTATGTTGGTTTGCCTTGGTGAAATCACCTTGTCAGTTCCATAGACCCCCAAGTTCTGCAAGCTCATCATTTCACTGATCTCAACTTGGTTGACTAAGTCATTGCAATGGTTTATATGAGCTCTCCTTCATGCATCTTCTGAGCTCAACATACATTGGCAGAAGTCAACATCCCTCTATGAGTTTCTTTCCTTCATTTCATCGACCTACGAGCTTCTTCATTTATGTAAATCCCAAAGGTTTCCTCCCTCTAGCTCGACTGCACGAGCTCCGCCTTCCTCACCATGAGTTCAATCCTATGCCTGAGCCATCTTATACATTGAAATCACTCTGAGACATCCATCTCGTGGCTCAACTCCATGAGATTTGAGCTTCAAAATATTCCTTCTCCTCATGTCAAGCTCTACTTAGCCCTTCCCGCACCATGCATACTTCTGATAGAGATGGTCTATAAGCTTAACTCCTTCAACCTCTTCCTAGCGAGCTCAATCAACATCCTAGACTATATTTCACCCTGAGGTATTCGTTCCTTAAAAAAACCCATTAGCTTCTCATTGAATTGGCTCTGAGTTGGTTTTCTCTGGCCATGCTTTGACTTGATGGATGCTCAGTCTTGGTTATAGTCTTTGTATTCTCAAGCATGCCCCATTAACTATCTCAGCAAGCCATATGGTAAACTCTGCAAATCACTTGATAACTAAGCTTCTGGCTCATTGTATTCTTGATCCCACCTTTACCCATGTGATGGTGTCCAAGATGAATTATGAACAAATTGCGACTCAGTTTCATGAAAAAAATGATCCTCCTTGTGTGCTCGGAATTCATTTTCACTCCATGAGCTAGAATCAACCTCACTATGACATGTATGTTTAACTCAAACTTGCCAATGTTGATCATCCAAAGTGTTCCACCCTCGATCTATTACAAATAATTTGGTGCCACCTTGACCACTCATGAGTTTGTCAAAGGGCCTACATGGATGCTTTACACCACCCGTCTATGTATTTAATGACATAGAAACCCAACACTAAACCTGATAACCATCTGCGAGCAACCTCCTCCTTATTTTCTTTTGTAAAACCTACCAAGTAAACTGAGTCATTGAATGAATCACTTGATAAATCGGTGAGGGACTCAAACTCCCCATGACTCACCATGCTCGTTGAACATTTCTCTACCTCCACGCACTAGGAAAATTCTTCAACATCAAAATTGGTCCTATAATGGCATGTTCACTTGGCATAAGTTGACCCTTAGCACACCATCATTATTTTCCCCACTTGGCCACACCCACATGAATCTCCACATCTTGGAACTGTGAGTATCCAAAACACCAGACGTGGAACATTTATCTCATCTTGCCATCGTACAAGTCCCACTTGGCCATTTGGTCACTAATCTCCCCGAGATCCCCATGGTGATGATGGTGTGTGTGAGTTAAGCACCATTTTCCCCACCCAACCAGAAATGGACCAACAAATTCCTAAAATTCCCCATAACTCCCTTCATGCTCAACCCAGTTGAACAATCAAATTCTACCAATTTTTCTCTAAGATATTTAAACATCGATTTAGTATCAAGCTCATCTCCAAGCTCTCATGCCTCTTCCTTGTTTTACATTAGCTCCAACCTAGATCTACGAACCCAAAATCTTCCACAAACTCTTCCAATTGACTCACTAGAGCCACTTTCTTGGTTAACTGACTTCAATGTTGGCTTACATAGAGAACTCCCTACATGCATGGATCAACTCTGAGTGTGGAGCTCCTTTTCACTTCATCTACACTGAGCATCTCCATACGCATGCCAAGTTGGTTTTTTCCAAGTGCACTTGAGCTAGCTCAACCTTATATTTTGATCAGCATTCCAAATTATTAGATCTTGCCTCATCGAGTAACTTAGTTACCACCCTTATTTACATGACTCAACCAAGAAGTGAGTTCCCCTCTAACCTTCTTGATGTTTCATGAGTTCAACAATTGAGCTGAGTTACTAAATGTCTAACTCGACTCGATGAAGCAAGCCATCTATTACCCAATTCCACATCCACAAGCTAACCTTGTTCATATCTTGTGAGAGTTTGCCAGATTTTTGAATAGCTCATTATTGATCTTGTCAAGTCAATGCATTTAATAACTTGACTGACATATTATGAAAACTAATTACGTTGATTATCACCTTGGTATAACTCAATAAGCTCACTCAATGGCCTATTATCCTACCCTGATTTACTAAATTTCATGACTCATTTTGAAACTGAGGAATTAATCGGAGTAGAATAGGACCTTTCAAACATTATTTCACAATTTTAATAGAATTCTCATGCTCCTTAGTGGAAAATGGGCCTACAGAGGAAGAATTTAGCACTACAAGAAGCTCATTAACCTCTAAGACCCAAAATAGGAGAACACTCTGAAATGATCTGATATTTCCCATAATGCCACTGATGTTCCCTCAACACAAAAATTTTCTTGTAATGTCCTAAAATTATTCTTTAAAGGGTTTCCTATTCTTAAGTTATGAGTGACACAAGTTGTTGAATTTTTTCCTAGGGGTAAAAATTCGATAACATTTTTTTTTACCTCGCATGGATGATTTCCTGTTAAGCATGATTCAAGTAGCCTTAAGCCATCCATTGGGCATGGATTCAATGTTTGAATCCTAAAAGTTATTTGATCTTCTTTGATACATCTCGAAGTTTCCTTAGTATTATTTATTTTGAATTATAAGGTAACGCTAGGCAGAAAAAGTATTGAATGTTTGACACCTATAGAACACTATGGAATTTGAATGAAGCATTTGAGGAGTTGGGAAATAAAAAAATATTTTGAAACTTCAAACTCTTTCCTCCTTGAAAACCTCTAATGATGATACAATGTGTAAGAACAAATATACACATGAAAATAAGGAAATCAAAAGCAACAACAACACACAAAAATTTGCAAAAGCACTTGGAGGAAAATACCTAGCTAAACTATACAAGGGGTAGAATGATCTCAAAAAGAAGCTTTGAGATGTATCCCATTCACATGAATGGGTAGCTCTTCTTGATTGAGTCTGTATAGAATAAATGAATTCACCTCTTTGCAAATTGAGATGATGTATGGCCCACTCTAGAGAGAATCAAACTTGGTGTGCATGTCTGATTTGACCCTGTTGACATCCCATTTGAGAACTAAATATCCCTTTTGAAAATTCCTGTTAAATGCATTCTTGTAAAGTGTTTTCTTAACTTAAGCCTGATGTTTCTCCAAAGTTTTCTTGGCCTTATTCCACAATTCTTCTAACTCCATTATTTCAGTGAATCTGACTGTCATAGGGTCACTCTCCATAACCTCAAGCCGATGAGCTAACTCCAAAGATGGTAATTCCAAGGATAGTGGAAATTTTGCTTCTTTTCCATATACCAACATGAAAGGTGAATTACTGATGGCCCTTTTAGGTGTGATTCAATCCTCCCATAAGGAAGTCTTAAGATATGTGTGCCAAGTCATCCTATTGGTTTCCATCATTCATTTGATAATCCTTGTGAGGTTTTTGTTGGTAGAATCAGCCAATGCATTAGCTTGCAGATAGTAATTGGATTATGTCTTGAGGTAAATCCCATTCTTAACAGCCCATTCACTCAGCTTCAGACCAAGAAAATTCATTGTGTTGTCCAAAATGACTGTAAATGGAACACAAAATCTTGTCATTATGCCTTCTAGAAAATCAAGAACTCCCTTCTCATTTCCCTCCTTCAATGCTACTACCTATATGCATCAAGTGAAATAATCCATTATAGTAAGGACCCATTTATGTCTATCATTGTATGGAGGATTCATCATTCCGATGAAATCCAACCACCATTGAACAAAGGTCTAATCAACCTGAATTAGATGGAGGGGAAGAGCTGCCAACTTTTGATTTCTGGTGAAAAAGGCACATTCCTTGCATTTATTTACCAAGAGGTGGGCCTCTTTAAATAAATTTGGCCAATAGTAGCTGCCCCTCATGATATTTTTTGTATATTTTCTTACCGAGTAATTTCCTCCTGATAGACCATTGTGAAATTATACCAAAATCTTGTTTACATGTTCTGGACCTATGCACCTAAGGAGAACACCATTCAAATCCCTCCAAAAGAGAACATGATCTACAAAAACATATGGAATGGAAAAAACAAAGAAAGTATGTCTTTTATTTTTATCGATGTCAATAGGATATGCTCCTAAGAAAAGGAAACTCTTCATTTTGGATAACCAGTTGTAGACACCTATAGTTTTACCAATACACTATTATTTCTAATAGTGCACTAAAGCTTATTCCCTTTGCAAATTGATGGCACACCACCAGTTAGACCTATCTAACTCCCTTCTCATGACACCTTTTTGGTCATTTTTCCTCTCATAAACCACTTAAACAGGCTGTTATAGCCTCGTTCTAACTACATTAGCTTCTTATTCACTTCTAGCTTGTTTCTATCAGCTCCCTGGAATATCAATCCACTTCGTTGGATTGATTAAGCACTTCAGAGACCCTTTCAGAACCCTAATTACTCTCTAAGAGATATTAATTAGTCTAACCTAGGTTAAATACCCTAAACATAGTCAAATCACACTTTGACTTGCTGAAAGCGCTTTTTGGACTTTAGCCTTTGGCCCACGTGCACCCAAATCCCCCTTTTTCTTCCAAACCAAAAACTATAAATAGGGCTATACCCCCTCCCTCATTTCCTAAGAATTATCTCTTCTTCCTAGCATAGATTATAGAAATTTTTTTAGGCTTTAGATTGTATTTAATCTTATTCCATTTGAGCTAAAAGCTTTTGATTTTGTATTTCATAGCATTAACATGGAGTAAAAGGGAAGATCCATTGGCCTTGAAGCCATTAATGGGGTGATCTCTTTCTCTTAAACACATAACTGAATGCTTTGATCCTCTTAGGTTCATTATTTCAAGATTTCAAAGAATAGAGGTTAACTTCATTTACTAAGTTTGCATGTCTATTTCAAATTAATGTATGCAAACAAGAAAACCTTTCTCATTTCTTATCACATGGTCCAGTTATCAGTTTGCTAAAAGCCTTTCAGGATTCTTTAGAGATTATTACCCCAAATTCATGGCTTTTACAAATTTTCATTGAACAAATTTGACACACCCAGTGGGACACGTATGTCCACCCTCCATTAATGGAGGTCTTTTAGGTTTTTTGAAGTTCATTTTCAAGTTATTGGGTCAAATCACTTGTTATTTCCTCATTTTTGTTTCTAACCCTAGATAAATTACCTTCATTTACATGCATTTTGTGGGTTTGATATAGAAATAGGACACTTTGACTAACATCTAACCTGTTTGCTCTTGAAAATTTGAAAATCTATGTTTTTTGTAGGTTTTTCAGAGGGTACACGTAGGTGTAAAATGAGGGACACGTACATGTTGAAACCCCAATGTACCCATCGGATTAAGTGCATACATGTCAGAAGGACTTCATCATTTGCACATTTTCTCTCTACAGATACGTGCACGTGTCTCCGTCATCTATGGCATGTATCCGCCTCTCTAGCCGCACATGCGTAAATGGTCTGACTATAAATTTTTTTGATAATTTTCTATTTCAGGATTGAGTGCATACATGTCAAAAACCTAAGCATCCATGTCAATATGGGTGCATCTCTATCATGTTGTGAGCATCTTTCTTTTACTACATTAGGTTTTATTAATTTTTGATTGCATGTGTATTCGTTAAGTAGGGCGTGTATCCATCGGTTGGGAAGTGCAAGTGTTAGTATAGGGGCACAGGTGTTTTTATTAAAAATTGGAAATTTTTACAGTCTGCAAATTTTTTTCTTTGATCCATTACTCCAGGTTTCTAGGACTAACATTTTTTTTTAAATAGTGTTTTTCCTTAAACATTTCAGTTTGCATAGTTAAAAGTGTTTTGTTCTTGGCTTAGAATTAGCTTTGTAGAAGTGTGTATTCTCTCTCCTCACGTCTTCCAAGGTGATCTTGGAGATCAAAAACACTTAATCAAAACAAATATAAATTTTTCAAAGAAACACCTATTTTATAAATGTTGAAGTAAAAATTTCATGTGATTTCAGTAGGCTTTTTCACGTTGCGTATGCTCCTCCTTCACGCCTTTTGGTGATCTTAGGAATAAAAAAAAAGTGAAAAACTCTCTTTGTTGACATCAGCCTACGAAATGGAAAATTAATAATAACTTGTTGTCTACAGGACCTAATGATTGTTAGAGAAAGGTGTCGAAAAACAAAATACAAAACTTCTAATACACGTGTTCTTGTAGGTTACCAAATGGTGTGCTATTTAAAATCACATTAAGTTAAGAAAGATAAAAAACACACCATATTCAAAACATTGTATTGTAGGTTTCGGAAAAGGGTACATCCTTATCCTCTCAATTGGAACACAACCCCTTTGGCATAACACCTTAAGCTACAACAATGGGGGTGGTTCCAGGAACCATAAAGTACTCCACCACTGTGTAACGTTGTGGTTGAAACAAGAAGCTCCTCACTTACCCACTTGACTTGTTTTCCTTGTGATTTAGAGTTACAAAGTTGTTTATATCGTGACCCTGGCAAAAGTACACGATGGATGCATTTAGTGCCCATTGTACTTGAAGGGGGCAAAGACAAGATACTCCTAAATTAGTCAGTGTGACTTTTTGGATTAATTATGCCCACTCTTAGATGGCTTTGTAACACCCAGTTGAGAGATATTTTTAAGGAGGCCATTTTGTCTTGAGGCCAAATTTACTAGTCCTTTGTTGCATCAAGCCATCATGAAGTGACAACTCACCTGACATCTAAACCTTGTTTATCGAACAAGGAAAATAACCCTTGTGAGATTGATCTGAGTGTCTTTCATCACGAAACTAAACTATGTCCCACTTTTTCTTAGTTTTATTCTTATCTTCTGACGAGGTGAAGCTCTACCTAAGTGGCGCTTGGTTTGTTTCCATATTTTGATCAATACCCTTGCGTTCTCAACGTCCATTATTTGGGGTGAGAAAGGTGCATACATTGCACATTTTTATCAGAGATAGTACTAGTCACTTTTTTGTTTGTTTATACCCATCCATGTTTACGGATGGGTTGTTAAATGTCTAAAGTGTATAGGTACACTTTTCGTATCTTTGATAAAAGTCCATCCATCTTGATTTCAAGATCATCTTCACCGTTGTGATTCTGATTCATCTTTTGTCTCTTCTTGGGTTTGTTCACATCCTAGATGCACAATCTCGGTACTTACATCATATTATCATTTTATGAGAAGATGGTATAAGTCCCCTTATTGTGCAGTTACGCTGCTCACATGATTAAAAACCCCTTGTTATACTTATCACTTGGTTCAGTTTTGATGTCATTTGAGTCTTTTTGAAAAGTGTCGATAACGCCTTATGTATATCATAATAAAGTTTTCATGGTACTAACACCTTGCTTTCTCAGTTAATGTATCGCGGTGACATTACTACGCTATATTTATTCACGACTTCCATTTTTCATAAGGTTTGGCTTTCATCGGATTTCGAACTAGTTTTAGGTATACTTTGTCGAGGGACTACGATAGCATCACATCAGTACTTAGACCTTTTTGGGGTTCTAACTTGACTTACATATTAATACATCATTTTCACTATCTATTTTTAAGGCATAGGCTTGGTAACAACGAATTGGGTGATCATAAAATTTAGGTGTGCATATGAGTGTTTCTTGATAAAGATGATTGCATAACACTACATCTAGGATACACTGTAGTATAGTTCCAACATCTCCTTGAATGGCTTATAGAAAACCATACTCTTAGGGGTTACGCTAGCTACATACAAAGATCCGCTAGTACTTCCTAAAATCATAAAAATGGCCACCAAATCAAATGAAAAATATATAGGAGAAAACCCTTTCGACACCTTCCCATTTAGTGGCCATAATTTAGGACTATTTTTTTCTCAAGTCAAAGATATGGAGACATTAATTGATCATAGTGGAGAAGAGTCAGACTCTTCTGGAGAATAACAAAGGTTAGCCCTAAGTAGATTTGATGAACTCCTATATTATAATAACGATAAAGTACTCGCAAGAGTCTTAGCATTAGGAGCTAAAATTCCACATGAGCATGAAGAAGAAACAAAGGTCATAAACCATAACCTAGGAGAATGAAGATTCTTATTAGACAAAGATAATCCTTTCGATGTGGGGTATGCTTCCACTTTTGGGTAACATAAGGCCACTGTCAAAGTTGAACCACCATGGAAACCTCGCTATAAAGCTTCGTGTAAAGTGAAAACTAAATGGAAGGATTCCTCTCCTCCAAAATTTGATGAAGAAGAGGATCCCCTAGGTGAAAAGGAGATTCTCCAAAAACAGATCTTTAAGTTGAGTCAGACACTAGAAAACCTAGGCTCTTCAAGTAAAAGCATATACAAAGACAAAGACAAAAAAAACTTAACGAGTTTCAAGTTGATCCACATACAGACTATACCTTTAAGGCAACTTAGGCTCAAAGTTCAATATCACCTACTAAAGAGAAATTCATTCAGGAGGAGGTTAAATCTATAAAAGATATGCTTAGTACATTACAACAAGGAAATGTAGGAAAAAATAGAAAATATTCGTATGAAGAACTCTGTCCTTACCCCTTTGATAAGGACATGTTACAACAGCCTTTCCCAAAACACTTTACCATTCCCAAGTTTGATAAATATAAGAGCAAAAGTGATCCTTGTGATCATATAGAAGACTTTTACATGGCTTGCTAAGAAGTTGCATATAGCGATAATTTCTTAATACGACTTTTTCCTCGCAACCTCAGAGCCGTGGGATTGGAATGGTTCTATAGCATACCCAATGGCTCTATTACAATGTGGCCCATGCTAGCAGAGAAATATGTAAGGCATTACTCCTATAATATGGAGAGTGACATCATAATGAATGATCTATGTAATACAAAACAAAAACCCAATGAGACATTTGCAAGATTTCTACAATGATGGCGTGGGTTAGCTAGTCACTCTCCTTGTACCTTACCAAAAAAATAGTAAGTGAGCATATTTTTTCCTAACTTAAACCGAGAAATATCCTTTCACTTGCAAATGCATTGTGGCTCAAACTTTGAAGAAGTCATAGAGAAGGGCAATCAAATTGAGAAAGCGCTCATTGCTAAGGGAACGCTTAAACCTGTTACTAAAAACAAACATGAAGCCAAATCCACAGAAAAACCTAAATTCTTCAATAAGAATAAACATGTTGTTGGTGATGGCATTACAGACTCCATGACAGTCCAAGCCACACATACAGTCCCACTCTTAAATCTTTCGCAAGGACCTCATCCTAAAGTGCCTACAAAACGTACGTTCACATCCTTGACAGAATCCTTATCTACCATTCTACAACAATTAGATGGTGCAAAAATGGTAGAATATCCAACGAAAATAGTACCATATCTGGAAGATGCTCCAAAACTAGTTTGATTCAAAGACCATGAATATTACAACTTCCACCATGTCAAAGGACACAAAACAGATAGATGTTTGAGATTGCACCATTATATCCAAGACCTCATAGAGGAAGGGAATATTGTTGTGGAGTCTCCCCCTGAGACTAGTAAAATTTCAAATGAAAAAATGGGTATTTACAAAGAACCTTTTCCTAATCATGCAGATAAGAAGAAAAGAAAACTAGATCAAGGGCAAACTTCCAATGACTATAGGACTACTACCTATGTGTACCCTACAAATGATAGTCCTTATGATTCGCTCATTCTATTTATTAACTCATCTAATCAACAGATCAACACCATTTGGATTTTAGAAAAGAGCTGCGTAGTCGAGAAAAGACATGCCCGCTTAATCATACCAGATCTTGTTTCTATTCCTCAGGAAGGTCAGTATAATTTAAAGGAGTAGTTAGAGAAAATGCCTGCTAATATATCTATTCTTGATCTCCTTAAGATCTCTAATGCCCACAAGAACATATTGTAAAAAACTTTACAAAATTCAGGGGTTTCCACAGAGGTAGACCCCATGAACCTTCAAGCCATGATTGCATGCTTAGAAATCAACGTTCATATTAATTTTGATCATACTATAATCCCACATAACAACCCAGAGCATAACTTACCATTCTATCTTAAAGTGGTGGTTACCCATCGCAAAATAAAAATATTACTTGTAGATGGGGGATCTGGTCTGAATATTTGCACTTTGAAGTTGGTAAAGTAGCTAGGCCATTCAGAAACAGAGCTAGGTGCTAAGACTATCACAATTACAACATATGAAAAAGAAGAAAGAGAGTCAGCATGGACTATATTGGTTCCCATGGAGGTAGGACCAACATGTCATGAAACAACATTTCATGTCCTTGACTTGGAACTTCCATACAACATGCTCTTGGGATGCCCATGGATCCATGCCATACAAGCTATTCCATCAACTTTTAATTAGTGCATCAAGTTATGTCATGAAGGGCAGGTGGTTACCATCTTGCGTGACCTAGAACCATTCACACATTGTAGAGCATTACACAGTTTTTCTCGTTCCACTTATGAATGTCCTTTTGTGGATGTTGTTGTCCCTCTATAAAATGAGGCTATAAAAAATGAATAGATTCAGAGTCCCTCATGCATTTCAATCAAGATTTTCCCTCATTTGTCAATCCAATTTCTTCCTGGTAGGAAACATCAACAAAATATGGCTTGAGTAAGCTATTCACTCTTGAGCAGGCTCTATTGATATCAGACTTAATATTATCCCCCAGGACAAAGGGTAAGCCTTATTTTCAGTTCAAGAGCATCCGTGAGCAATGTCCTAAACCGTTGGAAAACTTTGTCCATAGTGGTCTCCTATCTAAGGAGAAAATGATAGAAGACCCTACCAGTAGAGTGTCAGAAGGCACCATGGCTTCATGCAATCAAGCACCTCAGTACATCAAAGATCCCCGCATGATGTTTGTCATGGGCTATAGTGGGTTTCGATGTGGCATTAATGCACAAGGCCGGTTAGAACCTATCCCTTTCCCTTATTTTAAAGCTGATAAACATGGCCTTGGAATAAGGCCCCATGATGCTCTACCTTCTGAGAATGACGCCACCTCTTCTGAACATGAGGATGTTTCAACTCATTCTGATAGTGACACAAATTCCCAATGTATCCTTTATGAGGATCTTGCCTCCATGAACCTATTCCCAAATTTTTTTGTCCTTACCTTATCCGAATCCATCCCCCTACATAAATATCCAATAGCCCTTGTACATCCTGAACTTATAGATTGGGATCAACAACTTCATGTGCCCCTAGATTTCTTTGAAAATGATGAGGCATTTGCAGAGTTCATAGGGCTCAGAGACTTTATTCCAGCTACAGCCCACAAGAAAGGATTTAAGATTCAACTAGATGCCTGCGACTACTTCAGGGAAGAAGTAGAGATGTGTGGGTGGCTAAATATAAAGGCTATAAATAAAAGTACACCCACTTCTGAGAAACCAAGCAAAAAGGCTCAACAGATATCCCATAGTGACAGACTCTTTGATTAACTCATAGAAAAACATAATGAAGAGTTTAAAGATGAAGTGATTTATCCATTCAAAAATGATCATGAACTACCATAGGAGGTCGATCCTACTCTTCCCCCTGATCCTACGTGGATGGAAGATGCTTCTAAAATGCTTATTGAGGAAACAATCAATGTCAACATTGGCTTAGAGGAGCAACCTAAAATATTTAAGATGGGAGCTTCACTCTCAGCTCAGGAACAAAAGACCTTTGTAGATATCTTACAAGAATACGTGGATATATTCATGTGGACATATGTAGATATGCCTAGTTTAGACTTGGAGCTAGTTGTGCACAACTGCATTGTACACGCAGATGCCAAACCAATCAAACAAAAGTTTAGAAAGATGCATCCTAAGGTGGCACTCTTAGTGAAAGAAGAATTAGAAAATTTGTTAGCTATTGATTTCATTAAACCTATTGACTATTCATAATGGATCTCTAACATAGTCCCAGTACAAAAAAAAATTGTTGGCATATAGATCTACATGGATTTATGTGACATCAACAAAGCATGTCCAAAAGATGATTTTCCCCTACCTAACATCAACATGATAGTCGATTCAGCAACTGGTTATGAAATGTTTTCCTTGATGGATGGTTTTTCAGGTTATAACCAGATAAGAATTATGGAAGAAGATCAACATAAGACAACATTCATCACCCCTTGGGGAACATTTTGCTACAAATTCATGCCCTTTAGGCTTAAGAAAATTGGGGCTACTTATTAGTGGGCCATGAAAGTTATTTTTCATGATATGATAAGTGCCATCATGGAGGATTATGTTGATGATATTCTAGCAAAATCAAAAAGTAGAAAAGAACACCTTGAAGTGTTGAGGTGTATCTTTCAAAGTCTAAGAGACTATAAGGTTCATTTGAACCATAAGAAATGTGTCTTCAGTGTTTTGTCAGGAAAATAGCTAGGGTTCATTGTCTCACAAAGAGGGATTGAAGTGGATCCTGCAAAGGTTGCAACTATCACATAAATGCCACCACCTACCACTCTCAAGCAACTAAGGAGTCTACAAGTAAAGATTCAAGCAATCCGTCAATTTATTTCACAACTTATGGATAAGTGCCACCCCTTTACTAATTTTCTCAAGAAAGATGTCACATTCAATTGGGGACTTGACTGTCAGAAAGCCTTTGTGCTACTCAAACAATACTTTTTCAGCCAGTTTGTACTAATGCCACCTACCCCTGGTGATCCTCTCCTCTTATACATTTCTGCTACCCAGTTTACCATTGGTGCATTACTTGCGTAATATGACTTAGCCCATAAAAAGAGAGCAGTTTACTATCTTAGCCACACCTTGATCACATATGAGTTGAATTATCCCCAACTAGAAAATCCCTGCTTAGCGGTTGTCTTCCCATTTCAAAAGCTTCACCATTATCTCCTAAATAATAAAACCAAGCTCATATCCAAAGTTGACCCTCTCAAGTACCTTTTATCCAAACCCACCCTCACAAGCTGAATGGCTAATTGGACCATTCTCCTGAGTGAATTTGATATCAATTTTGTGAATCAGAAGTCTTTAAAAGGACATGTAATGGCTAATCAATTGGCAGAAGCTCCTCTCCTAGGAATGGAACCTTTATGTTTGGATTTACTAGATGCATCTATGGCATATATTGAGGAATCTTTAGAATGGCAGGTGCATTTTGATGGATCTTTTACATTCCATGGATCCAAAGTAGGAGTGGTACTCATCACTCCATCAGGTGATGTCATACCATGGGAATTCTGGTTGGGATTCTTGTGTACAAATAACATTGCAAAGTACGAAGCACTCATCACTGACCTCAAGCTAGCTATTACATGGAACATCAGACAACTGCGAGTTATTGGCGACTCTCAACTTATCATAAAACATGTTAATGATGAGTACAAGGTTAAAGATGAGAAGCTTATTCTGTATAAGAAAATGGTTGAAACTTTGAAGGAATATTTCACACAAGTCATATTTGAACAAAAACCAAGGTCACATAATAGATCCATGGATTTTATGGCTACTATTGGGTCTCTCTTACACATAGCACTTAAAGAAAGCAAGATGTCTTTATTCAGGGAACATTTATAGGTACCTTCATATGATATGTCGGAGTCATGTTTGGCATGTGAAGTTGTTGGTCCTTTATCACCTTGGTACGACCCTATCTTCAAATATCTATAAGATGGCACTCTTCCCCTTGACATCACCCATTCTAAAAAGAAAGCCCTTATTTTCTGCATAGCCCATTATAACCTCCTAGGAGGCACCCTTTATCATCATGGCTATGATGGGAATTTTCTTTGTTGTTTGGATGTTGCTGATTCTATCCACACAATTAAAGAATTACATAGTGGTATTTGCAGAACACACACTAGTGGCATGGTCTTAGCTAAAAATATATTGAGAGTAGGATATTATTGGCCTACCATGGAATTTGATTGTTGCAACTTCGTAAAGAAGTGTGAACTATACCAAAAAATATGGAAATTTAATACATGCGCTAGCACAAGCCTTACAGCCTATTGCAACGCCTTGGCCATTCTATAAATGGGACCTAGATCTCATAGGGAAGCTCCATCCTTCTTCATCAGATGGTCATACTCACATCATCACTATCACCAAATACTTCACCAAATGGGTAGAGGCTTTCCCTCTTACCTATGTCACCAGTGCACATATTTCAAAATTCATCATGAACCATCTCATATGTCATTACGGGATCCCCTCAGCCATTGTCATTGATAATGGTAAATCCTTCAAAAATAAAATGGTTAAAACATTGTGTTAACCCTTCCATATCCAACTTAAGTAGTCTACCCCTTATTACCCTCAAGGTAATGGACATGCACAAGACACCAATAAGACCCTTTTATGGATTATGGAGAAAATGGTCAGTAAAACCGGTCGTAATTGGCATCTGCAAATACATCCCACCCTCTAGGCCATTCATACATCCATCCACACTCCTACTGGTGCGACCCCATCTTCACTTTTCTGTGGCACTGAAGCCATCATACCTTGGGAAGTGGAGCTTCTGTCCATGAGAATATCTCTCAGAGACTATCTTGATAAAGATGAAGACTATAGAGTTACTCACCTAGCAAAGTTAGAAATATTAGATGAAAGGTGTATCACATCTCTCAATCACCTAAAAGTCTATCAGAACAGAGTTTCCAGAGGATATACCAAATGCATCATTCATTGGGAATTTGATATAGGAGATCTAATGATCAAAGAAAATCAGAAGAACACCATCAAAGATAGAGAAAAGAAAGGAAAGTTTGAGGCTAACTGGTTAGGCCCTTATGTTATAATTATAAAATATGGATCAGAAGCCTATGTCATCGGTGCAAAGATTTCAAAATTCATCATGAACCATCTCATATGTCGTTACGAGATCCCCTCAGCCATTGTCATTGATAATGGTAAATCATTCAAAAATAAAATGGTTAAAACATTGTGTCAACACTTCCATAGCCAACTTAAGTAGTCTACCCCTTATTACCCTCAAGGTAATGGACAGGCACAAGCCACCAATAAGACCCTTTTACGGATTATGGAGAAAATGGTCAGTAAAACTGGCCGTAATTGGCATCTGCAGATACATCCTGCCCTCTGGGCCATTCGTACCTCCATCCACACTCCTACTGGTGCAACCCCATATTAAATTTTCTATGGCATTGAAGCCATCATACCTTGGGAAGTGGAGCTTCTATCCCTAAGAATATCTCTCAGAGACTATCTTGATAAAGATGAAGGCTACAGAGTTACTCACGTAACAGAGTTAGAAATATTAGATGAAAGGTGTATCACAGCTCTCAATCACCTAAAAGTCTATCAGAATAGAGTTTCCAGAGGATATAACAAACGCATCATTCATCAAGAATTTGATATAGGAGATCTAGTGCTCAAATAAAATCAGAAGAACACTGTGAAAGACAGAGAAAAGAAAGGAAAGTTCGAGGCTAACTGGTTAGGCCCTTATGTTATAATTGTAAAATATGGATCAGAAGCCTATGTCATCGATGCACAGATTTAAAAATTCATCATGAACCATCTCATATGTTGTTACGGGATCCCCTCAGCCATTGTCATTGATAATGGTAAATCCTTCAAAAATAAAACTGTTAAAACATTGTGTCAACACTTCCATATCCAGCTTAAGTGGTCTACCCCTTATTACCCTCAAGGTAATGGACAGGCATAAGCCACTAATAAGACCGTTTTACGGATTATGGAGAAAATGGTTAGTAAAACCGGCCATAATTGGCATCTGTAGATACATCCCGCCCTTTGGGCCATTCGTATCTCCATCCACACTCCTATTGGTGCGACCCCATATTCACTTGTCTATGACACTGAAGCCATCATACCTTAGGAAGTGGAGCTTCTATCCCTGAGAATATCTCTCAGAGACTATCTTGATAAAGATGAAGACTACGGAGCTGCTTGCCTAGCAGAGTTAGAAATATTAGATGAAAGGTGTATCACATCTCTTAATCACCTAAAAGTCTATCAGAACAAAGTTTCCAGAGGATATAACAAACACATCATTCATCAGGAATTATATATAGGAGATCTAGTGCTCAAATAAAATCAGAAGAACACCGTCAAATATAGAGAAAAGAAAGGAAAGTTCGAGGCTAACTAGTTAGGCCCTTATGTTGTAATTGTAAAATATGGATCAGAAGCCTACAATCTTACATATTCAGATAGTGAAGAGCTTCTGGAACCTATGATTTCCATGCACCTAAAGAGATTCTATGCTTAGGCATGACGAGAATATCAAATAAGAACTAAAAATTGAAAAACAAAGGAAAAATGAGAAAAATAGTAAAGAAAAATCAGGTTGTCCTCATGTGAAAACCACGCAATTGTGTCATAGTGGGAAAGTATTTGAGTGAAAACCAATTTTTACTGCTCATGGAAGATTCATTGGACACAAGTTACTCTTACAAAAGGATGGGTGATCGTTACCACATTTTAGATACGACTTTTTCTGCTAGGTCTAGGAACCCTACTAGGACCACCTTTGCCTTACCATGATCTAGTTTGTTTTCTCTTATATTTGCACGGAGGACATTACCTATGTATGCTCCCATCTAATATTGAGTATGAAATTACCGTTTCCACCTTCTCGCACATACATGCATGACATTCTGCCTTTTTTATATTCCCACATCACGCTAGGGGCATCCACGCTTCTTTGTTCTTGTACATTGCTTTCAAAACATGACCTTGGAAAACACAAAAACACTTGGAAAATGATACACAAAAATCTAAACATCTAGAAAATTTTCCTTTTTAGGGATAAAGCTACATTCATCTCACGAATGTTATCTTAGGGAAACCTAGACAAAAATGTGAAAAACGTAGCTGCAAAAACTTATCTTTTTAGATAAACCCAAAAACATTAGAAAATATGTCAATGCTGTCCCGCAAAAATAGAGTAGTGATGTAATTACTTTTAGTTGTTGGTTTGTATAGTTTTGATGTACTTAGTCTATTGAATTGTTGGTTCTTTAAATGGATCGTTTTCTTATCTGATTTTGAATCTTGTTTGATTTAAATTATGTATTCCATTACATAAATTTGGGAACTCTCATGCTTGTAAACAATTGTTGTAGGATTTTTTATTTGTTATGTGCGTCTATTTGAAGTTCATTTTTACTTGCTTAGATTAGATCTCATTTTAATCTATTGTTAACTTTTGCATGTGTTTGTTTAGTTGTTTGTATGTGTATATTTGTTTAGTTTTGTTAACTATTACTTGTGTGTTTTGCAAAGTTATTTATTGTCATATCTATCATCTATCATTTCATCACATTTCTAACATCATTCACTACATCATATATATACAAAAATGCTAATTATTACATCATTCATGTATGCTAAGCTAATCATCACATATCGTATCATCAATGGTGGCAAGAGGGGTTGCGCATAATCATAAATCTATCCCCCCCACACCAATATCATCTAGTATTATCCCAAGTGCTAGGATACAAACTCAGAAACAAATCATGAATCCAAAACATGTGGTGCTATCTATAAATATATCATCAATATGAAAGCATGAAATATACACATTTCTGAATCTAAGGTATGCCACATACATATAGGAAAGAACAATTGTACATCATAAATCCATCATAGTATGATAGATCAAAATGTTTGTATATACATATATAACTATCCAGGTCAGTACTCAAAATAATACATCATCAATAGAATATGCCATCAAAAAGGGGCATGCATCAAAAATAATCGAGCCTTCATCATGAGGCGTCATCAAAATAATCGTATACACAGCTATACATCAAAAGCAACCTTCATAAGAGGCATGTATACAAGATATCTATATAAAAAAGATTATAGAGCTCAACCAAATCTCTCACCCTCACCGGGGTTCCCTAGTCGATAGAATAATGGTTGTTGTGATGGACCTGCACCATGGGTACCACCAAACTGTCTAGATGGCCCCTGTCCAGTTGGCTAATTTGGCATAGGATTCCTAACTAATCTCACTGAATGACCTGATCTTTGTGACCTAGAGCCTGTCACACTCGCATCTGACTACTGGAATGATACTTGTTGACAAAAATATGCCCCCGCGCTCATATTTATGGCCAACTCCTTTGTTCCCCTTATCTTGTACCTCAGTCTCCATTTTTTGATTTTTAGGCACTCAAAAGTTTCTGGAAGTTGCACCATTGGATAGAGATTTTTATCAGCTTTCCAGAAAGGTAAAATTTTCTCCCTAACTCCTCATATTTTTCAAGTTACGGCTCGGCGGAGTTTTTGTGGGAAATTTTCCCCTAGCAGGCCCGCAGCCAATCGGAAGCCGCCACATGTCCTTGAAAGTGGCAGAGAGCGGAGGAAAACTTGAAAAAATTCCAAGTTTTGGACAAATTTGCAAAATGAAAATTTTTGGCCCGCGGCCCCGCCGGCGAATCAGAATGCGCCACGTGTCAGTGGGAGCAGGGTAAAAAATTCGCTAAGTGTTGGCGCATGGGAGATTTTTTGCAATTTTGGCCCGCAACCAATGAGGTGCTTCCACGTGTCCCAGGGGGGACGGTGGGTGTCGGGGAAAAATATCAGATTTTTGGCCAAGCTTTGGTCAAAAAGGTCAAAATGGAAGGATTGGCCCGCATGGCCCGCGAGCCAATAAAACGTCGCCACGTGTCCTCACCATCGGTCTCGGCGTCGACACAAGGAAATCGGGTTTCCGAGGCGGAAAAACAAGTCGGGAAAACAAGGAAGGAAAACATGTCAGGTGGCTTTCAAAACCCGACACAAAGGGATATGTCGTTGGGTCGTCAAAATTCAACGCACAAGGAAATCGGGTTTCTGAGGTGGAAAAACAAGTCGGGAAAACAAGGAAGGAAAACATGTTGGGTGGCTTTCAAAACCCGACACAAAGGGATATGTCGTCGGGTCATCAAAACCCGACGCACAAAGGAAATCGGGTTTCATAATTGGGTTTGCACGTCGGAAACGCACGCCTAGGGAGCAAGTCGTAAGGGTTCCAAATCCCGATGCAAGGCAAATCAGGTTTCGGGGGTAGAACAACATGGTGCAACGAATACATGTCGGGGGGTCTTCAAAACCCGACAACAAGGGAATTTGGGTTTCCGGATCAGGAAAACACATCTGAATAGCATGAAGAGGGAACATGATGCGCCACCGCCCAAACCTGATGCACATGCGAGTCATACCTCCGAACCCGAAAACAAGGGAAAACTTGGAAAATGCAGCGGAAGCGGAAGTCGGGAATACACGAACAGCAAGCATATGACGGGACTTCTTTCAAACCCGATTCAAAAATTATAGTTCGCCATTTTTTTGGGTGGTTGGGGTTCTTACCTACAGCCATGAGGAGGAGTTAAGTACAGTCTTGGAGGTGGTTGGGGCAGATCCGAATCATTCTCTTCTCCCTCTCTTTTTCCTCATATAAAATGTAAGGAGGGGGCTATTTTTTTTAAGGTCGAACATTTTTGTTTTGTGCCTCCTCCCTTCTTCTCTTTGGCAGGTGGAGTTGTGGAGCTCAAGCCTCCCACATGGACTGTAATGCCGTTTTTGCCTCTTGGCCTTTGCGATGTACTGTATCAACCCTTGAGCAATATATGTGTCTGTGATTGAGATTAAATCCTCTCATGTATTCATTGTTGTCATTTTTGATCTCTTGTTGCATTTTGGCTACCTGTGCATGGTGTTGTGTTACATCTGTATGGTCTGTGTTTAATTTGGCAAAACATATGTTCTTCATTCCTCGGTGCATCACCCCCTTAGCTTAGGTTTGTTTTTATGCATTTCTCTCTCCCTGTCTCCTTGGTAGTTAGATTAGGTTTTTTGGGTAAACCTCTGCGTTTCATTGGTGCATCTGAACAGAGGAATAGGATCCGGCCTTCATCCGGAGAGCTTTTCCGATTTCGCAAGGTCCCACACTTGGGAAAAGCTCCATGTTGTGCAGTCACACTGAGATTCTCAACCCATCGAGTTACAGAGTCCCAGGGGTGTTGTGATTTCGCATCAACAGTTTTGGCATGCCAAGTGGGACCAAGAGGTCATTCCATCAAAAATTTGAAGGAGTTTTCATGAAATTTGCACTAAAAATTTGCAAGTTTTTACAAATTTCAGATTTTGCACCTCCTACTTTGAACCCCGAAATCAATTTTCAAGGACCTAAACTGCTCAAAACGAGTCAAAATTTCACCAGTTGGTAGATCTGACTGTAATCTTCAAAAGGGTATTCTTAGTTTTTTGATACTTTGATTTTCAAAATTTCAGGTTTTTAGTGATTTCGGGATTTCGAGATCCGAGAGCATCAAAGCAGAAGCAGCAGTCATTTCGGGTTTTAGGGGATGCATTGCATGGTCCTAGTCCCGACAGCAGTCAAATCGGGTTTTGAGGGATGTCGGACATGTTCCAAGTTCCGACTGTGCTTTTCGGGAATCCGCAGCTGCACAATATGACATGAGTTCCGAACTGAAGATTGCATTCCTCCGGGTCTTTCAAATTTTAAATCTCGATTTCGATATTGTCAAGTTTGGTGTGTAACTTGGCAACATCCAGCCTTTTAGAGGCATTTTCAAAAAACACATCTGGCGACTCCACCTGATCACCAACCCATTTCTTTGAGTTACAGACCTGTTCCCATCCATTTCCACCCATCTTTCTTTCCATCTCTTTCATTCTTTTCCATTCCATGAAGTTGTGCAACCATGACTTCATTTCCATCATGGAATCCACATCAACAGCAGCAATATATCACACCTCCAACATGTTTTACAAATCCTCCAAATCAGCATTTTGTTCAAGTTCAGGATCAACATGCATACCCATATGAGCAGCAATGCCAAAATCAGTTTGGCTATGGAGCTTTCCAAGAGCAAGGGTACGCATGCAATGAAGACAATGAAGAAGAAAATACAGATCTGCTAGAGAAAATCCAAAAGATGGAGGTGAACATGGTGCAATCTAGGGCTCAGGCACAAATGAAAGCATTTGGAATTGGTTGCAGAGCACCTTGTCCATGGGTGGGACCTTTTCCAAGGCATTACAGCTCTCAAGAGAAGTTAGACTTCATGATTGCAACACTGCCATTACTTACAAGGTGGATTGAAGGAATAGAGGTGTATGAGATAAGTATTCTGCAACCTTGTCAATGGGTAAGCACACCACCTCATACTCTTTCTTTCCTCCTTCTCAATCTATATCATTTCAGCAGTGTCAAGTTTTAAAACTCTCCATCTGCTGTCCCAAGTGTGAAATCCATCCCTCCACCCCCTAGTCTTCCATCCCATCTCAGTTTTTCTGCCCTCTTCTCTTCCAAATCCAAACCCCCTCCACAAGAGCTAAATGAAGTACCTTCCACTCCAAAGAAACAAGAGGTTTCACCGCCTCCACCACCACACAAAATTGTCAAATCAGTTGAGTTTCAACCTACCCCTCCTATTGCATCCCCTAATCCATGTTGGGAGGATGAAAATCAGAATGCCAGCCAAGGAAAACCACAGCAAAAAGAGAGTGCCAACAAAGAGGAAGAAATTCAAAGTCTGAAAAGTTGGGCTCTTAGATTTGGGATGACGAAGATCCCCTTGATGGTTAAGCCTACAGAAGAGGCTGAGGTTGGAGAACAAATGGTGGTCAGGACTGATTCAGTTGCAGCAGAAGAAGATGTTGATCTAATAGAAGTTGCACAATCAGCCATGGAGGAAGAGAAAGTACAGAGGAATTTCACCATTTCTTCCACGCCATCCATTCAAGGAGGTCTACAAGAGAACTCCATTCCTGGAGTTGAAAATCAGAGCAATGGGCATACTCAAAGGATCATGATGTGCCCAATCAGATACTTGGCTTCATTGGAGCCAAGGGAGAAGCCAAAACCAGTCATGCTCGCTTCTGAGCATGAGGGTGAGCTACAAAGTACCAAGGATCAGCTGCCATACCTTGATGATTTGGATAGAAGACCAGCTTCTTGTTGATTTTCCATCCATCCAAACAGCCATGATCAGTGCCAAATCAATTGCATGGCTGCCAATTTTTAAGAAAGGAAGCTATTTCTCACAACCTGTTGCAGGGTTTGTTTAGCTTGCCTTTGCTTCCAGCTAGAGTAGATTAGGTAGATTTGCTTTCAGTAGAAGAAGTGCTTGTGCACACTCTGCATGTTCCATTTGGGGCATGTATGATTTCTAGTTTTGTACATAGTTTTTGTGTTGCTGGTTTTACTCTGGCACGGTTCATTTCAGTGGCCTTTTGGTGAGAACAACTCTAAGTCCAATGGGTTTCAAGTGGCTCAGGGGGAAGTTTCAAATTTCAGATTAGTTTCAGGCTTACTTGTGACTCCATGCCCAATGGATGCTTCAGGCAACTGAAATCTTCATCTAGCAAGCAGATGACCCCACTGAGTCGCCAAATTGTTGACAAAAATATGCCCCTGCGCTCATATTTATGGCCAACTCCTTTGTTCCCCTTATCTTGTACCTCAGTCTCCATTTTTCGATTTTCAGGTACTCAAAAGTTTTTGGAAGTGGCACCATTGGATAGAGATTTTTATCAGCTTTCCAGAAAGGTAAAATTTTCTCCCTAACTCCTCATATTTTTCAAGTTACGGCTCGGTGGAGTTTTTGTGGGAGATTTTCCCCTAGCAGGCCCGCAGCCAATCGGAAGCCGCCACGTGTCCTTGAAAGTGGCGGAGAGCGGAGGAAACTTGAAAAAATTCCAAGTTTTGGACAAATTTGCAAAAGGAAAATTTTTGGCCCGCAGCCCCGCCGGTAAATCAGAATGCGCCACGTGTCAGGGGGAGCAGGGTAAAAAATTCGCTAAGTGTTGGCGCATGGGAGATTTTTTGCAATTTTGGCCCAAAACCAATGAGGTGCTTCCACGTGTCCCAGGGGGGATGGTGGGTGTCGGGGAAAAATATCAGATTTTTGGCCAAGTTTTGGTCAAAAAGGTCAAAATGGAAGGATTGGCCCGCATGGCCCGCGAGCCAATAAAACGTCACCACGTGTCCTCACCATCGGTCTCGGCGTCGACACAAGGAAATCGGGTTTCCGAGGCGGAAAAAAATGTTGGGAAAACAAGGAAGGAAAACATGTCGGGTGGCTTTCAAAACCCGACACAAAGGGATATGTCGTCGGGTCGTCAAAATCCGACGCACAAGGAAATCGGGTTTCCGAGGTGGAAAAACAAGTCGGGAAAACAAGGAAGGAAAACATGTCGGGTGGCTTTCAAAACCCGACACAAAGGGATATGTCGTCGGGTCGTCAAAACCCGACGCACAAAGGAAATCGGGTTTCATAATTGGGTTTGCACGTCGGAAACGCACGCCTAGGGAGCATGTCATAAGGGTTCCAAATCCCGACGCAAGGCAAATCGGGTTTCGGGGGTAGAACAACATGGTGCAACGAATACATGTCGGGGGGTCTTCAAAACCCGACAACAAGGGAATTTGGGTTTCCGGATCGGGAAAACACATCTGAATAGCATGAAGAGGGAACATGATGCGCCACCGCCCAAACCCGATGCACATGCGAGTCATACCTCCGAACCCGAAAACAAGGGAAAACTTGGAAAATGCAGCGGAAGCGGAAGTCGGGAATACACGAACAGCAAGCATATGACGGGACTTCTTTCAAACCCGATTCAAAAATTATAGTTCGCCATTTTTTTGGGTGGTTGGGGTTCTTACCTACAGCCATGAGGAGGAGTTAAGTACAGTCTTGGAGGTGGTTGGGGCAGATCCGAATCATTCTCTTCTCCCTCTCTTTTTCCTCATATAAAATGTAAGGAGGGGGCTGTTTTTTTTAAGGTCGAACATTTTTGTTTTGTGCCTCCTCCCTTCTTCTCTTTGGCAGGTGGAGTTGTGGAGCTCAAGCCTCCCACATGGACTGTAATGTCGTTTTTTCCTCTTGGCCTTTGCGATGTACTGTATCGACCCTTGAGCAATATATGTGTCTGTGATTGAACTTAAATCCTCTCATGTATTCATTGTTGTCATTTTCGATCTCTTGTTGCATTTTGGCTACCTGTGCATGGTGTTGTGTTACATCTGTATGGTCTGTGTTTAATTTGGCAAAACATATGTTCTTCATTCCTCGGTGCATCACCCCCTTAGCTTAGGTTTGTTTTTATGAATTTCTCTCTCCCTGTCTCCTTGGTAGTTAGATTAGGTTTTTTGGGTAAACCTCTGCGTTTCATTGGTGCATCTGAACAGAGGAATAGGAGCCGGCCTTCATCCGGAGAGATTTTCCGATTTTGCAAGGTCCCACACTTGGGAAAAGCTCCATGTTGTGCAGTCACACTGAGATTCTCAACCCATCGAGTTGCAGATTCCCAGGGGTGCTGTGATTACGCATCAACAATACTACTTGCTAATTTGCAGGACCTGCCCTGAAGTAGGAAGTCCTATAGTACAAAGCTTCACCACCAAATCTCATTGCATCTCGTATCAAATCCACATCTCTAGAAGTGAGAGTTACTTGTAGGGTGGCATCTCACTAGCCTATCAACTGACCAATATTGTCTTGAGCCTATCTCAAGGTAGCAGCCTCTTGATCTTTGTCTGTGGTAATAACCTACACCTAGGATTGTGCCTGATCCCGTTGTGTAATATAGCCCTGTGACTGTTCATGTGCATGGTCCCTTTGCGCCACAACCATCTGCACCTAATTCTGGGACTGGTGTAGGATGCTCAACATCTAAGTTCCATGTGTAGCCATCTCTCGCATCTGACTCTGCCATGAAGCACTATAGCTGCCCTAGGTAGCCTATGCCCTAGCTTGATCCCTCTCTACTGAAAAAATTTGCACCTGGGTGAGTGCCTGATCTCGCTCTGTTGTGAGGGCCTATACCTGTTCCCTAGCTATGTCTCTCTCACCAGCCACATGTAACTATACTATAATAGCCACCTATAACTGCTACTAAAGAGCAGCCCACTGCCCGCTAACGCTGCTACTCTTTGGAATATCAAGTGGTGGGCCTTGTTCTGGAAGTACCTGTTGAAGAGGGGTATATATACCCATTGGAATTCCCACTGGGGGAAACTCTATATCCACTAACCTGTATACATGTCTCAGTCTAAGCTTGAGGCCCTATCCCTGTGGTTGCTGTGGTATGGGACCTTGTCCCCTACCTCTAACATATTGGTGCACATCGGGCCCACCCTCATCATCATCATCATCATCACTATCAGCTCCACCCTTGCCACTGCTAGGATGCCCCACTGGAGGAGGTCTCACACTTACATCATTCACCACTCTAGGAATACTCAAACGGAATGAGAGAACACTATCGTACCATGGCCCATACTCCGGCATAGTGCCTGGATCTCTAATCTTCCATAGTGGTACCCACATAACAGCTACCACCTGTAAAAAACTGGCCATTGCTCTGTCACACACAATCTATAGACCTGTGTCAAAATGCTCTCTGGCTCTACAAGCTTACCATATATTTGGCCCATGAACATCCTGGGTAAGGCCAAACTGCCTCTAGCACCGATCTACTCTGTATAGCTCCCGCATATAGCTATAGCTGCCCAAGATAAAATGTTCAATGGTAGTAGTGCTGAGCTCTAAACTATCATTTGGCCATTGGAAATGTCTATAAAGCCTCCATACAATGGAAGCCTACCAAAAATCATCCAAATCACACTGGTAGTGGTATGTAACTCCCATAAACTGTCGCACATCATCCACTTCCGGGACCCAACCCATCATAGAAGGCTCGTCATGAGCCTGAACTTTCAGAACACCTAAGGGGAAACCAATAACAATGTGGTCCCATGCCCAAATCTGTAGCAAATGGGCTGGCCCTACCATATTTTTACGGTAGTAATTGATCAAATGAAGGTCCCAGTATAAGTGCATTAAAATACACTGACCCCAGCAGTAGGTATCTCCCTCCACCAAGCCACGTATTACTCCAAGGAGATCAAATGGAAATGAAGCACCAGTCTTGTCAGGGAGTAAAACTCCACTAACAAAGGCCATCATATAGACCACTACTCAATCTAACTCTAGATCATCAATACATTGTGATAATTTGATAGACATCCCGTACCATGGTATTGTGGGGATGCTAAATAAATCTACAATATATAGCTGAATGTTAGTCTAGCGGCTCATAGTCTCAATAAGTTTTCCCTGAATCGAGACCTACATGATGCGCCATACATCCTCCAAGGTAATGGTAATCTCCCCGGTCGGGAGGTGAAAGCACCGACTCTCGTTATGCCATCGCTCTGCTATGTCTGTCAAAAGGCCATGGTCTAATGTAATCTGTGGCATCTCAGCCACATGAGTCAGTCCCGTCACGTATAAGAGGCTCTATCATCATCATCAAATTGTGCCTCTATCAAAACTAACCAACCTAGGCACTGGCGAGTCTGAAGAATGGGTAACACACACTGCAAAATCAATGCAAGTGTTAGGCACTTACCTATTTCTATATATTTTTCTAAGGAAAAAAAATTCTTTAAATCATCTAACTTACTAATTATTCCTTTCTTCTAATCTACTCTTATCTAAATTTTTCTATACTTGGTTATTTTACTAACCAGGATTTGTTCACACCTCTTTTGACACATGCGCACCCCTTTCTGCGCATACATTTCCCTGCCAACGCATGCATGCCCCCAGTTTATTTTCCTCTTGGCCGTAAGCCACACAGGATGCCTACACACCCAGTATGATGCTTACGTGCCTAACCTTACATGCACATGTGCACGTATCTATTTTATCTTCATCAGACGCATACACGTCCCTAGGTTGCTAATCTCCTTTTTGATGGGTATGCATGCACATATCCGGCTTTTGATAGGTACATGTACGCGTCCCTATCCCTATCTAATATAGATACATGTGTGCATCCATGTCTATTTTGACACATACGCATGTGTGTACCCATCAAACTGATGCATATGCCCACGCGCATGCATCAATTTCCATCCTACCTACCCTAGATAAACCCTAAAAAGGAAATAAATGCATAATTAATAGGGGGATTAGGCCACTCATGAAAGGTCCATCTAGTAGGTCCCATATGTACTCTCGGATGTGATCCACACTTCTTGTCCTCCTCAGTATTCCCACCATCTCACTCCAGAGCTATCGCTCTCACTCACGGTAAAAATTTGCAAGAGCTCTAGTAGAAATGAATTGGTCGTGATTGTTTTACCAACTCCGGGTGGGTATATTAACCCATCGCGATGCCCCTAGGGCATGTTTTCTCTGCCATCATCATTCTAACCTTCTTCTATCCGCTATGATAATTATTTTTGAATTAAAATAATTATTTTTTACTAATTTTCACATGTTGGGGCAATTCGTGTCATCCAACAGTCACTTCTCCATCACACTGGGATAATTTACGAACCTTTCAAGTGCCGTTCTCTCACCTTTTCCTCTCTTTTTAATCTATTTTCCCCCTTCATGATAATTACTTATTAATTTATTTTAAATAAATTATTCTCGACCCGTTTTTCTTCTTGTGGGAATATATCCTGGCTCTTTGATAGCTTAGCCTTCCCACTATCACCCTTGCACATTTTTTTAGAAGATCTTAGATCTTTTGAAATTCTTATGACCGATCAAAAAATTCAAAAAATTCAAAAAATTCAAAAAGTCAAAAACATTAAATTTTTTTGAAAATGCCTCAAAATTGGTTAAGATAATCATCTACGGCTGAAATCTATGTCTCTCGCATGACACTCATCTCGAATCTTGCTGACATTTTCAAATCATTTGAAACAATGACTCACACATCACCAAAATCTTCATTCACCTACACAAGCTATGTCGCTTACTTCATCTATACTCTGGGGCACTATCAGTTGCCTAGTACTATTTTAGTCACGCACTGTAGACACCAAATTTGTATCTGACGACCCCCTGTGCCCTCCTGCATCTCATTTTGCAACCTAACCTCATCACCTAAACCTTACACAATTATTTATTAGTTACCTTATAATTAATAAATCCACATCGCCATACCTGCCACCTCATCATGACCTAGTCCAAACCATAAACTAACCTAATTAAGACCTATAACTTGGTCTACATCCACACCCATAACTAATTAATCCTCACCCGCACCTAAAACCAACCTCATAATGACTTGACCAAGCCCGCAACTAATCCCTTGGGAGAAAAGGAGGGAAAGCTGGTTATTTTACTAAAAATAGCCCACTTTGACCTGACCGATACCGGTTCCTACTCGACTGTTGTCGGTTGTGTAACCACCATCGGTTCCCTGTAAATGACCGCTCCCAACAAAAAACAAGGCGTTGGATTTTCATTTGATCTAGAGGGGAAGTCATTGAAAGGATCCGAATTGACTTGGTTGAGCAGAGACAAGTGAAGGAAAGAGAGAAGTTTGTAGAGAAGGACATCAAGCCCAAGACTCCAACTGAATAACCAGAGTCTAGTGACACTCATCCGAGCATTAGGAGTGGAGATAGCTCATCTTGGATTGTCAGATCATCCTAGTTGAACCCTGTCTTCGTCATCACAGTCCCAGAACCTTCATTTTCCATCAGGAACTAGTAAGTCTTATATGTTCTTTTAATAATATTTCTTGGATTTCTAAATCACAGTAATTACAAGTCTACCCCCAGATATATTACCCGGTAACACTCTCCACCTAACTTACATTCCTCTACCCCTAGTTTGCCCCAGGAATTACCCCCCATACCCTCTGAGTCTTCTCCATCACCTCATTACCTATCCCTAGTCATTTTACCAGCTTTATAAACACCATAGCTATCATATAGCCATCTTATAGCCAACCTTCACCCAACCCCTTAAAATCACTACCCCTACCGATATCAGTTATCATCAACCAGTACCGGTGACACTGACCGGCGTCGGTCACCATGATTCTAAACCAAGACCAACCCTTTCTCTATTGTTCTAACAAGGTAAACAAGTTGTAATTGGACAATAGCTTATTTGTTAAATTGTGATTTTACAATCATTTGTGTTAATTCATATTAGCAGGGGAACTGACCACCTTCGAAAGGAAGTTTCATATTTCCTGGGCCCAAGGCATTTCTCTCATTTATTGTCTAATTAAAATCTGGTGGTCTTGTATTCTTACTTGCAGGTAGTCCTTCCAAGACAAAAAGGAGTTCTTCGTAGTCGATCCGATCTCTCTCTACGGTATGCGCACACCCTCTCGACATTCAACAGGTATTCCTCCTAGCCCTAAACCTTATCTGTTTCTTAAAGGAATGAAAGGATAGAAGAAACTCTATTCCAAAAAGCACACCTGTGGCCTCTATCCTTTCATTCCTTTGAGAAACAGATAAGGTGTTCATTGAAAGGATTCGAATTGACTTGGTTGAGCAGAGACAAGTGAAGGAAAGAGATAAGTTTGTAGAGAAGGAAATTAAGCCCAAGACTGTAACTGAATAACCAGAGTCCAGTGACACTCATCCGAGCATTAGGAGCAGAGATAGCTCATCTTGGATTGTCAAATCATCCTAGTTGAACCCTGTCTTCGTCATCACAGTCCCAGAACTTTCATTTTCCATCAAGAACTAGTAAGTCTTATATGTTCTTTTAATAATATTTCTTGGATTTCTAAATCAAAGTAATTACAAGTCTACCCCCAGATCTATTACCCGGTAACACTCTCCACCTAACTTACATTCCTCTACCCCTACTTTGCCCCAAGAATAGCCCCCCATACCCTCTGAGTCTTCTCCATCACCTCATTACCTATCCCCAGTCATTTTACCAGCTTTATAAACACCATAGCTATCATATAGCCATCTTATAGCCAACCTTCACCCAACCCCTTAAAATCACTACCCCTACCGATATCGGTTATCATCAACCGGTACCGGTGACACTGACCAACGTTGGTCACCTTGATTCTAAACCAAGACCAACCCTTTCTCTATTGTTCTAACAAGGTAAACAAGTTGTAATTGGACAATAGCTTATTTGTTAAATTGTGATTTTACAATCATTTGTGTTAATTCATATTAGCAGGGGAACTGACCACCTTCGAAAGGAAGTTTCATATTTCTTGGGCCCAAGGCAGTTCTCTCATTTATTGTCTAATTAAAATCTGGTGGTCTTGTATTCTTACTTGCAGGTACTCCTTCCAAGACAAAAAGGAGTTCTTCGCAGTCGATCTGATCTCTCTCTACGGTACGCGCACACCCTCTCGACATTCAACAGGTATTCCTCCTAGCCCTAAACCTTATATTTTTCTCAAAGGAATGAAAGGATAGAAGCAACTCTATTCCAAAAAGCATCAACATTCTGTGTGAAACATTTTGGCACGCCTGGTGGGACCCATTTCGGGTTTTTATTCTTTCTTGCTTGCTTTCATATAGGGAGCATACTTGCTTTTTTCTTCCTCTTAAACTTTCAGACGATATTTTGTTATATTTGGTAAAAGAATTTATCTTGCTTTCCCAGTTTTGCATTAGTGTAAGTCATCTTCTTTGCTTCATCGAATATCATTTTCGATTTGGGTTTAAAACACGTGCATCCCATTTTTGCGTGCTTTTTTCAATTCTAGTGAACGTAGATTAAGTAACAGGTCATACACGTGGGGGTGATTTCCACAGTATTGACAAGAAATTAATCTTACTTTCACTGCACAACACATACCGAATCACTTCACAATTAACACAACAGCTCAAAACATCTCCCCTTTTCTGCGGTATTCCTCCGCCCGATTGAGGTAACCTTATAAGCCAAAACAAATTTGACATTTCCCCTAAGTATTTTGTTTAGGATTGACATCATTCTGCGTCTAAAGGCATAATTCCAAATTGATTAAAATTAACCCTAGGGTTAGTCTATTAATTTGTTTGTGCATTCTTGCTTGTTTCCAGTTCTATTTCTCTGTCATACACTGTTTTCTGTGATCACCTCAAAATAGTTTGGTAGGCATACTAAGCACTGTTAACACCAAATCAACAACTTCCTACTACTTCTTACACCAGTTCTATTCTACTGACATTGGTTAGCTTACCGATGCCGGCTACATCCTGACCGACATCGGTTACCTGACCGATATCGGTTACAGTATTTTACAGTCCCTGACAAACTAGAAACCTACCAATTTCAATATTCTGGGGTTGTTTCTGTTCCTAATAGATTGAAACCTTACTGTGTAATCTTTCCCATGGTTGTTATCACTTGGAAGCAAACCGCCGCCATGGTTTCACATGCCTGCTCCATGTCTTTGCCTGAATCACCTCCTGCCCATACTGTGGGGAATCCTACAGACACCAGCGAGGTTCCCAAAATCCCTGTAGGAGATAAGGAATTTGTAAAAATTTTGGACGCTAATCCTAGCGATGTACAATACTATTTGTCTCACGCCCCTGACCGTACGCCTGATGGTCAGCTCCTTGTTGGCATGCCTATTAGTATAGCTGCTCATTTAGCTCCTTCTCTGCCTGATAACTCCGCTTTGCCTTCTGCATCTTTAGTCCTGTCTCCTAACTCAGTAGCTTCAGGGGTTCATACGACACATATTGGCTTTCCTTTGGTTAATCTTGGGCCCAACATATCATTACCGCCGACTGCTCCCACCTCATCTCTCTTGCAGACTACTCCTTTTATGACTTGCTCTCTGCCACCTATCCACATGAACTTTCCTTCTCAAGCTCCGCCTACCTTTTCATTTCCACACACGTACCCGGTGACCTCAATGTCTTATATAGGACATCCCTATTCGGCCGCCTCAACATTTTCATCCTCCATACCTTATCAACATTTAACCCCACCATTTTCTAGTGGTGGCCCTTGGCCCAATCTGCCTCCATTTACCGCGACCGCACCATCATCTCATCCAACTACTGATTTAATTAAACAAATGATGGACAAAATGCAAAATCTGGAGGCTTCTGTTTCAGGAATTCGTAGTGCCCTGACATACGAGCAAGTTTGTCGCGAGCCTATCCACCCTTCTGTCCCCCTTCATTCATATCATCCTCAATGAGAACTACCAAAATTTACTCATTTTAATAGTAAGGAGGATCCTCAACAACACTTGCACTCATTTAGACATGCCTACTATCTAATTGCCCATGTCCTTATCAGGACCCACCTTGGAGTGGTACAGTGCTTTAACCCAGCACTCAATCTTCTCTTTTAACTAGCTAGCCTAATCTTTCTTGGATCATTTCTCCATTAAAATTTCCAAGAAAGTATCTATCACCGACCTCTATGCCATCTGACAATTTGAAGATGAATCTATCACAGATTTCATTAGACGATGGCAGGGCCTTATCAACCAACTTACGTATGCCTTGCCTCAAGCTGAACTTATCAAACTTTTTACGTTGGTCTGCGCTAAGCACATCTCTCCTACCCTCCAAATTCAAACTTTCTACACATTTGACGAGGCCTTTACTATGGCTCAAAAACTAGAGATTCGAGCCTTAAAGGAAGATAAATTGCGGTTGCGCGGTAAAAACCCCAATTTCTGAACCCAAAATTCCACCAACAAACATAACACCCCCAATCCTCACCCATCGAATGCTTCGAAATCAAAAGGAGCTGTGCATGCGGTGATGGTCAAATCCCAACCACCGTCTAATACCCCGCCAAAAACCAGCTATAAGTATAAAGCGGAGCCCATCAACTAGACTCCCTTGGGAGAAACTTATGGTGTGATATTGGAAAATTGCTTAAAGCAGGAGCCATTACCTTACCTCCTGTTAAACCTCACTCCGGGTTTGATTCCACTCGCACCATACCTTCTTGGTACAAAGAAAATGACTTCTGTAACTTCCACCGCGTGAAGGGACATAGTCATGAAAATTGCAAAATGTTGAAAAACATAGTGCAGAAAATGGTTGATGTAGGGGATATAGCCCTCGATAATCCTAACGCCCCTGCTAACGGAAATTTAAAAATTTTCAATAAACCATTCCCGAATCACTCTTCTAACAGTAACATAAACCAAGATATCTTAGCTGAGGAGAGTTTTCATGAGATCCATGTAGTCTTCGACTCCTAGCCAAAAGCCTCTATCGAAAAAATTCTGAATCAATCCTCTTCACTAACGCAGGAACCCGAACCCCCTTCATCACCATCAAGACAAGATGAAATCCTTGTCGTTCCTTTACCCATCAAGGAATTAACTGCCCAGAGTTCTCTTCTCACAAATGAGCCTTCTTACACCACATCCTTGAAAGACTATGAGCGGATGTTATCTAACTTATCTATTTCCCAAATGTCTCCTTCTACCATTCTTGCTATACAAGAGGAAGGCTTGCCACTTCTTTTTTCATCCTTAGACGAGAAACCTCTTGCACCAACATCACCACATTCTTTAAACATGACAGATCCTCTCAAACACACCCTCCTACCTATTAGTTCTTCATCGCCTAAATCTTTTCAGCGACCAGTTGACCTCTTAACGCCCATTGATACAGTGCCTCATCTACCCCCTGTATCACACCCACAGTGGACTGGAATCACAACCCACCTTTCTTCCATACAAAATTTCTTATTCACACGTGAGGATTGTCACCCCTCGGAAGATAGACGAGTCCTATGGGAACGTTTGAGTACACCATATTCTACTCAAATACAGATGACCGATCCAGATGCCTCTACCATATACCCGAAGTGTTTACAGAAGCTTAAAATGCCTATGTCCTCATCTTCACCCCCCTCATCTCTACCAAATACCTCATCCACCTCTATTAGCCTAATCAAATCTTCCCCTACGCTTGGGACCTCACCAATACCCAGTCTAACACACCCACCTAAGCGGCTAGATTTATCTAAAAATAAAGTTGTCCATCCACTTAGGAGACAGACTCAATCTCCTCAACCTATGCCTCTATCACAACTAAAACCATCATCGTCATAGCTACCTTCCATATTGGGACCTCATCCCTCCACCTTGCATCAATATATCATACCTCCTGCATTTTCTTTAAAACGACCTACACCTTCTGCACCCATACAGAGATCCAAGGGTATATCAACACCATCACCCCACGCATCCTATCCACCTATCAACCCTAAACAAATTCCATCATCAAAATATTTGTTTGCGGTCACTCCTATTTCTCCATGGTTGTTTTCTGATACCACATCATCTGTGGCCTCATCATCTAACCAGCTAAACATAGCTTCTGCGCCAAAGAAGCCACATTTAGTTAAAACCCATTATCAAAACCCCTTGGCTAAACCACCACCCATACAAATCAACCATACCCCGTCATTACCAGAATCTACCCAATCAATAGCCTCATCTTCCTCTGACTTTTACCCACTCAAAGGGTCTTACACCAAAATCCTTTCTATGTTGGTGGAGAATGCGACCATTTCCGTACCCCCACTTAGACCTTATGATCCATCTAAACCTCAACCTATAGGTTATGATAAGTCTAAAATATGTGCTTACCACCACACACCAGGACATGACGTAGAGGGATGCAAAGCATTGAAATCCATACTTCATCAGTCACCTCTCTCAGATAGAAAAGTTAAGAAAGACAATTTACGAAGGGAGAGACCTTTAGCTTCAATTCCCTCTCCTATACCACCTGTCCCCACCTCACCAAAATCTATCATTATTACAACTCCACCTCTCGAAGACCATAACTTATCCTTACCTTCTTCCTCCTCTCGTGTTCACGAGATCAATATGATTAGTGTTGTTACTCGAGGGCAGAAAAACAATGGAAAAGCGAAAGAAATCACATCTGCGGCATCTCTTTCTCCGTCCACCATCTCGATCGCACCACCACCTAAAGTGGTTATTCATGGACCTGCCTACCCCGTCTCTAATGGAGTTGCCCACCGAACCATGATCAAATAGCTTCACCAATCACCTGTAAAAATGACATTGTATGATCTCATTCAGACTTCTGAATCTCATTGACAAGCTCTTGTTGAAATCCTTCAAGGGATAGAGGTCTTACCTAATGAAACCTTACCTGTTACCTCCATTCTCACACCCAATCACGTTGCTTTGCTCACCAAACAACCCATCTCCCCAACCACTACTGTCTCTATACAACAAGTTGCTGCTGTCAGTTTCTCCGAAGATGAAATTATCGACTTTGGTGCTGAAGATCCTGACCCTGCTCTGTTCATCTCAGCTTATGTCTGGGACATTCAGGTACATCATGTTATGATTGATGGGGGTGCTAGCCTAAACATCATCTCTTCAAAAGCCTTCCAACAAATGAATATCCCTTCTAGTTGCATGTGTGCCAACCCCATCATGTTGCGGTCATTCAATGATGCTATTACTTCTACCTTAGGTACCGTGATCCTTAACATTCGTGTAGGGCCATGCACTTTACCCGAACTCTTCTATGTCCTTGAGGGAGAGTTCCAATACAATATGTTGTTAGGCCGCCCTTGGATCTGGGCTATGGGATGCGTTCCCTTCACCTTACATAGATGCATAAAATTTGAGTACGAGGGGAAGTCCTACACTGTAAAAGTTGATCCTCCCCCCTTCAAAACCTGTAATATGTTATATCGCTCTAATGATGTGCTTGTACCAGTCAAGACACCCATTCATCCAACCCAACCATCCACTTCAACCACACCTCTACCATCCACTTCAACTGCACCCACACCTTCAACCGCAATGAAACCACCGTCGCAAATACCACTTCCTTTCCCGTAGATAACATCCCAACCTCTGACCCCTTAGTAGATGTTTTCCAATGCCTTACGCTGGGGGACTACCAACTATATAACATTAGTTCTTTCCATACCCCATAGGAGTACAGACAGTTACATGCGCATCCTACCTACGACCGTCGCGTGGGGGAGGTAATCTCTTATGGACCACCTAATTGCCACACCAACCTAACATATGGGGGTGTCGACGCATCCTCCGTTACCCCTGAACCTCCTCTTGGTGTGGTTCCTTTCCAATCTGATTTTTAATACCTGAAAAATCGTCATTTCACCCTCACCTTCTTGATTCGCTGTGCTTGGAAAGACTTTGGTTTTGGTCTTTATGAACAAGGCTAACATACAATCATTCCCGTAACTACACACAAACACAATGATCGTAGTGGTCTCAGATTTCCTGAAACACTTACACTAGAGAAACCTCGTGTCAGTTATATCCTGGAAGATAAAAATGTCACCCCTACCAAACCATCATCACCCATTTTGCCATCGTCACCCACAGAGTCGATAGACCCTGAATCTATCCCTCCTAACTTTTTTTTTTCATAAATGCTATCTTCCTAGGTCCTCTCACTTATCAACGCGATAATGAGGACCCATCTTCTCTTCCCCTTCTGTATCCAGACATGATCGAAGAGGATTCACCTTCAATTAATGTTGTTGAGTGCCAGGATGACGACTCCATCCTCACTTACCTTGGTGCGGACGACTCCTATATTCAACGCGCCTTACCGTCTGAAACTCAAACCATGTTGAATGAGTCGACTATAGAAATCAACATCCAAATAGAGGAGGATCCTCACATTGTGAAGATCGGACAATCCCTTAACACATCAGAACAAGCCACCTTTACTACCTTTCTCTGTACCTGCAACCAAGCTTTCGCTTGGTCCTATGCTGACATGCCAGGAATTGATCCTGACATTTCTGTCCATAACATTACCCTAAAACCTGATTCCAAACCAGTCAAATAGAAACTCAGAAAAATGCATCCACGCATTGCCCTCTTGGTCAAAGAAGAGCTTCAACGACTCCTTTCTGTTTCCTTCATCTTGCCTATTGACTATCCTCAATGGATTTCTAACATCGTACCTATCACTAAAGTGACGGGGGGACTTCGGATATGCACGGATTTCCAAGACCTTAACCTCGCTTGCCCCAAGGATGACTTCCCCCTCCCAAGTATTGATCAACTTGTTGATCTCACTGCGGGCCATGAAATGCTTTCTCTCATGGATGGCTTTTTGGGATACAATCAAATTTTGGTAGCCCTGGCCGATCAACATAAAACTACCTTCATAACTCCTTGGGGAACCTTCTGTTATCGTGTCATGCCATTTGGCCTTAAGAATGCTGGTGTGACCTATCAGTGGGCTATGAATTACATTTTTCATGACATTATGCACACTATTCTTGAAGATTATGTCAATGATATTCTTGGAAAATCTAAACATCGCAGTGAACATCACGATGTTTTAACCATTATTTTTGATCACCTGTTACAATATTCTGTTCGGATTTAACCAAAGAAATGTGTCTTTGGTGTTCTTTCGGGAAAACTTCTTGGCTTTATCATCTCTTTGCATGGCATTGAGGTCGATCCATCTAAAGTCAAAGCTATCCTAGAAATGCCCCCACCCAAAAACCTCAAACAATTACGCAGTTTGCAAGGTAAACTTCAATCTATCCGGCATTTCATTTCCCAACTCTCGGATCGATGTCAACCTTTCCATCACCTTCTTAAAAAGGACATTGCCTTTCAATGGAGCGAAGAGTGTCACCAAGCCTTTGAAGCTCTCAAATCCTATCTCTTGCAGCCACCCGTGCTTATCCCACCTCAGGATGATCGCCCTTTCTACCTTTACCTTTCTGCCACTGACCATGCTATAGGAGCCATGCTCGCACATCGGGACTCAGCACATCGAGAACAAGCCGTTTATTATATAAGTCGTACTCTCGTGGATTACAAGACTAGGTATACACATGTAGAAAAATTGTGCCTAGCCCTATCATTCATAGCCACCAAACTCCGACACTACCTCCTGAATCATAAAACTTTTGTCATCACCAACACGGACCCCATTCATTATATGTATGCCAAACCATATCTAAACCAACGCATCACCCGATGGCTTATGCTCCTCGCTGACCTCGACCTTGAATTTATACACTAGAAGTCAATCAAAGGACAAACTATTGCGGACCAACTCGCGGAGGCCCCTTTACCTAGGGAATAATTTACCAATTTTAATTTCCCTGACGAACTCATCGCTACTCTTTCACCCAGGGAGGAGTCGTATCCAATGACTCTCTTCTTCGATGGATTCAAATGCCAGCACGGCAGCAAATCCGGCATTGTTCTCATTCCTCTTGATGTGGAGCCTATGCCTCTTTCATTCCGACTCGATTTCCCCTGCACTAATAATACAGCGGAATACGAGGACCTTGTTTTGGGTCTCCAGGTTGCGTTACACTTAGGTGTCAAATCTATCAATATTTTTGGCGACTCTCAATTGGTAGTCAATCAAGTTATGGGCATCTACCAATGTAAAAATGAGGAACTTCAAAAGTACAAACATTACGTGGATTCACTTTTGACCTCATTTACTCGTTATTCTATCCAAACCATTCCCCGCTCCACTAACAAATTTTTGGATACTATGGCTTGCTTAGCCTCGCAAATTCTTGCCTCACCAACTGACTCTGACATATTCATCTTGGTCCAACAACTCTTTGCCCCATCTTACTCAGCCCCAGTTGTTTGTATGATAAATAATGTGTCTACTAATTTACAGGATACTTGGTATCACCAATTTCGCGACTACCTTACAACCTATGTTCTCCCACCTGACTTTACTAGTAGCGGCAAACATGTTTTTCTTAAACGTGTTTGTCATTATGTCATCATGGGGGGACTCCTTTATAAACGTGGCTTTGATGGCATCCTCCTTCGATGTCTAACTAGCGCGGAGATCACCTATACCATCCAACAAGTCCATGACGGTATTTGTGGTGGACATTTTAGTGGCCTTGCCGTGGCTAAACGAATCTTTCGCCTAGGTTATTATTGGCCTACTCTTAATAATGACTGCTACGAATATGTTAAGCATTGTGTTATGTGTCAACAACATGCCAACCTTCAACATACTCCTAGCCATCCGCTATAGGTCGCACGAGATCTTTGGCCTTTCTCACAATGGGGTTTAGACCTTATTGGTGAGATTCACCCGCCCTCTTCACAACGTCACCGTTGGATAATCAAAGCAACCAAATATTACACTAAATGGGTGGAAGCCATTCCATTCATTTCAACCAAAAAATAAAAAATCATCGAATTCATTAACCATCACATTATCTTCCGTTTTGGTGTTCCTCATCGCCTGATAACAGATAATGGAAAATATTTCAAAAATAAGTTGTTACAAGACCTTTGTGACAACTTTGGTATCAAACTTAGTTTCTCATCACCTTACTATCCACAGGCCAATGGTCAAGCTGAATCTTCTAATAAAACCCTAACCAAAATCCTCATGAAAGTTGTTAATGATTCTGGAAGAAATTGGCATGATCACATCCCCTTTGCCCTTTGGGCTTATCGTACTAGCATTTGTACCTCCACTAATGCCACACCATTTTCTTTGGTATATGGTACCGAGGCTGTCTTGCCTCTCGAAATACAAATACCCTCCCTCAGAATATCTCTTCAGGATATTCTCACCAACGATGATTTCCGCCAAGAGCGGTTAGCCCAATTAGAGATTCTTGACGAGCATCATCTTACGGCTCTTGACCACCTTCAAATCTATCAAAAAATCATCAAGCATGCTTATGATAAGCGACTTCATGAGCGTACTTTTAAGGTTGGTGATCTTGTCCTCAAAGAGAATCAACATGTCACGAAACTAGAAAAGAGCAAACGTGGAAAATTTGCTCCTAATTGGATTGGGCCTTACATTATCACTCACACTTATGGATCAGGCACTTATCGTTTAGCTTCGCTTAATGGTAAACCTGAGCCTGAGCCCCTTAATGCCTTACATCTTCGACCATTCTACTGTTGAATTCAGTGTTATATCACTTCTTATCTACCTTGCGCTCGTCCCTTGAGCTCATTTACCACCGCATACACTTTGTTTCCTACATCTCAAAATCAAATCAAGCTCACATGGTTTGATTATCACCTCCCCTTAAAGATTCCTTCCCCTTTTTAGTCTAGTCCATGACTTCAAAGTATCAAAATGACACATTCTTAATTAAACACTTATGGGATTTTCTTGAGTCAAACTTCCTACAAAACTAGATGCTTTATGCCCAATGGACATCTAGACCTCTAAATTATACATAGACTGCTATATGCCAAACTATTGCTGCTATTATATATAGACTGCTCCCCCGAAGGACAGCTATACACAAACGCCACATCTGCTACTATAAATAGACTGATCCCTTAAAGGAAAGCTATACACAGTCAGCCTTTATCAGAATCTTCTCGCATTGATCAACTTCGTGAAGACCTCAAGAGTAACAAAATACATATCCCTTGTAGACTTCCCGCATCGATCAGTCTATATTCAGCAAAATAGAAACCGCATTCAAAAGTACTTTTGATTCATGGACTTGTCTATTAAGGTTTGGTTCTCTTTCGTCAGAATAATCACCTTGTAACAAGCTCTCAGCACCCCCGCCTATATCAACCACCTCACCTCACCATTTGTCAAAGCAACAAAACTCAAGGGACGTGACGTATATCTGATATATTGTAATTATACAACTCTTTTCACCTATCAACTTCTCAACTATGCAAGGTACCTAGAGGATTCAAGCTCATTCTATGTTATTATGTGGTTTGTTTAGCTTTTCTTAACTACGGGACACTTTTGCCTCTTTTGCTCGACTCTAGGATTGTGTGTTGACCTTAATCAGGATACGGTTCCCTACTACTTGGGTAGGCTAACTTTCGCTTTACCTATACCTACATCAACATCGCCCATACCTTACCAACACCAACAACATTACCCTATCAACATCAAATTCTTATCAACCAACACATTGCCTAACCATACCCAAATTGCCTGAATTCACCTCTCCCTGGTCCTAAGGGAGAACTACATCGGTCTAAGGCCCCTCCTTGCTTTGTGCAATGGGCTATGTAGGCAGCACTTTGGAGACATGGGGTCTCCCAAGGTTAGCTCGACCATCCCCTACCATACCCTATCATGTGTTGTAAATATAAATATTTTTGTGTATTTCTATTTTGACAACATTCATCTTTATCATTTTTCAAAACCAACCAAAACAACATTCAAAACACAACCATTCTTAGTATTATCATCCCTCAAAACAACATACATATTTCATTTTTAGATGTTAAACAAATACATCTTCTCTATCATCGACTCACAGGTTGGCATCCTTATTTATTCTTATACTCCTATGAAATTCACTTAGACCCTTGTGCCTCCTCCCGAATCAAGTGGTGATCGTGATCATCGATGCCCTTCACTTGGCCTCTCCATCCTCAAAGGTGCCACAGCTATTGGTTCCTCCCACTGATCCGCCAACATCTCCTGTAACATACGAATACGTCCTCTCGCGTGGAGGAATCTTACCTCCAGTATCTCTACTTGTAACTGTGAAACCTCTAATAATCCCGTTGTCTCATTCACCTATGTTTGAAGCTGGTGAGCCAAATCCTGTAGACGATCTCTCTCCGCTGTAATCACCGCTATGTCAGGGCGCTCACGTGCACCTCGCAGCTCTACTACCCACCATAATCGATAGGCCTCTGTCATTCCCGCATCCATTACCCTACGATCAGCTACTATCTCTTCCGGCCCTTCTGGAGGTGTCGGCTGGGGAGGTGAGAATCTTGCCTCGGTGTCGATCCTCATGTATGGTCTATATGTCATAGGTATATCCTGAACGAACCCAAATTGTCACCGCATGCGATCTAGAGGTATTTGCTCATACTCTCCTGGCCTCCGTCCTGCTATCCAGAATGTATACTGGATCCAGCGTATCTGTGATCAGGCTCCTCCTCAGGGCCGATGGCCTCTGTAAGGCCTCCATACAATATCCGCAACGTGGTCACACCCTCTAGTAAATGACGGTAGTAAGCTACATCCCGTCTGGTGAGCACCGCTCATGGCTGGCCCACGACCCCTAACCACCTCTGAAAGCCATATCTATATATCACCTGTGGCCCTGGCTGCTGAGGCAGCCCTACTGGTTGAATACATATGATATGCTCATATGCCCAGCAGTGTAACAAAAATGTGGAACAAATCCCAAATCGCCTCATCCGGCGATAGCCCCACAGCTCTCTGTATAGCTGCACTAGGTATACTGGTGCCCAAGCATAGCACGTATGCTCCTCCACCATCTCGTGTAGTAGCCCCATCAACGCACATGGAAAAAGGCCTCCCTCTGAGTCCAGGAGGGCGAAACATGTGATTCCTATCATCATCAACACAGAAAGCCGTGTCTCATGTCTGTGGGCACGATACATGTCCCCATAGGCAATGCTCGCGCTGTGATAAGTCAGTAGCGTGGCTGCATCCCCAAATACCTATAGAATGTTGTCCATAGCTGTCTCTGCATCTACCTAGAATACTGCCTCTCCATCGATCGGCATTCTAAGGATGCGATACACATCCTCCAGTGTAATAGTCATCTCTCCAGTCGAGAGATGGAAAACATTAGTCACCGGATCCCATCTCTCGATGAGGGCAACCATAAGACTGTGATCCCTATCTATAGCCCTATATCGCTGGACTCCACCGAGTCCCACCTCGCGCATGATGGCCCACTACTGCAGACACGTGTGGCAGCATCCATCTCAACAGTGGGGGCATCCTATACCGCATAGTCAGCTGCTGACGTGCCTGCACAAATCACCCACTTCATTAGACCTACCCTTTCAAACGAAAATTACTTTAACCTTCTATACCCCCTTTTTACCCACCCGACCACACAACCGCCCCATTTTTCCCCCCACCCACCAATCACCCTTCCTATCAACCTCTCCCACTTCCCTCTTCACCCCCAAAAACACAAAGCCCAACAATAAACACAAAAACCAAACCACTAATACCAACACACCCAAACAACAACCCAAACAACAACCAAAAATTCAAAACAACAACAACACCAAACCAACAAAATAAATAATCCTAACTAAGGACCAGTACCGGTCAGCCATGACCACCATCGGTCCTCTCTCCATTGTCTCTCCACCAATGCCAGTCGACCCACAACCAACACCGGTCAACCACAAATCAACCTCACCCGAAAACTTCGTGACCGATGCCAGTCGCTAAGCGACTGGCATCGGTCACTAAATTTTCATGGAGCCAAACCCGACACGGCCCCCCCAAAATTTTTTTTGGCCTATTTACCCACTATTTACCCAATTAAAAACCCTAAAAACCTACCCACCCTATCGCCTTGGCCTATTTAACCCATCTATCCTCTCCATTTTTCAAATAGCTTCAATTTATTCATTATTTTATCAAAACATTGGATTCCTACCCAAAACCCTAAATCTAGCTTAAAAACATTAAATTCACACAATGAGAGGTTTCGAACCTACTGGTACGATGACACGTCGTCGTGGTGGGATAGGTGGTGGCGGTCCAGCTGGTCCAGCACCTCCTGCTCCTCCTGGCTGTGCCATGGCTCTACCTCTCCTCTCCTGGGTCCTCCACCAATCAACTACTGCCTCCTACTCACTCGGGCCTACCAACCACTCACTTCTCCACTCAAATAGTGCCACCTCAGCCGATAAATTCAACAATCTCAACAATACACCTCAGACAACTCAAATTGGTTTTCAAAGTGATAATGTGACAATGACAGGCCGTATTTTTCTTTTTATAGGTTTTTCGACCTATAACCGATATCAGTTATATAATGCCCTAAAGAACCGGTATCGGTCATATAACCGATACCGGTCATAGAGAATCGATATCGGTTTAATCCCACCTTTCCCCAATTTCTGCCCTTATTTACTAATCTCCCTTTCTCACCACATCGCCTATATCCTCCTTCACTGAAAACCCTTTGTTGACTTCATTGGCCCACTTCACGGCCGCAACCAATAATTTGGCCTGACCCAAGGCCGTAACCAACCATTTGACCTGACCCAAGGTCACACTCAACCATTTGGCCCGTCTCACCGTAACTAAGGCCGACCCAACCAACCAACCATTTGGCCCGACCCAAGGCCGTAACCAACCATTTGGCCTGACCCAAGGCCGTAACCAACCATTTGGCCCAACCCAAGGCCGCACCCAATCATTTGGCCCGACCCAAGGCCGCAACCAACCATTTGGCCGATCCAAGGCCGTAACCAACCATTTGGCCCGACCCAAGGCCGCACCCAATCATTTGGCCCGACCCAAGGCTGTAACCAACCCATTTGGCCCGACCCAAGGCCGCCACCAACCAACCTGGCCCGACCCAAGGCCGCACCACTCAAATACCTCACCCAAAACCAACAAATTACAATTTTATCCACCCAACATGTAGCTTTTTGTTCAATCGAGCTCACCTATTCGTGTTTTAGCATGATTAGGGTACTTGACTTGATCAGTCGACCAACTTTGCCTAGACCAAGACCGTGACGTTTATCTCGACCAAACCAACCATTTGGTACTGCCGAACATGCCTAAACGTTCCTGTACCTTACCCGTTATATCCCCTAGAGCTACTTCCTATGCCTTGGATACCAGGATTATATCACCCTTGTTTGGATAAACTATCGACCTTTGCCTATGAATTGCTTGTTTGCTCTTCAAATCATGTACCCTGGTCGCACTACTGCATTTCAACGTGTGTCTGCTTCCTTGGACCTACCCCACCATCTTACCATCATCTAAACACCATTTACCCTTTATCAACCCTATCCCTGATTTCACGCTACCTCAATCTGTGATAGATTTGAGGGGGATTACCTATACCCTTAACATGGGTAACCACTTCTTATTATTGTCTGTGCAGCTTTACAAGACAAGCTACACGACAACAAGGGGCTAATGTAGACACCAAATTTGTGTCTTACGACCCCCTGTGCCCCGCATCTCATTTCGCAACCTAACCTCATCACCTAAACCTTACACAATTATTTATTAATTACCTTATAATTAATAAATCCACATCACCATACCTGCCACCTCATTTCACCACCTCATCATGACCTAGTCCAAACCCTAAACTAACCTAATTAAGACCTATAACTTGGTCTACATCCACACCCATAACTAATTACTCCTCACCCGCACCTAAAACCAACCTCATAATGACTTGACCAAGCCCGCAACTAATCCCTCGGGAGAAAAGGAGGGAAAGCTGGCTATTTTACTAAAAATAGCCCACTTTGACCTGACCGATACCGGTTCCTACTCGACCACCGTCGGTTACGTAACCGCCATCGGTTCCCTGTAAATGACCGCTCCCAACCAAAAACAAGGGTTGGATTTTCATTTGATCTAGAGGGGAAGTCATTGAAAGGATCCGAATTTACTTGGCTGAGCAGAGACAAGTGAAGGAAAGAGAGGAGTTTGTAGAGAAGGACATCAAGCCCAAGACTGAAACTGAATAACCAGAGCCCAGTGACACTCATCCGAAGCATTAGGAGCGGAGATAGCTCATCTTGGATTGTCAGATCATCCTACTTGAACCCTGTCTTCGTCATCACAGTCCCAGAACCTGCATTTTCCATCAGGAACTAGTAAGTAAGTCTTATACGTTCTTTTAATAATATTTCTTGGATTTCTGAATCACAGTAATTACAAGTCTACCCCCAGATCCACTACCCGGTAACACTCTCCACCTAACTTACATTCCTCTACCCCTACTTTTCCCCAAGAACAGCCCCCCATACCCTCTGAGTCTTCTCCATCACCTCATTACCTATCCCCAGTCATTTACCAGCCTTATAAACACCATAGCTATCATATAGCCATCTTATAGCCAACCTTCACCCAACCCCTTAAATCACTACCCCTACCGATATCGGTTATCATCAACCGGTACCGGTGACACTGACCGGCGTCGGTCACCATGATTCTAAACCAAGACCAGCCCTTTCTCTATTGTTCTAACAAGGTAAACAAATTGTAATTGGACAATAGCTTATTTGTTAAATTGTGAATTTTATGTTAATTCATATTAGCAGGGGAACTGACCACCTTCGAAAGGAAGTTTCATATTTCCTAGGCCCAAGGCAGTTCCCTCATTTATTGTCTAATTAAAATCTGGTGGTCTTGTATTCTTACTTGCAGGTAGTCCTTCCAAGACAAAAAGGAGTTCTTCGCAGTCGATCTGATCTCTCTCTACGGTACGCGCACACCCTCTCGACATTCAACAGGTATTCCTCCTAGCCCTAAACCTTATTTGTTTCTTAAAGGAATGAAAGGATAGAAGTAACTCTATTCCAAAAAGCAATAACATTCTGTGTGAAACACGCACATTGGTTTTTTGCGAGACCCAAGTTTCCTTCATCTCTTCCCTTGCATAAAACACTTTTCTTGGGGCATCACTCTTCACCCTTGTCATTTAGCAAAACATTTAGGACTACATCTTGATAACAAATTATTTGTGCAACTATCTTGAACGTTGTTGGTTTAAGTATGTGTGATTGTACTTATTTCCCTGTTACGTGATTTTGTTTATTTCTCGTATTGCATTACATTCGTGTATGTTGCATGGAATTGGTTGTTTTTAGCGTAGGACGTTTATTTGTATATTGGATTTTCATGTCGTTTTACGCTTCCGTTTCATGCTCACATTTTAATAAGGACCAATGAGGAGGATCCTAAACATTATGATTATAAAAAATTAATAGCAATTGATTTTTGGATAGCTCAATATCCCTTTTTCTTCTTGTTTCCCACCTTCTCCGTACGCTTTCCTTTCTATTATTTCCTCTTTCAATCATCGATCAAGTTTCTTTGTCACCCCATTGACACTCAAGAGGGCATCCTTCATCCTTCATCTTGTTCATCTTTCTTCTACCTCTTCAATAATTTTCTACTTGTTTACGTTTGTCTAATTTCTTTGAAGTAACTTAGCTTACATCACCTCAAAGATGGGCAAATGTAGACACCTATAGTTTGATCAATACACTATTATTTCTAATGGTGAACTAACGCTTCTTCCCTTTGTAAATTGACGGCACACTGCCAGTTAGACCTATCTAACTCCCTTCTCATGACACCTTTTTGGTTGTTTTTCCTCTTATAAACCTCTTAAATAGGTTTTCATAGCCTCATTCTAACTAAATTAGCTTCTTATTCCCTTCTATCTTGCTTCTATTAGCTCCTTGGAATATCAATCCACTTTTTTGGATTGATTAAGCCCTTAAGAAACCCTTCCATAACCCTAATTACTCTCTAAGAGATATTAATTAGTCTAACCTAGGTTAAATACCCTAAACATAGTCAAATCACACTTTGACTTGCTAAAAGTGCTTTTTATACTTTAGCCTTTGTCCCACATGCACCCAAATCTCCCTTTTTCTTCTAAACCAAAAACTATAAATAGGGCTATACCCCATCCCTCATTTCCTAAGAATTCTCTCTTCTTCCTAGCATAGATTATAGAAATTTTTTTAGGCTTTAGATTGTATTTCATCTTCTTCCATTTGAGCTAAAAGCATTTAATTTTGTATTTCATATCATTAACATGGAGTAGAAGGGAAGATGCATTGGCCTTGAAGCCATTAATGGGGAGATCTCTTTCTCTTAAATACATAACTGAATGCTCAGATCCTCTTAGGTTCATTATTTCAAGCTTTCAAAGAATAGAAGTTAACTTCATTTTCTTAGTTTGCATGTCTATTTCAAATTAATGTATGAAAAGAAAAAACCTTGCTCATTTCTTATCACATGGTCCATTGATTACTTTGCTAAAAGTATTTGGGGATTCTTTAGAGATTCTTAGACCAAATCCATGGCTTTTGTAACTTTTCATTGAACACACCAGTCAACCTACTCATTACCTTCATCAGTGTTTAGGAGCGTCAAGTCATCATCACCTTTCAATTCCATGTCTACAATAAGTTGTTGACATAAAAATTTACATCTGACAAGTTTGGTAACTTTAATATGTATGTAATACTCCATCACCTTCGTGATCCATCCAACATGCTTCTCATTCAGCAGAAATTCCTTCATGCCTGGATGAGACGACATCAAATGAATTTTGTTGTTGGACAACATGTTCTTAAATTTATTCAAAGATTGAATGACCGCAAAGACTTGTTTTTCAACGAATGAATATGTAAGCTCATATTATTTGAGGGATTTACTGAAGAAATAAATTGGTTGTTCCATTACATTGTCATTTTGTTGGGTGAGGATCCTTGAAATTATCTCCTGACCTACAAAATCATGAAGAACAAAGTCATTATAAAACCTTGTAATCACTAATGTAGAAGCTTAAAAAATGGCTATTTTGATGGCTTTGAATTTCTCACTTCCTTCCTTATTCCATGCGAATGGAATATTCTTATTCATCATGTTTGTAATTGGTTTAGCCAACACTGTAAATTGAGGAATGAACCTTCACTTGAAGTTTATGGTTCTCAGAAAACTCTAGAGACCCTTCTTGTAGCTTGGGAGAGATAAGGACATAATCGAATGAATCCTAGCTAAATCGATTGACAGTTCATCCACTGAAACAATATGCCGTAACAAATTTCCTTCATGGACTACAAAAATACATTTCTTGGGATTAACTGAAACCCCAAACTCTCTACATCTTAAGAAAACCTTTCTTAGATGCATGATGTAGTCTTCTACATGCTTATAATACACAGTTATATCATCAAGATACACCAAGATGATGTCGTTGATTAGACCCCTAAATACCATGTTCATGGCTCTTTGGAAAGTAGCCCCAAAATTTTACAATTCGAATAGAATTATTTTGTAAGCGTATGTGCCCCACTTGGTAGTGAAAACCATTTTGAATTGATCAAACTCTTGGACAAGAATTTGATTGTAACCTAAATATCCATCGACCAAGGAAAATCTTTGAGCTCCTACCACCGTATGAAGAATTTTCTCCAATGAATAAAGAGGATAGTGATCTTTCAAAGAGGCATGGTTCAAATCCCTGAAGTCAATGCATAGTTGAATTTCTCCATTCTTCTTCCCTACACATACGATATTGGATACACAAGAGGAATGCTTGATAGGAAAAATCATATAGGCCTTGATGAGTTTGGTTAGCTCCTTCCTCATCAGTGGCTCAATTTTAGGATTAATCGGCCTATGTTTCTAATGAACTAGCTTGGCATTAGGATCTAGTTCAATGATATGTTGTGATAAACCTGAATTAAAATGACACATGTTTTTATAGCTCTATGTGAAAATTTCATGATACTCTCAAAAAAATTTGATGAAAGATTCTTTCTCTTTGGGAGTGCATACTTTTCTGATCTTTAGAACATTTTCATTTGCTACCTCAAATTTCTCAAAATATTCTTTTTTGACCACCATGTTAGAGCTTTGTCTTTTGGCTTGGTCATTTGAATTGAAGATGGATTCAAGAGTAACTAATACTTTGGTAGCTTGTTTCATTTCAAATGTATGATTTGATCATCATATGCTTCTTGCAAATTTTCTTGATGTTTTCTAGAAAAATATGCCTCTTCGTGTAGAAGCCAAACAATTTGTTTGTCACTATCGAACACTTGCCAGCTACTCATATTATCAGGAATTACATGTCGAAACACCATTTTGATAGATTGTCACCATTATTTCATGATATCAACAAGTATGTTGTATTGTGATCCAACAGTACCAAGCTTGTTAGCATCTTCATTTTTATTTCTAGGAATAACATGAATTCCGAAAGCCACAAAATCTTCAATCAGATCCTAAATCTGGTTCTTGTATGATATTAACAGATTTTTTTTGGATGCTTTGTAAGCCGTCAATTCATGAACAACTGAATCACTATCTCCAAAAATATTCAGGGCTTGATTCCCTTCTTTTGAGCTAGCTAAATTCCTTACACAAAGGCTTTTTATTCAGCGATATTATTAGTGCATCAGAAATGCAACCAAAAAGATGAGAAGTACCTATCTCCTTATGGAGTAATCAACATGAGCCCGACACCAGATCCATTCTTACTCCTCAAACCTGTTGGTACCCAAATTAATTCTATCTTAGAAGCTAAGCAACATCACTAGTTTGGCAGGAAGCTTAGAGGTAAACAAATCATGTAATGTGTCATTTTGTACCCGGGGATAAAATGTAGCTTACTCTTTATCACTCAGATGTGGAGAAATGGGTAGCACCCTCAAGAGGATTTGACCTATACTCACTAATTTATGGTTGTGCCTTTCAACTAGGGTGAGAGGACCCTTTTGTAGCCTATTTTTTATGGAGAAGATGAAGACATCCTTCCTTGTGAAGTATTAAGAAGACCTTGAAGAAAATATGATCAATGTAACAAAACCTAACTCTCACAAGTTGTCACTCTAGATAATGGAGATATTTTCTAGGCAAGGTTCAAGCCACTAAAGACAATGAAAACCTGATTGTTTTTACATTTTTAATAGTAAAAATTATGTATTTGTATACATACATGACAAACAAGGGTAGTATGGGTATGATCAATTGTTTTTGAATGAATTTTGGTGGGAGGTGAAGTAGGATAAAGTTGATTATACCGAATATTTGAGAACTTTTACAAAATGGAAAGGTCGAACAGAAGAATGATTTTAGAGTAGATAGGGTGTTCCTTTAACCAAAATATGTGCTCCAATGGAGGCCCAAATCAGAACTTTTCACACAAACTTCAAGGATCCAAAATGAAGGCTCAAATTGGAAAAATTAATTAAACATTATCAATCTCTATTTCATCACACCTAAGATACCCTCAAAGGCTAAAAAACAATCTTATAGTCATGCTCACAGTCACACTGATTTTAAATTTGTTTATTTCACTATAAAATGAAGGCTCTTCTTATAAATGAAATTGTAAATTCCACCAAACTATCACAAGGATTTTGTGTGATTCACACAGATTTCAATGTAAGAATGCAACATGAACAAGAAAAAACACTTGCAAACATTTAGAAATGAAGCAAACACAAATTTTGCCCAATAATAACATAGATTAACTCGAGTTTAGTTAAATTTATCACCAGGGGAAAGTTCCTCAAAATAATCTCACAGCTTTTCAATGGCTGTACACTCGTAACCACCTTGACATGATCAAATTTAACACAAAGGAGATGAATAGGCTTCTTTAGATAGTTTCTCAGAAAGACAGGTTCTATCAAGATTTTCCCTTAGTAGATTAGTTTCTGACTCCTAAAAATTCTAACTTCACAAACTCCCAACCCTTTTCATGGAAATATCATGCCTATTTATATCATTTTACAATAGAGCATTTTCCCCCCAAAAACTAGAGACATTGAATGTACCAGTGCTCACCATGATCTTGTTCATGATTCTAAGAATCAGATCTGTAAAACGTTGTCAGGTGCTCAGGGGGCAGATCTCTTCAAAAATCTCCCGCATTCAACTCCTTCATCTGGTAGATCACTTTTCCCCTTACTCACCAACCACTTCCGCCCCTATTTTGTCCAATCTGGTTCTTTGCATGCCTGAGAAGAAGAAATGGAAGATCAGATCGAGCCCAAAGGTCATGTCTCATCTTAATGGTAAAGGACATCCCATTTTATAATTTTACTCCAAAAAATGATAAAAAAATCTTGCAAAGAGGGAAAAAGATATAGAGGCATGTGTGACTAAGGCTCATGCAGATGTGATAATAGTAGGACTGGATGTGGTTATAAGAGAAGTGATAGAGGTAAGAAAGGTAGGAAAGGTAATCTGTAGATATGATGTATGTAGGAATAATGTCCTAAGGAGCCAATGGCACAATACTTAGGATGGAAGTAGATGAGGTGATGGGTGATACTAATGTAGGAAAGAGGTGTTCTGATGTATGGTGTTGATTGGGAAGGGGTTAATTTGATATGATGTACCTAGATGATCTTGATGGCGGGGGATTGGGAAATGGTTGTCTAAAGATGTCAAGTGATGGGGTAGCTCGGGATGATGTAGGATTATGGTGATGAGTGGGATAAAACTGAGATGATCAGAGATGGTGCAAGAATGTGCAAGTCTAACATGGCAGGCTCATCAGGGGTATCCCTTGGTGAGACAGGAGGATAAATGTCATAAGATGGAGTAGGATCTGCTGACTGACACCTACAAAGAAGGAAAACATGAGATGGATTTCTCTTGAGGAATATCCATAAGATATGTGGGTATGATAATGGAAGGTGACACATGAATGGAATGAGGTAATGGGGATAAAGATGGTAAAGGAGAAATAGGTGAGGATAAGGGTGACAGGGATCCACATATGGTAAAGGTGAAACATGGGTGGATAAGGGTGATGGGGAAAAAGGTGATGAGATATAAGGTAATGGAGCATAAGGTGAGTGGAGATAAATGAAATTATGGTGAAGCACATTCCACATATTGATATGGTCAAGATACATGAAGTCTATGATGAATAAAGTCATAGATAGGGATAGAAAATACCCTAGGAGCAACTGACAGTCTAGATGGGGTCACAAAGGACTGTTGAGAACTGCTCGAGGAAAATTTTTGTTCCATTTTTAAACAAGTAAGCAATCAGAAAATTCCTATTTATATTCTGATTTTAGAAAAGTGTGAAGACAAGTGGATATGAATGGACCTAGAAGATGGCAAACTATGTTTGGTATCAGGTAAGTTGTGGTAGGGAAATGTGTAAAAGTGGTTTCTTGTTGAGTGCATCAATTCCCGTCATCCCCTGAACTAGGTGAAAAGGAATATTTTGCCATGTGTTAATTGATTTGTTAAGTTTTAGGTTGTGTGTGATAAGACGTGTGATGAAGAATATTGGATCTCCTATTTAAGCTCACTGAGTCAAGTAGGATGCAAAAGGAAGGTTCATTTTTAATGCCCAAAACCTGAAATGTGACGTTAAGGATGAGAACACAAATCAGGGGTAAGAAAGTACCAAGTGTAAAAATGAGTTAAAAGTGAAAAAGAATAGATGCCTTGATAATTGGATTTTCCTTTTTAGGCATACAAATCTCAAGTGATGAGAGATCTCAAGCTTCCATGAACTGAGGAAAAATAAGACCTCCCACTATAGTGCTAGTAGAAAACAAGCGAAAATTGAAGATACTAGGGCAAAGACAAGGAACCACCTAAAGGGTGCTCCCACCAGGTACGTGCCAATGGATTTTGATCCAAATTTACTCAAGGCTTAATGTCAAATAGAGTGCAATATCTAATAGAGAAACTAGCTACATCTTAGCGATAATAGAGGGTTTCATGTTGCACTTAGATGCTTGATGCCTGATAATTAGGTGCTGAATGATGGATTGCTGCTGTAACAAGATTTGTAAAACTGAACATCGGATTGGATTACATAGATGGGCACTCCCTGGGGGTTGTCAAAAGAATAAATGTTGGATCCAAGTAAGTTTTTAGTGTCCATTTGGAAAAGGATGTCAAGACCCGTGTTTAGAAAGATAGACAATATATCAAGAACTTTAACTAACATGCAAAGAACTGAGAAATTAGTAAAAACTGGCCACCAGAGATTAAGATTTATTCAAGATTAATTTGATTGACTAAACTGTAAATAAACCAGTTAACCTAGTACATTGGGTACAGCTATCGACCTAGTATAATTAGTAGTAGCGTTTGATAGAAGATAACGGTGCCATCAGTACGGTGTCGCCAATAATGTGGAGTACGGTAACAGTCAAAGTACAATAGGAATGTTGTAAAAAGTAAATATTTGTCGTAAGTGGTCCGGTAATGTTAAAATGTCAAAGTTTGGGTAATTAGAGAAGTAGGGTCTACATGATTAGGAATTAGAAATATTATATTGGTAATAAGGACAAGGAGTGAGGTCATAAATATTTTGTGTATTTTATTTGTAAAAAGTCTAAAAATGTGGAACCCATGTAAAATGATAAGGTTTATCTTATCTTAAGAGATAAGCTTACATGTACAGATAAGAGTTAAGGTATGGAATATGATTCGTCAGAGTGGATTTCTTATCCTATCTTAGAGATAGGATGGATAAGCCTGGAAGTTCTATAAATAGAGAGGCCACCCCCCTCATTTAGCATAGAAAGAAGTAGTGAGAAATATTGTAGGAAGTGTGCAAAGGAAGCCATCAGTTAAAGGTGTGTTGAAGAAGCCATCGAGAGGTGTAATTGTAAAGTTTCTCCCATAGTCTTGTTGAAGTACCTCATGGGTGAGATTGTAACAATTTCATGTTAATATTATAATTTACTTTGATATTTCAGATTTGTCATCATTCCGTCTTATCATAGTCGATGGTATTCTTGTGTTCGGTTGTTGTTTTGTTTCCAGATTACATCCACCAAACTAAAGGCTTGTGCATTAGTAAATAATCATAGCACGAGGAGTTCCCGGTGAAGAATTATCATAGTGCCGGATTGGTGATGACATTTTGGTTCCGTTGCCGGGACCATTCCTCGTTGGTGGATTTTCTGGAGAGATATTCCCACTTAGTCAAAAATCAATTGGAGGATAACCTTGTTTTTACTGTGCATAGTAGTTACCATGGTAAAGTCATTTTTACCGTGAATAGTAGTTACCATGATAAAGTCATTTTTGCTGTGAATAGTATTTATCACAGTAAAGTCACTTTTTACCGTGAATAGTATTTACCGCAGTAACTTCACTTTTTACCGTGAATAGTGTTTACCACAGTAAAATCAGTTTTTACCACAGTAAGTCAAGTTTTACCATAGTTTACCGTGGTCATTTCTATAGTAATTCCAATTATTTGTGCACATAAGTCTTGTTGATTGTACTTGTGGGTTGGTATTTCACGGTGGTTACTTTTGAAAATGGGAAAGATTCCTGTTTTTTCAGCTCAATCTAATGAAGATGCTTCTTCTTTCATTCAAGAGTTTAAGCGATCTTGTATTTGTAATGGCCTTATAAGAAGGGAACAATGGACTGAATTTTTTCCTACCTTTTTGGATGGTTCAGCACTTAGGTGGTTTGAAACACTAGGTGATAATGTGAAAAATTCATGGGATTTATTAACTGAAAGTTTTCTTGAAGAATTTGGTGAACAACAGAAATATGCAGATCTCATGATCGAGATCACAAAGCTATCCCAAGGAGAGAAGGAGAAGATAAGGGATTATCATGCTCGTGTTCTAGAGCTAAGGAGGAAGCTCGATGCCCAGATCCGGAAGGAAGGACTAGCGGATGGGTTGATGAATGGCGTGGATAATCTCCTCTGTAAGCACTTCATTCTTGGGATGAAGCCAGAGATCAGACAATGAGTGAAGTATGACCGCCCAGCTACCATTGAACAAGCAAAGGAGATTGCAAGAAGGCAAGAAGAAAGCATGGAAGAGGAGCCCAAAGAAATTGTTGTTAAAGTAGAGCCTACACCAGCACCTTTGGTCCAGAATCCACAACCACTCCCGGTGAGCACAAATATTTCTCCTAGTACATCTACTGAGTATGAAGATCTGCTTAGGAAGATGGGCCAGTTAACTATTAATCTTCTTCAAGGAAAGGAATTTAGTTCTCAGGGAGGAGATAGAGGTCCAAAAAGAAATATTTCTGAAGTTGTTTGTTATGGTTGTTATAAAAAGGGTCATTATAAGTATAATTGTCCAGATAGAGCTTCTACATCTGGTACAAGAGATAATGATAAAGGAAAAGCACCTGTGAATTCTCTTGATGTAGTAGATAAGAGTAGAAATAATGAAGTAGATGTGTTTGTAACAAAAAGAAAGAAAGAAAAAGATAATCAAGATGGAACTGATCCTAAGAAGATGAAAGGAGAAACTAGTAAGAAACATAGGAGAAGAAAGTTGGGTGTGCAGGATTTTCTGATTTCACAGGGGCAAGGACCATACTCCATCTTGGAAGATCTGTCCAAAAGGCCTGCAAATATTACATATGGTCAACTCTTGGCTATGTCTTCTGAGAAGAGGCGGGAGTTGCGAGGTGGACTCAATGCTCGAAGAAGGAAGGAGGTTGAGGTCCCTGTTTTGGAGGCAGAGGCAGATCCCTATGCTCCACAAGCTGAGGTATTATGTAATGGTATTTCAATTCATGATGTCTTAGTTGATGGAGGTGCTGCAGTTAATGTAATGACCGAGTCTGTAATGAATATGTTGGGTTTAAAAATTGATCGCCCTTCAACACTTATGTTAAGGTCATTAAATAAAGGAAAAACTAAACCAGAAGGTGTAGTTTCAAATGTGGCAATATCTGTTATGGGTGTTGTATGTGTGGTAGACTTTCAGGTGATGAAAAATGGTACTGTTGCGTACCCAATGCTGCTGGGAAGACCATGGCTAAGGAGAGTTCATGCAAGAAACTACTGGAATGAAGGTTTCATGACACTTGGACGTGGTAGAGAGAGGGTGAAGATAAACGTGATCCCTCGACATCATAAAGCAGAACCTGTGGATTCAAGTGATGAAACTGATGATTGGACATCCTCTGATTACTCTAGTACCAGTGAAGTGGACACTGAAGATGAAGAAAGTGAGGTGGATGTTTCAGTCATGGATATCCTTCCAGTCACACCAACTCATGACCCCATAAAATTATCTGAAGAAGAAGTTGATGATCGTCTCCAACAAATAAAGATTGGTGATGCTGTGATGGAGAGTGAGAAGGAATCCTACCTCCAGCTCTTTCGAAGGTACATACACCTATTCACTTTTGATTACAAGGAACTCCGTCAAGTAAGTTGGGTAGAACATTGTATTGAGCTGGTAGATGGTGCTAAGCCCATAAAGCAAATGCCATATAGAATGAATCCTAATTTTTCCAAGACTGTAAAAGAAGAAATAGATAAGTTGCTTGATGCAGGATTCATATTTGCTGTGGAGAATTCAGAATGGGTTTCTCCCATTGTGATCTCAATAAAAAAGAATGGGAAGCTACGCATTTGTGTTGATTACAGGAAGCTCAATAAGGCAACAAAGAAGGATCATTACCCTCTTCCATTTTCAGATCAGATCTTGGACGAAGTAGCTGGCCAGGAGTGCTATAGTTTTGCTGATGGATATAGCGGCTACAACCAAGTTCGTATAGCAGAGAAAGATCAGCTGAAGACCACGTTCACCACTCCTTGGGGAACGTTTGCTTATAGAGTTATGCCTTTTGGGTTGTGTAATGCTCCAGCAACATTCCAGCGTTTGATGAATAGGGTGTTCGAACCCTACATTGGGACCTTCATCAGAGTATTTCTGGATGATTTTTGCATCTATGGGAGCAAGTTGGACCACCTGCACCAGATGGAGACAGCATTTCAAAGGTTAGATGAAGCACAAGCCTCACTAAACCCTACAAAGTGTGTCTTTGGATGTTCTAAAGGCATTTTGTTAGGGCATGTTGTATCCAGAGATGGTATTGGTACTGATCCTGATAAAGTTTCAAAAATCAAAGATTTACCATTTCCTATGAATAGAAGTAAGTTGAGATCATTTTTAGGCCATGTGGGTTACTATAGAAGGTTCATCAAGAATTTCTCAAAGATTGCACAGCCACTAACCCAGTTCTTGAAGAAGGATGTTACTTATGAACCAGGAAATAAGGCGCATGAAGCTTTTGGACAATTGAAGGAAGCCCTGGTGTCTTCACCTGTTTTGAAGAATCCAGATTGGAGCAAGCCATTCATTGTGTACACTGATGCCTCAGATGCAGCACTAGGAAGTACTTTGAGCCAAAAGGATGAAAATGGGAATGAACATCCAATTTACTTTGGGAGCAGACAAATGAGCAGTGCTGAGGTAAACTATACTGTAACTGAAAAAGAGGCTCTGGCTATCATTTTTGCTGTAAAGAAGTTTAGAAATTACTTGCTAGGGCAGAAATTTATAGTTGTAACAGATCATCAGGCTCTGAAATATATTGTCAATAAGCCTAACCCATCAGGGAGGATAGCAAGATGGATAATTTTGCTACAAGAATTTGAATTTGATATTATAGATAGGCCAGGAAAGAAGCATGTCAATGCAGATGCACTCTCTCGAGCCTATGATGGTTTAGGATCATCTTGTGATGATGATGATTTTCCCGATGCAGCATTGTTCTCCCTTGACACAATCCCTAGTGAATACATAGATATTTGGAATTATCTGAATGAATTCAAGTTTCCTGATGGTGCCAATGCAAAGACTAAGAGAAAGATTACTCAAGCCAGTCGTCCATATTCTATTCTGCATGGAGCATTATTTCGAATAGGACCTGATGGACAGTACAAGAGGGCAGTTGGACGTGATCAAGGAAAGGAGCTGCTAGAAGAATTCCACAATGGTACATGTGGAGGGCACTTCTCTGGACAACTTACAGCAAGAAGGATCTTGGATGCAGGTTATCACTGGCCCACTCTTTTTAAAGATTGTTATAATTATTGTAAGACATGTGATATTTGTCAAACACATGGTAACCGTAAGACTTCATCAGCTCCATTATGTCCTATTCTTCCACTTGGTCCCTTTGAAAAGTGGGGAATAGACATTGTAGGTCCACTTCCAACTACATCACGCCAAAATAAGTATATTGTAGTTGCCACAGATTATTTAACCAAGTGGGTTGAAGCTAGGCCATTGAAAACAGCTTCCATGGATGAAGTGGCAAGGTTCATATATGAACGCATTGTCACCAGATTTGGTTGTCCATTAGAAATTGTAACAGATCAAGGAAGCCACTTCATTAATGAGGTGGTAGAAGCCCTAGTCAATAAGTTTTCTATTAAGCACAGGAAGGCAACAACATACAAGCCAAGCACAAATGGACAGGTGGAACGAACAAATTTTGTGCTGTGTCAAATTCTAGCAAAAGATGCAGCCTTGCAGGTACATAAATGGGATAAAAGGATTCATGCAGCATTGTGGGCATATAGGGCAACATCAAAGTCAGCAACAGGATACTCCCCATTTCAGTTGGCCTATGGCATTGATCCAGTTCTTCCTATTGAGTTTGATATTCCCACTGTGAGAGTTATGAAAAATGAAAGGATGGATGAAAGTGATTCAGTAAAAGAAAGGTTGGTACATCTTCATTTGCTAGAGGAAATGAGGGAAATAGCAAAGGATACAAGCCATAAGAAGAAAATGAAGCAGAAGGAATACTTTGATCAAAAGATCCGATGGTCTCCATTTCATGTGAATGACTTGGTCCTAGTATATGATTCCAGATACAAAAAAAGAAGACAGAGAAAATTTCTTCCAAAATGGATGGGGCCCTACAAAATAGCAGCTGTGCATGAAAATGGTACGTACCGACTGGAGGAATTGGATGGCACTCCCATTACGAAATGGGTCAACCACGACAAGTTGAAGATTTTCCAAGCACCAGAATAGTCTACTCCGAGGACGGAGTAGAAGCTAGGAAGGGGGAAGATGTCGACACTAAAATTTTCCTCCATAATTTCTATTTCATTAATGTATGTATTAGGAATAGGATGTTGTTAAGTATAATTAGTAGTAGCGTCTGATAGAAGATAACGGCGCCGTCAGTACGGTGTCGCCAATAATGTGGAGTACGGTAACAGTCAAAGTACAATAGGAATGTTGTAAAAAGTAAATATTTGTCGTAAGTGGTCCGGTAATGTTAAAATGTCAAAGTTTGGGTAATTAGAGAAGTAGGGTCTACATGATTAGGAATTAGAAATATTATATTGGTAATAAGGACAAGGAGTGAGGTCATAAATATTTTGTGTATTTTATTTGTAAAAAGTCTAAAAATGTGGAACCCATGTAAAATGATAAGGTTTATCTTATCTTAAGAGATAAGCTTACATGTACAGATAAGAGTTAAGGTATGGAATATGATTCGTCAGAGTGGATTTCTTATCCTATCTTAGAGATAGGATGGATAAGCCTGGAAGTTCTATAAATAGAGAGGCCACCCCCCTCATTTAGCATAGAAAGAAGTAGTGAGAAATATTGTAGGAAGTGTGCAAAGGAAGCCATCAGTTAAAGGTGTGTTGAAGAAGCCATCGAGAGGTGTAATTGTAAAGTTTCTCCCATAGTCTTGTTGAAGTACCTCATGGGTGAGATTGTAACAATTTCATGTTAATATTATAATTTACTTTGATATTTCAGATTTGTCATCATTCTGTCTTATCATAGTCGATGGTATTCTTGTGTTCGGTTGTTGTTTTGTTTCCAGATTACATCCACCAAACTAAAGGCTGTGCATTAGTAACAATCCTAAGTTAATCCAGACGTCTTATGGTACTTACCTCTTGTACCATCTAGTTGTTGCTATGACACACTGATGTGTTATGGTTCAAATTTGATATGTTGAGGGCACACTACATCCTTGAACCTTGCATATACCACACTAAAATGGACGCTTTCTAGTGACTCTTCATGACATAGTAATTTGGTCTTCCTAGACATCATACTTGCAACTGCTGACAAACCCAGTTTCTCTGATGATGCAGCTCTTGTTATATGGTTCTTTCTAATGACTGCTGAGGGGGAATTTATATTAGTGAACCTCATTTCATGTCACATCTCCTAGGGGGATTTTAATGTTGAATCCTATCATCGTCAAACCTTGCATATCAACACCATCACACTCATACATCATTTGAATATCTTGGTTGCATTTAGCTCGTGTTAGCTTATGGCATATGTTAGCATGCCGAACTTTGCTTACTATGCTACCCTAGATACTTGCAGATATGTAGACACCTATAGTTATCATATATACACACGCGCACTCATTATTTCTAATGGTGCACTAACACTTCTTCCCTTTTTAAATTGATGGCACACCACCAGTTAGACCTATCTAACTCCTTTCTTATGACACTCGTTATGATTGTTTTTTCTCTTATAAATCATTTAAACAGGTTGTTATAGCCTCATTCTAACTACATTAGCTTCTTATTCTCTTCTAGCTTGCTTCTATTAGCTCCTTGGAAGATCAATCCACTTCGTTGGATTGATTAAGCCCTTCAAAACCCTTCCAAAACCCTAATTACTCTCTAAGAGAGATTAATTAATCTAACCTAGGTTAAATACCCTAAACATAGTCAAATCACACTTTGACTTGCTAAAAGTGCTTTTTGGACTTTAGCCTTTGTCCCACATGCACCCAAATCTCCCTTTTTCTTCCAAACCAAAAACTATAGATAGGGTTATACCCCCTCCCTCATTTCCTAAGAATTATCTCTTCTTCCTAGCATAGATTATAGCAATTTGTTTAGGCTTTAGTTTTTATTTCATCTTCTTCCATTTGAGCTAAAAGCATTTAATCTTGTATTTCATAGCACTAGCATGGAGTAAAAGGGAAGATCCATTGACCTTGAAGCCATTAATGGGGAGATCTCTTTCTCTTAACACATAAAATGAATGCTTAGATCCTCTTAGGTTCATTATTTCAAGATTTCAAAGAATAGAGATTAACTTCATTTGCTTAGTTTGCAAGTCTATTTCAAATTAATGTATGCAAAGAAGAAAACCTTGCTCATTTCTTACCACATGGTCCCTTGATAAGATTGTTAAAATCCTTTGGGGTTTCCTTTGAGATTCTTACCCCAAATCCATGGATTTTACATCTTTTCATTGAACACATTTGGCACCGCCCAGTGGGACACTTATGTCTACCCTCCATTAATGGAGGTCTTTTACATTTTTCATAAGTTCATTTTCAAGTTTTTTTTCTCAAATCACTCTGTTATTTTCTCATTATTATTTATAACCCTAGATAAATGACCTTCATTTATATATATTTTTTGGGTTTGATATAGAAATAGGACACTTTGACTAACAACTAACCTGTTTGCTCTTGAAAATTTAAAAATCCATGTTTTTTGTAGGTTTTTTCACAGGATGCACGTAGGTGTCAAACAAAGAGTGCATACACGTTGAAACCCTAGCACTACCCATCAGATCAGGCATGTACCTGTCAGGAGGTCCTCATCATTTAAAAATTTTCTCTCTACAGAGACATTGCATGCATCTCTATCATCTGAGGTGCGTATCCGTCTCTCTAGCCACGCAGGCGTAAATGGTCTGACTGTGTAAAAATTTTGTAGTTTTCTATTTCAGGATTGAAAGTGTACACGTCATAACCTGAGTGTCCATGTCAATATAGGTGCGTCTATATCATATTATGAGCGTCTGTGTTTACAGCATTAGGTTTCACTAATTTTTGACTGTAGGCATATTTGTTAAGTGGGGCGCGTATCCATCGGTTGGAGAGCACTGGTGTCAGTATAGGCACGTAGGTGTCTGTATTAAAAATTGATTTTTTTTTATAGTCTACAAAATATTTTTCTCTGATCCATTACTATAGGTTTTAGGACTAACAAGTTGATAAACATAGGGTTCTTTCTTAAAAATTTCAGTTTACATAGATTAAAAAGTGTTTAGTTCTTGGATTAGAATTAGCTTTGTAGAAGTGTGTATGCTCTCTCCTTGCGTCTTCTAAGGAAATCTTGGAGATCAAAAATACCTATACAAAACTCATATAAATTGTTCAAAAAACACTTGTTTTATAAAGGTTGAAGTAAAACTTTCATGTGATTTTAGTAGAATTCTTCACGATTGCGTATGCTCTTCCTTCGTGCCTTTTAGCAATCTTAGGAATCAAAACCAAAAGTGAAAAACTCTCTTTCTTAAACATCAACCTACGAATTAGAAAATTACTAAACACTTGTTATCTACAAGACCTATCGCTTTTCAAATAAAGGAATCAAAAATGAAACACAAACCTTCTAATACACGTGTTCTTATAGGTTCCCAAATGGTGTGCTACTTAAAACCACATTAAGCTAAGTAAGATAAAAGAAAACACACCATATTCAAAAACATTGTATTACAGGTTTCAGAAAAGGGTACGTCCCTATCCGCTCAACTGGAAACATAACCCCTTTGGCATAATGCCTTAAGCTATAACAATGGAGCTGGTTCCAAGAACCCTAAAGTAGTCCACCGCTATGTAACCTCATGGATGAAACAGGAAGTGCTCTGCTTACCCACTTGATTAGTTTTCCTTGTGAGATAGAGTTACAAGTTTTCCCTATCGCAACCCTATTAAAAGTACACAATGGATGCATTTATTTCCCACTGTGCTTGAAGGGGGAAAAGCCAAAATTCTCCCAAACTAGTCATTCTGAATTTTTGGGTAAATCACCCGCTCGTGAATAACTTTGTGACACCTAGTTGAGAGAAATTATTAGGAAAATCCATTTGTTCTTGGAGCCCACTTTACTAGTCCTTGCTATGTCAAGCCATCATAAAGTGACAACTCATCTAGAATCTGAACCTTGTTTGTCGAACAAGGTAAAGAATCCTTATGAGTTCGATCTGAGTGTCTTTCATCATGAAGCTAAACTACATCTCACTTTTTTTAGTCTTATTATTGTCTTCAGATGAGGTGAAGATCTACCTAAGTGATGTTTAGTTTATTTCCATCGTTTCATCATTACCCTTGCGTTCTCATCACCCATTGTTCAGGGTGACACAGGTGCATACATCACACATTTTTATCAGCGATAGTACTTGTCACTTTTTTTTCCATTTATGCCCATCAATGTTTGTGGCTGGGTTGTTAAACATCTAAAGTGTTTGGGTACCAATTTTTGTATCTTTGATAAAAGTCCTTCCATCTAGATTTCAAGATCATATTCACCGACTGTGTGTTAAATTCATCTTTTTTCTCTTCTTAAGTTGATAGTTTTGTTCACATCCTAGACGTGCAATCTTGGTACTTACATCATATTCTCATTTTGTGAGAAGATAGTATAAGTCCCCTTATTGCACAGTTACATTGCTCACACAATTAAAAAATCCTTGTTATACTTATCACTTGGTCTCAGTTTTGATGTCATCTGAGTCTTCTTGAAAAGTGTCGATAACACCTTACATATATCATAATAAAGTTTTCATGGTACTAACACCTTGCTTGCTTGGTTAATGTATCACAGTGACATTATTACGCTATATCTATTCGTGACTTCCATTTTTAAGAAGGTTTAGATTTCATCGACATTCAAACTAGTTTTAAGTATACCTTGTCGAGGGAATGTGATAGCACCACATCAGTGCTTAGACCTTATTGGGGTTCTAACTTGACTTGCATATTGATACATCATTGTCGTTATCTTTTTTTAGGGCATAGGATTGGTAATAAAAAATTGAGTGGTCATTACATTAGGTGTGCATATGAATGTTCCTTGATAAAGATGATTGCATAAAATTACATCTAGGATACACTGTAGTATAATTCCAACATCACCTTGAATGGCTTTCAGAAAACCATACACTTGGGGGTTATGCTAGCTACATAAAAAATGTCCGCTAGTAATTCCTAAAATCATAAAAATGGCATCCAAATCAATTGAGCATGATATAGGAAGAAAAACCCTTTCGACGCCTTCCCATTCAGTGGTCACAATTTATGACCGCTCTTCTCTCAAGTTAAAGATACATGGAGACATTAATTGATCATAGTGGAGAAGAGTCAGACTCTTCAGGAGAACAACAAAGGTTAGGCCTAAGTATATTTGATGAACTCCTATATTATAATAAAGATCAAGTACTCGCAAGAGTCTTGGAATTAGGAGTCTAAACTTCTGCACGATGAGCATGAAGAAGAAACAAAGGTCGTTAACCCTAACTTAGGAGAGTGAAGATTTTTTTTCTTAGACACAGATAATCCTTTTGATGTGGGGTACGCTTCCACTTTTGGGAAACATAAGGCTGCTATCAAAGGTGAACCATCACAGTAAACCTCACTTTAAGGCTTCACATAAAGTGAGAACTGATGCAGAAAGTTTCCCCTCCTCTAAAATTTGATGAAGAAGAGGAACCCCTGGTTAAGGAGGAGATCATCCAAAAATAGATCTTGAAGATGAGTCAGAAACTAGCAAACCTAGGCTCTTCAAAAAGAAACATATGCAAAGACAAAGACAAACAAAAACTTAATGAGTTTCAATTTGATCCGCATACGGACTATACCTTTAAGGCAACTCAAGCTCAAAGGTAAATATCACCTACTAAAAAGAAACTCATTCAGGATGAATTGAAATCTATGAAAGATACGCTTACTATATATTACAATAGGGAAATGTAGGCCAAAATATAAAATATTCATATGAAGAACTATGTCCTTACCACTTTGATAAGGACATGTTACAATAGCCTTTCCTAAAACACTTTACTATTTCCAATTTTGATAAGTATAAGTGCAAAAGTGATCCTCTGTGATCATATAAAAGACTTTTACATGGCTTGCCAAGAGGTCATGCGTATAGCGAATAATTTCTGAATACAACTTTTTCCTCACAGCCTAGGAGCTGTGGGATTGGAACGGTTTTTATATCATACCCAAGGACTCCTTTACAACATGGCCCACATGCTAGCAGATAAATTTATAAGGCATTACTCCTATAATATGAAGAGTGACATTATAATGAACGATCTATACAACAAAAAACAAAAACCCAATGAGACGATTTACAGGATTTTTTACAATGATGGTGTGGGTTAGCTAGTCACTTTCCTTGTGCCTTACCAGAAAAATAGTTAGTGAGAATATTCGTTCCTAACATCGAACCCATAAATATCCTTTCACTTACAAATTCATTGTGGCTCAAAAATTGAAAGAAGTCATAGGGAAAGGCAAGTCAAATTGAGAAAGCACTCATTTCCAAAGGAACACTTAAACCCATTACTAAAAATAAACATGAAGCCAAATCCACAGAATAAACCTAAATTATTCAATAAGAATAAGCATTTTGTTGGTGATGGCATTAAAGAACTCCAAGAGAGTCCAAGCTGTACAGACAGACCCACTCTAAAATACTTTTCGCAAGGTCCTCGTCCCAAAGCGCCTACAAAACGTATGTTCATATCCTTGACATAATCTTTATCTACCATCCTAAAACACTTAGATGATGCAAAAATGGGTAGAGTATCCAATTGCAACAGTACCATATCTGGAAGATGCTCCAAAAACGGTTTGGTTCAAAGATCATGAATATTGTGACTTCCACCATGTTAAAGGAAAAAAAACGGATATATTTTTGAGATTACACCATTATATTTAAGACCTCATAGAGGAAGGGAAGATTGCTGTGGAGTCTCCCCCTGAGATCGGTAAAAGTTCAAATGAAAAAACGGGTTTTTATAAGGAACCTTTTCCTGACCATGCAGATAAAAAGAAAAATAAAAAAGATCAAGGGAAAACTTCTAACGACTATAGGACTGTTGCCTATGTGTACCCTATAAATGATAGTCATTATGATTCTTTCATTGGATGTATTAACTCATCTAACAAATAGATCAACACCATGCGGATTTTAGAAAACAGCTGCGCAGTTGGGATAAAACGTGCCCGTTTAATCATACCAGATCTTGTGCCTACCCCTCAGGAAAGTCAGTATAACTTAGTAGAGCAGTTAGAGAAAACACCTGTTAAGATATCTATTCTCAATCTTCTCAAGGTCTCTAATGCCCATAAGAATATGTTGTACAAAACTTTGTAAAATTTAGGGATTTCCATAGAGGTAGATCCCACGAACCTTCAATCCATGATTGTATGCCTAGACACCAATGATCATGTTACTTTTGATCATACTACAATCCTGCATAACAACCTAGAACATAACTTTCCATTGTATCTAGAATTGGTGGTTACCCGTCACAAAATCAAAAGAGTACTTGTAGATGGGGGATATGGTCTGAATATTTGCAACTTGAAGCTGGTAAAGCAGCTAGGCCATTCAAAAACAGAGCTAGGTTCTAAGACTATCACAATCACAGCATATGACAATGAATAAAGAGAGTCGGCATGAATTATAGTGGTCCCCATGGAGGTAGGACCAACATGTCATGACAAAATGTTTCATGTCCTTGACTTGGACCTTCCATATAATATGCTCTTGGGACGCCCATGGATCCATGCCATGCAAGCTATCCCATCAATGTTTCATCAGTGCATCAAGTTATGTCATGAAGAGCAGGTGGTTAACATTTTGAGTGGCCCACAACCATTCACATGTTGTAGAGCGTTGCAAAACTTTTCTCGTGCCACTTATGAATGTCCTTATGTGGATGTTTTTGTCTCTCTACAGACAGAGGCTATTAAAAACTGAATAGTTTTAGAGTCCCTCATGCCTTTCAATCAAGATTTTCCCTCATTGGTCAATCCATTTGCTTCATGGGAGGAAACATCAACAAAATATGGCCCAAGTAGGCCATTCACTATTGAGTAGGCTCTGTTGATATCAGACTTATCAGTATCCCCTAGGATAAGGGGTAAGCCTTATTTTCAGTTCAAGAGCACCCACAAACAATGTCCAAAACCATTGGAAATTTTTTTCCATAGTGGCCTCCTATATGAGGAGAAAATGTTAGAGGACCCTACCAGAAGAGTTTTAGAAGGCACCATGGCTTCATGCAATCAAGCACCTCAGTACATCAAAGGTCCTCATATGATGTTTGTCACAGCTATAGTGGGTTTGGATGTGGCGTTAATGCATAAGGCTAGTTGGAGCCTATCCCTATTCCTCTTTTTAAAACTGATAAAAATGGCCTTGGAATAAGGCCCCATGACACTCTACCTTCTGAGAATGATGCCACATCTTCTAAACGTGAGGATGTTTCATCTCATTTTGATAGTGATGCAGATTCCTAATGTAGCCTTTATGAGGATCTTGCCTCCACAGACCTATTCCCAAACTCGTCGGTCCTTACCTTATACGAATCCATCCCCCTAGGTAAATATCCAGTAGCCCTTGTATATCCTAAACTTATAGATTGGGATCAACAGCTTCACGTGCCACTGGATTTCTTTGAAAATGATGAGGCATTCACAGAGTTTATGGGAATCAGGGACTTTATTCTGGCTAGAGACCACAAAAAAGGATTTAAGATTCAACTGGACACCTGCACCTACTTCGGGGAAGAAGAAAAGATGTTTGGGTGACTAAATAAAAATGCTATAAATAAAATTACACCCACTTCTGAGAAACCAAGCAAGAAAGCTCAACGGAGATCCCATAATGACAGACTCTTTGATAAGCTCATAGAAAAACAAAATGAAGAGTCTAAAGATGAAGTGATTTATCCATTCAAATATGATCATGAACTACCACAAGAGGTCAATCTTACTCTTCCCCTTGATCCTACGTGGATAGAAGATGCTTCTAAAATACTTATTGAGGAAAAAATCAGCATCAACATTGGCTCAGAGGAGCAGCCTAGAATAGTCAAGTTCGGAGCTTCACTCTCAAGTCAGGAATAAAAGACTTTTATAGAGCTCTTAAAAGAATACATGGACATATTCGTGTGGACATATGTAAATATGCCCGGCTTGGACCCCGAGCTAGTTGTGCACAACCTCGTTGTGCACCCAGATTCCAAACCAATTAAACAAAAGTTGAGAAAGATGCATCCTAAAGTGGCACTCTTGGTCAAAGAAGAATTAAAAAATCTATTATCTGTTGATTTCATTAAACCTATTGACTATTCAAAATGGATCTCTAACATAGTCCCAGTACAGAAACAACTTGTTGGCATAAGGATCTACATGGATTTCTATGACATCAACAAAGTATGTCCAAACGATGATTTTCCCCTACCTAACATTGACATGATAGTCAATTCAACAAATGGTTATGAAATGTTGTCCTTAATTGATGGTTTTTCAGGTTATAACCAAATACGAATTGTGGAAGAAGATTAGCATAATACAACATTCATCACCCCTTGGGGAACATTTTGCTACAGAGTCATGCCCTTTGGACTTAAGAATGTTGGGGCTACTTATCAACGGACCATGACAGTTATTTTCCATGATATGATAAGTGACATCATGGAGGATTATGTTGAAGATATCCTAGCAAAATCCAAAAGTATAAAAAACACCCTAAAGTGTTGAGGTCTATCTTTCAGTGTCTAAGAGACTATAAGGTTTGTTTTAACCCTAAGAAATGTGTCTTCAGTGTTTTATCAAGAAAACTCCTAGGGTTCATTGTCTCGCAAAGAGGGATTGAAGTGGATCCTACAATGGTTACGGCTATCACAAAAATGCCGCCACCTAATACTGTCAAACAATGAAAGTGTCTACAAGGAAATATTCAAGCAATCCATTGCTTTATCTCAAAACTTGTCGATAAGTGCTACCCCTTTAGTCATTTTCTCAAGAAAGATGTCACATTCAATTGGGGACCGGAATGTTAGAAAGCCTTCCCGCTACTCAAACAGTACTTTTCCAGCCCACCTATAATAATGCCACCTACCCCCGGTGAACCTCTCCTCTTATACATTTCCACTACCCAGTTTTCTATTTGTGCATTACTTGCCCAATTTGACTTAGCCCATAAAAAGAGATCAGTTTACTATCTTAGCTGCACCTTGATCACATACAAGTTGAACTATCCCCAAATAGAAAAGGCCTATTTGGTGGTTGTATTCACATTTCAAAATCTTCACCATTATCTCCTGATAATAAAACCAAGCTCATATCCAAAGTTGAACCTCTCAAGTACCTTTTATTCAAACCCACCCTCACAGGCTGAATGGCTAATTAGATCATTCTCTTGAGTGAGGTTGATATTCAATTTGTGAATCGAAAGTATTTAAAAGGGAAGGTACTGGCTGATCAGTTGGTAGAAGCTCCTCTATGAGGAATGGAACCCCTATGCTTAGATTTACCAGATGTGTCTATGATGTATATTGAGGAATTCGTGGAATGGCATGTTCATTTTGATGGATCTTTTACCTTCCATGGATTTGGAGCAGGAGTGGTGCTCATCATTCCAACAGGTAATGTCATACCATGAGCATTCCAGTTGGGATTCTCGTGTTCAAATAACATTGTAGAGTAGGAAGCACTCATCACTAGCCTCAAGCTAGCTATTACAGAGAACGTCAGACAACTGCGAGTCACTGGGGACTCTCAACTTATCATAAAATGGGTTAATGATGAGTACAAGGTTAAATATGAGAATCTTATTCCGTATAAGAAAATGGTTGAAACTTTGAAGGAATATTTCACACAAGTCATATTTGATCAAAACCCAAGGTCGCATAATAGATCCATGGATGCTATAGCTACTATTGGGTCTCTATTATGCATAGCACCTAGCAAAATAAAGATGCCATTCTTTGTGGAACATTTACAGGTACCTACATATGATATACCAAAGTCATGTTTGGCATGTGAAGTTTTTGGTCCTGTATCCCCTTGGTACGACCCTATTTTCCAATACCTAGAAGATGGCACTCTTCCCCCTTACATCACCCTTTTTGAAAATAAATCCCTTATTCACCACATAGCCCATTATACCCTCCTAGGAGGCACCCTTTATCGTCATGGCTATGATGGGAATCTGCTTTGCTGTTTGGATGTTGTTGATTCTATCCATGCAATTAAGGAAGTACATAGTGGTATTTGTGGAGCACATACTAGTGGCATGGTATTAGCTAAAAAGCTATTTAGAGTAGGCTATTATTGGCCTACCATGGAATCCGATTGTTGCAACTTCATAAAGAGGTGTGAAATATGCCAAAACTATGGAAATTTAATACATGCGCCAACGCAAGCCTTACAGCCTATTGCAATGCCTTGGCCATTCTCTAAATGGGGCCTATATCTCATAGGGAATCTCCATCCTTCTTCATCAGATGGTCATACTCACATCATCACTGCCATCAAATACTTTACCAAATGGGTAGAGGTTGTCCCTCTTACCTATGTCACTGGTGCATAGATTTGAAAATTCATCATCAACCATCTCATATGCTGTTACGTGATCCCCTCGGCCATTGTCATTGATAATCGTATATCCTTCAAAAATAAAATGGTTAAAAAAATTTGTCAATGCTTCCATATCCAAATTAAGTGGTCTAACCTATTACCCTTAAGGTAATGGACATGAAGAAGCCACAAATAAGACCCTTGTATGGATTATGGAGAAAATGGTCAGTAAAACCGGCCGTAATCGGCATCTGTAGATACATCCCACCCTCTAGGCCTATCGTACTTCCATCTGCACTCCTACTGGTGTGACCCCTTATTCACTTGTCTAATGAACGGAGGCCACCATATCTTTGGAAGTGGAGCTTCCCTCTGTGAGAATATCTCTCTGAGACTATCTTGATAAAGATGCAAAATACATAGTTGCTTACCTAGCAAAGTTAGAACTATTAGATGAAATGTGTATTAGAGTGCTCAATCACCTAAAAGTATATTAGAACAGAGTATCCAAAGGATATAACAAATGCATCATTCACCAAGAATTTTATGTAGGAGACCTAGTTTCTTATAAAAAATCATAAGAACACCATCAAATCCAGAGAAAAGAATGGAAAGTTTGAGGCTAACTGGTTAGGTCCTTATGTTGTAATTGCAAAATATGGATCAAGAGCCTAAAAACTTCCATATTCAAATGATGCTGAGCTTCTGGAACCTATGTATGTCATGCACTTAAATTGAGTTATACACTTAGGCATGATGAGAATATCAAATAAGAATTAAAAATTCAAAAAAAAAGGAAAAAACAAGAAAAAAAATAGAAAAATGAGAAAATAGTACTAGAAAAAGTAGGTCTTCCTCATGTGAGAAAACCATGCAATTGTAGCGCAGTGGGCAGGACCTTGAGTGAAAAAAAATTTTAGGTGCACTCAAGGAAGATTTGCTAGGCACAAGTTACTCTTATGGAAGGACGGGTAATTGTTACCACCCTTTTTTTGATACAAATTTTTCTGATAGGTCTACAAACCCTACTAGGACCACCTTTTCCTTGCCATGATCTGGTTTTTTTACTCTTATATCTACATGGAGGACATCACCTTTGTATACTCCCATCTAATGTTGATCATGAAAGTACCGTTGTTATATTCTTGCATATACACGCGTGGAATTCTGCCTTTTATATATTCCCACATCATGATTGGGGGCATCCACGCTTCTTTGATTCTTGTTTATTACTTTCACACACATCACCTTAAAAAATACATAAAAACATTTGGAAAATGATACATAAAAAATCTAAACATCTAGAAAATTTCCCTTTTCAGGGATAAAGCTACATTTACCTCACAACGTTTTCCTAGGAACACCTAGACAACAATGGATAAACGTAGCTGCGAAAACTTATCTTCTTAGATAAACCCAAAAACACTACAAAATATGTCAATGTTGTCCCACAAAAACAAAGTAGTTCTTTAATTACTTTTAGTTGTTGGTTTGTATAGTTTTGGTGTAATTAGTATATTGATTTGTTGATTCTTTAGATGGATCGTTTGCTTATCTAAATTTTAAATGTTGTTTGATTTAAATTATGTATTGCATTACATACGTTTAAGAGCTCTCATGCTTGTAAATAGTTGTTGTATATTTATTTATTTGCTATGTGCGTCTTGCAAAGTTCATTTTGACCTGCTTAGATTATATTCTCATTTTAATCTCTTGTTAGGTTTCTTTTCATGTGTTTGTTTAGTAGTAGTTTTTTGTATGTGTATATTTTTTTAGTTTTTGTTAACTTTTTCTTGTGTGTTTTTTGCACAGTTGTTTGTTATCACATCTATCATCTATCATTTCATCACATTTCTAACATAATTCACTACATCATATATATACAAAAAATGCTAAGTATTACATCATGCATGTATGCTAGGATAAATCATCAAAGATCGTATCATCAATGGGGGCAAGAGGGGTTGCACATAATCACAAATCTATCCCCCACCACACCAATATCATCTAGTATCATCCCAAGTGCTAGCATAAAAACTCATAAATAACTCATGAATCAAAAACATGTGGTGTTATATATAGATACATCATCATAAAAAATGAAAGCAGGAAATATACACATTTCTGAATCTAAGGTATACCACATACATAAAGGAAAGAACAAATCATACATCATAAATCCATCATAGAATGATACATTAAATGTCCATATATACATGTATAACTATCCAGGTCAATACTTAAAATAATACATCATCGATACAATGTGCCATAAAAAAGAGGCATGCATAACAAAGAATCGAGCCTTCATCACAATGCATCATGCAAAATAAAGGTATACATAGCTATACATCAAAATCATCCTTCATAAGAGGCATGTATACAAAATATTTGTATAACAAAAAAGAATGTAGAGATCAACCACAGACTCTCTTCCGCGCACCAGGCCTCCCGAGTCTATCACATAGTCAATGGAATAATGGTGGTTGTGATGGATTTGCACTAGGAGTCACCACCAAACTGTCTAGATGGCCCCTGTATAGTCCATCTGCTCTAGCATAGGCTACCTAACCTGATCTCACCAAATGACCTAATATCCATGACCTAGAGCCTGTCACGCTAGCCTCTGACTACTGAAATGAGACTACTCACTGATGTACGGGAAATTCCCTAAAGTAGGCAGTCCTATAATACAAGGCCTCACCGCTGGATCTCATCACATCTCGTATCGATTATGCATCTCTAGAAGTGAGAGCTATCTATAGGGTGACATCTCACTAGCCTATCAGCTTTCCAATATCAGCTTGAACCTGTCTTAAGGAAGTACTCGATCTCTATCTGTGGTAATGGCTTGCACCTGGGCTCGTGAACTGATCTCTCTGTGTAAAATAGCCATGTGATTGTGCATGTGCATGGTCCCTCTGAGAAACAACCATCCGCACCTGAGTCTAGGACTGGTGTAGGAGGCTCAGTATTTGAGCACCTTGTACAGCCAACTCCTATATCTGACTCTGCCATAAAACACTATCGCTGGCCTGGGCAGCCTATGCCCTAGCCTGATATCTCTCTACTGTCAAAATCTGCACTTGAGCAAGTGCCTGAGTCTCACTCTACTATGAGGGCCTGTACCTTGGTCCTCATCGTGTCTCTCTCACCAACCACATGTAACGGTATAACAATGGCTGCCTGTAACTGCTATTGAAGAGCAGCTCCCTGCCCACCAATGTTGTTACTCTTTGGAATATTGGGTGGTGGCCCCTACTCTGGAAATACTTGTTATCACTAAATCATAGCACCCCCTATGTTTATACAAGCACATATACTTGAACTCATGGTGTGATTGGATGACATGGGTACTATCTCCAAGTTATGGGATTTGCTACTTGAGATACACCTCCAGAGAAAGTTGGTTCTTGCTCCTAAACTACCTGCCACATTCTACTCTAATGCAAGTGAAAATAACTATTTTAATTTAAATTTCCAAGGGATCAGGGAGAGAGAATGCATAGAATGAAAGCCTACACTAAAGCGGTGATACACAAGAAAAGGAGGGTGTGAGAGTAGTCTTCAAATGCGTGAAATACAGAAGAAAAGTGCACACTAGAAGAGGTGATGACAGTTCTCCATAATCCAGCAAAACACATTCACAACAACATTTCAAACATACACAATGATAATGGATCCTTGCATGAACATAATAATAGACACAATATTCTTGTAATCAAGGTTAAAGGGGTAAGAAGAATGCAAGAAAATACAATAGGGGAAGATACATCCACAAACTTATATTTTATTGCTTCCTGATATGCACAGTTCAATCGGTTACAAGAAAAGGGCCTGGATAACCATGCAAGGAGTCCACAACAAGGGCCTGCAACACATCAGCTTCACAAAGCAATTTTGGCAGAGCTTTTCTACAAAAACTACTCCCCCTTACAATGAGCCCAACACTCCCATTTATAGAAAAAATGAGACAAAAGAGAGAAGGGAAAATGGAAATCCTGAAATCTATCCTTCAACCACTTGTATGAGGCATTAAATGGAGTAAAATTATTGTATATTACTTGCAAAAGGCTCCCCATACTGTCCGAGGTGCTGCAGCAAAGAAATAATGGTGACCATGCCTCTTAATTTCACTCCCAACTACCAAATAAAACACTGTTATCAACCAGGCCACGTTTTATAAAAAAATACCCACTGATTTCTCATCAAATCCCATTTTTTTTTACTTCTGTGTGTTAAGCTCGGAGCCGCGATTCCAACGGTACCAATTTTGTGTGATTTCGTTGAGAAATACAAAAGTTATGGCCTTCTGAGTGCGGGCAGCTATTTTGGGACTAGCAGGCGTTTTCATGTCATTTGACGGAATGAGCATTAATAGACTGGAGCCAAATATGTTTTTTTGGCATATATGACGTTGTGCTTGTTCTAGAAATTCAAATTTTGTGAAAATTGAAGCTCGGAGTCAAAAGTTATGGCCGTTTGAAGTTCATGGGTCAAACGTTGACTTTTCTTCTTTGCCTTCGGCCATTTCGGCTTTTCACGTCCCACGCATCCCTCGCGTACTTTTGTCCTAGCTGTCCCAAATGAAAAATATCTGAAATTCCCGAAATGGACCATCTTGAGGAAAATCGGCCAATTCGCGTCCCACGCATACTTTTGTCCCGACTGTCCCAAACTGCGCGAAACAAAAAAACTTGACGATTTTTCTTGCTTTCGGCTGTTTCGCCTTTTCGCGTCCTACATGTAATTTTGTCCCAACTGTCCCACGGACCATCTGGGAAAAATTTTTCTGACTTAGCTGATTTTATTTGTATTTTTCCCCAAACTTGGTACGACGAACCTCGGTACGACCCGCACTAGTACGACCCGAACCCTTCAGATCCGAAATTCTTAAAAACAACCCTGCAACCTTATTTTTTGCATGTTTTCCATTTTTTCCAACTCGTTGGGATTTCTTCTTGGATGGGAGAGTTAGAGAGAAGCCGAGGGAGCCCCAAAAACATGATTTCGGGCCTTGAATCAATCTACTTGCTAGGGACTGAATAATTTGATGCATGTTATCAAAATTACCTTGAGGGGTGAATTTTGGATAACAATACTTGCTAAAGAGGGGTATATATCCCCACTAGAATGCCCACTGGGGGAAGCTCTATATCCATGATCCCATATACCTATCTCACCCTGGGCCTAGGGCCCTATCCCTATGGCTGCTGTGGTATGGGACCCTGTCCCCTTACCTTTGACATGGTGGTGTCCATCGAGCCCACCCTCATCATCGTCGTCATCACTATCATCTCCACCCTTACCACCACTAAGAGGCCCCACTGGAGGAGGTCTCACGCCGATGTCGTACACCGCTCTAGGAATGCTCAAATGGCAGTGTAGGAGCACACCATGGTACCACGGCCCATACTCAAACATAGTACCCATAATCTCTAATCTATGTCTCAGTGGCACCCAAATAGCAAGTGCCACCTATCGAGAACTAGCTCAGTTGCTCTGTCATAGGTAATCTATGGATCCATATCAAAATACTCTCTAGCTCTACAGAGCATACCATTTTTTTCACCCAGGAACATCCTGGGTAAGGCCAAGCTGCCTCTAGAACTGATCTAATCTATATAACTTCTGCATATAGCTGCAGCTGCCCAAGATAAAATGCTCAACGATAGTAGTGCTAAGGTCTAAACCATCCTCTTACCAATAGAAATGTCTATAGGGCCTCCATACAATAGAAGCATGTCTTAGCTCATCCAACTCGTGCCTGTAATCATATATAACTCCCATAAATGGTCACACATCATCCCCTACCGGGACCCAACCCATTGTAGATGGATCATCGGGAGCCCGAACTCTTAGATTACCTAAGGGGTGACCAATAGCAATGTGGTCCCATTCCTAAATCTGTAGCAAGCGAGTAGGTCCTACTGTCTTCTGACGGTATTATTTGATCAAATGAAGGTCCTGGTATAAGTGTGCTAGAATGCACTAACCCTAGTAGTAGGTATGTCCCTCCACCAATCCACGAATCACTCCCAGGAGCCTAAGTGGAAATGAAGCACTAGTCTTTTCAGGGAGTATAACTCCATTGACAACATCCATCATATAGACCACTACTTGGTCTAAATCTAGATCATCTATACATTGGGATAGTCTGATGGATCTCCCACATTGTGGTATATTAGGAACACCAAATAAATGTATGATATGATGCTAAATGTCGGTCCAGTGGCTTGTAGTTTCGATAAGTTGTCCCTAAATTAGAACCCGCATGATGTTCCATACATCCTCCAAAGTAATGGTGATATCCTTAGTCAGGAGGCAAAAGCACTGGCTCTCGCTATGCCATCACTCTATTATAGCTGTCAAAAGACTGTGATATAAAGTGATATGGGGCATTTTGGCCACATGAGTCAGTCCCATCACGTGTAAAAGGCTCACCAGGGTTGCTCTATCATCATCATCAAATTGTGCCTATATCATAGCTAATCGACCGTAGCACTCGCGAGTCTGAAGAATGGGTAACATACGCTACAAAATCAATGCAAGTGTTAGGCATCTAACATTTCTATATATTTTTCTAAGGAAAAATAATTCTTTTAATGCATCTAACTTACTAAGTATTCTTTTCTTCTGAACTAATCTTGCCTATATTCTTCTATACTTGGCTATTTTCTAGCCAAAAGTCTTTTCTCACTTTATTCTAGCACATATGCACCTCCTTTGGCACCTGCACACCCTAAACGATGTGTATTCTCACCCTGTGCCAATGCATACACACATAACCCCTTCTTCCCCCTTTTGGCACTAGCCATACAAGACGCATACTCACCGAGTATGACGCCTACGTGCTTCCTTCAACATGCACATGTGTGCATGGCCGTTTAAAACCTTAACCAATGCATACGTGCCCACTCTAACTTTTTCTATGAGTACACGTGTGCGTACCCACCTTTCCTAATGGATACGTGTGTGCATACCTAATTCTTCAAAATAGGTACACGTACACGACCCTACCTCCCATGAACAAATGCACATGTGCATCCATGTCTGTTTTGATGCATTCATGTGCACTTACTCGTCAAACTGACGCATACACCCACGCATATGCATCAAATTTCCTCCTACGTACCCTAAAAACCCTAAAAAAGGCATTAAATGTGTAATTAATAGGGGGTTAGGCCACTCACGAATGGTCCATCCATTGGCTCCCATATGTACTCCCAGATGCAATCTGCACACCTCGTCCTCCTCGGTATCCTTGTCATCTCACTTCAGGGTGCTCGCTTTCACTCATGGTAAAATTTGCAAAGGATTTGGTAGAAATGAATTGGCCATGATTGTTTTACCGACCCCAGGTGGGTATATTAACCCATCGTGATGCCCCTGGGGCATGTTTTTCTCTTCTGTAATCACTCTAACCTTCTTCTATCCACTTTGATAATTATTTTTGTATTAAAATAATTAGTTTTACTAATTGTCGCATGTTGTGGCACTTCGTGCCATCCAACGGTCCATTCTCCACCGCACTGAGATAATTTACGAATGTTTCAGACGCCTTTTTCCCACCTTTTCCTTTATTTTTCATCTACTTTCCTTCGTCGTGATAATTATTTTCTAATTTATTTTAAATAAATTATCCTCGACCCGTCTTTCTTCTTGTAGGTGTATATCTTAGCTCTCTGGCCACCTCGCCTTCCCATTACCACATATGCCGATATTTTTAGAAGATCTTTGGTCTTTTGAAATTCTTCTGACCGATCAAAATCCTGATAAAGAAAAAAAAAATTCACAAAATATTTAAAAACAAAAAAAATACTAAAAATATCAAAAAATGGCTCAAAATTAGTTAAACCAATCACATACGGCTGAAATCTATGTCTATTGAATGGAACTCATCCTAGATCTTGCTGAAATTTTCAAACGTTTTGAAATAATGACTTGTACATCACTAAAACCTTCAAACACCTACACAAGATATGTTGCTTACTTCGTCTATACTCTGGGGCACTATTAATTGCTTGGTACTATTTTTGTTTTACACATTTCTTTTTCAAAGGACGGAAGTGTCCTCCATCTTTCCCCTTGTATAATACACCTTTATTGGGTCATCATTCTTCACCCTTTTCATTTATCATAACATTTGGGACTACATCTCGATAACAAAATATTTGTGCAACTATCTTGAACGTTGTTGGTTTAAGTGTTTGTGATTGTACTTATTTCCCTATTAGGTGATTCTGTTCATTTCTCATATTGCATTGCATTCATGTATGTTGCATGGAGTTGGCCATTTTTAGCACAAGACGGCTATTTGTATCTTGGCTTTTAATATGATTTTATGCTTCCATCGCATGCTCACACTTTAATAAGGACCCATGAGGAGGATTCTAAGCATTATGATGATTAAGTATTATTAGCAATTAATTTGTAGATAGCTCAATATCCCTTTTTCTTCAAGTTTCTTATCTTCCTTGAACACTTTTCTTTCTATTTGTTGCTTTTTGGATCGTCGATTGAGTTCCTTCATCACCCCATTAACACTCAAGGGGGCATTCATCATCCTTCATCCTATTAATTTTTCTTCTACCCCTTCAAAAAAAATTCTACTTGTTTGCATTTATCTCCTTTCTTTGAAGTGAAGTAGCTTACGCCACCTCAAAGAGGGGAAAATGTAGACACCTGTAGTTTGATCAATACACTATTATTTCTAATAGTGCACTAACGCTTCTTCTCTTTGCAAATTGATGGCACACCTCTAGTTAGACCTATATAACTCCCTTCTTATGACACCTGTTTGATCATTTTTCCTCTTATAAATCATTTAAATAGGCTATTATAGCCTCGTTCTAACTACATTAGCTTCTTATTCTCTTCTAGCTTGCTTTTATTAGCTCCCTGGAAGATCAATCCACTTCGTTAGATTGATTAAGCCCTTCAGAACCCTTCCAAAACTCTAATTACTCTCTAAGAGAGATTAATCAGTCTAACCTAAATTAAATACCCTAAACATAGTCAAATCACACTTTGACTTGCTAAAAGTGCTTTTCAGACTTTATCCTTTGCCCCACATGCACCCAAATCTCCCTTTTTCTTCCAAACCAAAAACTATAAATAGGGTTATACCCCCTCCTTTATTTCCTAAGAATTCTATCTTCTTCCTAGCATAGATTATAACTATTTATTTAGGATTTAGTTTGTATTTCATCTTCTTCCATTTGAGATAAAAGCATTTAATCTTGTATTTCATAGCATTAACTTGGAGTCAAAGGGAGGATATATTGCCCTTGAAGCCATTAATGGGGAGATATCTTTCTCTTACCACATAAACTAAATTCTTAGATCCTCTTAGGTTCATTATTTGAAGCTTTCAAATAATAGACATTAACTTCATTCGCTTAGTTTACATGTTTATTTCAAATTAATGAATGCAAAGAAGAAAACCTTGCTCATTTCTTATCACATGGTCCCTTGATCAGATTGTTAAATGCCTTTTGGGTTTCTTTTGAGATTCTTACCCCAAATCCATGGCTTTTACAACTTTTCATTGAACACACAAATGATATGTTTCAGCATGAAGTCCATGACAATTTGGTGTGTTGCCCTTTTTGTGGGGATTTCCTCCACCCACTTGGTGAAGTAATCTGTGGCTATAAGAATCCACTTATGGCCAGTACTTGAAGGGTCTGAAATCTCACCAATGAAATCCATTCTCTATTGCTTGAATGGAGCTTCAATTGATACAGGCTGCAAAGGAAGGGAGCCCGAAGCTTTCAGTGTTCCAGAGAAGCACTGACAACTCTCACATCTTCTAACCAAAAGAGTTACGTCCTTGAAAAGAGTTGGCCACTAATAACGAGCCCTCATGATCTTGTTTGCTATGACCCTTCTAGCAAAATGCCCCCCACAAAATCCTCCATGGAGATCAAAAATTATCTTGGTAGCTTCAACTTTAGTAATGCACCTTAAGAGGACTCCCTCAGGGTTCTTCCAAGCTAACCCATAATCAGTAATGACATATTTCTGGGAAGCCAACTTAAGGTCCCTTTTTTGGTTCTTACTCAAATACTTAGGGCAATATAAATGTCTGAGATAAAAAATCACATCCTTATTGTTGGTGTAGGTGGTATATTTATTCACTTATTTAGTGTTATTCCACCTCACCAGGTGAGTCATCTCACTTAGGTGGACATGGATCTAGGTGTCATCTTAGTTATGACAGATTCTCTTACAGAGTCTGTCATATGTGTAAGTGTGTCATAGGAGTTACATTCCCATTTGGGAAAGTAACTCCTCTTCTCCATTATGGAGGAATCTTCTCTTACATGGGAGTTACAAAGTCATTCCCCTATATGTACACCATCTCTTTTGATCTATGACAAGCCAATACAAGCCAAGCTAAGGCTTCCATTCCACTCCACTTTTCGAATCTTGAGCTCTCATATGCATGCACATTTCTTTACAAAGCTTGCTTGCTTTAATCTCGCAACTCCTACACTTTGGTGAAGTGCAACTATTCGATGTTCGTGAATTTCTTCCAGGTCTTTGTCCTACACTCTTTCATGGTATCAGAGTGTGGGGACCGGAATCATGTTGCTCACCATCGTTGCACCACCATGTAGTTGCTTGTGCAAGCTCTCACTTTTGCATGTGCTCTACTTGCATATTTTGAGATTCTGTGGGTGTTTTTGGGGTGTTTGTGGTTTTCCATATTTTTCATGCATTGGCCTTGGTTGTTGACGAGCTCTTCTTGGTCTATGGGCCTTGCATTTGGTCTTTGAAGCTCGGGTTTCATCTCTGCTGGTTGTGCTCATTTGGGTTTTCTCGTGCATGGTTCGTGGTGACCTGGTTGCATCTAGAAAACTCATGCATTGATTTGGGTGCCATTTCATAGTTCACCCCATCATTCATGCATTGATTGTTTGTTGCTTGGCCTTGATCTTGAATCGATTATCACTGGGTCTACGAAGTTTTTTTCTGCATTAGAAGCTCGGTCTACACTTGATTTTCGACATATGCACTCATTTTTTGGGCCAATGCATTACCGAATTTTCCAAGTTCATTTGCCTTGAAGTTGACTCAGACTACGGTTCATTTTTTAGCTTGCATGCTATTTCTTCACTATGTCTACATTTAGTCTACACAACACAGGTTATACCTTTGCATGATCTGTTTGTGCATTGATCTAACGATTGGTTTGTTGGGCCTGCACTCCATCCGGATGGTGCTCTTCTCTCCTATGGCTCATGCTTACATTACCAAATCCCTGCATTTGAATCGGCAATGTGCCATTTACCTTGGAGCTCGTGTTCTACATACTCAGCCTTGCACTGCTTGATGTGACACTTCGGCTCTCCCCGCTGTCATTTCTGGTTGGTGTGGGATCTCATTCAATTGCCATTACTTTGCTCAACTGATTTGCTAGCAAGGAAAGATCCATATACTCTCTCTTACGGTTATAGCTCTACACATCCTGCACTTGGCGTTCAACCTGCGCGGCACGTGGATCTGTGATGGCTTGGAACCCTGCGAAGACTTTTACATTCAATCGGTGTCCTGCAGGGGGGCTAACCAGCTCACCATTTGACTCAACGTATCTTCTCCTACCATTACTTGGCATCCAAAACTCACATGCACCTACCAACTCTTGGCGTTTGACTGACATCCTCCACGTGGACTACCTACACAACTCAGCCTTGGTGGTTACAGTGCAACGTGTATCCTCTGTAGTCAATTTCCTCCACTCTCCTTATGTAGACTTGCTGCTCCACATGGGCTCCAATAGCCAATTGACACCTCCACTTCACTCCACGTGGGCCCACCTCCTTCTAGACCTTTTTTAATGTTTTATGGCTTAAAACAAAAAATTCATTCATTTACATGGCATTGTATTAATTTTGGGCTTCTATTTTGGCTTGATTTATGTCCTTCATTCAAGTGACGAAGACGGAGGGCGAGGTCCGGGGTTGGTAGGAGGCTAATCCCCCCTCGCAGTCAAAACAAACTATGCCTAAAATTTGATGTCGTTTCCAACGAGTAGTCACATGACACCCTTTGCACCCATTTAGAGCACTTTTTTAATGTGTTTGCAGTGTCTAGTGCATTTTTCCATCAGTTGCGGGAATCGTAATAATGCCATAACTTTTGACTCGCAGCTCATTTTTTGAGTGCTTCCTTGGTCAAAGTTGCATGATTTCTCACACTCTACATGATTGGATTGCCAATTTTGTAAATGTACTACTTTTATGAAGTGCCACATTTTGCAGGGGTTTATTGTACTCTTGGGCCTTCACACGCAGACGCATTATCGGCCGGGTCCGACGTCTTGCACCTTACATCTTACATTTTTTTCATCATGGAGATTGATCTTTCTAGATGTGAGCATTGTATGATTGCCTTGCAGCCTCCGCCACTTCTCACTAGGAGAGAGACCTATTCAGCCTGGCGTGCTTCCATGGAACGTTACTTCGCCTATAAGGGTCTTTCAGCCTTCTTACTTGGGCCAGTTCCTGCACCCACTGATCATCGTCATCTAAAGGACTTCCTTGACACTTGTGACCATGTTTTTGGTCACATGATGATGCATGTCTCTCGTTCTCTCTAGTTTTACGTGGTAGACTCAGATCCACCTCATCGTGTCTGGAGCATTCTTCGGTCCTTGTATGGAGACCCTTCACATACTGTCGCCATTGTTGTTGCTGTTGATTCAGTTGTCTTCTCCATTTTTTCATGTGATGATAGTTCCATTAACACAGGCTTGCTTGGTTCTACTTCTGGTGACGAGGATTGTGCATCTAGTTCTGATGTCGAAAGTACTACAGAGGACTCTTCTCCTCTTTCTCTCACTATTCTAGACATTGTTATCACCCCCCACATCTCATCAGATATTGAGTAGTCTCATACTCAGTCTCACACCATCATTACACCAGCCTCCTTTCCACTTCTAGTGTGTGAGGCCCATTTCACTCCTCTACCTTCATTGGATGACTCATACCTATCTGACATAGCTCTTTTGTTTGTTGAGCCCCCTCATTGGGACGAGTATCTGCCTGACCTTAGTTGTCTTTTCGCAGAGTCTACTTGTGATGATCTAAAGATCCCTCATCCATCTACAGGTGTTTCAGAGGAGTTCATCATCTCTATTATTGGGAGTTCCCGTTCCAGGAATCATGTCACTTCCACATTTCCAGAGACTTTCTTTGATCCACCCTCAGTTGTGGATCCCTTTTCTGTTGTGGAGAATGTTTTATTCCCTTCACATCACTTGGACATCCTTTCTATGGGTGTTCCTCTTTTTCACTATGACAGTTCTATACACGTGGCATTACCTTCGGTTCCTTGGCACTCACTCATTAGACCTATGTCACACTTCCGTGCACCAGACTCAGAGTTCTTCGTGTTGCTTCCTTCAGTTTCCTTTGTGGAGTGGGTGGACTTCCAGCACATCATTTTTGTCCTTCCTAAGGGCAGGCACATAGTTCGTTGTGGGTGGCTCTTCTTCAGTCCAAAGGTAGAGGATCTTGTCATTGACATTCTTCTGGGAGACCTCCTAGAGCTGCAGAGTTCAGATCCATCCATGACATCTTTTGCATTCCTCTCGTCTCCCTCTTCTTCTCTCTTCTTCTTCTTTCTGAGAGATTACCTCTTTGTACATGGGTACCTTTTCAGGCTCGTCTAGAGCTGGGACCCATATTTGGAATCTTTCTTAGATTAGAGAGTGTGTTGTTCTCTTGTGGTGGATGTTTTTCCCACTGGGTTTTCCTTCACTCCATGGGACTTCTTGTACATGGGTGCCTCATCAGGCTTTGTGCCGAGACCCATTTCTTATTTCTGACTTACTGCCTCATCCTAAGTTACGATGAAGGGGGGGGTGTTGGTGTAGGTGGTATAATTATTCACTTATTTAGTGTTATTCCACCTCACCAGGTGAGTCATCTCACTTAGGTGGACATGGATCTAGGTGTCATCTTAGTTATGACATATTCTCTTACAGAATCTGTCATATGTGTAAGTGTGTCATAGGAGTTACATTCCCATTTGAGAAAGTAACTTCTCTTCTCCATTATGGAGGAATCTTCTCTTACATGGGAGTTACACATTCACTCCCCTATATGTACACCATCTCTTTTTATCTATGACAAGCCAATACAAGCCAAGCTAAGGCTTCCATTCCACTCCACTTTTCGAATCTTGAGCTCTCATATGCATGCACATTGCTTTACAAAGCTTGCTTGCTTTAATCTCGCAACTCCTACACTTTGGTGAAGTGCAACTATTCGATGCTCGTGAATTCCTTCTAGGTCTTCGTCCTACACTCCTTCACTGGTATACAGAGCGTCAGGACTCGGAATCACGTTGCTCACCATCATTGCTTCACCGTGTAGTTGCTTCTGCTACCTCAATCTAGCATCAACAGTTTGCATGTTGCTCTCAGCCATAAGCTTATCCAAGCCCAGATTCTGTGGGTGTATTTTTCATGGTGTTTGTGCTCTTCAGGTGTTTGAGTTTAGTGTCTTTGACCACTCGATTCTTCGTGTTTGCATGCACGTTTGGAGGTGTTTTCCTTGAGGGCTATTGCGTTTCCAGTTTTTAATGAACCCTGTCTTTCAACCGTGGCGTGTGGTACCTTCCTTTGCCATCAATGGTTCAGAACTCAAAATGTAAGGACTGTTAGACCTTTGTTTCTCGCATGTTAATGATACTTCTTACCCAGCACGGCTACAATGCCTTACCTAGGAGCTCACTGACTGGTAATTGAAATTTCATGCACTATTCCTCGCCGTTGTTGGTCCCTACTTTTCTACTATGCATTTGTGTTCTCTGAAGTACACTGAGTTCGTTGTGATTCATGGATCATACTTATGATCGTGGTTCATTTTTCCACATGTGCATGCTTCTAGTTCCGTGGCCTTAATCCTCGACTCCTCCAACCCCTTGGTTCACATCCTGCGTTCTGGCTTGATGACATGGTCCTTCTTTACATGGAAGTGATTGGAATGGTCAACTCAACAAAGTTTAATATAACTCTTCTGATGAAGTTTATCTACCTAAAGAAGGACTGGATTCCTTTCTTGGTTCTTGGGATTGGAACCTTGTTGATGGCCTCTACCTTTTCTGGATCAATCATCACCCCCCCTTGTGACACAATGTGACCAAAAAAATTTTCCTTATGCACTCCAAAATGGAACTTCTTTGGATTGAGTGAAATTCCATATTCTCTGCATCTTATTAGCATTTTTTCCAAGTGTAGCAAGTGATCACTTCTCTTTCTAGAGAACATACTTACATCATTTTGGTAGACAACAATAAAATCATTGATGTAAGCAACAAAAGTAACATCCATTACTCTTTGAAAAGTTTCTCCAACATTCATCAGTCCAAAGGGAATCTTGACATATACATATGTTCCCCAAGGGGTGGTAAAGGTTGTTTTAATCCTTTTTGATTCCTTCACCACAACTTGGTTATAACCAGAGAAACCATCCAAGGTAGAAAGTAGCTCAAAACTAGACACTAGTTGTAGCATGTTTTCCATGTTTGGTAAAGGATAATTATCCTTCGTTGATGCTCTATTCAGATTTCTAAAATCCACACATAGCCTGATGTCACCATTCTTTTTTCTGATGGGCACTAGGTTCGTAACCCAAAAAGAATACCTTGTTGGTTGAATAATTCCTCCATCCCCTAGTTTCTTCAGTTCTTCTTGCATCTTAAGAGATAGGAGTGGATTCTAAGGGAATCTCATGTTGAAACAGATCCTCTTTGTATGCCTTCAGCTCAGGATAAGTCCAAGCCATGCAACCTTGATACCTTTTTAGAAATTTGATGTAGGAATGCTTCTCCTCCTTGCTGAGATTGCTTCCCAACCAGATATTCCTTGGTTTATCCTTCGTGCCAAGGTGATGCTCCTCAATATCCCTTGAGGCTTCCATGCATCTGTTAATAATGCAATCAACATTATCAAAATTTGACTCAAGAACAACCAGCCCTCTAGGAATGGTATTAGTTTTTAGTTTGATAATGCCTTTGCCAAACAAGATTTCTTTACCCTATACTATGCACACCATTGGCTCCCAATCAATATTCTGATCAGCAAAATCCTTTTTGTTTTGCAAAAATCTTCTAACCTAAGCATCATCATCAAAAACTTGCTAATGCTTAATATTGTCAGGTACAGATGGCCTTATTAACACCTCAACACCATAGTAAAAAATGGGGACACTTCACAATTATCAAACTGAGATCCTAATACTGCAAGTTTGTCTACCAAATCATTGAACTTCCTATCATGATGCAAAATGTTAAATGAAACAAACATCTCAATGAAATTCCAAACTGCATGCTTGTATTGTTTCATTCGTTGTTTTTTTGTGGCATATAGATTTCTAAATTGCTTTACAATTAATTTTGAATCTCCCTTGATGATGATGTCTTTAACGCCATATTTCCAAGCAATCATCAGACTTAACAATATTGCCTCATACTCAACAATGTTATTAGTGCACTCAAATTTGAGTTTGAAAGAAAAGAAAAACTCTTCGTGGCATGGAGAGATCAGAACAACACCGACACCATTTCCAAACTTGGAGCAAGCTCCATGAAACAATAAAGTCCATAGAGAGCTTGCTTGTTTAAGACATTTTCATTCTTCAATCTTGTGCTCTTTTCCATTAGCAAATCCTACAAAGTTATCAACATCAACACTTGTGTATGAAACTTCATAAGATGCATTATTGGGATATTCAATAAGGTGTAACATCTTCTTGTCCCCATACAACTTGACAAGGCTGCCCTCAATTGGGATGGTGGCATAGGAAATATCCATTTGAACACTCCCACCAATACTTGCAACCAAATTTTCTAGATAAAAACATACCCCACTTGGCTGGGAAATCAACAATAACTACATCAAGCTTAAAATTCCTTCCTGGATAGGCAACAAGTTGTACCACCATATGCTTCACAAATCCCACCACTGGTACTGTCATCACCAATCCGGCACTATGATAATTCTTCACCGGGAACTCCTCGTGCTATGATTATTTACTAATGCATAGCCTTTAGTTTGGTGGATGTAATCTGGAAACAAAACAACAACCGAACACAAGAATACCATCGACTATGATAAGACAGAATGATGACAAATCTGAAATATCAAAGTAAATTATAATATTAACATGAAATTGTTACAATCTCACCCATGAGGTACTTCAACAAGACTATGGGAGAAACTTTACAATTACACCTCTCGATGGCTTCTTCAACACACCTTTAACTGATGGCTTCCTTTGCACACTTCCTACAATATTTCTCACTACTTCTTTCTATGCTAAATGAGGGGGGTGGCCTCTCTATTTATAGAACTTCCAGGCTTATCCATCCTATCTCTAAGATAGGATAAGAAATCCACTCTGACGAATCATATTCCATACCTTAACTCTTATCTGTACATGTAAGCTTATCTCTTAAGATAAGATAAACCTTATCATTTTACATGGGTTCCACATTTTTAGACTTTTTACAAATAAAATACACAAAATATTTATGACCTCACTCCTTGTCCTTATTACCAATATAATATTTCTAATTCCTAATCATGTAGACCCTACTTCTCTAATTACCCAAACTTTGACATTTTAACATTACCGGACCACTTACGACAAATATTTACTTTTTACAACATTCCTATTGTACTTTGACTGTTACTGTACTCCACATTATTGGCGACACCGTACTGACGGCGCCGTTATCTTCTATCAGACGCTACTACTAATTATACTTAACAACATCCTATTCCTAATACATACATTAATGAAATAGAAATTATGGAGGAAAATTTTAGTGTCGACATCTTCCCCCTTCCTAGCTTCTACTCCGTCCTCGGAGTAGACTATTCTGGTGCTTGGAAAATCTTCAACTTGTTGTGGTTGACCCATTTCGTAATGGGAGTGCCATCCAATTCCTCCAGTCGGTACGTACCATTTTCATGCACAGCTGCTATTTTGTAGGGCCCCATCCATTTTGGAAGAAATTTTCTCTGTCTTCTTTTTTTGTATCTGGAATCATATACTAGGACCAAGTCATTCACATGAAATGGAGACCATCGGATCTTTTGATCAAAGTATTCCTTCTGCTTCATTTTCTTCTTATGGCTTGTATCCTTTGCTATTTCCCTCATTTCCTCTAGCAAATGAAGATGTACCAACCTTTCTTTTACTGAATCACTTTCATCCATCCTTTCATTTTTCATAACTCTCACAGTGGGAATATCAAACTCAATAGGAAGAACTGGATCAATGCCATAGGCCAACTGAAATGGGGAGTATCCTGTTGCTGACTTTGATGTTGCCCTATATGCCCACAATGCTGCATGAATCCTTTTATCCCATTTATGTACCTGCAAGGCTGCATCTTTTGCTAGAATTTGACACAACACAAAATTTGTTCGTTCCACCTGTCCATTTGTGCTTGGCTTGTATGTTGTTGCCTTCCTGTGCTTAATAGAAAACTTATTGACTAGGGCTTCTACCACCTCATTAATGAAGTGGCTTCCTTGATCTGTTACAATTTCTAATGGACAACCAAATCTGGTGACAATGCGTTCATATATGAACCTTGCCACTTCATCCATGGAAGTTGTTTTCAATGGCCTAGCTTCAACCCACTTGGTTAAATAATCTGTGGCAACTACAATATACTTATTTTGGCGTGATGTAGTTGGAAGTGGACCTACAATGTCTATTCCCCACTTTTCAAAGGGACCAAGTGGAAGAATAGGACATAATGGAGCTGATGAAGTCTTACGGTTACCATGTGTTTGACAAATATCACATGTCTTACAATAATTATAACAATCTTTAAAAAGAGTGGGCCAGTGATAACCTGCATCTAAGATCCTTCTTGTTGTAAGTTGTCCAGAGAAGTGCCCTCCACATGTACCATTGTGGAATTCTTCTAGCAGTTCCTTTCCTTGATCACGTCCAACTACCCTCTTGTACTGTCCATCAGGTCCTATTCGAAATAATACTCCATGCAGAATAGAATATGGACGACTGGCTTGAGTAATCTTTCTCTTAGTCTTTGCATTGGCACCATCAGGAAACTTGAATTCATTCAGATAATTCCAAATATCTATGTATTCACTAGGGATTGTGTCAAGGGATAACAATGCTGCATCGGGGAAATCATCATCATCACAAGATGATCCTAAACCATCATAGGCTCGAGAGAGTGCATCTGCATTGACATGCTTCTTTCCTGGCCTATCTATAATATCAAATTCAAATTCTTGTAGCAAAATTATCCATCTTGCTATCCTCCCTGATGGGTTAGGCTTATTTACAATATATTTTAGAGCCTGATGATCTGTTACAACTAGAAATTTTTGCCCTAGCAAGTAATTTCTAAACTTCTTTACAGCAAAAATGATAGCCAGAGCCTCTTTTTCAGTTACAGTATAATTTACCTCAGCACTGCTCATTTGTCTGCTCCCAAAGTAAATTGGATGTTCATTCCCATTTTCATCCTTTTGGCTCAAAGTACTTCCTAGTGCTGCATCTGAGGCATCAGTGTACACAATGAATGGCTTGCTCCAATCTGGATTCTTCAAAATAGGTGAAGACACCAGGGCTTCCTTCAGTTGTCCAAAAGCTTCATGCACCTTATTTCCTGGTTCATAAGTAACATCCTTCTTCAAGAATTGGGTTAGTGGCTGTGCAATCTTTGAGAAATTCTTGATGAACCTTCTATAGTAACCCACATGGCCTAAAAATGATCTCAACTTACTTCTATTCAGAGGAAATGGTAACTCTTTGATTTTTGAAACTTTATCAGGATCAGTACTAATACCATCTCTGGATACAACATGCCCTAACAAAACGCCTTTAGAACATCCAAAGACACACTTTGTAGGGTTTAGTGAGGCTTGTGCTTCATCTAACCTTTGAAATGCTGTCTCCATTTGGTGCAGGTGGTCCAACTTGCTCCCATAGATGCAAAAATCATCCAGAAATACTCTGATGAAGGTCCCAATGTAGGGTTCGAACACCCTATTCATCAAACGCTGGAATGTTGCTGGAGCATTACACAACCCAAAAGGCATAACTCTATAAGCAAACGTTCCCCAAGGAGTGGTGAACGTGGTCTTCAGCTGATCTTTCTCTGCTATACGAACTTGGTTGTAGCCGTTATATCCATCAGCAAAACTATAGCACTCCTGGCCAGCTACTTCGTCCAAGATCTGATCTGAAAATGGAAGAGGGTAATGATCCTTCTTTGTTGCCTTATTGAGCTTCCTGTAATCAACACAAATGCGTAGCTTCCCATTCTTTTTTATTGAGATCACAATGGGAGAAACCCATTCTGAATTCTCCACAGCAAATATGAATCCTGCATCAAGCAACTTATCTATTTCTTCTTTTACAGTCTTGGAAAAATTAGGATTCATTCTATATGGCATTTGCTTTATGGGCTTAGCACCATCTACCAGCTCAATACAATGTTCTACCCAACTTACTTGACGGAGTTCCTTGTAATCAAAAGTGAATAGGTGTATGTACCTTCGAAAGAGCTGGAGGTAGGATTCCTTCTCACTCTCCATCACAACATCACCAATCTTTATTTGTTGGAGACGATCATCAACTTCTTCTTCAGATAATTTTATGGGGTCATGAGTTGGTGTGACTGGAAGGATATCCATGACTGAAACATCCACCTCACTTTCTTCATCTTCAGTGTCCACTTCACTGGTACTAGAGTAATCAGAGGATGTCCAATCATCAGTTTCATCACTTGAATCCACAGGTTCTGCTTTATGATGTCGAGGGATCACGTTTATCTTCACCCTCTCTCTACCACGTCCAAGTGTCATGAAACCTTCATTCCAGTAGTTTCTTGCATGAACTCTCCTTAGCCATGGTCTTCCCAGCAGCATTGGGTACGCAACAGTACCATTTTTCATCACCTGAAAGTCTACCACACATACAACACCCATAACAGATATTGCCACATTTGAAACTACACCTTCTGGTTTAGTTTTTCCCTTATTTAATGACCTTAACATAAGTGTTGAAGGGCGATCAATTTTTAAACCCAACATATTCATTACAGACTCGGTCATTACATTAACTGCAGCACCTCCATCAACTAAGACATCATGAATTGAAATACCATTACATAATACCTCAGCTTGTGGAGCATAGGGATCTGCCTCTGCCTCCAAAACAGGGACCTCAACCTCCTTCCTTCTTCGAGCATTGAGTCCACCTCGCAACTCCCGCCTCTTCTCAGAAGACATAGCCAAGAGTTGACCATATGTAATATTTGCAGGCCTTTTGGACAGATCTTCCAAGATGGAGTATGGTCCTTGCCCCTGTGAAATCAGAAAATCCTGCACACCCAACTTTCTTCTCCTATGTTTCTTACTAGTTTCTCCTTTCATCTTCTTAGGATCAGTTCCATCTTGATTATCTTTTTCTTTCTTTCTTTTTGTTACAAACACATCTACTTCATTATTTCTACTCTTATCTACTACATCAAGAGAATTCACAGGTGCTTTTCCTTTATCATTATCTCTTGTACCAGATGTAGAAGCTCTATCTAGACAATTATACTTATAATGACCCTTTTTATAACAACCATAACAAACAACTTCAGAAATATTTCTTTTTGGACCTCTATCTCCTCCCTGAGAACTAAATTCCTTTCCTTGAAGAAGATTAATAGTTAACTGGCCCATCTTCCTAAGCAGATCTTCATACTCAGTAGATGTACTAGGAGAAATATTTGTGCTCACCGAGAGTGGTTGTGGATTCTGGACCAAAGGTGCTGGTGTAGGCTCTACTTTAACAACAATTTCTTTGGGCTCCTCTTCCATGCTTTCTTCTTGCCTTCTTGCAATCTCCTTTGCTTGTTCAATGGTAGCTGGGCGGTCATACTTCACTCGTTGTCTGATCTCTGGCTTCATCCCAAGAATGAAGTGCTTACAGAGGAGATTATCCACGCCATTCATCAACCCATCCGCTAGTCCTTCCTTTCGGATCTGGGCATCGAGCTTCCTCCTTAGCTCTAGAACACGAGCATGATAATCCCTTATCTTCTCCTTCTCTCCTTGGGATAGCTTTGTGATCTCGATCATGAGATCTGCATATTTCTGTTGTTCACCAAATTCTTCAAGAAAACTTTCAGTTAATAAATCCCATGAATTTTTCACATTATCACCTAGTGTTTCAAACCACCTAAGTGCTGAACCATCCAAAAAGGTAGGAAAAAATTCAGTCCATTGTTCCCTTCTTATAAGGCCATTACAAATACAAGATCGTTTAAACTCTTGAATGAAAGAAGAAGCATCTTCATTAGATTGAGCTGAAAAAATAGGAATCTTTCCCATTTTCAAAAGTAACCACCGTGAAATACCAACCCACAAGTACAATCAACAAGACTTATGTGCACAAATAATTGGAATTACTATAGAAATGACCACGGTAAACTATGGTAAAACTTGACTTACTATGGTAAAAACTGATTTTACTGTGGTAAACACTATTCACGGTAAAAAGTGAAGTTACTGCGGTAAATACTATTCACAGTAAAAAGTGACTTTACTGTGATAAATACTATTCACAGTAAAAATGACTTTATCATGGTAACTACTATTCACGGTAAAAATGACTTTACCATGGTAACTACTATGCACAGTAAAAACAAGGTTACCCTCCAATTGATTTTTGACTAAGTGGGAATATCTCTCCAGAAAATCCACCAACGAGGAATGGTCCCAGCAACGGAACCAAAATGTCATCACCAATCCGGCACTATGATAATTCTTCACCGGGAACTCCTCGTGCTATGATTATTTACTAATGCACAAGCCTTTAGTTTGGTGGATGTAATCTGGAAACAAAACAACAACCGAACACAAGAATACCATCGACTATGATAAGACGGAATGATGACAAATCTGAAATATCAAAGTAAATTATAATATTAACATGAAATTGTTACAATCTCACCCATGAGGTACTTCAACAAGACTATGGGAGAAACTTTACAATTACACCTCTCGATGGCTTCTTCAACACACCTTTAACTGATGGCTTCCTTTGCACACTTCCTACAATATTTCTCACTACTTCTTTCTATGCTAAATGAGGGGGGTGGCCTCTCTATTTATAGAAATTCCAGGCTTATCCATCCTATCTCTAAGATAGGATAAGAAATCCACTCTGACGAATCATATTCCATACCTTAACTCTTATCTGTACATGTAAGCTTATCTCTTAAGATAAGATAAACCTTATCATTTTACATGGGTTCCACATTTTTAGACTTTTTACAAATAAAATACACAAAATATTTATGACCTCACTCCTTGTCCTTATTACCAATATAATATTTCTAATTCCTAATCATGTAGACCCTACTTCTCTAATTACCCAAACTTTGACATTTTAACATTACTGGACCACTTACGACAAATATTTACTTTTTACAACATTCCTATTGTACTTTGACTGTTACCGTACTCCACATTATTGGTGACACCATACTGACGGTGCCGTTATCTTCTATCAGATGCTACTACTAATTATACTTAACAACATCCTATTCCTAATACATACATTAATGAAATAGAAATTATGGAGGAAAATTTTAGTGTCGACAGTACCTCTCTAGAACCATTGCACTACACTTCCCATATGAATTGCTCTTACCGTGGTGATTGGTTCTTATGCCAACCCATCATGTCCCATCAAACATACTTTAATTTTTACTTGTGCAACAATCTGTCCTTAATGATCAAGGTGGTGAAGAATGGATCCACATCTCAGCTGAGAATCTACCAAGGATGTTCCCAAATAAGCCTCATGTGGTTCATCCATCAGCTCTTTTGATATTGGTGGTTCTTCTGGTTCTTCAATGATTGGAGGATGTCTCCACGATATTTACATTTCTACCTAGGGCAGTGAATTCTCCTCTTTCAGTCCAAAATACTCTAATGCCCTCTTCTTGTGCTCAGGGATCCTAAGAAACTCAAAAATTGGAAATGAGATCTTGATCTGACTCAAGACTTGGGCAATATCATAAGGGATAGACTTTGGCAAGGCAGCATTGGAAGGAAGGTTGATAGAATCATTAGACGACACAAGGTCATTGATAGCTTAGGCATGAGGTGGGGTATGAGTTTTTTTTGGGACAGTAAGGCCCTTGGCAGATGCATGTGATGAATTAGGAGCCTCTTTAGGAACATTTGAATGAAACCCCATGTAGTTTTTGGATTGGCCTGAGGCCCATGTACCTTTGACAACCCCTAATTCTGATGATATGTTCCTTTTCTTGAGTCACAACAACATTCATCAACAAATGCCTTTGGGCAACTCATTAGATGGTTTGCATCCATCATACTTCTTTATCACTAAATCCCTCAAATATTCAAATTCATTATTGGGTCAATTCACAAGCCATAAAAGAATTTACTAATATCTACTTGTAAAGTGTTATCATGAGCATTCAGACACTTCAGAATAGGTACCCAATGGATGCAATACCAAAAATCAGCAGCAGTTTTGGCACTTATTACCTTTGTTTAAGTTTCCCCTCGTTGTGAGCTCATGGAGGATTCCATCATGCAAACATCATCATCATTATCATCATCAACTTCTTCTTCTTCCTGCTGATCTTCCTCACATGGAGCATGTGATCCATAGGGATCCAGAGAACTCTACTTCATCAGAAACAGTCAACACAAGGAAGGAAAAATTTAAATGGAGGTTCTATTTTTCAAGTAATAGGACTACCACCCTATGCAGGGTGGTAGTCATAGAACCACCACCCAGTTAGGGCGGCGGTTACAGAACCACTGGTCTGCACAGGGTGATGGTCCTGTCCATTACAGACAGAAAACAAAATTTGAAATGAACAACCTCCAAATTTGAAAGGGTGTTCGTCTCCCTTCACCTTCATGACCTTTCCCATTCTCTAGTGCATGGAAGGACATGAGAAAGGCTATAAATACATTATTGTAGAAGTGTAGAAGATCATCAAAGCATGAGATCAAGTGAGCAAGAAGTCTTAGTGCTGGAAATTGTATTTTGTAGAAGAAACGAGTTGAGATAGAGCAAGCAAGTAACTGAAAGGAAGTGTTGAGATATTATCTACTTCCTTTCAAACTTCTTGTAAATTCTGTACTTGTTTATTTTAATTGGCCAATATAAGTGGGAAGAAAGAGCAATTTCCCTTCCCGACTGGTTTTCCTCCAATGGAGGTTTCCAGGATAAAATTGTTGGTGTTTGAGTTCTATGTTCTTTCCCTTTTCTACAATTATTGATTCTAAGCACAATTATAAGTCATTCACTAGTTTTCTCTATTATTTCTAATAGAAAGTAAACATTAGTGAATAATTGTGATTTGTGAATTATTCCAAAGTTGAAAGTTTACAGATCATTTTGGTATCAGAGCTAACAAGTATCTAGGACTGTGGTATTCATTCTTGAATTTGTATGACAGTGACAAGATCTAAAGGTGAAGAACCAAATATTTCTACAAATAAGTGGATACAGAGAATCCGTGGAGAAATGGAGGAAGAGAACTTGGTCTAGAGAATCGAGATGCTGGAGACCATGATGGATAGGATGTTTAGAAGGTAAGAAGAACTTGCAGATTTACAGAAGATGGCTTCTATCAAACAAGAATCCATGGACTCGGTGGTTCAAGGCTTAGCTGAAAAGTTTGGTATAGGAAAGAGTCACCATGAGGAAGATTATGGAGAAGAGCATGAAGAAGAGACTTCTAACACAAGAGAGAAGCTAAAATCTGAACATACTCCTTTTAAAGTTGAGACTAAAGTTGAAATTAAAAGCTTTGAAGGACAAGTAGATGCAGAGTTGCTTGATAAATGGTTAAAATAGTTAGAAGTCTACTTTAGCATCCATAATGTCACTGAGGCACAAAGGATCACCTTTGCACATCTCAAAATGGAGGGACATGCTCTGGTTTGGTGGGAAACCCATCTAACTACTTGTGAAAAGAAGAAGCGTCCTATTGTGAAATCTTGGCAAGAATTTAAAGAATTACTTAGAGCTAACTTCTATCCTATTGGCCACAAGACTGACCAAATGATTAAATGGTAGTATTTTAGACAAGGCAGTGGTCAAAGTGTGCAGGACTATACTACGAGAGTTTTAGAGGCAAGTCATGTTGCTAAACATGGACTTGGAGGATGAGTATATTCTGACTAAGTACTTGGGAGGACTTCACACTCACCTTCAAAGAAAAGTCATCTCCACAAAGCCCAAAGATCTCAATGAAGGCATGTGTACACGCATATTACATAGATGATAAAAAGAAGCAAGGAGAAGCAGAGCCAAGGGTAAAGCAGTCAACAAATCAGCAGAAAAAGGAGTATGGGCAAACAAGTAACAAGAGTAAGTGGAAAGGGAAAGGTAAACAAGCTACCACTACTTTAAATACTTGTAAAGATCCCAATAATTTTTGCAAGAACTGTGATATCAATGGTCATACTGATGCTACATGTTGGAAGTTTCATCCAGAGTTACATCCAAAGAACCGAACCAAGGACTCAAAGAAGTCCATGACAACTGTAAAAATAGAAGGAGAGGTGGAAATCAAAGATGACTCTGATGTAGACGAAAGGCTTGGATGCACAACCACCAACATGGACAGCCAGGAAGAGGAGATGAGTAGACTATTCCAAATCAAAATCCAGATCAAGAGAACTAAGGTAAATGCTTTGGTTGATACCGGTTCTTAGTCTAACTTGATTTCTGAAGCAGTTGTAAAGAAGCTTGGTCTTGAGACTTACGAATCATCCACACCCTTATCCTTTGGGTTGGGTGAATAAGGGTGTTGAAATTCAGGTAACAAGAAGATGTAAGGTCAAGTTTGGGATAAATTCCCAGTATATTGATGTTTTGGAAGCTGACGTTATTCCACTTGATGCTTTTGATGTTGTATTTGGGAGTCCTTACTTGTATATTAGGGATGCTATATTTATGAGAAGGGAAAACCGGTACAGATGGGTCAAGGATGGGATCAACTACAACATCCGGGCACACTAGTGTAAGACACATGTTACTATGGTGAGTGCTAACCAAGCAAAACGACTTATTTAGGCAAATCATAATCAATTTTGTTTACTTTTGTTAAAGGATAAACAAGATGGGGTAGAAGTTTAAGATATTTCTAACCAGGGAAAACAAGATTTGGATAGTATTATTCAGTCTTTTCAGGAAGTATTTTAGACTCCTAGTGGATTACCACAAAAACATGAGATTTAGCTGTTGTCAGAGTCACCTCTGCCGAACATTGGGTTGTATAGACAATCCTTTCTTGAGAGTACTGAAGTAAAGAAGCAACTCCAGGAACTAATAGACCAAGGGGTAATATGTCTGAGCACCTCACCATGTGGCTCACCTATTGTGATGGTGCCAAAGAAGTATGGTTCTTGGAGAATGTGCATCGACTACCGTGCTTTGAACAAGATCACCATAAAGAACAGATATCCACTTCCCCGCATAGATGATCTCTTCGACCAGCTTCAGCATGCTAAATTTTTCACAAAGTTGGACCTCAAGTCCGGTTATCACCAAGTCAGGATGAAGGAGGAGGATATATGGAAGATTGCTTTCAAAACAAAATAGGGTTTGTATGAATGGTTAGTACTTCCTTTTGGGTTATGTAATGCACCCGCTACATTTATGAGATTGATGAATGATGTTTTGCGGGATTTCATAGATTCATGTGTCATTGTATATCTAGATGATATTTTGATTTTTAGTGCCACATGGGAAGAACACTTAACACATTTGTAGCAAGTCTTGCAAGTTCTCAGGGAGAAGCAGCTACTTTGTAACATGAAGAAATGTGAGTTTGCCAAACAATCGCTTGTCTATCTTGGACACATGGTTGGAGGAGGAGAGATACGAGTGGATCCAAAGAAGGTGGAAGCCATTACTAATTGGCCAACACCAACAGGAGCCACAGAGACTAGAAGTTTTGTGGGAGTAGTACAATACATGTAGAAGTTCATTCCGGGATTCTCCGCGATTGCAACACCTCTACACACAGTGGCCGCAAAGAGTAAGGGTTTTGACTGGGGTAAGGAACAAGACAAATCCTTTGAGTTACTAAAATACAAGATTAGTCATGCTCCAGTACTTGCTCTTCCTAGTTTGCAGCAGCCTTTTGAAGTAGAGACAGATGCCAACAATTACGCGATGGGCGCAGTGTTGCTTCAAGGAGGTAAACCCATATGTTATCATTCCAAAACTTTCACTTCAGCAGTTAAAGGATATTCAGTCTATGATAAAGAAATGTATGCACTAGTTCAGGAAATAAAAAAATGGAAACACTATTTGATGGGTAAAGAAACTATTGTGCACACTGACCACAAACCTCTCCAATATTTGCAAGCACAGTCTAAATTGCAGCAGGAAAGGCACTACAAATGGATGGGGTTTCTTCAACAGTTCCATTTGGTGATCAAATACAAGAAAGGTAGTACAAATGTGGTGGTAGACATGTTGTCTAGGCCACCCACATAGGAGAAACTCTCCTGCTTGGCCACTATTTCTCAGATCGAGCCCTTCACGAAGGAAGCATATGAAGAAGCATATGCCCAAGACAAAGAATTTGGGGTGACATTTCAAAAGTTACAGTCCCAAGGGGATGAAAGGATGGGGATTGAAGATTGTTATCTTAATGACGGGCTGCTCTACCGATGGGGAAAACTTTGTCTGCCTAAGTAAGAAAGACTTTTATTGATGAGGGAAGCACATACCTCGAAAGGAGCAGGGCATTTTGGTTTTGGTAAGACCGTAACCCACTTGCAAAGGTATGTATATTGGCCCTATATGCAAGAGGAAGTATCAAAATTTATTCATGGATGTAAAATTTGTTGTACTAGCAAGCCAAAGACTAGGAAGGAAGGGTTTGTATATGTCTTTACCAGTACCTACTCGTCCGTGGGAGGAAATTTATATGGATTTTGTAGGAGGATTACCTATGTCTAAACATGGCCATGACTATCTCTATGTTGTTCTTGATAGATTTAGTAAGATGTGTATTCTTATGGCATGTAAAAAGACAGTAAAAGCACATGAGGCAACAAATATTTTCTTTGCTAATGTATGGGCGCATTTTGGTTTTCCAAAGTCCATATTGTCTCTGACAGGGATTCCAGATTCTTGGGGAAGTTTTGGACTACTTTGTGGGACAAGATGGATACCAGGTTACAGAGGAGCATAGCTTTCCATCCACAGACAGATGGACAGATAGAGGTGGTAAATAGGACTTTGGTATAATTGATCAGAGGGTATAACAGTAAATACCCAAGGACTTGGGATGAGTCCTTAGCCTACATTCAACATTCCTATAACTGGGTAGTACACACATCCACTATGAAGTCACCATTTGAAGCATGCTTGGGATATCTACCTACGAATCCGCTGGACATAGTAGTTGGACAACAGGATGAGGAGGAGACACAAGACACAGAGGTGACTAGAGCAAACAAATTCATTGAGAGGATCCAAAAAATCCATCTCAAGATCAAAGAACAACTAGAGAAGTCTCAAGCCAAGTACAAATCTAGGCACGATCAACATAGGAGGGAACATAAGCTTCATGTTGGAGATAGAGTTTGGCTTTACTTGAGCAAGGAGAGACTACAAGGTCAAGCACAGAAAGCTCAAGCCACTACGATATGGGCCCTTCACCATATTGGAGCAAATTGGAGAAAATGCTTTTCAACTTCATTTGCCATCATTCATGAGGATGTACTCTGTATTAAACTCCAAGAACTTGCATCTATATGAGCCATCCATGCTGGATGAAGATGAAGAACTATAGTTGCTACCTTCTATCGAGGATTGCATCTTAGACTCACAAGGTGAATTAGAGGAGGATGTAGTATTGCAGCAGAAGATCAGAGAGACTAGAAGAGGTCCATAGGAGTCTTGGCAGATTGGACTGAAAGGAAAGACACCAAGGCAGGCCCGTGGTACTCAAAGGAGCAAGTGAGGGAATTTTTTCCTCATCTACTCCCCCACTAAGCTTTTGTGGGACCAAAAGCCTCCTATGAAGGGGAGGTGTGATCCATAGGGATCTAAAGAACTCTACTTCATTAGAAATACTTAGCATAAGGAAGGAAAACTTTAAATGGAGGTTCTATTTTTCAAGTAATAGGACTGCCACCCTATGCAGGGCCGTAGTCACAGAACCGCTGCTCAGCCAAGGCAGTGGTTATAGAACCGCTGGTCTACACAGGGCGGCGGTCCTGTCCATTATAGACAGAAAACAAGATTTGAAATGAACAACTTCCGAATTTGAAATGGTGTTCATCTCCCTTCACCTTCATGACCTTTCCCATTCTCCAATGCACAGGAGGACATGAGAAAGGCTATAAATACATGATTTTAGAAGTGTAGAAGATCATCAAAGTAGGAGAGCAAGTGAGCAAGAAGTCTTAGTGTTGGAAATTGTAATTTTGTAGAAGAAATGAGCTTGAGACAGAGAAAGCGAGTAACTGAAAGGAAGTGTTGAGATATTATCTACTTCCCTTTCAAACTTCTTGTAAATTATGTACTTGTGATTTGAATTGGCCAATAGAAGTGGGAAGAAAGAGCAATTGCCCTTCCCGACTGGTTTTCCTCCATTGGAGGTTTCCAAGATAAAATTGTTGGTGTTTGAGTTCTATGTTCTTTCCCTTTTCTGCAATTATTGATTCTAAGCACAATTATAATTCATTCACTAGCTTTCTCTGTTATTTCTAATAGAAAGTAAACAGCAGCGAATAATTGTGATTTGTGAATTATTCCAAAGTTGAAAGTTTACGAATCAGCATGGGGCATGAAACATTTGTCACACCAATCAATGACATTTGTCTCCTCGACAACAACTTTGGCAGCCAAAGGATCAGGTACCATTCTATTTTCCCTGGCTTGGGACTACCTATTTCAGAATCCAACAGGTCCCTTGTCTCTATCATCAGATCTTTGGTGATTTGTAAACCTGTCTTGGCCTTGTTGCTTCTGTTGACCTTGTGAACTCTGCCCAAGCCCCTTTTCTTCCCAGGATAATTTGTATGATATTTCTTGGAGATCCCCTACCAAAGTTATTACAACTTCCTCCAGATCAGCAAACTTACTTGTTTAAGGCTTTTCTAGGTTGATTATTTTTACACCCTCCCTTTTTGGAGGCTTTCCAATTGCCTTGATGTTGTTCTTTATTTGTAGAGCCATGGTGAAGGCCTACCTCAAATTTGTAGGGTTTTTTTTCCCTCAAGTAGTAATCATATTTTTTATCAAATGCATCTGAATATTTGATCAAACATGATTCATCACATGGCCTTAAGCTAATAGCCAATATCCTCAAGGTCTTGTTAAACCTTGTGTTGAAATTATGTACTGACTCATTAGGATTCTTCTTGGTGTTTTCAAATTATGATAGAAGAAACCTAGGGTCAGTCCTATCACCATACTACAATCTAAATTCATTGTTCATCTATGTCTAAGAATTAATGGAATTATCTGGCAAAGCTTTATACCATTCCATTGCATCCTCTTCCAAAGTATGGATAAACAATTTGATATATACATCTTCATGTTCAATCTCAAAGTCTTCCATCATATTGATAAAAAGATTTAGATGTTGATCACCAGTTATAACATTATTCCTTGGAACTTTGGTAATCTATTTCTCACATCCTAGGGAACTGCATTTGGGTAACCAACCATCCCTATAAAATTTATAGGACCAAAGGTGTTTACAAAAAATGGGGGTATGGGTGGGGGCAGGGCCATGTTGTTTTGAGGAGGTGACCCTAGAGGAGAGAAAAAATGATAGGGGGTAGAGGGCCTTTGAAACACATGAGTATAAAATTCAAAATGGATATACCCTAAAGGCCTTGTTTCTTGGAAAATCCTATCAACTTCTGAAAAGACAGGGGCAAAATGAAAAGTAAATTTTTTCAAATCAAATGAATTCTCCTCTCCAGTTGGAGAATTGAATTCCACAAAGAGGCTACCTAATTTAGAAGCACTCAAATGGCAATCTTCAATAATAGGTCGATCACTTTCATCAATGGAGATCCCTTTTCTTGTCTGTTGATCTCCAACAACTCTCTAGGATTTTCTTCCTTCTGACTTTGCTTTTCCTAGATCTGGAAATAGTGTCCTAGCTAGATCCCTAATAAAGAAAGACCTTCTTCCTTCCATCTTTGCAAAGGTTAGTAACGAATCTCACTTGACAAAGGTTAAGACACTGTTATTCATTAAGAATAAGATCAAAATGGAGTCACCACTAAGAATTTCCAACTTAGTTGTAAAAATGCACTAAATATGATCTTTCAAATGTCTATCAACACTAGAAATTGGAAATGGAAAGATTCTAAATTTTCTTTACCCAGATTTATCAATGAAAACTAGTGCACTAGGTGTGGAAAATGAAAGAATTGCACACAACGACTTGGAGCATATAAGAAGTGTTTTACTAGGTTCTGAATATGAACTCTAACTGCTATGTCCCTAGAAACGGTGCCAGTAAGGTGTTGGTACCCAAATTGATTCTCCCTCAGAAGCTGAGCAACATCATAGGTTTGGCAGGAAGCTTATAGGCAAGCAAAGCATGTAATGTGTCATTTTATAGCTGGGGATGAAATGCAGCTTGCTCTTTGTCACTCAGATGTGGATAAATGGGTAGCACCCTCAAGAGGATTTGACCTATCCTAACTACTTTTTGGTTGTGCCTTTCAACCAGATTGAGAGGCCCCTTTTGTAGCCTGTTGTGTATGGAGGAGATGGAGACGTCCTTCCTTGTGAAGTATTAAGAAGACCTTGATGAAAATATGATCAGTGTAATAAAACCTAACTCTCACAAGTTTTCACTCTAGATAATGGAGATATTTTCTAGGCAAGGTTCAGGCCACTAAAGACAATGAAAACATGATTATTTCTACATTTTTTAATAGTAAAAATTATGTATTTGTATACATACATGACAAACAAGGGTAGTATGGGTATGATTAATTGTTTTTGAATGAATTTTGGTGGGAGGTGAAGCAAGATAAAGCTGATTATACCAAATCTTTGAGAAATTTTACAAAAATGGAAAGCTCGAATAGAAGAATGCTTTTAGAGTAGCTAGGGTGTTCCTTTAGCTAGAATATGTGCTCCAATGGAGGCCCAGATCAGCACTTTTCACACAAACTTCAAGGATCCAAAATGAAGGCTCAAATTGGAAAACTTAATTGAACATTATCAATCTCTATTTCATCACACCTAAGATACGCTCAAAGGCTAACAAACAATCTTATAGTCATGCTCGGAGTCACACAGATTTTAAATTTGTTTATTTCATTATCAAATGAAGGCTCTTCTTCTAAATGAAATTGAAAATTCCACCAAAATATCAAAAGGATACTATTTTGTGCGATTCACATAGATTTCAATGTAATAATGCAACGGGAACAAGAAAAACTACTTACAAACATTCAGAAATGAAGGAAACACAATTTTTTCCCAAGAATAACACAAATTAACTCAAATTTAGTTAAATTTATTAGCAGGGGAAAGTTTCTCACAACAATCTCAGATCTTTTCAATGGTTATACACTCACAACCACCCTGACATGATCAAATTTAAAACAAAGGAGATGAACAGGATTCTTTAGATAGTTTCTCAAAAAGACGATCTCTATCAAGCTTTTCCCTTAGGAGATCAGTTTCCCACTCCTAACACTTCTACCTTCACAAACTCCCAACCCTTTTCACGAAAAAATCATTCTTATTTATATCATTTTACAATAGATCCTCCCCCCCCCCCAAAGCAAGAGACATTGAGTGTGCCAGTTCTCATCATGATCTCGATCATGATTCCCAGAATCAGATCTGTAAAAAATTTTCAGGTGCTCATAGGGAAGATCTCTTCAAACATTTCCCACATTAAAATCATTCCTTTGTTAGATGACTTTTCCCTTTACTTTCCAACCACTTCTGCCCGTATTCTATCCAATCTAGTTCTCTGCATGCCCGAGAAGAAGAAATGGAAGATCAGATCGAGCCCAAAGGTTAGGTCTCATCTTAATGGTAAAAGACGTCCCCATTTTTTTCTCACAAAACCCAAATATGAGATTAATGTTCCTTTTCATTTGGCATGAAGGAGAATCCAAGAAATGATAAAAAATCATAAGCGTATGCATCCCTAGGATCTCTGGGGTAAAAATGGCAGAAAAATTAGATATGGAGGCACAACTGTTGTTGATTTCTATTTTGAATTTGGACCTCCCATGTGGGAGATACATTTTAGATCGGTACTATAGGTTCCCTTTTTCCTTTTACGACTTTTGGAAAAATGTAAAAATTTCACATTTTGCTCCACACCTCTACCCTTGAGAAATGAGCCTGACATGTGTCCTAAGGTGGACCCTAAAGGATCCGCGGGAAAAAAAATTTATTTCACCTCTTTTTTGGAAAAGGGAAAATTTTCCAAATTTTCCCCGCTTCTTCACCCTTCTGCTTCTAGTCTCTGATGTGGGTCCCAGTGGAACCACATTTCCTTTTTTACTTTTAACTCTCTTCTCCACAAAAGGATTTTTTTTCAAGTTTCCCCTAAAAGTTTGCACCTCCACCTTTGACTGGGGAAAATTTTTGACCTTTCTCCATTGGACCCATGGGTTATTTTGATGATTTTAGTCATTTAAATATCAAGGGGAAAAAATCCAAGTTACCCCCGATGGCCTGCCTCCCTACCTTTTGACATTTTCAATGCCAAATTTGACCTCCTTCTTGTCGGGCTTGTAGGCCATTTTTGAGATTTTAATCCTTTTGATGACAAGAGGCAAAAATCCAAGTTGCCTTCGATGGTTTGCTTCCCTGCCCATTTGAATTTTCAAACTTCCACATGTCACTATGGCGCATCTTGAGATGGTCCCCAAAAAATTGAGACCTTGAATGAGCACGGGCTCACCACGTGTCCTAGGCCTTTTAGGAAGTTGCTGAAAAAAATAAGGAAAGAAAACCTAGTGGAAACCTCCACGTGTCGCTATGGCACAAATTCAAGAACCTTATAAGGCTTCAAAATGATTTGGTGGGGGTGCGCGTCCATTTTATAATTTTACTCCATCTTGTCAAAAGGGAAAAATATCCAACTTGCCTTCGAAGGCCTACATATTTGCCTTTATCTTTGCCATGTGTCCTCCTACAGGGTCAAAGTAGGAATTTTTCCCTACCACTTAAAATATGCTTTAATCAAATCCTGGCGGGGTTGTGGGGTAGGTTCAAACATTATTCCAAAGTAGCCAAAAATAATAAGTTGAAAAAATCAACCTGCCATGTCCCATCCAATTAGAAGAATCCACGTAAGCACCAAAAAGAACCAATCAAATTTGAGTGGAGCGACGGGACCAAATTTTCCCTTTTGCCAAAAAAACAAAAAAGTGATAAGTTAAAGTATTTTCCCGTCATCCCCTGACCAAAAAAAATAAACCACATGACCACTAGACTCTAAGGAATAACTTTTACAGGAAAAAGACACTCATCAGACTGTCAAAAACACATAAATTCATCATTCATGCCCAGAACCTGACTTTTCGTTAAGGATGAAATTTTTTCAAAACAAAACCAAGTGAATCATGATTTTGAGCATCTTTCAACCATGGATTTGGATTTTCAAAGGCATAAAAATATAAATTGATCATTTTCGAGCTTCCATGGTTGAGGAAAAATAGGAAAAATGGCAAAGCCTATGGATTTTAACGAAATTTGGGCAAAAACAAGGCAAACTCGGAGACTTGTTCAAGGAGGGACATGAAAATGGATTTTGCAAACAACTCGAGGCATTCAAATGGAGGTAAAATATTTCATGACACCCAAATTGAGAGATAAAATGTTTCAGAACACGCAACAAGAGGAAAATTAGGGCAAAATGGTGAGAGATCAAAATGAGCACCAATAGAACCATCGAAGAACAATTTCCACATTCCTTTACAACTGATTTGTGTTTTGAAAATTTGTTGTATGATCGTACTGTCTTCGTGAATGCAGTATGTACCCAACCTCATCTCCTCCAAAAGAAGCAAACTAGCTTCTTCATCCACTAATAAACTAGTGTAGGGATTGTAATAATGATATCCACTCCTTCCACAAGAGTGGTTGGTTCATGATCAACATCTTCTTCTTCTGGAACACCGATGGTATAATTCTTATATATGGGACTGGAAGTGTAAGGATCCACATGATTATGGTAGATTGGTTCCACCCTTATAGTCACTTTGGTTCTATATTGAGTCTTGAGAATCATATGTGAACAATCAGCCAATAGATCACTACCCATCTTGGCAGTGAAATCTCGTGATAGGCAGATGGTAAATAGAGGAAGGAGATCAATGAATGATATGTGTTGGGTGAACAACAAAATTGGGCATGCATGGATGCTAATATGGAGTCCTTTGATAACTTTGATAGTTTGAAATGTTGTGCCATCCACTTGAACAACTCCTCTAAAGAGTGGAGTATATTGTATTCATAATATGTATACAATTTTCTTGGGCATAACTGAGCTACTAGAATTAGAATCGATCATGCAATTATGTACCAAATGATCCCCAGTGATCAGGAAAATATAGAATGGTGGTGGTTTGTTTTCCTTAGGAATAATTTTCCCTTCCAGTTGACATAAAATTGTAGCAGTTGTTGCTCCATAACTTGATGATTCATCATTGTACCAAAAATTTTCAGAGCCTCTCGTAACAAGTTTCTTTGAGAAGGAATTGAGAGTGCATCCCACATTGTAACACTTAGGTTAGTCTTCTTCATTTTTTCTACAATACTGAAGGGTATTGCTATTACTTTGCTGAAATTTCTTTGGGCGTTAGAATCTTCTTTTGGAAAGTGCTTGTTGGGTACTGTGATGCCTGAAGAACCTTCTTTCCTTGCAACTTGGCTAGCATATGTTTTTGGCAGTTTATTTCCCGCATCTTTATTAACTGTTGCTTGTGGCTGAGGTTGTGAAGTGGATGCTTGATCAACTTTGGAATGTTGATATTCCATTTCTCTCTTTTTGGAACGGGTGTTTTCTGCCAATGATGAGGAATTTGTATTCAACCCATAAAAATATTCTACTTGCCAATTTAGCAAAGTGGTTTCTTCAGGTGGCTACAATTGATCTTCTATTTCCTATGTAGAAGAAATTTGTGTTTCCTTTGGAGGTAGATACGATTTGAACCATAAGGGCATGGATAATAACTCCATTGGGACAAATATATTGATTTTGGGGTTGAGAACAAGGATAGCACCACTGGTAATCTTCAACAAGATTATTCTAAACAGGTACTATGACTCTAGATGAGCTAGCAACAAGAGGATTCCGAAAGTTCAAAGGCCCGACATTCATAAATTGACTTGCAATTTGATTTTGGGGATGATTTTTCCCTTGAAAAGGAGGACGATTAGCCTGATATTGCTGATTTTGTGGCCGATATGGATGATTGTATTGAAATTTTTTTCTCTTGAGTGCAACAATCTTGTTTCAAAAAGTTTGCAGTAGTGACTTGACTTCAAATAGATCATTTGAAGGGGAGGGGGTAGTTTGAACTAGTTTCTTGGAAGCTGTTGGGATAGGATCAATGGTGGGCTAAGTGTTTGTAAGATCCAGAGATAATGACATTGGCAGTTATGGAGCTATCTTTTGAGCTTGAATCAAGGAATTCTCCAATCTTATGGAAACTTCATAGGCATCAGGTAGTGTAGTCCCTCCCATTAACTGGATCATAATTGTTACATCACTATTCAAGGCTCATAAATAGTACAAGAACACATTATTTGGAGAAGGCTTTATGAGTGCCAGAATCCTATATCAAGTCCTTTGGAATCAAAATTTGAAATCACTCATGTATTCTTGGGGAGCTCTCTTCATGGTAGTGAGTTGTTCCAAGAGTGACATGTTATCACTCTTGTCTAAAAAATACCTAAAGAGATTTTCTCCAACATGTCCCAAGTGGGTTATAGTTTCCATAATTATAATTCACAAAACCACTGAAGTACTTTTCCCTTGAAGGAAGTGCTAGGAGTCTGATCGCAACATTATCTTCTAAAATATTATGTACTATAAAAATCTTGGCTACATCTATAATATGTTCCACCAGAGTAATATGAGTTTCCCCTATGTAAAAGGGAAAATTTTTGAGTGCCACACCAGGTATAGGATCACATTGAGCCAACTAAAGAAGATTACTTGCATTGAAAGGAGGAAAAAAATTGGTTCCTTGCAGGGGCTTTCCATACCAATGAGAGGTTGATTGTTACTAGGTGGAGGAAAGCTTCCATAAGGAGTTGAATGACCCCTACGAGGTGATGTTGCAATTGGTGATGTTGAAATGCCTCTTCTCCTTCTCCTTGGAGGATTCAAGGATAAACATATATGTTGATAATTTCCTTCTCATCTCGTAGAAGATCTTGTCTGAATTCTTCACATAAGTTGACACACTAAGATTTGAAATTCAAATATATAGATCCACTAGGTACTTTGATTTGTGCAAGTGAGAAGAGAAGTACCAAGCTCTTGGTCCCACTGGGCGTGGCCAAAAACTATTATCACCAAATCACTACACCCTTTCGAATGGCTATAATGTGAACATGACGTTTGGTGTGATTGGGTAACATGGGATCACCTCTCAAGCTATGGGACTTGGGATTAAAGTGAACCTCTAGAGAAGGCCAACTTCCTCTTCCTAAAATAAGTGGTGTACTACTCCTAGTGCAATAAAATGATTATCTAGACCTATGCTAACATTTTCATGGGTGTTAGGGAAAGAGATTTGTAAAGATTAAAACTATACTAGGGATGGTGATGCACCAAATAAAGGGTTTTGATAAACTTAGGAATGGTTGATTTGAAGAGGCTTTTGTGCACCACAATTCAACTTATCCTACTGCAACTTAGAGAGGGTAACAAAATACCACAAACTATGAAGCATGTGTTCCCTTTGTTAAACTCAATACGAAAAAAAAATCTATTAGTCTTCCAATGAATAAGGATGAACCTGAGAAGGGTGAACAAGCACAAAAAGTCAACTGCATATAGTACTCCACCACTTTACAAGAATAGAACTCCAGGAATCTACAATAGAAACTTGAACTTACACAGGTGTACTTGCAAGCATGAGAAAAGCACAAAGAAGTATAGAAGAATGAAAGGACTAAGAGTAGTCACAAAAAACACACTTTTATTACTTCAAAAATGTGCACAATGTATCATTACATTCAAAAGAGGTAATGTGTTGCATTACAGTCTTGGATTGGAGGCTTGAAATTTCCCCAATCCATAAAGCTAACCTACAAAAGAGAGAGGATTCTTGGAAAAACATACACTTGTCTAAGATGTCTAGCCTATCCAACCCCTTGGAATGATCCTCCAACTTACATTTATAGAAGTATTATGTGAGAGAAGAGAGGAGAAGTAACAAATTCCTTCCTAAAATTAAGGCATGCGACGGTCAACCGAGTCATATAATGCCTAGTGAGCTCGGTTCGAGATATTCACTGACTCAATTCTTATTCATGAGTCTGCCGACTTGTCCTCCACTCTCCTTGACCGAATCTCTTTGTTAATAGATCAACTTGGTTAGTCGAATCATTCATGCTAGCTCTGTGATGTTATCTCTCCTCGACTCATGTTCTTTTCATGCTTATTACTAGGTATTTGCCGCATACTTGCCATATAGCTTGACATCTTTCCATTTTCTGAGATCATCACATTTTGATCGAGCCACTCAGATTTTTGAGCTCCTAGTAACCTCCTTGAGCTTGCTTCACATATCTCTCACCAACTAATCATGATAACTTGGTCTATCTCCTTACTAGCCATGCACATGACCCTATGACTAAGCCATTGCATCGAACTCCATGAAGACCTTCATTTTACTTTCATGGAAATTGGTTCCTTCTAGCTTGACTCCATGAGTCTTCCTGCAAGTTCAGCCGCCGATCGAATTAGGTTCAACTGGGCTCATTCTTGGTGAGATGAATTAAGCCACCTACCAACCCTCTCGATCAATTTCACCTTCCACATCAATCAAGCTTGGCATTAGCGTACTAAAATGATCCTTTGAGATTCATCCAATGATTATGCAATGAGCTCGGTGTTCCCCAAAGTGTCCTTCTTTTGTTGCTTAGCCTTACAAGCTCGAACTACAACCAGCACTACTCAGCCATGACTCTACTTACCTACGTCAAGCTCTAACGACTCGACCCTCATACCTCCTTATATGCCTCCACAGGTTATGTTTTACATGATTTTCTGCTGAGAAACTCATCTCCCATGTAGGCTCGCCTCTTGGAAATTGATGCTGAATGAATCGTGTATGGTTGGAATTCATCCTTTTTTTATGCATTTGAGCTCCACACACTGAATCGATCAAGGTGACCCTGAGTTCCTCCATATAGAAATTCTAGCTCATTCGAGCTAGAAGAGGTTTAGACTTGTTATGCATGGTGATAGCTTGTTGAGTTTGTGTTAAAGTTCACCCACCTATGCCACTCCCTAGGATGATCATTCTTCACAGATCGATATCCTTGCAATCGATTCATTCAAGCCATCGTGGCTATAAAAAATTCACTTGGCATCAAGCTTGCATTTAACTTTGAATGGTCAAGTTCCTTCCCTCATCAATGATGAACATATGCTCATTTTTTACGAACTCCAACTCTAGCTCAATGCCTCAAGATTTTCTTTGATCCGATGGCTTTCTCGAGCTAATCTCTTTTTTTTATCTTCCTCCAATGATGGTTCATGCAAGATCAATCCTCCAATGACTAAAATGTTCCCTACCACTACGAATATTTCCCTGCTTTACATGGTGACCTTACCCCACCATGCTTTGTATTTACAGACCTAGAACTAGCTCCTCCAAAAGCAGTAGTTCCCCTATGAATCGCTCGCCCTACCAAATGTCCTATCAACCCGAAAGGTAACTCAGCGAATCACTTGAATCTCGAGCATAGACTCGGGCTCTTTGTTAGCATGTTTGTTTCACAGAACTTCTCCTTTGGCTTGCCAAGTAATTATTCCTTCTTGGAAATGCTTCTCATGATCCCCACAAAGTGGAAAGTTTGTATTGGTTTTGTTGTCTCAACGTTTCCGCAAGGGAATTTGGTCACTAATCTCCCCAAGTTCCCCAGGGTGATGATGGTGCGTAGGATTGAAGCACCATTTTTCCCATCCAATCGGAAATGGACCAAAAAATTCCTTAAATTATCCATAACTCCCTCTATTCTCAACCTGGTTAAATGAGCAAATTATACCAAGTTTTCTCTAAGATATTTAAACATCGACTCGATCTCGAGATTGACTCTAAGATCTCATTCCTCCTCTTCCTTATTTTGCATTGGCTCCAACCTGGATCTATCAACCCAAAATTATTCCACGAACTCTTCCAATTGACTCACTTGAGCCACCACCTTGGTCAATCAACTTCACCATTTTCTTACATAGCGATCTCCCTACATGCATGGATCCACTCAGAGAATTGAGCTATTTTTTGATCCATTTATACTGAGCCTCTCCATACTCACGCTAAGTTGGTTTGTTCCAAGTGCACTTGAGCTAGCTCAGCCTTATATTTGGATTGACATCCCAAACTAGGGGTGATCACCTCATCAAGAAACTCAGCTACTACCCTCATTTACGTGAGTCAGCTGAGAAGCGAGTTCCCCTCTAACTGGCTCGCTGCTTCATGAGTTCAGTGATCGAGATGAGTTTCTCAATACCTAACTCAAATTTACCAAGTGAGTCATCTATTGCTGAGTTCCACATCCATAAGTCAACCTTATTCATATCTCATGACAGTTCACAAGATTTGTGAAAAACTCATTGTCGAGATTGTCGAGTCGATGACTTTAATAACTCGACTAACATATTATGTCAACTAAGTGAGTTTATTATCACCTTGGTATAACTCAATCAACTCACTCAATGGCCTATGATGTTTCCCCGATTTATTAACTTTCATGAATCTTATAAAAACTTAGCAGTCAATGAGAGAAGAATAGGACCTTTCAAACATGAATTTTCAATTTTAGTAGACTTCTCGCGCTCCTTGGTGTAAAGTGGGCCCATAGAGGCCAATTTCAGCACCACGAGAAATTCATTAACCTCTAAGACCAAAAATAAGAGAACACTTTGCAATGATCTGATATTTCCCATAATGCCACAGATGTGTCTTAAACACAATTTTTTTTCATGTAATGTCCTTAAATGCTTCATTAAAGGGTTTCATGTTCTTAGGGTATGAGTGATCCACATTGTCCAATTTTGTCCCAAGGGTAAAAATTGGATAACACCTTAAAGAGAGCTTAGTCATGGTAAAACACCACATGAAGCAAAAATATGATCAACATTGTAGTGAGTGAAGCTTTGAAGTTGGAGACTCTATATTTTATGATTGTATTCATACAAGAAACTCTATTTGAAACAACATAAAAACATATAACAATATTTCACCCAAATATTATTTCCTTTATCAAGTTTTATAAATTAATGGTATTTTTATTGTCCCAAATAACTCCCCTAGTTATTTGGACAACTTGTATTTTCATTCTTACTTTGATGTTTCACATTTCAAGTTGCATGCACTCATGTTTGCTTCCTTGGCATAATTTTCCGGATGCAATTCTTTTGCATGCCCTGCACGCCATGCTTTCTTCATGCTTCTCAATTCCCTTTCCTTCTACTTTCTCTTTCACTTGCTCTTCACATTTCCCTTTCCTTTTTATTCTACTATCTCCTTCCATCTTTCCCTTGTGCCTTCCCTCTACACACTCACTTTCATTCCTTCTCTCACAAACTCCTTGCATGCACCTCCAAGATTTTCATTCTAAATTGGCTAAGTCCCTGGAATTCCTCCAAACAATTTCATTCCCTTAAGTCTTGCAAACTTCTCACTTCCTTTTTCTTTCTAAGTTTGAGCACCCCTTAACAGCTTCTCACCCCCCTTGTATGCTTGTCTACTCTTGCAGATATGCACCCTACTTCCGCATGCATACCTTTGCGCGTCTGTTTTCTAGACCTTCGCACCTCTTGCTTTCACACCTTGCACCTTCTTATGTGCCAATCACTATGCCACATCATCACCTATCATATTTGAGTGTGTTATACACAACTAATCAAAACACGCCAATATGGTGCCGAATCCAGACAATGAACTAGTACGTGACACGTGGCATAAATGATGAAACTAATCAACAATTGGATGATTCCTTCACTCAATCACTGCATGCCACATGTCATGTGTGTCCAGTCTATACTTTAGATCTTCTGAAAGTTATAACTTCTGTTGCAATGCTCAAATTCCCACACACCTAGAATTTTTTGAAAGCTGCTGACGTGAGCTACATGTTGGAATTTTCAAATTTTTATTTAGGCAGGATTTGGTAGGAGAAAAATAGGGAAACATATTTTTGGTCATCAATAAACATAAAATCGACCTCAACAACCAAATTTTCATTATATATTTTCCTTATTCCTTCTTCTACATGCCAAATAGACTTGTGAAGGCGCATCTGACAACATTGCAGGTGGTTTTACAGGAATTTATCACTTTGTGGTGGTTGAAGATTTGAATATGAGTTTCCCTCTCTTTTCTCATTCTTTTCTACATTTCTTCTTCTAAAAATATAAGAGCATTTCTCATTGAAATGCATCCAATGGTGGCTGAATTCCCATGATTTTCAGACCTTGAGCTTGATCTTTGCAATGTAATCTTACCTCCTACCATGAATGTATATGACTGTGTATCCCTTAAGAAATAAAATGTTTATTTATGGAACTCGTGTCTCCCCTTTCTCATTTTCATTGCATCTCACCTCTCTTCTTACATCTCTTGGCATTTTGTGTGTCTCCTTTCCTTGCAGGGCCTGTGTTCATGTGTTTCTGCATGTTGGAGAGACGAGTCTACATTTGATATGTGGCGTGCCCATCCTCCCTCTTCCAATTTTTTTCTCCCTTTCAATTGCCCTCATGGAGAGACATCAACCCCCTTCTTTCTAGCACTATCACCTTCTTGTTAGCTTACGATTTCCCCTTCTGCATATCCTTCTATCCCTGGTCACTTGACATGTTTAGTCTAGGATTTACTTCCCACATTAGGAGTAGTATTAGTGTTAGATATAGGTACTAGCCTTATGCGGAGGTTTGTATCCACATGAAGGGTCCCACAACCTGGAGATGACCCCATTTTACATAGAAACATTGTTTGCCTCATTAACACATGATAGCAAATTGAAGGGTGTTGTTTTTGGATATAATAGTTGTGGCATACCCAATGGGACTAGTTTGAAGAGATATACATCTTCATCTTAGCAAGTTTGGTGTAGTATTGTTTAGATCCAACCTTTGGAGCCATCTTTCAATAAATTTGGTGACTCTACTAATTCAAACACACCCATTATCTCATTTGCAGACCATTCCCCCTTCTTCTTTTATTCACTTATTCATTTTCCATCATCCCCCCTTCCCCTTTTGAAGTTGTACAATCATGACTAATTTTCCCTCTTGGAATTCTTATTTGCAGTAGTAAAATCATTTCCCTCCATCCCCAAAGCTTAAAATCCTTCCGAAAAATGATTTTTTCAAGCCCCATCAAGAATATGCATATAACCCACCTCCCACTGATATGTATGGTTATTTTCCTAACCATGATATTTATAAAGAACAAGTATGTAGATGATGGCAGAAATTCCATTTCCGAAGTTGATTTTGAAGTGCAGGTTCAAAATATGGAGATGGAAATGATGCATCTCAAAGTCAAGTGCTCAATAAATGCAGCTAAAGATGGCTTCAAGAATGGGATAACGAAATGGAGGCTTATTAATCTAGCACTTAGCAACCCTTTCAATGGGGAAAACATGTACTACCATCTTATAGCCCTCCTGTTCCCCCTGGGCCAACCTACATCATCTCATCATGTTACCCGTGTTCCCAATTTTTTATGTGTTCTTCCATTGAGAATTTCCCTCCATCTTCTCACATTCACTTCTCTTCCACCAATTCCTCTGCGGGCTTTCCTATCACTATTACGCGTGCTTCCATCCCTTATGTACCCATCCTCCCATCTTCTCTTAAGTCCCCTCTACCTAACTGTGTCATAAACAAACAACCCCTTACCTACGTGCCATCCCCAACCAATGTCATCATGTTCGAAAAATGTAGAATGAATAAAGAATGGTGTGACTCTAATTGGGATGATAAAATCATCAGAGCACCTATTTTATAAGTAGACTAGTTAGTCTTAGAGAGCGCAATATTGAAGGAGACAAAGCTTCTTGTAGAGGCAAAACCACGTGTGACCCAGCCTGCAAGAATTCACCTTTAGGAAGAGATTTTGCAAGATAATCACGTATGTGGGATTGAGCTATAATAAAATGGGAAAAACTTAAGGATTAGGTCATGCCCAATTAGATATCTATCTAGTCTAGAGCCAAATATAGAGTTTCCACTGGTCATGCTCACTGTAGAACATGAGTTTAAGCTTTCTCCCGAATCCAAATGTAGACAAACCTAAGGAGACATTCATTCTATTTGTTGTTGATACTTTGAAGAGGGTGGAGAACTAGTTTCAAGACATTATTTCACTCCTATTTTTGACAATGTTCAACCCCAAATCAGTCACATGGTCACAATTTATGAGGAAGGGAAACTACTTCTCCCTACATACAACAAGGTTTACTTGAGTGCCCTTTGCCTCGAGTTAGAGTAGGCTAGTTTAGGTTTTCTTTCAATAATACAAGTGCTCATGCACACTCTACATGTTCCCCTTGGGACATGTATAATTTTCAAATTTTGAACACAGTGTTGTGTTTCTATTTTATCACGCTCCCTCTGGTGGATTTCCTTTCTTTTTGCGTCTGTCTACCTTTTTTGTTACTTTTAGGATCACCATTCAATTTTCTGAATGAGATAGTTCCAACAGTCTGTGTAGCTTTCACTCTTATCAGTCAAATTAAGAACATATTTATATGAGAGAATCAGTTCAGTTCAGAGTTCAGGCAATGCTTCAGGTGACTTTAGGGTTTTTTTAAGTTGCAGATTTGTCCTTAAGTTTTCAGGCTTGACTCCATGCCCAATGGATGCTTGTAAGTCTACTAGTCTCTTCATCTAGCAGGAAGATGGCTCCCGAAAGTCAGCAAATTGTTGTCTGAAATAAATCCACTAGTTATTTAGACAACTTGTATTTTCATTATGACTCTGATGTTACACATTTCAAGTTGCGTGTAATCAATTTTTCTTCCTTGCCATAATTTTCCAACTACAATTATTCTGCGTGCTCTACGCACCTTACTTTGTTCATGCTTCTGCATTCCCTTTCCTTCTACTTTCTCTTGCACTTGTTGTGTACACTTCCCTTTCCATTTTATTCTATTATTTCCTTCCATCTTCCACTTGCGTCTTCCCTCTACATACCTACTTTCATTCCGTCTGTCATACACTCCTTGTGCACACCTTTATAGACTTGCCTTTGGAATTGGATAAGTCCTTAGCATTCCTCTCGTACACTTGCATTCCCTTCACTCTTACGCACTGCGTTCTTCCTTTTCCTTTCTGACACCGTGCACTCCTTGATAGCTGCTTGCCTCCCTTGCATACTTATCTACTCTTTTAGCTATGCACCGTGCTTCCACATGCATACCTTTGTGTGCCCATTTTGTACACCTTCATGCATATTTATTTCGCACCTTTCCCCTTCTTCTATGCTAGTCATTGTGCCACATAATCACCTGTAATACTTGAGTGTGCTACACACAACTACTCAAAGCGTGCCAACAAGGAAACAAATTCAGACAATGAACTAGTGTGTGACACATGGCAGAAATGAAAAAACAATTGATAGTTAGCCGATTCCTTTAGTCAATTAGCACGTGTCATGTGTCTTACATGTCCAGTCTGTACTACGGATCTTTTGACAACTATAACTTCTTCTATAATGCTCATATTCCCATGAGTGTGGGCTCGTTCGAAATCTTCTGACGTGGGCTACACATCATAATTTAAAAAATCTTATTTAGGTGGGATTTGGTAGGTGAAAAATAGGGAAATGTATTTCTAGTCATCAATACACATCTAATCGACCTCAACCACTAGATTTTCATCAGATCTTTCCTTCTTCCTTCTTCTATATTCCAAAAAGACCTAGGAAGGTGTATATGACAACATTACAGGCATTTTTGTAGGCATTCATAACTTGTTGGTGGTGGTTGAAGATTTGAATCTGTGTTTCCATCTCTTTTTTCCTTCTCCTCTCCTTTTTCTTCTCTAAATATAAGAAAAATTCTCATTGAAATGCATTCCTTTTGTTGTAACGAAACCATGCCAAAATGGTGGCCGAATTCCCATGAGTTTTAGACCTTGAGCTTGATCTTTGCAATGTATTCTTGACTCTTGACATGAATGTATATGATTGTGCATACCTTAAGCAACAAAATCATGTTTTATGGAACTCTTATCTTCCCTTTCTCATTTTTATTACATCATGCCTCTCTATTTGTACCTCTTGGCATGTTGTGTGTCTCTGTCTCTTGCAGGTCCCATGTTCATGTGTTTCTACAGACTGAAGATATGAGTTTGCATTTTGATCTATGGTGCACTCATCCACCCTCTTCCACATGTCTTCTCCCTCCCCTTTTCCATCGTGGAGAAATATCGGCCCCTTTCTGTTCAGATCTATCGCCTTCTTGTTAGCTTAGGATTTCCCCTTCTACATATCCTTCTATCCCTAGTCCTTTGACATGTTTAGTCTAGGATTTTCTCCCTGCATTAGGATTATTCTTAATGTTAGAGATAGGTAGAGGAACTGACCTTCTTTGGAGGTCCATCTCCATGTGTAGGGTCGTACAACCAGGAGATAGTTCCATGCTACCCAGAAACACCAATTTCCTCACTCACACATGTTAGAAAATTGAAGGGTGCTATTTTTAGATATAAAAATAGTGTGGCATATAAATATGAGATTCCTCAATCAACTAATTTATATCCCATTTTTTATGTTCCTTTCTTGATTAATGTAATTAGGTAGAAGGATTCTTCTCATTTAGTGTCACCAGAGCTTTATGAGGATGAATGAATCATTTTTTATCCTAAAGGAATCATACTGACATGTAGTAAGAATTTGAGGATAAGGATCATCACTGAGTATTTGATCAAATGGAATAATTTAGACATTAAATATGTAACATGGGAAGATGACGCATTCTTGAAGAAGCATATAGATATTAACAATATTAGGTAGAATGTTTCTTTGAATCGAAAGGGCATGTTATGCCATTAACCCTAGGTCATCTATCAAGATATGGATAAACAACCTGTGGCTAACATAATTTCTTATCATGTCATATCATATTTATTTTTTATTTCATATGCTTAGTGGGTCAGAATGGGTGCTTTGCATATTATAGGACGGTATATATGGTGGGTTAGAGAGTAATATATTAACATCAAATCAAGCACTTATGTTTAATTGTATGGTTAAGAGGTTACCCTTTGAAGTAGCTAAGTGATTCTATTTTTTTATAGCAATCACACACACACACACACACACACACACACACACACACACACACACACACACACACACACACACACACACACACACACACACACACACACACACACACACACACACACACACACACACACACACACACACACACATTGATGTTATTTAGTGCTATATTATTATTGATATTCATATCTATGTAAATACTTTCATTACACCTACACCACAGTATATCATCATTGATATAAATTATTTGAATATATGGGAAGAAGAAATTCCCACAAGGGGTTTTATACTATCAATAAAAGATAGGTTCCTTATTTAACAAAAATATATTTATTATTTTATTAAAACCTAATTATAGAGTAACTGATGTAAATTATGATACAAAATTACTGAGTAGAATATGATGCAAGAAAATAAGAATGTAAGTATAAAACCCTAAAAAAATATATTTAGAAAGAATGACTTAGCTTATTTACACTTGATCCAGAAGTGCTCTAGATTTGTAACACTTCTGAACAAGAAGTGAAAAATGTCATAAATTATCAAGATAAATTTTTAAATGTAAGAAAAATCCTAGACATGGTCACCCACTACTGGACAGGTGAACCTAGGCATTGGAGACCTCTTCTAGGAACCTATGACTACGTAAATAGTCAGAATATGCTTTTTACTATGTCACACAAGTATCATAAATATTCCTTACTGATCGCATGTGCATTTCTATTTGATCACTGAGGGTATGTGTAACTTGAAAAAAAAATCACCTACCAAATCCCAAAAACTACATCAAATCCAAAAAAATAAAGATGCAGAATAGAGAGTCAGATTGATCCCGGTGGTCATCATGAGAGTGAACTTATGGCCAAGCACTACAGTACATATCATGCTCCATGTAGTTCTAGTGAGTATAGCAATTATGCCCTAGGATGCCCTTATGCAAGTAAATTTGATAACAATATATAGCTAGGTGTAATAATGTAGATAAACTATGTTGATGGAAAAATGAACTTCCCCTACCTATGTTGTGTATGCAAAAAATACAATCCCTTGTCTCTTGAGTATATGCTAGATGGATGCCTTGAATTGTTTTAGGGTCCTTTGAATGCAAGATTAGGTGATAATACTATATGCTTCGGGCTTGGCATTTGATTTTGAACACATAACTATATATCTATATGATTCCCTTGTTTGATTTTTGTACTTGAAAAATGGAAGGTTGACCCAGAAATGACAAAGATGACCAAAAGATAAAATGGACCGAAAAGGAGTGATTAAGGTGGAAAAGGATCACGGGTGCCCAGAGGGGACAGGGGTTTCTGGGTGCTCTTGTCATGGCTGGGCAGTGGTGTCTTGAGCCATAACAGATAAATAAGTAAAATACTGACTGGGTTGTAGGGTATAAAAGACCAAATGGAAAACAAGAAGTAAAGGAAAAAGGAAAAAGACAATCACCAATTACTATTTTTATTTCTTAGGAAGCATATGAATGTTGGTATGTATTTAGGACCTATAAATGTACCCAAATGCATGATTTTGTGTCTACATTTTCACACACTTTATGTTGTTGAGTGAATAATCGATAACATAAAGTAGTTAAGAGGTGTGCACCTGATAATCATGTAGATCACATGCCAAGTGGACAAGTGAAGCATGGAATGAGTGTACACATGAAGCAAGGAGACTAGGAAAGGAAATTTACCCTAGAGGTGAATCATATACGTTATACCATGTCACTGTAGCTTGTGATTGCTTCTTCTTCTAAAGATGAACCTATAAAAAAGAAGAATAACATCGTAGTAAAAATTTTGTAGATGATAAATCAGAGTGTGCATAAGTGTGTAAAAGTATGTAAGAGTGTGTAAAAGGAAATTGTGCACCTGATGTTAAAGAGTGTAAAATGATCAAAAAGTTTCATGCAAATGTTGTGTATAATGAGTTTTTTGGGCGATCTGATGTGAAGAGTGAGTTTTTTTGAAGATCTCATGCCATGAGATTTTTTTTGGGTGATCTCATGCCAAGTGTGAGTTTTATGGGTGATCTCATGCCAAAGAGAGTTTTTTGGGAAGAGAGGTCTAGTGTTATTGTCCTTCCATATTACATCCCTCAATTTCACACTGCTAGTTGTAAGAATAAGTCGTAAATCGTAGATGATTTACAATGGTGGAGTGAGATGAACCATATTGTGTAGTTGAGCATGCACCTACCCATGCGCTTGTATATCTTGAAAAGGATATATAACATATGTTTGATTGTATGCGCAACCACGTAACAAAATTCAGTCACCTAGTGCTCCTAAAATGTGTTGGGGTTAGCACACCGGTTGTACAGACAATATATCAGATCTAAGCATACATGCAAATAAAAGTAGATATTCTACTAGAAGAATTATACAAAACAAGAGACATAAATCAACATCAAATTTAACGTGGTTCACCCAGTTTTGGCTACGTCCACCAAGAAACAAGCCAATCTATTATCCAAAGATTTGACAAGATATACAATGAAGATTTACAATCTTCTACACTTCTCAGATGTTCAGTACTTTCTTCCTTTAATCTTTTGATTCTTCACCAAGAATTCTCTGTCACATAATTATCATGTAATTATGATACATCCATTACTTCTAAACCCTATATTTTATGATTATATAGTTGTTTATAGACTTAGGGAACTTAGCCATGCAATTACAATCAATAAATCTATTTTAATGCTAAAAATAGATATAATTCCTGAGAGTTAATTAAAAATTCATCACACAGGTAACTTACACCAGTTCTGTCTAACCATGGCTGGTTCCTTACTTGCTTGACCAGTTTCGGTCATACTTGACTGATGCCGATCTGCCCTGACTGATGTTGATCTACCTTTAACCAATGTCAGTTACTATATTTTCTAGCAAGTTCCAATTACATGCTAAAATGAAGTAATTAAGCTTCACAACTCAACAATCTCCCACTTGGAGTTTAATTACTACACCATACATGTACAGGACCATTCTTGGATCCTTGCTTAGCTTTTTTTCTTCCTCTTCAAGTCTCAAACTTGAAGACCAATAGAAGTGGAGTGTAGCTCCAACTTCTCCATTGTTAATGGATTCGTTACCATATCCACAGGGTTCTTGCTCGTATGAATCTTTTCCAGATTCAATTATTTCTACCCAAAACTGCAAGGGAAATCCAGAATGTATCCTCATGCTCCTAGCACATTCCATGATTTTCCAGTTCATTCTCTCTGCAACACCATTCTCATATGGTGTTCTTGGAACCGTTCTTTCTCTACATATCCCATTCATTGAATAGTAATCATTGAAAGCCTTGCTACAATATTCACCACCATTGTCAGATCTAAGGCACTTTAACTTATAATTTGATTCATTCTCAACAAGAGCTTTCCATCTTTTAAAATTTTCAAAAACATCAGATTTGCGTTTAATACAACAAACCCATACCTTGCTTGTAGCATCATCAATGAAAGTAACATAATACTGGGATCCACCATGAGAAGCTATCTGAGTTGGTCCCCACACATCTGAGTGTACAAGCTCCAATTTCTGCTCCTTCTTAGTTTCCCCAACTTTGAGAAATCTCACTCTCTTTTTCTTTCCAAAGATACAATGCTCACATAAATCAAGATCTAAATATTTCAAATCTGATAACTTACCCTTAGCCTTTAAGATTTACATTCCTTTTGACTCATATGACCCAACCGATTATGCCACATGCATGCATATGAATCTGAAGTAGATAATGCAGAAAAGGAATCAGTAATATAGGTAGATAAATATAACATTCCTACCTTCTTACCTCTTACCACAAAAAAATCACCCTTGGTGACTTTCCAAGAGTCTCTTGTAAAAGTAACCATGCAACAATATTCACCTAGTTGCCCTAAAGAAATAAGATTCCTCCTGAGGCTTGGCACATGCCTCACATCTTTCAATACCCATGTATTTCCATTCTACAATTTTAGATGAACTTCCCCTTTAATAGTAATACTGCAAGGTTCATCATCACCCAAATAAACATGCCCAAAATTGCCTTGGACATAATTTTTGAAATAAACCTTATTAGGGGTTGTATGGAAAGAAGCTCCTGAATCTAAAACCCATGATTCAATCCTACTATCTAAAGAAAGAATAAGAGCATCTTGCATTTTTCTCTGATGCAACAAGATTCACCTCTTTACCTTTTTATGGTTATTGGTTCTCTTTATCCTTTGACCAACAGTCTTTCTTTGCATGTCCTTTCTTTCCACATTTCCAAATAGTAATTCCCTTACTTCTAGATTTAGAACTGCTATCCCTTGACTTTGATTTCCCATTACTCTTACTCTTGGATCTCTCCTTTTAACTGCCCCTGCTTTCTACATTCAAATCATTTCTAGATGATGTTTCCTCTATACTTTTCTTGTAAATTTCCTCATTCAATATTATACTAACCACATCATCAAACTTCAAAATATTACTAGTAGATGTTGTATTACTAACAACCATTACCAAGTTGTCCCAACTATCAAGAAAATAACATAAGAATACAAGTGATTTAAATTCATCATCAAATGGTATTGAAATCGATTTTAACTGATTTACAATAGATTAGAAATCATTCAAATGACTAGAGGCAAATTCACCTTCATACATCTTAGAACTAAAAAGTTTCTTCATCAAATAAACTTTATTTGAAGCACTAGGTTTTTCATATAAGTTAGCAAAAGATTTCATTACGTCTACCATAGAAGCCGCTTCTATAATATTGGAAGCCACGAATGCTGCCAGGCTCAATCTTATAGATCCCAAAGCCTTTCTGTCAAGAATCTTCCATTCTTCATCAGTCATCTTTGTAGTTCTAGACTTTTCATCTAATGTCAAGTACAAATCTCTTTGATACAGATAATCCTCAATCTGCATCTTCCATAATTGATAATTTCGACCGTCAAACTTCTCTACCTTGTATTTATTATCTATTGTCATTTTTGTAGCTCCCACTCAATCAGAAAACCCTTTGTGAGTAAATCTGTCAACGCACAAAACCCTCAAAAAAAGCTATGATACCAGTTGTTGGGGTTAGCACACCAGTTGTACAAACAATATATAAGATCTAAGCATACATGCAAATAAAAGTGGATATTGTACAACAATAATTATACAAAATAAGAGACATAAATCAACATCAGATTTAACGTGGTTCACCCAGTGTGGGCTATGTCCACCAAGAAACAAGCCGATCTATTATCCAAAGCTTTGACAAGATATATAATGAAGATTTACAAACTTCTGCACTTCTCAGATGTTCATTACTTTCTTCCTTCAAGATTTTAATTCTTCACCAATAATTCTCTCTCACATAATTATCTTGTAATTATGATACATCCATTACTTCTAAACCCTAGCTTTTATGCTTCTATAGTCATTTATAGAGCTAGGGCACTTTGCCATGCAATTGCAATCAATAAATCTATTTTAATGCTAAAAATAGATATAATTCCCGAGAGTTAATTAAAACTTCATCACACAGGTAACTGACGCCAGTTCTACCTAACTGTGGTCAGTTCCTTACTTGCTTGACCGATGCCGGTCATACCTGACCAATGCCATGCTACCTTTAACCGTTGTCGGTTACTGTATTTTCCAACAAGTTCCAATTACATGCTAAAATGAAGTAATTAAGCTTCACAGCTCAAAAAAATGATTATCACGTATGACTCATTCCTGTTTTGTTTAGTGTTTGAATGTACTCTCCTTTTTGAGAATAGTGATGCAGGGCATGGTTTGTCATACTTATTGACATTTTTATAGCATATGGATATGATCACTACTGATTATAATAGATATCAAACTTTTTTTATGTGTTTGAAGATGGTCTAATACCATAGTGAATGCATTAGTATGGTTTTGGATATCAACAATTAACTGATGCAAGAAATAGTAGTTATCTTATAAAAATCTCAGCTTCTAATGATTATCCTCTTTTGTTATCAAAATAATTTGTTAACGTGGATATGTATGATGTTGTGTAACAAAATTATGGCCCAATGCAATGAGTAACATCCATCTCAAAAATGGTAATTGTTTGAAACTATTTGGCTTTAATGATACGATTGAGGATAACTGTATCTCTGCACCATTCAAAACATCCAAAGATAGTTACAAAAGTCTCTGTGAACAAAATGGAACAAGGTGATAAACCTAACCTGGTTGGACATGATTTTGTATTGTATAAGATTATCAAATAACAAATCAAAATGCAATATCTTATTATGATTAACACATCTATTTGTTGTATTTCGGTTCTCTAAGGTTGGTCATACTACACACAAACATGGCTCCCTTAGAAAGGTTGATATATATATATATATATATATATATCAATGAATATCAATGTTTGGTTAAGTTATTAAATGCCTAAAGGCACACCTTGGGAATGTTAGTTTAATTGGAATGATATTTCATTGTTTGAATAAAAGGTATTTTCACCCTACCAATAATACAATATAATGTATGGTCATACCTCCTAGAAGATATTTAATAATCTAGGGTTCAATGATACTATGAGTTAAATAATGTTTAGAAAGGAAATTTCTAATTGGGTAGTTTATAATGTTTGGTTTAAGCCGAATAGCTATGCATGATCAAGTAATCAGGTAAATTTGGAACCAGGCTAAGTTAGATGGGTGAAATAGTTGACGGTGGTGAATTTTCCCAAACCACTACTATGGCGACTTTGGAGCAGTGAGCATTTAATTTCTCAAAAAGCACGAAGCTTCTATGAGAAGCTAAGTGCATGTTGGGGTTGATATTTTGTATGTCATTGTTATTCCACCATTTTTTTCATTTCCTTTAAGATTTCTACATGTTTAACGAAAAGTTTGAGTTGATTTTCTATAGCATGCAAGAATAATTGGGGCCAAAGTGACCAACCTTGAAATACTTATATACCCCATCATAAGTATATAAGTAACTTGTTGGAAAATATAATAACCGACATCGGTTAAAGGCAGACCGACATCGGTCAGGTATGACCGGCATCAGTCAAGCAAGTAAGGAACTAGCCACAGTTAGGTATAACTGACATCAGTTACTTGTGCGATGAATTTTTAATTAACACTTGGGAATTATATCTATTTTTAGCATTAAAATAGATTTATTGATTATAATTGCATGGCCAAAGTTACTTATATACTTATATGCCCCTTTCCCTAGGTGCATAGCATTCCTTCCCTCCTTGGGGCCAAAGTGACCAACCCTAAAATAGGTTTTCACATTATCTTGGTGGTCCTGCATGGATTTGGTTTTCTGAGTTAAAAAATGATAGGAAGGATTGGTCTTGGGAGGAAATGGAACAACTTTTTATGGATAGATAGGACCACAAAGAGGAAGAAGAGTCAAAGGAAGATGATGGGGAAGAATATATTGAAGAATCAAGAGAGAAAGAAGATGAAGAGGAAGGTGAAGAAGATTCAAGGGATGATGATGGTGCAGCATATATTGAAGAATCAAATGTAGAAGAAGTTGAAGAAGACTATGAAGAAGAGGAAGAAAAAAAAAAATATTGATGCAGAAGAAGATATTATAGATCCCAAGAAGGAAGATACCATATTTCAGTTTCATGGATGAATTCAAAGGAATAAGATAATTTTTTCCATAAACCCTAACAACAAGTATAACTTCATCAACAAGTATATGGCTCAACATCTACATATTCAAGAAAGTAATATCAAAGAAGCTCAAGTGAATGGTAAGAAAATTCAAGTTTTTGAAGATTTAAAACTTACTATGGACAAATATACTTTACATTAATATTTTTTTCCCTTATATATGGATGGTTTGGATATAGTTCTTGGGTATCCTTGGTTAGAGACATTAGGGACAATTAATATTAATATGAAAAATAAGTTTATGAAGATTTGGTACAAAAAGAAGAAGGTCACTTTACAGGATATCAGGCTTAATGGAAATCAAAGAAAAGTCAATATAGACCATTAGGATGATTTATAATATGGAGAAGAAGTGAATAAGGACGATTCAAAAGAGGAACATGAAGAAAAAGAAGGAAATGATGATTCATCTACTCAAGAGAAAAATAAAATATCAAATGCAAAGGTGGAAGCAGATAAGAAAGTTCATAAATAGGTTGATAAGGTTGAGGATACTACAACTGTAGTATATGGAAATCCACGTCAACATGAGAGAAAAAAATCATGCAGATATCCCAGGGCACATCATATTTCCATCCAATATAGATATACAGGTAATTTGAGGAATAATCACTTTATTTATACAGGGATTCAATGGAGAAACAATTATGAAGCATGGAATCCTTACTATGGTTATGCATTGAATCCTTATGTTGGTTATGCATGGAATCCAAGGATGATAAACTATGGTCACGAATGGAATCAAAGTAGCAAAATGGAATATGGATATTAGTTCAGATATGTATCATCTACTAGGATCACATATGGATGGATGATCGATCATGGCGCAAAGTGTGTAAAAATTTACAACACACTCATTACATGGTTTCTTCTTATGTTTCGGGGACAAAACATGTCAAGGAGGGAAGGAATGCTATACACCTAGGGAAAGGATGTTATGATGTATATGTATTGATGGAGATGCCGACATGTGGCACACATCCCCTTATCTTATTATATCATTTATTTATTATTTATTATGCTTAGGAGGTCGGCCTCAGTATTGGCCATAGGTTAGAATGGTATATATAGGGGTTAGAAGGTTGTAGTTAATCATCATATTGAGTATTAGAGTGTTATTGTTGGGTTTGGAGGTTACCCCCTCAAAGTGGCAAAGCTATTATATGAGCATATTGTCATCATTTATCTATATTTTGGTGTTCTCTCATGTTATTCTGCTGTATATGTTCTGATTTATACAAGTAATATCCTTATCAATATGATTTGATCTAGAATTTGATACTTGGAGAAAAAAAAGGGACTAGTTCATTGGGTAACTGTTTTCTTGATCAACTATGGCTTGGCATGAAACTTAGTGAAGGAAACTTCTGGTTTTTTAGGCATGGATCATTTTTCCCTTCCACCTTAAAGTTTAGTTAGACACATTACTCAAATAAAAAGGTTTTTGCTATAGTATTGATATATAGATTTTTGTGAAATTTTACTATTAAATGATTGATCTATAAGTGGAAATGATAGATTTCTTGGGTATTTCTGGTTGTTCTATTAATCTATCCTACTGATAAGAGATTAGATCTATAGACTTGATTCTTATATCTGAAATCAAAGGTGCATTGTGGATAAGATTAATTTTAAAACCCATAATGGCTATATAAATAAAACAAGGGTTTTTTCATCTATACCCATTCTCTATTTTATTTATGTTCCTACCCTCATTGTTAAGGGTTTTGAACAATGATATTGTTGAGTGATTTTTTTTGTGGCCTACTGGGTTGGTCATTTTATTGTAAATTTGTTTCTATCATCAAAATATGCACATGGAAACTTATGTGCTAAACCCTTTGTAAGGGTATCCTTTTGTTTTTTCTTTTGAGGTCTAAAATTCATCCCTGATTGTTAAGGGGACTCTCCGTTGTACATGTTGGAAAAGTTAAGATATTAAAGGTTTATTTTATAATAAGTAATCTCAAAGGAACTAAGGCATGTCAATTCAGTAAGATTAAGGTATTCATTTAATTTTCATATTATCTCATTTTGCATAAAATGAGAAACTCCATTCCCTTGTTGTTGATATGAGTGAAGAAATGCATGTCCTTCATGTATAAAACATGGATAGTTGATATTGATATAAGAATTTGGTATTATAAGTTTAGTTTGGTCAATATTTCATGGACTTTCTAATAATATGATTTATTAGAAAGTGTATTGTTTGAAATACCAAACCTTTTCTAGTAGTCTGTATTAATTAAAACATTAACATGGTTAAATGATGGGTTGACTCGAGATTCCAAGTATTCATACTAAATTTTTTATTAAAATTGGTAACATTAATTGTCTACCTTGAAAAAAAAAAGAAATTTCCCTTGAGTGGTAAGTGTTTATAAGAATTACTGATGTTTTAATTGGTAGGAACTATAGCCTTTATCTCTTCAACATTAGTTTATCCAATACTAATCATTTCATTGTTGTTGATAGCTATTTTATGTGGGTAGGATATTAAATTAAACTTCATAGATGTTGAGGGAAACATTTTATGCCAGTCATGTAGGACTAACCATATATAATATGGTACATTTTTTTTAGATTTACATGAATAATATGAAACAAGAAAGGATTTTGCCATAGAGTGATTAATTGTGGGAATAAATCTATTATTTATTTTTGGTTTTTGAAAGTATTGTAACTGTTTTGTACTTGATTGAAAAATAATGATAAATTGTTGAGATGGCAATTAAGTCTATACCATTGTATGATTTATGATGAAGATCATTTAGGAATATGTGCAAGGGATTATACATTATTGTTATTAAAAAAAAAGAAAAGGGTCTTGAGCTTTATGTGCACCAAATATCTTGTAAATATTGTTTGCTATGTAACAAATTATACTTGGAGACATCAATTTAGGGAACAAATTAGTATGATTAAGTTTGAGACTCTATTATGAAATTTGTTGTTATGAATCTTATGTTCTGTTATATTGAGGAGGTAATACTATTATAAATATTCTTTACTAAATACCATGGCAAGGTTTAACAAAAATAGAAAAGATAAAAAGTACCAAGCACTAAAGTAATAATATAAAGATAAAGGGATCCTTAATTGCAACAAAGAATAATATCAGTTATAATTGAGATTCTGTAGCAGTCCTTATAGAATATACTAAGATACAAATGATTAATCATATTTAAATAAAAACCTGAGGATTAATGAGTGTTTTATTATCAAGCAAGTTGGATGGGTTTCCAGTCTTCTGAACCCAAAACTGATATGAAATCCTACTTTAAGGAATTAAGAGTAAATAATACCTTTATTGTTCATTAGTTGAACTCTAATCTAGAACACTTAAAAAAGATAAATATAAGGAGTTTGATTATGATATCTACCAGAGATGGGTATTTTTGTCTTCTATATAGGGTAACCTCAAATAACTCTGAGAATGTACACAAGTATATGAAAATAATACATTAGGATAACACTCTATTACTTTTATAGTACAACATTCTTCATGATTAAGGTATATAAAAAAATGATAAACAATAGTGATAAACTTATATTTGTCCATCTTAGGTAAATAGGATGTTATATTCAAAATGGTACCTTAAATCATGGAAAATCCAAGTATGAACTTGTTGGTAGCAATCCACTCATTAAATGGTGGATTGTTTGTATTGGGCAGAAAGTCTGAGTCCTATGAATATCAGTATACAAGAGGATGAAATGTTATGTAATCATGTGTGAATGTACATCAATATCTCCATAAAGAGGTTACAGAGGTATCTAACTATCGTAAATAAACTAAATGAACCTAACAAATAGGTTTATACTTAAATGAATGCTTAAGTTATCAATTGTGAACATAATAAGATGAAAGGGGATTGATATAATTGAATTAGGTGATGGAAAAGTTCCTAATGAAGAATGTGTCATCGCGGAATCGAGCATGCAATACATGTCTCTGAAACTTTGGCAAAAGTAGTGTAAGATGTTAATTATAATATCCCAGAGTCACTAAGGATTAGGATGTCGGTTGGGATTCAATGACGGATACCCATGTAGACACTTAGAATGTAATATTTGAGTATCTTTGATAGATGAAGAAGCCATTAGCATACTTGTATACACATTCGTAAAGATTAAACCCACTCGCAAAGAGTGTTTGAGAAGGATCAAGTAGGATCTCTATACTCTCATACAACTGTACAAAGTTTATGACAATTATCAAATGCATGCAATTTCATATTTATGTTTCAATTTAAATACTAGGTATTTAAATTAGTGAAGTACAAAGTTAAATAATAAAAAAATCCAAGTTGAGAAGCGTAATAAAGTGGTTGTTAAATTTTGGTATCAAAGCTGAAGGTTACAAATCTTGGAATTAATGTGTTCTTACGCTTAATGAATTCTAATTTTCATCAATAAAATAAAATTAATATGACAAGGATGCATGATGAAGAATGAACCAAACCAAATCATGCTTCAGGTTTGGTGGTAATTAAGTTAGATAACACTCTAATAGTCCTTCTGACACATGAAACTAGAAGGATGTTGGGAGTAACTAGTAAAGTGTGAACCTGATCAACCAAGGAAAATAACTTAGACTGATTGATTGTTAAACTATGTTAATCTAATATTTGGAGCTTAAATTCAACACGAAATATAACCTGTATAGGGTAGATGGAGTGGATAGGAAAGGACTATTTGCTGTAGCAGCAGTGATTTGAAAGCAAAATCAAGTCAGAATGAAATTTGAAATAAATTTTTTACTTGAAAAGAGTAATGGAAAGGAAAAAGGGGTAGAAAGTATGATCTTCTAAAGAGAAACATAATAGTAAAACACATTATAGTTTTGGGAAGAAAAAAAATTCTTTCTTAATGTAATGTCAGGTAAGTAAGTTGTGAAATTTCTGATGATTTAATACAAAAATAGTATGATTAAGGTTGTTGTACCTACTATTTGGCTTAAAACTGAAAGAGAATTCTGATTTTCTTTAGCATATGATAGGAGGTTTATTAGAGCTATGAAATTATATCAGTCATTACAACATTGACATTGCCTAACCTCATTACAAAAATTTGATGACATACTTAAGTTTAGATAGGAACCTAAGATGTAGCAATTAAATTTGGCTGTTTATCTAAAAATCAAGCATCCTAAAAAACTTGTAGACTAGGAAAGGAACATGGAAAAGTAAAAGTAGTGTTTTTCCTTGACTAATTTTGCTTTATATAGCTTGATTTTGACTATCTAATGCATATATTAAATATTATTGCATGATATGATAAATTGTAATGACAAATTTTATGTCATATTTTTTACTGAGTGGAAGGTGGTTACAGCCAATAAAATTGATTTCAAATGATTAGAAATATGAAAAAAATGTAATTTTTGACAAAAAAGTTGACTCTTCTTCGTAGCAATTGGATATAACATTTTTCTTGACTATTATGAAAGTGATTATTAAGTAAAAATCATTGGAATGATGATTCATTAAGAGGGGAAATATTTTACATCCCTCAATTTCATGTTATTAGTTGAAAGAATAAGCTGTAAATGGTAGATGATTTATGAAGGCGGAGTGTGATGAACCCTTTTGTGTAGTTGAACATGCATCTACCCATACGCTTGTATATCATAAAATGGATATACAACGTATGAGTGATTACGTGTGTAACCATGCAACAACACTGATTCCCCTAGTGTTCATAAAATGCTTAGCACGTATGACTCATTTTTTTTACTTGGTGTTTTAATATACTCTCATTTTCGGGAAAGGTTATGTGGTGCATGGTTGGTCATACTTATTGACATTTGGATAACATATAGATATGATCACTACTGATTATAATAGATATAAAACTATTTTATCTTTTTGAAGATGGTCTAAGACCACAGTGAATGCATTAGTATAGTTTTGGATATCAGCAATTAAATGATGCAAGAAATAGTAGTTGTCTTATAAAAATCTCAGCTTTTAATCAATATCCTCTTCTGTTATAAAAAAAAATAAAAATAACATGGATGTGTATGATGTTGTGTAAAATAATTATGCCCCAATGCAATGAGAAACATCCATCTCAAAACTAATAATTGTTTGCATATGTATGGGTTCAATGCTAACATTGAACATAATTGTAGCTCTGCACCATTCAAAATATCCAAAGGAAGTTAAAAAAGTCTTTACGAAAAAAATGGTGCAAGGTTATAAAACTAACCTAGTTGGACATGATTTCGTATTGTATAATATTATCAAACAATAAATCAAAATGTAATATCTTATTATGATTGACACGTCTATTTATTTCATTCAGTTTCTCCAAGGTTGGTCATAGTACACATGCACATGGATCCCTTAGAAAGGTTGATAAATATGTGTGTGTGTGTGTGTGTGTGTGTGTGTGTGTGTGTGTGTGTGTGTGTGTGTGTGTGTGTGTGTGAATATCAATGTTTGGTTAAGTTATTAAAGGTATAAAGAAACACCTTGGGAATGTTAGTTTAATTGGGATGATGTTTCATTGTTTACATAAAAGGTGTATTCACCCTACCAATACAATATAATGTATGGTGTTTGACCATACCTCCTGGCAGATATCTAATAATCTAGGGTTCAACGATACTATGAGTTAAAGCATGTTCAGAAATGAAATTTCTAATTGGGTAGTTGATAATGTTTTGTTTACGCTAAATAATCATGCATGACCAAGTAATCAGGTAAATTTGGAACCCCGCTAGGTTAGGTAGGTGAAATGGTGGATGGTGATGAAGTTTCCCAAACCACTACTATTGTGAATTTACATTATTGAGATTTGAATTTCTCAAAAAGCAAGAAGTTTCTCCAAGAAGATAAGTGCATGTTGGGGTTGATATTTTGTATCTCATTGTTATCCTGCCATTTTTGTTGTTTCCTTTAATATCTTTGCATGTTTAATGGTGAGCTTGAGTTGAGTTTTTGTAGCATGCAAGAATAATTGGGGCCAAAGTGACCGACCTTGAAATACATATATACCCCACAATATGATTTCATCTCAGGTTCAATACTTTAAGAAAAAAAGGGGGGACTGGTTTGTTGGACGACTAATTGCTCAACCAGCTATGGCTTGGAATGAAATTTAGTGAAGGAAACTTTTGGTTTTTCAGGCATGGATCATTTTCCCCTTCCTCCTTAAAGTTTGGTTAGATGCATTACTTAGATAAAAGGGTTTTTGAAATAATCTTGATATATAGGTGTTTTTTGAAATTTTACTGTTAAATGATTGATCTATAAGTGGAAATGATAGGTTACTTGGGTATTTTTGGTTGGTCTGTTAATCTATCTTACTGATAAGAGATTAGATCTATAGACTTGATGCTTATATGTGAAATAGACGGTGCATACAAATAAGACTAAGGGTAAGACCCCTAATGGGTATATAAAAAAGGGAGGTTGTTTAGATATATGCATTCTCTATTTTATTTTGGTTCCTACCCTCATTTTTAAGGGTTATAAACTATGATATTCTTGAGTGATTGTATTTTTTTGGCTGACTGGGTTGCTTTTTTTATTGCAATTTTTTTTGTCATGCAAAAATGCATATGGAAATTTATGTGTTAAACCCTTTATCAAGGTATCCTTTTGTTTTGTTTTTTTTAGTGTCAAATTTTTCCCTATTTACTATGGGGGCTCTTTGTTGTACTGGTTGGAAAAGTTAAGATATTAAATGTTTCTTTTATAATAAGTAATCATGGAGGAATTAAGGAATTTCAATTCACTAAGATCGAGGTATTCATTTTGTTGTCTTATTACCTCCTTTTACATAAAATGAGAAAATTCATTCCCTTGTTGGTTATATGACTGAATAAATGCATGTCCTGTGTGGATAAAACATGGATAGTTGATATTGATATAAGATTTTTGTATTCTAAGTTTAGTTTGGTTAATATTTCATAGACTTTCTAACAATATGATTTATTAGAAAGTATATTGTTTAAACTACAAACCTTGTGCTAGTAGTATAGTATTAATTAAAATGAAAACCTCGTTAAACGATGGGATGAATCAAGGTTACAAGTATCTATACTGAACTTTTTATTAAAAGAGGTAACATTAATTGTCTACCTTGAAAACATAATAAGTTTCCCTTGAGTGGGAAGTGTTTAAAAGAAATAGTGATGTTTTAATTAATATGAACTAATACCTTTATCTCCTCAACATTATTTTATCCAATTAAAATCATTTCATTGTTGTTAAAATCTATTTATTTGGGTAGTATATTAAATTAAAATTCCTAGATGTTGAGGGAAACTTTCCATGCCAGTCATGTTACACTTAACCTGTATAATATGGTGCATTATTTTCAGATTTATAGGAATAATATGAAACAAGAAAGGATTTGGCAAGCAGATGACTAATTGTTAGAATAAATTTGTTCTTGGGTTTTTTTTTGCAAAAGTATTGTAACTATTTTGTACTTCATTGAAAAAGAATGATAAATTATTGAGATGGAAATTAAGTCTATAACATTTTATGATTTATGTTGAAGATCATTTAGGAATATGTACAAGGGATTATACATTTTTGTTATTAAAATAAAAACAGATAAGGTCCTTGAGCTTTATGTGTAGTCAATCTCTTGTAAATATTATTGGATATGTAACAAGTTATACTTATAGACATCAATTGAAGAAATAAATTAGTATGATTAAGTTTAAGACTCTATTCTGAAATCTGTTATGAATCTTATGTTATGTTATATTGAGGAGGTAATACTATTATAAATAGTTTGTACTAAATATTGTGGGAAGGTTTAGTGAAAATAGAAAAGATAAAAAGTACCAAGGAGTGGAGCAATAATAGAAAGATCAAGGGATCCTTAATTGTAACAAAGAATAATATCACTTATAATTGATTTTCTGTAGCAGTGCTTATAATAGCTACCAAGATACATATTATTAATCTTAATTAAACAACACCCTAAGGATTAACAAGTGTTTTATTATAAAGCACGTTGGATGGGTTTCCAATCTCCTGAACCAAAAACTTACATGAAATCCTGCTTTAAGGAATTAATAGTAAATAATGGCCTTATGGTTCATAAATTGAACTCTAATCTAGAACACTTAATAAAGAAAAATATAAGAATTATGATTATGATATCTACCAGAGATGGGCATGTTTATCTTATATATAGGGTAAACTCGAATAACTCTATTAATGTACACAAGTATACAAAAATAATACATTGGAATAGCACTCTATTGCTTGTAAAGTACAACATCCTTCATGATTAAGTTATATAACAAAAGGATAAACAATAGTGATGAACTTATATATGTCCATCTTGGGTAAATAAGATGTTATATTCAAAATGGTATGTTAAATCTTGGAAAATCCAAGTATGACCTTGTTGGAAGAAATTCACTCATTTAAGGGTGGATTTGTTTTGTCAGGTGGATAATCTAATTCTGATGAATATCAGTATAAAAGAGGAAGTAATGTTATGTAATCATGTACAAATGTGCATTAATATCTTGTGAAAGAGTTCACAGAGGTATCTAACTATCGTAAATAAACTGAATGAACCTAGTAAATAGGTTTAGACCTGAATAAATGTTTATGTTGTCAATTGTGACCATAATAAGAGGAAATGGAATCTATATAACTGAATTAGGTGATGGAAAAGTTTGTAATGATGAATGTTCCCTCGTGGAACCGAGCATGGTATACATGTCTCTGAAACTTTGGCCAAATTAGTGTAAGTTACTGATTACACTATCCTGGAGTCACCAAGGATCTAAGTGTTGAATGTTGGATGGGATTCAATGACAAATACTCATGTAGACACTTAGAATGAAATATTTTACTATCTTTGATAGATGAAAAAACTATTATTCTACTTTTATACACACTCGTAAAGAGCAAACCCATTTGTAAAGAGTGTTTGAGGGGTTTTAAGTAGGATCTGTATATTCTCATGAAACTACACACAGTTTATGACAATTATCGAGTGGATTCAATTTCATATTTATGCCTGAATTTAAATACTGGGAATTTAAATTAGTCAAAAATAAAGTTAAATATAAAAAAAATCCTAGTTGAGAAGCGTAATAAAGTGGTTGTTACATTCCATGAATCTACCTGATAAACACCACTACAGATGAGGCATCCCTGTTTTTTTCCCACTGTCCCTTTTTTTTTAAATTTCACCAATTAAACTAAATGTAGGAGATAAATTATACTCTATTAAGGGGAGGACTATTCATGCTACTATAAAAGTGATCTAAAGGCTTATGTGCAATGTGTTGATATGAGAAATTGATTGTATGTGCCCCCATGACATAAGCATCCAAGGAAGGAAATAGGTACCCAGATGCTCCTTTCTAAGCCCAGGCATTGGTGTCTGTGTTGTGATGAGGACCAAAGTTAGATTCTGTGTCGATCTATAACTATGTTACTGTTTTGATTCTATGTTGATTTGTACTATGTTTTAGGTCTAAGTTGTTATATGCGGTGATTTTTCACCCAGTGTATGCCCCCCATTTGGGGTGCATGCAACATTGGTAGGATTATTTGGCCCAAAAGAGAGACCCTAGTGTTGATCTTAAATGTATCCCTCTAGGGGGAGGAGATTTGTATGGTGGAAACCATGGCACATACAAACAAAGTGGATAGAAACATGTGTTAGTAATAACAAACATGTAATAGAAGACGATGTAATTAAGCAAGTCTGTAAAAAAAATGACCACGAAAAGAGGGTTTCATATACGGTACATTGCTCCCAATTTCACAATAAAATAAAGGCCTAAGAACCTAAAAGAATACAAGTAATGATCAAACAAGACAAGACGTAAGTCACAAATAATAACATATAAGTAAAAAGTAGTGTGCTAAGAAGTAGAATAAGTAAATAATGAAATAACAACACCTATAATGTGTTAGAAAGTAGATGCCCTGAGGAGCCTTAGTGGGATTGGTAAGAGGTACAATGTCATACATCATTACATTTTGTAAATACTAGTAAGTTATCTACATCCACTTTAAAAGACCATGTGAATGCACATGTGTATATAGAAAATATATTGAAATGCTAAGTATCTGTCTAATATGGGAAACACTATGTACATGTAAGTATAAGTAAGAAAGAATAAGTGCAACCAAGATGTGGAATATGCAGTGTATGAGTGAGATGGAATGGTATGTAATGTGATAGGAGCAGTGTTCCCCCCAATGGATGTGGATGAGTATAAGAGGAGGTTCATTTATAAAATACCCCTCAACAATCAAGAATGAACCATAGAACAAGAGTGCATCATCGGTAAATGGTTTGAAGTTTTTTCCCTAAAATATAGATCATGAAGTGTAGAGCATAGAGAGTGAATGTGGTGAGGTTCATTTCAGATTTAGGTGCTTGGCAATCGACTATGAACGGTGTAACTAGAGTGCGTCACATGGTAGTGAAGATACAAGTTGGGTATCAATGACTTGTAAGAGAGACTAGATGTAAAGCACAGATCGTAATGTGTATATGTAGAGATTAGGAATATTTGGTAATGATTGAAGTGGGTGAATAAAAAGTGACGCCCCCTAAGTTTGTGATGTGGAAAAGAATCATGTAAAATAGTCTAGGAGGTCACCATTGTCAAAATTGTATCCGATTGGGGTTGGATCAGAGACTTGGTAGGAAATAGTGTGGGGTTGATCATATAGAGAGTCCTTACAGTGTAAATTGTACATGCCCATTACATATTATTCATCAGTTAAAGATGGTTTTGGATAGTCATGTACATACCATTAAGTGATATTTGGAGAATAGCCCAAGAAAGTGTCATTACAAATATAGATACGTCTAAAAGGCATATGAAATATGATATCTATATGATTCAAATCATGTTTTCGACCAATGTAATCAACCCAAGATTTTACAAGTGTGAGTGGATAAGAATGCAAAGTGCATGTAAGGAATACTTTCAAATGGAAGACGAAGAGGCCATAAGCAGTGGTAAATAATACACATTTGTGTTATAAGTGAGAAAAGTAAGGTGGAGGAAGAAGATCAAAGATTGTGAATCCTATCTGAGATAAGCCATCATGTGTGCAAATAGTCTCAAAATAAATAGGATCAAATGGAACATGAGGCCAATAAGATTTACAAATGAAGATAGTGCATGTTAAGGGATCCAATCATGGAGAAGAATGAACTTGGGGAGATGTACAATACCTTGAAAAGGTATCATGGCATTAGTAAATGGAGGAAGATTTTTGAATTGATATTCACCATGGACAATAGAAATAAAATTATCTTGGAAATAGGAGTCATCAACTTCAATAGGAGTAAAGTTAAGATTACACTGTTGACATGGTTGTTCATATTAAGAAATTGTCTTATGATGTTTGGGGAATTTATATGAGAATTATAATATATCGTGGAATCTATAAACACATTAAAATGATAATAATTATTACTATATAATAATTTACACAAGGAAAATGCATAAATACCATGATATATATGTAAATATCCACTAATTACTAGTTAAGAATGTAAATAAGTGTTAACCAATGGTTACCACTATTCATTATGATTGAAAAGACATACATTTTTGCTTTTAAAGGCTATATAATGATGTAAAATAAGGGGGGAAGAGAATGTCACAAAAATGAGTGAAAAGATTTAATATAAACATAAAAAATAAAGAGATAAATCAATATAAGAAGTGACATATATGAATATAATTGATATAAACATATATTTCTCAGTTATATGAAATTATGATTAAGATATATGTGATATTTTTGGTTCTAACCATTGATGTCTTGATTATTATTTTTATTCATGTTTAATAAAGGATAAATACTTATTTTATAAGAGATAACTACCATTCTTTGTGATGTTAGCTCTAGTTTGAAAAAAAAACTTATAAGAGCCATAATTGTGTTGGGTCTTAGGCCAACATTTTTGTGTCTAACCCCAGGTTCGGCTAACTAAGGGTAAAGGGAGAAAGGAGCTAATTTTAAAAATTTGAAAAAGGGGAAAAATGCATGCATATGATTTATGGGGAAACTACTAACATGAAGATTTGTCTCTCCCTATTTTAGAGGGGTTTGGAGCCCAGGGGATAGTGGTTGAAAAAGAGGGATCCAAAATAACAAAAATTCTAGAAAATAAATAGGATATAATAATTGGGGAGTGTAAATAGGGAAGTAAAATAGAAGAAAAGATAGATTTAGAGAAGAGGTAGATGGAAGAAAATATGGAAAAGTAGATATTGGAGAAGGAAAATAAAAAGGAGTTACTTATTTATTAGCTGTGGGATAGTATTTAATTAGGAGGTGATTATTGAGGAAATGAACCCCTTGGAAAAAATTGACCCCCATGTCATTGGAAGGTGTGTAAAAAATGTGGAACTTAGTTCAAAACAAAGCAGAGATAGTTAAAAGGAATTTGATCAAAGATTCAAGAATACAGTGCATAAACTAGATGAACCAACAATTGAGAAAAAGAGAATTGATTTGTTTATTTCGGGATTTTAACCTTATCTAATATTATGAATTGAGGGAAAATATTTCATAACATTTATGGAAGCATTGTAAATGACATCAAAACTAGAAGCAGAACCATAGAGGAGAGAGTGTGAAATGACATTAAAGCTATAAAAGATGCATAACGAATTAATGCAACTAAGATAAATACATCATCAAAGTAAAAGAAGAGGATACCTTTGGAGATCTGAAATAGATAATGGATATCATGATGGATATAAAGGATAAAATGAAAAATGATACTGCATGCGATATCAGAGAAATAATGGATATCATCGAGATAATGAAAGGGGATACTATAGAGAGTATTAGAGTAGGTATGGAGGAGATAGCTATAATAGAGGAAATTGTCATCATTATTATGGAGGAAAGAGATACCATAAAGAATGTGATGGAAAATATAAAGAAAATGGTCAATGGAGAAGGTTGATAACATGTTATTGGTATAGAAAAAATTGACATATACCATGGAAATGTGAGAAGAAGATACATACTGAACAAAGATCTTATAAAGAAAAAGGGACACAAAAAGAAAAAGAGACCATAATAATAGAAACGTATGAGAAATATACATCCATAGAATCGATCAGAAAAAAATATGAAAAATCATGGATAGAAAAGAAATATCATATTGAAAATAAACTAGAAAACAAAAAAATGGAAAAAAGAGATAAGGAAGTTAAATTTTAAGGGAGAAAATGAAACTGTGAGATTGTGTGAGGATGTTCCAGAAGAGAATAAAAATATTGAGAAAGAACAGGAAAGTAAAAATAAGAATAAACAAGAAGAAATAGAAAGAAAAGAAAAGGCGATAAATGAGAAGAAGAAAATTATACATAAGTCAAAAAATGGTACAATACAAAATGAACAAGATGGAAGGAAAAAAGGATGAGGATTGTGATGGTGAATTAATAGAGAGACATGTGCAATACTTGATAAGGGTACCACAAGATGATGATGAAGAAAATGATTCATTCAATTTCCTGAAGGAAGCACAATTATACTAGAATATCAGGACCAAGAAAAAATCCTTGGGGAATGAAGGAAATATAAAATTACAACTTATGAAGAAATTGCAGAATAAATATTACAAATATGAATCATATGTAGATCCTTTTGAATTTATATTCAAGAGAAAATTAAAGGTGTGCATCATCTAAACTTTGAAAACTAGGATTATAACCTTATGTATGGTAACATGATTCTTCATTACTTGGTTGTCTCAAGGACGAGACAATGTTTAAATTATGGGTATGATGTTTACATGTTTTTTCATATTATGAATTTTTTTAATGATTTTTGTTGGATTTATATGATCACTACAATTTAGCCTAGAATCCAAAAACATATTAAAATAATAATAATGAAGAACATATAATAATTTGCACAAGGAAAATGCATAAACACCATGATATATATGTAAATATCCACTAATTACTAGTTAATAATGTAAATAAGTGTTAACCAATGGTTACCATGAGTCATTATGAGTGAAAAGACATAATGTTTTCCTATTAAATAATATAAAATGAGGGGAGAGAAGAATATCCCAAAAATGAGTGAGAAGATTTTATATAAACATGAAGAATAAAGAGAGAAGTCAATGTAATAAGTGATGGATATGAATATAATAAAAATAAAAATATATTTCTCAATAATATGAAATTATGATCCATATATATGAGATATTTGTGGTTTGAACCATTGATGTGTTGATGATTATGTTTATTCATGTTTAATACACGATAAATACTAATTTTATAAGAGATAATTACCCTTCTTTGTTATGTTAGCTCTAGCTGGGAAAAATGAACTACTCAACCCTACAATTAATGTTGAGGCTTAATATCAACAACAATGTGTCATCATTAAGCTCTACGACATTATCCTCGTCATTAGAATCATCAGTGTTAGCATTATCTTGTTGTATAACATTATCAAGAATATTAGTAGGAGTAGACTTATGTAGATTTGAGAGAAGCCATGATAGGTGGAGAAGTAGAATCCATGGGGGTGGATATAGTGGGTGATATGATATCAATAGTATGAGTAGGAATAGAAAGAGTGCATGTAAAAGAAGAAGAAGAATAAGTAGGAGTGATAGATTAGCTAACATCACATGTACTGAGTTTATAATATGTAATATGTAATGGGCATTGTAGTGACAGAATCTATACGGAAAAACTAGATGTGGAAGTGATAGGAGATATGCTATGTGAAGTACTGACGATAGGATTAGACATGGTGGGTGATAGGATATCAATAGTATGAGTAGGAATGGATGTAGTGAATGGAGAAGTAATAAAATAAATAGAAGCACTAGATTTCCCAACATCATATGTACCAATGTTGTGATATGGAATAGGTTGTGATGGGGGAATGGGCATGGTGGTAACGAGGTCTATATGAAAAAACTTGAATGGCTCGAGGTCTGTAGAAATAATATGTTCATAAACATGATATAGGAATTTAACATACTGATGAAATGTAGATGGAACAACATGCATAATATGAATCTTGGGTTTTCCAAGTAAGTAATTGTATTAAAATGTTGAATCAATGACTAAGAATATAGTAGGAACCATTTTAGGCCCAACTTGTAAAGTTAGGGTGATGGTTCCCATGCATGTATAAGTGATGGAATCATAGCTACAAATTATTTGATAATATTTGTTAATTAAATTGTCAATAATTCCTATTTTCCTGAGGGGAGAGAGAGAGAGAGAGAGCATATGTTTATAACAGAGCCATTGTAAACGAGTACATGCTTAATACATATGACACCAATAGTAGAAGTGATAAGAAAAGGTGTAAATAGATCGTCAGTACCAGAAGGAGGGATATTATCATCACTAAAATATATAACATTGGGTAAATTATTCAGATTGAATGAGGTAAGAAAATGAAATAGGTGAATTATTTATTTCAAGGTGAATGGAATAAACAAAGGCCTCTAATGTGTGATGAAAATTAAGTGCATTGCACAATAAATCATAAAGATACATTTTCACTATTGTATTCTTAAGCTATTATATGATGTCATAACCCTTAGAGGTAGTGGAAGGAACTGCTAAAGTGATAGGAGGTGGGACATAAATTGGCGGAGACGTACGAGGATGAGTGCGATGAGTGGTGACTACATTGATGGTCAGATTAGATATTGGAGTAATAAAGAAAGGAAGATTTTGAGTACAAACTCACATAAGATCAGAAGAAGTAGTAGTCATGCCAAAAACATTATCTATAGTAAACGAAGGATAATCCGAATGATCCATGAATTTAGAAGGAGATAGATTTTGATACATTCTCAGAAGGTAGGTCTTGAATGAGTGGGTTCACCAAAGGATTTAACAAAATTAAATTTATTATTTTATTAAACCTTAATTTCATAGTAAATGATGTAAACTATGATATAAAAATGTTAAGTAAAATCTGATGCCAGAAACTTTGCAAATAAGTATAAAACCCTAAGAAAGAGATTTAGAAAGAATGACTTAGATGGTTTACACTTGATCTAGAAGTGCTCTAGACTAGGAAAACATTTTAAAAGGAAGTGAAGAGTGTCATAAGTTCTAAAATGAAATAAAAATGACAGATAAGGGCACCCATGGATGGACAAGGGTGATTGGGCATTGAGAACCTCTTCTAGGCACCTATGACCTCACAGATAGTCATAATCATATTTTTAGTGAGTAGTGTAAGTGTCACAAATATTCCCAGTTGATCACCTGTGTGTATATATTTTATTGACGAGGTTTAATTTCACTTACAAAACATATATACCCTACAAAATCCCACACACTGCACCAAATCCAAAAAATAAATATACAGAATGGGGAGTCGTATTGACCCTAATGGTCACCATGAGAGTGAACTTATGGCTAAGCATTGCACTATATCTCAAAATCCATGTAGTTATGGTGGGTGTGTGTAATAATAATGCCCTAAGATGCCCTTGTGCAAGTGCACTTGAAATAGGGATGTAGCTAGATGTAACAATGTAGATAAAATGTGTGGATGGTAAAATGAACTTCCCATTTCTATGCAAAAAATATAGTCCCTTATACCTTGAGTGGATGCTACATGGATACTTTGAAGTGATTTAGGTGCCTTTGGATGAAATATTAAGTGATGATAGTATATGCTTCTTTCTTATTCTTTGATTTTGAAAACATAACTATATATTTATATGATTCCCTTGTTTGAATTTCACAATTGACAACTGGAAGGATGAACCAAAAGTTAAAAAGGTGCCCAAAAAATAAAAGAGACCCGAAAGGAGCGAGTAAGGTAAAATATGTTAGGGGCACCTAGAGGGGACAGGGGCTCTAGGGCGATCCTATCCTAATGTGGCACCAGTGTTTGGAACCATAAAAGATAAATAAGTAAAATAAAAATTGGGTTGTAGGGTATAAAATACTAGATGGAAAACAAAAAACAAAGGAAAATGGCCAAAGACAGATGTCAATTACTAGTTTTATTGCTTAAGAATCATATGAATGCTAGAATGTATTTATTACCTATAAATATACCCAAGTCCATGATTTTTAGTCTATAGTTCCTATCTGAAAATATAATTTCAAGGTATAGTCTTCTATTGATTTTGATTTGTGATCGAGAAATATTTTTCCTTGAGGAGATGGTGTGTATGTTATTGATTGAATTCAAGATTAAGAGCAAAATAGCCACCACTTACCATCCCTAGGAAAATGTAATTGTTGATGAGATCAATAATATATCTTGAACTACTCTGATAAATATTTTTTATGTAGGGTGCAAGGATTGGGATGAATCAACTTCCATCATGCTATATGCATACAAGAATACCTACAAGTGGTTGATGAAGTGTAACCCATTCCAATTGGTTTTTGGAAAAGAGGAAGTATTCCCTTGGAGTTCCTAATACCATAACTCTATATAACATGCATAATAAATTTGAATGACTAAGTATCTATAAAAAAAATACTTGATGATCTATAAAGTTGGATAAAAATAGGTTTCTCAAATGTCAAGTAATTTGAAGGAACCCTCCTGAAAAAAAAATTATATAAATTTTGGCGATTATGGCTGGAACCAAATGATAGTTTTACGAATTATCTAAAACTAGTGTTCGTGGCATTCATAAAATAAAATATATTTTTTGAAGGAAATTATTGATGGAGTGATGAGAATCTTTATTGAATTGGTTCATGTTGTGGGCCTTGAATCCGTTGAATTCCTTTACCTTGAGGAGTCTTGAAATCCTACCAGATGCCCACCTGATATTCAATTTTAAGTGTCACAGATCCTTGTACATACCTCTATGCTTAGGTTCCCAGAATGGGTGATACTTGTCTACTCCTCATTCATAGTGGCTTACCAATAGTTTCAGCAGCTTCCTAGTTAATTAGCAGAGATTACCTTCATTTATTTCTACCTATATGGGTGTAAATCCTAGAAGTTTCATAGAAATTTGATGATACATATGGAAAATTTAATCAAATTTCAAAAAAAGCGTAAACATGTTGATGAATGAAATTAAATGACTAGAAAGGCTCCATATATTTCATAACAATCCTAGAATGTATTAAAATATCAACCCGTCAATCATGTGGCGATTCAATAAAAAATATATGTTGGGATTGGAGATCCATTAGCTATTCCTATGGGATCAATTATTGTTGTGGAATTTTTGGGTGAAATCTAGTCACTTCCATAGTCGTAAAGATAGCCAAATTCATATTCCATAATTCCTTCTATTCATCTAATTACATATATACTTAATTCAAAATTTCTTTGTTGCATGTTAGAGTTAGTGACTTGAGAAAATGAGACATTTTTTTTTGGAAGTGTTGGGTTTTAAAATGGTACTTTGATAAAACCATAGTCAGGGGATAACAAGTCCCTCCTCCTTATGGGAGAGGTTCCCTTATTGAAAACAAGCAACAAAGCTTATATACAAATGTATAACTTTCATCTTAACCTTAGATCTCTGACATCTTGTAATGCCTTTATACCAAAATAGATTATTAATATGCACGAATGGAAGAACTGAAGAAAAGAAAGAGCAGAATATAACAGTACTTTTAGGAAATATAGATAGTAGAGTATAACCCTATATGTATTGAGCAAGAGTGATACAGAACATAATCATTCACATTCACAACATAAGATATCATTCCATAGACACAAAGTTCTAGAAATCATATCACTAAGAACACAAATTTTCTTATCATACAAGATAAATGATCCACAAATTTAGGTAAGCAAAAAGGGACAATGGAGGAAGATAGAGAAAAGGGGAAAATCCTTCTGTATTGATTCACTTTCAACTATAATTACACTTCAACAGTATCAAAGTCCAACATTTGCAATGAGCCAAGCTCTTACATTTATAGATGAAGTGAAAAGAGGAGAAGAAGAAAAGGAAATAAATCTGATTTGAAAGCTCAACCACCAACCATCAATGCCCCTGCAAATCCACCTACAATCTGTCAAGTCTGTTTCTGCATGTCTTTGGCGTGTTGAAGAAGGATGGATGGAAAATTAGATCAGATCTGATCTAGTTAAAGCAGTCAGATCCCGTATTAATGGCTTGAAATACATTTTCCAAATTTTCACCCAAATCAAGATTTCAAGTCAGCTCTCCATGTCTATTTGGCGTGTTGGAGAAGGAAGGATGGAAATCAGATCAAATTTGATCTTTTTGAAGAAATCAAATCATGTATTAATGGTGTGAAAGTCTTTTTCAAATGTATAACCATAAAATCCTTGTAAAAACAATATTTTATGCTTCTTGTCTAATTTCAAGCACTGGAGCGATAGTTATGCTCATTTGAATATTTGAAATGAATCCGTACAAAAATGGAGAAAATGCAAAAATGGATCTGCAGGCCTGAAATTAAAATTGTGCCTTTAGCACAAAAGATGTAAAGCGTAAAAGTTCCCTGCAGCCCCGCAAGCCCACAACTTCACTTTAGATATAGGTATGAAACATGTCTTTACCTGAGTGGTAACAGAGCCACGACTCACTTTATAATTTTACTTCTTTAAGAAATGATGCTTAAAATCTCAAAGTTCTCTACAGACAAGCCTTCCTGCTTTGAATTTTGATGCGAGCTTAACATTTGACTTTTTCCCTTAGCGTGAGTAGTGTTGCAGTTCACTTTATCACTTTATGCCTTTTACGGAAACAAGGCTCAAAATCTCAAATTTCTCCGCCAACCCACCTTCCCACTTTGACTCTCGACGTGGGCTTAACATTTGAATTTTTCCCTTTGTTTGGCAAAGGCTTTATGTGTGACCTGGGACACGTGGAGAGCTGATGTACATTTAGGACCTACTTTTGGATTCGTCTCTTGAAAGAGCACCAAAGAGACACGTGGCTCCTTTCATGACTTTGCTTTATTTCTTTGTGTTTTAGCTAATCCCCTTTTGTTTGGCGAGGCCATATGTCTGACCCTAGACACGTGGAGGCTCAATTCACATTTGGGACATTCCTTCAGATTTTTCCTTTGAAGTTACATCGAGATGACACATGGAGGCTTCCACAAACCCTTCCATACTTAGCCAATTCAACGGTCAACTTTATCTCCTTTTCAGACCTGGGACACATGGAAAGTTGGTGCTCATTTGGGGCACCATCTTTGGCTTCGACCCTTGAAGGTGTGTTATTGAGACATGTGGAGAGCTATGCCAATTATTTTATACTTAGTCGATATGGGCCTGCTACCCATTTCACTTCTATCAGACCATAGACATGTGGAAATCTGGTGCTCGTTTGAGGGTTCGCTTTGTATTTCACCTCTAAAGTTGTGCCAAGATGAAACATGGTCATTTCCATTGGCCTTAGACCTTTCAACGAATGTTTTAAATTTTTGAGGCTCTGAACATGTGGAGGGTTGGCACTAATTAATGGTCTCTCCCTTCAGTATCACTTCTAAAGTTATGCCGATGAGGCGCATGGAGGCTTCTACTGACCCTCTTATACTTAGTCAATTAAAAGGTTGGCTTTATATTTTTAGACTCTGACCACATGGAGGGCCTATGCATGTTTGGAGGCTCCTCTTTTTTGCACCATAACAAAAGTGTGCCAAAGAGACATGTGGCACCTTCCGCAGTCCTTCTATACTTAGCTGATTTGGGTCTCGATTGAACACTACCTTTCTCCACTTTGACTTTCGACGTGGGCTTAATATTTGAATTTTTCCCTTTTGGAAACAAAGATAAATTTTCAACATGCTTTAACGATCCGCCTTCCCGCCTTAGCTCGATTTGACCAATTAGGATCCTTTGGGGCCACAACAAATTTGACACTTTCACAAAAATAAAAAAAAATGATAAGTTTCACCAAATAAACCTGCTAGGCCACATCTAATCAGAGATGTCGATGTACTCATGGATGTGGTAGCCAAAAATTGACAGGGATGATACGCCCATCATTCATGAATGTAGAAACAAATATATGGGAGGGGAAGCTCCACCATTTATGCTTGAAAAAAAAATTGCTCCTCATGGAAAGAAGAACTGCAAACAATACCAAGCTCGATATGATCCGTGACCATAGAAAAAGGATTTGACAATTTCATTCAAATGGAGGAAAAAAATTTCAAGCATCTAGATGGGAACCATGTGGACTGGAAGATCCTAAATTAACATGGTGAGATTGCAAATGAGAACCAAATTCTTCAAAGCACAAATTTTTCTATCTCTGAAAACTTATCACTCTTCTCAAACATCTCTCAAAGGCACCAACTCAAAAATTTTGAAACTTGACTTTAAAAATGAGGGGAATTTTGAGGGTGACAACAACTGGCTCTTTCTAGGGATGACTTGGCTAGGATAGAGGAATGAGGCAAGATCAAGAACCATAGAAAAAATCTAGGAAATTATACCAATTCCTTATCCACTTGGAAAATGGAGTCAAAGGTAAAACCAATACAGAAGACAACACACACAGAAGGGAAAAAAAAACTACAAATGAAAGACAAACAAACAAAAAACCGCACACAATATATACAAAAGGACTACCTAATCACCTAGGACTTGAAAAACTTCAAATAATGCCCACTATAAGGAAGTAAGAGAGGGGATCCATCTATATAATACAAGTAGAAATAATTTTCTCGAGAAAAGTGTCTGATTTTGAAAGGACCAAGCCAAAGAGAATCAAACTTACCATGGCTTCCTCGAGGTTCATGTCTTTTATCCCACAACAGAATAATGTCTCCCACTTGAAAATATCTAGGCCTAGCCTTCTTATCAAACAAATATTTCACCTTCAGTTGATGAGCTGAGATCCTATAAAAAACTTGCATCCTATCTTCATCCAGCTTCTAGAGATACATGATCCTCTTGTCCAAGGAACTGGTGAAACTTGTATCTTTACTAGTCTTCATTTAGTGCAAGGATGAAAATTCCATTGTTACTAGGAGTTGAGCTTCAGCACCATACACCACCTAAAATGGAGACATCCTAATTGCTCTCTTGGGTGTAATTCTATCTTCCTAAAGAGCATCATAGAGCTTATTGTGCCAATTCCTTTGAGAGTCATTGACAAGCTTCCAAACGATGGTTACCATATTCTTATTTGTTGATTATGCTTATCCATTCCCTTGAGGATAATAATGAAGAATGAGTAAGGGAAATTCCATAGCCATAGCAGAAATCCATCTTCTCAGAAGAAGAAAAATTGGAAGCATTATCAGTCATAATCTTGTTTGGTACCCCAAACCTTATCAAAATGTTCTTCTTGATGAAATTACACACCACCTTAGAAGTAGTGCTTTTGACTGGAATAACCTCTACCCACTTTGTGAAGTAATTTGTAGTAGTCATTACGTGAGTATGTCTAGCACTGGAAGGTGGGTTAAGAGTTCCAATGAAATCCAATACCCATTGTTGAAAATGCTCATCAATCACTACTGGTTTGAGTGGTAAAAGGTATCCCAACAAAAGTCTGACAGGCTTCACACTTACCTACATATTTTGATGTATCTCTGAACAATGTAGGCCAATAGTACCCTACACGAAGGATATTATGGGTAGTGAAAATAGAAGAGAAATTCCCTCCACAAGCATGATCATGAAAATCTGAAAACAACTTCTTTTGTTGCTCTTTGTCCACACATTTAAGGAATCTTCCATCTATGCCTTTCTTGAATAAAGCATTTTCCCATAATACATATTGCGTAGTCCTCAGGTTAATAGCTCTCTTTTCCTTGGCACTCAAATGGGATGGACACTTTCCATAAGTAATAAAATATGCAATATTAACATACCACTCATCTGTTGAACTGAGGACGAGAACAACAAGAACATCAACTACTTTTGTGGACAATTCTTGATCAGCTCCTTAAGTAATAAGCTCACATAAGCCTTTACCCAGGAATAGCTTAGATGGCTTGATATGAAGATCATATTCTTGGATCTTTGCTACCCAATTGCCTCTCTTAGTTCCAAAATCCTGTTGTGTAAGAATAGACTTGATGGTTGTATCAGGTACAAGCACAACAGAGTGAGAATTAAGAATATAAAATTGAAACTTCTTGAAAGATTTGACCACTGCAAAAGCATGTTTCTCCATCATAGTATATTTCAATTCATGAGATTTCAGAAAATAGCTCATGAAGGCAATTGGAATTTCATGATTCTCTAAATTTTTCTGAGTTAGCACAACAACCAAGGTATTCTCTGTAGCATAACAATAAATGATCAAATCCTCGCTGAAATCAGGACATGTTAAGGTGGGATTTTTAGCAATGGCTTTCTTGATATATTCAAATGTTTGTTTACCTTCAAAAGAACAACTAAAGGTTTTATTTCCTTTCATCATTTGAGAAATGCTCATAGTCAATTCTGTAAAATATGGAATGAATCTCCTCAAGAAATTTATCTTGCCAAAGAAAGAGTGAACACCCTTTTTGCTTATGGGAAGAGGAATTTGCTAGATTGCTTAAACTGTGACTAGATCTATCTTGATCTCTTATTTAGAAACAATATGCCCCAACAAATTTCCTTTAGTAACAAAAAATATAGACTTCTTAGGATTGACATAAACTCTATCTTCTCTACATTTTTGAAGAACGGATTCTAGATGGTGCAGATGATCTGCCCTTGTTTTTTAGAAAATAGTCAAATCGTCAAGGTACACAACAATACACCTTCCCTTTGGGCTACCAAAATTTAAATCCATTTGCCTCTGAAAAGTAGCACCAACATTGATTAGACCAAATGGCATTCTCTTGCAGGAAAAGGTGCCCCAATGGGTTGTAAAATCAATCTTGTGCTGATCTGGGGTACTGACTTCAAATTGATTGTATCAAGAGAATCCATCTAGCATTGAAAACATCTCAGAGCCTGAGACAATTTGCAAAACTTGATCCATCATGGGGAGTGGATAGTTGTCTTTTAGAGAGGCCTGATTAAAATTCCTGAAATCCACACAAATGTGAATCTCACCATTCTTTTTCTTGATAGGCACAATGTTGGAAATCCATGTTGAATGATGTTTAGGGAAAATAATCTTGGCTTTTAGTAACTTCTGGATCTCTTGAAAAATAGTATAAAAAACCTTAGGATTATACTACCTTTGCTTCTTCTTGAAAGGTTTGATCTCAGGTCTCAAAGGGATATAGTGCTGCATCTCCTTTGGTTGAAAATCTTTAAGATCTTCATATGAGTAGGAAAGAAAATTGATATACTTTTTTAATAGGCTTACTGCTTTCTTTTTCTCTTCTTGAGTGCATATTTTTCCAATATTCACCACCCTAGGTTCATCATTGCTTCCAATATTGACCTTCTCATACTCAACGGATTATCGAACCCCTTGAGAAGCTTCAGATTTGATGAACCTATCATTTTTGTCAAACAGATCTTCTAGGATCACCAGTCCTTTGGGAATCCTGTTACCCTTCAAATTAATATAGCCATCCTCATTCATCTCTTTCTTGCTATCTTCCTCATTAGAGAGCACATATTCTCTAGGCAGAGTTCCACTTCCTTCAAAATATAACTGATTGAAGTTATCTTTAAGCTCCAAGAAAGAGCGCAAGTGTTAATCATCATTAAAAACCTTCCAGTTGCTTACATTATCTAGCACACTAGGTCTATGAATCATTTCAATGTTAAATTTCTCTTGAGAGAAATATGGATGAGAAATCAACAAAGATCCTGAGACAACTAGAGGATTAGCTCTAGTATTCTTTTCTCTTGGCACAACTTCGATTAAGAAATCATTAAGGAATTCAATGGAATCCCAAACAAGATTTCTCTAATGTTTTAATCTGTTATTCTTGACTTGGTAAATATCCCTTACCTATTTCACAGTCAACTCTGCATCACCACGAGCACAAAGATTATTTACTCCTATTTATTTTACCATGCTCAACCCAAAGATGAGAGCCTCATACTCGGCTATATTATTTTTATTTTCAAAATTAAGCTTGAAAGAAAAAGGATGAATCTTCCCTTCTGGAGAGATTAACACTACACCAGCTCTATAACCAGCTAAAGAGCAGCTTCCATCAAACTCCAAAGTAAGAATTCCATTGGGATCATGAATCACTCCCTTAGAAATGTTTTCCTCATTCTGTGACATAATCATATAGTTACTATGCCATATATCTTCATAGAGTATTTGTGCTTTTGGATCATCAATATTTTACACAATGTATTTAGTTTGTTTCTCAGGTAGGAGCTTCTTCATTTTTCCATTGACCAAGATCAAGGCATGTGACCAGTCCATCTGAATTTCACCTCCCACTTTTTTGTACAGAAATACCTACTCAACAACATACCATATGAGTGAGGAATATGAACTACCAAAATAGTGGCTAAGACCCTTTTCTCTGGAAAAGAAATGAAGCCTACTTGTGCATCTTTAATCCATCCAACCAAAGACACTTCTCTACTCTCCATGGAATAGTAGGAAAAAAAGGCACATGTTAGAGTCAGGCCCAAAGCATGAGCTACTTTTGTAGGCATTACATTATCTGATGCTCCTAAGTCTATAACACAATTATTGAGTTTATGGCCAGCTATGAGGAGAGTCACATAGAATGGTTCAATTTTCTCATTAGGGGAAGTGACTGCAACCACAAGGCTTGGTTGAGGTGAGGAGGAGGGAATAGGAAAAAGGATTTTATAAGTATTGGATGAGGCTTTGGATTTCAAATTGATAAATTTTACCATTTTAGCAAAGGATTTTGGATGGGTTTGGTAAAACTCTTCCTCTAAAATTTGGATTTTGGTCGTTTTTAGGTGGTCAATGATATTAAAAGACCCGGAGGTGGATGGGGTATCACTACTAGGAATAGGAAGAACTTTTGATTTATCAACTTTAGGAATTGAACGACAAAAAGTTTTGGAAATAGAGGTAGAGGGAGGAGGATTATCATTAATCACCTTTTGCAAGGAGGTAGTGGGAATAGGAGATCCTCTTCTTGCAACCACTAGAATAGTTATAGGAAACTCATTAGATTTCTGAGCAGGCTATATCACTTTTTCTTTTCTGTTTGTTTGCTCTTGAGTCATAATAGCATATGAATCACTATTCATCTTTACCACTCTTTCATCATATTCATCTTCGTCATCCATACCTTTAGTGGTAAGGAAATGAACTTGAGATCCACCAAGTTCCTCCTGTTCTTCATCAACCTCTTCTTCTGGGTCTTCAAAGTCTTCATTAAACTCCTTATCATCAGGTTCTTGAACTTCACAAGTTGTATTGAATAGAAATTTGATAGGTGGTCCTTCAATAGCCAATTTATTCTGACAAGGAGGTAACCAGTTCCTAGGATGAAAATTCCTTCTTGGAATATTTTGATAAGGAGTATGTTGAGCCAATTTCTTTTTGATGGCAATGAGATCATTTACCAACTTCTGCACTAACTGATCTGAATTGGCTCTAGAATAGGAAGAGGAGGATGCTTTAGACTAAGAGGGTTCTCTTTCTAGTTTGTTAGACATAATTAAATCATCCTCAACCTCAATAGCCAAATGTTGATCATCATCCAGAGTTGCAAGGTTAGATCTCCTTAGTGCATAGCTTACTTCAATTAATTAAGTATTGAGGAAGAAGCATTTTTTGATTTGATCTACAGGATGAGTGCTCTATGGAATTTAATGAATGAGATTATTGAATTTTGCCACAAATTCTCTCATGGGATTGAATGGTTCCTTCTTGATATGAAATATTTGAGCTAATAGAGCATACACATCTTCAGCTAGTTTGAAACCTTGTTCAAACTGAGTTGTCAGGGTGGCCCAATCAATAATTGACCCAACAAGAAGATGATAGAACCAATCAACAACATTATCCTACAATGTTTCCATAAATATCTTGATAGAAACATCTTCGTGCTTAATCCCAAGAATCCCACATGCAACATTGAAGGATGAAATGTGTTCATCTGGGTGTACCTTCCCATATCCTTGGAATTTAGGAAAACCTTTCCTACTACTCCTGGGTAACTCATGTAATGGTTGAGGAAGAGCAAGAGGCCCAATCTATTGTCCCCAAGGCAGAGGTGATTCCATTTGTTGGAAGATTGTCTGAAGGAGAATTAAACACCAGCAAGAATCAGAGCAAGAAGATTAGGGTTGAGATGTTCTGGAGGAATGTTATTCTTATAATTTTTTTCTTTAACAAGAGGTTTTCTTATAGAATGAGTTCCTCTCTTCCTTCTCGTTGGAAGAAGAGAGAATTTTTGTTGCTCTAGAAGTTGAAAATGAGAATCTTCAACCTTGAGAGATTTCTTCCCACATGTATATCATAGAGTCACTAGACCGAAAATTATCTTGATGTTGTTCTAGAAAGGAATACGTTGAAACAAAATACCTAGTAGAGTCACCAAAAACTATTCGGTTTTAAAATTGTACTTTGATAAAACCACAGTTAGTGGACAACAAGTCCCTCCTCTTTATGGGAGAGGTTCCCTTATTGAAAGCAAGCAGCACAATTTATATGCAAACGTACAACTTTCATCTTAAGGCTAGACCTCTGACATCTTGAAATTCCTTTATACCAAAATAGATTATCTATACAAAAGAATGGAAGAAATGAAGAAAGGAAAGAGAAGAATATAACAGTACTTTCAAGAAATATAGATAACAGGGTATAACCCTATCCGTACTAAGCAAGAGTGATAAAGAACATAATCATTCACATTCACATCATAAGATATCATTGCATAGACACGGAGTTTATTATCACAGAATATAAATGATCCATGCATTTTAGGTAAGCAAGAAGGGACAATGGAGGAAGATAGAGAAAAAGGGAAAATCCTTTTGTATTGATTCATTTTCAACTATAATTACACTTCAAAAGTATCAAAGTCCAACATTTGCAATGAGACAAGCTCTTAAATTTATAGATGAAGTGAAAAGAGGAGAAGAAGAAAAGGAAAGAAATATGATTTGGAAGCTCAACCACCAACCATCAATGCCCTTGCAAATCTACCTACAATATGTTAAATCTGGTTTTGCATGTCTTTGACATGCTGAAGAAGGAAGGATGGAAGATTAGATTAGATCAAATCTGCTTGAAGCATTCGAAACCTGTATTAATGGCTTGAAAGAAAGTTTCCATATTTTCACCCAAATCAAGATTTCTAGTTAGTTATCCATGTTTGTTTGGGGTGTTGGAGAAGGAAGAATGGAAATCGGATCAAATATGATCTGTTTGAAGCAATCATATTACATATTAATGGCTTAAAATATGTTTTATAGATTTATAACCATCAAATCCTACTAAAAACAATATTTTATGCTTCCATGGCATATATGAGACCAAGAACATTCCAACAGTATAAAATTCATATAATTTCAAGCACTGGATTGAAATTCATGCTCATTTGAATATTTGAATTGAATCCATACAAAAATGATGAAAATACAAAATGGATCCACGGGCCTGAAATTGAAATTTTTCCTTTAGCACAAAAGTTCCTCGCAGCCCCACAATCCCACACCTTCACTTTAGATATAGGTCTGATACGTGTCTTTACCTGAGTGGTAATGGAGTCACTACTCACTTCATACTTTTACCTCTTTTAGAAACGAGGTTCAAAATCTCATAGTTTTCGTCCAACCCGCCTTCTCGCTTTGGCTTTTAAAGCGGGCTTAAAATTTGTTTTTTTCCCTTGGTTTGAGTGGGGCCATGGTTCACTTTATCACTTTACGCCTTGTATGGAAATAAGGTTCAAAATCTCAAATTTCGACACGATCTTAACATTTGAATTTTTCCCTTTGTTTGGCGAAGGTTTTATGTGTAACCCCAGACACATGGAGAGCTGGTGCATGTTTGGGACCTACTTTTTGATTCGCCTATTGAAAGAGTGCAAAAGAGACACATGGCTCCTTTCGCTGCTTTTCTCTATTTCTTTGTGTTTTGGCTAAGTCAATTTTGTTTGGCGGGGCCATATGTCTGACCTTGGACATGTGGAGGCTTAGCACACATTTTATACCTACCTCTAGATTTTACCTTTGAAGTTGTGTTGAGATGACACATGGAGGCTTTGAGAAACCATTCCATACTTAGCTAATTCAACTGTCTCCTTTTTAGACCTGGGACACGTGGAAAGCTGACACTCATTTGGGGGACCACCTTTAGCTTTGAACCATGAAGATTCACCATTGAGACATATGGAGAGCCCCCTAGTTCTTTTATACTTAGTAAATTCACGCCTACTGCCCATTTGAATTCTATCAGACCCTAGACACGTGGAAAGTTGGAACTCGTTTGGGGGATCGCTTTGTATTTCACCTCTAAAGTTACGTCGAGATGACACGTGGTTCTTTCCACTAGCCTTAGACCTTACAATGATTGTTTTAACTTTTTGAGGCTCTGAACACATGGAGGGATGACGCTCATTTAGGGGCTATCCCTTGGGTCTCACTTCTGAAGTTGTGCTGATGAGGCACGTGGAGGCTTCCATCAACCCTCTTATACTTAGTCGTTAAAAGGTTGGCTTTATCTTTCAGAATCTGGCCATGTGGAGGGCCTGTGTTTGTTTGGGGTCTCCACTTTTGTGCACCATACCAAAAGTGTGCCAAAGAGACATGTGGCACCTTCCGCGGTCCTTCTATACTTAGCTGATTCGAGCCTCGATTGAACACTGCATTTCTCTACTTTGACTTTCGACACAGGTTTAACAATTGATTTTTTCCCTTTTAGAAACAAAGATAAATTTCCAAAGTTCTCTGATGATCCACCTTCCCACCTTATCTCAATTCGACCAATCAGGATCCTTCGGGGCCAAAGAGCAAATTTGACTCTTTCACAAAAATAACAAAAAATGATAAGTTTCACCAAGTAAGCCCTCCACGCTGCATCCAATCAGTGATGTCCACATGCTCATGGATGCGGAGGCCAAAAATTGATAGGGAAGATGCGCCTGTCATTCACAGCTGTAGGAAAAAATACAGGGGAGTGGAAGCTCCACCATTTATGCCTGAAAAACAAATTGCTCTTAGTAGAAAGAATAACTATAAACAATACTAGGCTCGATGCGATCCATGAACATAGAAAAAGTATTTGATAATTTCATTTGAATGGAGGAAACAATTTTCAAGCATCCATACGGGAACCATGCGGACTGCAATATCCTAAATTAACAAGGTGAGATTATAAATGAGCACCCACTTCTTCAAAGAATGAATTTTTGTATCTCTTTAGAATTCACTTTTCTCAAACATCTCTCAAAGGCACGAAATCAAAATTTTTGAAACTTGACTTTAAAAATGAGGGGAATTTTGAGGGTGACAACAGGAAGGATAGGACCCTCAATAACAAGTTGTTAAGGGAAGGCACACATTCCCTTCATTATTATTTTCACTCTTACAAACACTCAATAAAGCTACAAGTTAGGTGGTTGGGGCCATATATCTTCTACACCATCTTAGAGAATGATATATGTAACTTTTGCGCAATGGATGGAAGTTCTTGCCTAGAAAATTCAATGGTATAATATTATAGTTCTACCACTCCTACCTAGTCAATCTCACAACAATTAAGTTTTTATGAGCTAACCCAAAAATAATTCTTTATTTTTTTTCTTCTATTTTTCATGTTTTTATGAAATCTTGGTGTTATTTCAATAAAGGAATGATCTACACATTCAATGCACAAAAATAATATTAGGATATATTCAATTCATTTATTTTGGCTAAGCTCATAGAGAACACTATACAAATTGCATAACCAAAAAAAATAATGTGTGAAGCAAGAAAGGAACCAAGGAAATAGTCTAAGAACCTAAAGCATCGAATGGAACTCATCGACAGAGCTTCATGATATAGACTAGTCGATATGGATTTCCAAAGGAAGAGGAAGAAAGGAGGAGGAAAACGTGCATGTAAGGAATGGTAGGAGACTCAAACAAAACATCAAACATTTAAAATAAAGGTAGGGTGTAAAGGAAATTTGTGTATGCTGTGGCCCCAAAATAGAGGAAAGGAAAGTAGTTGTACCTGGATGTGGACATCATAGGAGAATTAAGTGGGAAAACAAAAATGTTATCTTGAGTGTAAATGGATTTGGCATAGTTCCCTAATCATCTTTTCAAATATTGAGAGATGATGTGGTAAAAACCTGCACTAACCAAACATATTAAATACCCCTCCCAATAAGAAAATACATTCATTATTGTATATTGAGCTTGAAAAAAGAGAGTTTGTTGAAGGAGAGAACTTAGAAATTCATTTGAAAGATATTTCTATACCTCATACATTCAAGTTGGCACCAGAGAAATCTTAGAGCATATTAGTGGATCAAGGTGAGAGGAATATGTGAATCTAAGTTTAAAGAAGTTTGGAGGAGTGTAAGGGGTAAAAATGTGAATTTGATATGTCAGAGAACTAGTTTTCCATTGATGATAAGTAGATCTTGCAGTTAAACTAGAATAGGAAAACCAAAAACCACAATTTTTTTTCTTGTATCCTCCAAATATGGGTAAGATGAAATAAAGACTAGCTATCCTTAATTATCTAAAGAAGAAGAGATGTAGACATGGCCCTATTGTATAAAAACCAAAAGAGAGTGAGCCCTCAAAAGAACTAGAACATAACATCCCAAAGATTTATCTTCAAGAGTAGTGAATCATTTAGGAGGAAGAGGAGAGAAAAGTGTATAGGGCAGAGATGAAGGAATTCAATCACCACTAGAATTTCCAAATCTTGGATAAGGACTACATTGATAATGATGTTGTCAAAACTAATAGAAGGGTGGATTTAAATATTAATTGACACATGGAAATGGATAATATTAGGTTATTTAAATTTTTCAAGCTGCCATATTCTGTCAAGGCCATCAACTTGGTACACTTCCTACTATCAAGAATACATATTAATTAGATGTGCTTCGCATTAAGGAACCCAACAATGCCAACCAATTTGATACTTCGTTTGAAATGGATTTCAAAGAAAGTTGTATGCATTTTTAAGTTTCTCAATGATAATAAGGTGATTAAGGAATTAGGTAACAAAATGAACTATCTTAGGGGGAAATATGTTATACACATCACTAAAATCCTATATCCATCAATGAGGATAGTGGCCTACTTGTTGTATTAAAAACTTCGCCACTCTAACAAATTAGAGAACATCAACTCTAATTTTATTTATCTAGCACATGGTATTGCTATGTAAATGGTTAAATTTGACATGTTATAGTTCATTTCCAATAATATCATCGAAGTTGTGCATGAATAACATATCAAATGGTAAACATTCATACTTAATTCTTAGGTGCATACTATAATGCCTCTATGAGCTTGACTAAGGACACAAAAATTAATAGCACACTTCAAAAGGATGATGACATATAGGCTATGATATTGTTGTATAAATATTAGGATAGGGAAGTCATGGAGGACAACAAGATATATGAATTGTGTGAAGTTCATGGCACATACATATTCATATAAAATAATTTCACTATCCCTTTGAGACTATAAAAAAGAAAATGTACACACTATAGTCCCCCTTTAATAAAAATAAGAGGAACAGTCTGAGTAGTATGGGACCTTTGAGGACTTGGATGAGGAATACGATGGATTAATGACATTTCATATGAAGAAGAAGAGTGGTGGACCTTCTTCAAGAATTCACCCTATGGTGTAATAGACCAATCTAGCACTACAAAATGGAATTCAAGTGTTTATGACCCTATATAAGTTAAAAAAGAAAAGGATCCTAGATAAGACACACTAGAAATGATGTCACCAATTCTTGGTATGGTTCATGCACCTTCATCCTTCTCAACCCTAAGCATGCTAGTTATAAGGGTTTCCTTGATAGATATGGGCACTAGAGGAACCATAATTTTACTTCAATAAAGTCTCCACCTTATTACTGACCACCATATATATGAGATCCACATGAAACAACCTCTCATAAAGTGGAGGAAGGGAAAATAAAAAATTTTGAAATGGAAAATTCTAGAGATGTACACAGTAAAATGCATGAGGGAGGTGTGTAGCATAATTATCACAACATGGAGGAGGTGATGAGGGGTACTATAAGATATAGAATTAAGACCACATAATCAAATAAAAAGTACAAATACTCCCCCATCATGAAGGAGGAGACTACCAAGTACAAGGGTTGACATAGGGAAGAAAAGACACTTGAAGAAAAGGGGCCAACATGGAAGGACTATACAAAGAAGAAGATAAGGCAAAAGGTTAAGAAGGACCAGAAGTAGAGTACTGAGAAAATACCCCAATAAAAATGGAAGATGGATCTAGTACAATGGATGAAGATGAAGTATAGAAAAGGGAGAGAGTTACACAAAGGGAATTATGTCTCATTTCATTGACCATCTAAGATTTCATCTATCCCCTATCATCCTAAACTTCCTGGAATGGTGTGATTCATGATCTAGAAAGGGAATTATGTGAATGAATTTTTCATTTGTAGATACATGCACCAATCTAGATCTTCAAGATGGATGCAAAAAATTATGGCCTTATAGGTTGAAGGAATTTTTGAAGAGCCTCAATTTGAGGTATTTGATGAAGTGTTAGAGGAAATCAAAAATATCAAGGGAGTAGGTGATAAAATTGTTTCCATCTTGAACACACAACGCATGGGAGAAGAAAAAGCATCATGACTTGCTGGAGTTGGAAACTAATGTATCCCAATAGAACATCAAGAAATGATATGAGGTGTAGAAGAAAGTGCATGACCTATACTGTGTCAATTAAGTGGATAAGGTTTCCATAAAAAAATATAAGAGTTTAGAAGTATGCACATGAGCCATGTGTACAAAAATAATGGAGAAATATTTCACCTCCAATAGGTGATGGTTGGAGAAGATCCAATGTCCCATCTTAAGTTTCAACTAGAAGAAGTGTTAGCAAGTATAGAGTTCAAGGATCAAGAAGACCTTGTCAATGTATTAACAAAGAATATTGAATACAAACTAAATGTGTGTAATGAAATACTTTATATTTGAAGATAAATGAGGGATTAACATAAAAGGTACTTAAGGAATTAAAATCCCTTGATGATCTGATAAGGGTTCTAGTGAAGGATGATGTTCAGAAGAAGGAATTGGAGACATAAGTGGTTGAGAGCAAGGATAAGGTCAAACATAAGAAGAAAATTGATGACATTAGATCTATGTTTGGTCATATAAAAACTAATGAGATGGAATATGATTATATCTTCAGCGTCCTCCTCTCGGAAGCCATAGAAGTGGAGGATTATTTAATGGAGGAAATAGTCTTATTATTAACAAAGTTAATATTTGTATGTAAGACCATAGAGAAGGACTAAGAGAAAAAATATCTAGGGGATATCTTTCCATAGAATATTACAAGCATGATGGTATTGTCATCAAATAGAGCACATTTCAAGAGAATATAAAATCTAGTGTGTCCGTACTTTTGGAAGAGAGAAATTTTTTCTCAGGGAGCTGAAAACAACTCAGTATGGTAGGATGTTGACACATAAATTTTGGAAAAGGATTGAGAAACAAGGTGGGTTACCATCGAAGTAAGAACATGCTAAAAATAATATTATGAAGTGCATACAAGAAGATTCTATAGTGTGTGTCCTTGGAAGGTAAAAATGTGAAGAAAAAAAGTGGGAAAGGAATATAAACAAGCAACATGGAGGGCGCATAGGAGGATGAGCTAAAAGAAATGATAAATGGAGTATAATAGGATATAAAGGGTGATAGAGTAGTGGCATGTAGCTAAAGGAATGACACTGCTAACACATGTAGGTCTTCTAGCCTATCAATGTAGATGAAGGAGGATCATATCCCGTGATTCCCTCAAAGTTGATATTTCTTGGGAACCATTTATGTATTTAATTTGATCCCTATGAATACTCTAGGAAGATTTGAACCACATTTAGTAATGGTTTACACCTCCTTTAAGTGGGAATAGTCCTGAATGTGAATTAGAACTGATGTAAAAATGTACAGATTGAAACCATAATAAGGGTTATGATGGATATTATTTTTTATAGTATTGATCAATGTTAGATGTCATAGTGGGTGAATAAATTGTGGCTAAAAGGATTGTATTAGTATGTCATTGACTAGACTAGTCTCTCGTAATTATAATCCATTAATAAATATTTTGTAATCTTCGTTTGACTTGTCATAAATTTTGTAAGTTAATGGTGATGTACTGAATGAAAATACATGTATTCTTGTATTTTATACATAGATAGCCATTATTCCTCATGCTATTTGTGGTAAGTGTTATGGTGCATCATCTACTCCCCAAACTACTAAGGGGCCCAGTGCACTGATCATGCCTTAAGTGACCGGAAGATAAATACTATGTGATATGTAAGTGTGCATGGTGGGTAAGAAGGGATTATGTTCTTGTGTCAATGCCTTTGAGGTTAAATGAGTAGGAGTTCTAAGAAAACCCCAACAGAAGGATGACATGATCAACATAGAAATAATAATTATTTCCTTTTGGGGGATAAGGTATGGTTATTTTGGAGTAGAGATAGGCTCCAAGGTGCTCCTAAAATACTCAAGCCCTTGAGGTATGGTCCATTTGAGATTATGGAATAAGTGGGAAATATTGATTTTTAGGTTTTATTGGCATTCTTTCATAAAACTATATTCACTTGTCAATGTTTAAAACTTATGTCTCTTTAAGCCTTCTATGCTAGATAATGAAGATGAGGGGATATTGTTACCCTAAATAGAAAATATTTCTCATAATAGTCAGATAGACCTAGAGGGGGATGTTGTATTGAAATGGAAGGAAAGGACAACATGAGTAGGAGATGAGGAATATTGGCTTATTGGTTTATAGGTTTAAATACCTAGAAAATATAAAGGATATTCCAAAGAAGAGTGGGGAAGACATTTCCTCACTTAATGAGTCTTTGAAACTTTTAGGGACTTAGAAGCCTCAAATTGGGGAGGTATGTGTTACGATTTTCCGTCTCACAAAAATTTCTAACTGATAATGTAGAGGGATATCATCGTGTTAACCAGCTGCTATGCTAACACACCCCCACACGGTGGAGCCAGATGCAAACACATGAGCCTTGACCTCACCATGTATTCACCAAATTAGGGTGAATGAAATTAGGAGGCAATGACACTAGGATATCTCGAGAGGTCACCCATCCCACTACTACTCTAAGTTGAGCATGCTTAACTACCTGGTATCAAATTTGCACAACTTGCCGTCACACTAGAAGCTCAAATTGGTAGTGGAGAGGATCTCATCATATTAACTAGCTGTTACACCAACACGCCCCCACACGATGAAGCCAGATGCAACCACGTGAGCACTGAGCCCACCATGTATTCACCAAATTAGGCCCAATGAAATTAGGAGGAAAAAACACCGAGACTTCCCGGTAGGTCACCCATACATGAGTACTACTCCAAGTTGAGCGCACTTAATTTGCTTCCTTGTATGAGTCCCAAAAACTAGGATTTATGAGGTACTCATGTACAATAACTGGGAAAAGGGACACCACAAGGTACCCAAAACTAGTAACAACAAAGTAAAGAGAGTAAAAAACCACTGCAAGGCATCCCAAGAAACTTGGTTAAAAAAACTTGTACAATGTTGAAGAAGTTTGGTGTTGACTATGCTCTGAATCCATTGCTCGATCAAAAAACTCAAAAACAACTAACACTGGTTTTCACTAGAATAGCTCCATACAAGGAGACTATCAACAAAGTGATGTCAAAAGTGCAAAAAAAACACCACGTAACTAAAATAAATATCAGAGCATAATATTGAAAAGCTTATATCTTTTAACCAGGAACTCGGTTTTGAGTGCCATTCTTTGCAAAAGTGCATATTTTTTCATGCACTTTCCATTGGAAATATTTATTTTGAGAATTATGCTATAATTATAAAGTGTCACATTGTAAAACACACTCATTATAAAGTTCCACATATGGAGGAGTGTTGTAATCAATTATGGACGTAATTTCGGCTGAGCCTGACGTCCTAAACTTTTAGGAGTTGTATTCTTGTATCTATCATGGATTCTTAGAATGATATGATTTTCTCTAAAGTGCGTGGAATTCAAGAGGATATTGTAAAATTTGTGGAAGAAAATAGATCTCTGAAGAAGAAAAATTCTCTTCTACAATCACTCATTCACGATAAGGATACACTAATACACTCCTTGCAGCAAAAACTTGCTAGCCTACAACATCGCCATCATATTATGGACAACCATATCCATGATCCTAGTGCACTTGTAGATTTTTCTCTTGTACCCAATGGCATTGATCTGACAATCTTTGAGCATGTTCCTTCTCTTGATGCTCCTAAGCCTATGAGGCTTGTTACTGTATGCTCTTCCACATATGTGCCTATTACAGTAACACATGTTGTGTATCATACGTATGCTCACATGCATGGATATTTTGAGAAGCATACCCCTATATTGATTTATTGAATGCTCCATTCTATGGGTTTCACTCGTGGAGGTATTGGAAGAAATTCATAGGGTATTTTTTCCCTTATTCCACATGTTTAGTGGAATTCTTGCCATGACATTGGTTTTTGAGAAGATACTTCATTGGGATAACACATTGACAAAACTCATATTTTTGTTCGCTCACCTCTTTTTGAGGATAATGAGCAACACATGAGTTATTCACCTTCACTCAGGCTTGAGATACCAGAGATTTCAACTGAAAAACATGATCAACCTGACACACATTTTGATGTTCCTTTGCATGCACCCATTATGCATTTTACACCAAGTCATATGAAGGCATTTTTTCATCCATCTGTGTTGATTTGGGGTGGATATTTGATCACCCGTGGTAGAAATATAGGCATTTGTTGAGAGGACTCTACATGCATGGCTCCTCCACCATTTGGCCTCTTGCTCTACTTTATATAACTTGTGCATTGTAATGCTTCTTGTGTTGAGCATTTTTCTTTAGCAAGTGTAGTGTATCTCTCTTGTTTGTTGAGAGATTTTGTATCTATATTTTTGACACTTTTGGCATGTTGACAGTCTCTCTTGTGGGGGAGCTATTCTGGTGAAGCCCAGTGTTGTTTTGTCAATGTGTGAGTAGTTGACTTTTGGCAACTCATACAGATCCATGGTGTCACTCCACCCATTCATCAATATGGGAGGGTGTGGTGTTGATCATGTGTCTTTGAGTTTTGTTTCATTTCCTTGTTACCTTGGATTTTCTTAGATCGTGACACTCTAGATTTTGTGTCCTTACCTTGTTTCTTTGGTTATTGTTGTTGGATCATGGCACACCTATTTGTAACAGTTGATCTAATTATGTTTAGTATTTTTTTTTTACTTTTGACATCACTCCATTGATAGTCTCCTTGTATGGAGGTTTTCTAGTGAAGCCCAGTGTCAGTTGTTTTTGAGTTTTGTGGTTGATAAGTGGATTCAGACCATAGGACACACCAAACTTCTTCAGTATTGTATGAGTTTTTTGAGCCAAGTTTTTTGGGATGCCTTGTAGTGGGTTTTTACTCTCTTTGCTTTGTTGTCACTGGTTTTGGGTACCTTGTGGTGTCCCTTTTTCCCAGTTATTGTACATGAGTACCTCATCAGGCCTAGTTTTTGGGGCTTATATTGTGGACATGCCACTTCTATTTTGGCACTTAGCTTCACTTGAGGTGGGTGTTAGATTAGGTATTTACCTTAGCTCATGTTCACCTAGGTACTTGATTTACCTTTATTGTATTTATCCTCACCCACTAATATGTGTGGATATTTCTTTTTATTTATTTAGATATTAGGGGGATATTATCTAGTTGTTAGGTATAGTTATTTCCTTGATCTATGGTATTGACTAGATCCTTGATGTCTAGTTCTCTCCTAAATCTATGGACTTAACTAGTTCTTTGATGACTAGTTCTTTCCTTGATTTATGGCTTGATCTACGACTTTGACTAGTTCTTAGATTATTATTCCTTGCATATGTAAGCAAGGCCCATTCTCATTGTATTTCATTGAGTAAAATAATAATATATGATTGGTGTCACCCAGATTTCATCCTGAAATCTATGACTACCCTATCCAAAAAAATTTCATACTTTTAAAATAATGGGTTATTTTGTATTTTTATTGCCTAAAAGTTCTTGTATTGCATCAAGATAATCTCAAAAAGCCATATTAGCCTTTTTCACCAAATACCCAAATGCCCAAAGTTGTTATATTCTGTCGTCGGGATTTATCTATGGGAAATTTGTATTTAATTATTTTGAGCCCCGTATGAGGCTATTTGCACTCTGTTTTAAGTCTATTATGAGCGAATATGTCATTATTACTATGTGCCAGAAGGGTTTTAACTTGGAATAAGTTTTGGGCTTTATTTGTAACTTTTGGCAGTTTTTCGTGTTTTTATGGTGTCCCGTTTCATTTTCTGTGAAATTTCTCTGGAACAATTCCTTTACCGGGTAAGCCTGATTTTTGGCCTAGAGCAGCTGCAAAACATATACGCACATTATGCCTGGAGGAAGTCGCCATCGGAGGTCTGGATCACTGGGAAAAAGTGAAGTCATGCACAGAAAAGCCCCTGCGAGGATGGGTGCATTTTTGGAAAACAAAGGATTTAAGCTGTAATGGGAAAAATAGAAGCCGTAGGCATGATGAGAATTTTATACCTGCCTAGCAAGGTACTTTTTCCCGTGTTATAAAATTCACTTAAGCTGCAGTGGGAAAAATAGAAGCAGCAGGCAGGTGGGATTCTATTGCTTGCCTTGCAGGGTACTTTTTCCCGTGATAGAAAATTCACTTAAGCTACAGTGGGAAAAATAGAAGCAACAGGAAGGTGGGAATTTTATACCTGCTTAGCGGGGTACTTTTTCCTGTGATATAAAATTCACTTAAGCTGCAGTGGGAAAGTTAAAGGCTACAGGCAAGCGGGAATTTATTGCCTGCATTGCAGGGTAAATATTCCCATGGTGAAATAAAAGAAAATTGACTTAAGTGAAATCATGGGATTTTATTGTTTGCCTTGCAGGGTAAATAATCCCATTATCAAAGTCAAATCACTTAAGTGGATCATGAGATTTTCAAGGCTGCCTTGCAGGGTAAAAAATCCCATTGTCAGAAATTCTTAAAAATAGAATTCTATTATGCAAAAAAGTGCGACCCACCTTGGGTGAATAATAATGCATTAAATAAATATTTGTTAATATTTATTCACCCAATTTTGGCACCCAAGCTTGTGGAAAAGTCAAAAAAAGCAAAGGGGAATAAATCAATTGGAAATAGAATTCTAAAATTAAATAAATTTGATTTATTTAATGCAGCCCCTTTTGAGAAGGAATTAATACTTTTTAAAGTATTAAATGATTATATTAATTCCTATTTTCAGTGGCTATGGTCAAAGCACACTGTGAAGCTTAAGTGAAGTGAAGTGTGGATGATTAAATTGAATTAATTTAATTGATTGGATGGCTGTCCTTAAATATGCTATATTTAAAAGAGAAGAACTTGATTTTTAATTAATTAATTGCCTTTAATTGTTAGGGCAATTATTAATTATAGAATTGTGAGGGTTATATAAGCATGGGCAGCCATATGGGTGAATTATTTAATTCACAGGTAAAGAATTGCAGCCAAGAGGAAAAGTGCACCCCCATTTGAAGAAGGATTTTGCTCAGGCAAGGTAGAAACAAGGCTAAAAGCTTCCAAATTTGGCACATGCTTTGAAGGAGGTTGATCTTTGTCTGCATAATTGTTTGCATAGGTGTTACAGGAGCTCAGGTGTTGTTGAAAGGATTCATGCTCTTTTTATGTGCAAATTAAACACCATTTTTTGGGGCAGCAGGCTTGAAAAGTGCAGATTTTTACAATTAAAATTCACTATTCATGCTCCGGTGGCCATTTTTGTCTGAATAAATTGCAAGAATTCATTAGAGGTGCTTTACAAAGGGAAATGATTTTTTATCAATGTCCAATACATTGCATATATCCTCCGAATCTAAAGAATTGTCCAGATCTGCACTAGTATTGAAGAAATTCGGCCAAGTAAGAAGAAAAAGAATTATTCAGACGAAGATAGACAAAGTTATGGTGAAGAAAGATGAAAAAGAAAGCACAACGGAGTCATGCATCACTTCTAAATTTTCAGATATTGGAGTCACGGATCTAGGCTCAGAACCTCTTGCTAAATTGATAGACAGATCCAAAGCAGGAGAAACTTCACTCATGCGTGTAGATTAAAAGCAGTGAAATTATTCGAGTTGCAGCTTTTCCATCCATAGCCATGTTGCCAAAGTTTGTTATGCAGGTGCAGATCCATATCCAGATGCAGATGCAGATGCAAATCCATATGTATATCCAGATATAGATCTCATAGTTGTAAAAGCTTCCAGCACAAAGGCTTCATCCTCTTGTTTCGAATGTAGCCCGTGAAGAAGTCAGTGCATGGAAAATTCCTTCCAAGATCCTGTGCATGTGCTCCCATCTTCCAATTCCAGCTTTCTTCTAATTCCAGCTGCTTGCAATTCCAACTTATTTCTAGATCCATCTGCTTTCAGATCCAGTTTGAATCAGCTGCATGCAGACATGAAAAAGGATAAAGTTAGCTTTCCTCTTCCTTCTTCTTTCCTTTGACAAAGTTAGCTTTCCTCTTCCTTCTCCTTTCCTCCAACAAAGTAATTGAGCGATCAATTAAATTATACAACTTAAGTGATTGGTTTAAAATCCATTACTTGAAGAAGTCAACTACTTGGAGATAGGTGGCACGTGCAAATTAGAAGGTTCTATTTTCAGTTGCAAATCATACATGTCACGCAAAGAGGAATTCCAGGAGGAAGATTTCCAGTTGTTTCTTTTCCGACTTCCACATGTGCCAGTTTAACTAAAGCTTCCAACTTGTAATTGCCCCTCTACATTCTATAAGTAGAGGAAGAACCTTCGGGTTAATTATCGATCAGAATTTGTAAGCAACAATCATGTGTTCTAGACTTTGTGCTGAACCCTTGAGAGTAACTTGGAGCAAAGGAATACAAAGGAGCAGGTTTCCGGAGAACTTTGTGTCATGGTGTACTGTGTTTCTTGCTTTGAATCTTAGATTTCTTGATAAACTTTGTGTTATTTTAGATCTAGATCTAGAGCTTCCTTTGTTTTATAATTATGTGTGTTCATATCTATTAAGGTTCTTCTATATGCATGCAATTAGCTCTACAACCTACTAATTGGGATGCACATCTTCCCATTTCTTCTCTGTATTTCCTTTACTTCCTTCTTCTATAAAATACTTCCTTTCTTAAACAGCTGCTTACTTGCTGCAGAACTTCTTAGTTATGATTCATGAACTAAGTGGTTAAAGTAAAACCCTTGATAGATAATAACACATTTTTATTGACAAATATGACACGGGAGCCTCACCGGTTAAATGAGGGAGATTTATCTCATGACTGCCTAGGTTTGATGCTATGCAGAAAATCTAGCCAGCAATGATATTGCTGCTCATTTGTTTGCAAAGGTTTTATGTAAAGTTAATCTGGAAAATTGATTTCATCTTATTGATCATGGTGTTTGATTAAAAAATGTGTTCTTGGCTTGTTATGATTTGGTTATCATTCCTTTTTCTATGATACAAAATTAGATCAAGATATTCCAAATTGATGAAATATAAATAGTAAAAACTTGACAAAAGACATGTATTGTAACATAGAAATATAACCTATATGTTTTGATAACTTATTTGTATTCCTCTAAAAATTACATGCTAATTTTTTTTATTTGATTTCATGTATGTAAAAATTATGGCCTTCATAAGATTAAGGATATTTTTTAGTGATAATACTAGCCCTAAAGACAGAGTGATGGTTGCACAATTGTTAATGGAAATTATGCATTTGTCAGTGTTGGTTACACAACCATCATGGTGTTCTTGTAATTTTGATATTAGTTCTATAACTACCAATATGTGGAAGGAAGTGGTTTGTCATTTAAAAAAATAAAATTCTTGAAATGTAATGAATGTGAATTATTAGTCTTCTAAAGTAGTTTCTCATCAAAGGGTATATTTTTAGGTATATTTGGTTTCAATTATCCTAAAGGAATGTAAGAGGTGTTATGGAATTAGATTCCCATTGCAATTGATAAGAAATTTGGAGTCTTGTTTCATGCTTACACATTTAGTTCCTAACACTTAGTGATGTATGAGAGTGCTAAAGAGTGGAGATAATTTTTAAAAGGTGCTAAGTATTATACTAGATTTGGGGATATTTTTATTTCCATGAAGGCCATAGAAATGGAAGTATGATGTAGAAATTTTTAATTATATAGTGAAGGGTAGTGTAATTATGTCACATGATAAATTTTATTCCCTTATTGGGTTTCTCTATGATTATTATTATGTTCTTGAATTCTTTCACTTGTTTTTGTCTTCCTTTTGTACGTGTTTAACAAGTTACAGATTCATTTCCAACATGTTACACCACTTGTTTTCATGGAAAATTTAGTCATTCATTACGTTTTTTGAATTAGAAAAAGAATTATCTATGTTGGTAAATATTTGTACGGAATATCCACCTAGCACATGGATCAATCTCGTAGTGTGGTATTGAGTTTTATCGCAAAAAGGTCCAATTCATTGTTAACATGTTATCACTATGAATTCTCAAACAATTGTAGTCACTCCACTTGGTAAAATCCAAGATATTTCATGAAAATGAACAACCTTTCACGTCATTATTAAATAAATATACTACTTTCTAATGGGACGAGGCTTAGAAATAGTTTCTCAATCTACATGTTCTTATGCCACCTATATTTGATATACCACTTTTCCTATACATATCTACTTTGAAGAACACACTTGGTGCCTTGTTAGCACAATATTATGATAATGGTCATTCATGTCTATTTTATTGTATCATTTTAATATTGCTTCCATATGAATATAATTACATTTGTATTGAAAATATGTGCTTTTCCATGATTTATTTGCTAATATGTTACAAAATTAGATGCTGAACACAAAGATACATGTTATCACCAAGGTAGATCCCCTGAAATATATTTTGTCTAAAACTCAAATTTTAAGTAGATTATATCATTGGGTGATGTGGTTAATGGAGTTCAATATCAAATTTATAGGCCAAAAAACAATTAAAGGACAACTAATTGTTGATCAACTTGCGGAAGCCCCATTATTTGACTCTTTTCCCAAAATTGATGATTTCACCACATATAACATTGATATAAAATCATGGACCATGTACTTTGATTGATCTAAGGGCGATACTAGAGGAGTGGAAATTTATTTTTTGTAACCCATGGAAAATATATTAATTTTTCTTATTGAGTTGAATTTTCATGTACCAATATTAATATTGTTGAATATGAAGCCTTTATATTAGTACCTTGCATATTCACAACATAGAAATGTTTTAGGATTTATATTTAACCTCTCACCAAGTACAAGATGATTATCAAATAAATGAATCTAGGATTTTTATAATAATCTAGTTAATCATTGGTTCTTAACATTTGACACATATTCGATTACAATATCCCTCATAAATATAATTGGAATATTGACACCATGGCTGGTATAGATTCCCTCCTTCCCCAATGTCAATTTTAGTTGCTAATCTTCATTAATTCAAAAATATTTGGGTTTTTGAAATTTTAATTTGGCTAATTTTGAGGTGTTATGTTGTTTTCTATTTCGCCTAAATTTTCTGCGTTAATTCACCTAGATTATATAGAAATAGATTTTTTTTTATATTCAAATCACCTTTACCACATGAAAAAAAGAGAAATTTTCTACCATTCGACAACTTTATGCTATTGGTTGAGATCATTAGGTTGTCATTCGTTAGCATAAATCTATCGGTTAGTAGCATTATGTTGTTAGACAATAGCATTATGCTACAGACCGATGATATTATTTTGTCAACCAGTAACATAATGCTAATGGCCAGTAACAAAATTATGTTTCTAGCTATTAGCATTATGCTACCAACCAGAATTTAATGTCGACCATCAACATTTCCTTTCAATTCATAGAATTTACCAATATTTCGAAAGTCTTTTTAAGATATTCGTCAAGTAATATCTATGGTATTTTTTTAGGGGGTATTAAAATTTATCTTGTCCTTCACTTGGATATAATGGGTGGTTATTACACCTTCAAAATTTGAAAAATAAAACAAACTTCAATTATTGTTGATATTATTGATGTTTTAGTTGTTTGATATAGTGCTGAAAATCCTACATGGTATAACAATATTTATAACTTTCTTTGTTAGGAGGTGTTACTTAAAGACATATCACCACAAGATGGGTTTTATTTACACAACAAGGTGGCCTAAAATTTCCTCATTGGTGGTTTTTTAATCAAGTGTACAATTGATGAAGTTTGTTATAATTTTTAGGTCCTGAAAATGCATAGATTGGCCTTTTTGAAATGCATAATCATGAATGTGGTGGCCACTTTAGTGGTAAAACTAGATGTCTCAAAAGATACATCATTAAGGATATTACCATCCCACAATTAAATAAGAGTGTCATGAGTATGCTAAATGATGTTATCAATGTCATCATGATATTAATTTAAATCACATGCCATATTATACTTTATAATGCATTATCTCCCCATAGACACTCCCATTGTGGGGCTTTGATATAGTCGATTAGAATAACTCTGATTGTTGTAAAGTTCAAAAAAATTTAAAATAATTTTCATTAAATATTTTACCAAATGGGTTGATGCAATACTCTTAGATTTAACCATGGGTCAATACATTTGTCAATTCCCACTCACATATGTTATCAATTGCTTCAGTGTAATAATGAAAATTTTCATAGATAAATGTTCCTCCTTTAAAAATCAAAAAGTTAAATTTTTGCAAAAATTTTACAATAAAACACACATTTTCTACCCTTTATTACCCGTAATTTAATGTATAGTATGATGTTACTAAAAAAACTCGTAAAAAACCTTCACAAAACTATATTGCTAAATATGGAATTGAATGGAATAATCAAATTATCTTTTTTTTGGGCTTATTGAAATTTTTTTTCAACACCTACTAATTCCACTCATTTTTATTTAGTCTATGGAATGGAAGTTTTTATCCCATTAAAATTATAAATCCTCTTGTGGGTATCTTTGAAAGATATTGTTAAGGAAATCAGTTATCATAAAATATGGTTACATGAACTTGAAATGATTAATTTCATATGTTTTCAATTCTCAAAAACCTATAAATGTAAAAGGAATTCATCAAATGAGCATAAAATAAGAAGGATTGTACTCCTGAATTCCATATTCGTGACCTTGTACTAAAGGAAAATAAAAAGAATATAAATATATAAACTACACTAAAATGAATATTGAAACCTAATTAGTTAAGCCCATATGGTGTTACCGAGTGGATTATCTAGGGTGTCTATTATTTAGAATGGGTGGAAGGAAAATCTATTAAAATCCCTATAAATATCGTGCATTTCTAGTAAATGAACACTTGATATGCCAAATTTCAGCAATACAAAAAACATTCAAATAATCATATAAGACACAATTATTGAAATGTGTTCAAACTTACAAAATCAGGACATCCACATAATTTTATTTGCTAGACTACACTTTACATATGTTTTTTTTCATATTAGTTAGGGAGATAATATTTTTTTCGATATAATATTTACACACATCTATTCACTAGTTATGTTGATCTTGATGCAAGACATATAGATATTGATATTTGATGATAGATGTCGAACTGGTCCCTTCTTAGTAATGTTAATCATTTGGGGGAATCTCCCACATTATACACCTAATTTTGTTTCATTAAAGATATTTTCTCTTCCTCACCACATTCGATTACATGTATTATGTATATTTTATCTTTTGGGCTAATAGGACTAACCCAGATGTCCTATGCAAGGGTAACATATATTTTTTATATGATATTTTTCACTATTATTTTCAATACTTGATTTTTATATTAATTTATTAGTTGATTACTTCATTATTTTGCTACTTATTATATGCAATCTAAGTGCTTAAATTGTATTGTTATACCATAGGTGTCCCGTGTTTGTGGCTCTATGGCTATGATGTATGTACACATGTATTTGTTTATATGCAGCTTGTGTGCCTTTACTATGATTACCAGTGACTCTTAGAGTGGTCCATAATCAATGATTGGGATTGGATAGGATCGAATGCACAAAGCATAATTTTTTATCGAGAAGTGAGATCCAAAAACACTCAAGGGGAGAAACAACTCTTCATTCATTCATGTATAAGAAAATTACAAAAATATGCATGGAAGGTTATGTTATATAGTGAGAAATTAGGTCACCCAAAAGGGTTAATAACTCAACTCACAATTAGAAAATGAGTTAAAGTACATGTTGGAAGCATAATGTTATGAGAGGGGGGATTGAATCGGTCTTAAAAAAACTTATTTCATTTACCATTCATCATTCATTATCATTTATACATACATTCAATCAACCAAGAACCATATGTGTTATTCCTTAAACATGAAATAACCATCAAAAGAGAAAAAGAAACAAAGTACATAAGAATACAAAATATAAGTGGGAAACCCTCAAGGGAAAAAACACTGAAACTCTTCTTATATTACATAAAGAAAAGAGATTTAGTGAAGCACCCACTCCAAAAGGAGGTTATGACACCCCAAGATGATCAAGCACCAACTTAGACACCTAATGGTGATGATATATGAATTTGTTTTCTTCCACAATTGATGGAGATCTCTTACTCAACTCACAAACCCTTGCTCAAAGCCTCTTGCCTTCAACTCGCTCTATCTTTTTCCTTCTCAAATTGTCTTTTCTATAAAAAATCTCTCATGGCTTCAATCGGTCTTCAACTTGTAACACATCTAATCAACCTTAAAAACATGCCCTCATACGTACAAAAAAATCTACTTGGGTCACACTTTTCCCTCCAAGAGAACTAGTTGAAAAATGAACTAAACAAGCACTTAAATATGATTTATTCCTTCAAAAGTACCATAGGTTAGTCCTTAATCTATTTCAAAACCAATAAAACTTAATTACAATTCATTTAAATCATTAAAACAATCACATATGATGCATATAGGTATTCCATTCCAAAAAACTTTCATCTTGGACCAAAACACCTCAAAACCCAATCACTAGGATGAGAAAAATCCACTCAAAGCAAAAACATGATTATTAATGCTCCCATATTAACCATACATGATTAATATAACACATAATAACAATAAATGGTCACACATTTACTTGATCCAATCAAATAAATCATAAAATTGAACCCATAGGATCATATCCTTTACAACTAATTATTTCCAACACCATGTATTCATATTTGTGCCTCAAGGCCACTCATGATCAAATCAACTATGGCACATGAAAAATATATGGAAACCTAGGGACCTTTACAACACATCCATGAAATTTACACATCATGAAACATCCATATTCTAACACCACAACTACTTTCCGCTTGACCAAAACAAGCTTCCTTGAAACCATTTTTGCGAACTCAACTAGTTTGCAAAATTTATGTCACTTCCAAGATCTCAAAATGCATTAAATAAGAACAAAATTCACCCCTATTCACTCTAGATGTGATATAATTCATTACATAATTCTTTCAATTCCTCAACCAACTCAATCTTTCAGCATAAGCAAACCTATCCTATACCTTCTTCACAAATTGACTTGAAAGGGTCATCAAATCATCTCACAAAGAAAAAAACCTTATTCCACTATAAATATCTCTTAATAATATTTCCATATAATATTATAAATACTTCCAACTCTAATTGGATGGCCTTCAACTAAGACAATATTTGCAACCTGCATTTTATGTTTTCTTAGACTCAAGAACTGACATCAGCCCAACATGGTCCATCACCTAAAAAAACACTTAAAATCTCATAAAAATCATGTAAAACTCTTATAAATGATTTATAAGTACTTAAAAAACCTTCACCAAGAAATAAAAAACTCATAATCATCACTTTACCTTATGAAGTCATTAGGCACCGTGTTAGAACAAACATCCTCCAAAATTAAACCTCAAAGATCAGCTCATAAATTTTGTATACCTTATCCAATGATCAGGTTTTAAATAAAAATGGAATTATCTATGAACCACCTTAAGAACACAACTTAAATCAACTCCTAACTCCTTTCTTAGCTCTTGCAACGTCAAAATTATAGAAAGTTTCTCCAAATAAAACATGATTATTAATGCTCCAATATTCACCATACATGAGTAATATAACATATAATAATAATAATAAAAGGTTGTAAATTTACTTGAAACAATCAAATAAATCATAAAATGGGCTCACATGTTCATATCCTTCACAAAACATTTGTTTCCAGCACATGTCTTCACCTTTGGGCCTTAAGACCACCAATTATCAACTCAAATATGGAATTTGGATACTCTATGGAAACGTTATGACCTGAAACAGACATGCATTCAATTTATACATCATGAAATATCCATGTTCTCAAACCACAACTACTTTCCTCTTCACTTAAACAAGATCCCCAGAAACCAGTTTTTCAAACTCAACTAATTTTCACAGTTTTTGTCACTTCCAAGACCTCCAAAATCCTTAAATAGGAAATAATTTCTCCCTTATTAAGTCTCTGGTGATATAAATAATTAACTCATTCATTTAATTCATCTTTCCAACTCAATCTTTCAACATAAGAAAATCTATCCTAAAATCCAACATACCTTCTTCTTCAAAAATTGACCTCAAAGGGTCATCAAATCAACTCAGCAAGACACAAAACTTATACCAATAAAAATACCTCAAAATTTCCATAACATATTATAAATTCTTCCAAATCTAAGTGGAAGGCCTTCAACCAAGATAATCTCTGCAACCGTCTTCTTATTCCTTCTTAGACTTAATAAATGACCATTAGCCCAACATGCTCCAGCACCTCAAAAACCACATCCAATCTCAACCAAGGCATGTAAAACACTTAGAAATGATGTCTAAGTACTTAGAAACCTTCACCAGGAAAGAAAAAATCATAATTATCACTTTAACTTATGAATTCATTAAGTACCCTACTAGAACAAACATCCTCCAAACTTGACCCTCAAATATTAGATCATAACTTTTTCATACCTTATCCAATCATCATGTTTGATTTAACAATGGAAATATCTCTGAAAAATATTCAAAAACCAACTTTAATCAGCTCATAATGGCTCATGTATCTCATGCAATACCACATTTACTGAAAGCTACTCCAAACTACCCCAAAAAAATAGTCTTCATAAATAGGGCACACTTTTCCATATTTGAGATCAACCATGAATTGAAACATTAATAGAAATTTCTATGAACTCAGGGGATAAAATCAATTTCAATTTAATCTTCACTTTCTTTGGAGAACTTTTCCCAAAACAAAACTTCTTCAGAAATACACAATTTCAAGTGGGGACCACATACTCTCACATACTATAAGATAACTTCATAGAGATATAGAAGAGTCCTCTAAAACATAAAATCATCAATTTTGAAAAAAAAAAAGAGAGGCTCATTACACCTCTTCTTCAGAAAGCCTCTCCTAGTTAGAATTTTCTAGGGTTTCAAATCATTAAATACCTTTTTAACGACCGTTCATAAAAATGTGACAATAAGACCACCTCATTATTTTTGGGAAACCCTAATAGTTGACCTAGGAAGATATGAAAAATATATTAGGTCCCCATGTAAATAGTAAAATCTACAATGAGCATCAGAATGTCAACTTTTGTCACAAAAACACATTGTCACTTACCCAATTTTTTCAAAACTTGCATATCTTAAAAATGCTTCTTCAATTTGACTTCAAACTTGTCATGAAACATCATGAAAAAATCCTATAAATTTCCATACTCACCATTTGATAAAAATATCTTTGAAAATCTCCAACCATAGCAACTTACATATGCAAAACTGGACATTTCTCACTTGCTTACTTCCCAAGGACCTCATAGAAGCACCAAATCTCTGAATTCAAAATGGAAACTCAAAATACACCTTAGGTACACTACCACCATCCTGAAAACATGATCCAAAATTACTGATTAATTCCAAATAAAACACCTCCAACTCATTCGACATGCTGCAGGACTAGGAATATGCCTAGAATGACATGACTCAACCATGAACTGACCATGCTGACCTCATGCAGACAATTATACATCCATGCCAAATCATAACAACAATGTTTTACCTCATGACACACTCCAATCAGCTTGGTACAACTCAAACAAGGAATATACCTCGAAGACCAAGCTCTATGACCTCCTAGAACTCACCAAATCTTGAAAATATCAATCAACCTTCATCTTTGACATTAAATGACATCTCATGGAGACACATACCAGATGGAGAAACCCTTTTCCATAAATGGAATTCACATCAATGAAAAAAAAACACACAAGGGCCAACAATAGATGCTCCTAATAGCCTATGATTGACATAAGAAAAGTTGATTAGACTATGTAGGTAAAACCACATATTCGGAAAACATGTACACGAATACCCCCCTTAAGTATATATTAGGTGGGTAGTGAAGAAAATGTGGGTACCACTAATAAGGCTTGATGAGGTACCTAGATCCAATCAAAATATCTCATAAAGTGTAGAAAAAGAGAAACCCCAGTGGGAAAAAATCCTCCCCAAAAGAGAGAAAGGAAAATAAGGTAGGACTAGAAACACCCACTTGAAGTTAAAAAAATTGTAGCCACCATGTATCTAGAAAATAATCCTCCTAAAGTGAATGTGGTTCAGAAAGTGTAGACGAACAATCATGCGCTTGGGTACATTTATGGGCCCTAATCACATACTACTATTCATATGATTCATAAGTGGGAAAATTAATCATTGACATCTATCTTTGGCCTCTTTCTCTATCTTTCTGGTTTCCTCTTTAGTCTTGTGCACCCCACAGCCCAAAATGCTCTTTATTTATATATCTTTATTGAATTTGGAGACCAGTGCCTAGGCATCCCCAACATCTATATATCTTACTCACTTATTTTGTTTCTCTTTTATCTTTTAGGCATCTTCTTTTATTATGGGTCAGCCTTTTTTACTGTCAATTGTGAAATTCAAACAATGGAATCACATAAATACAAAGATATGTGACCATTATAAAGGATCAATCTCTAAGCATATGTTATCACTACCTAAGGTTGCATCCAAAGGCATTCTAAGAGCATTAAAACATCTATCTAGGATTAAATCAAGGGACAACAAACTATATTTTATGCATACATGCATAGGAGGGGAAGTTTATTTTTCTATCCACACATCTACTTACATTATTACATCTAGTTATTTCTCACTATCCATTGCATCTTGCACAATATCTTCTTAGGGCACGATTTCTACATACACACACCAAAACTACATAGAGTTTGATATGTAATGTAATGCTTGGTCAAAAGTTCACTTTGTCGGGTGACCGTCAGGGTAATTCCAACTCCCCACTTGAATCTCTCTTTTATAGGATTTGATGTATTTTGGAGTTTTACATGATATAATTTTTTTACATGTTACATGTAAACTCTGCTATCAAATGGCAAGATAGATGTGATCAATAATGAAGGATAGTGACCATCTTGCGACTCAAGAAGAATCAATTTTCAATTTTTTTCGTAGTCACGAGCACCCAGTAGAGGTCTCTGGCACCTAGGCACCCCTAACCTAATCTAGTCATCCTAGTCTGGGCATATATGACAATTCTAGAATTTACCAAGCATAGTTGCAACATTTTTCTCCTCATGTTTATTAGTTTTATAGTTCAACAAACTTAGAGATTTATTGTCAAATCAACTAAATCTTCTATTCCCTTTATTTCACTTAGGGTTTCAAATTGTTTTAACTTATTTCTTGAGTCAAATATTTACTTTAGCATTTTATTTATCATATGTGACTCTAAAATATCTAGTGTTTTAAAAAATATAATATATGTTTTAAATCATTTGGTGAACTCATCTCTTGACTCCAACCTTCTTTTTAGGGTTTTCATTTTATGCCAGTCACCCATAGTGGTCATTTTGGGTCTTTCGAGTATATAGAGCTCCCTCCATCTACTCGTAGGATTTATAAATAAATGGCTGAATTTGATAACCCCTTTGTTAACTATCAAAATTTTCCCCTCTAAAAATTTGAAACATTTGATAGTGAACAATCATATGATGAGGACACTAGTGTTGATCAAGATTAATTAGAAAATATTACTAATTTTTGTCAAGTTTTGCATGACAATCCCACCCATCTTCATCATATTCTTCATGCTTTTATTGCTCCTTAAAAAACTTGAGATGCTTCTTTTGCACCCCTTGTTGGTTTGGATTTCATGGCCTCCACTCAACCCCTTCATGTTACTACTTCCATTTCCACTACTACTGCTCCCATAATTCAACCCAATGCTTTTATTGTATAACCTGGCTCTTCTTCAAACAATCTTGATATAACTTATTTATATTAGGATTTATTCACTCAAATTTAACAACTTCAAATAGATACTTCTCGTGCGTATCCATCTCTTGATTCCAATTTATTCCTTCAAACTCATTTCACACCCATCATTTAGTCTTATCCACCTCCTCCAAATTTCATCACCCTTAAGTTTCCCACATTCAAAGGCCATGGTGACCCTCAAGAGCATCTCCGAGCATTTTATGTGTTTTGTCTAGATTATGCGGATAATCATACTTTACTATAAAATATTTTTCCTAGAAGCCTGCAAGATTATGATATCCGTTGGTTCTACGATCTACCTATCCATTCAATAACATCATTCACACATTTAGGAAATAATTTTATCTCTCATTTTTCAATCAATATCGGCATAAGATATCCTATGCGCAACTTGGAAAAATCAAACAATGATGTAATGTGTATCTAGAAGAATATTTTTACAGTATAAGAACAACCTAGATAGGATGACCAGTATACTCGTGGACTCTCAATTGCAAGATCGTTTCATCCAAAGTTTTTTTCCTCGTTTAAAAGAGAGCATCATATTTGATACCTCTCCATCATTTGATCAGTTATGCCATATTCTTAAGCTATGAAAAAGAAAACTATTATCTATGGAAAATATTGAATATCATGATCAAGCTTCATCATCTTCTAATTAATTTCAAAGAAAGTCAACTTTCAAGCAATCTAAAGAAAAATCTACTATTAACGTTTTATCTACTCTTGAAAATATTTAATGAAAACCTCCAAATCATACAATCACAAAATTTCCTTGTGCTCCACATATTCTGTTGCCATAGCTAGTTGAGAGTAATCCTATTATGCTTCCTCCTCTACTTAATCTGGATCCATCTTGGCCTAAAGGGCACAATTATAGCAAGAAAATTAGATGTGAATATCATTAATGCATTAGGAATTATACAAATTGACGTTTCAAAATCTGAAATATTATTCAAGATTTTATTGAGAACAATGTAATTGTGCTCCCTCAGCCTTCAACATCTACGATGGTCAATCAGAACAAAAATTTCAAAATTTTTAATGATCCTCTCCCTAAGCATGAAAAGAAGGTTGTCGATTCTTTAGGTAACCATACATATCATGTAGTTTCTCCTCCTTTAATATGGGATATTGAATTTCTCATTGCTAACACTGATGCATCTCTACCCTTCATTGAATTTTATGATCACGATTATCATGCCACATTCTCTTCTGATACATTGCATATTCATGCATCTATCAGACATCATGTTATCAATAATACAATCATCAATCCATTGTTTCATATGGGTGTGTGTTCTATTACAGTTCTTATCGCTATCAACTATCTACTTTCTCATATCTCATATCACATTCCCAAATCTTATGGTTTCATAAAGCTTTTGGTTACTATTGGGCCACTCACCATGTTTGTGCCTTTCATTCTGGAAACATCACTAAAAGTGTGTGACATGCTCTTGGGTCTTCCTTGACTCCATGTTGCTCAGGATATCATTTCCATGAATCAATTGTATCTAAAGTTCATTCACAAAAATCAATTTATCATCGTAAAGGGGATTTTTCCACACACACAGTGGCTGCAACCTCCTCTTCAGGTTGCCATTACACTCGCTAGAACATCTAGGTTCCCTAGACCTATCAAATTTAAAGTGCAATTTGCTCCTAACTCTCATATTCAGACATGACCTACTAGGTATCATCAGTCCAATAGTCTATCTCATCATCATAGGATTTCTCTTTTACATTGTTGCACATCCCCTCTACAGTATCCTTTACATATATATACATTAGCTTTGTGGTCTCCTTTACATAGGTTCACATCATCTCTGTGTTCTCCTTGATATAGGTATACATCACCTCCGCAGTCTCCTTCACATAGGTGTACATAACCTCCACAGTATCCTTTACTAGGTATGCATCACCTCTGTAGTCTACTATACATAGGTGCACATCACCTCCTCGGTCTCCTTCCCATAGGTTTTCATCACCTCCTAGGACTCATTGACAGAGGTTTCATTCACCTATACATCATCTATCTCATCCATCACCAATCTCAGAGCATGGTTAGATGCCTTTATCTCTGCAAGCATTAGGTTGAGGACTCTTTCCCTTCACTTTTTTTAGATAGATTATTCATCATCATACACTTGGGGGAATCATGCTTACTTCCCCCCCTCTTATAATTATCACGTGTCTCACATTTCTACTATTACAGTATGTGATTCCCATATAGTTTTTCTCATACATATTACATAAATTGATGCACACAATGTGCATCTTCGTTACCTAATGACACACTCTAGTGCTAAGGTTCACACTTGGCTATTTAGGGCATACTAAATCCATGAATCTCACATCATATATACAACACATCTTTCTGACATTCAGTCTTTGTACATCATACTACCCTATGACGCACTATAGTTCCATGGTTCATACTCAACATTTGAGGGTCTACATATGAAGTGAAGCTCACCAAACTCTACATTCCACTCTCTATACTTCAAAATGTATCTTTTGAGCACAAACAATTGAAACCATTTCTTGATGTGCAATCTTGTTCTATTTTTTATTATTAATTGTTAAGGGGTATTTTATAAATTAAAATCATCTCATAATCATCTACATCCTCTCAAGGGACACACTACTCCTATCATTCACTTTACATTCCATTCCATTCACATTCATAGCATATGACATATCTTGGTTGAATTTATTCTTGCTTACTTATGCTTACATGTACAATTTGTTTCACATGCTAGACAAATACTTCTTATGTGACTATATTTTTCATATCCACATGTACTCTCACTTTTCCTCTAGTTGTGAATTCAGAATTTATACAGATCTTTACATGGAACACAAATGTTTCCACTGTACCTCTTACCAGTCCCACCGAGGATCCTCGGGGAATCTACTTTCATATACATCATAGTTATTGTTTCATTCTTAACTACTTCATATTATTACTAACATGGTACTTTAAATTGATCTATACATGATTTGACATAATTTTTATCTGTGTAACATGCTACCAGGTGCTTCATGTGAAACATTTGTCTTGAAGGAACTATTTACCACCATGGTTTTCTAATACTTTTCTTTCTATTGTTTATTATTATTTTCCAATGTATATCATTTTTTGCAGGCTTTTCCCTGTGTCATACTTGATCTTTTATTATATTCTTTTGGCCTCATTGGCCTTGATTATATTGAAACATTGTGAATAATGTCTCATGTCTTAAACCCAATTTTTGTGGTCTACATTATCTTCTTTCTTTATAGGTTACACATTGTCTTCTATATGCGTATTTTTCTTGATTGCACTAACAAATGTATTTAGCCACTTTATTTGCATGTTCCTTGGTTTCTACTATGCACGTTCCCACCATTTGTAGGGTATCAATTTTAGATAAGTTTCCAATCCTCTCCTTTGGGAAAAATCATCCTAGTGATGACACATGCACCCAAATTATGGGGGGCATACATTATGTGAATCAGTCACCCCACACAATAACTCAAATCTTCAGTACATGCCTACATAACACGAGAAAAAAATACAAATACAGACACAAAGTGGCCTAGATTATAGCTTTGGTCTTGAGTATAGCACAAATGCTAGTGCCCTGATATAGACATGAGCACCTGGGAACTCCTAAACTTTCCTAGGTGCCTATGACCAGGGGGCATTTACAATTATTTTCTCAGATTGGCACAATTTTCAGTAGTTTAAAAAGTAGTTTTCATAGTACAGGCATAGACCTCCATCAATAAAAATTCAATATATCTTATTTTTTTACTAGGATCGCACTGGATTGAATTATATAAAACAAAAAACAAAGCGGGATCACACCATCTGTAGTGGTGTATAATTTTGGGAAGTAGTCAGGGATAAATAATAACCTAAACCTTTCTCCCCAATACTCTTTATTCATGGTGTGAGATCACCGAAAAATATTTTTCTTGGTGTGAAATCACCCAAAAAACTCACTTCTATGATATTTGATGAAGTTTTCTATCCTTTTCAATTGTCATGGATCAGGTGTACACATTCCTTTTACTAATTTTTCACATTTTGACATTATTTTTACATCATTTTTGTGGAGTTTTCATAACACAATACTTTGACTACTCCTGCACTCTTCTTTTCCAGGTTTATCCTTAATATGTAACAATAAGAAACACCACATTAGCAAGTATCAAGTGACAACAAAAACATGTACAAACATGACAGAACACATACGCTTCACCCCTAGGGTCACTTCCTCTTCCTTAGCTTGAATGCTTCAGTTTTTATCACTCCATGCTTTCACTTGTCTCCTCAGAAAACTTTCACAATCAATCTACATGGTTATAAGGTACACATCTCTTATCTACTTTATGCTATCAAGTATTCACTCAAAAAAAATAAAGTGGTGGAAAATGTAGACACAAAATCATGCACTTGGGAAAAGTTATGGGTCCTAATCACATACTACTATTCATATGATTCCTAAGTGAGAAAATTAGTAATTGACATATATCTTTGGCCTCTTTTTCTATCTTTCTTGTTTCCTCTCTGGTCTTGCACACCCCACAACCCAATTTGATATTCGTTGCTTTATCTTTGTTGACTCTAGACACCAATGCCTAGCTAGGAAGTCAATTTCCAAGTGCCCTCATCCCCTCTGGGAGCCCAAACTCTTTGTATCTTACTCACCTCTTTTGGGCCTCTTTTATCTTTTGGGCATCTTGTTTCTTATGTGTTAATTATAAAATTCAAACAAGGGAATCATATCAATTCAAAGTTATGTGACCATAATAAGAACCAAGATCTAAGCATCTATTATCACCACCTAAGGTTACATCCAAAGGAATTCTAAGAGCATCAAAACATCCATCTAAAACTCACTCAAGGGAAAACGGAATGAATATTCTACATATGCGCATAGGAGCGGAAGCTATTTTTGTCATCCACACATCTACTTACATTGCAACATCTAGATATCATTCACTATCAAGTGAATCTTGCACAAAATATTTCTATAGTATGATTTTTACACACACACACACCAAAACTACATGGATTCTAAGATGTATAGCAATGCTCATTCTTAAGTTCACTTTGGCAAGTGACCATCGGGGTCAATCCAACTCCCCATTCACATATTTATTTTTTAGGATTTAATGAATTTTGGGATTTTAGTAGGATATCGTTTGTTTTGAAGGTTATAGGTGAGCTTTGTGATCAATTGATGATATACAGGAAATAAAAACAAAGGTTAGTGACAATCTTTCGATAAAAGAATAATCAGTTTCGAACCATTTTTGCAGTCACAGGCGCCCAACACAGGCCTCCAACACCAAGGATCTCTTGACCTAATCCAGGCACCCTAGTCATGGTATATATATAAAGTCCATAATTTACTAGTCATATTTGTGACATTTTTCTCCTCTCATTTATAAGTTTTCCAATCCGTCACACTTTAAAAGTTATTGCGAAATCAACTAAGTCTTCTATTCCCTTTATTGCTCTTAGAGTTTAAATTTTCTTTAGATTTTTTCTTGATTCATATCTCTAAATTTTATTTATCATATGTGACTCTAAAACATCTATGGTTTTACACATTTCAATATATATTTTTAAATCAGAAAGAAAATAATTGAATAATGTGTCAAATTCTCCAAATCTTGGAATTTTGTTCCAAGACATAAGTGTTGACATTTGGTCCTATTAGGTGTTGTCATTGATGTAAAACCACATTAATGAATAAGTGAATTTTGGATTAGAATCACTTGATTATTTACATGATGATAACATGATGATTCATATGTGTTCATGCTAATACAGTGAGATTCAGTGAGGATTGTTTGCTCTCGCAAGCCTATTTAGGTGCCTAGGTGATGTAGCTTGATAGTAGGATATTATTGGATACTTGAGAAGCATTTTGACATGATGGATAGCATGTTTAGAGGGTTATTGGGCACACATAGTAGTGGCATGATGCATATATAGGTGGGTTACTATGTTATAGGTGCTCATTGGGAGAAGGTATGTTTGCTTGGAGGTGTGAAAGTGTGTTTTGGAGCCATGTGAGTCCATGTATGCTTTAATTAAGTTATTTTATGATGTATTAGGTATTTTTGGGTCATCTTAAGAAGTTTTATGATGAGTTATTGCATTATTTTAGTTGACCCTAGCTTCTATAGTAAGGAACAAGCTTGCAAGCAAAGGTAAGTCTTAATGACTAGAGATATTGAGGTATTGTATTGACATTCTGGTGATTGGCGATGTTATTTTGATGTTTCATGATTCTTTGAGAAACATTTTAGGTTTCATATTATGTCAATTTATGTGAGACAGGGTTAACAACAAGTCAAAATCAAACTTGAATTGAACTTTAGATGCTTGTTGTGAATTTTATAATTTAAATCAGACATTGTGGATTTCTTGAAATTTTCTATGTTGATTTTATAATGTTTTTAAAAAAATCAGGTGGTTTGATCTTTAGGTTTTTATGAACAAATGTTAAGAAGATAAAGTGGTCTAAAATCATAGTTAAACCCTAACTAGGAGCAGTTTGTAGAAGAAGAGGTATAGTGACCCAATTTTGATTGAATAATAAAAATTGATGATTGGATGTTGTAGAGGACTCTCTTATTAGATCTATGAGTGTATTTTTTAGGTCATGGTGCTAAGTGGGCCCCACTCAAACAAGATAATTTTTGAAGAAGAAGGTTTTGGGACAAGGTTGTCCAAAAGAGGTATGTCTTAAATTGATGATATGGAATTTATGTGAACTTATATTGATTTACATGAAGGTTTTAGGACTTTTTAATTTAGATACATGGTCATTTGGGTTCCATTTAGGTTGGCTGGTCAAAGGGCACTTTTGGGGCCTAAAAAACAAGGGTTCAGTAAAATGGCTATATTTTGAGTTACGAGTGGAGTTTGAATACGATTCAAGTTTTGTTGGAAAGAGGATTTAAATAGGTTTCCAATAATATTTTTTTAATGATAACGTGATTTTCATGGTGTACAAGTAATTCTATGGATAGAAAGATTATTGACAGTACAACATAAGATGTGTTTTTTTGCAAGTGTTAAGCTGTTTAAAATATGGGATGTATTTGGTTATGCTTCCTATCACCTAGAATGTGACCAGGGATGTGTTTTAAATCAGATTAATCCATTTGGAGGCATTTAATTTTTGTTTAAATTATTTTATGAGCTAACCTTTGGAAATAATGGTTTTGGCATGTTGATTTGATAAAGCCAAAAGTGACAGTGGTTTAAGAAGGTAGTTGACTCAAGGATTATAAATGTATCATAAATGTTCTATATTTTATTAAATTTCGATCAAGTGGTTACATGGCATGTATTTATTATGTTGAAGTGATTTATTGGCATTATGAAGTTTTGAGGGTGTTAAAGGGTGTAGGAAACAATGCTTTTGAGATTTGTAAAGTATAATGGACCTATTAAATGAAATAATTTGATTGGTTGACAAAATGTATGAAAATTTATGTATGTAAAATGATAGTTTAATCATATTTAATGGGTTGTGGGACATGAATATGTATTGATTTTATGTAAGTTCCTTTTTATCTTTGTGCCCATGGGGTTTTGAGCCATTTTGGCACTTATAATGAGGGTTTTAGTTATGACGACTTACTTGGGTCACTTGTGACTAATGTAATTCAAATTTTGAATGTTTCCTTGATGTATGGGTTGATCCAAATGAGGGAAAAATATTTTTCTTGAGTTTGAAATCATGAGAAGCTTATAAAAGCATATTTTTGGGTGCTTTTGCAAGCTAGTTGTGTATGTGTGTGCAAGGTGAGAGGCCTTCGTGATATTTTTTTGTAGGTTCTAGAGCATGATTTTAGGATGAAACAAGTGTGTTTTAGTTTGAAAAAAATAAAATAGAATGTGTGCAAGGGTTTGATAATTTTAGAAGTGATTGAAGAGCTAGTTTTTTCAAGATTGGTCACCTAGGGTCTGGTTGAAGAAGTGCAAGCTTAATATTTGATCTCCATCAGTTATGGAAGAAACAAATAAATTATATGAACATAATAAGGTGGTTTAGTCTGTTCTTGATCATCTTTTGGGGTTGTATCCTTGTGGAGGTTATGCTTCACAACATTAGGTTTTGGTGCTCATTATAGGGTTGGTGATCTTTGTGGGTTTAGTGCCTCATGAAATTCAGAAACATATCAATATAAGATTTTTTTTTCAGTTTGTTTTCTTCCCCTTGAGGGTTTCCCACTTATATCTTGTTTTCATGTGTTGGCTCTATGTTTCATGGTTGTTTACATATTTGATATTTTATGGAGTGCACTCATTAAGTATTGGTAAAGTGGATTTGTGGTTGAATGGTTATGATTTTGTCAATATTCAGATCTGAAAAATAATTTGAAATATTATATGGAATTATTCACCCTCCCCTCTCAGTACATTATTATTTTAACAAATGGTATCATGGCAAGTCTTTTACATAATTTTGACATCTTGAAAGGAGATCCTTGAAGAAAAATATGGTGAGTAGCACAATGATTGGAAATGAGCCAATGTTTGATGGAAGGGATTACAATTTATGGAGCTTGAGAATGAATCACTTTATCATGGCTCAAGGGTTTGATGTCTGGAATACTATTGAGACTAGACATACTACTCCTAACAATTATTCATATACTGAGGATCAAAAGAAGGAATATACCATTAATTCAAAATATTTCAATGCAATGATAAGTTTCCTTAGAGAATCTAAAATGGGAAAAGGGACACATTGCAAATATTCAAAGTAAGCATGAGACAAACTCTAAGTTATTTATGAAGGTGATTCAAGGGTAAGGATTTCTAAGCTTCAAAATTTTAGAAATTAGATTGAATCTCTTAAGATGAGTGATGATGAGCCTATTGTATCGTATCTTCTTAAAGTTGACATGATTATCATTAGTATGAAAGGATAAGGAGAATATCTAAAATAAGAAGTAGTTGTTCAAATTTAATTGAGGTCATTAACATCAAAATGTGAATCAAAAGTATCAGCTATAGAAGAAGAAAAGGATGTAACTAAGATGAATATGAATGAGCTACATGGTACTTTGACATCGTATGAGATGAGCGTACTAGATTCTGAACCTACTAAGAAGGATATTTCCTTCAAGATGGAGAAAATGACTAAGCAAAAAAAGGAAAAATATGAAGATACTACCTTTGAGCTTGATGATTAAGAGCTATTTTCCATGGTTTCTAGAATAATGACACTAGGAACTGGTAAGTACAAAGGTAAACTCCATTTTAAATGTTTTACATGTGGTAAAGTTGGTCATTTTTCTACCAAGTTTCTTGATATACATGATAAGAAAAGAAATGATGAACATGATAGTGATGATGAGAAGAAAAATTAGAAATTTGACAGGAAGAAGAAATGTTTAAAGAAGAATGAATCTATGAAGAAGAATAAGAAGAGCCTCTATACTAAGAAAGAGGAATCTGATGTAATTAGTGAAGCAAATAGATCTGATTCAGATATTCAATCTAATCATAATGATGTCGGTGAAGAATTTTTTCTCATGAAAAAGAAGCCTTGAGATCCTCTAGTGGTAGTTCTACTCTATGGGATGATATCTCATATGATTCTTGGAAATAAGAATAAGGAAAAGATGATGGTTTAAGGCTTGAATTGGCATGTGTGAAATCTAAAATTGAACATGCTAAAATGAATAACAAGAAGTTCACATCACAGGTCAAAGTATATGAATGAAAAATACAAGAGCTTGAAGGAAAACATTGGGAAATTTATGAAAAACATGAAGAATCAATTAGAAGGAAATATTTTCAAATGAGCAACATGAATCTTAATATGTAATCCAAAGAGGAGTAGGTTATATATCTCAATAATGAACTCATAGATATTGCAAGAAAGATAAAAACTTATAATTTTTTTGAAGAAATTAATAGAGCTATTGATGATCTCTTAAGAAATAAGAAAATTACAAGTGATAAGAATGGTTTAGGCTTCAAATCGAAATTCAAAAGAAATAAGGAATATAAAATAACATGGTTTCATGTAAGGAAGTGGGAAAACCTAGCACCAAGGAAGGAAAGAAGGAGCTTCAAGTCAAGGACATTGAGAAAATCAAGAAAGTTAGGCAACCCAATGCCTCAAGGTATGAAATATCCTTTAATGGTTTTCTTTATATATGTAATGCATTTGGTCATAGGGATAAGAAGTGTAGAATATATTATAGAGAGACTCAGGCATGGATAGACATTGGAGATGACCATGTTAATAAGGTTATATGCTTCAAGTGTAAAAAGATAATTCATGTTACTAATGATTATATGAATGACTAATATAATCATTCATATGAGCTAAAAAATAGAGAAATAGTGTTATGTTATAATTTTAAAAAATTTGGTCATGTGGCAAAGGAATACTTTCAAGTGTACTCAAGTTAGATAAAAATCTATTCAAGTCTTAGAGTGCAAGCCTATGGTGTTCAAATACCTAGAGCATATGAAAACGGACCTAGAAGGAAATGGGAACCTACATGAGACCATGTTGTGTCTGTAAGTGTAGATGTCAGTGAAAGCAGACATGTTCTACTGTGCTCAGATAAATAGAGAGAGGATGAAGGCATTCTACAAGTGCCCAAGAAGGCTTACGATCTCTTTAAGACCTTATTTTAGGTGTTCCTTGAAGGTATATCAATGTATATGAAGTATCTAGGAGAAGGGGAGATGTACAAGTCAATATGTACCTCCTCTATGTGGTCTAGGTATGACATTTTATTCCATTATTCATCATCTTTTTGGTACATAATGATGGATCTTAAGTATAAGTATTGATATCAAGCTTGGGTCTCTAAGTTATACATGTAAGAAGTCCTTAATGTATGTTCTTTCATATTCATGATATGTGGTTAGCTTGAGTTTGTCATGTATTCTATTGTGTCTCTTTAATATGTCACAATTTGTGTGTAAATGGTCTAGATCTCCTGAAGTTTTTATTCATTATCTTTGTGAACTAAACTGGACTATGTTCTGTGTCTCTATGTTCTTTTAAGATCATAGTGTATTTTCTGGGAATCAATGGGGTCATAAGGAGTTGACATTAAGTTTAAATATATTTATCATGTGTGTCAAGATGTCCATGTTGTGTATAAAGTTGAGAAGTTATCTCAAGAGGTTATGTGTGTCATCATGTGTCTCAATATTCAAACATAGCCATTTCAAGGTTGTTGTAGCACAAGTCATAGTATGTGAAGGTATTTAGTGCATATGTAATGATTCCTATAGGTTTCCACATCTCTCTTAACATATTAGAGAATATCTGATAAGTTGGATGGTGTTATCAAGTGACAACTTGATCAGTAAAGTGGTTTAAGAGGATAACTCTGGCCAAAGTATAACAATATTTGGTGTGTCTAGATCAAAGTTTGGAATGTTAAAGGTGTGAATTTGGTCTTCTCCACTTCTTAAATATTCGTAAAGGCCACTGAGATGGTTGAAGGATCATTCTCAGAATGAAAATTCATCTTAATGGTCATGAAAGCTAAATTTGGTGAATTTAGAAGGATCTCTGCCTTATTCTATGTTTTCTCATAGTGACTGTGACTGTATTAGTGGAAACTTGCTTTTGAGAGATCTAATGATGGATTTATGGTTTAAAAATTTGTACATAACATCTACAAAATGAGAACTAAAGGATTGAATTGGTTTCAAGTCATTTGAATGCATAATTTTTAAGTATCTTATGAAAGTTTAATAATTGATAGTTTAAATGTAAAGGATAGCTAATTATTAGTTGTGTATATTACAAACTAAGTATACTGAACTCAAGGACCTAGTACAAGGCTTATGGGGAAAGATTTAAGGTAAAATTGGTGTCTGTAATTGGTACAGTTTCATCTTGAATGTTACTTCATCAAAATTTTGGTATGGTTTTCAATGAAATAAAGGCAATAAAATTGTTTTTAAGCTCTTGTTTACAAGGTGAAGGCAGAACATGTGGCTTCTAGTGCAGTGGTATAAATCTAGACATATCTAGACCCTTAGAGGATATATTTTTCACTATGTGAAGTAATTTTTGAAAGTTGCAAAGATGGTTCATAATAGAGTAAAGGAGCCATGCATGTATCTCATTCATAGTTTGAGCTAGTATATGCAAGCTACATGTATAGAAGGTAGAGTAGTCTACTTTCTCAAGTATGAAAATTGACTTGCAATTTTTTTTAATATGTATGAGACTTCATGAAGAATATATATACTTAAGTAAGGATGGTATGAATTCAGGAGTGAAACAAATTTCTTTTGTTTTTAGTTGTGCATTGAGAAAAACTAATTACCTTCAATTGTCTAATATCTCAGAGGTAGATTACTTTGGTCAAATGAGGTATAAAAGTTGTTTTGTATCATTTTTGGCGGATTATTAGCTTAATATCATAATTGAGCAAGTGTAAAGATGCATTTCTACCTTTTAGTTAGTGATAAGTGATCTTAGAGATAACAAGCATGTGAAAGTTGTCCTATGGATCTTAATGCAAAAACATCCACCTACAGGCTTTAGTGTTGTGTGATGGGCAGAGTATAAATTTTTGATCATTTATGATATGTGTTCAAGTCCTTGTGTTATTCCAAAATGGTTCTTTTGATGCATGTATGAATTATTCATAATTACCTAACTTCTGAAAAGATGTTTGATATGGTGTTTCGGAGCCATGAGATTGTGCTATAGTGTTGAAACATGTACGTATATGTTGTAAAAAGTGTGTTTGAGCCTACTAAAGTTAGGGGAGCATTTATGGATACTTCATGGAAGTGTTTAAGTGAAGAAGAGTCATTTTATTGGTCTAATGGTGTTTTCCTTATTGGAATATTGGTAGTTTGGAGTTAGACAATGCTACAGTAACAAGAAAATATGTCCTCAAAGATCAAAATGTTGCTTAAGTGGGTATGATGATTTTCATGACAAGGGAAGCTTATATTTACACTCTAGAAAGTGAAGATGATCCTATCATGGATCATAAGGTATGATTTCAGTTGGTTGTGTATGAAAAGATCAAAATTGTTATATTCACTCAAATATAAGTGTTTATGACTGAAAAAGGTGTTTAGGGAAGAGCTATATTGCTTAAGATTATTTTATGCATAGATTTCAAGGTAAGTTGTTTTTTCTTGAGTATATCTACTAGAGATAGTGTTATTTAACCCAGGGGAGTGATAATTTGCTAAAGTATGAGCTGGGTGAAGATGGGGAGAGCTTCAAAGTTGGTCCTAAATACACTAAAAGGACTGTTTAGGGATCCTAGTAATAATGAGGTATGAAGAGCAGGTTAGTGCATTATTATGTTAAATCTATGCTGAGATATGATGTTGTATGATAAATAAAGGTGAATTAATGCTTTGGGGCCCATGCAAAAATATGGTTGGGGGGGGGGGGGAGAAGACACAAATCTACTTTTTGGCCATTTTCACCATAACGTGCTCATGTTATGACTTGGTCATATTGTAATGTGAATGGGAAATTGTGGGCTTGCGTTATAACATGAGCATGTTATGGTTTCAATTTTCCAACCCATAATGTGCTCACATTTTGACTATAATAAAAAATGGTCAAAACCCAAGAGCTATTCATTTAGAAAAAAAATAATGCCAAAGGCATCCAAAACATGAATGAGGAAAGAAACACTCATATTTTAGATATTTTTGTGTCCTTGACATCCCAAGAACCTTGAATCGATGATAGTGGAGAGCGAAGAAAGTCTATTAATGGTGATTTAGGTTTTTTTGTTTGTAAATTTAATTTTTTTACATAATTGTTGATTTGTTTTTTATTTTCATTTTCACATGTTTATTTACCTTCAAATCAATGTCATCATTCATCCCCAATTGTAGAGGAAGAACATAAAATCCCTACAACACCCCCTTATATTGTCAGACATCTTCCTAATACCCAACAATAGATTTTGAGGGAAATTGCAAACCAAAAACTATAAATTCCGGGTTTAATAGAAACTTTAATAAACCCTAATGCCAGGAATCCTCATCCTCAAAACCTATCCACATCATTAGGATAATTTTTATCCAATATTGACAATGTGGTAGGAAAAATTAACACATGCGATAGTTTCAAAAACAACTGCCACAATTTTTATTCAGATAAGTTGTTCTATGATGCGGTGAAAAAGAAAAAAATCACAAAGGAAACATTGTGTGAATTATTTATAGATCCCAAAACTAGTGCATCATTATGATTGGATTGCAAAATATTCCCCATACACTAGTGTAATTATGAGGGGATTAAAAATAATTTTTGGGATAGGTGGTGGATGGTTTTTGACCAACCACCTTGTAATAATTTTGAGGTGCCCCAATATTTCTTAAGGAAAATCTATTGCGAGTCTTTCCTCAATGAAATACATAACTATTATGACAATAGATAATTTTAAGGTAGATGCCAAATCTCTACATAGGATAGGGTAGGGGCACATCATTTACAGAATCATCCAATTAGGCCCATTTTCACCCTCATATTCAACATGCTATAATCCCTTCTATTGTGATGGAGACAATGGAGGTTCATACCCTCGAGTCTATTAGATCATTGACTCATTCAATTCTTCATCGTGATACTCATCTATAAGATCCTAGGGTGATGGGGATAGTCCTTCTACAGATAAGACCTTATATACTATAGAGTTTCATGCTTGTGGGAGCATAGGAACATATGTGGTTGATGTGGAAGATGCACAACATAGAGGAGAAAACTCCACATTCTTGCAAGACAGATCAATAGCCTCACGAGGCAACTCCATAAGCTGAGTAGGGTACCCAATTGCAGGATGCACATCATGATTTCGTTTTGTAAAATATTATCATCGCATATTGTGTACTAGATTCGACTATTTGTATTGAACATAATGTAATTTTACATGAAATTAGTTTTAATTGAATATATATTTTGTACATAATCTTATAATAAACCATGTTAATCAATTGTGAATGAAAAATAAAGAGACACGTGTTTTTTAATAAAATTATAGGGTCAAAGTATGCATCGAGTGTCGCATTCCCTTTCTTCACAAGTGAATCTCGGTATGAGTTCGCATGTTGGTGAATTTACTAATGTAAGTTTTAATATTTTTATTAATCATAGACATGAAAATAACATGGATTATAGTTAACATATGAATTTACTAATGTGAGTTTTATTATTATTTAGTTGATGACATCAATACAGTCTCCTCCTGAGATTCACCAATAATTACACATAGGATTTGTTGTGGACATAGCTTTTTTCATCCCTCTTATAAAGCTATAGGTGCTATTAAAGTTATTTATATAATAAATTGATTGTATTCAATAACATCATTTATTACTATTTAATGAAATTCACACGTGTATTTTGATTTTCATCATCATGGTTTCCAAAGGAGGAGTTTGCTATTCCAGTTCATGCATCTAGTACTGATGTTGAAGATATTGATATGTAGAGGATGATTGACTGTGATCATAAGATAACAATAAGTATTTACTTTTAAGTATTTTCATTTTATATATGTCACCAATTGTATACCAATGGTTATGTTGTTTATTGTATTAATAGATGGATCTACAAGCATCTTATGAGTGTACGAGGTCTGAGAAAATAAGGAGGGAGTTGCACTGATGTGTCTGAGTCATCTTCCACGTGCCCAAAGAGAACTAAATTATTTGATGATACGGTCCCGTAGTTTATATGTATACGGACTTTTTGTATTCCTTCATGGCATATTGGCGTAGATGTATACAAATTTATGTTTTATCTATGTATAACATTGTATATGCCTACATGGATTTGTTAATACATTTAATTTGATCAAAGTTTGTATGATATCAAGCATTTTTGAAATAATATAATATATGTGAAAAAAATGTATGTAATTGGATTAGCATGATATTATATGTATGTTATTTTAATATCTGTTATTAGTGTTAATTTCTCTTATGTTTTAAACATGGCGATTGAAATCCATATGTAACTAATTTTCAATTTTTCCAAGTTTTAATATAATAATTCAACGCCATCAATTACAATAATATAATGTCAATGTGTATTTTATCCACTTCCCGGAATATCAATAATTCAAATGAAATGTATGTAATGAGATTACACAATATTACATTAGGTCTAATAATTAAATTGTAACTATAGAGAGAAAGAGATAGAGGGAATGTAAGAGGGGTAAATGTAGAAAGAGAGAATGAGGCTGAGAGAAAGAGATAGAGAATGCAATAAAAAGAGATAGAGAAAGAGTGAATGAGAGTGTGAGAGAAAGAGAGAGTGAGAGTGAGAGTGAGAGTGAGAGAGAGTGTAAAAGAGAGACAAAGAGCTATGTTGTCAAGATACTTCATATTTTCCATCAGGCATTCAAAACATTCAATATAATTAAAATTTAATGGTATGATCAATGTTAAAAACATTAAATATACTGAAGATTTCACATTACATCTATGATATATAAATATTACATTCTTTATGTTTCTTCTATTTTCTTTGAGATTAATTTTTTTGTTGCGATGGTGGCCATAAAACATATATATAGGGAGCTCTTGAAGGACTTATTTAATTAGGATGACTCTAACCTACCATTGATAACTAAAGAGGTTAGTCCACTAGCTGGTTCTTCCATTCCTATTATCCAAAATCAATTTCTAATCATCGGTAAGGATGCAGGAAGGAGACAATTGCGTGCCTTAATAGTTTCTAGGACATGACGATTGTTTAAATTTAAAGCTATGTAATTTATAGTTACAAAATTTTCTATTAGTATTGAAGATCACCTAAGACTTGATCTCATAAATAACTTGCACGAAGGCTCAAATATATATCCAAATTTAATTAAATAGCTTCTTTTCTTGGCCAATAGTGATAATCTCGAATAATTACCTCAAACGTGCTTGATATCCTTTATATATTTTCTTGTCAATAAAATACAAGGATATTTTTTAAAGTTTGGACTCCAATGGTGAAAATATGATAGGAAACAACCATATTTTTCATGAGAAATGTGAATTTTCTGGAGTATGCGTAATACTTACCAAGTTAGTCAGATAAATAGGCATTTTCATGCAGAAGAAGATGTTCTTTTGATTATGAACATGTATTAGAAAAAGATTTCTTTTGAAGATATTGTTGTGTTATCATCCCACCTTTCAAACCGAATCACGTAGGAGAGAGATATAGAGAGAGATATAACTAAAATATTCAGTCCATTGGTTTTTTCTTGCATTTATATTATCTAAAATTACCTTATAATCATCCTTAATGATGCAGGAAGGATTCAATGTTTTTTCTTAATAGTTTCGAGGACAAAATGCTCTTTTTGGTCTCCAGGATCTTAAGGGACTACGTCCTAACAAAGTAGCTTGGAAGTAAAGGATCCATCTAGAACTGAAAAAGAAACTTCCTCAAGTGTTTACCATGCCACTTGAACGTGCTGGCATAGTCGGTTTGGAACCAAGAGCCACCATTTTTAAAATATTACATTTGATAACCTTACATTGACTCAAACTACACTATTTACGCATTTATAAACAATAAAAAACTGAGAGAACCGAAAGGATATGTAGAAAACTAAGATAGCCTTCTATAGAGTGTCACGACGCAGAGGTTTAGGATCAAACATTACATCTCTAGGTGTCATGAAGACCGAGATATCACCCATCAAATTAATGGCATTTTTTGGATTTTGGGATCTTAAGGAACTACGTATTGATGAAGCAACCCGAAGTAATGGCATCGTCTGACACCAAAAAAGAGACTCAAATTTTTTTACCATGCCACCTGAACATGATGACATAGTCGGTTTTGCACTAAGAGCCACTAGTTATAAAATATTGCATTTGACAACCTTACATTGACTGAAACTACACTATTTTACACATTTGCAAACAATATAACACCGAGAGAACTAAAAGGAGATGGATAAAAAGAGAGATCATTATGTAGTGTGTTGCAATTTAGAGGTGTAGGATAAAATGAGAGGTCTCTAGGTGCTAGGGAGTATGAGATATCACTCGTCGAAGTTACAACATTTTTTGTTCTGTGAGGTCTTAAGGGACTACTTCCAGATGAAGTAGCCCATAATAAATGACACCATCCGACACCAAAATGGATCCTCCACAAGTTTTTACCATGCCACTCAGACATGTTTACGTAGTCGATTCGGCACAAAGAGACACTGTTTGCAAAATATTTCATTTGACAACCTTACACTAACTGAAGCTACATTGTTTTTCACATTTGAAAACAATAGAACAGCGATAGAAACAAAAGGTGATGAAGAAAACTAAGATAGGATTCTGTAAAGTGTTGTAACATAGAGGTTTATGATCAAATGAGATGTTTATAGGTGCCACGAGGACCGAGATATCACCTGTCAAAGTTACAATGTTTTTTGGTCTCCAGGCTCTTAAAGGAATACCTCTGGATAAATTAGGATAGAAGAAAGGGCACCATCTGGAAAAAAAATAGAGCCTATGTAAGCATTTAACATGCCACCTAAACATATTGACGTAGTTAGTTTGGTTCCAAGAGCCACTGATTGCAAAATATTTCTTTTGACAACCTTACACAGACTCAAACTATACTATTTTGTGTAATTACAAAAAATAGAACACCGAGAGAACCAAAATGAGATGGAGAAAACTGAGATAGGATTCTATAGAGGTTCCTCATGTAGAGGTGTAGGATCAATTGATACATCTCTAGGTTCCATGGACACTGAGATATCACCTACAAAAGTTATAGATTTTTTTTGTTTACGGGCTCCTAAGGGACTATGTCTGGATGCAGTAGCCCAGAAGCAACAACACCATCCCGCACTGAAATGAAGACTCCAAAAGAATTGACCATACCAAAAAGATGTGTTGGCACATTCGGTTTAGTGCCAAGAGCCATGATTTGTAAAATATTGCATTTTACGTCCTTACACTGACTCAAACTACACTATTTTGTGCTTTTGCAAACAATAGAACACTGAGAGAACCTAAAGAAGATTAATAAAACTAAGATAGTATTTTTTATAGGGTCCTAACATAGAGGTGTAGGATCAAATGAGACATATCTAAGTTCCACTGAGACTGAGATATCAGCCATCAAAGTTATAGTGTTTTTGACCTCCAAGCACTTAAGGGACTACGTCCATATGAAGTAGCCCGAAAGCAATGACATCATCCTACACTAAAACGGAGAATCCACAAAAATTTACTAGGCCACATAAACATGTTTGTGAAGTATGTTTGGTTCCAAGAGCTACCGTTTGCAAAATAATGGATTGGACAACCTCTCACTCTCTAATCCTCTCATGTTTTCTTTCTCTCTCTCTCTCACAATCTCACTCTCACTCTCTTTTCTTTTATGAAACAATTTTCACATTTCTCATATTTCCATGTATGGTATTATGTAAGCCAGTATGATCCATTGGAAGCTAGAAAGAAACCACATGTCAAAACTAAATTAGAAGGAGGATGATCCATTGAATAATCTTTGTCAATACTATTAAGATAGATGAACCAAATTGCCCTTGTTGGTTTCCAAACAACTTGAAATGCATACGAATTTAGAGGTCATAAAATGAATTTTAAAATATCTCTACAGTTGTAAATTGATGCCAAGTAAAGGTGTCTCCCTATATCCAAGGATCTATATGCCCACATTTTACACACACAAATACAACAGTAAAATACCAGGATAATTCTTTTTTTACTTACATTGCTCACTACACAATACACAGTAAGGGCTCCAAGTACAGACTCAATACACATGTGACAATCACATAAGTCATCAAATCACATAGACACATGTAGACGACATCAGCATGTCGATGCTACACTTTTCCCAATGGAAGGTTACTAGTAAAGACCCAACCACAAGAAACGTGACTCAAGGAACGATGAACCCACGACATATCATTACTTTAAATTTATTTTAGTTACGGAAAACTTTCCAAGGTCATTATTAGGTAAGCATGATTTTCTCCCTTTTTCCACCTACATGTTCTAAAAATTCGTTTCACAGTTCACTTATTGTTCAACCATTTACTTTGCTCTTTACCCTTATGACAAATCTTCATAACTTACATAAGTATTTTCCATATTTCAAAATTTCATACAGAATTCTAACTCTCTCATTCTAATGTTAAGATTACGCTTCCCAAGATGCTTATTCAATGTTTAGAATTTTACCTTGCTACAAAAGTGAACTTAGCAGGATGTCAAGATGAAATCTTGGGATTAAGGAAGACATAGAGTCGAGATATCTCCCTAAGAACATCCATCGATCACAGAATAGTTATTTCGCTACCCTAGTTAATAAAGTTCAATAAGTTATGGAATTCCTCTTATATTTATATATCTTTTGTTTGCTCGAAGTTTGGTTGCACCAAGATAATTTATATTCTTTGCAATGCATGAATTTTTTTAATTAAGTTATAAGGACTCTAAGATTGACCTTAATCCTAATCTCAAATCTCGTGTGCAGCATTATATGATATGCTCTTATATCGCACTAAGGTCTTGTTCTTAGTATCATCTTAAAACAAAAGAGTTATGACAACACTTGTCTGACATCTTAAGGAAGTACAAGGCTAGGAGCATTAAAACTACACATAATCACAAGTGATCTATGTTCACGAAGATCCCATATCCTTGCATTGCATGTTTCCGCATAAGAAATATTATTTATTCCTTAATGCCATAGAATGACATAACAAGGGATTATGAGACAAGAATTCAGTTTCTAAGGTTCTCTAAAAACAACATCTTTCAACACAATTTCATAGGCAAGGAGTTAGATTATAGTTTTCTAACCACAAGTGAACATCCTAGTCAATTAGGGTTTAGTCCCATTCCAATTGTTTTCACTTAGGGCTTTACGCTCTCTTATAGATTAGATTAAGGTTTCAAACATATTCACCCTATAAACCCTCCGTAAGAGATCAAGGCACTCTATTGTCACTAGCCAAAGATGGCACCTATAGCTAAGAGGATCTATTCATAAGAAAAATTTTAAGTGATAGAACCACTATTTCACTAGCTCCATGATGTCATCTGGATCTCATAAGAAATTCATTCGATGCAGAATATTTATTTGACTGTGTTGCTCCTATGTGTCTAGTTTATGTTGATGTCACTAAACGTACCTACTAAGACGATAAACCCCTTTTCTTGGGATCTTATTTGCCTAAACCAAGATGCTCCATTGGGTGTAAAGGTTAAGTTCATTCTACTGATTTAAATTTCTTATAAGGTAAAAAGGATCACACATACAAGCAAGTTAAGCAAGAATATTTTATTAGGGTTCAATGTTCCCATTAAAACTCTTTATTACGTTTACAAGGTAAGAAGATAACCCAATGATTAATTTAACCGTTTATTGAATATTGAGAACGTACTACAGTATATTAACTTCAATTTTCAATTTACTATGTATAATTTAAACCCTTTTTGCCATACACAACTAAGAAACAAATTGAACTGGTGATTAGATACACATTTCCTAAGTATCCCTAAAACTAGCATATCATGCATATTAACAAAGCTCAATTATAACTTTTCGGTAACAAGAAACTACATTAAACAGTTATTCATTTTACAATGACCTATAAAAATTACAATAATAATAATTAAATTACACATTGCCCTTTGCGTCCTCATTCTTCCATCCTGCAAAACCCATGTGAGCATGATATCAGTGATAAATCGCTGGCATGGCATCCACCCTAATCAATCATAATTATCATTTTTTAGTTTCCCACTTACATCTAACAATAATTACAATTTGCAATCGAAATAAAAAGGTCTAGAAACATGTAATCATTTGCATTTAATTTTTCTTCATTTTATAAACCCAAGAGAGAGAAAGAGAAAGGAAGAGAGAGAAAACATCATTTTTTCAAAAGTTCCAATACACACAAGTTTCATTATAGTGTTTTAAACAGTTATTTATGTGTGTTAAAAGTTTCCAAAGGGGATTTGGCAACCCTACGAGGGTCCGCAGCTTTCTACTTTTACATTTTCTCACTAGCTACAAAACGTTCAAAATGGGCTCGGAGGCTAAGAAACTTCTTCCAAAAGTTACCTTCCAATGAGAACACCCTCCATGATCAACTTGCTACGTGTTCCTGGATATACCAATAGTTCATAGCAACTGACGGAATTGAAAAAGAGTGCACGGTTTGCGTTTGGTGGCTAGTTTTCCGGGGCCACTAGTCGTAGTTCACCCAGTTGTAAAAAGACAAAAGTTAGCTCAAGTGGCCCAGGAAACCGCATCCATAACTGACGTTAGATGGAGAAGCACGCAATGACACATATCCTACTAGTTCCCCTATATAAAGAGAATTCATCAGAGTCAACGGGACTAAGAACTAGAAACCATGTTCAAACAGCGACAAGTTTTCTGGAACGACAAGACAAAATTGGACCAGTTTGACCTCGTCAAACTGCAATCGGAGGCCTACAAAACATCTTCGCCAAACTATCTCGAAAGGTGCTATTTCTTATGCTGAATGTTCCATGCATTTGTCTAGTATAAATGCTAGAGGTTTGAGAAGATGGAACGTGATTTCTCTTTCTCGGTTTCAATTGGTGGTCCCAAACAAAAGCCAACTTTCTAGTTCTAACAGCTCTCTACTGTTGTAAACTAGTGTGACAGGGCTCCTATAAGGGCATCAAAAGGATGTCATACGATCATTTCAGGTCAAACCAAAAATCAAGGTGACTCCTCGTATACCAAGGTACATGAATGAAACTTCACATCTCGTTTCCAGAGTTGTGAAGGGTACTTAGCGAGTCTTCGAAAATTGTAAAATTTAACTATTTCAAGTAGGAAGAACGTCAACTTAATCCATGGAGAGTCAAATTTGTCTGGTCGATAAAATGATATTAAAGCGATCAAAATGGTAATATTTTTCTAGATCATCTCGAAGCGAGGGTGATAGTTCGTGGTTTAAAGTAGGTGGGTTATAATGGCTTCAAGAGTTGCGACACGACACTTTATTATTTTTCAATGAGTTGAAGAGACATTTAGCTGTATTAAAAATTTAATAACTTAATATTCTATTTAGTTGCAAAAGAGAACTAAAACACGAGAATTATGAGAGGCAAGGAAAGAATAACCATGCCTGGAGAATGAAGTCGGTTGAAGCCGTAGGCTTGGGTTCAGTCTCTTGCTTGGGCACTTTGTCAACCAGTTCACGAGCATCCTCAGCTCCACTAGTTTGCGTACATGTCATCAAGCTTATCTTTTCCTAAAAGATCCTCATCCATAATTGGTAATGAGACAAACAAATTGGTTGAAATATTTCTGAGGATTGTTGCAAAAAGGAGTGCCTATTCCACTGCTCCTACCAGCACACCATTCATTCCAACTTCCCATCACCGTTGAGGACCATTTTGTCAAACAGTTGGCAGTTTTTGTATACATATCATGGAGCATAACAAGGTCCAACTGTACTGCATCTGCCAAATGCTCTCCATTTTACGTTCTATTGATCATGGCTCTCCAAGATACCACATTTTTATTAAGGCACTCGAACCAAGCAAATCACATGCCTTGAATACACCGCCACAGGTTGCTACACAGCATCCACTATGCAAACATGCAATGATTCAAAATCCTAGGCAAATGATTCTACAAGAGGCTACTTATGCCTATACGAAGTATTTACAAACTTCCATCATGGCACTGAACGCTGCATGGCTGAAAGCTAATTAAAAATAAATAAAGCTTACATGGTCAGGGTAAGTTCCATAAGACCACATCTCTTTGAGGCATTCTATCAAACAGTCCAAATGCCTTTTAAACAGACCCATTTTGTGCATATCCCAAAATCATTGCCGTCCTTGGAACTGCATTTCTTCAATGCATTTGGTCGAACGGTTCGCATGCTTCCACGCTATACACATGTATTTGCCAGGGCGCTTGGGACTAGAACATAAAAAAAATCCCTTCTTCATAATGCTCGTGCGGATGTCTATATTAATTTCAAAGCTCTTATTTTGGCGCAGGATGGGAGGATATGCTAGAAAATGGTTGTGGATTCTAGCTTTACACATACCAAATGCATTTTCTTGAAAGTTTCCAAGGCCTTTTCAACAACCTCATTTTTTTTCCACAAATTCCTATTCCAAAGCTTCCACACTTGCACACTATTTTGATAGGGCACTTACAACTATATTAATACTGGTAAAATCCCCCTCCCTTTTTGGCGCAGCTTAGGAGGAGCTGGCATAAAGAACAAAACAAAATAAAACAAAAAAGAAGATTTCCAATATGTTTTGTTGGATGTTCATACGCTGTTCTAAAGCTCCCACTTGACAGCGGCTGGAAGGTATCCTAAAATCCTTTTTTTGCGCAAACATGTCTACCAGGGCTGTAGCAACTACAACATCTGACAAAAGCACCTCTTTAGCTTGTGTTTTGGTAGTTGTCCATGTGGAAAATGGAGCTCGAGTTTTGACGCGGGGCTAAGAGGATGCTGGCACAGGCCGTAAAAGAAAACATGGCAAATCCATGGGATGACATTTGGAGAGGCACCTCCTTGAAAGAAAACCAGAAAATGCCCTAAGAGCATTGATTTGAGTAAAATGAACTGCAACCACCTTTCTTTTAGGCATTGCATAGAACAGGCTGGAGTTCCCCCCCACCCCCCCCATGGTGGCGATAGCTGCACTCTCCCTCTCTACACAACCAAAATGATGGAACTGTCTGCCCCCAACTTGCCCTAAAATTTCACCCCACAAGAAGTCACGGGTTTTTTTATTTTCTTTTAAAATTTGAATCCTTTTATTTTATTTTGTTTTATTATTTATTATTTATTTGTTTATATTTTTAAATGGAGGCGTTACAGGATCGAGGACTATTGGGGTTTTTGGAAGGATTGGACATTCAAGATTCATCGTGTGTCTGAATCATAATGTCATTACATCTTGAGGAAGGTGGGGTTGTTCCTATGGAATAAGGTTGGAAGAAGGTATCCTTTCTGGTATTATCAAAGATAACTCCCCATTATTTTGTGATAAGTTTAAAATCTCCCTCAGCTCCTAGGAATTTGTTTCAATAACAAGGCTAGTTTTCTATATTGTTTCTTAATGAGAGCAGAATCAGAGGAGGAGGTTACCTATAAGATGTCATACCATTTGATGATGCCTGAAGAGAGTTTAGAATGAGCAACATGGTGCACCTCAATGAAAGTTATCATGGGTGACAATCCCTCAAGGGAAAGGTACCTATTTTAAGAATTTGTGGTTAACTTGTAGCTTCCTCCCACATTATCTGTCATCAATAACTTATCACCATTCTTCATACCACCATCGAATGGGTTGGGTTTATGGGTTTCTAGATCATTATTTTGGCTAGGTATATTTCACAAATTTCTTACTATTTTTGAACAGGAATCCCTCCATCCAAGGATTTGTTATGCTCCTCTAATCTACAGTAGTGATTAAAATGTGAAAGATGCTCTTTATCTTGTGCAATACAAGGATGGAAAAACCTCATATATTTATAGTAGGTTTCATGAGTTAGTTGATCATTTGGAATATCAATATTAGGATCATATTTCCTAGTCTCATGCCTAGAACCATCATTGAGTCTGATTGTACAAATACCTTATTTATAAGAGGTGGGGTGAGTAAATAAATGGATATGACATCTTTCTTTTGCCTTACAATGCATATTACTCATCTCTACCAAAATTGTTTCTACCAACATATACTTGTGCTATTGAATATCAATTGCTTCATACTCTATAAAAAATTTCACGCTTTGAGAATTCCAATTCCAATATTTAATTTTCCTTATCTTCTCTTAGCTTCGAGAATAATAAATTCTCTACTAACAGTGCCAACCACGTGAAGGTGGAATCAATTTTTGAACCACTAACCTACATGAACATGTTAGTAAACAATTAAATAGTATTTGAAAACCTACACAAGTTAAAAACAAAATCATTAAAAAACATATTCAAAATAATTTCATGTAGATGTACATATCTTAAATCTTAAGTGAACATACTTTTGACTTGAGAGGGTAAGCCACTTAACATGATCAAGGGTAGTTTTGTGTATAATCATTTGTACAAATTCAATCTAGTGAACCATCTAGGTTCAATATAATATTTAGGATGTCAAGTATTTCTTCATGGTCAGAGTCATGAAATTTCCAGAAGACCATATTGCACAGTCTACCTCCATATTTAATCAATTGAACATTAGATGCAACAACTAGGTGAGAATAATGAAGAATATTTCTATGAATTTCAAATTCCTCAACCAACCACACATTGGAATTATTTACTAGGTATCTTCTTATCCATGTTCTGGTAATAACCACAGACCTCGTAGGATATTATAGGCCTTCTCCATCTATGATTGGAGCTATCAATTTATTTTTTTCCGCAACACAACGACATAAATAATAAGATGTTCCTTCTTTATTATATTCTTTTGCAAAAACTGCAAAAACATGACCTACATCACATTGTACACAAAATCGTTAGTTTCAATACTTGATTCATTTATAAGTTCCCTAACATGAGAAAAACTATAATGTTTTTACAAAATAATGTAGATATATAATAACTGGTTGCACTAGATCTGATACATGGTCAAAGTCAATTATTGCTTATGTCACTATGAGTAGTATAGCTCATGGAGGTCTATAGGTGTCAAGTGAAGATAATTTTCTACAACACCATTCATTAACCCACTCTTTTCACTCACATTCATCACAAAATGAACACATACATGAAGAGAAAAATCATGCCATTTTCCTTGTATAAATAGTCCATGAACCTGTATTTGAACTTCTAAAAGAGTGAAACTCATTAGATCCCATTAGTGTACATAAATCTTCATATTTTACGAAATTAGATTCTTCTACCAACCAAATCAACCTACAAAATATACAATTACCTTCATTACCTAGACGCATTGTTAAGTTACACCATTCCATAATGGATTTTGCATCGATCAACTTCACACCATCTTTGTACTACAATTCTTCTCTTGTTAGGGATTTTTTAACACATGATCCTACACCATCATGTTCTCCTTTTCCATGTTTGGGCTCAGTGAAATGCCAAAAAATTTGAACAACACTTTTTCTATGTATCATGTTCAACCATTAGAACATCTGTGCATTTTTGAATTGTGAAGTACAATTATCTGATCATATGATGTGTTTATCAAATATGATGTTTATGTTATTCAAATTTCCATAGAAGATATTGAAAAAACCTTATACAAACTCTGATGAATGTCCACGATCATCAATAATACAAAAGTAGTATTCTCTCAAAATATTTATCTCTTCCTTTTTACTGTTGAGAGCATGAGTGAATACAATATGTACAAATATGGAAACCTGAATAGAGTAGTAGTATTGTGATTGCACTTCTTTTTGTGGCTATAGAGTATAGTTATATACAAAATAAATAATTGAATTAATGATACTAAGATGAAATGTTTCCTTGCATAGCTTAAATTTCTCATCTAACCATCAATTTCTATGTGTATGTCATGTATAATCATACACTAACATCTCTCGAAATATAGTGATAAAATTTGATACACTTATTTCATTACTCACTAATTCACACCTCTTGGATTCATTACCATATTTTGAAGTGTATGTCATTGACTTGTATTTTCCAAAAATAACTATTTCATTTCCGATTACATATGTATTCTCTCTGTGTATACATATTTGCAAACGTTGCAAACTACACCAACTATCACAAGTTCTTTCTAAACATGATTTGATATAAAAAGATTTTCCTTCTTCTATTTTACAAAAAACACTTTAGATGAATTATATTCCTAATATAGGTTGAACATTTATCATACACTCCTGTAAAATATTATCAGTATGTAAATTAACACATATATACCAAAAAATATCATAATGCATAACAAATTAAATACGGATCCTACAACAATAAGTAGTTTGTGAGTGATTTATTTTAACACAAAAAGGTCTTTACATTTCAAAATACCTTTGACTAATTTGTATTTCGGGATGAGCCTCCTTAAACTTATTAAAAAAATTTCTTTGTGTGTTGAGTAGACATAATATTGTGCTAAGGAGAAGACACATAAAAATTGTGCACATGGGAACAAGGCACATTTGAAGGTGCGGAAATATAGGAAAGGAAATGTGTGTGAGAACAAGTTGAAACAGGACTAAGCCATTTTTATGGATACATGCTATTGTTTGAGATAACATGTAGAGCACACATCAGGATGGAGAATTGCGTGACACGTAAATGGTATTTTGGGAATATGTGACTAATAAGTGCCATGCATGGGCTTGAGTTAGTAATAAGATTACTTCTTCAAGTTAACTATAAGATGTCTATTATTAGCGCAGTTGCATGAGAGCATGTTATTGTAAAGGAACATGGTTATTATCAACATGTGACCTATTTTTAGAAAAGCATAGGTGGTGAAGCAAAATTCCCCACCCCTATAAGTATGTATTAAACTATGTAGTTTAGTAGTGTTGAGCTATTGTAGAGTTATGTTGTTAGATCTGATACGCACATGACTTATGGTGATACTTTATAATGTAAGAAGATTTTATGTTTTACAGTATTTAATGTAATGGAGTATGTTGGCTAGATAATTGTGTTAAACATGACTGTAATTGGTTCTTGTATGGTTGATCTTATTATAGTTATTGTTTGATTCATAATTCTCTAAGATCTAGATCTAGAATATGCTCTATGGAATGTTTATGGTTATTTATGGTTTTGAATATGTTTTATCTTCATCACACTAACATCCTGCATAAGAAACTCTAAAGAGGGGTCGGATACCTTTGCATGCTTTGGGTGAGCGCTTAGCTCATGCTGGGTCATGTGCTAGTGTACCTGGGTTTTATATAGTGGATTCTAGGCTGCATCATTAGTTATGTTGTTGGGACCTCTTTTCAAGTTGTTTTCAAGATGTTTCGTGATGAAGACATACCAATTGACCTTAAAAAGTGTTGAGGAGTGGATAAAATATCTGGAAGAAGAGTACGCTCAGAGGTTCATCACTGGATCTAAGTTTGACACATGTGTGTGGGTAGATCAAAATTTGTATGATTGTTTATATGAAATATTCTTTGATGTCTTTCCGGTAGAACTATACAAGTGGCTGATTTGTTATGCATCTAAAAGGAATTAGAGGTATCACACACTTGTATAGATGTAGGAATAACTTTAGATCCTCTCTGATGTCGATTTGATTTGGACATACGTTGTGGACACTTGGTTCCGTGGTGTTTTGAATAACTACATTTTGGAGTACTCAATTTCCACTTATTTTTTCCCAGAGATAGCTGATTTCTAGTTTTTACATTGTCCCAGGGGAACTTAATTGCAAGGCATTCCATTGGTAATAAAAATCTTGATGCTAACCCTAAACTTGGAAGATAAGTCAATGACTAGATACACCTTACCACGTACTGGGGTGGGAGCATGTTTGGTGAGGGATGGAAGACATAGCAAGAGATAGGAAATGAGAAGAAAGGCGGCTTAAGTATAATGAGTCACGTGAGAGGGAGATAGGGAAACAACGTGATATTACGGAGCTGTTATGTTTGTGGATCCTGTTTTCATGTTAGAGTGTGGTACACCTTCTATGTGTTACACTCAGGTATTTTTACAGCAGCCCCGCTCGCCGGTGAGCAGGTCAGGGGGGTTTATTAACCCATGGGTAATGGATAACCGTTATGGACTGTTTTTTGGGCCTATGGTTTTTTGGTACCCATTGTTTTGATACCCACATTTTTTTTCCCATGGTTTGATACCCATGGTTTTGTATCAAACTGCTTAAGCAATTGTCTATTTATATGGTCTTATGCATATGATAGATAGACAAGCAAATGTATTGCAGATGTGTTTTGAATTTGGGTGTGAATTCTGTAGTTTGTTGAGCATAGCTCCAAACAGATCTGGGTATTGTATTGAGAGAGTGGAGGCTTGTAATAAAATATGAGCAAGTGATTCTTGGTGGACATAGCCCAAATTGGGTGAACCACATTAAATCTTGTCTCTCTGTGTTGTGTTATTTATTCTACACTTTTATTCTAGATCTGTAATATTTTCTGCATATTAGTTTCTACTGTTGCGATTTTGTAAGGGATTATTCCACATATTTTATCTCTTATTTCCTAACAAGAGCATATGACATTAAGGAGATAGATGGCTCATGAAGGATTTGGAGCTCATGTAAAAGGCATGGATCTATAGCATCTAGAACTCCCCTATTTTGGCAAGCATGATAGGTAACCCTCCTCAGCCTCACATGGGAGCACGCCATTAGAGATGACATTGGCCATGGGTGAGCATTTGAATCTACATAGAAACCTAGCCCTTGCACTTGGTTTTCCAGTATCTAGTATAAATAGTAGTCAATAAGCTAGTTTGGGGAGTTGTAGAAAAGGAGTTAATCAAGTAGAAAGTGCATATATGGCAGGACAAAAATCTTCTTTGTTATTTAGAAGTAACTTTTTAGGTGCATCATTAACACAGAACTCAAGCACTCAGAATTTTGGATTCACTTCTTGGAGTAGTACCACTTTGCAAACTATAGGAGTTTAGTTTAGTACCACTATTGGGACACATGGTAGTACATCCAGTGGTCCAATTCTGGCTACAGGAGGAGGATCATGGCGCATAGGTTGTTGTATTTATGGTGGATCTAGTGGGTATGGAAGGAGAGGTATACATGAGGTTCTAGATCAGGTGGGCAAGGTCCTCATCAACCCCAGAATATTTACATGGAGATGTATCTCCATCTTACAGAGTATAGGGGCATAGAAGATGATGCTAAAAATGTGAACATGTGTGATATATTTTGGCACACAAAAGGAATCATGTATTTTTAACAAAAGGTAAGTAATTTTGCAACTACATTATAGGGACGCACACACAGTTGGTACAAGAAGTTTGACCCTGATCAGACTTGCGTACATTATGTAGCGTTACGAGAGGCTTTCCTTAAGGATTTAAATATCCCTGAATTTGAGAAGAAGAGTATAAGCATGCTCAAGGATATTAAGTAGGGCACTACTAAGAGTGTTCGGGAATATGATGACCATTCAAAAACATTTTTGTCAAAACTTTCATATGATATTCACGCAAGCCAACATGCATAGTGGTTCGTTGGGGAGTTGATTACACCTTTTAGAAGGGTACTATCAAATAAGACATATACAAACCTGTGTGAAGAAATTTAAGAAGGATTATATGCTGAGAAAGTTGGAGGTATAGACACTAGAGTGAGCCCATTACTGGAGGCACATATTGCAGCTATGGAAAATAAGTTGGAGAAAATAATGGCCAATTCAACACGTGAGATGCACACTAGAATTTGTTGTACAGACTATGAAGTGGCTGTCACACTAAGGATAGTTTTCCCCACAAGTCCATGTATTCATTATTGCTTTACTACGAGACATGTCATTTAAACCATGATGAAAACCACTTCCCATTATTACAATGGGCAATAAGAAATATTTTATCTTTCTATTGTAGATTTTTCATTCCATGACTGAAAATATAGAAGATTACAGGTTGATTGTTCAGATCCATGATGCCATAGATATTGTTGTGTGATAGACAAGAGTATTAGATAATTCCAAAAGTAAAAATGAGCACCATGATCGTGATCACAACCAAGGGAACTATGATTGGAATGAAGAGAACTTTGAAGGAAATCGTGGTAGATGTTGAGGATATCATGGTGGATTTGAGGCTCAAGGCCATGGTGGTAGACGAGGTGAGTTTCCTTGTGGAACATGTTTTACATACGGATCTCCAGACCACTATAGGGACGAATGTCCTTAGAATATTACTTGTTCCTTTCGTGGGAAGAATCACAACTATGAGAAATTCTTGAACTTATATGAGCATCTAAGAAATAAGCATAAATAGGAGAACAAGGGCACATGCATGGTTAGAATACAACATGCCATAGAGAATCAGTGGATGCCAAAGTTGGCACTGGAACCTGAGTTAGTACCTATGAATATTACTACATACACTAAAGTTGTGTGCACCAGAGAGATGTTACAGTAGAAGACTACCATCACTAAGGAAGAATTTTTAAATGCAAGGTACCTAGATCCTACACATCAAAAGGAGGTTTATTGGGATACCATGGGGGTACTTAGAAATATTCAGGGTGAAATATAGTGTTTAAAGGAACAATCATGAAGTTAATAACAAAAGAAGGTAAAAAAGACATTTCAATCACAAATTGATGATTTGAAAGAAGTATAGAAGATGTTGTACGAGAAGAACATCATTCCATTGCTGGAGAATTGGATAAAGCGAAACACTCCATGTGCATGTATTGAGAATGGAAGGCAGATCTTGCATGCTAATATTCCACCTCATAGCTTGGATAATGACAAGGAGATCACCCTTAATGTTGTGGATGGATGGATTTTGAACAATATATTAATTGACACATGCGCGGAAGTGAATGTACTTATTTTAGATGCATGGGTATCGATGGCAGACCTCCATTACAACCATCTTCTAATGTAATTTTTTATGGCTAACAGACCTAAGGCCACTCCAATCTGAGTTTTAAAGGATGCATCCATTACTATACAGGGGACCAAGTTCATTGGGGACATTGAGGTTTTAGTACTTATAGAAGCAGAAAGCTTCCTAGCTCTACTTGGGCACCCTTGGTGTTATGCAAATAATGTTGATCTACGGTTCAACAAGGGGTATATAATTATTTAGAAAAATAAAGAAATAGTTGTTATTCCTTTAACTGATGGGAAATCTACATCTTATGTTGAACCTTTGAGTGAGGAAGACCTGAATATAATATATGTACATGTCATTCGGGACCCGGAAGTACTCGAGCCATCTAAGGAAGGAATCCTCCAGTGAGAAGATGGAAAATCTATTAGTAATAGTACAAGTATTGCTTGTGCAAATAGGGTACATGATACCTATGAGATATTTGGGCACAAAGTAATAAGAATATTTTCATAGAAAAGAAAACCTCCTTGTATTAGGAGGATAGGTAACTCTATACCTTGGTACACTAGAGAAGGACACCATATGGTATTCTTGTGGACCATGGAGGAACATTGGATGAATCAATTTGAAAGAAGAAATATGTTAGTGTATACCCTACATGGGATGGTAGAGTGATGGTGGATGGTTCATAGAAATCATATCATAAAATGAAATGAAGTCATAATTTCTCTAACCAATTGATTCTTCATGAGCAATGCGCTTACTCAAATATGCATATATCATGGTAATCAACCTGTTTAGCATCACATTATGCAGTGTAAGAGACTCTGGACATATGGGAAATAAGATTTACCACCTTCACTTTGGGTACACAAACTCTATTCCACTTTGCAAGGTTGCACAAGTTCTTGGTATGTTGAAGAAAAACTACATAGGGAGACTTGAAATGGGTAAGACTTAATTACAGGCATGACACATAATTTTTAGTACTCCTCTACTAAACCTTTGGTAAGAGAGGCATTATGGGTTATGGATAATTTGATTATGGAAGATAGTGTCAAGGCTGAATAACTTATTCAAGAGTTTTTTTTTAGGAAGAATAAGGAGCGCATTTTTATGAAGTATATGATAAAAATTCTAAACTATTTTCACACGCTTGCCTTGAGAAGGAGAAAGGAAAGATGGTCTATATAGTGGATGGCAAAGAAGTAGAATATTTAGACATAGCTCATTCAACACGTATGTGTGAAGTGTTAGAAATCATGGATAGGAATGTGCATTCCTATCATGAACCTATGAAGACAAAGAAAGTGAACATTGGCACGGATGTTGAACCCAAGGAGGACATAATTGGAGATTATTGGTCTGATTCTAAAGTGGCAAAGATAAGTGAGTTACTACCAGATTTTTAGGATTTATTCCCTAGGGGATACGATGAGTTAAAAGGATTACCTAAACCTACATGTAAAAGTTAAAGAATAAATTGAAAAAATGCTAAAATATGACATCATTAAGCCCTTAGAAGAATTAGAGTGGGTTAGCCCCATGGTAATTAGTATAAAGAAATATGGTAAAATTAGGATTTGTGTGGATTACAAGAGAGCTAAATGTTTCATGTGTGATTGATCCTTTCCCTACGCCTTTCACCAATGAAATATTAGAAGGCGTTGTAGGGCACAAAGTTTACTCTTTTACAGATGAATTCTCTAGGTATCATCAGGTTAAAATTACACTAGAAGATCAAGAGAAAATGAATTTCAACACTAAATGGGAAATTTTTGCATATACTGTGATTCCATTTGGTTTGAAAAATGTGCCTGTTGTATTTTCGTGCATAGTTGTTCAATCATTCAAGGATTTTATTCACAAATTCTTGTAGGTTTACTTGGATGATTGGACGGTATACGAGATTGTTAAGGATCATTGTGACAATTTGTGCTTAGTGTTTGAAATATGCATACATTTAAACATCTCCTTAAAAATCAAGAAGTAAGTGTTTGCTACACCTTTTGGAACTTTTTTAGGGCATATCAGATGCAAGGAAGGTTTGTTAGTAGATCTAGCTAAGGTTGTAGTTATTGTGGGCCTGGAGAAACCTACCTGTCAAAGTGAGGTGCATGGATTTTTGGGCCACACATGGTATTAAAAAACATTTATTAAAGGATATGTGAAGATTTCCGCACCCTTGGAAGAGTTACTAAAAGTAAAATGTACATTTTGTTGGGGAAAATCGCAACAACATGCATTTAAGGAATTAAAGGAGAGACTTACGACAACATGTATTCTACATTTTCCCTCGTGGAATCATCCCTTTCACGTACATGTGGACGCCTCTGGCATGACCATTGGCACAATGTTAGATCATCCTGAAGAAGGTATTATAGATCATCCAATTTGTTTTTCTAGTAGAAAGTTGACTCCTGTAGAATAGAATTCCACAACTATAGAGTATGAGGCCTTGTCAATGATCTACACACTACATAAATTCAGATAGTACTTGCTAGCAACACCCTTTTTATTTTATACTGATCACATGGAATTAAAATACTTGGTAAATAATCCCATTCTACAGGGGTGGATATGTCGATGGGTGCTCTTATTCCAAGAATTTGACTTTACAGTCATGGTAAAACCAGGTAAAATTAATTTTGGCACAGACCACTTATCGAGGATTCAATCAGGGGAGGATACAAAAAATATTGAAGATAAAATGTTAGATGTACAATTGTACATGTTACATCACGCACCTTTATATTTGGAGGATATTTTTGTCTTTTTATGAACATGTATGACGCCATAAGGAATGAAGGCATTAGTGAAGAAACAACTTGCAATTCGAGCGACACCATTAATTTTGATCATTGGTGACTTATATAAACTAGTTTGAGATGAAGTATTGCGCCAGTGTGTACTAGAGCATGAGTGCACACATATCATGGAAAATGATCATGGTGGTATTGTAGGTGGGCACTATGCAGGTGACACCACTATACGCAAGATTCTACTCATTGGATTATGGTGGGAGACCATGTATAAGGATTATAAAGAGTATTGTAAGGTGTGTGATCACTATCATCACCTTGGAAAACCCAGGAAAAGATATGAAATGCCTTTGAGGCCTATTGCTAGTACAAAGCCATTTGAGAAATGGGTTGTAGAATTTGTGGGTCCTATTTCCCCAACCACACGTAGAACTAGATCATGCTATATCATCACTTACACCAATTATCTTACTAGGTGGATAGAACCAACACCTACAAAGGATTGTACAACAACTAGAATAGCCAGTTTCTTATGGGAAAATATTCTTACTAGGTATAGATGTCCCTTGAGCTTGACAAGTGATAAGGGAAAACACTTCTTGAATGAGACTATCGGGATATTGTTGGATGAATTTATGGTTACACACAACAAGACTACACCTTATCATCCTCAAACAAATGTGACTGCAAAGGAATTGAATAAGATATTGAGCAAGACTTTGATAAAAATTAGTGATGTTAGAAGGAAATATTAGGATGATAATGTGTCTGGTGTACTTTAGGCATATAGAAAAACCTACTAGATGTTGAAAAAGGCCACACCATTTCAGTTGGTGTTTGGCTTAGAAGCATTTATTTTAATGGAATTCATGTTACCATCATTGTGTATTACGCGTGTTGGATTTCTAACTGATGAGAAAGCATTAGAATAAATAATTGACAGGTTAATAGAGTTAGATGAGAGGTGCGCCATAACACGTTGGAGCCAAAAGAAGGAAAAGGCTAGGTAGAAGGCATGTCATGACAGACACATTAGGGATAAGAAGCTTAAGGTTGGACAGATGGTACTTCTTTATGATTCTAAGTTTCTACTCCATTCAGGAAAGCTTAAGGTACATTGGTTGGGATCATATGTTATCACTCATCTACTTGAATCAGAAACTTTCCAGTTAGAGGTGCTTGATGGAATACGGTCACCCGGTTACTTCAATGGGAATAGGCTAAAGCCCTATTATAAATAATTCTTCTTGGTGTTTTTAATAAGGAAGTGTTTACATTTAGTATAGGGTTCCATTTCTGTATTTATTTTAGTGTATTTCCTTCTTTTTTGCTATGCTTTATCACTTTAGTTCGGTGTTTTGTGTAATAAATGGGTTTGTGCACTAGAAGTTAATTACAATCAGAAGTATTTTTATGTGTAAAGGGCTGTAGATACCATTGGTGTGGGGTGGTTGTTATTTGTTATTCACAAAGGGGTGCACATGAGGAAAAACTATTACAAGTGTTATTCAAGTATGGAAAGGAGCTACTCCAAAGGATATTTATTCTAAATAAGACCATACATGTAAATGAAGGAAAAGTGTAACACAAGGTAATTAGTAGCCATGGAAACTACAAGACTAGGGCGCAGTAGTGAAGTACTTCACACATGGAAGAGAAGTCTATAGCTAGAAGGAAGGAAGGCACGTTATAAGGTTATAGCTGGGGCGTGAAGGGGTACCACACAGAAATTGGGAAAATGGTCAATTAATGAGAGGATTGGTGGTAGGTGAAGGAGTAATAAATGCACTAAATTTTTAAAAATCTATATAAGGAAATGATGCGGGTTCATTTTTACCTTTGCGATCACAAGTATTCGAGTGAGCTAAGTGTGACCAAGCCAAGAAAATCATATTGAGGTGCGGAGAGATACGAAACCAGACAAAGAAGACTTGTGTGTAGAAGTGGCTTGCATCCCCATTGGTGAAGGGTTTCAACATAGAAGAAGCATTGAGAAGGAGATAGGGCACGTGGTTTTGAGCTAGGGCACACAATTTTGAGCTAGGGATTGAGCTTACTTGATAAAAAATACAAAAGGTAGGATTTTTAGGGTGGCACCAAAGAAAGAACTTGTAGTAGGCACAAAGGGAAAGAATAACGTGGAGGTTGAGGTTGAAGTTGCACCTAAGAGAAAATTTTCAAAAATGTAGTACCCAAAAGGAGTGATAGTTGGATGGTATTGGGATTCCTCTATTTTTAGATGAAAATTAAGTGATTACAATCACTGCAACATCGACAACATGGGAGAATTGGATGCGTTATTGAACAAGAAGACCAAAAAGCACAAGGTGGATGATATGCCAGTATATGATGATGCTCAGGGAGAAGTTTCTTAAGAAGGTAGGGGTTTATCAGTTATATGAACTCCCATATTTTGGAAAACCAGAAGCTTTATACCAATGGCTTGATGAGCAAAGTCTATGAGGAATTTTTCTATTTTGCTGGATAGATGGATGAGGATCAGAACAACCCTGATTTCTACATTGATAGGATTGAAGGGCACAAGACAGATATTATGAGTGATTTGACTTATAAGGCAGCTATTATAGCCACCAGTATGGAGTTAGGATACTCCAAAGGTCCATGTGGAATGAAAATAAACAAACTAAATAAGTATCTTGTAGTATAGGTAGGTGCACATCTTCTCTCAAAGTTAAATGATCAAGAGAGATGGTAGCATGTAAATACAATGTGGCTACATATTGCAAAGAAAAGGACAGAGGGAGAAATTTATAACTTGGCTAGCTACATTACAGAAACTATTACCGAGGAAGCACGCATAGGTGAGAAGATAAGTTTTGGTGTTATCCTACTATCTCTTTTATGTTTGTAGAAATTGGAGTTCCCAATGGGCCAAACAAAAGAATATGGGAATACCCCACAGAGAATAATTCCCTTGCAAAGAGGTTCAAGAAATACTTAGGTGAAGGATCAATGAGTGGCCCATTCAAGCAAAGGGAATAATTGTGGTATGACTGACTTCACATGACGTTTGAGGAGGACTAGTGCATTCCAAAGGAGTTACCCTTGGTAGTAGGTAAGGGAGTAATGGTTCACAACGTATAAACATTTCTGCATCATGTAATTTTCTATGAAGGATGGGACAAAGAGTCCATGGTGCAAAATTTCCTATGCCTTGACACTGTGCTACTTCCATGACTCAATTCACATATTTACTAATGAGCATCGATTTGAAATTCAACGCAGACAAGGTAGATTGTGACTACCATACTCTCAGAAAAACATATGTATTATCTAGGTCAGTCTGCCTACATTGAGAGGCTTATTTCAGATGTTATAAATATGAAGCCAAAAAGTTTGGCTATTGGAGACAGTGGAGCTGCACTCATATATCTTCAGACTTAAGCCTAGGCTAGAGAATAACAAGTATGTGGAGAATGAGTTCATGCTACTAGGGACCACTTAAGGGAAAACACACACTTGAAAATTTGGCAGCTCTAAAGCCTACCACGACCATAGAGATAGATGAGGAATAAGAACATGAGGATAGTGGAGGCTTGGACCATAGAGGCCGGAGGCAAGCCCACAGAAAAAGTGGAAAGTGAGCATACGTAGATACTCCACCATAGGTGCAAACAAGATAGGAGGAATTGGATGTGGATGTAGTCCCTGACGAATGCAAAGTTTAAAAGGGTATTTAGAAGAACTAGGACCCAAGGCGCATAGGAACATCACAACCTGTAATAAGATCACCTTGAATCTCCCCTCAGAAAGAATCACTTGAGAAGAAAAAAAGAAGAAATTTGAAGCTTAACGAGGAGGCAGAGGAGTCTGAAGATAGCGCACCTAGAACTCTAGTGTAACCAGAAGATGTGGAGGATCCCAAGGATGAAGAAATGAAAGATGAAGAAGAATGAGTGAAAGAAGAAGAACAAAATGTGCATGAACAAACCAATGCGCCAGTTACAACTCAGATAGGAGAAGGGTCAACTTTAAACCTTGGCACTCAAGTTCCTAAGGGGCCAAGGATGAGGAGAAGCGAAGAATATGTTGTGCCAAGTATGGGCTATGCTGGGGACATAAGAAAAATCATCCATGCCTGGTTTTAGAGCACATTGAAACTTAATGAGTTATATGGGTGGGAGCTGATGAACCTAGATATGGCCATTACGCACGCAAGGAAATAACTATCCTAGTCCATGAAAACTCACATGTATGAACCATATTTTTATGTATGTGAGGAGTCATGTGTATCAAGAAGAGTAAAGAAGGTACCTCTAGAGCATGCACGTGACCATAAAGCTCACTCTTATGTTTGATTAGCAGGTGAACAATTCCCTTAGTCAAAGTATCTTTTGAGGTGGTGCATGGAGGAATATTGATAAGGCCGCCACCATTAGAGTGCTAATGGAAGATAACAAGGGATAAAACCATAGAGATAGAATAATTAAAGGCATAGAAGGAAAATAACATACAAAGAATGAAGATTTCATTAGCATGACTGAAGAAATTGGTGATTACATTCTGAAAGGCAAGGCCTCATCTAGAACCAAAGGTACCTGAGAAGTTTCCTTTTGCAATGCATTATGTGCACACTTTGGTTGATTTGGTGTTAGATGGCTGGGCCACTTATAATTCCTTCACCAAAATATGCTGAACAAGAAGCAGAGAGATCAAGGGCCTCTATGATAAAAAAATTCAATGTATGAGGCGCTGCTCTAAACTTTAAAGGATGAACTGAAGAAAGTAGACCAAACTCTTAATTTTTGTGCAACACTAGAGGCAATAATAAGGACCAGAGACTCTGGTTAAAGATAATGAAGTTCTTGATAGCAATGAAAGATGAGGCTTGAGGGCACGCATAAATATTGGCACTAGTGAAGCAGAAGCGTGAAGCTCTTGCAACAGCCCAAGATCCACATAAGGAGAGAATAGATAAGATTGGGAAGCTCATAATGTAGAATATGGATCTTATGGAAGGAATGATGTCTGTTATGGCCAATGTTGTCCATGTATTGCATAATGAGAAGGAAAATATTACTTAGGACGAGTTGGATTCCATTGCTATAGAATTTCCAGAGAAGATAAGGACCAAGCTAGATGATTGGAAGACGTTGGAGGCTGAGATTAAAAATGAATATCCAAAGTTTATCCTCCCAGTTGAAGGAGATGATGTTGTAGGGTAGAGATTCATTCTTTTGTACAATGATTATTTGAATTCTTATTCTTTATTATTTGGGAACATCAGAAAGAATCCCCATTTCTGGGATGGAAATGTAATTTAGTGTGGGATAATGTTGAGAAGACATAGTATTTTCCTAAGGAGAAGACACACATATGATTCACGTGTGGGAAAAAGGTGCATTCGAAGGCACATGGAAAGATAAGAAAGGAAACGTGCGCTAGAACAAGTTAACTCAGGACCTAGCCATTTTTATGGATACAAGATATTTTTTGAGATAGCATTTGGAGCACAAATCAGGATGGATACTAGTGCACGACATGCAAATGGTATGTTGGGAACGAGCGGTTGATAAGTGATATGCGTGGTTTGAGTACTAATAATAGGATTTATTCTATCCAGTTAACTATAGGATGTATATTATTAGCACACTTGCATGAGTGCATGTTATTGTAAAGGCTCATGGCTATTATCAACATGCAACCTATTTTGAGAAGAGCGTAGGAAGTGAAGGACAAGTCCCCACCCCTATAAGTATGTATTGAAATATGTAGTTTATTAGTGGTGAGTTATTATAGAGTTAGAATGTTGGATCTGATCCATGCATGGCTTATGGTGATACTTTATAATGTAAGAAGCTTTTAGGCTTTACAATGTTAAATGTAACAGAGTATGTTGGCTAGATAATGGTATTAAACATGATTGTAACTAGTTCCTGTATGGTTAATCTTATTATAGTTATTGTTTAATTCATGATTATCTAAGATCTAGATTTTTAATATGTTATTGTGGAATGTTTATGGTTATTTATGGTCCTGAAAATGCCTTATCTTCATCACACTAACATCCTGCATAAGTCAACTCTAAAGAGGGGCCTGATAACTTTGCTGCGCTTTGGGTGAGCATGCTCAGTCTCAGGTTGGGTGATTTGCCAATGCGCCTGAGGTTTTATACAATGGATTCTAGGTTATATCATTGTGTCATATCAGAAAAATGTCTTATGATGTGACTTCACGGTTTCTAAAACCAATGATGATTTTTAAGAAGAGGTTACATATTTATGATTGAGGGGTGGTTACCCTAGGTGGATCTTGAATTCCCTTAGAAGTAATGTCTACGATGCTTTTATTAAAACTCAGAATACTTAATAACCCATTGAGATTTAACAAGTGGCAGATCCACCAATGCAATGCAAATAATTCATGTGTGGTGAATTGTAGATTAAATTCTTTCACGATGCTCAAGATAGTTTAATGTATTCATTGTAAAGTATAAAAATCATTGTCATTACTGTCACTACTTGATTTGACGATAATTACAATATGGGAGGCCATGATATTTTGTTTCATTACTTACGATAATCGAGGTAATAACACGTGAGTGTATGACAACCTGATTACCTTGATGAGTTACGTGAGTTTGAGAAGATCATCTTGTTGCGTAATATTGATTACAAACTTGAGAGGAATAGGTAGCAGATATCATTTTTCACTGTCGGCCATTAATATGAGTGCATGTCGAAGACACAGGGTTATGGATATGTAGGTCTAGAATTAATAATTGTTTAGCATTTCAGACAGAATCCTTGACATCTACCTGTTGAATTTCAGTCATTTAAGAGATGTGATTGTGGATTCCATAACTTGATTAGATTTATCTTCTACAACTATATAATGAAACAGCTTGAATAGGGATTTGTAAATAAATTGATTGTAATTAATAGTCAAGGGAACATCTGCAGAAAGATGACCACAAAATAGCGTTGATCGGTGGGTTCAATGGAAATGATGTTTCAATAGGAAGAAAATATTGTTCTTTTTCTAGGGTTTGTTGATCTTCATACATTCTTTACAAGAGTGGGTTTTTTCAATAGGTTGAATCAATCTGGTGAAAAAAGTCTATGATTAGACATTAGAATTGACATAGTCATAAAATATGAGAAAATTCCTAAAACGAAGGTGGAGTCAATGTTCGGGTTCACCAAGATATGATTACACTAAAATCTAACTACATTTGGAAGTATGTATGAGGATACCTTAATCTTCATGCATTGATTTCTTAATCTCATATCTAGGAGGAAATAACTCCCTTGTAAATAAATGTGATAAAGTAATTCTAGAAGTTACTAAATGATAAAACTAATAAATTGGAAACATCTTCAATATATAAGAAAGAGGTGAGGAAAGAACTCATCTGATTACAAATGTCTATCACAGAGTGTCGCATAGATGACTAGAGAAAATAAAAGTAGGAACAATTGTGCAGAGGTTTCCCGTAAAGGTGTATTTGGAGGATATGAGTGGAATGGGGTGCCTAAAACAAGACTAGGGCACCCATAGGCACTTTGGTATGCAATTTGGGTGCCCTGGTTTGTGAAAATTCTCTAAAATTTGTTCTCATAGGGTCGGAAGGTGCTTAGAAACCCTCACTTTGTGTCACGTTAGGTTCGTTGTCCTATGCTATATGTCACCAATAATCAGAGATAACGTAGAGACCTGTAAGAAGTCAAGAAGGAAGTATCAAAACCCTAAAAAATAAAGATGCAAAATGAATGGGTTAGATTTACCTCAGCTGCCACAATAGTGGGCTTACTACTCTAAGCACTTCACTACATTTCAGACCCAAATGTAGTTCTAGTGAGTGTGTGCATGTTGTGCCTTAGGTGCTCTTATGCCTGTCACAATTTGTGAAGTAGTGAGCAATACATAAATGTAGAAAATGTAATAGCACGTGTGCATGGAATAGAATATAATCCCCCCGTATGAAATATGATTTTGATTTTGTATCTTGTGCCTTGATGATGGAGCTATGTAGATGAAAATGCAATAGATGGATGAAAATATAGATGATTGATAGTAGTAGATGATCTTAGGTCCCTCATTATGATCTCGTAAATTTATATTTATAGGGTTATCTTGATCTAATTTCTTAATTAACCCTAACATGACCAACTAGGAAAAAGATAAGGATTAAAAATGGATAGAAAGAGCCCAAAAGTGGTGGGAAAGTAGAAAAAGGATCGGTGTGCCCATGGGTGCCCCAGTGCTACCCTGGGCTCCATAGCCGAGGATAAAATGATAGGAAAGTGTTGAAACAGACTGGGTGTGTAGATAAAAATGTGCAGGAATGAAAAAATAAAAGTAAAATAAGATGGCCAAAAGATGGGGTTATTTAGTATTTTCTTCACTCAAGAACCTTCTAAATAGTAGTATGAGACTGAGATGAATAAATGTGTAAAGTGCATGAATTTGTGACTACACTTACAATCGAGCGCTACACTACATCTCATACTCCATGTAGTTTTTGTGAGTGTGTGTAAGAATTATGCCCTAGGATTCCCTTGTGCAAGTGCACTTGATAGCGAGATGTAGCTAGATGTAACAATGTAGATAGATGTGTGGATGGTATAATGAACTTCCCCTTCCTATGTTGTGTATGTAGAAAATGAAGTCCCTTGTACCTTGAATGGATTCTAGATGGATTCCTTTAGTGCTCTTATATGCCTTTGGATGCAAGCTTAGGTGATGATAGTAGATGCTTAGAGCTTGGTCCTTTATTTTGATCACATAGTTATGTATTTATATGATTCCCTTGTTTGAATTTCGTAATTAAAAACTGTAAAGATAAAACATAAGAAAATAAGATGCCCAAAAGATAATAGAGGCCCAAAAAAGTTAGTAAGGTAGAAAGAAGTTAGGGGCACCCAGATGGGATGAGGGCACCTAGGAACTGGTATTTTGGCTCGGTGTTGGTGTTTGAAGTTATAAAAGATAAGAAAGTAAAGTTCTGAGTAGGTTACAGTGTGTGTAAGACCAAATAGAAAATAAGAAACACAAATAAAAGGCCAAAGATAGTTGTCAATTACTAGTTTTCTCCCTTCGGAATCATGTAAACAATAATATATTTTTATGACCTAGAAATGTACCAAAGTTTGTGATTTTGTGTCTACATTTTCCACCACTTTATGTTTTTTGAGTGAATACTCGATAACATAAAGTAATTAGAAAATGCATACCTTTTTTTTTTCTGTAGAGAGTGATGGTGATATCATTTTAGAGATACAAGTGAAAGTGTGAAGTGATAAAAATGAAGAATGGAAACTAAGAAAGAGGAAGTGACCCTAGGGGTGAAGCGTATGCATTGATTTGTACCTTTTTTCTTGCTTGTGTTTGTTGATGTCGGGTTACTTCTTGTTGTGTATTAAGGATAAAACTGAAAAATAAGTGCAAAAGAGTAGTTAAAGTCATGTATTATGAAAACTTTGCAAAAGTATGTAAAAGTGTGTAAAACCGTGTAAAAAGTAGTAAAAGGGTCAATTACTAGTTTTATCCCTTAGGAATCATGTAAATGATAATATACTTTTATGACCTAGAAATGTACCCAAGTGTGTGATTTTGTGTCTACATTTTCCACCACTTTATGTTGTTGAGTTAATACTTGATAACATAAAGTAATTAGAAAATGTGTACCTTTTTTTCTTGTAAAGAGTGATGGTGATGCCGAAGAGACAAATAAAACCATGAAGTGATAAAAATGAAGCATGAAAACTAAGAAATAGGAAGCAACCTTAGGGGTGAAGCATATGTGCTGATTTGTACCTATTGTCTTGCTTGATTTTGCTGATGTAGGGATGTTTCTTGTTGTGTATTAAGGACAAAAATGCAAAATAAGTGCAAAAGAGTAGTTAAAGTCATGTATTATGAAAACTCTACAAAAGTATGTAAAAGTGTGTTAAATTGTGTAAAAAAATAATTAAAAGGAAAGCATGCACCTGATGTGAAAAGAATGTAAAGGATATAAATATGTCCTGCAAATACTGTGTAGAGTGATTTTTTTAGAAATCTCTTATATTTCAATAAATTTATTGTTGAGCTCATGGTGATGAGTGGGTCCCACTCAAATAGGTCAGTTTATGAAGAAGAATGTTTTGGTACAAGGTTATCCAAAAGAGGCATGTGATAAATTGATTATATGAAATGTATGTGAAATTATATTGATGTCCATGGAGGTTTCATGACATTTTAATGTAGTTAAATGGTAATTTGAGGTCCATTTAGGTTGACTGGTCAAAGGGCAATTTTGAGGCCTCAAAATGTAGGGTTAAGTAAAATGGCTATATCTTGAGCTACAGTTGGATTTTGAAGATTATTCAAGTTGTTATGGAAAGAGGATTAAGATAAAGTTCCATTTATATAATGTTTTTCATAATTACGGTGTGATTTTTCATGGTTTCCAGTTAATTATATAAACAGGAATATTTTTGGAACTAGAGGACATGATGTGTTTTAGTAAACACTTTAAGTTGTGTGAAGTATGAGATGGATTGGGTGATGCTTCATATCACCTGAAATGTGAATATGGATACCTTTGAAATCAAATGAATCCATTTGGAGGTAATGAATGTTTCTATAAATGATTTTATCAGCAAACCTTTGGAAACAACTATTTTGGCAGGTTCATTTGGTGAAGAGAAAAGTGAATGTGGGTTGAGCAAGTTTCTAAGGTGCTGAAGGGTACATTAAACAACTATTTTGAGATTTTGAAAGTATATTGGGCCCACTAAATGAAAAAAATTTATTGGTTGAGAAAATTTATGACCATTTATGGATGCAAAATGATATTTTAATCATATGTAATGGGTTATGGGTCATGACTATGTATTAATTTGATGTAAGGGAATTTTTATGTTTTTTCCCATGGGGTTTTGAGTCATTTTTGGCACTTGTAATGAAAAAAATACTTGGTTTATATGTTAATACTGTAATTAAATTTTTGGATGTTTCCTTGATTTATGGGTCGAGATAAAGGATAGAAAAATATTGTGCTTGAGTTTAAAATCATGACAAGCTAATAAAAGCATGTTTTTTGGTGCTTTTGCAAGCTAGTTGTGTGTGTGCAAGGTGATATTTTCTTCAGGGGATGGAATATGATTTGAGGATGAAACAAGTGTGTTGTAGGTTCAGAAAAAAAGAGCATGTGTGCAAGGTTTTTATTATTTTAGAAGTGATTAAAGAGCTTGTTTTGTGAATATTGGTCACTTAAGGTTTGGTTGAAGAAGTGTGAGCTGAATATTTGATCTCCATTAGTTGTGGGAGAAAAAAATCAGAGATATGAACATTGTAAGGTGGTTTATTGGGTGATTTATCATCTTTTGGGGTTGTAGGATGATTTTGGAGTTTGTGCTTAACAAAATTAGGGGTTGGTTCTCTACTAAACTAGGGGTTGGTACTTCTTGTGGGGTTAGTGCCTCAGTAAATTTAAAAAATATCAATATAAGATTATGTTTAATTTTTTTTCTTCCCCTTGAGGGATTCCCACTTATATCTTGTTTTTATGTGTTGATTTTTTATTTCATGGTTGTTTACATCTTTGATATTTTATGGTGCACACACATTAAGTATTGGTTAAGTGGATTTTTGGTGGAATGGTTATGCATTTTTGAATATCCAGATATGAAAGATAATTTGAAATATTGTAAGGAATTATTTATCCCCCCTCTTATTCGATTGTTCTTCTAAAAATGAAAACACTACTTTCTAGTTCACAATGCCTTTCAAGACAACATTGAAATATTTGTTGATAGGTAGAAGGATAAGAATTAGATGCATTGAGTGTTCGCATGTTGTGATTCATAAGTTTTAGTTAATGAAAAATAAAATTAATGAGAAAGAGAATAATGATGTAGAGTCATAGGTTTCTCAGAATGATGATGGAATTGATTTTAAGGTGTGTTTTTGACAACATGAGTTGATTGAGTGAGAATGGCTTGGCTTAACAAGCTCAATCAGGTGACCTAACTAGCCTAGGTGATGGTGCATGGTGATTAGAGATTATTGGTAGCTTGAGGAGAATTTTGGTAGTATGGATAGGATGTTTTGGGAGTGTTAGGGTACTGGTACAAGTTGAAGACCAAGTTTCAAGTGTGCATCTATACATGGTATGGGTGCTAAGAGGCATGAGATTTAGATGTGGAGCCATGTGATATCATGGCTAAGTATAGGATTTTTTTTCATGATGTACCAGGTATTTTATGACATTTTGGAGAGTTTCTATAGTGATTTATGATGTTATTTCAGTTTACCATGACCTAGACAATTGAAAACCCTAAGGGCTAGTCATGCTAGTCATAGTGGATGGAGAGATGGAGAACATTTTGAACCATGATGATGATAGGATATTATGAATAGGGAAATACTTAAGGTGTGAGAAAATTTGGAGTCATTTTGTAATGGGAATTATAGGTTATAATGTTTTGTGTGAAACAGGGTGAAGAAGAAGGTCACTTCTATCCTAAATCACACCTTTTGATGCTCACCTTGAATTGTGTTCTTTTCATGGGACCATGTGGATTTTAGGTATGTTTATAAATTTAATCTATGAGGTTTTTAAAAAATAGATAGGTCACTTCATCGTCACATTTTTTATGAACAAATGTGAAGAAGGTAAACAACTTTTTGTGTGCTTGGAATCCTAGCTCAAAAGTGCTAGGAGATAAATTGATAACAATTTTTGAGAATTGATTTATGGTGCATGAATAACTATTTTATGATGTAGAGTTCTCCTATAAGTTTCCAAAAAGGTATGGTAGTGGTTGTGGTGATGAGTGAATCCCACTAAAACATGTTTCTTTCTGAAGAAATTTAGTTTGAGACAAGGTTTTCGAAAGGAGTTGAAAAATAAATGGAATATTTTTTTACTATGTGAGTTTTTCTTAGTTTCCATGGTGGTGTTAGGTCATGAGGATGCCTAAAAAAAGCAAAGTGTTCCCTATTTGTGATAACTAGTCAAAAGGCAATTTCAGGAAGTTTGTAGAGATGAGTTTTGTTGAAGGCCTTCCACTTGGGGTTGGAAGGAGTTACATTATGTTATGGAAATAGGATTCAAATATAATTATAATGGTATAAGTTTTTTATTATCATGATGATGATATTTAATGGGTCATCAAGGTAAGTTTATGAAGATGAAGGTTTCTTGATTTTCAGGACAGAACTTCGTTTGTTGATAGATTGATTTGGTTGAAGAATTAGATGGTTGATTTGATGATTTATACCACCTATAAAGTTAATAGGGATGAATTTGGTTTGTATTAAATCTAGAAGTTGGTTCAGTTTGCATGCACAAAAATCTAATCACATAACACCAAAAATAATAAGAGATAACACATCATTATTGATTCATCCGAGATATCAAATATATAGAGGAAGATTACATATATAGAGTTTGATCTCCTTGATTCTAGGAGTCAACACTCATCCCAAATATCTCTCATAATCCCCACAATATCTCACTCAAACTCTCAATCCCATTATTTTCTCACAAAAAACATTATCTGTTACAACTATTTACATGAGTTAACAACTCATAAATAGTTGTATTACATTACACTATATTATTTATCTCCACACTCATAATAATGTTCACAATATCTAATATTATTCCTAACATTCACTCCCCTATTGTTAACATTATTATTTCCACACATACACTCCCCTAATGTGAACAATGTAGAAAAGAATAGTTACACTTTCTCTACAGCTTGCACACCCATGTTTGCTCATGATCTTGGTACACATATGGACCTCAGTCCAAGGTAAGAACCCCTGTTCATGAACCTCTGTTCATCAATACAAACCCCTGTTCGACAAAAACAGACCTCTGTCCTAGGTACGAGCCCCTGCTCATGAACCTTTGTTCATCCTCTTCAAGAAAAACATGATGCTGCTTTTTCTTGTGGTTTTATCTTTCTACTATAACATATTTACATCAGGAGGTTATAAAAGGAAATATAATTATGAACAAGAATGTGACATTTGTTCTTATTATAAACAATGAAACACACAACTAAAAATATGCCTCAAACTCATTATGCAGCCCCGTCACTTGCGGCTAGCGAGAGGACGCTGGTTGTCCTCCTTCCTCCGTTGCCTCTTGCCTCCATCAAGATGCTACTTACTTAGCAAATATCGCTTTAAGGCTCAAGTCTCACAAACCTTAATCGAACGTTGGATTTCACCGAAAATGCGTTCGTAAGGAATTTTTTTTATTATTATTATTATTTTTATTTATTTTTACAATGTTGATGACTTTTATGATATACTTTAGATGGCGGAAAATCCTCAATTTTGAAAATGTTGACAATACAACTTTAGACTCTTGACTTGACACAACAATGACATTGACATGCCATGACTGTAATAAGGATGATACGAATAATTTTTACTCTATTTGATAATGTCTATTGACCCACACTCACACAATTTAAAAAGTAATAGAAGAAAATTACTTTTTAAATATTATAAAAAACTTAACTTTATACTAAAAATTGACAAGGACATTTACGACACACAAAAAATGAAGGCTAGAGACTCAAGTAATTACACAATAATTTATTAGAACTGAATTTTGACTGTACATGGATAGAGAAATACATGGAGACTTGGAGAAGACAATAGACTTGAAGAAAATGTGGAGTAATAAAAAACAAATATGATTAATCATTTTTTTTAAAGGACATATGACAAATGAAAAAAAAAACTATAGACCAACACATAGAAGTGAAGACATACATGAATATAAAAACTAAACACATGGTTTACTGGTGGAGGTATGCGCCCAGCACAAATTTCCTTGCTTGAATGATCCAGATCTCGCCACAGGTCTCACCTCCCGAAATATCTGCAACTTAGCTTTTTATACAAGCTGTGGCCACTTTGACTACTTCTCGAGCATGGTAGAAATGCTATAATCCAATAGTGGATGCCACCTCCAATTCACCTTTGATCTAGCTATATATGCCTTATGTGAGTGGAAGAGATCTAGAATAGAGTGGTGAAATTGTTTAAAGCAATAATGAAAGAAAACACAGATTTTAAAGAATATTTATTCAGAAAACAATGTAGCATGAATCTATTCCACCAAATTCTTGTAGCCAACGATTCAATGAGTGGGAAATGTGAATTCCCAAACAAAAAATGATCTGAATGCAAATCCGGCTTTGATTAATGTAGCTGAGTTCGATGGCAAACATATGTGAAATTAATCACAATATTCTTGTATACGATGGAACATAGATCTTCACGAGTCCTCTACACATAAATTTGGGACAATATTACAAGCTATAGAATTATCCCTCAGCATTATTACTCCTCCATCACGAGAACATGATGAAAAAATTCTCTCCCAAACCTCCTCTGATACCAAATCTAGAAGTTGGTTCAGTTTTCATGCACAAAAAACTAATCACATAACACCGGAAATAATAAGAGATAACACATCATTATTGATTCATCCCGGATATCAAATACATAGAAGAAGATTACATATATAGAGTTTGATCTCCTTGATTCTAGGAGTCAACACTCATCCCACATATCTCTCCTAATCCCCACAATATCTCACTCAAACTCTCAATCCCATTATTTTCTCACAACAAACATTATCTAGTTACAACTATTTACATGAGTTAACAACTCATAAATAGTTGTATTACATTACACTATATTATTTATTTTCACACTCATAATAATGTTCAAATTATCTAATATTATTCCTAACATTAAATTCATTTTTAGTTTTATTAAAGTGTCATCAAGGGTGAAATTTACCCGAGTTTGAAAAACTAGTTTTTGGGAAGCTTGTTTTGGCAAAGAGGAAAATTGTTGTGGTTTGAGAATATAGATGTTTCATGATGTGTAAATTTAATGTATGTGTTATATAGTTTTGGATGTTTCCATAGAGTTTTAACGTGCCATAGTTGAGTTGATCTTGGGTTTTCTTAAGACCTGAGGGTAAAATTAGGGTGCTAAAAACAACTATTTAGAGAAGGAAATAAGCCTCTCGACCTATTTAATTATTATTTTTATTTGTTAAAGTCAATGTGAAGCCATGTATGATATTTATATGTTATATTACTCATGTATGGTGAGTATGGGAACTTGAATAAGCAAATTTTTAGTTTTATCTCATCCTAGTGATGGGGATTTGATCCTTTTTAGTAGATGATGAGTGGTTTGGGGCATGGACGACCTAAATGGATAATTTTTGAAATTTATAATGATTAAAATTGGATGTTATGAAGTTTAATTAGTTAAAAAAAGGAGGGAAACCAACCTCTCTTGAATTTGAATCAAGAAGAGCTTATAAAAGTGATGTTTTGGGTGTTATTTTGCACTAGTTGAGTGCATGTGAAAAGTTTGACCTATAAGAGTGTGATTTATAGGTAAAAATGAATTTTTTGAGAGCTTATATAGTGAATAACAGGTTTAATAATTTTTTCAATTGCATGTGCAAGGGTTCAAAGTATTGAGAAGTGAAGATAGTGCAAGTTTGAGGACCTAGGGTTGTAACGAGGTTTTGAAGGAGAGGGAGCTAAATCAATGATCTCAATCAGTTGTGATAGAAACAATACATCATACATATTCATAATAAGGTTTTTGAGTGGGTTCTTGATCATCTTGTGGGGAGGTTAGCCTCCTTATGGAGTTGGTGCTTCAAAAAACTATGGGTTGGTGATCCTTAAAGGATTGGTGCTCTACTAAATTAGGGGTTGGTACTCCTTCTGAAGTTGGTGCTTCAATCAATACTTTATGTTTAAATAATAAAATAATAAGTTTCAGTTTTTTGTCTTCCCCTTGATTTTTTCCCACTTATATCTTGTGTTATGGTGTTGATTACATGTATGTTATTTGATGTTTTTCACATGTTAATGGTTAAATAAGTGGTTTTTTTATTGAGGTAAGAAATATGAAATTGAATAAAATTTATAGGGATTGATTGACCCCCCTCTCATTCCATTGTGATTCCAATATTGAGGAGGGTATCACAATGGAAAATTGAATGAGTTTGTGAAGTAGCTAATGGATTGCTATCTAAGCTTTGGTTCTTAGACAAAGAAATACACTCCTCATGAAAATTACATGACTCATTTGCCTCATGAAGGGATGGTGTATCCGAATTATTAATAAAAAAATAACATGTAATACCCTATAACTTTGTACTGGACTATCCAATGTCTGATGAGTATTCAATCAAGGTACGTACTATGTAAATGGTAAATGGCAGACCAAGATTTAGAAGGTGACAAGGAGATGGTGGTGGGTCCCCATCAATACTGTAGTCTTTTTTTCTAGAAAGGATGTTCTCATCATCAAAAATGTGCTTAAGATCAAAAGTACCATTGCGTACAAGTGAGTCCAATAAAGAATCTAAGGGAGGGACAAAGTGAGAGAAAGAATATAGACGAGTTTGATGATTGACCACACCCATTGCAATGATAGTAGGTAAAATCATATAAGTGTGTCCCACTTGGTGGCCAAACATAATATAAAATATGACTAGTAAATAAATATTTAAAAATATTATAAATTTATTTAAAAATCAGATAAAGTCTAGATGCCTTGCAACTTGGTATTTATAAGCTCTTAAAAATACATTTTTGGTCATTAAATATGTCTTTGGTCATATTATGATTATCAAACATATTTTTCTGAAGTTACCAAAACTACCAACAATTGGGACACAATAACTATGAAAATCTATGACAAGACTAAATCTGGAGGTAAATCAACAAACAATCCGTGACTAAGGTCAGTAATCTAAGAAACTGATAAGAGATTAGTTGCTAATGAGGGAATATAGAGATCGCTAGTGAATGTTCTTCCAATCACTTCAAAATAACCTCTCCCAAAACAATCTAAAAAAGATATATCACCCAACCATATAGAGGACATGTAAGATGGCTCTAAGGAAGTGAAATCCACATGTGTAGAGGCCATATGATGTGATTCACTAGAATCAATTACCCACGTAAGATTTGGTGTTACATATATAACTAGGGATTTCACCTTTGCTTTATCCTTTCTTGATTATTTATCTTTCTCTTTTCCATGGTCATTTTCCTTAGAGGATTCATGGGTTGATGAAGAAGGTTTGATAGAATTAGGGACACCTATATTGTACTTCTCAAGAATACGTTTGAGGTGGTCAATCTACTTCTTCATAAATTTTCTTTCATCATGATTTCCTATGTAATACCCACATTAGATTCTCTCTTTTTTGGACTTAAAAATGGAGGAGGAATTTATGAATTTTTATTTGGAGGTGGGATCATTTTCATCCTTCTTGGTCTCATGATCCTTGTTATTTTGTTTCTTCTCTTTTTTTGATATTTTTTATTAATCATGTATAGTAAGTAGAGTACAAGGTTTATATGACTTTAATAAACCCATTTGAATAAGCTTATCTTGCTCTTGAGTTAAGTTAGAAGTAAAATCATCCAAAGACAGGATGGTCCATGTAGCTCTCATGGTGCTCCCAGTGGTGTGAAAGGTAGAAATTAAGATAGTAAAGTTGGAACCCAATTTGGAAAGGATGGAACAAACCAATTATTCTTTTTCTTTTTCTATGTTTCACATTTTCAGCTACAACCTGAGTGATTTAAATTTGGTGAAGAATTCATGTATCATGTCAAATTTTATTGGGATCAAACTGATTATCTCATTCTCTAAATTGTAACCTTTTATTATTCCTTGCTTCCAAATATTCCTTCCAAAGTGGTCCATACATCATTAGGATTATTTGAAGATTCAATATGAAAGATCATGTCAAGAGAAAACTATGGACAATTAGGATTATTTGAAGATTGAATATTAAATATCATGTCAAGATAAATAAACATTAATAATATAATATATCCTTCATCACTTTTGTTTCACGTGAATATTACCAATACATAGAACTTGAAAAAATATCACTTTAAAAAAATGGTGCCTAAAACAGATATGTGAGCTAAAATTTATTGAAGTTTGAAATGTCTTTCTTGCAAAAAAATAATCACCACTTTGCTTTAAAAAATTGGGTTGTTGAATTTTTCCCAAATTTAATGAAGAATAGTTAATCCCCCTTATATTGGGAATACCTAAGGGCTTAACTCCCATGCGACCATGGCTTAAGGGATAGGAATATTATCTTTCTCACTTTACACTATGATGTGACTGGGTGAGTAATGTCACTCACAAAATGAACCTCCTTTGCTAATGAATAGTGTCAATTGTCCCATGTCTAAATTTGACATTCCCACACAAGTCGTATGAGTATTCTCCTTTATTTACACCTTATAAAACTTGAAACTAGAAACAATCAGGTTCTTGAACTTTTCCAATACCTTCCCTAACCTGAAACGCACAATTAGGTTTTTATGCCTATCAAGAACCTTTAGAACCTTGACAAAAGTTGTCAAGGTTTTGTGATTTTCGAACACCTTCCAAAACACAATGTACTATGATGGAGTTGTGAACTTGTAAAATAACTAAAAAAGTATAAAATAGGTTGGCAGGGTTTTACAGTTGTCGATCAAGTTACAAATCTTGAAGTAGACTATCAGGATTTTATTCTTCTTGAGAAATTTGTGAAACAAAAAATGTGCTGAGTAGGTAGTATAACCCAACACATGTTGAGTAGGTGGCAGAACTCGATGCGGGTTGAGTAAGTGGAAAAAACTGAAACATGTCAAGTAGGTGTAAAAACCTAAAATTCTAAGTTTTAACCGGGGTCATAATTTTGACCCCATTTACATATTTTGTTGAAATGATTAGATGTTTCAAAGATACAAAAACCCAAAACACTAGGTAATGACTGGGGTTCAAAGGTTTGACCACAATTTAAATATTTCTACATTGACATACATTGATGTTCTAAAGTCTCAAAAACTTGAAACATTGGGCACTGAGTGGGGTTTGGAGGTATGACCGCACTCTACAAATTTTTTTTGATATGTAGAGATTTTTCGAAGTATTGAAAACCCAAAAGAATGGGTGTTGATCGGGGTTCATATGTATGACCACACTTTGTAAATTTTGTTGAAATGTTGACAAGTTTTGAAAACATAAAACATTGGGTGGAACTTTTGACTTGTCTGACAACCCTAAAAAAACCTGAAATGTAAAAAATCATAATTATATACTTACTAAACACCCTAGAAAACTTGAAATGCAATGGGGTAGGATTTTTGACTTGCTAAATACCCTGCAATCCTAAAACAATAGATGGTAAGAAAAATGAAGGGAAAAACCCTAGATCTCAAAAAATTTATTTCTTACACAAAAGATGTTGAATACCCATCAATTCTTCAAAATACTAAAATAAACACAAAAATTATTTTCATTTTTTGTTTCAGATCCTTAGAAAGTGTGAAGCTTTACATATTTTCAAACAAAACCTCTAAAGATGGTCAAAATAACTTTTCACAAAACTAGGTCATGTTTATAGATCAACTTGAAATACTTAAAATCACACCAAACATTACTATATGTTTTTCTTGTAGAGACTCCAGAGGAACATATTTGTAGGGATATCCTTAAAATCACACCAAACTCTTCAAAATTAAATTTTTTGAAAAAAATAAAACACCGAATGAGCTACAATGCTAGATATTACAACAGAGGCTATGGTATTCGGTTACTAGATCAGCTATGATACCATGTTAGAGTGGTCCATAATCATGGATTGCAACTGGATAGGATCGAATACACAAATTATAAATTTGTATGGAGTAGTGAGATCCAAAAACACTGAAGGGAAGAAAATAGTCTTCATTCAATCATGCATTATCTAATTACAAAATTACGCATAGGTGGTTACATTATATAGTTTGAAATTAGGTCACCGAAAAATGTAACTTACTCAACTCACGATTAGAAAATGACTTAAATTGCATTCCCATAATAACCTATGATTAACCTAAGTGAGCTAATTAGAAAGTGTAGGTAAAACCACAAGGTGTGAAACTATCTACACCAATAATGACACTATGGGTGTCCTATGTTTATATAATTTTTCCATGATATGACTCTTTTACAAATTATTTCATATGTTATATTGATATAATATTAATTTTTCCTCTATACTTTCCTCTCTAACACATTTATTATTATGAATCTTGTATGTTTTATTATTGGGTTTTGTTTTTCTTTGTGCACCATGTTCCATCATGTGTAATCCTTATGTAGGAATGGAATCCAAATGACGGACACCACTATGTATTTTCATTTGATCTAATGTATATTATCATATTTATTTTATATGGTTACGTGCATTGTTTCTTTTTAGCCACACACTCAAATAATTAATCATGCACACCTAAAAAGAGGAGGAATTCATATAGGTATATTATACTTTTATATTTTGTACAAGAATATTACATTACACATACAAAGGTTTTTACAGATTTCAAAAACATTACAGATATCAAAAAAGAAATAATATTCAAATTGGTTCAGAATAGTCGACCAAGGAAAATAACCTAATATGGCATGAACCCTAATTGGACACGTCTATCTAAGGGGAAAATTTACAACAAAATTTCAATAGTTTCATATTGTTATATGTATTTACAATTTTTTGTAAAGATTCAAATATAGATGACATGATTCAAAGTAGAATACAAGGGACACATGTACTTAATTCCTTCTCTATTTCACTTCTCATATACAGGTAAAATTATAGGGTTTAAAGGGCAAGGACCTTTTATTCCTTTAAATTAAATATAATTTTTTATAATTAGACTTAGTTGTACAACACATTGTGACAACATGGATCATCCATTCTTATTTAAATTTTGGTGTAGATTAATCGTTAGTTGTCTTATGTGGGGTTAGAAGATATCAAAGAAGATAATTTCTTCATTTTTTTTCTTACTTTCCTTGATTTATTTGTAAGGGAATATATCATGATGGCTAGTTACATTGTACACTTCCATTCCCCCTTAAAGGGGTTCTTCAATATCTATATTCTTTGCTTTTGGCTCGTGTGTAATCAACTCTATATCCTACTTCTACTTTTTCTTTAAAAACATTCGAGTAATAAACCCTAATTGTTCAGTAGCCCAAAAATAAATTTTCATTTCGAAAGTATAACAAGAACAAGAGATTCATCCTTAGAAAAAAATAGGTGTATTCCTTCCATGTTTTTTGTATCATTTAAATTTTTGAAATTTACAATAATTATTTACATTTGATTTATATTTAAATATCTTCTATGCACATTGAATATACTATGTGTTATTGGTTTCACCATGGAATGTGCCGACACCACTATAAAGGAAACCACCAATCAACTAGAGGAAAAGTGTGTGTGTGTGTGTACAATCAAGTATGTTTCTACTCTAAGTATGTAATTTTTAATTCCATACTTAAGGGGGGAAACGTACATAATAAAATTTGGTAACCTATCTTGTTGAAATGAAAAATTTGAATTTTTTTCCCATGCTAAGAATAATGATCTCATTATAAGCTCAATTGACATATATTTCTATCTCTCTCATGACTTGATCATCGCTACACTCTATTCCATCATTCTTCTAAGAAATATTAATTATGCACATTAGTAATCCATCTACATGAATCATTCTTATAATCTATATCTTTATTCACTAATTTTTTGTACTGGGTTATAAAACACAAGCTTGGGTTATACTAAGGTACTCGAAAACCTATTTGGTGCCATTACTTATAATCTAAAAAATATTTTTCTAAGTTGAATATCTTATGTGGGTCATTTCATCTTCCTTAGATTATTCATAATGTGAACAGGTATTATGTGACAACCTATATAATAAAGACAATTGCACATAACAACTCACCTAAAATTATCTCAAGTTTTTATTGTTCAAATCAATAATAAATCACTCAATCCTCTTATAAATCTTACTAAAGTAGTTTCACATCAGTTAGAATATCCATGACATAGATATGAAGTTCCCAAACTAGGTTTAAGAGTCTATATTACTCCATTTAAAAGATCTCAAATATATTAGGGTCATGTCTTAGAAAGATCAAGTATCTCCAAGTTTTTTCAAATGTCTTTAAGTTGAAAAAAGTAATAGTCTAATCATATGAAGCACATTACATAACATTAAAATTATAATGGGTACATTTTATACTCTATAGTTAACCCATTATCTTCGTGTCAGTAGACATGAGGGTGTAAATTTAAGGTTTGATAAGATATTCATGCACATATGCACTTATAATAGGAGAACTAAATGATTCTTTCTCTCACTCAAGGGGATGTAGTGTAGCACTATGATTGGTTTAGAAAGGGTTTTCCAGTAAGGGTATTATAGCCTCAAGCACAAAATGATTTACCATTTGGTTATATAATGCTTTCATGAATTTTTTTTATAGGTATCTAGGATTTATATTAGAATTAGGTCATTAAATGTGGTTTTAAAGTTGTACAAAGCCTTGTGATAGAGAACAAAACTAGTTTCAAAGTAAGAAATGAGCATGGGAAATTTAATAACCCAACCATGCATAGGCCCAAGAACATATAGAAGGATGAAATATTGCACCACATTAAAGGAGGATTTTTTACTCCTACATAACAAAAAATTTCTAATTACGAATTTAGACAAGAATTATTTTCAAATCAATAATATATCTTTCACCCAAACTTCATGTTCCTAGATCATCCTTATACCAATATGTGCAACTGATTACTTATCCTTTTTGTCTTTCCAGAAATTTTTATTTCATTTTATAGTAGTTGGAAATATTAAAATGTTTATTCTATATTTTTATGGCTAATTTTCATTAATTTATTTAGAATAATCAACCTATAACATCGTTTTTACATTTTCCTAGTTCCCATTCACCTATTACTTGGTGATGAATTTGTAAAAATAAATATACAGGGGAAACATTCTATACTCATGTTTTACACTGTAACATGTTAGACAATAACACTACTTTTTCATATATCTTGATTCCATACGCCGGAATATTATTCTTGAACTTACACAAATTATATCATATGGTCATATAGGGAATCTTAAGCATAATTCATACCCTAACAAGGATATATCATTACATGTTATAAAATGGTTATTTCATATATTATTTTACATATGTTGAATTTAATCAATTTATTTTGAGATGTGATATTTTGATAATTTTACCTAAAATACTAAAAGGGGACATATACAACACTCATCATATTTTAAAACATGTTAAATCCTTTTTTATTTTTCATGTTATGGATATGCACAACAATATGAAGGATTTAAGGTTCGTTAAATGAGGTTATTTGAATTAATTAACTTCCAACATTAACTATAAAATATCATAAAAAAACACTAATACTTAAACCTAGGTATAAAGATATGATATAAGCTCAAAAATGAAAAGGGAGACTAAATTACTCGTACATAGTGAAACCAGAGAGATATGGGTACACAAATTGGATAAAATGGGATTACTTAACCTAAAGATGCAACATTGATGAGATTGTAGCTAAATAATAACATATTTCAAAAAAATACAACTCTTCTAAGATTGAATTTATGGTCTCGGACCTTCTTATGGTTTTTTAACTTAACATAATTTTCCTTTATAACTTTATGTTCACTTTGGTTGCCTTAAAATGTGTATCATTATTAAACCCTATGAATAATCTGAATCACACTCAAACCCTAAACATATGTGGAAAATGCTACAAGAAAGTCACATTTTTCATTGAAGTGTAATCCATACACCACCTACATTGGCACTACTCCAAAGAGGCCTTAAACCACATGTAATTCTCCACCAAGTATGTGATGTCTGTATGGAATCAACTAGATTGGAAACTTAAACCACCTTGAAAATCCTTGGGATGATTTTTCTCTTGCTAATAAATATAATTTGGATCTTTGGATACCAGGAAATAAGGGAATAAGAGTTCTTCATAAATATAGTAATAACTACACTAATTGATTTTCATCATCTTTAGGAATATTTAGGGAGCCTTAGGTTCCTTTTTTATGTCTATTTGTAATGAGACCTCGTGAAATTTTTAGGTGAGTGAATGAAGTGACATGAATTTTATTATATATGGTTCTAAATGTATGTTAGTATGACTAGACCAATAGAAGAGGATAAAATGACCCTATAAAGATAAGTAAATTAAAAGAATGGTATGAGGATGTGTTGGTCTAAGACAATTCATGTCATCCAAGACTTGTTAGGCAATAAGGGATAAAATATGCAGAATAATCCCTCACAAAATTGCAATAGTGGAAACTAATATGCAGAAATTATTACAGATCTCAAATAAAATTGCAGAATAAAATAACACAACACAAAGAGACAATATTTAATGTGGTTCACCCAATTTGGGCTATGTCCACCAAGAATCACTTGCTCATATTTTATTACAAGCCACCGCTCTCTCAATACAATACCCAGATCCATTTGGAGCTATGCTCAACAAACTCTACAGAATTCATAGCCGAATTCAAATCACATCTGTAATGTTTTTCATACATCTATCATATGCATAAAACCATATGAATAGACAATTTCTTAAGCAATTTTATGAAACCATAGGTATTAAAACCATGGGTAAAAACCGTCTCATAAACCTATGGGTCAAAAATCTTGCCCATATGAGAAGAGCACGTTTCTTGATATGTCAGGTGCATTTTTTCGAGGCCAAAAAAATTTTATGCCCACAAACAAAAGTTCGGGCTCGGGGCCTAGCCCAGCCCCGCACCCCGGCGAGGATACATGAAAAGTGTACAGTAATCTTAATGTACAATCTTCAACACTTTCACACATGAAAATAGGCTCCACAACCTAACAAGACCAGAAATTACATCTTGACCATACCATATGACTTTGGAAAAAGAGATTGTGAATACAATATAAAATATGTATCATATAAGAAGATTATGTATACAAATTTTATAATTTATATTTAGACTGTGATGACAAATCAATGTGTAGAAATAAGAAATTTTGAAAAAAGATAGTAAGATGTACAGATTGGGGATAAAATGTGGATATTTGTCTTAGTAATGGAGAATTATCAAAGATAACATTGTCAACAGGTAAATTTCTAAATTTGAGTGTCTACATTCCCCCCTTTAAGTATGAAATTAAATTAACATGTTTAAAGGAAAATATATGTGAGTGTGTAGAATTTTTTTATCATCTCATAGTTTTTGTTATTTATATATGTTCTTGTTGGCATGATCCAGAGTGAAACCTACAACATAGAGAGTAGTCAATGTTCATAATATAAATAGAACTATAAATAAAATGTAAATATAGAATTTGGATTTGCATAAAGTGAAATAAAGAGATGCAAAACACATAATAAATAGACTTGTGCATTTTTATGAAGGGATAAGCTCATGTTACTCGTAAAAGTTGATATTTCCATTGTATGTTGTAACTTACAGAAAGAATTGGGGGTGATTAGTCAAAACATTTTCTCAAGGAGAAACTGGAGTCTTCAGTACATGCCATCAAATACCAAATAGAAGGTAGAGAGAAGAAGAGAGAGGTATCAAAGTACCCCATGAATGAAGATCACCGTGTATTAAATTTCTTAGTAACCCTAATATATTCCCCTTTAAGAGGATAGGAAATACTACTTACAAAGAGGTTAGTTACTTTTATACCTTTCACAATCCAAGAGACAACACTGCTACACATATCTATACTTAATCTTGTGTGTGTGTGTGTGTGTACAAGTTCTATAACTAAGTAGGAGTGTGTAATATGATAAAATGATGATGGAGAAACAAAATCATCTCATAATAATTTTGTGTTTGTAAATGAAATCTAAGTATTGAACTTGAAAAGGATTTAAATATTCATGTCCCCTATTAACTACTTTAAACCATCTCACTTAATCCTAAGAATATGTCAATAACATGTATCCATAAATAGAAATAATAAATTATAGAAAAATCTAGAGTAACTACATCAAGGAAGAAACATATGGGAGGGTTAATAATTTCCATATGATTTTGAGTATATTGTACATTTTTAAATATATGTACTTCTTGTCAAAATTCTTTTTGTAGAGATATTTCTGAGGAATTTTCCCTATAAAAAATTATGCCTAGAACTAGAAATATTTTTGTAAATATAGAGTATGTCATGATGAATTCCCCCTCTTTTAAGACATGTACATTATAAATCATTTGAAAGTATGAATAAAACTAGAAGATGTGCATACTTTTCAAATAAGTTTGATAATATATGTAGAACTATATAGAAGGATGGAAATGTGGAAACCTTTCATAAGATAAACAAAGCACTTAGGATACATTTAAGAGATGTAATTTCATGTAATAATTTCATAGAGAAAAAAATATGGGACACCCATTACGTCAAAACATAATCAAGGAACTTGGGTAACATATAAGTGAGAAAGACAAATAGTGATAAAAGCATCATATCAACTAGTAAAGAAGCACATACAAAAAGATATGTCAAAACTAATCAATTATTTTTTCTATTAGCTTAAATGATGGAATGAACACAAATTAAGTAATCAAACATAATGAGGAAGTAAAAAAGAACTATAATAAAATAATAATACATGTAGAGAATGCATAGGACATAACCCTAAATGATTTTGGTATCTGGGAAGGGCTAGGATAACACCTATCATCATGTAATGCTTTGTGTCTGTCCTACATCAGATTCAAAATAAATTTGTAATGCATGTGTGTAAAACGACAAAGAACATACATAATCTAAAGTGCTAGTAAATAAATCTATGTGTATAGGTCTTGGTTTTGAATGTGTATGCATATTTAAATGCTTTACCATATTTGAATTTATATATATAAAAGGAGTACTCATGAGGATGAAAAAAACATCCTCCAAAAAAAAGGAAGCTTTGGCCTCAACTATTGCAGATAATGATGTGTCTGTACAAGTTGTGTAGAAGTTATAATCCATCACCACCTATAAGTTATGATAGAGAAACTAGGTGGAATTGATCCATGAAAATAAGTGCATTCCATAAAATACCTATCGAAAGTACTAGAAGAGTGGTAACCATTACATTTAACGCATGAACTAGAATACTTATGAGGAATCCTAGGATGATAAGAGCCACTAGAGATGACATTTGAAATAAAAGGCTATTTAGAGATCTAGTGGGGTGAGAGCAACAAGATGTAGCATGGTAAGTAGAAGGCCTATTTGGAGAACCATCAGGTAAGAGACACTAGAAATGATATTTGAAGTATAAAACCTATCAAGATACATATGACTAGGAATAATAACTATAGAAGTCTAACTAGGAAACCTAGGAAGAGGATCCTGAAAGTGAATGCAAATTGTGACAAATTTTTATCAGTGAATAAAATTTACACACTAGTGTATAATAGATGGAACTACCCTAAGATCATATAAACAAGGAATACCAAAATGCATTTCACCTTAGCTAAAAGTGGAGGCCTCTAAAAATGGAATTTTTGTGGTAACAAAGCCAACAATAATAGACATAATAATATTTCCAAAGTTGTGGTTAGATTCAAGTGTAATTTTTTCTTTGGTATGGAAAAGGAAATGAATTAGCTTGAGAGTACATAGATTATGTTTGTTATGTGGATTACAAAAATCAAATTTTAGGGACTTGATTAATAGTTGCACGCACATATACATTATCTGAGACAAAAGTATCATCCATATTAGATTCCATAAAAGTATTAACTAGTGGAGAAGATAACATAGGAATGGAAGTGCTAATTATTGCAAGAAATAGGTGATTACAAAAATGTGGATGTGGTACCGCCTGATTAGCAATATGAACTTCCAAAGTTGATTTATTAATGTTATGACTACGAATTGGAACATGGAATATTTTATGTTTAGCATTATCATTAGTATATTTAGAGGATTGAGTAGCCTCATCACATTTCATTGCATTTATATCAATAAGATCTTGTATAACATGAAATTTTTTGATATACCATTTTTTTGGCTGCCCAATACATCTATGATAGTCATAATAAGAATTAACATAAAAAAATGACCATGAGGATTAATCGTGTAAAATCCAAGTGGAAAAGGGAGAGACATGAGATTACACTCAAGTAATTGTTTAATCATGATATGTGCAACACAAGGTAAACATGTATATAACCTTTGTACAAGTTGTAACTATAACATAGTAGGTTGTGTTATGGTATTAACAATGTCTTTATTACTACCCTTATTTTCATTAGTCTTTCCTTTGAATGTATATTTTCTTGGAAATATGACAGTAGATGAAGTATAAGTGCTACCCATCTACTTAAGCTTATTTATATGTAATAACTTGGCTTCATTTTATTTCATTGTATGCCATAGATGTTCAAGTGAGTGAAACTTATCAAATATAACTAATTATTTCAATGGAGAAATAAATACTTGTGTAAAGAGACCTTGAAGTTTTGTATCAACTAGAAGATTGTTAATTTTTGTAAGCATATTTTTATAGCATAAGACATAATAATTGATTTGTTCATTAAACCCTTGCTTTGAGCATAAGATATGTTTTCCCAAATAATGATATAAAATTGTGCAATAACTTTATTTCCAAAGGGGTAAAAGTTTGCACAGATTTTGTGGGGATATCATTGAACCATTGTAAATAAAATTACATGAAAGTTTTAGGGAATAGATTTATATTCAAGATATTGTTAGATGCATATTCAAAGTAATAACTATAGAGATCAAATATGTTCTATAGGGTAACCCTTTCCGTCATAAATAGGAATCTTAGGAGAAATGAAACCAAGATTCAAAGGATGAGAATCCAATTAGGTTGCAAGTGGATTATGGAGAAATTGAACTTACAATCCATACCATAAGAAGAAACAGATGCACATTTTTGTAATTTTAATATTTGAACTTCTAAAGTGTTAGCAAGGGTTTTAAGAGCCTATGTTTTAGAAGATTAACCAGGTGAAAACAATGATTGTATGTAAGGATTGTGGTAATAATAGGAATGTAAATGGAGATACTTGGTTCTTAGAGATTAGATTCCCCACATGAGGGATACACCATATATGTAGGAATAGTAGATATTTCTATATTAGATAAAAAAGAATGCTTAAGATGATATTAGTCAACATATAGAGAAATTCAAATATTAGTGGGATTCTCTTATGATAAATGTGTACTATTTTTTGCCTCATCCTTGGGAATGCCATGGGAATTATTGTCATAGTTAGTATTCAAGATTTAACCTTGTACGTGATTTGTGATAAAAATGAAAAGGGAATTAGTTAAATTGTCAATAGTAGAATAGGATCCAGTAGTAGTAACCATAATGTCATCATGTGTATTTGTACATGGGTTTTTGTTTTGACACAAAGTTTGAGTACGGAACTAAATAGCAAGTTGCATCTCATACTATTATGGTGAAAGCAAGATACCCTACATTTATGGAAGAAATAATAAAAGAGATAATGATTAATTAGGATGATATGAAATAGAAATACATACCTAACAATAAAATATATGAATGTTAATAAGATAACCCTAAATAAACTATAGTTTTAACAAAATTATACAATTCTAGAGTCAGTTTCACCAAATGTTTACACACTTTTTTATTCATAATGTTGCAGATATGAAAAATAATAAGAATGATGTAAGGTTCACTATACAAGTTATTCTAATTAATTGAATTCAAAAATTAATTATGTAATATCATTTTAACACATTAATACTTGTAAGTAGTGAAAAATATATACTAGAAGCTCACAAATGCAAAGGGAGAGATACACTTAGTAATATAGAGTGAAATATGAGAGATCTGGGTGCATATACTAGATAAACTGGGAGTATTGAACCTTAATATACTTCATTAATGATGTTGTAGATAGAAAATACCCTAGTATGGAAATGTAAAACTCTATAAAGATCAATTGTATGGTCTTGGAACTTATGTACAGTTTTGGACTTGCTAAGAATGTAGATATGTAACTTGATGTGCCATTTGGTTACCTGGATATGATTTAATTTTCACCCTAAATGTCATACAAGTGAAAAACCCTATAAATAATATAAATCAAACTCAAACCCTAACCATGGGTTGAAGATCCTGTGAGAAGGTTAGTTTTTGGGTTCAAGTGTAATTTGTGCACTACTTCTGTCGGAACTACTCTAAAGAGGTATCAAATAACATGTAGTTCTCCACCTATATGGATATCTATATGGATGCAACTATATTGGAAACTTGAAATGATTTTAAAATGTTTGGGATTATTTTTCTCTTGCTTAGTCATTCAACTAGCATCTTTAGATGTTTATAATGAGGGAATTTGAAATCCTTTATCTAAATTCACTAATGGATTTTCATAAACTTTGGAAAGACCTTGAGAGCCATGAGTGGCATTTGAGGTTTTTTTTTATAGATAAACACCTTTGGCCAGAGCTATGAACTGAAATACAAACACCAATAAGGGGAAAACAAATTGATTCAACACCAAAAAAACAAACAAGAGTAAAACAAAAAGAACCCCAACTAAGAATTCTCCTCGACCGAGGGATAATAATCAAGAAGATTTACAAAATTCCCCTTTTTATCCTTTTTATTTCATAACTCTCTCAACAGACCCGGATTAGAGGCAACCACCATCATCATATTATTTGAGTCAAACATGAACTTGAAAGTACCAGAATCTTGCTCTTGGTCTGAGTCCAATTTATCAAATTTATCAGTTCCTTGACCTGTTTTCACACCACCTACACTAATTAGATATTTCCCTAGCCTTTATGTGAAAACCTTATCATCAGGTCAATAAAATTTATTCTCTAAATAAGTTTGATGATTCACTCCGAGGTCCACCATATGGTGTGCCTCAAAAGCTTGATCCTGGAAGGAATTGTCCTAACCACCTTAGGATGAAGTGTTCTTTCTTCTTTAGGAGCTCTTATTTTTCCCTTGTAGACAAGATGACTTTAAATGACTAGGAATCCTATAAATATGACATCGGAATTTTTTATTCTCATAGTCAAGGGATTGGACATGTTGAACTTTCCCCAATTTCAGTAGAATATTTTCAGGAAAAACTATACTTAAATTGATCTTAGCAAAAAAAATGGAAAAGGTACAAAGTATTTTCACTTCGCTGACATGATCTAAATTCCACCTTTAATAATTTACCCAAAACATCACCGATGTCCTCTATAGAATGACACAAATCCAACATAAGGTTTGGGAGCCTTACCCACACATGAATTTTTGTAAGGGATAATGGATTTAGATTAAACTCTGAGAACCAAGGTATGAGAAACAATCTCACATTTAACCAGAACCATAGACCATCTGATTAACATTTTTTATATTCTTCTGCCTCCTTAAACTACACTACGAAGAAACCCTTGGAGAAAAAGGAGATTTCACAATTTTTTTACCAATTTTCAGAGACCCACAACGAAATGGTCGACAATGCTAGCCACAATCCATTTAATCTTCTAATGACCGCTAATTGAGACAAATATTGAAAATGGACATCCACCTCAGGGTTATCCAAAATTAATAGCAACATTTCCTCTGCTAGGTCGATAATATACACTTGAGAGCTATTCTGTCTGAAATATTTTTGATGCATGACATCCTTAAAAAATGTAAATTTAGAGGCATCTACATTAGAGGGCTTCTCTCTACCACTCTACTTACTATGAACTTCTCTTCCCTCAGTAGAGAAAAATGAGCTCAATCCACCGTTTGAATATGGAGAGACCATATTTCTTTCAATGGTGGGGTGACGGCTAGGATTAGGGTTACGTGAATCCTGACTAGGACTCAATAGTCCTTTAGCCTTTATATCTTTTAAATAAGCCAATCGATCCTCCCTCCTCATGGAGAAAAGGACACGAAGGGAATCTTGGTCCTCCCTATCACATGTGACAGTAGTAGTTACACTCCTAGTGTTGGGTGATCCCTACCCTATTCACTTCCTCTTATGTGTGGGCCACATATGCCTATTCCTAAACCATGGTCATTGCCAAATGTTTCCTTGTGCCCTGAGCAGAAACCACCGCTAGGGTCATGCTCGTTCCCTACTTCCATTGATCCCCTTCATGTGAAGGTTTTGAGTGGATTTTGTGTTATTATTTACAATGATATATCATGAGAATTCCATGTGAGTAAATGAAGTGACATGAACTTTCTTATATAGAGTTCTAAAGGTAATTGTTATGATAAGGTCGAACCAGGAGGATAAATTGACCCAAAAAAGATAATAAAAGTTAAAGCGAAGTTGGAGGGTGTGTCATTGAAAGACCATATAGGTCATCCATGAATAAATATTACATCCTAACCATATTTTATAGTTTGGTACAGTGATAGAAAGATAGGTCAAGTTCTCAAAGAATACTTATCAATTTTGTAACAAAATACCATCAAAACACCAAAAACATTCTTAATTTCAAGAAGTCTAATATGCATATAAAAACTAATTTGCCTCAACTAACTATTGTAATGGCTATATCCACCTTACACCTTCTAAAATAAACCATTCAAAATGTTTAGAATCTTCCAAAGGAAGAAAAACATTATTTGTTATCACTCACCTTATTTACTTTTCTTACTAACTTCTAGCCCTTATCAACTACAAATATTGTAGTTCAAAACACTTCCCAATGAAACAAGGCTTACTATCAATCTTTTTGGATACCCATTATGTCCTTTAGTCTTATTCCAATGTCTCATAACCCATCTCTAATCCAAACAAAATTTATTCTCTCTCTCTATCGTTTCCTTCACTAGTTTTCCTACTAGCCCTAAAATCATACAAAGCTTATAGCTCTAAGAAACCTATGAGCTATCATGAGGATATTTTTACCTTTCATGATGCCCTTTATCCCCTTCTTTCTTAATTCAAGATTTCATATGCAAACTCTCCTTTATTTTCTCCTAACACAAGCTTCATATTTGTAATCAGCCCTAACTATGACTTTAGGTCTTCAAGCTGAGTTTTTGAAATAATTAATGTATTTTTTATTCACTGAATATTTTCCTCTACTATAATCAAAATATTCACCTCACATAACTTTAATCACTCCCCTTATAATATATTCTTCCAATTCTTGACAACTAAGTCAAGTTTGTAGGTGTTGTCACCATGGATTTTCCAACACACGTTGTTTGTTCTTAGACCAAATTATGTCTATTGAACTTTCTCTTTAAGTATTACCATACTATTTCCTTTCAACCTCTTAAAATAATTTTTGTCTACTGGCCATAATTTTTATACAAATTTCTCTTAATACTCTTGAAATTATTATCTCCTCCTTGCTTGTGGTTGAACTAAACAAGGCATATGACAGGATTATTTGGGTTTCACATTAAAAATAAACTTATAAATACTTTTAAATTACTTTCAGCATTATTTTAAGCTCCACCTTATTAGATAACAACTTTTATTCTTGATAGACACCCATTCCTTATTCATTTAAACATTCCTTGTATGATCTAAACACTGTTGAAATTGTGATCATTCTAAGTTCTTGAAATACAACTTTTTTTTAGATAAAATCAAGCTTTGATTAACTAAAATGTAACTCTTACTCGAAAAAATATAATATTCTTGAAAAAATATTAAATTATGGAAATCTAATACATTTTTAAATAAAAAATATAGATAACTAAAGTTTAAATCTAAATCTACAAAGAGAAAACAATATCTACGAAAAGAAGAAAACATCTGCGGAACAAAGACTTTAACCAACCTAATGAGCAACTCAAAAACCAACTCAGAGAGATGAAAGGAATACTTAGCCAAAAAATAAACATTGAAATAAATCCTCTCCATGCATTTGTTGGCATTTCAGTGAATTTCAATGAGATGGACCAAGATGGACTCTAGACCCTAGAATAAACTGTATTGAAAAAGGTTTTCGGGTTCAGATAGTCAGTGGGTCAAGAAATAATGAGACATGGAAAATATCGATTGAAAAAGGACAAGGAAAAGTTGTAATAAACCATTATCAAAGGTTACAAAAGTATGACACTGCAAAAGGAGACATGTGGCACCATTTTACTAGTTCGCATTTCGTAGAACCAATAATTTTTTCAGCAAGGGTATGTCACTGCGACGTCCATATCTACATATATTTAACTAAATGGTCCATTATTTCATAAAATGACATGGCTCAAATAAAGGAATATGGAAGGTGAAATATTGTGGACACATTCTATTGGTTTTCATTCTGACAACGACGATAAAACTAACAATTGTGAAGATGGTGGCTAAATATTATTGGCTTATAACTATCAAGAATGACACAATACTAACAATGTGAAATTTGACAGGACGTGAATCATTTCATTTGCATCAGGTTTCACATCAAAAAAGTATTTATAGATGTTTATAGAGAGAACTTATCTCAGATAGTATTCATGAATCCTAATACCAAATTCCAATGCAGAGACGCAAGAAACAAACATGAGACAATGGCCACACTATGAAAGGATTGTGTTATACACCCCATGTATGTTCACCTTTCCCTGGTCAAGACCATACAAGGTTTTACTCTATTCCTTTCATTAAGATGCCACTTGTGTCCCTCTCTCTTTCCCACCGCATGTCTATACCTAGTTAACCTTGGAATTTACTTCCACAAACTCAATATTCATTTCTCTTAGAATCACAAGCACAATTCAATTCGTGTCACTCTCAGAATAATTTACACGCCTTTTATAAAAATCTATTGGAATTTATGAGCCATCATAATGGTTTCACACCCTTTCATAAATAAATTAATCATCTTTAATCATTGCTCGGGATATTTATTACAATATCTTTGTTATAAACTTGTCTTCAACAAATCCAAAGCTTAGTGGATTTACTCACATAAAATTTCTTCCCTCCTTGAGTTAGCTACTATCCTCAATCATACCAATTCTATTCCAAAAATAACATATTAAACCAAAATTCATTAGTTAAACAATTCAGGATACAATTCTTTAACGAAATCTTCACTTTCCCATACATAGCACTTTCAATATCACAAAAAGTCCATTTTACTTTAACTTCTTTAATTTCTCTATTTCTAAGATTCTTAGTCCTTCTTTTCAAAATCATTCCAGGTTAAATTTTAAATTCACATTTAGGTTCAATAATTATGTTCTTCCAATCAATAACATGATTAACATCATAAATATATTTCATTAACAAGATTACATGAAACACATTATGAATTTAAGACAATTTAGGAGGTAAAGAAATTCTATAAGAAAGATTTCTTATTCTTTCTATAATTTCAAATGGTCCACAATAATGAGGATATAAATTAGCATATTTTCCTAATTTCAAAGAATTCTTCTTATATTTAACCCTAAGAAATACTTGATCAGCTATTGCAAATTCTCTAACAGATCTTTTTGAATCAGCCCAGTGTTTATACCTATCTTGGGCAATTTTCATGTTTTTATTTTCTTTATTTATATTTTCTTCCATTTCTTTCAAATTATCATTAGCATACCAAGATTTGTGTTCAGAGTTTGACCATGAAATAGGAGTACTACAATTCCTACCATACACAACTTCAAAATGGGCCATTTTGAATGTAGTATGATAACCTTGGTTACAATAAAATTTAATTAAATGCAAATATTGTTCCCAATTCCGAGGTCTTTCACCTCTTTACATTATAAGCATATGTTCTAATATTGTATTTATTCTTTTAGTTTGACCATCTAACTCAGGGTGATAAGCAATACTAAATCTCAGACTAGTGCCAAATTCATCAGACAAGTATCTCCACAAAGAAGATGTAAATCTAGGATCTCTATTAGTCACTAAATTATTAGGAAGACCATGCAAAAAAAATATTTATTTAAAAAAAAATGAGCTATATTTGAAGCATAGGTTTTGATATTGGATGGTAGAAAATGGGCCGTTTTTGTCAATATATCAACCACAACAAGAATGACATCATGACCATTCTTGGTTTTAGGTAATCCTATAATAAAATCCATACTAAGTAACTCCCATTTCCAATCAGGAATAACAAAAGGTCGCAATTGACGAGGTTTACTAAACTGTTCAGTTTCAACCTTTTGACAAGTCATACACTGTTGCACATATTTCCTAATATCTTGCTTCATCCTAGGCCAGAAATAATTCTTTTTGACTTAAAAGTAATCCTTTTGAAATCTAGGATGTACAACTATGGGAATGTCATGAGAGTCTCTCAAAACAAAATTCTAGAAATAGGAAGATTAGGAATACAAAATCTACCTTTATAGTACAACAATCCATTCACACAAGGAAAATTAGAAATAATCATATTCTTTAAATGCACATTTGATGTTCCATTTTTCAACTAGAATACAAGTCAACAAAATATCTATCATCAGGTAATGCATATTTATTTTTTAATCAAATTGATTTCTTTCTAAGGAAAAATCATTTGCAAACATTATTTTCCTACTTAAAGCATCTCCAACCAATTTTTTTTTACCAGGGGACATATTTTATTTCAAAATCATATTGACTTAGTAATTTCACCCTATCTTATTTATTTCATACTCAATAAGGGATGAGTAAAAATATACTATAGACCTCTATGATCATTTTTGAAGACAAATTTACAACCTAATAAATAGCATCTCCAAATTTTCAAAGCATGAATTATCCCCAACAATTAAAAATCATGAATAGGATAATTCCTTTCAGCTAGAAGCAATTTTCTATACCCAAATCATAGAACTCTACCATCTCGTAGTAGTACACAACCAATATCAGAACCAGAAACATCGGGAAAAACTGAGAAAGGATTACAAAAATAATGAATACATAACATGGGTGCATTGGTTAAGGATTCTTTCAACTTATTAAAAAAACCTTCACATTCCTCAGACCAATGATATGAGTTAGTCTTATTTGTTAAGTATGTGAGAGAAGTGGCTATTTTAGAATATTTCGTAATAATATTCTATAAAAACCAGATAAACCAATAAAAATTATAATTTCATTGTTAGGTGCATCCCAATCTTGTACTGCTTTTATTTTAGAAGGATCCGAAGTAATTCCATTTTCAGATATAATGTGTCCTAAATAGGAGACATCTTTGGGTTTATCCTGATCTTTTACTACTTCTACTTTAGAAGGATCTCGTGCAATTCATTTTTCATAGATAAAGTGTCCTAGATAAGAGACTTGATTTTTAAAGAATTCACATTTAGTTAACTTACCATACAACTCATGCTTTCTTAAATTTTCAAGCACTAACCTAACATGCTTCTCATGTTCTTCTTCATTTCTAGAATAGATTAAGATATCATCTAGAAATATAATCAAGAACACATCTAAGAAATGTCTATACACATCATTCATCAAGGTCATGAATGTGTCTTAAGAATTCATTACTAAAAAGGAATAACAAAAAATTTAGAATTACTATATCTAATTCTAAAAGTAGTCTTTGCAATATCATCATCCTTTATTCTAATCTGATGTTATCTGTAACAAAAATAAATATTAGAAAAAAATTTAGCACCATTCAATTGTTCTAACAAATAATAAATTCGAGGAAAATGGTATTTATTATTAATAGTTATCTTATACAACTGTCTATAATCCATTACATAATGTCATAGTACCAAATATTTGTTCTTTACAAACAACACTAGTGCACCCCAATGAGAAGCACTAGGTTTAATATTTCCTTATTTTACTAATTCATCTAATTATATCTTAAGATTAGCTAATTCAGGTATATTCTTCTTTAAAAACACAACTGAGCACCCAGGTAGGTTTTAATTTTTTGTTGTTCTAATAAGTCAGTCAATTGTGTCGTAGAACTATGCCATACCATTTTAAATTGGGAACAATATATGTATTTTATTGAGTTTTCTTATAATCAAGGTTATCATACTATAACCAAAACTCCCATTTCATAGTGAAATACTAAAACTAGATGTTGGTATGCCCAATGGTAACTTTAAAAGAAAGGAATAAATTATGAACAAAGCCAAATAAAACATGAAAGTTTCCCAAGATAGGTATAAACATCGGGCTGATTTAAAAAGGTTTATTAGAGAATATTCTATAGGTCATTGAATATATCTTGGAGTTAAACCTAATAAGAGTTCTTTCAAAATTAGGAAAATATGCTAAGTTAGCTTCTCGCTATTGTGTACTTTTTGAAATTCTAGAAAGAATAGAAATGTATTGCTTATAAAATTGATTTACCTCCTAAATTTTGTAAAATTTATATTGTGGTTTCATGAAAGTTTGTTAAAGAAATATGTGTATGATTATAATCATGTTATTGATTGAAATAATATAGTTATTGAGCCTATATGTGAATTAAAAAATCAAACATGTGAATTTTTCTTTACCAGCTAGGTGCCCCACCACTGCGCCACACCGTTTCAAATATAGGATGTCTTGTTATGGGAATTTCATGAGAATCTATCAACATTTTCTGTCTTAAATTAGGAATATTAGGAATACACAATCTACATTTATAATAAAACAATACATTCACTCCAAGAAAATAAGAAATAAGCCTATCCTTTAAATGCACATTTGATGTTCCATTTTTCCAACCAGGATATAAGTAATAATAATTGTTATCATTAGGAAATGCATCTTTTATTTCTTGATCAAGTTGAATTATTTCTAAGGACAAAACAGTTTCAAATATTCTTTTCCTACTTAAAGCATATGCAAACGAATTTTCTTTAGCAATGACATAATGTATTTCAAAATAATATTTACTTAGTAATTTTACCCATCTTCTTCATCTCATATTAAATAAGGACTAAGTAAAAATATACTCCAGGCCTCTATGTTAAGTTTTCAAGACAAAATTTCAACCTAATAAATAATGTCTCCAAATGTTTTCCACGGATGAATTATCCCCAACAATTTTTAAACCATGAGTAGGATAATTATTTTCAACTGGAATCAATTTTCTAGATCTAAAGCATATAAATCTACCATCTTGCATTAGTACACAATAAATACTAACGATAACCACAAGCATTGATAGAAACATAGAAAGACTTAGAAAAATCAGGAATACATAACACAATTGCACTAGTTAAGGCTTTTTTTAACTTATTAAAAGAAAGTTCACATTCATCATACCAATGATATAAGTTACTCTTATTTGTTTATTCTATGAGAAGAGTGGCTATTTTAGAATAGTTGTTAAATACCAATTTTTTGTAAAAACCATACAAATACAGGAAACTTCTAATTTCTTATACATTTTTGGGCGTATACCAATATTGTACTCTTTTACTTTAGAAGGATCTAGTGAAATTCTATTTTCACAGATGATGTGAATTAGATAGGATACTTTAGCTGTAAAGAATTCACATTTACTTATATCACCATACAAATGATGCTTTCTTAAAGTTTCAAGCACTAGTCTAACATGTTTCTCCATTTTCTTCTTCATTTTTGGAATAGATCAAGATATGATCTATAAATATAATCACAAACACATATAATAAATGTATAAAAACATCAAGAATCAAGGTTATGAATTTGGATAGAGCATTTGTGAGTCTAAAAGGAATAATAACTAATTCATAATGACCATATCTAGTTCTAAAATTAGTCTTTGCAATATCAACATCCTTTATTCTAATCTGATGGCATCTAGAATGCAAATCAATCTTAGAAAAAATTTAACACCATTCAATTGATGTAAAAAATAATAAATTATTGGAAAAGGGTATTTATTATTAATAGTTTTATCTTATTAAAATTTTTATAATCAATGCACATTCTCAAAGTACCATATTTATTATTAACAAACAAAATTGGAGCACCCTAGGGAGAAACTATAGGTCTAATTTATCCCGTGTTTTAATAATTCATTCAATTATATCTTGAGTTCAACTAAATAAGGTCTAGAATGTCTATAAGTTGTTTTTTTATACAAGTTCAACTCCAAAAATAATGTGAATAGCATGTTCTATAGATGTTCTAGGTGGAAAATCTTGAATATCAAAAGGAAATACATCCATAAACTCTTGGACTACTAGATGAACATATATATCTACTTTAATCTTATCATTTTTATTAATCAAAGTACGAAAAAATTTACATTTTTATTTAAGAATTATTTTACGGTGAACAACTTATTTTTTTTCTAAAGTCATTTGTTTTTTAGTTCCTTTAAAAATATTAATACTTACATATTGGTCTTGGATACAAACTTGTATATTTTTAAAATTAATAAGGGCATAATTATTTTCTAACCAATCCAACTCTAAAATGGCATCATAATGACCTAAGTTCAACACGTGAAAACATTCAAGTTAGATACAATATTATCTATTTGAATACCTAGATATTCTACTAAAGCTCATGTTTTCCTTATTATTCTTCCATAATCCATTTCTACAACTATTGTTTCAATTTTCAGGAAAACAAATTCAATTTTTCTACCAAGTGAGGAGATATAAAACTTTGAATACTTCTAGAATCAATCAAGGAAACAAGGGCTGCATTTTTAATAAACCCTTTTACTTCAATCAGAGACACTTGATTAAGAATTGTACCTGAATAAATAACAACATTAACTTTATTATTTTTATTCCCTTCCTTTAGTTTATCATTAGCTTTTTTCTCTCTAATTTTATCCCAACTTTTATTTTTCTTAGGAAAACTCCTAACATAGTGGTTATCTCCACAATTCCAAAATTTAATTTCCTTTGGTTTAGTTTTTACCTACTCTTGTTTCTTTTGTTGATTTCTAATTTGAGTATTTTTTCATTTAACAGTTTCACTGAATGGTCTTTTCCTATCCTTAAAGTGAAAATTAGAATTATTTTTTTTATAGTCTTCTTTCTTCTGATGCACAATAGTCTTGTATTTTTATCAAAAATTTCAAAAATTTTAGACCCCTCATCTACTAAAGTATGCTTTCCACATCAGACGCCAGCCTTTATTGTTCTCTTAAACCATTTATAAATATAACAACTATTTGTTCAGCAAATAAAAGGCACAAATCTATTCAAGTTTTCAAAGGCTTCTTTGTACTCATAAACAATTTTAAAGCATTGTTTTAGATCAAAGAATTCATTTTTCCTCTTTTGCAAGAAATGTTCAAACATATCTTTTTTCTTAAAAAAATTCTTAAATTTAATCCAAGTGACCTTACGATCTTTAAGTTTTTTAGATTATAATATTTCTTCCCATAAATTAAGGGAAACATTTTTCAATTGATAAGAAGATATTTGTGTCCTTCTTATATTATCAATTGTTTGTAATTGAAAATATCTCTCTAATTAGATAGCCAAGTTTCACCCCGTTCCAATGTTCCTACTTCTCCAACATATTCAGGAATTTTTAATTTCTTAGAAACGTTTGTTATTCTTTAGAAATTTTCTTTGAAATTTCATTTTCAGTATCATTAGAATCAAAATAAATAGAAGAATAAGAGGATTCATTTGATTTATCATAATTAGAATCATCATCTGAAGAAAATTGTTTTCTCTTCCTTATTTTGTTTTTTGACTTACGTCATTTATTTTCTGATTTAGTACTTTTATTTGAATTATCAAACTTATGAATTTTAACAATCATAGCTTCTGCAAATTGTCTTTTTAAAGTCTCTAATTCCTCAAAAATATAGTTTACTTTCCTACCCAATTATTGGTTCTTATATTTAATTTTGTTGTATTGCATGCCATTTTGTGAATTCATTTCGTTCAAATATGATTTCTCATCCATTCTTTGTGTATATACGTAATTTTATCTTTTTGATAAAATCGCTTTAAGTTTTTGCTTCACAACATATCTACTACCCTTTACCAATTTAACAACAAAAAATCTTTTAATGAGGATAATTATCAATGATATCAAATGCAATGTAACTTTTTCCCATATTAAATCTAGCCATGATTAACAAAAAGGTAAATCTAGCTTGAAAAAATCTAACATACTTGACAAAATCTCAACTTACGGAAGTATGATACATTTTTGAATCAAAAATATATATAACTAAGGTTTAAATATAAATCCTCAAAGAGAAAGCAATATCCAAAAAATGACAAAAACATATGCAGAATTTTTTTTTAAACCAAATCGATAAGCAACTCGACAACCAACTCAACGAGATTAAAGGAACACTAAGCAAAAAAGAAACATTGAAATGAATTCTCTTTGTACACGTCTTGGTATTCTTGTGAATTTCAATGAGATGGACCAAGAAGGACTCTAGACCCCAAAATAAACTATATTCAATTTATTTTCATGTTTAGATGATCACCGGGTCAAAGAACAATGAGATGTGGAAAAGATCGATGGTAAAAGGACAAGGAAAAGTGGCAATAAACCATTAGAAAAGGTTACTTAAGTGTGATACCGCGAAAGGAGACACATGGCACCATTGTACTAGTTTGCATTTCATAGAACCAATAATTTCTTATCAAGGGTATGTCATTGAGATGTTCGTATATATGTGGCTTTAAATAAATGGTATGTTATTTCCCAAACTGACATGGCTTGACCAAAGGAATATGTCACATGTGTGAAATAATGCTTACATGTTCTATTGGTTTGCATTATGAAAAATATGACAGAATAGGAAATTACAAAGAAGGTGGCTAAATATTTTTGGATAATAACTGTCAAGACTAACACAAGACTGATAATGCAAAAAACAACACGACATGGAGCATTTCGATTGGGTCAAGTTTCACATTAAACAAATATTTACAAATATTTTTTAGATGTTTACATAGAGAGAATTTATCTAAGATGGTATTTAGAAATTTTAATACCGAATTCCAATGCAAAAACATAGGTAACAGACACCAGACTATGTCAACACTATGAGAAGATTATGTTATACATCCCATGTATGTTCACCTTTCCCTAACAAGGACCATCCAGGGTTGTACTTTGTACCCCTTGTTAGGACAGCATTGGCACCCCTCTCTCTTTCCCACCACCTATTTGTACCTATTCAGTGTTGGAATTTACTTTCACAAGGATCAATATTCTTTTCTCTTAGAATCAAAAGCACAATTCAATTTGTGTCCATCTCAGAATAATTTAAATACCTTATATAAGACTCCATTGGAAGTTATCTTTTATAAATAAATTAAACATATTTAATCATTTCTTTGAATATTCATTACAATATATTTGTTAAAAATTGTCTTTAAAAAATCTACAAGTCTTTAAATGCTTTTTAGAGATTAGGGGATTTAGTCACATAACAGTTCTTGTCTAGGGTAGTTTATAGAATTGAGTTTCAAGTATTTTTCTCCTACTTAGAACTTTTGTTAACACCTTAAACTATTGCCACACCTGAATGGATTACATTTAACCACATTATACAACTAAATGAATAGTAAAAAGGAATTATACTTATTTAATCAAGTTCTTTATTTTAAACCCTTAAAACAAGGTCAAAGGATAGTAAAGACTATATTTTAGCTCTTGCAAGCCCTAAATAATTATATTGACTCTTATAACTATTACCACAAATAAATTAAGTCGTTATCTTCTTGTTTACAAAGTTTTAATGAGAAATTAAGAGAAAAAAAAACTTATTCAATCCACATTACTTGCACAAATCCCGCAAGATAAGGTATAAATTGTTATGACTATTTTTTTCATGATTTTACCAATCATACATGTCTTATTATTCATGAAACTTATTATACACCTCAAATATCTCTTTCAAGCTCCTCTCCCCAATTTTCAACAAGCTTCAAAATGAATAATATTAAAGTTATGCAATTTTCTCCATTATTCAAAACCCTATGATAAGGTATAGGCTGAGAGGGAATAATTAAGGTTATTTTCAATTTATTTGATCTACATACCTTGTCAAAGTTTTTAAAGAGCCTACATGATCTTTAACAAATCTTCCAACCTCCTCATATCAAAATAGTCTTGTGAAAGATGGATACTTTGGCTTCTATACACACTAAAATTAAATATGAAGCCAATTTACAAAATAGAATATTTGGAAACCAATTTTTTAACCTCTATTTAATATGAATACACAAAGCTAGAATTTCCTTTCATTTATAGTGATTTACCCTTGATGGTAGAACACATTGTTATGTATGTATATTTAGAGTGTTGTTAAATGTTGTACTAAAAATTATAATCTATATTTTAGACACGTTTTGAGGAAAAATATGATAGGGCTCCCAATATCGGTTTAACTGCATTTTTTTAACTAATTTGTTATCTACACCATGACAATGGATTACATGTTGAGATCCAAAATGTTGACGCCTTCATAAAACTATGTAATTTTTTCCCAATATCTCTCTTCTAGATTTAGATATGGTGGAAGCCTCTATTATTACGTGGAAGGTGTTCCCCCTATGGGAAAATCCTTTCTAGAGATTTCTATAACTGTGTTAAATTTGATGTCCTTTTTGACAGTTTTTATTCGCGATTAAATTTTATGTCTTTTTTTTTATGGTTTCGACAAGTGTTTTGACGTTTTAGTTTTTTTGGGGATGTTTTTAACAATTTTTATATTTTTAGAAAAACAATAACTCATTTGTCTATGATATGCGATCAGGGAAAGGTAAATCAAACTCAAAGTCATATCGAAGAAATTGATTTTTATGAGCATTCAATTCGATTCAGCCGAATGAAATTCAATAAATGAGAAACATCATACCCTAGATGAAACCTGCACCACATTTTCCATGTAATAAAAAAGAAGGCACAACTGTAAATGAGATTTATTGTTTTATAACTTACGAAGAGCTAGTTGTCTCCTCTCCTAGCTCAAGACAATAGTTTACATCTTCATTATTTAATATCTTTTGAGAATAACTTGGATTAAATAATATAAAATATTTTTTTGTTTAATAACATGGAAGGGTTTTATGGTTTTTAACAGCTTCAACGTGATGATCGATGACACTCTAGATCGAAGCACGATCTTGATTTAAATTCATCGATCTTAATGAATAATAATGTGCTCCCCAAAAATAACATCTTAAACATTTTTGCATCATATTCATAAAATGCGGTCAATTCCTTTGGTGAAAAAAAATCTTATATTATTATTATTTGGTTGTGTTTAGGCATAACACATAGGGCTCATAGCATGTTGGAAATCATTGAATCTTGAAAATAAGAAACCAAATTCCATAATGATTAAATTCTTCAATAATATAACAACTTACTTTATATTTTACTTAAATCTGACTTTTATTCTTAAACTTATAATAAAAATAAAAATAATAACAATATAGTACAATATTCGAAGTAACACGACCTTTGAATTGTATTGTATCCAAATATGTTACAATATCTTAAAATGCAGGTATGATGTCAATGATAGAAGCAATCAATCAAAATTTTCATATACCAAATTTATGGAGGTCAAATTTTACTTGTAAATTAAATGATATACTTTTTATGAATTAATTTTTATTTAAGGGTGTTTAATAGGAATATCTGGTTTGCTATAAATCACACAATAATTATGACAATTGTATAGTGTAGATTTGGTCTAGACAATAAGGTAAACAAGATCCCAAAAAAAAGGAACGCATAGAGAATCTTCATTAGAATTGTTATTGTGTGTTTCTAGAACTATAAAGAAATGGTTATGAGTGTTTCTAGACAAGAAAAAATTGATTTTTTGATCATGTTGTTAATTTCAGTATTGCAAAAATTCTGCTAGATTTTCAAATTTCTACACAAATATCTAATAAGCATCACTTCAAAACCCTAATAATACAATAACACCTAACAAAAACACATAAAAAATGAGGAATGTCAGTTGAGGTGTGTGCATTATCAGTCCATTATGATCAATCCCATATGATGTACAATATTTGAAACCAACATACCAAATATAATTTAACGTTAAACAAGAATTCCAATGTGAATGCAAATTCCCAACCCTCATCACTTTTAATATTATAATGAATGATTTCAATGCAAAATATTATAAATGCTAAATTCTCTTCAAATTTTTCTTTAACGTTTAAATATGTGCTCTAAAATCTTGTAATCTATTTTAGCACAAGAATGCTCTTCTATTATTCACTTCCTTCATGTTCTAAATTCATTAATGCACCCATTAAACTATAGATTTCTTGAATTCAAAACATGACCCTATTGGCATATAATTAATTGACATATCATAGATGAAAAAAATGGAAAAAATATAGACAATATGACATGGATGCACCTATTGAAAACCATAGAAAACATGGCCCTATAATTGTACAAAAATGGCTATCATGACCCCATAACTATAAAAATATAATTATAGGGAACCCATAATTATCATTACAAATGGTTATCAAAAAAAGCTATAATACATAGATAAGGAAGAATCATAGAGAGAGAGAGAGAGAGAGAGAGAGAGAGAGAGAGAGAGAGAGAGAGAGAGAGAGAGAGAGAGAGAGAGAGAGAGAGAGAGAGAGGATTATGCACAAAGGAAAGACCAAAAAATAAGGAAGTGTACCAATATGAACCCAATCTAGACCATAATAAAAAAAATCACATGTACAAGATATTATATAATAAAATTTTACAGCTAAAAAATATACCCTTAGTGAAATTAGGTGTCTAAATAATACTTCACTTTGATGTGTGTGCACATACATATTAAAGTTAAATATACTTCAATATAGATAAATATATAACATGAAACCCATATTTGGTGGAAACCTAAAATACTACACAAAAGTCAATGCTAGAATAATAATAGTGCTCTATATTAATATAAATAGAAAGGCATACCATCTTATTCATCCCAAGAGAGTTATAAATATATAATGAAATTGTTATCCATGATCACATGTGTCATCGGATCTACATATTTGTGTCTCTTAAACATGTGAAGAACATGTGCATGTTGATAAGTGTCTGCAAATGTATGGAGGTCTTCATGTATACATGTTTAGTTCAGATGTAATGATATAATATTTGTAGTTGTATATGTATGAATTTGTAACAAATTAAAAGGTACACATAACACAAATCAATGTAATGTTTCATTTATATTCCTACACTATCACTAGCAATCCCACCCCTTATCTAGTGTACAAATAACATTTTTTCAATAAAAGAAAGCCAAAACAGCCAATGTAACACTAATATAATTTCTGTAAAATAATTACAAACCAAATAAACTACAAACATATATAACTATCCAAAATGATATCAAATGAATACGTGTTTAGTGCGAAATTAAAATTGGACACAAAATGCTACCACTCATGATATAAAATCTACATATGTACAGAAGTCTTCATGTAACATGTTTAGTTCAAATAAAATAGTTAGGAAAATGCTACCACTTGTGATATGAGATTTGTATATGTATATGTACGAATTTGTAACAAGTTTGAAATGTAGAGGGAACCTTTAAATGAAACGGTTCATCTATATTTATACACAACCAAAAACAATCACACCCCGTATCAACATCAACTACAAAAGTATTAACTATCCCTCCAAATAAACAAACATATACTGTTCGGCATTCATATTTCATTATAGAAATGTGATTGCTAGTTTAATCAATTAAAATAATGTTTCATTTGATTTTATCAAATTACTATTATTTAACACTCACCCATGTTTTGTCATACCATGTCTTTATTTTTATTTTTATCTTTATGCATGTAGAAACTCTCCAAAGTAAGAAAAATATAAAGAACTTAAAATATATATCATAGGCATTTATTAGTCATTAAGGTGCATGATTATAGTGTGTTTGTGTATTTGTTAATTATTAGTCTAAATTAGGTGTTATTGGTATGTTATTTTATATGTGATGTTTTATGTCCATCTTCTTATCCCCCTCCAAAAATTTTATCATGAGTGTGACTCATGCTCCTCAGTATGTCAAAAGCATAGCCCATTCTATTATTCCCTATTGTGGTCCCTTTTGGTGAGAATAGCCATGATCCTCTTTTCTCATCTTTTTCTTGTTTTGATATTTGGATACCAATAGGGTTCAATTTTGAATTCAATCTGTTTATTAATATAATGAATTGTATTTTATTTCACATGAGGTACATTGAGGAATTGTTTATATATTTCACATTATAAATTTTTTATTATTTTAAGTACACACAATCATGCAAGATAGATAAACGATACTTAGAGAATATATCATTTTATTCAAATATAATATGTTTGCAAAACACGTTCAAACTCAACCTAGCATTTGGATGTCACTATAAAATATTTCAATTATGTAAATTATAATTTTTGATATTGTTTATTACTTGAGAATATGATAAGTAGATGGTGCCTGAAAATGTAACTTGCTTACAAAAAATTCCCCTAAAAATTCAGTTTTTGTTAACATTCAAATGGTGTTTCCATTTTATGGGAAGGAGGAGAACATATTTAATTTTCGCATTACAAATTTCGCTAATTAGAAATCCGAGTATAGGAACAAAAGATTGGGACCATGGAAATGTCGTCATCATTTCATTTCCATTCTATATGTAATCTGCCAATTGTTTCCTCATGCTCTTTACATACATAGAGTCCCATGCTTCACATTTACATGGAGTGACTCCTACACTTCATAAAACTGTATTCACTTTGTTATTCTTGGTTGCATGTTTTTAATATTGGATTTTGATGACAATCACACCTATCAACATCTTACAAATTTCAAAATATACACCTAAATTTTATACATCATCTTAGGGTTCATTTTAAGATACCTCTTGGAAATTGGAGGTGGAAAATACCTTGCCAAAAATTCTTGGAACCGGTTTCACTAAAAGGTGAATTTACCAATTTTTCAGAGCTGAATTTTTACCCACCTTTTTTTGAGTTAAAGAGACTGCAGAGTTGCAAACACTGATGCATGGTTGACGTGTGACACTAACGCATGGTTTTTGCGTGTCAGTGATCTTTGTTGACATGTGTCAACAAGGATCGTTGATGCGTGACAACAAGGCTTGCTGACACGCATTAACAAAGCTCGTTGACATGCAACAACAAACCTTGTTGATGCACGTTAACAAGGATTCTTAACGCATGTCAAAAAGTATTGTTGATGTGTGTCAAAAATCCTTGTTGATGCACATCTTAGCCTTTGAAACCCTAGTTTTGTCCTATAAATACCCTCCCACCGGTCATTTTCACGTTTACACTTTCCAACTCTCAATTTTTATTGTATACAAGAATCCATTATCTAGGTCAGGTACAATCAAGCTCAAGGACAACTACAGTGGTGACTATAAGTGCATCCTAAGCTCAAGAAAAAATTCAAGAGGAAAATCCAGTCAATCGACAAGCCCTATCCACAGGAAAGATACTCTATAGTAACCCTTTGTGCCCCCACTTCTAGACTATTTTACAAATTAATTCAGAATACAAGGATTTGATCAATGCATGTGAGTTTTTTGGGCTTGTTAAGATGCCCCATTTTTGAAATAGGCCATGATATTTTGAACTACCTTCTCTCCTCCTAAAATACAAAGGATGACATGTTTATTGTTACTATGAATGATGGTTGAATGTTTCAATTCGGTATCGGCCCAACTGATATTCATCGTTTTACAAGTCTCTCATTCAAAAATTTACCCATTATTACAATGAAGGCAATACTTGTCAAAGATAATAGGAAATACCTCGAATCGACTTTCGGTTTCCATGTTGATTCGAAGTGTAAATTGTTTTCATTCGTCATTTTGTATTCAATTTCACATTTTGATAAAATACAAATTTATATTAATTCCAATGGGTTTTTGGGATTTATAGCTCATGTCAATAAATCCAGACATGGTGTGGATACGCAAGGAATTACACACCACTTTCTTGCTACTATGATTTTCTTCTTTCAATCCAAAATATTTTGGTAGGTTTGGAAAAAAAATATACCAAACTGGTCCATTGCATACATTCTAAAAACTATCGCAAAGGAAAAATTTGATTGGTGCACCTTTTTATATAAAAAAATAAGAACTGACATTACCAATGTAAAGATTTCAGAAAAACCAGTCATTCACACCACAAACTATCTCCTTGGCCTTTATTACAAGGTAATTTTAAATTTAAAATACAAACCAATTCCCACTTACACGGACAAGGCGTTGATGAATTTGTCAATTCCATTTCAAGAACAATAGGTATAAACTATAAAGTTTGTATTTCAACATTAGACTGACAACAGGTATTAACTATTTACTTTTCGTAGAGAAGATTTTTGTAGGCCCTTCCCCAAAAAAAGGTAGCATCAAGGGGAAGAGACCAACAACATTCTAAGGCCTCAAGAGATTCACAATCTAAAATGGACGTTCACTCATCTCTAAACCGCCAACCGTTTGAATTCGTTAAACGCCAGAGAAGTAATACCCTTACATGTATTATTTAAAAGTTATAAATTTGTATTTTCATTTTCCATTTAAATTTTACCATATTGAATTGACATAAAATCGTATGTTGATGACATAACAGGGGCTTTGGACCATACACATGCTTCTCAAAGTCAACTGTCCTTCGTAAATCACTCAGTTCAGTCGTATGCATTTGTGTCTTCTCAACAACCACCTCAGCAATCCAAACAATAGAAAACTCAATAAACACCAATTACTACTCCAACACGGCCACCCCAAGCACCGCGACAAGCTACCCCTCAACAACAAGGTATAAGCTTTGAATAGTACTTCGTTTAATTTTGTAGTTTTTGCATAGTTTAAGATTTTTTCATATGATTTTTCTTCAACTTTTCAACACATTGCAATCCTTCACCTTCTGTTAAAACAACGACACCACCCCCTACTCCACAAATAATATTCAAAATCCCAACTAGAAGACCATGAAAAAAGAACATTGGTAAATGCATGCTAATTCCTCCTGCCCCTAGTGGGACACTAAACATTGCCTCCTCATTTTGAATTCCAACCCTCTCACTCGGTGGTTTTCCGAGCGTAAAATGCATATCAATTTTAAATAATATAAATTTAGATGAAGATTTCTTGGGTATTGATAGCAATGACCCAACAGGATTTTTCAATACAAGTCATATGATTCAAGGACAACAGGTATACTTCTATTTCAACATAATTTATTCAACTTTCATTACTTTTAACTTTAGATTTATTTGTTTTAATATTGATTTATTTTATCACAAATAGGATCAGGCCACCCAAAGGCAGAAACAAGTAGAAGTAGATCAACTTGAAAGCCCCCATACCTCTCGAGCGAGATCATCTTCTTTAGATATAGATGGTGAACAATTGCTACCTTTTCCTTTAGAGAACTTAATTAGGTATGATTGGCAATCCCATCTTCATGAGTTTATTCTACCTCATATCAGTTAGCTCATAGAATGGGAGAGAAGGGATAAAGTACTAATCAATGAGATAATAAGTCGTTATGAAAATTATTGGCAAAGGGATCATTTATACGCTGTACTCTAGAATCAACTTGCGAAGATGGATTCCTTACTTACCCAAGTAAGAAGTGGGACTATCATGTATAACAACAACTATAAAGATGACATTTTGGGTAAGACATTAAACAAATTGAAAAATATTAGTGTTGAGGCCCAGGCATATTTTAACAAATGGTCTAAGGAAAAGGATCTATAGCAGTTGCAAATTCCAAGAGAGATAGAGTGGTCGTAAGTATTATCACTTTCAAAAAATATTTTTTGTTAATTTTATTTTTCTTATTTTAGTAATATGTTTAATTGACATCACTTTTTTTGTGCAGTTGAAATATAAAAATTTGAAGAGTCAAGTAAAGGTTTACCAAGTTCACTTGGAAACCACGAAGAACAGTTTATCCGCAACGAAGAATTTGAAGGAAAATATTTTTTTGGTTAACAAACAAAACAATACACTAAAGTGGATGATTAAAGAGCATGGCTTCAACCCTGAAATTTTATTCACAACCAAGGCAACTATTGATCCAAGTTTTCTATCCCATGGAGATGCAACAAAGCAAGAAGAAAGAATGATAGAGAATCTAGATAGTTTTGTGGAAGATCTCAAATTTTCTGGAATTATTCTTGCCAATGGGGAAAGGAGTACAGGAGTGGAAGTCATTCGGAAAAGGGGTACTAAAAATTGAGGGTTACAAAATTTCATTATTGAGGGTGGGACCTTAAAAAATAGAATCCATAATTGAAAATTTGAAACATTGAATGTGATGGTCATGGCATTTGAAATTTATTATCTGGATTTTAAATTTGAAACTTGAATGTGATAGCCTTTGAAAATTTGAAATACTATATAATCTTTAATTTTATAACTTCCTATATATTATGTGTAGAATTTCTAGATTGTACATGGTGTTTATGTTTCTTCTCTACTTGTAATGATGATTGCATTAGATGTGGATGATGACATTAGAATAGAATCATAGTATCATAGATATGGATTATCATGAATTGTATGTGGACGTAGGTTTAGCTTAAAGCACGATCATTGAATCTAGATGATGATAATGGATAATTGTTTAAAAAAAAATTGAATGTAGTACGACATAGACATTTAAACATTATCAAAATCTTCTTCTCTATACTTGTAATGATATGATGACATTAGAATTGATATAGATGATGATGAATGATGATAATGATTAATTGTTATAAAAATATGCAATGTGTTAGGACAGAGACATTTCTACACATTTAAAATAGATAAATAATTGTTTTAATAATAATTGGAGTGTCAGGATTATGATAATGATATGATGACATTAAAATATATGTGGATGATGATGAATTTTATGTGGACGTAGATTTAGCTTCAAGCACGGTCATGGATGATTAATTGTATAATGGATCGTGGATTATGAATTGTATAATATGCAAAAATATTCCTCTCTTTGTAAAATTAGATTGTGTGATTTTATCCCACAAAGTTTAAAAAATATATCAAAGCATTTTGCAAATATAAAAATTAATTAAACATACTTGTAAAAAATCAAGAAATTTCATATGACAGGGTTTAAGTTACCTCTTGTGTTTTAGATGGCTGTGATATCATCCTTCATATTGTGCTAGATCTTTGATTTAAGAAAACTAAACACAAAAAATGGATTAGTAGATAGATGGGTGAGTGGCCTGAAATTTTCAGTCCCGAGAAGTGTGAGCTTCCTCGAATGGATGTCAACCCATGTTTAGCAAAAAAAATTTGAAATAATTGTATTTAAATAAATGTAAATATATATATACCTATAAAATATTTAATGATAACAAGAGCTGAAACAAAATGTAAGGTGACAAACAATAAATGTAAGGTGAAGGACATACCTATTTAAAGTTGAAACAATCCATTATCAATAGCTTCTTCAAACTTGATGTTCTCTTCTGTAGAGTGTGATGATGCAAAAATTCCACTCTCATCATTGGGAATAGTTGTACGTGTAGCTTTATTATTCACACCTCTTCTTTCGTAAAGGGAATTCTAATGCGCAATTTCTCTGTTGAAAGGAAAGGTTTCCAATGAGTAGCGAGATACATAATACTTCATGTAAATTTCCATATTTTTATCCAACCTGTTTCTCAGTTTTGATTTTATAAATGATAAAGCACTGGAAACCCTTTGATCCTCGACAGACCCTAAAATCATTGTTTGGCATAACTCATATAATCTGAAATATTTACTGATGTTTTCTTATAAGATATAACTTTGATAGATTCCTCACCACAGCCTTGTAATAACACCACTTTCAAAGGGTTCATCTAAATTTTTATATTGGTTCCTCATTATTGTTGTGAAATTTATTGATTGATACTTTAATAAATCAGCTTTCAGTATACCTTTGATTTCCATACCCTTGAACATTGAAGTCTTTGTGAAATGTTCCATTATTGTACCCATGAGTTTATGGAAATGCTTTCTTACAAATTTTACACAACCACCTTCAGTATTACAAAAATTAGGATTCATCACACCCATTGCTTCAAGAATTTTATCTTTGGGGAAACATTCTCTAATTTCTAAAGATAAGGATTCTGAAATAATGTTAAGCTTTATTCTTTTTTGAATTGTAATAGACTCAAAAATATTACGTGTCAAGGGAACATTTTCTCATTCTGATCCTGTAATATCTTGATGTTTTTACAAAATGTGCAGTGGTATGTCCCTCCCATTAACAATGATGCAGAGGTGATCATGGATATTAAATCTCAAATAGTTACTGGGATTTTAAAGATCTAATAAATGTTTCCAATTCTCGAAAAACAAGTGTATCAAAACTATCTTGGGAACAGTACAAGATATCAAGACTTTGACATATCATTTTTCTCATCCGCATAAAATCCACGATATAGATTAATCTCCCTTGTGCATGCTTCATCAATGTATTGATCTCCTACAAAATTGGAAGAATACCAACCAATGTAAGCAATGTCTCCAAATTAGTTAAACAGAACAAAAAGTTCCTTTCCCTATCAGCTTCATGATGATATTTGTGCATGAAACCAACCAACGAAGGATACTCCTCAAGAACTCTGCATGCGAGTTCATACAAAGAGATCCATCTCGTCTCAACATCTTTCAAATTTTTTTTGCCATATGTAATTCCAATTGTGAATTTATAGAACTCAAGAAATCTCTTTGGGCTGCTCGCCATATAGGCATGAAGTTCTCTTATAAGGTCTTCTAATTTAGCAACATTTTCATAGTTGCTTACTATTTTATACTATAAATTAATTATGTGAGCCATACAGTGAATTGGTAGCATATATTGTTGGGAATAGGTGATTGTGGAATAGTGCTATGATTTAATAACAAACAAAATCATGTACACAAGATCTAAACAATTCCCCAAAAAATATATAGCAGTGGAAGTATAAACTAGAATAATCCAAATCACACAAAAGTACACACACATAACAAGCATGTACCATGGTTCACCCAATGTGGGCTACATCCACCAAAGATAGATATCTCATATATATATATATATACAACAAGAGATTACAAACCAACTCTTCTGCACAAGATTACATGTATCTCTACAAGAGTATCTACTCCTCCCAGATCTCTAACAGGATCTGTCTGAGTACACTAAACCATGCCTCCATACCACCTCTTGTTTCTTCTCTATATCTCTAACCAAATCTTCTTGAGTTCACTACAACCATGCCTCTCAAACATAACCAGATCTCACATACTTGAAGCTACCCTACATCTACCACTGTGCATCCAAGCTCTCACTATATTGTGAATCTACAAACAAGACCTCTACAATATCTAGATCTAAATGGATCAACAATACAATATGATTTCATGGATCTACAATACAAGACTAGATCTACATAGATCTATAATACAAGATCTCACCAACATGTGGATCTACAAGAAGAAACCCTAAGTGATTTATATACAATGCAAGCCATTACATGAGACTATAAATAAACAAAGGAAATATAATAGCCTACTATTTCCTTTTGTCTAGCTCCTCTCCACGGAGTCTGTGTCTTCATGTAACCTTTTCCTTTTTCCTCTTCTTCTTCTTCATCTTCATCCTCTCAATCTTGGAGAATCAAGGATCAAATATGATCCTTCTCTTTTTATTCATCCCCTTTAAAAACCCTAGCTTTCATGCTTATATGGGTGTATGTAAACTTAGGGCACTTTAGCCATGCAATTATATCTAATAAATCTACTTTAATTCTAAAGATAGATTTAATTCCCGAGAGTTAATTAAAACATTATCACACAGGTAACTATCATCGGTTAGCCTTAACCATAGCTGGTTCCCACTTTCTCTTACCAATGTCTGTCCTGTCTGAATGATGACGGATTGCAGTTCCCACTTGCTCTAACTGATGTCTGTCATGTCTGACTGATGATGGGTTGTGGTATTTTCCAGTAAGTTTCCATTGGATGCTCCAGTTAAGATATTTAGCTCCACAACCTAACAATCTCCCACTTGGAGATAAATTGTTGAATCTTTGTACCTGTACCTCTAAATCACCGTCCTCTACACATTGTGAAGACCATCTATTCTTTCCTTCAACAATTCTTTGAAAAAATAAAACCAAGAAGATAAAACCATGACTTACCAAACCATCATAAAGCTACAACTGATCTGTGATAACCGAGCTATCTATACATCAAGCTCCCACTGAATCATAACACCAAGCCTCTTATGCAGCCAAGCCAACATGACTAACATACCTACAAGAGCTCCCACTCAAACTAAATTTTTGAGCCGCAATCGCATCCGTAGCCATCCCTATAAAATCAACCATGTTCTCCATCCATATATCCATGTCTCCATGCAACCACCAATGCAACTGACCAAGACAAGTCAAACTAGAATATGTAAAAGCAATACAAGATCCTGGGTAAAGACATCTCAAATGAGTTCTACCTACAATAGTGGGTTATCAATCCACAAACCTGCCTAACTTAAAGAATCCAAACACTGTAATCTACAAATCCAACCCTTCATAAACAACTAGCATGTCCAAGAAAACCATCTGTAGATAACATCTCTCAAGGAGTAACATAGTAATCAAAAGGAAATAAAAACATACCATACTCATGCTCAAAGCATCCATGTGCAAATCAAACATCTGCATCATCATAAACTCACAAAAATGATTCTATCCAACATGTACATCCATCCATATCACTAGCTCTCCAAAAGCTCCAAGTCTACCACCGACTAACTCCAAACCTGAATATGAATCATGTGCTCATCAATGTCAATAACAAACATCCATGCTAAACCATGCCACTAATACCAAGTGTAAATATCAGCATACATGTCATAAACATACTGCACAAACTAACCAAGATGAAAGCAAGACAAGGGCACCATCTTAAAATGGTAAATAACCACTACTGTCAAACCTGTAACCAAACCAACCACGGTTTCCTAACCAACCCCCGTCACTACCTGACCGACCATGGTCTCTGTAACTATAATATTTTCTCTTTTAACCCTTAAAACTCTAAAACAATGCACTATCATCTTCACCCAGCTAAATATAACCATCAAATGTAATCCCATAGGGATATACAGGCATCACAAAATAAACCAGAAGTGACATCACAAAGCAATAAGCTCAATATACCTACAAATCTGTGACTGTCCTCCAAAACCAACTAGTGCCTCTACCACTCTGAATAGTAGTAATCTCCTCTCACTCTGCATGTGCATCATGTATCCAATCCTACAATGCCAACAACCATGGCTTGCTCCCACTCAACACAAAATCCCCTGCACTGCCTCTAATATGTCATTGTGAAATAAAACCAGAGGAAAGAGAATATAAAATGATTGCCTTCTTATCAAAGAATATTTCTACATCACAGAAGTTTGGATTTCTTGTGAAGTAGGTGAATCTACTTCTTTTCATTCGTATGTACTCAACATCTCTTGTTACCTACAACTATGTATAACCATGACTTTTCATTGAGGATTGTTATCCTATTAAATTGACAAGGGAAATTTTGTAGGTAACCATACCGAAATTCCATTTCGGTCCCCTGAAAAGGTCTATTAATGTTCTAAATGGCCTATAACTCCCTTTCGGAAAATCAAGTTTTAAAAGAACTTAGCCATTTTCAAACCTTTTGATTGGGTGCAAGTAATGTAGTTTCAACACTCACGAAATTGCGCCCCTTTGGTCCCTAGGCGCATTCATGCTTATTGCAACATCATTAAATGATGTGCCCTCCTTAAGTGTGCCTGGCACATCCATAAGCATGTTAAAACCTTTTTGGGTGTGCCTTTGGCACATGTAACATGAAGTTGACATATTAATCTCTGCGTCATGGCACAACCTTCACCATGTCAACACTCTATAAAGTACACCAAAGGAAAAAGTTGGTGGCACAATAAATGCACATTTTTCTATACATAGGCGCACCCGACATGTCATTTTCACAATTGAAAAAACATGAAAAGTTATTCCTCTATGCCTGTCAGTTTCTCTCATCGCCCACACGTGCCATTTGTCATGATCGTGGACCCCACCTCATCCCTTCGTCGTTATTTATACCGGGTAAGTGCTTCCTGCCATCCTCATTATTGTTTTTGTGGTCTTTGTGGTTTCTATGTCAAAATTAGGAGAATAGGATTGTTGAAATAATAACAATGAATCTAAAAGAAAGGGATAATGCCATTTGCAAACCCAAGTACCCACTTGTAAAATCTCCTTTTCCTTTTCTTCCAGATCTGCAAATCTGGGATGCTCGGCCTCAAAAATAACTCATGCCTATTTTTCCTTCACTCCTTGCCTTGCTAGTTTTTCCCTCTTGGACATCAAAATCTGGGCCAAAAGAGAAAAAATCAAGAAAGAGAAATCGGCCCACATAGGGACTATTTTCACTATGGTGCATTTCAAACTCCTGTTACACTAAACATAGTCACACCATTGGCGTGTTAAAAAACCACACAACATAAGCCCTTCTCACACCTTATAAAACTATAAAATTCTTAAGGTGCAAGCGCTGACACCAAAGCAACTACAACAACATTGCATGTTATGCAAACCCATTCTGCGCCACACCACATAAACGAAACCTTTTGGTGCAACTCACCCTCATGTAACATTTGCCACATCTATGCCAATGGTGTGCCCTAAAACATTGCTATACCAAACAAAATTGTGCCCAATCAAAGCACTCCTTATGCGCTAGCACAACTCCTGTGACATCAATATATAAATGTTGTGTGTAGCCTTTCTGCACCCACGCCCCTTTTAGCGTTGCTTTCCCCTATGCAACACTCCCTAAAAGTGTGCCTTGATTTTCAAAGCCCCTGCAGCCTACAATAAGGATGCGCCTTACGCCTAGAGGCTCATAAATTGATAATTTTTCATTCTACAAAGCTTTTATGGACAACTTGATGGCTGACATGGCCCTTATATGTTGGAACTCTATGATTCTTCTTGTAGAGCAATATCAATCCTTGAGTGCACTTATGTCTTCATTGAGTAAGAAGCCAACCAAGTCCAAAGGAAAAGCCAAGTTGACAGAGCAAGAAATGAAGTATAAATACCAAAAGGTTAGGATTCCTGACTCACTTGCAGAGTGTAATCTCGATATCAGAGATTCAAAACTTGGGCATATAGAAATGGATGACTTTTGGGCTAGAACCAAGAAGGTCACAGGTAACCCATGGATGGATAAATTGGTTGGCAGTGGCCTGCACTTTGCTGCAGGGCTCCCAGTGAGCGCAATTAATAATGAATTCATCATGTTGGTGGGCCATTGCTACAACAAGGACACAAAATGTGTCAAAAATGAGGAGGAAAAAGTGATAATCAACATCACAGCCTAACATTTTGAAACTATCTTGGGCATCCCCCACAACAGACATTTTGTGGCAGTAAGTCGAGAAGAATGCATGAAGACTTGGACCGATAATGAGGACAAGTGCATGCAGATGATGAACGAGGTGTACCTCAAGAATAAAAAGGTGATGAGCAGGTGGCCACAAGTCATTCAGTGCAGTGATTTTTCAGAAGATCTGAGTGACACGATCACCTTCCTAAGCAGAGTACATGGGCTCCTTGATGCCCATTACTTTCACAAGTGGATGCTCAGGTATTTGGAAACAATGAATAAGAATGTGCCCAATCAGTGTTTTGGCTAGGGCGAGATTATCAGTGATACAATCTGGGCACAACCTCAACAATTTTCAACAAATAGGAGGTTCTATATGAACTCCTATGTAGTATATGTAGCTACCTCAGAGAGGGACTACCCAGGGTTGAATCAGTATGGGGTATGGCCCCAGGTCAAAATATACGAATACTATCCAGAGTTGAGACTCAAGAATAACACAGCTCAGTTCAGTAAGATAAATGATGTCTTCTTCTATGGCATCATCTACCTCTTGAGGCCCAACATGACTGATCGTCAGACAAGCAAAAGTGTTATCACTGCCATAGTAAATTAGGGAGCATTGTTTATGCAATTCCCTACCTTTACCTATCTCAGAGCTGTCAACTTCTTGGGGGAACCCACAAGATTTCCGAGATATGTGGGTCCAAACTAATCCTTCTAGAGCTATCAAGGAAGCTTATCACCTATCACGAGAAGTGTATGAAGAGGAAGAAGGGAGGAACTCCATTCCCCTCACACTTGGCAGGTACACGTGCCCCTCACAAAGTAAAGCTTGGGAGATGTATGAAGAGCTTGAATTGCTCAATTTGAAGCATAATTTCCCAGCAAGGCCAACCTTCGATCCTCATGTTTTCCTTCCAAGGGCAAAGATAGATCCTATTCATGTTCCTCAAATTGAAGATATCTACATCGACTTAAATCATGAAGTCGAGCTCAGACGAAAGGATCACTCCTAGCTAGCCCTGACAAAGATCATTCAGTATGGTGTGGCCATCATCCCAAAGGATTTCCTAGAAACTGATCAGGAAATTGATCAAGTTTACCTAGACACGGATGGGGATGATTGGTCATTCACAAATATTGATAGGAACAAAACACCCAAGACCATCCAGGAAAGGGTTCAACCTACTCTGCAACACACCGAGCATTGGTGTAAGAAAAACAGTATCATCTATCTTGGGGTAGATTTTACCACATCTCCCCTAGGCAATGCAACCACTAGGCCAGGAAATTTTCCTAAAGGAAAAGGGAAAGATAAAGTGGGAGAGGCAAGCACTTCTCAAGAGAAATTTCCTGAAAGCCCTCCTACCACCACAGAAGAGCAAGTTGTGGAATTAGTGTCCCCAGGAAAAGAAGAAGCGGTAAGTGCTCTAACAGACACTTTCACTTAAGATGTTATGACAACTACAATGGGTGAGGTACCAGTTGTTCCCTCTATCACTCCTCCTTCCCCTGCTCATGTCGCTCACACAACCGCTCCCTTGGTTGTGTCTTCTCCTCTGTCCTCTGTCGTTCCCTCTCCCTCTTCCTCCATCTTCCCTTCCCTTGAGGATCTTTCCCCCAACATTTCTTCCCTCATCTTACAAATCCATTCCACCCCCATGGTCTCGTCTCTTACAGTGACTCCTAATCCTGTGAGCGTTGGTGTGTTGGCCCCTTTCTCCATGCCACCACCAAGTGTCTCGACACACTTCCCCGTGTCTGCTATAGTTGTTCTTCCTTCCACCCCTAATTTTTTTTTCATCCTCTAGTCCCACTCCCATAAGTCCAAGCTAGATCTCAGACCACCTAAGCCAACACAAGAGGAAAGTCCCCATTGCACCCATGGACTTCTCGGTTATCCCGGCTAATGGACCGAAGAAGTAAATTGCTATAACTTGCATCTCGAAGAGTACTTCAAGCGAAAGGGTTATGGAGATAACCTGCCCGGATCCCATAAAGAAGAAAGAATATCTGTCTCCTACAGATTTTACAGTGACCTAGGTCATAATGTGAACATCATCAGAGAGCCTGCAAGGAGAGGCCTTGTTATCCATGGATGCCCTTTGCAAGAAACTACAAGAAGCAAATGAGAAGAAGAGAATGTTGAAGGAACAAAACAAACATCTTTTCCAAGCTCTAAAAAGAATGGGCAATGCACTTCCTATAGCTTCCACCAAAACTCCTGAAGTCCTTAGTCAGGAGAAGATAAATGAATACGCCAAGATTGGTGAACAAAGCGCAGCAGTGTCCTCCTGGAGAGAGCAGATCTTCACAGATAGTGAGGAAGTAATCACAAAGTTCACAGGCCTCTACCAAAGTATAAAAAAGGCAAACAATGAACTCCAGGAAATAGTAGGACCCGTCTTCGAAGAGTTGGACCATGCCAAGTTGTAACATGAGACATTCCAGAAAATGGTCAAGTGCCTAACCAATGACTTGTTAAAATTTGGCATCATCAATCACCTACAAGCACACAACAAAGCGCTTATCGGTTTAGACTATCAGATTGATCAGATGGAGTTTGTCCTGGAAAAGATAGACAAAATCGAGGAAGCCCTAGACGTGAAACATCAAATGGAGTAGATTGTCTTGAAGGTATCTCCAGGGTTACTTAGCACATCATTCACCTTGAGAGAAGCAAATGATACTATTCAAATTTTTAAGGGAATTACATCACAAGGTTTGATGTCAAAGGTCACTTTTGACCGAGAATCTATTAACAACCTTCTGGCTTGCCGTGATTTTTTCGAGTACTTGATAGAGGTAGGAAATGAATACTTCAAACCCCCTAATAGGCTCAGAGATGAACGATAAACTTGCGAAGTCATCGGAGATCACACAAAGCGTCCTGATCTTGATCGACTTTAGAAGATGATCAGCAAGTTCATGGAGTATCGAGCTCAGTATCATATTTCCTCTCCGGAACAGAAGCAAGACACTCCATTCTAGCAAAGGGATGATGATGAATAGGCTTCCTCCTCCTGGGATAATCCCATTTTTGTAAAATTATTTAAAATTATGTTGGCACATGTGATGACATCATCCATTTTGCACCATGGGATGTTGTCATCCACAAAATTACCCCAAAGTCAACATTTGACTTTTAGATATTTTGTAAATAAGTTGTTGGCTCCTTTTTGTCTTTTTTCTCCTTCTCCTTCTATAAATACTTATATACTTGTAGTATTCAGTGTGTGGAATTTTTTTAATGAAAAATAGAAGTGAGGAGAGAAAGACTTTGAGCTTTCTTGTAACAGAAGAAAACATTAATACACGTATTGAGACTTTGTGTTGAATTCATGTGTTATATGCATTAGATTTTTCTTACGTCAAATCTGTGTGTGTTTGTTCTGTTAGATTCATATCTACTTTTGTCATTTTGTTTATCAGTATTGCTTTTTTTTTTAATGTGAGTAAGTTTGGCTATGTTTACTACCGACCCAAAACATAAACCCTCTGACCTTTCTACTTTGGAATTCATTTCTTTTCTCCCTTTAGATCCATATTTCTTCCATTCCTTCCTTCATTCCTTTCTATTATTTTCCGGAACTAACTCTACTGGGATGAGATCCCAAACCCCCCCTGAAGGCAGAATACTGTAAGACTTGCACAGGTTTTGGCTGGTAGAATAGCAATAAACTAGTTTCACTTTGTTGTCTCAAAGAGGGGCTATGCCCTGCACACTGTTGGCCTATCTATCCATAGATCTACTCACCCGACATATTTTCAGACCAACAAGGATCTCATCCTTAGACTAGAAACCCTTGTTCTCAAGATTCCACACAACTGCGAAATGAAAGTCAAACAACACCAAGAAACCATGGTGTAAATTTGTGCACACAATCCAAACATAATATTAGTTGCTCCAAATGAAAGAAATAAAACATGAACCATATAGAGATACCTGAATCAAAGTCTCAAATGAGTAACTGAGCCAACTTCATCCTCTTTTTGATCCAAACATTGAAGTGATCAACATTGTTTCTACTTGTACACACTATACCAGAAACTAGATCCTCCAAAACATGACACTAAACCAACTGCCCTCTCTTGATGCAAAAAACTATGTACAGATAAGTTGCCACAAAGACCAACCACGGTCATCCCCTAGCTAACCATTGTTAGCTGACCAGTATCATTTCCTCTGTGACCGACCTCGGTTCTTAGACTGATTTCAATGCTTTTGTAACAAACCCAATGCCACACAATTTGGCATAACACACCACACCAAGTGCCTACTTTGACCAACGTTGATAGTTGAGCTGAGCCAGTCATTTCAAGAAGGATCCAAATCTCATACAAAAAACTTAACATTAATAATGAATATAATAAAACTGCATCAAGATGAAACACATCGCCTTACCAACACCAAGACACTCAACCACATCTTCAACTGAAGTACATGCTTCTCTGATGGGAGCCCCATCTTTATTTTATGCTACTGCATCTTTACCAAATCCTGTCCATCTAACTACACAATAGGATGCATAACTGCTCCTCTATTTCATTCTCAGATCTAGATCTGCAGTCCCAAACATGCATGTGCAACCAAAATAATATAAGCACTGAAATACCAAGGTAAAACCATACCTCAATAACCGGATCTGCAATATGACCAACATTCTCGTACCTCCAAATATTGGGGACACCTCAGCAAACAAGATACATTCTATGCATCTTTCCATTTCTTCAGATCTGTGATTTTATGTTTATAACTAGGCTACTTAGTAACTGACCACGGTCACCCAATAATTTCCAGCAACCTTACTCTTCCAACTCCCACTTGAGATTAAATCTCTTCCTATGATCTTCTCATCAGGAAAAATAAATTCTGCTATGATACCATTTTTTGGGAACAGGGGACTACAGAATAGTGCTATGATTTAATAACAAACAAAATCATGCACACATGATCTAAACAATTCCCTACAAAATCTACAGCAGTGTAAGTATAAACTAAAATAATCCAAATCACACAAAAGTACACACACATAACAAACATGTATAGTGTTTCACCCAATGTGGGCTACATCCATCAAAGACAGAGATATCATATATATATATATATATATATATATATAACACAACAAGAGATTAAAAACCAACTCTTCTGCACAAGAGTACCTCCTCCCAGATCTCCAACTGGATTCGCCTTAGTACACTAAACCATGCCTCCATATACCACCTCTTGTGTCTTCTCTAGATCTCTAACCAGATCTTCTTGAGTGCACTACAACCGTACCTCTCAAACATAACCAAATCTCACATACCTGAAGCTACCCTGCATTTGCCACTATGTAGCCAAGCTCACACTGTATTGTGAATCTTCAAACAAGACCTACAACAAGACTAGATCTATAATACAAGATCTCACCAACATGTGGATCTACAATAAGAAACCCTAAGTGCTTTGCATACTATGCAAGCCATTACATGAGATTATAAATATACAAAGGAAATACAATAGCATGTTATTTCCTTCTGTCTAGCTCCTCTCCATGGAGTCTTTGTCTTCATGTAACCTATTCCTTTTTCCTCTTCTTCTTCTTCTTCTTCATCCTCTCAATCTCAGGGAATCAAGGATCTAATACAATCCTTCTCTTTTTCTTCATCCCCTTTAAAAACCCTAGCTTTCATGCTTATATGGGTGTATATAAACTTAGGGAGCTTTGCCATTGCAATTACCATCCAAAAATCTAATTTTAACTAAGATATATCTTAATTCCTGAGAGTTAATAAAAACATCATGCATAGGAAACGGTGCCAGTTAGCCTAAACACAGTGGTTCCAACGTTCTCGCCCGATGACGGGTGACACTTCCTATTGCTCTGACGCATGCTGGGTTGAAGGGTATTTTTACCATTCAAAGGTTCTCCATTGCCTGGTCTAGTGAGTATTTAGCTCCAAACCTAACATATATGGGGCCACTGTTGTTTTTGTTATCTAAACACAAAAAAACTGTTCAGGGACCCGGCATGATTAGCTGCACCATCTGCTCGACACATACAACTTCGGGAAGTAATTTCATAATCATTCATTCCAGTAATATCTTTCAAATGAGAAACAAAATTTTTATGTAGGTTTTCAACATTACAGTTTTCAACCATTTTTGTAACACTCAGCAGATGAGGTTTCCTTATATGATTTTCTAAAGTATAGATGTGGATACATACCCATGCAGTGTTTTCAACTACTGTCACTTCATCAATTAAAAGAGAGATAAACTTTCATTTTTTTACATTCTCTTTCAAATCTGCCTTCACTATCATCTAAAGGCATTTTTCCATTTCCCATCCACTACTTTCAGACCAATGAGACTTAGGTACGTTTAGAAATCCATTATATTGATACAAAAATTTTAAATCAAGGAAATCTGAAATTGGTCTTCCTTTCTTTAGTATGTGAAATAAAGTAGAGAACTGTATGAGTTTTGCATGTAGATTTGTTTGATTCATCTTACCAATTTGTGATGTGATCGTTCCTCCCTTTTCCATGAGATGTCTGCATTTTTTCTTCTTTGCTTCATAATCCGCTACGTATTTAACATGCATGCTTTCTTTTTTAGTATTCCACCTGTGTGTTTTTATTTTCTAATCATCCGACCCCATTACAGTCAAATATTGTTTTCCACAATGTTTTTCTATATTGTCCAGCTTCATTTGCATTTTTTGCTTCTTTCCCAATTTCCACATAAATATTATACATGTACATTCAATTGGGATCTCTCCTGAATTAGATGATTGTACAGGTTCGATAAACATAAATTCGGCAACCCAATCAAACTTGTATGTCCTCCCAATGTTCCACATATTCTTGTTAAATTTCAATGTTTTACTTTTTTAGTAGAATTTTGAGCAATATCACAATCACATGGTTTCCTCTTTCGTGAACCAGAATTTGAATTTTGATATCTGTGTTCCATTTTGCTGAGTATTTGTGTGTGTGATATCTTGATGCACTCCTTGTTATACCCCAATAAGAAGAATATCATCAGGATCTAGTATCTCAATAGTTATATCTTCAAGATCTAGCATATTATCATAGATGTCATTTGTTTGATACTGTGCAAAATGCATGTCCACCTCAATATTACCTTCCACACAGTCAGTATTCTGATTCTCTCTAGTGAAAGCTATACAGTTGTTGGTAGTTGTGATATCTATATCAATAGAGTTTCCAAAATACTTGAACATGGACTTCTGATATTTTATAGTTACTTTTTGGGTCTATGCATTATGAGGACTAGAACCTTCCATTATTTTAAACAAAGTCCTGCGTCAGCAAAATAACCAAGTTGTGTGTCAGAGACAAAATTCCTGTCCACGTCTACAATACCTCCTTTTCATGCATCAAGTAACATGTTGAAAATTTTTCCACTTGTACAAAAATGGGCAACTCGAAAATTTGTTACGATGGATAGCATTGGTGAAGTATACCTAAGCTAGGGGAGATCACATCAGATTATGTCGTTAATGATGATTCATTTTAAAAGATTACATAAAATATGCAACTACGTGTGTTGTTACAAAATGTAACAGATCACATAGTTTTCAATTTCATGACCATCCTCAGCAAAATAACACAAGCCCCAAAGGACAGTTATGTTATCTTGATGAGGACATCCAATTGTAGAGTAGGTGAAGTGTAATGTTTTAGAACAACAAATATAAGTGTAGATCACAAACAATTAGAGTTCATTACTGAATATTACACGTTCTATTCAATGTTCTTTCCTTCATGATTAAGACATTCAATTATGTTACTGAGTTGTTTAGTTCATTATATGATCCATACAAAAAGTAGAAATCTAGAAAGAGATGTACAACTCATTTACAAAATTCAATATTTGATTCATAAGGAGAGTCAAATGTTTCCCACACAAGCTGTGGGATGTAACTAAAAATTAAAGTACAACTACTGAAAAGAAAGATACACATGCATGAAAGAGAAAGCAAAGGAGTATGAGTGAACCCATCATTTCCTTGTATATTCATCATTGTGTAGAGCATATCCTTCCCAGATCCTTTCATCCTCAAGGCATGGTACCTAAAAAGCAAAAACAAGGAAATCATTAATAAAGAGCTCAGTGTTAATCCATATTCCTACACTATCCTACTTTGTGCATATGAATCTTCCCCTAAGTAGGAGATGTATTCTACTTGAAGGACAAACTGCATGCATGCTTTTTTCACTCAGAAATAAGAAAGTAAAAGAAAGAAGAAAACATGGACATAAGAAAGGCCAAAAAGCCTAAATATTTACTAACTATTTTCCTAAGTGTGTAGGTATAGGTTATAGCCAAAGAGAGAAATAAATAACTCATAATTACATGCTAAGAATAAGGAAGAGTGCAACTCAAAGTTCAACAAAAATTCTGCAAATGGAAGAGGTTAGAGCTCAGAAGAGAGAATGGAAGATAGAAGTACATTTTTTAATTTGCAAAGAAGAAGGAGAATCACATTTCAAGAAGCTGAAGCTAAAAGTAAAAGGGATTACAGCTGAAACAGGATGAGAGAGAAGATTCTGGGAAAATTTTGATAGGGATTCACCATGTAAAATGGACATTTACAACTTTTCATGATGTTGTTTCAATTACTACATGCTTTACAAGAACTATGCAAATTAAGTAAGTGATATAGAAAGCATAAAATCATTACATAATCAAGAGAAACAATTATCATGTTTTCAGTTCTCAATTGCTATATCAGTTTGACATGAAAAGTGTTATTTTCTATATTCTGGATCAGAACATATAACTACTATTTATGAAAACGCATTAAAGAAAAGATTCTAAAAAAAAAATTCCAGGGCTTCACCTTATAAAATCAACATTTTAGATTTTTTAGCATACATATCAAAATTGTAATGAAAGGAAATACAATATATAATGCAGAAAATAATTATTTATAACTCAAAACATATGAAGAGAATTGAAATTCCAAGATAATCCTACAAATTTCAGCTATTTTAAGTTGTAGTTTTCAAAATAAAGCAAATATGAGAACACAAAGATACTATAATGTCATTGAAGTATATTCATTCAAGAAAGTAGTACTCATCTATGACATGATCAGAAGCCATTATAGGTAAACAAAGGATCTATCTCATGATGGCATTAGAAGTGAGAAGTGATTCAGGTAAAATCTAAAGTTGTAAAGGGCTTCAGAAAGAGATAATAACCCAGATTTAAGATATAACTATCTTCAGAACAAAGTAAAGGATGAAGATCTCTAAAAAGATAAACAATGAATCTAGGTTCTAGTGTTCAAATGGATTTGAGTTTTTTCACTCAGTCAAACAGTCAATAGAAACTTATAGAGAATGAAAAACTCATAATTCATCAAACACATCATCATATTTTAAAGTCAATACTAACCCTACAGGAATGAGCTACAAAACTTATTACATAGAGATCAATGGAAACGTTTATCAAGGTCTCAAAATTATGCAAACCCACCAATGATAAATAATGGATTTTTGGTTAAATACGGAGAGCATAGCTAATATTTTCACAATATTCTCAACAAATGCAAAGGGGACAACATTATAAACATATAACTTTTCAACAAGTTATCATTGGTGTCAAAATGGGGCTATTAGCCAATACAAAAGTTCATTTTTTCTCTCAAAATGATTAATGGATTATAGCTATTATTTTGAGATGAAAATTTCCAATAATAACGAGAAACCAATTTCATTCAAACACTCATCTCAAAAGAAATTTCAGTTTTCAAGTGATCTCAGATTAGAAAAGGATTAAAGTAAGTATTCTCAAAGGAGTGATACATAATTCTCAAAGGATCAAGTTGATCCTGAATAATAAATTACAACAGAATTGATTTTCCAGAATACAAAAATCAAGCCAAGAATTTTAGAGCAGACCTGAAAGGTAACTATCACAGAATACCTATTTTTGTATGAGTTTTCAAACTAATACATCACAGTCTGCTATGAAGTGAAAATATTTCAACAATGGCATTCATAGTGAAACAAAACTCAGTCAATGACAAAGTGGTATTCAAACTAATAATCTACATAATACCCAGAGATAACGCCAGAAGTACGAGTCAAACACAGAATATTTAGACTCTAAGAACTATGCAGGTTTCGAAATTGATGGAATCAAAGATTTACCTTCCAAGTAGGGTTGACAAGAACTCAAGGCAATAGAAAAGAATCTCAAAAACAAAGTGATTTGAAATCACAGAAGACTCACATGGGTCAAAGGATTAATATAGTTCCAAGCCCATTGAATGTCTATTAATAAATGACGGAAGTAACATCCACAATACCTCACCACTCAGAAAACTAAAAAATTTGAAACTTTCAAGCAACTCAATGATGACACAAGAAAGCCAAAAGATGCATGAAGAAAATTTGAACTTTATGGAGTCGATACAGGAAGTGTCTGGAACGAGTTTTCAAATATGACAACCCTCATACAGTGAGACTGCAGAATACCCAAAAATGCAAAGAAAATTGATTATCAGATCTGGAATTCAAAAGGATAAAGTCCAACTAATAGTGACAAACTTAGAAAATCACAGAATCTTACCATCCTCATCGAGATAGTCATGCCAGGTTACATCATATTTGATCTCAGTAGAGGTCGACATTGCAGCCATTATTTCATAAATACAAAGCCTTAACAGAGCTCGAAAGGGACAAAAATAGAGATCGACTAAGTCCTTACCTTACGTTCCAACAGTGCTACAAAACACATTCACATTTGGGAACCGAGCTCAAGGGTTACCCTAAAGAAATGACGAGAATCATCCAAATTGAGCTCAAAGAAAGTGATGATGGCGGCCAAGAATTCGTATATCTCACATGCAGAAAGCTACAGAAAGGAGAAAACCGAGTCTCAGAAACTAACCACATGGAACTCCATAAGAAAGATGTGGCCGATGATTCATGAATGCTTCACCTTGAAAGCTGGTGGACCCATTATGAAATCTGAAATAACCCCATAGGAGGCAGAAGACCCTTTTCATCAGAAAAGCTGAACATTCAATGCAAGACAGATAGTGAGATATCACACTGAGATTTTGAAGACCGTAAGCTAAATAGAGCCGAGCTCGAAGTGATCAACCATGGCAGCCACAAAAATTTTGCTAGGGCTTCGTTCGAGAGCTAAAGGATCAAATGTAATGGTCGCAAATGGCTTGAATCAACTTAATCACAAAGTTCAAAAAGAGGATTTAATAAACCCTAACCACATCCAGAATAATCGATGGCTCAGATTTACTAAGTACAACAATCAAGTGGCCAAAGATCATGCTCAGAGATCAAATAATAACCATGGTTAGCCTCCCACCAACCAACATTCAATGCATACATAAACCCTAATCACAGGTAAGAGATCGACGACATCAAATACATTGGTACAGAGATCAACGACCCATTTTTCATCATTAATATCAAAGCTAACTCAAGATAGGTCAAATTTCCACCGACAAAATGTATGGAGGGGTGAGTCACCATGGGGAAGGGGTCAGCCCACATCACCAAACAAGTAATCATTGTCATGACTTTCAAATTCTAAACTATAATCGATTCAAAATAAATAAAAGCTGACCAAATCATTATATAAATGATCAAATAAAAGGTATTTCCAACCTTTTTCCTTCAAATAATGCCAAGGCTGACAACTATGGGACAGAAAGTACATACTAAAGCATGTGGCTGAATATTATAAAAACCAAGTATAATGCAAAGGTGGTCCCCTCATCTCATATCAAGAACTAGGTTAATATGCTAAGTCCACAAAGGTGGCCAAACTCAGATAAAGACAAATCCATGTATCAAAGGGTGGTCCCCACATGGAGCTAGCACAAGTACATAGGAGTATTTTTGCATGCTTCACAAGAGGTCAAAACAGAGAAGAAGATGAATTTGCATGCTCAAAGAAGGATAATTGCCTAGCAAGCAAGGTTTATTATTAGCAAATTATTCACCCTTTCTTTTCTTAAAAATAGAACAGTCAACTTCAATTTGACTGCATTGTAAACAAGGCTATTAATGCCTATTTGAAACTGCATGCTCTAGTTTGTATTATTTTATCCCTTTATTTATTATTAAATAAAGGATAAAATTAGGATGCATCGGCGAGTACAAGCCTTAGGCTATTTTTAGGAAGGGAGTTAAATTTATTTTGCTATATATTGTGTGCCTTTGCAAAGCACAAGGAGGATTCCTGGGGGGACTTTTGGATATATGAGTACTGAAGAAAATTTTGCCAGTTTTTCCCTCTGAATGTGAAGTGTTTTCTACCTTTCTAAGTTATTTTGTAGTCTTGTGTATGTTATATTAATCTTGTGAATGAAAATTCCCTGATCAACCACCTTACCTTGCTACAAATTCCAGTCCTTTCTACTTAATTTTTAATGTGCATGTCAACTTATTAGTATTGTTGTGATTTTCCCTCAATGCAATCAAGTGTTTTTTCCTTAGATATTCTGCAAAAAAAACTATTGGTTTGTGCATTAAGAATCCTTCCTAAATCAGTTTTTTATATACTCAGTCAAATCCCTCACACAATTTTGGTGTATCACCTTAGTTTTAATCATTTTTTACAGTCATCTTTTACTCTCAAACTCCCAGAAAGTAGTTTAGGATACACCAATAAGGAACTGGCCTTGATACCAGAGACTCACCTTGAAATAGGTATACCCACAGACCTGAGGTGTTTCCATTGTATCTACAAAAGAGATAGATCATTTGTGCAAGCTTAGAAAACCTGGAAGCCATCTCTCTACAGGGTGCACTTTCGAGAGATAATAGTTTTTGGCACACCTGGTGGGACGATGATTCAAATTTGCATGTAAGTTTCAAACCTATAGCAGATTTACAACAAATTAAAATTCACTTTCAGGAGAAAACTACAGCTAATTTATTCTAAAGATTTTATGATCTTTTGGTGACTCCATAAATCTGAATTAAGACCAGTATTGCAGCATGTTCCATTCCTAAAGTGACTACAAGATCATCGGTAAGAGGAATTCCTTCTGATTTTGTTTCTTTACGTTTGAATTCTACTAGAAGGAGAAGAGTTAGTAATAATTTGCCTTATAATAGACCTGGTTTTGGTAACCCTCCTCCTAATATTCCTTCACCATGTGTCAATTTTTCTATCAATATCCCAATTTTTCCAATGGCCCCTCAACCACCTAGGAATTTTGTGCCCTTTACTGATGGCAGCCCATTAGTAATTCCAGTTTATCATGATATTCCCAATGATGCCATGAAATTTTTTTCATCATTCACGGGTGAAAATCAGGTTACACCAGCTGAACATATCAAAGATGTTGCATCCCTATGTGTAGTCCGTAATATCACTCATGAAGACGTAGCTCTAAGACTTTTAGCTACATATTTTAAAGGGAAAGCCTTGCAATGGCATAGAAACCTAGAAATTGGCAACATAAGAACTTGGGATGACTTAGGTGAAAAATTACTGAAATAGTTCCAGGATAATTAAGATCATTTGTCTCTCATCGAACAATTGTCTACTACTAAAAGAGCTCAAAATGAATTTATTTCTAGTTTCAATATCTATTTTTCCAGAACTTGGGAGAGAATTCTAGCAAGTGTCAAGCCTCAAGATGATCATGCATTCCTTTATTACCTTAGAGCATTAAATAGTGATATCTCAACTATGATTCAGTCAATGGGTGGAGAGATACTCCCAACAGCTTATGATATTTCTATCTGAGCTAAAAATAGTCTTATTCAAGCTAGAAAATTGGTGTCAAGGCCATCAATGCCTTTTTCGGTAGATTTAGTGCCTATTCCTCAGCCTATTACAATCATAGAGCCCACTATTGTAGCTCTATCAGATGATGTATTCAAAGCTTTGTAGACTATGGGAAATAAGTTGACTTCAATTTAGAACAAAAATGCATTACCTAGAAGACCCTACTAGGCTCCTTATCAACCCTACCAAAAGAATCAACAAAACATGCAGCCCTATTAACAGAATTAGAATAATAGGTAGCATTAACAGCAAAGGCAGTTTGAACCAAAGGCTCCTAGTTCTTATAATGTTTTAGTTCCAGTTAATATGGCTACAAAGGAGTGTTGTCAACCTTGCAATCAACCTCATTCAGCTGCAAATTTCCCAAATGTTTTTCTGAATCTAAATCTTGTTGCATAATCTCAATCTAAAACATTGTTTATGCCTCAAATGGAGGGTAGGCAGCAAGAGACTCATGTCCAGAAAGCTCCTGAATAGAATTTAGTCAGTTTTAATGAAGAGGATTTCATTACAGTCACTACTAGGGCTCAAGGGAAGGCTACTGAGAATCAAAAGCAACAAAATAGGCCTATCCTACCTACTGTCACTGATAAGACAACATCTACAGCTCCAAAGTCAACTAGCAACCCTATTGTTCCTCAAAAATTAGCAAGTGTACCAGTTGATAAAAGTCATCAAAGATAGCTACAACCTGATCCAAGAAGACTGTTTATACCTCAAATATCCAAGGCGGCAGAAGCAGAATCATTTTTCGCTAAAGCCTACTCTAAGAAAGTTGCTTCTTTTAACATTGTTGATGTAATGAAAAAGCATAATGTTACCATCTCAATGTGGGACACTCTAAGTATTCCTGGACAACAAGATTTACTTTCTCATGAACTAGCTAAGATGTAAATTTCTTCAAATATAGCAGAAAAGGAAGTTTAGAAGACAGACATGGTCCTTAGAAGGTTTGAGAAAGACCGTATTTAGGAAGTTAACTGGATGTTTTAGAAAGTTCTAAATGCTCATGACATCAAGAAACCACCACCATTTTATTTATCACTAATTATTGGAGAAAAGTTAGTTCATAGTTATATGGTGGACAGTGGTGCAAGTAGCACAGTTATGCCGAAAGTGATTGCAAAAAAATTAGGCTTGCAGTATGAGCCTACAGAAAGGAGTGTCTTATAGCTTGATGGAACTACAACTAATATTATTGGTATAATAAAAAAATTGGAGGAAACATTACATGGTTACCCAAATGTTTCTATTCTGCAAGATGTTACTGTTGTGGATCTACCTCCATACTTTGCCTTGTGCTTATCTAGAGATTTCACAGAGAAAATAGGAGGTTATCTCTCTTCATATTGGTCCTTCTTGTTTTTTACTACATGTTATGGAACTAAGGCTACTATCAATTCAGAACCATTAGCCAAATTCCATGTTGAGCCTCATTCTCCAAATATAGTAGCTAATTACTCAACTTTAGAGTAATCTAATTGTGATTATGTAGCTCAAGTTTTGGCATTAGATTGTGTTTCCAACATGTTCATGGATGAAAAGACTGTTGAAGAACATGCTCATGATCCTTTTAAGGAAGTTGAAGAACATATTTTTGGTGTGTATTGTATGTATGAAGAAAATACACCACTTCCCTTGCTATCTAAAATAGAAAATTCAGCAGAAGGGACTTGGAAGCTTCATTTTGATGGAGCTAAGAATAAGAAAGGATAGGGAGTAGGTGTGATGCTCACTTACATGACAAATGAAAGGTATTTCTAAGCTTTGAGTCTCTAATTTACATGCACTTGTAATGTAGATGAATACGAAGCATTATTTCATGGCTTACTTTCGGCCAGAAAGAGAGGTATCAGCACATTACAAATCTTTGGTGATTCTGAGTTAGCTATCAATCAAGTAAAAAACTTCAATTTTTATGAGAATCCACTAATGAAGTCTTACAGACATAGAGTTTCAGACTTAATGGAAGAATTTGAAGCTATTAATATTTAGTTTATTCCCAGAGCTGAAAACAAGCATGCAGATAGACTTGTAGCAGCTGGTGCTAGTTTTGAAGAGCTAGAAAAGATGGAAAATAGCAAATTTCAAACTTATATTAAGCTAATTGTCAAGTCTTCTATGCCTGATAACAAATCGAATTGGCAGGTTTTTGAAAGTGATGATCAAATCTGTAGGTTTTTACAGTAGGAAGCTGAATTTTCTACAGTAAACTAGGATAAGTTACAACATTTATACAGTGATCAGATTGTCCAACTAAAGCCAAATAAATTACCTCGAGGTCTTGTCACTTTGGAAGACATCTTCAGTACTGATGATTAGTTAAGAAAGATAAAACTAAGCTGTCAATGCATGCTGATAACTATGAAGGGATTTCAAGTGATGAAGGGAAAAAATTACTTCTTGGAAAGGTATGTTCCTTAACCAAAAATCAATCATTTATTAATCTTCACAAAGAGTTTAAGGATGTCTTTGCTTAGAAATATCAAGACCTAAAAGGGTTTGATCCCAGTTTAGCACAACATACTATCAAGTTACATCCAAATGTTAAGCTTGTAAGATAGAAATAGAGGCCTGTAAATCCAAAAATAGAACCTCTGATGAGGAAAGAGTTATCCAAGTTGATTGAATCAGGTATTATCTTTCCAGTTAAACATTCAATTTGGGTAGCCAATCTTGTTTCTATTAGGAAGAAGAATGGTGAAATCAGACTATGTGTAGATTTCAAAGATCTTAATAAAGCTTCATTAAAAGATCATTACCCACTTCCGAATATGGATCAATTTTGAGAATAGTCTCAGGTTCAGATAGACTATCTCTTTCAGATGGTTATAGTGGCTGTAATCAAAATTTAGTCCGAGAAGAAGATAAGTACAAAACATCTTTTACCACCAAGTGGGGTACCTATGCTTACAAAAGAATGCCTTTTGGTCTTTCAAATGCCAGTGCAATGTTTCAACGAGCAATGGACATGGATTTTCACAGCTTATCAAATAAATGCATCCTTGTCTATTTAGATGATGTGATTGTATTTTCAAAATATTTTGAAGAAAATCTAATGCATTTAAGGTAGACTTTTTAACTATGCAAGTAGTTTGGAATATCTTTGAATCCCAAGAAGTCAATATTTTTAGTACATTAAGGTAAATTACTTGGCCATATTGTTTCTAAGTAAGGTTTAGTAATTGATCCTTTCATAATCAAAGCTATATCACAGCTATCATTACCTCATCATAAGAAGGCATTACAAATTTTTCTTGGAAAAATCAATATTGTTAGAAGATTTGTTCTAGATTGTGTAGCATTGGTTAAACCATTAACAGCTATGTTAAAGAAAGAGAAAACTTTCTCTTGGACCAGCGAAGGAACGAAAGGTTTTGAAGCAATAAAATCATCTCTCTCAGGCTCCTACTCTTGCAAATCTAATTTTTGACAAAGATTTTACAATGTATGCACTTGCGGGAGCTAAAACAATCTCAGCAATTTTAACTTAGGTTAATGATGAAAATATTGAGTAGCCAATTGCTTTCATTGGACACAGTTTACATGATTACGAAACAAGGTACATATTTCATTAAAAATAAGTTCTTTCAGTAGTCAGAGGATGAAAGAATTTTAAGAACATGATTTCAAACAATAAAATTCACGTTCTTGTTTCTCATCCAAGTGTGAAAGCTTTCCTTTTAAACAAATAATTGAATGAGAAAAGAGTAGGATGGGTAACAAAGGTTATGGAATATGATGTTGATATTAGGGTCACTAAGATGGTTCGAGGTAAAGGTTTATGTGAACATCTAATTTCTGATATGGAAAAACAACAAGCTGCAGAACCCAAAGATTCAGAACAACATGCTGAAATTACGTATCTGCAATCAAATATCATGGTCTAACTAGAAAATCAGCAACCTGAACTTGCTCGAGAGATCCAAGAATCAAGGTGGATGACTGATTTGGTTAACTACTTACAGCATGACACCTATCCGGAAGGTATGGATAAGAATAAACAAAGATATTTCAGATTACAAGTTATTCCTTATATTTTAATTGATGGTGTGTTGTTCAAAAGGGATATAAATGGGATCTTGCTGCAATGTGTTGATTATCATAAAATTCAGAAAATATTATCAAAATTCCATGAAGGACCTGCAAGAGGTCACTTCTCAGCACGTACTACAACTTTAATAATTATGAAAGCAAGTTACTATTGGCCGCACATATTCAAAGAATATTTTGAATGGATTATAAAGTGTAAGAAATGTGCTTTCTTTATTGGAAAAGAACGTCTTGATTCGTTGCCTTTGCAGCCTATTTCAGTTGATCAGCCTTTTATGCAGTGGGGTCTTGTTTTTATTGGCATGATAAACCCACCTTCGTCACAAGGACATAAGTGGATCTTAACTGCTACAAATTATTTTACATGATGGACTGAAGCAATAGCCTTGAAAGATGCTAATGAAGCTTCAATATTTTCCTTTTATGAAGGAATAGTTTGTAGACTTGGTGTTCTAGCAACTATCATATCAGATAATTCTTTAGCTTTCCTTGGTGCAAAGGTAACAGATTGGGCTATCAAACATGGAATATATCTAAGTTCTTCATCTAATTATTACCCACAAGGTAATGGCTTAGCTGAAAGTACTGACAAGAATCTGTTAAGAATTATCAGAAGAACACTCAAGGATAATCAAAGAGCTTGGCATCTGATGTTGAATTCCGCACTTTGGGCTGACAAAGTAACACCTAAAAGATCAGTTGGCAACTCACCATACAAGCTTGTGTATGGAAAAGAAGCAAGAATGCTTATTTCAATTGAGTTACCCACATTAGATTTGTTGCATCAAATGGAGCTGCTTAAGAATGAACCATTGCAGGTTCATTATGTAGAGTTAATGGAATTATAATAGCTGAGAGATCAAGTCATTTAAATATGGAAAAGAATCATAAACAAATCAAGAAGACTTCTGACAAGAAAGCCAAATTACGAGTCTTCAATGACGGAAATATTGTGTTAAAGTGGGATGTTGATCGTGCAAAGCCAGGAAGACACTCAAAGTTTGATACACTCTGGAGTGGTCCTTATATGATTTCAGCTTACAAGGAAGACAATGCTTTTTAGCTTTCGAAGCTGAATGGAGAGGAACTTCCCATTCCTGTGAACGGTATGTTTCTCAAACACTATTATTGAAAATTGTACAGTGATTGTTAGAGTAGGATTTCCCTTCAATAAGTGCAGTTTCTGCACATTGTATCATTTTTCAATTCAATAAGTGCATTCGTGCATGTGATTTGGCTTACCAGATCCTTTCCTAGCTTTAATTTATTTTGGAAGGGTTGGACCTTTTGGAAAAGGTAAATTGTTGTTACATGTTTGGACTCCATGCCCAATATAAAAGAGCAAGGCACTGGTATATAAGATAGCAGGAAATTTTCCCCACAGGATCGCCAGAACTGTTGAAAATTTTTACACTTGTGTAAAAATGGGAAACTTGAAACTTTGTTACGATCGATAGCATTGGTGAAGTATACCTAAGCTAGGGGAGATCACATCAAATTATGTCATTACTACTTATTCAATTTAAAAGATTACATGAAATCAGTAACTATGTGTGTTGTTACAAAACGTAACAGATCACATAGTATGTAATTTCATGACCATCCCTCAGTAAAAGAACTCAAGCCCCGAAGGACAGTTATTCCTTGCTACACTATCCTACTTTGCGCATATGAATCTTCCCCTGATTAGGAGATGTATTCTAATTGAAGGAAAAACTACATGCATCCTTTTTTCACTCAGAAAGAAGAAAGTAAAAGAAAGAAGACAACATGAACATAAGAGAGGCCAAAAATCCTAAATATTTCCTAACTATCTTCCTAAGTGTGCAGGTATAGGTTATAGCCAAAGAGAGAAATAAATAAGTCATAATTACATGCTAAGAAGATGGAAGAGTGTAACTCAAAGTTCAGCAAACATTCTGCAAATGGAAGAGGTTAGAGCTCAGAAGAGAGAATGGAAGATAGAAGTACATTTTTCAATTTGCAAAGAAGAAGGAGAATCAGATTTCAAGAAGCTGAAGCTAAAAGTAAAAGGGATTACAGCTAAAACAGGATGAGAGAGAAGATTCTGGGAAAATTTTGACACGGCTTCACCATGTAAAATGGACATTTACAACTTTTCATCATGTTGTTCCAATTACTACATGCTTTAAAAGAACTATGCAAATCAAGTAAGTGATACATAAAGCAGAGAAGTATTATATGATCAAGAGAAACAACTATCATGTTTTTAATTCTTAATTGTTATCTCAGTTCAACATGAAAAGTGTTATTTTCTATATTCTGGATCAGAACATATAACTACTTTTTATGAAAATGCATTAAAGAAAAGATTCTCAAAAAAAATTGTGAGGGCTTCGCCTTATAAAATCAACATTTCAGATTTTTCAGCATACATATCAGAGCTGTATTGAAAGGAAATACAATATATAATGTAGAAAAGAATTCTTTATAACTCAAAACAGCTGAAGAGAATTGAAATTCCAAGATAATCTTACAAATTTCAGTTATTTTAAGTTGCAGTTTTCAAAATAAAGAAAATATGAGAACACAGAGATACTATAATGTCATCGAAGTATATTCATTCAAGCAAGTACTACTCATCTATGAAATGATCAGAAGCCATTACAAGTAAAAAAAGGAGCTATCTCATTATGACATTAGAAGTGATAAGTGATTCAGGTAAAATCTATAGTTGTAAAGGGATTTACAAAGAGATAATAACCCAAATTTAAATATAACTATCTTTAGAACAGAGTAAAGGATGAAGATATCTAAAAAGATAAAAAGTGAATCCAGGTTCTAGTGTTCAAATGGATTTGATTTTTTTCACTCGATAAAACAATCAATAGAAACTTACAGAGAATGACAAACTCATAATTCATCAAACACAACACATATTTTGAAGTCAATACTAACCCTACAGAAATGAGGTACCAAACTTATTACTCTGAGATCAATGGAAGCGTTTATCAAGGTCTCAAAATTTTGCAAACCCAACAATGATAAAGTAGGGATTTTCGGTTAAATACAGAGAGCATAGCTAATACTTCCACAATATTCTCAACAATTGCAAAGGGGATGACATTTTTCTTAAGGGGAAAGAAACTAATACAGAAAGGCAATGTTCAAAATGCATTACAAAAGAAGAAAACTACTTTTTGGCCAACAGAGGAACATATGTGAAATATAACAGTGATAATATTAGAGCTTCAGAGGCCAAAGAAAAAAAAATATGAAGCTCTTCACAGTCATCAGAGTATTCAAATAAATGCAATTTCCTTCTACAATCCAGATATAATAGCAAATACCAGACCATACTGTTCCAACAGATATGGAATTGTATTTAACATTTTGAATATATAAGCATCAAGGATTCAAGTAAACATCATGAGGAATCAAAATGACAGCTCAAAATGACAAGGCCAAGCCTACCAATTTTCTCAGAATCAAGGTCTAAAACAAAGAAGATCAAAAGGTTGCTTCACAGAATAAGGAAGACTTATGAGTTTTAAAAATACAATCCCATCTGCTTTGAAGTGAACAAAACTCAACAATTACAAGAAGTAACTCTCTGTAAACTACAAAGTGGTATTCCTAATAATGGACAGAATTTCAAAGAAAACCCGAAAGCACGAGCAACCCAGAAATAGAGATAGAAGAACATGCAACTTTCAAACTCATGGTCAAGTTTTGTTCTAATTTTTTGACATCGACCAAGAATAGAATGAATCTAAGTGCAAAACAATTTGAAATTAGGGAAGAGTACATTTTCTAGTTTTAATTGCAAAACCCATTAATGGGTATCAGGAAATCAGAGTAACACACAAAAAAAATCACCATTTATAATCGAACAGTTGAAACTTTCAAGTAACTGAATGATGAGACAAGAAATCCATACGTGCATGAGAAGTTTCAAACTTGAGAGTCAAGCAGAAGTGCCCAGAACGAGTTTTCAACTTGAAATCCTCAAAGGAACCGCGAAATCCCAAAAATGCAAAGAAAAATGACTATCATTTTTGGAATTTGAAATGATAAAGTCTAATTAACAGTGAAAACTCAGGAAATCAAGAAGCTTACCATCCTCGTCAAATAGTGATGCCAGTTACATTAGAACTGAGCTCAGTAGAGGTCGACATGGCAGCCATTCTTTCATAAAGCCAAATTAACAAAGCTCGAAAGGGACAGAAATGGTGTCCACAAACCTCACTGAGTTTCAAAAACTAAGAAAACACATTCACATTTGGGAACCGAGCTCGAGGGTTACCCTAAAAAATGACGAGCATCATCCAAATTCACTCAGAAAGTTCTAATAGAGAAAAAGACTGAATATATAAGATGTGCGAAGATACAGAAACCAGACAAACCTCAAAAACCGAGCTTGAAGTCCATAAGAAAGATGTGTCCATGACCACAATGCTTCACCTTGAAATCTCGGGACCAAGAAATCTGAAAGAATCCCGCAGAAGGCAGGAAACCTTTTTCATCAGGAAAGCCGAGCTCATCGATGCAAGACAAATAGTGAGATATCACACTGAGATTTCGAAGACCATAAGCCAAACAGAGCTGAGCTGGAAGTGATCAACCATGGCAGCCAAAAAAATTTTACCAGGGCTTCGCGTAAGAGCCAAAGGATCAAATGTAATGGTCATAAATGCCAGCTCGAATCAACATAACCACAAAGTTTGAGAAGAGGAGTCAATAAACCCTAACCACATCCAAAAGAATCGATGGCTCAAATTTGCCAAGTACAACGATCAAATGGCCAAAGATCATGCTCAGAGATCAAAGAATAACCATGGTTAGCCTCCCACCAACCAACATTTAATGCATATAGAAACCCTAATCACGGGTAAGAGATCGATGACATCGAATACACAGGTACAAAGATCAATGAGCAATTTTTCATCATCAATATCAAAGCTAACTCAACACAGGTCAAATTGCCACCGACAAAATGTATGGAGGGGTGAGTCACCATGGGGAAGGGGCCAGCCCATGTCATCAAACAAATAATCATTGCCATGACTTTTAAAGTCTAAACTATAATCAATTCAAAATAAACAAAAGCCAACCAAATCATTATATAAATTATCAAATAAAAGGTATTTGCAACCTTTTTTCAAATAATGCCAAGGCCAACAACTATGGGACATAAAGTATATACTATAGCATGTGGCCAAATATTATAAAAACAAAGTATAATGCAAAGGTGGTCCCCTCATCTCATATCAAGAACTTGGTTAATATGCTAAGTCCACAGAGGTGGCCAAACTTAGATAAAGACAAATCCAAATATCAAAGGGTGGTCCCCACATGGAGCTAACACAGTACATAGTAGTATTTTTGCATGCTTCACAAGAGGTCAGAACAAAGAAGAAGATGAATTTGCATGCTCAAAGAAGGAGACTTGCCTAACAAGCAATTTTTTCACCCTTTCTTTTCTTAAAAATAGAACAGTCAACTTTAGTTTGACTGCATTGTAAACAAGGCTATTAATACCTATTTTTAACCACATGCTCTAGTTTGTATTATTTTATCCTTTTATTTATTATTAAATAAAGGATAAAATTAGGAAGCATGGGTGAGTACAAGCTTTAGGATATTTTTAGGAAAGGGGTTGAAATTTGTTTTTGCTAAATATTGTGTGCCTTGGCAAAGCACAAGGGATGAAATTACTGGAGGACTTTTGGATATATGAGTACTGAAGCAAATTTTGCCAGTTTTTCCCTCTTGAGTGTGAAATGTTTTCTACATGTTCCAAGTTACTTTGTAGTCTTGTGTATGTTTTATTAATCTTGTGAATGCAAATTCCTTGATCAACCACCTTACCCTGCTACAAGTTTCAGTCCTTTCTGCTTAAATTGTAATTTGCATGTTAACTTATTAATATTAGTCATGTTATCCCTCCCTCAGTATAATAAATTATTTTTCCCTTAGATAGTCTGCAGAAAAACTATTGGTTCGTGCATCAAGAAATCATTCATAGATCAGTTGTGCATACACTTAGTCAAATCCCTCATACAAATTTGGTGTATCACCTTAGTTTTAATCATTATTATAGTCATCTTTTACCCTAAAACTCCCAGAAAGTAGTTTAGTATACACCAACAAGGAACCAGCCTTGATACCAGAGACTCACCTCAAAATAGGTATACCCACAGACCTGAGGTGTTTCCATTGTATCTACGAAAGAGAGAGAGATCATTTGTGCAAGCTTAGAAAACCTACAGCCATCTCTCTACAGGGTGCACTTTCGAGAGATAACATAACCCCCTTGTCATGCAGTCTGCAATTGGATGAATCCTAATGTAGGACATGACCACACAAGGGCTCAACCCCCTTGTCATTAATCTGAGCAGATACCTGGGGTTGTCTACGAGTTAAGGATGGGGGATCCCTAGTTTGACGTCATCAACTGGCACCCTGGTCGCGCTTATGCAAGATCTCTAGAAACTAGCGTTAACTAGTGTCGTTGTCGCGCGTGCAATATTCTAACGTTATTTGTGGCGCATGAGTAACATTGAAATGTGCTCACGATGTCACTGGTAATCAATGATGAAGAAGAGACCTTGAAAACCCCAAACCAAGTACTCAAAACCATAAAAACAATCTTTGATGCATATGAAGTATGTCAGACTGTCCTCGGTATTGGTGACAAGTAGTGGACTGGTACTACCATTGAGTGTTGCACTACATTTCGAGATCACCAAATGTAGTTCTTATAGTAGATGTGTGTGTCAAATGTAGTGTGAAGCCAACCCCCAAAAAAATGTGTACTGTGTGTGTGTGTGAGAGAATCATGCCACTAACCTGCTTTTGTGCAAGTCACACTTTGTGAAATTTTTCGAAGCAATGAAATAGATGTCAGAATATGTGAGTAGATATGTGGATGGAATAGAATAAAATTCCCTTCATCATGTAATGTGATTTGAAAATAGTTAACCAACCTTTATTTGCTATATTTACGGAGCATAGATGGATGCAAATGGAGCCTTTCATGGATAGTAACCTTAGGTGATTTGATAGTCAAAAATTAATTAGTAGTTGTGGTTAAACAAATCATGTATGGTCTCAAAAATCAACTTTATAATTTATACGAATATATTTTGTTCTAATTTATGTAGATTAAGTGGTTAAAAGTGCCGACCAATACAAACTATAGATGGAAAGCTCAAAGTTTTCTAGACTTCAAGTTCCCAAACGATGAGTGTAAAATGTAAATAAGGATTTAGGGTGCTTACATTTAAATGGGACCAGGGTGCATATAGGTTCCCTAATACTTTATACATGGGTACCCCATGTTGGGGATAAGATGTTACGTAAAACGATAAAACATAACTGGGAGAGTACATGCGAGAGGTTGATAGTGACGATATAAAACAAAGTAAGATGAAGCCAAAGGAAATGAGTGCATTTAGTACTTTCTTCACTCAAAAACCATATGAATAGTAGTACGATGATTTAAAACTAAATAATACCCAAAGGTGTGTAGATTTTTACAGTTCATACATGTGCACCTAGGACCACCTCTTTCTCACACACATTCTATATCATAATGATAGAACATCCCAGTGCGGTTCTCATGTAATCTAAATTGTTGTTCACATCATGTCGGTTGGTGGCTTTTGTAGGTGTCTTATTCCAGGACACCCCTCCTTAATGAAAACTACAATTCAAGATTTCATTTGAGCATATGATGCTCCAGCATCATAATGTTCGTGTACAAGATACGTGTGTAATATGAGGAAGAGGCGTATGTAGTGTATTAGGTATGATTTAGATTAATATTAAATGTGGTAAAGTCTTGGTAGTTACACTAATAATGCTCTTATTTGATTTCGTACTGACAATAAGGCTAAGTCCAAATAGAATTTATCTTCTTGTTCACTTGTAAATATTGGACTCATAATACAGTTCAATGTCAAGGTTTAGTCCAATCTGATCCATTTTAGGATTACATTATTCAAAATTTAGAACACACTTTTAATATTTAAATCTTTCATAGCCATGAGACTATGTAAAGTGTTCATTTTTGAGGTTGGATATCATTACATCTCAATGTATCAACTATGTCTTGAGTATACATTAGTAGTTGTTTAATCTTATACCCACCGTAAGTTCCTAATTGCCACATATGAGTTCTATTGGATGATTTCTGAATAAAAAATTAGTACCCATGGGGACAATCTTGAGGTAGGGGTCAAACTTCTCCATATGGACCAAGCTTTTGTATGGATCCATATGTGGGGGTGCTCTGAATGCATATCAACTCAGAGGACATTACAGGCACGTCAAGCCATACATTAGGTAATTGGATACCATATCTTTTGAGAAAGTACTCCTCCAACACTCCGGTCCATAGATTCCTGGTATAATAATACAGTGTTTACCATTCAAATTTTTCCACCTCCCAAGGTGGCGCTATAAAGTTAAAAGAAATAATAATGTTTGACGAGGCTTCTACAGGAAATCACTTGAGCTTTCACAGGCATGATGCATCATTCCCTATCTGAGATGGTTTCCAAGTTTGTTCTATTTGTATGTTATTTCACTTAATATTGTATGGGAGGGGATATTCAAGAATCCCCCCAGTTCATAGCTCCAAATCAAACATGCGTTTATCTATCATAAAAAAAATTATGTCTTGACCCTCTACCTAACAAAATAGAGGAGATCCATGGTGTTGCCAATATATATCTACCGTTATACATTTAGGTTTTATACTGTTTTTGTCATACATGAGTTCAATAAGAATATGTGCACTTCATACACAGAAAGTGACCCCGGATTTGTTTAATGACTAACAGGTTTTTGACTGTCTGTCTGAATTGTGTGTAGCTGTCATTATTATGCCCGAACATTCAACAAAGTAGCCATTCCTCTTAGTGCTGGTTAAGGCAATCTCCCATTAACTATATGCATACATGTGATCTATTTAAATTTTATAAAGATTGGCTTATAAAAAAGATTATCTTTTAAAATTAATAACAAGTGCATTTTTCAATATGAAAAGTATTGTAATTTATTTATTTTAAGACCTAGAAACAGTTATATAGTGCTTAATCAAAATTCATAAACCATATGAAGGTACATTTCATCATTCATATTTAAATAATCAACTTGAATGACACAACATAGAGTGCATCCTCATTAGATGGATTTGACAACATAAATTTTCAAGAAGTCAGATTCAAACAAACTATCTCCATAAAAATTAAAGGAATAATTTAAGCTCTTGTCAACAATCTAAGGTAGTTTATATTGGAATCTAAATTCAGGATGACCTTTCAAGTGATGATTCAAGTCCATTAATTTAAATTTGGTAAAATTCAATTTCATTAAATTTAATTCTGTTTAAACTTGCAATCTTGACATCAAGGTTGGTATAAATCAGAACAAATTTTGCAATGCCACTTTCATTGGTGTAGGTTTAATCCATCTACGAAAATATAAATGCATATATATTAATACTCATGTAGATCACCGATCATGAAATTTGAAGAAAAATTTTTGTATTACCGAAAAAGTTAAATTGAACTTTGTGTCAAAAAAATTATTCCTTAAATTAAAAACATATGTTAAATCCTTGTAATTAGCTTAACTATAATTCAAAGAGTGTTTTTTCGCAAGGAAAATTAGCATATGGACATATCCATGTCTCATGTATATAAATCACTGATCATGTGGAGATAACCCATCTTACAATCATCACAAATGTGTGATGGAGAAAAGATATAACGAATTGAGACCATACTATTCAGTAATGCTATGCTTCTAGTCGCAATAGGAAGAACAACAACATACACACAGTTCACCAATGAACATTAACGTCATTTATGAATTCCTTTACCATACATGGATCCATATGCATTTGGATTAAGGGGATATTTCCATAACCCTATTATTTCTTCCTATGGATAGATCATAGCTTCCTGTTAACTTCAATTTGGCATTATGTTAAAGGTGGCGTAATCAAGAATGTTCATTGCAGTATTTAACAGACTAGCTCCTTGAAGTTTTGTGTATTTTAGTCCATATAGGCTTCTTCAGAGATTTTCAGCATCAATGACTAATTTCATTTGTCTAATGGCACACATGTGCTTGTATTTCAACAGTCTCATCTGATTACTGATTATCCCTTTCGTTTAGATTTGCATGCATTTCATGTTTTTGTATGGGATGTGCTGGGTGCTACAAGCAACCCTCCATGTAGAATGGGTGAAATTTCTTGGATTTTCTGTCTGCCTAATGAAAATTAGTTGATGTCTTCGACCCGTTTAACTGTGCATCAGGTTCACTTTAATTGCACAAATATGGATAATGACCATTCTAATTATAGTTTGCTTGGTGTTTAAGTATGTCCCTACAGTTATTTCAATAAGAATATGTTTGATCAAGAGCTGTAATATGTATGCAATGACTAACATCAAAGTGGGCATATTATTACAAAGCAATTGGGATGTTGGTGTAGAACTAATTATTTTTTATAACATTTGCATTGGATCTGGAATGGACTTCCTCTGTATTTTAAAGAATTATTGGTATAGATAGTACATTAGTGATCTATTTTTAATTATCTTATAAGTGATCTCCTTATGAAGAAGGGATAAGTCTCTCCTCTCCTAGTTTTGAAATAGCTAATCATATAATTATTATGTAGCTAGGGGTTTCCCATAATCAACATTGGTATTTAGTAAATGAACCCTTTTGTAATCCTCTTAACCATCACTGTTGTAAATGATAATTGGTTACCCATATTGTTATTTCGTGTTTGCAAATGTAAAATAGGAGTCCCATTCTAATGTTTAAAACAACATCTCATTGAACCGTCTGATGTATCCAACACGACTTAGGTTCTAATCTTTAATTAAAGAAAAAAGTCTGCAAAAAGAAGTTAGCACAGAAAATAATGGAATCAAATTAGGATGACTCACATTTCATTCTCTATGGACAGTCACACTCTTATAACACATTCAATTTCATGTGGCATGGAAGTCGCTAAATGGTTATAACAATTCAAATACTACCTGAATGTTGCATTTACATTATGAAATGATAGATTATTTGAAATATTAGAAGGTTTTTGTGTCATTAACGAAAATGTAATTGATATTGGAATACATTCAAGCATTTCATGAAAAATTGAAGAATCGATTAATATTAGATTGGTCTAAATTGTTTTTTCATTCGAAATTGATACATTGTTGGGATATATTTAACTTACAAAAATCATATGTAAAATGTACTATGAAATCATCAATGGTTGATAGATTTGAAATGTATCATCTCTCATAAAGGGGGCATAAATAATGTTAACTAACAAATGCCCCTAAAAAATCCCCCATGTTGAATTAAATATAATTGGTGTAGCAAGGTAATACATAGAATATATTCATAATGAGCTTCAAGGAAAGGGGATCAATATGAAGTCCCATATTATAACATGAAAATTGAAAAAATTGACAATGTTTTTAGAGCGTTAAGATGGCAATACAAAATCCTTGCAAAGCATACAAATGGACGAAAAGATATTAACAATTGAGGAACAAATAGTAAATGAGCCTCTTCCAGTGGAAAAGAGGAAGAACTCTTCAACCTTATTAAACACACCTACCATTGTAATCAAACTCATTTATGAGATTCCTTGACTTAACATGAATCTGTGATAAATAAAATATTTTTTTAAAACCCTCATCTTAGCATCATATCCTATTAGTATTCTTGTAAGGGAAATAGGTCTAACTTGAAAGTTTGATATCAATGGCCATCAAAGTGGCTAGTATTGTTGTAATTTTGCAAAATTAACTTGTTAATTTTTAACAAACTAGCTAAATATTATAGTTCTGTGTAGTATTATGAGCTATATAGTCTAGTTGTTTTTCATGTTTACACACACATATCATTTGGTATCATGGAATGTATGTAAATATATTATGTTATGGCGAGGTTTGTTGTTCATTGATATTATTATACGTTAGAATTCACTTTTTATATGGGAGGGGATACAAGAACCCTGAAGTTCAAAGCTCTGGGCAAAAGCATTGTATGCTATCTACATTTGCATGTTATATCATGGTAAGTCCACACTTGTTTGTTCATCCAATGATAAAATACCAGTGCTATATTTCAGCTCAAGATTACTTAATCCACTATTTTTATTAGGAAACATATTGTTATCTTGATTTGAATGAAGAATGAAATCTATCATACGAAATGGAGCAAAGAATCAAGACTATTGTGTTACTCATTTTGAGGTTTGTTTTTGTTCTAATGTTACACCTTTGGATTCATCTTCTCCTTGATCTAAATGTTGAAGGGCATCTTCCCCTTCTCGAGAAAGAATTCAAATATAACATATTTTTTTTAATTGCATGTGTCAAACCATATATTTAGAACCATTTTTTTTTTTTTATTTAAACTAGTATACCTATTTTATATAAATTTATGTAAAATATACCGAGAAGTATAATTTTCAAGCCGCCTATTCCACTTATGGCACACATGAAAAGAGTCAAGATTTTTATCTACTTGTACATATGTGATCCTTCCAGGATTGTGAAAAACCTCAGTACCATCCTTATATGCACAATCCATGAGTGCAATGATCCTTCTTTGCACCTGTAAAATATAGTAAGGCATAATTTCTAGACAAATTATTTTTGCGTCAGCATTCCCTATATGTTTATGTTATATATTTGATATATGACACATTTTGAAATGTAAGACAACCGTGAAACTTAGTATATGTAAAATATGCCTAAGGTGTAGTTAAACTAGCATACCTATCTTACATAAATACATGTAAAATATGTTGAGGTATAGTTCTCAAGAATCCTATTCCGCTTATGTCACACATCTAAAATAGGCACCTCAAGAATAATACCTCTTGGCATATTTTAGAATAATACATCTAAAATAGGTCATAAATAGGAGTAATCTAGTATAACGATAATATAAATATGATATGAAAATTAAATTTGGCTAGTAAGCCTAAAGATAGGATAAATAGGTTAAAAATTTGATAGAATGTATTAAAATGAACCATGTATGTAAGGATCATGGGTTAGAAAAACAAGTGATTTGCGAAAATATCTAGAGAAATATAAATAATATACCATTGGATTCATTAAGAGAATTTGGTCATAATGTTTTTATAGAAGAGAAATTGGTATTTTTCATTACAAAGTTATGTAAAATTTAGAAAATATAAATTTCATGAAACAATTTCAAATTTTAAGTTAAAAACCTATAAATAGTAAGTTGACCTTATCATTTTTCACTTTATGATTATAGATATCAATATTCTAAGTCTCTAGGTTATCCAAACTAGACAAAATGAGAGATCATGGGCATAATACAATGATGAAATATAGGTGGGAAACTTATAATATGAGGAGGGCACATGAGGGCACTATACTAATAATCCATAGGTAGGTTTATTTTACTATTGGTGAAGGGTAGCTACATGAAAAACTAGGTCTTGGGTTGAATTTGTGTAGGAAAATATAAGGAAATTGATAAGGAATGTATAAACCTTAAAGATAAAATTATCAAAATTATTGAGTTCAAAAAGATTTATATGAATAATTTTATTAACAATTTAGATGCTATTATAGAATGTAATTAAAAGAGTAGGTTTGTGGAAGAGTTCATAGAAATGATAGAAAAGGTAAAAACAAGAAACCAAAGAACATTGGGAAATATAAACAAAGCAATTTCAAAACCCTGGAAAAATAACTTAAAGTTATGAAGGAAGAGTGGGTAGGTTTTCTTAGCCAACATAATATTTTTAGACAACATACTTTATCCTAACCTTCTACTGACATGTGTATGCTTATTTGAAAGATTGAGTGTTTTAATATTTCCTCTTTTTTTTGTTTCTTGGATGATTATACCTGGTTATTTCTATAATTATTATCATTTTTTCCATCTAAGGGAGGGGAGCCTGTCAAATACCCCATTTTACCTATAAATAAATTAAAAACTTATAAGAGAGTTAATGTGGTGGATCATAAAAAATATAAGAAGACCAAAAAATAACCCTTATTGAAGACTCCAAATACTCCAATTATTGTTGAAATCATGGAAAGTGTATCTTTTATGCTTGGGAATCCTATATACCCAATGTTTCAAAAATATGCTCGTAAGGAAACAAAAGACTAACCTCAAGACCTTAAGAACATATCTACAAGTGAAATAAGACCAAATGAATGAATATTGTCTTGTGGTAAATATCGTGTTTAAATGTGTGTGTATATATATATGGATAATGATTTCACATTACAGTTTCCTTTATCTTATGGCATCGAAAATGGTTGATTTAGTCAACTAGGAAAAATAAAAGCCACACAACATCAACCATGGTTAATTTCATTATCTCAGGATAATGTATCATCATGGGGTCCAAACAATACATCTCAAATCATGGAGGAAGGCTCTGAAGATACTAAAATATCATATGAAGAAGGCTTAATAAGGTGATATCATAGGGAAACTATAAAAGGGTGACTTTGAGAGTATAAAATGGGTTTAAAGTGTCTATCCCTGACAACACATTAACTATTTCTTGCAAGTACCACTTTTATTTACCCAAATATAATCATTTTTAGTAATACATGCTTCAAAAATATCCATAATGACCTCATTATGGGGATTTCAATGAACTAATAGTTCTTACAAGGAGAAAAATTTAATGAGAGGGAAAAATTAGGTGTATACATATTCTCCAATTGAATATTTTATTTTTTTCGCATAAAAGGTACATGAGATAGTCTTTGAGAAAAAAATGCAATACTAATAGCAAAGTAATTGAAGTGAATGAGTAGTAACAGTTGATAAAAACATGAACTCAAATAAATCATAGTTATCTCATACTTAGCTTTGCACAATTATTCTTGACAAATGAATAATACACAACTAACAAGAAACTAAAGAAGATAGATTATATAAATAAGAAATAAATTGTAAGGTAGGGGGGATCATGGAAGTACAATAGAATGGTTTCATATGAGCACGTACATGAATAAGATAGGTCATAAATAGGATTAATCTAGTATAAAGATAATATAAATGTGATATGAAAATAAAATTGATCTAGAAATCCTAAAAATAGTATAAATATGGGGAAATAAATGTAGAAGGTATAAAAATCAACCATATACGTAAGGATCATGGGTTAGAAAAACAAGTGATTTGTGAAAAGATCTAGATACATATGCATACTATACCATTGGATTCATTATGAGAAAGTGGTCATAATATTGTCATAGAATAGAAATTGGTGTTTTTCATTATAAAGGTATGTCAAATTTAGAAAATATAAATTTTATTAAAAAAATTTAAGTTAAAAACCTATAAATAGTAAGTTGAGAAAATCAAATTTCACTTTATGATTATAGATATTAATATTTAAGTCTCTAAGTTATCGAAACTAGATAGAATGAGAGATGATGGTTATAATGCAATAAGGAAATATAGGTGGACAACATATAATGTGAGGAGGGTGTTATACTGAAAATCCATAGGTAGGTTTATTTTACTATTGGTAAAGGGTACTGTATGAGAGAAAATCAACATACGACCTTCTTTACACATGACTTCCTGAGGTCGTGCCGAGACAGCCAGTGTAGAATAGAAATGGGTGTATATGTGGTAATGATGAACAACCTTAGGATGTAATCTTATAACCTCAACGCACAATATCGGGATTTACGAGTCTAAAGCAAAGAATGCTGCCCTAAGTTGAACTGGTATGATGGATCGATCCGATAGAATATTTACTCGGAAACTCTAGTCAATATCGAGCTCTATCGAGATTTTGTCCACTGGTTGTTGAACACGCGAAAAGTGACCTACAGGCGCCTCGTATAGATTTCCAAACAAGGTCGTGGAAGTGAGAATAAGAGTCGTAATGAAACCACAAGGACTATGGATGATTTTCCGTTCTAGTCCAGAAAGTCCTAGCCCGATCAACTGCTATGTTCAATAATGAAAGTTGTGCAATGATATCAAGTGGAAGTTATGATGATCTAAAAAATAATGCATGCAAACCAGTGTCGATATATAATTGGTCAGTAGGCCCGTTGTTAGCATAGTCTATGTAATATTTTATTATTAGGCTAGTTGTTATTATCTATCCATTATTCGCTCTTGTTGTTAGTAACAACTGCATCCATTCTGAGGAGTATTGTTCGTACACTTCACTATAAATATGTATCGTGCTTCTGATATTATTGAATGAATAAGAGATATCTAATATCTATTTTCTCTCCATCATTTCCTCCTCACAATCTGGTAATAGAGAAAACCTGATCTCTGACCCGTGCATTTGAAGGAGAGAAAAATCAGTGGTCGAAGCAGCGTAGACGAAAAAGCATTGCGTGAAAAGGAATTTATTATTTCTTGACAAAAGACAAACTCTTCTCTCACTGCGTGAAGGAGACCAATCTGTTGTTTATCTTCCAAAACCACGTGGCAGAAGTCTCATTGCCTAGCATTAAAAGTTCACGTTTTCATACAGCTCCAGCGACCTGCGTGGTGTTTTGCTTAATCTACAGCGTACATGGAGAAATGGTTGGTGCCCAGCATTAGAAGTTCTCAGTTTGTTCTTTTCTCTAGTAGTCTTCTCCATGTAAACTATCATCTTGTCATATTCCACTGACCTGACAAAATCAACTTACATTATTTAATTCAGTCTTTGACAAAACTTGGAGATTTGAAAGGAGATTCTCTGGCTTGCGTACATGGAAGAAGTCTTAGCTAGACAAGAAAAATTGACTTGACGTAAAATACAACCTCTCCTGGTCATTTTTTTTGCATACATGGTTTGCAGGAGAAAAATGTCTGAGACAAATGTGGAAATCTTTTGGCTACATAGGGGGATTAAGCCTTAGGCAAACTAGGCAGTTGCCTAGGGCGCCAGTCGTCAGGGGTGCCTGAATTTAAAAATTTCTTTTTGTGGGTTAATTTTAGAACTTAATTTTAAAATAATTTATCTTAAGACTTAATATTGATCAACCCATTTATAGATACTATTGTATAGTAACATAAATTCCACACGTACACATAAAAAAGTTTTGTAATATTTTTCCAAGTAAAAGAAAATATCACATATTTATAAGCAAATATGATTTTTTGGTATTGTTACCCATTCTCTGATGTAGCTCTAGATTATGTAGGTGTGTAATTTGTTCTAGAAAAAGGTTAATGTATTTTTTATAATGTTGCTGGTGTATCTAGTAGAGGTGAGTATAATTAAAGGAAAAAAGTTTTTAATTTTCTATTCTTAATTTTGTGGGGAAAATTTCTATTATTTTGTTATGGAGGAATCCGTAGGCCTAGTCCAAATATGACTCTTCACAAAACCATGGGAGCTACATAAACATTTTTGTTTCTTTGGAAAACAAATGGTGCTTTATTTCAGGATAGAGTTCATGTCACCTACTTAATAAGGCTAAATTAGACTTGTAAGAAGCCTTGTATAAAATATTGTATTTTTTGCATTTTGAGCAATGATTAAATTTTTCCATCCACAGTATATTTTTCATCCTTCCATGATAATGTAATAATATATTTTTATTTATTTTTTATTATGACCATGATGTAAATTTAGAAATAGAAAAATATAAACATATTTTATTTATTTACTTTATGGAAAAAATAATTAAATAAATTGTTTAGGAGGGCGCCCACTCAATCTATTACCTAGGGCGCTCCAACCTTTAATTCGAACCTATTTGGCTATATGTGGATTTTAATAGATCAATTTTTTGTCATAGTCTAGTCTCAATGTGGAAGAACTACTACATAGAATTTCAAATTTGCATTTAATTAATGTTCTTCTTAGTTGGACATGGTTGCTAATCAAAGTGTGGAGATTGGCTAAAGAAAATGTTGCGTGGAGACAATTCTTTCTTACGTCAAGTTCATTCATTATTGTATAAAGACCATTCATACCTGCATGGAGATGTTTTGTTGAGCCTGAGTGAAGAGTTAGTGCAACATTAAGGAAAGGATAATTGGCTACGTGAATCCCAAAATTCACCTGTAATATTAAAAAAAAACAACGTGCCATTATTACCTGGAGATGAATTCTCTACCAAGAAAACGTGGAGTCTCTCAAATCGCTACACCAAATGACAAACATGAATGACACGATCAAGACTATTAAAAGCCGCAATGTTGACTTGCACATGCTGGAAGAACATGGTCCATAATGAATCTCCTGAAAGCTCTAGGTTCTACTTTGCACTACTCAATAAGCTACGCAACACTGACAACATTTTCTTCAATGAATTGGTTTGCAAAGGACTCTTGGAGTATTTCCTATTCGACGTAAGTTTCCAAGCAAAGTGAGTTTGGGAAGAACTAAAAGCTGGGTATGATGTTGATTGTGAAGATAAATAAGAATAAGAAGAAGGCCCCACAAAGTGTTGCCATCTCTCAGCACATGAGTATCGAGAGCATCTACGAGCTAGTACTTCTCATCAGTGAGTAACATTGTAATATCTCTTGGAATCAATAAATAAATTTAAAAAATAATATTTTTTTACAATGTCTACACCAAATCTTCTACTCTCAGATGCTCAATTACTTAAAGGGCCAAATTTTGTGTCCTAGAAAACAAAAATGAGGACAATCCTTCAGTTTGAAGGATTATGGGGCATTGTCACAAGTTTTGTGACCATTCCCACAACCCCTGATGAATTAGTGAAGTATGAGAGGGCTAGTTCCAAAGCCTTGATGCTGTTAATGCTCAGTATCAGTGATGATGTGCAACCGCATGTTCAAAATGTGGAGGAACCAAAGGAGGCTTGGGACAAGTTGGTAACCATTTATGAAGCCAAATATCATACTAAGATCCTCCATCTTCAGTCAAAATTACACACCCTCTCTATAGGGTTAAATGAGAAATTTGAGGAGTTCTTACGTCGTGTGGCTGAGTTGCGTTCAGAGTTATTAGCACTCGGTGAAATGGTGGATGAAAAAATTCTCATGTCGATCACCTTGAGAGAACTTCCTTCTCAATTCTGAGTGTTCATTACGACACAAAATGTATCTAAACAAACATTTACATTTAAATAATTCGTGAACTTTTTGCAGTAGGAAGATGCCATCAATTCAGCCCAAGAGGACACTTAGGATAACGCCCTGTTCTCAAATCCATATCTGTGGCCAGAAGAATCAGAAGGGTCCCCGAGAGAAGCCAACTCAAGTGTAAACCAAATCAACAGCAGAAACATCAAAATTCAAAGAGGTGGTGTCACATTTGTAGAAACAACACTCATGACACTTGATCACTGCTGGTATAATGGTTTGAAACAAGGGTCTTCGAGTCAAACAAGCACATCCAGGCATGAAGATTTTTAAAAAATCCAAACGTCATGTCCTCTCCGAAGAAAGTAGAAGGGACATCTCACCACCCAACAAGATGATGAATCCTGATGAGGAGACATAACGAAGGAGCCCATTGTGGTAAGAACCTTGTGTTAGTCTCTCAAACTTCTCATCCCATGAAGAAAGTATGGTTGATAGACTTGGGTGCAAGAAAATATATGTCAGGTGACAAGAAGTTGTTTGATTCACTAAATGAACAACCCACTAGAGATTGGGTTCGATATAGCTAGATTACAAAGAGTGTGTTGCAAGAAGGAATAGGAAAAGTCACCATTCCTCTGGGACCACAGAAAATGTACACTTACCAATGGTATTGTATGTTCTTAGCTTTATTAGCAACCTCTTATCAGTGACTCAAGCTCTTTAATCATCAACTAAAGGTAGAATTCCTTGTCCAGAAATGGCATTAAATCATACTTTGATTTCCAGACAAGGTACGGTTATTGCTAGAGAATTTCTCAAAGATAATTTATTTTCTTTAGATATTGTTTCATCTTCTATAATATATTTATCTACCTCAACAGTTGAATCTACAGCCCTCTGGCATTTTAGATATGGTCACTTGTTAGTTATTTCATTGCATCAGATGAGTTTGAAAGAAATGGTCCATGGAATACCCAAATTACCCATTTCCTTGCCTATTTTCCCTAGCTCTATTATAGGAAAACGAACATAGGGATCCATTTCAGGAGAGCACCTTCCATGCCAAGAAGTGTCTGGAGGTAGTTCATACCGATCTAAATGGCCCACTACCTGCTTCATTTTTAGGATACAAGTACTTCCAACTATTTGTGGATGACCACTCTCACAAGATGTGGGTGTTTTTCCTGAAAAAGAAAAGTGAGCCTCTTCAACATTTACTAGAGTTTCTATCATCGCGTTTTTGAAAGAGACCAGACAACCACTTCTTCTACTTCACTCAGATCAAGGGGGTAATTCACGTCAAATAATTTTTTTGCCTTCTTAAACCAATAAGGTGTTAAGAAGAACCTGACTGCTCCCTACACACCCCAAAAAAATGGCATTGTTGAGAGGTCGTAATCGCACAGTGATGGAGATGGATCGCTTCTTGATAATAACAACAAAGCTAGAGCAAGGCTATTTAGTTGAAGCAGTATCAGACAGTTGTATATCTTCTCAACAGGGAACCGATAAAGTTTCTACAAAATAAAATGCCAGAAGAGGTATGAAGTGGTAGAAATCCATCATATTTCTCATTTACAAGCATTTAGTTGCACAACATATATGCATGTCCCAGATTAGAAGAGAAAGAAGGTTGAGACAAAGATGCAACCTATCCATCTTACTTGGCTATAGCACTACCTCAAAGACATACCATCTCATGGATCTTGAGACGAAGAAAATATATGAGTGTCAAGATGTGGTTTTTGATGAGTCATCCTTTGACTTAGTAGTGACAACAAGGACAACCATTTCCAACCACCTCTCAGCTAACTAGTCTTCGAATCAGATGATCATCCAGAGGAGACTACTCAGAGAAAATATGTGTTACTGAGGAGAGCTATTTTTTGACCTTGGAGAACTAGAGAATGTGACTCCACATCAATCCACATGGAAATGCCACATAGTTCTTCTCAAAAATAGCCAAGTTCTTGTCCAAAGTGGATATAAAGCACCATCAAGGACTCACATTTGCAACAACTCTCTAGATACATCATCTGGAGTCAAAAAAAGGATGTCAAACAAGAAATTAAGGTAAACTTTATACTCATCGAGTTTAGTGATTACTATATATCCGAGCCTAATAATGTTCATGAAGCACTCAGTCAACCTCAATTGTAGGAAGCCATGGATATTAGAAATTGACTCACTCAAGAAAAATCAGACATGGGAACTTGTCGATCTACCTATAGGAAAGAAACCCATAGGCTGCAACTAGATTTTCAAGACAAAATATAAGATAGATGGATCCATAAAAAAAACATAAATCACAAATTGTAGCAAAAGGATATGCTCAAAAAGAGTGCATTCAACTATGAAGAAATGTTTATACCCACTGCGAAGATCAAGACCATCAGAGTTAGTTTGTCACACTTACAACACATAAAAGATGGAGACTTTAGGAGATGGATGTTAAGAGTTCTTTCCTAAATTCTGATCTGAAAGAAGAAGTGTACATGACCCAACTCCGGAGGATTTGTTGATGAAGAGCATCCTAAGAAGGTATGTCTTCACATCAAATCATTGTATGGAATGAAACAAGCTCCAAGGGCATGGTATATCAATATCGATGATCACCTTCTATAACATGGGTTCACTCATAGTCCCCTCAGATTCTAATTTTGTATACAAATAATGTAGGAAAATAAATTTTCATTCTTTTTGTGTATGTAGATGATCTTGTGATCACTTGCATAGTTCAGAAGATCAGGTTGATATTGTGAATAATGATTTAAACAGAACCTTCGACATGATAGATATGGGGCTACTCCATTACTATCCTGGCTTAGAGATATGGAAAAAGGAGCATCATATTTTTGTCTCCCAGATAAAGTACGCCAAGACACTCCTAGTAAAAGTATAGATATGTCAGAACTGTAAACCTCTATCCAGTCCCATAAAAAAATGCTCACAACTTTCAATATTCTAGAATTCACCTCAATTAGATGCTCCTCTCTATAGGAAATTTGTTGGAGGACTCATCTATTTGACATATACCAAACCAGATCTTATGCTATATTGTCAATTATCTTTTCAGGTTCATGCAAGAGCCAAAGAAATGTCACTGGAATGCAACAAAGCATTTTTTGAGGTATGTTTAAGGTACAGTTGATTATGATATGGAATATAAGAAGAATGATAAATTATTCTTACAGGGATACAGGTCGACTAGGACCACACCAGATCTGTTTATGACATGAAAGTCAACCACTGAATACATATTTCATCTTGGATCTGGACCTATCTCATGGATAAGCAAGAAGTAGAATGTTGTTTCTATCTTATCCACAGAGGCAGAATATCACATCGCACGAGGAGCTGTGTGTGAAGTAATCATGGTTACGTCACATTTTTGATGACTTGGGCATTCTTGAAAAATAGTCACCTATTTGTTATTATGATAATCAAAGTGTGTTGAAGCTCGTGCAAAATCAAATGTCTTTCATGAAAAAACAAATCATATTAATATTGATTGTCATTTCATTCGAGAGCATGTCTTGAACCATCACATTCAGCTCCATTATTTTCCTACAGAAGAACAAGTTGCTGACATTCTCACAAAATCTCTTGTAAAAGTGAAATTTGAACTTTTTAGGGGTCACATTTGCAATAATAATGCAATAAGAGGGGGAATCTTAGCATATTCTATGAAATATTTTATTTTTAGGCTAGTTGTTATTATCTATTCCATTATTCTCTCTTGTTGTTAGTAACAACTCCATCCTTTCCTGAGAGTATTGTTCATATGCATCCCTATAAATATGTATCATGCTTCTGATATTCATTGAATGAATAAGATATATCTAATCTCTATTTTCTCTCCATCATTTCCTCCTCACACCTGTTGGGTTTCAGGACCTAGGGATCATAACCGATAACTCGTGGAGGCTGTGGTTCTTGTATGGTCATGCATCTAATCAAACCTTGTTTGCAGGGGCAGTTCAATAATCATATACGTGATTACTTGAAATTTTTAATGTGTTTAATTATTCTATATTTTCAAAATATGTAACAGGTTTTTGTAGAACTAACAAACATAGAATCGTATCAATGTCGGTCAAAAATTCTGGTTCGTTAGGTTGTGGGATCAATGGATCACAACCAAATGTCTTTTCTTGTCATGGACCTTTGATGGTCATGCAGAATGAATTGAATTTGATAAAACAAGCTAGCTACTAAAATAAATTTAATCTATGTTTTTGGTATTTTAACAACATATCTTAACAAAAAAATGGAAGCAAGCTAATCTATTAAAAGTAAATGTTTTTGATCTTTTCTGGTTTTTAAGAAATGATTCTAATCTAATAAATAAAACTAAATTCAAGTAATCATCCATTTTTAGCTAATTATTTTTGTGAGTATGTGAATCTAAATCTAAAACAACTAATCTAATTTAATCAAAACCTTTCAAACCCTACCTCAAAGGTAGAGAACAAATCATAACCCTAGAATAGATTTTTTTCCCTATTACTTCCCCAGTAATGTCAAAGAGCAATTTTTCTAATGATTTTCTCTATTTGTAATTGCTTAATCAATTGAAATGAACAATTCTTCTACTCTATTTGATATGTATTTGAAATTAAAGATTTAGAATTGATAATATGACAAATGAAGTAAACAAACAAGTAATTCCAACCTGGATAAGCAAGAGCTTTGGTAAATATGGTTGTATCTATATCTTTCCCCTCAATTTATTCCTTTCTTTCTCTGTGTGTCCATATGAGTCCAAGGAATTGGGAATGTAAGAATAGCAGCAGGAGAATACTCTTCAGAAATGGAAGCTTGAAGGAAGTCTGGCTACAATATAACTGGAAAGGAGAAAAAAGAATGAATAGAGCTTGGCTATGCAATTTCCAACATGATTGTGGCAGCAATACTATGCAAGATACACAAAATTCTTAGGCCTTTTTCTTGAATACAAGCATGGAATATATAGGAATTAGCTGGGATGAGCCTTCATGCACAAGACAACCTTGGAGTTCCAAATCATTAGGTGAAGAGGCAGTTCAAACTAATTAAATCTCTTTTAAAATAGAAGAGGGAAGGAAAACTAAGCAATCAAGACTATTTTTATTCATTTTGGTTCATAAACGTACCCTAAAATTGAAGTTAAGTTTCATGTTTTAAAATTATGCATGACAGATTCTGGAAAAAGCGTGTAGGATTGCCGCCTTGTGTAAGGCGGTGGTCGCAAGACCGCTGCCCAGGAATGGTGGTGGTCCTGGCACTAAAGGCCAAAACATGCATAGAATGAAGAGGGAAGCTAGAATAAAGTGTGGAAAAGATTAAAAAGGATATACATTGTGAATGGTTTTGGAGATCGAACACCTTCTGAAAGGACATGAATCATCATTAGGGACTTTTGTAAACATTTTTCGATAATGTAGCACATGCAATTTTGGGTGCGTACAAGTAGCTACATGAAAATAAGGTCTTGGGTTAAATTTGAGCAATGGAATGTTTCCTTTAAGGAGTGAAAACGTAGGTTTTAATAAGGTCTAAGTATGTTTAGGAGAATCTTGCATTAGGATCTCATTAGGTTAGGTTTTAAATAAATTGAAAGAGAAAAGTGTGTGTGATATTTTGCCAAATATCATTAGCCTTTATGGGCCCAAAATGTTTTACAAGGAATAATATTTCGATGATTATTTAGGATTTCCAATGCTGTTTTGGAAAAATGGTTAATGTTATTTAACAAGTGAGATATAGATATAATGGCCAATGTCATTAGAGAAGTATGATATATGACATAAAAATGCACATTTTTCTTCTGCATGACCATTGTAGTTATGCTATAAGGATGGTTTCATAGGAATGGAAATATTTTATTTTGTTTTTGAAACTCAAATGGATTTATCAAGTTTTTATATTACTGAGACTATTCGGTAAAATGCTTATTTCACTAAATTGGGACATATTCTAGTGAATTAAGACTCCAGTATTTCAAATATTAAAAGAAATCCATCTCCATTTTTGCGTATATTGGATTCCATTTTTGTCTACATTGTATTCCATTACTACTATTGTTGGAATCCATTAGTAGCAATATTGGATTCAAATATTGTCATTATTGGAATTATTCTAGGTTCAATTTCACTATTATTGGATTCCAATATCGCTATTATTGGATTCCAGATTCCAATTTAGCTATTACTGGAGTCTCATTTCACTGTTTTTTAGATTTGGAATGTTGAGAGTATGTAATGCTAGCAACTGGTAACTATTATTTGTTGAGCCCAGTGTATTAAGGTGAGCGGTTGCTAACTCTTATAAGGCATGAGCCTTTATGTAAGGTGAGAAATCGCTAACTCTTATAAGTCATGAGCATCGATCTAAGGTGAGTGGTCACTAACTCTTATAAATCATGAGCCTTGATGTAAGGGTAAGTGGTTGCTAACGCTTATAAGTCATGAGACCGTTGTATGAAATGAAAGTGAAAAATCCTCGATGTAAGGTTAGCTTATATTAAATATTATAATTCATGATCCCCTTATATTTAAGTGTGATTCCCACATTCTCAAAGTGCAAGCCTTGTACTCTCAAAGTGCGGGGCTCATACTCCTAAAGTGGGGCTCACACTTTGAAAGTTGGAGAGCGTCACAGTTTCAAAGTACGAGCCACACAATCTTGAAAGTTCAAGAGCCCAACTAATTTTTAAGAGCAATCCCCACACTATGAAAATATCAAGCCTCACACTTTTAAAGTGATATCCCCACACTCTGAAGAATCTAAGCCTCACCCTCTGAAAGTGTTATCCCCTCTCTTTCAAATTTTAAGATTCACACCTTGAAAGTGTGAAGTACTACACTCACACTTTCAGAGTGTGAATCTCAAACTTTGAAAGTGCGAGGAAAACACTTTCAATGTTTAGTATGCACATATCCTTAATTTTGACTTATGGTGGAACTCACAATAAAATTATGTTCTCAACCTGAAATATACCTTGGAACAACTCAAATATTATTTTTTTAGATTCTAAAAGTTCACTAGTGTTTATTATTATAAACTATACCTATGAGTAGTCATTAAAATCAAACAACAGAGTTGGGAATTTGAGTATATCAAAAATTCTATTGCTCTGAAAGATAGTTGAATTTATGCTTGTAAATTGTTCCATTCTCCATATAAACAATGATTCAATTCCGTGAGAAAGAAAATGAAATAATCCTTGACATAATGCAAGAAAATTGTTTGTGAGAAAAAATTTCTTACGCCCTCGAAGATACATTGAACCATTATATTATAGTTTACATCAATCAAAACACTCATTGTGCCACAATTTTATTTATTATGAGTCTAGAAATAACAAAATTGACATGTCATCATCTTTACATTGAAAGGTTCTATCTGTACATTTTAAAGTTTTTACAAATTCATAAATATACAGTTGTAAATCTTATATAAGGATTCGTCACATTTTTTAGACAATTTTATTTGCACAATACATGAATACATTTGCTACCTCTAGAACGAGACAACCGGTTTGGATACAAGTAGTGTTGAGTAAAGTAGCAATGGAGGTGCTATCAAAGTAGAGACTAGTATTTACAAGCAGGCAATAGTAGAAGAGTCTACTATAGATTTCTTATTCAACCTTGATGTTCTTGAATATTTTGGGTCAATGTAACAAATGGTACCCATAAGATAGGTAGAGGTAAGATGTGTGGCCAAGGAAATGCAATTAGAAATGCCTAATTCTAAAAAAAATTCATCCAAATTATATTCCAAAATAATGTTAGGAGTATTCACATCCTTGTAAACAATGTGTGGGTTACATTCATAATGAAGATAAGGTTATCCTTCTTCAGCACCACGAGAAATATTTAGCCAATCATTCTAATCTAGCTTAATCTTCTTTGATGATCCTATACGAAAATAAAAATTAATAAAACACTTGTTATATTTTCCAAATATCCATTTTACTATGAAGGTTAGAGGTTGATTGGACACTTGTATTTAAAAAACTGAATCTACAATATACAAATTCATTTTTCTTCATAATATAATCACTTTACTCACCATGTAGGATGTCTGAAAGAATTCTATTTACCATGTAATCATAAAACATATGGTTTACAAGTGGAGAAAGCAAACATGCATTCAGACTCTCAATATTCTGATGCTTGATGCTTCCAACTATTACCACATCAATTAAAAATGCAAGCAAGCTTAGTGGGTAGCGAATGCACATTCTTTTTATAACAATTGGCTTAGAATTCTTTAGATCACATTTATAAAGATTTCTTGTAGCACCATATCCAATTACATATTTCTCTTTAAAATTTTATTTGTTTGTCATTATGTCATCGTTCATGTAAAGAGCCATGTTCATGTGCAGTATGACCAACCTTGGAGAACCTAGATGCAACAAATAGATGTGTCGATAAATAAATTATAATATGATATTGCTTTTTGATTTTTCGTTTGATAATCTATACAATATGAAATCTTGTCTTGTCATGTTAGTTTTAAATGTCATCTGATAATCATGTCTTGATGTAGAGACAATTGTAAATGCCTTTGGATTATTTAAACGGTAAAGAGTTATAACTATACACGATAGTAGTATTGAGATGGATGTTGGTCATTCCATCGAGCCAAAATTTTGTTAGAAAACATCATACATATCCAAGTTTTCCAAAGTTTCCATAATAATACAAGAATGTCTCTAGAGCCTGAGCTATTTAAAAGAAAATAACTATTTCTTACATCAGTTAATTCATGGTATCCAAAAACCATTAAAAAACTGAATTGCTACACAGAGAAAATTTGTGTTTATATCTACAACTATATGTAGGAATACATGAAAAGTTTTTAATGAGAGGAATTTCCCCAAACAGATTGTTGTATGAGAGGTTTTTGTAAAATAAATAGAGACATTTACATTATCTTCTATTATTAGGGAAAGATAATTAAATTTATTCCATTCTCAAAGACCTCCATATATTTCGAAAGTGAAGACCTCCAAGTTTCCACAATGATGTAGTGTAACTCAATTTTTTTTTAGGGGAAGATAGATTTCATTCCACTATTAGCTCCTCTTATCCTAAAGTTGTACAAATTATTTTTTACATTGACAGAAAGATATTCTATAATATTTTGATGCTAGTGGCTGTTATTTTTCACTTCTAGCAACAAATTGACATCTTCAAACAAACCAAATTTAATAGTGATTAATTGTTGAAATTGCATAACACAACGCACAACAAATTTTTTTGTTAACGTTTTCTTGATTTTTATAAGTGAAGGAGGTTTGAAGACTCCCTTTCCCTTTACATCACATATAAAATGAGAGTAACATCCTAAAAAACCCAAATGACCCAACAATACTTTTGTGAAAAGATGTTTAAGGGCCTATGCCAAAACAATAAGTGATTGTGAATACAAAAAAAAAACCAGACCAGTAAGACAAATAAGATGACTTGGTAACAATGCACTTGTAAAGGCTATATAACAACTAAAAAAAAGTTACATCCTGAAGTATTTTAAAAGCACTTATTTTTTTGAATCACATGACACCTCCGTAACCTCCACTTTAATGGGGATGAAAACGGTTTCTGTAAGTGGTTCCAAAAAAGATGATCTTTTCCAGTAGCAGTCTGACTCTTTAACCAATGGTATGCCTCATGACATTCCTAGTGAAGAAGATCCCAATGTGTTGGTTCCTCTTGCAGGAGAGAAAACATATCATCCAGGTCAGGAAAGGGGATCAAACTATCTCCCACCATCAATGTCTCACCCCATTTGGACACACCAGACACAAATCACATTAGGACATCAAACCATTTGTGGAACTCTAAAAAAAGGGCCACGTCCAAAAAACCTTCCTATTTATAATGAGCCTCAAATAGCAAGGGCCGAGATGAATTCATGGTTTTGTCCATTTTTGCTTCCATGCCAACCCTATACGCTAGCTTGATCCAGTGATGACCCATCTCCAAAGCCCAATACTTCATCGGATGTATGATAAGAAGATTACAAACCAACGTCAAATCAACTTCCTCATTTACCCTTAGAGGTCCCTCTAGAGAAAGACAAACATCTCCAAGAACTACCTCAGTAGCAACCAAGTCTTTCTCTATTTCAATTCATGGATTTTAAATGGCGACTCAAAATTTTGGTATAAAATGCCATTTCACGCACCGATGCAGAAAATTTCATGAAAGACAACATTGGAAAGGCCATGAATGATGAAAAGAAATCCAGTGAAATAAAGTGAAAGGTGTGAAAATAAGGAGGAGAGGGTCGGTAAATATGTGGAGTGATTATGCCATCGCATGCTTGTAATTAATACAAGCTTTCTGAAAGCTTTGAAAGAGATTTACACAATAATTTTCTTCACACTATGTTTCATCATCCGTGATATTACAAATATATAGGCAATGTTGTTCCTATAAACAAGGAGGTGGCTACAACCACTCTTCCATAAATAACAATAAACACACGTACACAACAAACTCCTAATATACATTATTGTTACATAACAATAATGTCACCAAACTATATTATAATGTGAAGCACTAATAATAATTCCTAACATTCCCCCCCTTAGTGAGAACATGGTAGAAAAACATCCACACACTCCTCTGCAGTATGCTCACCCCTGTGGCATGTCCAACTCTGTGACTCATGACCTTGATCCAAAAGAAAGGCTCTCTCCTTCCATGGTTTTAAACAGGCTTACCACAAACCTTGAAGTGACAGGAACCTCATCAACTGTCGACCTCGTGTGGTTTTCTGGATCCTCCCACAAACCCTTTCAAGATCCATGAACTGACTTACTCTGGTGCTACTGTTCACCACTATGCTTATACATCAGGGAATTATGTAGGAAACACAACATGCATATCTCAAAACTGCACAAAAGAAGATATACTAAAAATTTCACATTACTTCCTATAAGAATCGTAATGTTCTTAATTATAGTCTCTGTCTTTGATCGTTGCCACTCGATCTTGAACAGCATAGAAAACTGCCACTGCCACTGGAAGATTTCCTTGACTAAGTCATTTTGGGTGCAGAATGGGAATGGACCATTGGTATGTATTCCCCCCCACAATGTGAAATTCCACACATATAGACACTGAGAAGCAAACTGCATCGAAGAACATACTCCTGAATGGATCTTGCTAGTTAGGTCTTGCTGCACATGGGCACTAATGCTAGTGAACGTATTCTCCTAGCTGACCATCTTCTAACGAAGTACGGCAGTAAGAGGACCAAGTCAGTCAGAGGATCGCTGACAGTCATCTGCGCTCCAACACAACTTTCTTTCCAACATCCATCAAATACCAAACAAAACAGGAACTCTGCAAACATAATCACTCTGAGAAAATGGAAACCACACTGAAAATCAAATACTCACATTGCACACCTGTGCCACCAAACCATTTTGTGCAGCCCTGTCGTTGGTGACTGATGAGAGGTCACTGTTCGACCTCCTTCCTCCGATGCCTCCTTCCTCCATCAGATCTGCTGCTAACTCAGCCGAATGTGATCATGGGGCTCAAATTTATATACTACAATTAGACGTCGGATTCCACCGAAAATGTGTCTGTGAGGCAAATTTTTTTTTATTTTTGGACTTTTACAATGACACGACTTTTGACTTTTTGACAATGACGCTACTACTCAACACAACAAATAACGACTTATGTTTATTGACTACGAATTAAATAATATTTTAATTACACAACACTTGACTTTAACACATTTGACTATAGACAACAATAACCAAATGACTCAAAATGACTCTTATAACTTTGACATAAAATAATGACTAAAATAATACTAATGACACCTATACTCAGCTCTCTCATTGACATAGAGTAATCCTAACCACTATTGAAAACATTTACATGCCTTTTTAATAAATTTTCAAAAAAACTTGCTCCACGTGGGCAGAATGAATTAGATCACAAAACTATGCAAACAAAAACTAAATAAGACTCACAATTAACAAAACAGACCTATTTTCTCCATTCGTGGCTGTGTGAAATCTACACGATTCTGTGTATGTGGATTGAGCCTGGCATTCGAATATCTTGGATCTGACAGGAGAAGAGATTTGTGTCACACCGAGATCATATAGTAGCGTCCTCTGTGCATTAGCTCTTGCATGTAAACGATGTAAACCTTGTTGCGAGTAGCTATTTTCTCTACAGAACAGGTTGTGTAGCCCGAACGTGAATAAGAAGCGAGGATTTGATTGAATGCATAGGAAGCTTAGAATGTGGATGGTAGAGGCTGCAGACCACGTTTTTTTCTTTTTTTCTTTGCACAGGAATCGAACTCGAGTCAGATTGTGAGATCCACTTCGTATGGATCGGCCTTTGAATGATCTGTCATGCCTTTGATGGATCAGTTAGAATGTGCAGAGACCAATGATACACGTTGAATGCAAATTCCACGTGGATGTTAGCCCAATGGAAGAAATGGAGAAGACTGTAATGTGTGCACAGGATTCAATGCAACTCTGTCAAATGTGCACAGGCCGCATGGAAGAATTTGATATTTCTCATATACGGGACAACAAAGAACATCTAATGTCCCTCAAAATAATTTTTATTCCATCACAGGACGAATAGAATCAGACTGCTCTGATGCCAATTGAAAGCTTTGAAAGATATTTACACAATAATTTTCTTCACACTATGTTTCATCATCTGTGATATTACAAATATATAGGCAATGTTGTTCCTATAAACAAGGAGGTGGCTACAACCACTCTTCCATAAATAAGAGTAAACACACGTACACAAAAAACTCCTAAAATACATTATTGTTACATAACAATAATGTCTCCAAACTATATTATAATGTGAAGCACTAATAATAATTCGTAACACTTTCTAGGGGCTTTAATATCGACCTTTATTGGAAAAATGATAAGTATGGGTGATCAACATATTTATTTCCAATCTTATCACGTGAATTTGTATAAAATATTACTTTTTAGTAGCCTCCCCATATATAACATGTAAGGTCTAATATGTACTTAGTGAAAGAGTACAAAAGGATTTTTATTCACACAAGTTATTTGATGGTGGTGTTAGCAATAATATGAGAGTCACCTCCAATAATTAATGCATTAATATTCAATTCAATAGCAACAGACCAATAATGTTCCAAAACTTTATTTTTTTGATTCATACATTTATTAATTTACATTGGGTATGATCAGGTTCCGTAATCTACAGTTGGGGACAATATCAGTAATCAATATCAACATACTAAAAATTTTGATCTTCAAACTATTACTAATCATCAAAAAATAACATTTTTATATTTGGTCCTTCGAGTAATCTCAATAGTTTTTACATATACTTTTAATTTACTAATTTGGGATTGATTGTGTGTTTTATTTATGAATAACATCTTATATTCTATTAAAAATTAAAATGATATAATAATATTTACTAAAACATTTGGTGGTATGGAAGCACGCCCCCAAGCCAGAGTTCAAACTTGGAAGACAAAAATCCTAAGAGTACATCCGATTACAAAACATCACAAGACATAAAATTAAAAAAAATAAGCCTCGACTATGAATTACCAACCAGCAGTGCATATATCTTGATAATGCCATCAAGAGCCACACAAGTCTCAAGGATAGATAATTCCCGTTTGTTCCTTTCCTTCAAAATAAAAAATCTCGATGTGGTATTGAACAAAAGAAAACACATTACTTAAAATTTAATGAAAATAGTCTAAAACTACCATACTTCATCTTATTTCATGATACAAATCATATAGTTGGGCAATACGAACCACTATATTGGGAAAAAATTGATCGATACAATATTGTATCGACAGGGTTGGTTAAAGACAATTTATTCTACACAAATTATACACAACATGCTTTCCACTAACATTCTTTTCTCAATACCCTCTTCAACATTCTCTATAATAACACCTTTTGCATTTGTGAATCGAATTCTCTAAATTTACTACATATCTTCATAACCACACTACCTAATGGCACTAAACGGTTGCAAAAATTCTAGTATTTATTCATCCTTCTCGAAGGTTTGTATTCAAGGACTTGACTCTACCAAGGATAGTTCATCGAATATAATATAATTTTAAACAATGACTTCAAACCTTTGAGATTGTTTTTTTGCATTTGTTAAAATAGATTCCTTGAAAATATATAGGATAGTGGATGATAGCCTTGTCATCAAAGAATAATTGACTATCGTAAAACACACTTTGTTCTTCATGGTCTCAGATCATTAATTCTTGAGCAAGTCCCATGTTCATCTTTGCCCTCCATTTTTAGTAAAATGTTTAGGACTATTTTGTTTAACGGGTTATTTATGGAAATATGCAGGGCCAAGATGATAAGGATACATCTTCACGTTTAAAATATGTACTTCTATTATTATGATCTAACAAGTGCGATAGATAGATAGTGATTTTTATTTGGTCGTTGTTTTTTAAAAACATAAACAATAAAGCCAAGTGAGTGCCAAGCCACTCCTTTCAGTAAGTAATGTAGTTTAGCGGTCCCTATTCATTTTCTTTGATAAAAACCGACATAAAACATTCCTTGCAATGCCACATCATCCATTCATATGATCTGTTATCCAAGTGCTATGTTCTGTAAGTATCGTAGCTTAGTGGTCATTAAGTGTTTTTTATAATATGATTTTTTATTTCTATTTTATTAATTAAGAAATAGTTTAGCCTAAAGGCCAATAATCTATTCCTTTCTCATTTATCAATAAACAATCGTTGTAGAGTGCTATGTTCTATAAGCATTCGAGATTAGCGGTAGTTAGGCATTTATTTATACAAACTATTTTTTAATCTATTTTCAAAACCAATAAACAATTTAGCCTTGTGGCCACTAGTCTATTACTTTCTCAAAATACCTCCCTAGCTTTCAACTGTAAACAATTTTTATATCTCATAAATTTTGCATCTAAAAATTTCACAAAAAATGCCTAGCGCCCAATAATATCTATTACTATGATATGTTATTAGAGAACTATGTTTTAAATAAGATATTGTTTACCCTAGCTATAGAAAAATCATTCCTTTCTATAAGTAATCGAGCTTAGTGGTCGCTAAATTTTTTCTTTAATATGAAATTTTGTTTGATCTCTATATTTGAAATAAAAAATCAGTTGAGCCTAGTGGTCGCTAATCTACTCCTCCTGATAAGTAACAGAGCTTATCGGTCGTAAGTAATTTTCATTGATGCACATCGATGTGTAAAAAAGGAGAAGATGCAAAGGTGTGTGCCTAGCAGTCCCTCTGGTGTTATATGAGCAACCTGAAAACAATTTTATTAATCATCTTTCTTCCCAACTATGCAAAGACCTCCATAGCTTTTGAGAATAAAATTTTTCCACATCTCTTTTAACTGCCATTAAAATATATTATTGAAAATTCCTAGTGACCACTAATATCTATTAATATGATTTGTTCATAAAACATCTATGTTAGCAAGAATTTTTTTAGCCTATTTGTTGGATAATCATTCCTCTTGGTGAGTTTTGAAGCTTAGCAGTCGCTAATAATTTTCTTTCACAACCACTATTTGATTGATCTTGTTCAAGTAATGGAGCTTACTGGTCACTAGGTATTTTAATTGAAACGAACCAATATAAATTATGTGTTAGACACAAAAGAACTTATGAGTAATATAGAAGTTGAGAAATCTTTATATGATATGTAGTATCACACTTGGTTGTGGAAGGAATGTATAGTCAATAAGATAAGATTACAGTTGATGAAAATACTAGTGATAAAAAACTGTAAAGATATTTATTTACATTGTTGGAAATGAAACCTAGGAGTTATAGAGGCTAGCGACCACTACGCTTCTACTCATCAAATACAAAGACAACATACAACATGCAAAGTTGTTCATTAACACGTGTTGAAGACAATACCTTGATCCCCTATAAAATCTAAGTATTCATTATTTTGAATTTGGTGTTGCAAAAAAAAAATTCTAATGGGGCATAGCGTTCACTATTTTCTTTCCTATCTATAAGGTACTCTCACATTCAAGTGTGGGGTAAAATTGTGTTTTAATTTTTCAAGAGTAATGCATAGATAACTCCAAAATATCAACGATCAAGAGATATATTAGAAATTTTATGCCATGTGGAAAAATTATAATGGATTACACTTACAACACAATAATGCGGATGTTTATAGGTTAAAAATATTTATTAATTCTATCGCTAATTAAAAATTTCTTAATAAATGTGTCAGTTATATAATTGTGTAATTAACTGGTTCAAACTTTCAAGATGCCACATTTTATTGGATTTTTTTTTATTAATGCACATGATAGCTAAAAAATATCAAATTCACACTCGATAAAAATTGATTATAAATGAAGCGTATATCGCTCTCTTAAAATTTAATTTTTTTTATTTCATAACGTTCACTTCTATTTTCTAAATGGTTTTTAATTATGCTTAAATTAATAGTTATTGTTTTCCCACGAGTTCACAAAGAGAATTTTGACATCATCCCACTAGTTTCTAAAGTAGCTAATATTAATAAATTTAAATTCCTCGTATCCCGCACTATTCCTCGAATTAACGTGAATTATATTTATAAAATACTGAATTCTAACTAGATAAAAATTAATAATTAATGAGGCCTATATCGCTCCTTAAATATTTAAATTTTTTGTTTCCTAATGTTTAATTCTATTTTCTAAATGGTTTTTTATTATGTCAAATTTAACAATTATCGTTTTACCGCGAATCCACAAAGACACTTTTGTCGATGTCTCAATTATTTCTAAAGTAGGTAGCATCAATAAATTTTATTTCCCCAAATCCCACGCTATCCCCTGAATTAACAAGCAATATATATATAAATAATGAATTTGCACTCGATAAAAATTAATAATTAACTAGGTGTATATCGCTCTATTAAACATTTTTTTTTCCTAATGTTTACTTCTATTTTATAAATGGTTTCTTATTATTCTTCAATTAATATTTGTAGTTTTCTCAAGTGTTCACAAAGAAACGTTTTTCGCTGTCCCACTTGTTTCTAAAGTAGGTAAAATTAATTAATTTGATTTCTGTGTATCCCATGATATGCCCCGAATTAAATGTAAACATTAATGATAGGTTAATTAAAAGTATAGTTTGAGAAATCTCCCGCATTAATTTCCAATATTTGAAATATCAAAATCCCACACTTCACTTTAATAAGTGGAAAATCAAAATTTGAGATTTCCTATTTCCACTTTTTTTTAGTTTTCTTAATTTATTTCATTGAATACATTTGGAAAAAACTAAATAAACCAGAGAAATATATATTATGGTTTCTTTTTTATTTTCTAAGCGTAGAAAAGGAGCTCTTGAAATCAAAATACAACACACACATGCACTAATTCATTGGTCTGATTGCTCAATTATGGGAGGCTTTTTTGAATGGTAAGTTGTGGTAGCAATTGTAATCACTTTTAGGGCACACAAACAAGACATAAAACAATGATTTTGGATATATCACGGGTTGAAGTGCTAATTAGGAGGCACACAAAAGACGGAATCAAAATAGATGAGTAAAATAGGTTATAGATAGAATCTCATTGATACTGTCTTTTAGAGAGAATACGGAGCTTAAACAAACATTATCAAGCATGTCAAAATATAAGATACAACTAAAAAAGGTATTTATCAAAAGAATCTATGTTATTGTATTTGTATCGTAACTGATGGCAGGCACTTGCAACCACTTTGTATTTTCTTAGTTCTTTTATTTTGCACCGTAATCTGTCCCTGCCTTTCCCTTTTTTTGCAACCACTTTTTTGTCCGCTTATGAACAAAGATTTTTGTCCGCTAATGAAAAAAGATTTTGTAATCCATTTTTAAATATTTACTCCTTCCAAAAACCCATTTTTTATGTTCGGTCATCGTTTAACTATTCGTTTCTGTTAAATGGGTTCCCTTTTCAGCCCTTATATCTATTTCTCTTGTTTTTATTTCAATTTTTTGTTCTTCTTCATTTATTTTTTTCCCGTAAACATTAACATCTATCTCTAGCAGCAATAAAATATTTGCATATTATTTCTTTTTAAATTGTAAGGGTTTGCTTTTGTATAGTATCGACAAACATTTTTTATTCCTTTAATGATTTTTTAATATGAAATTAATAGTCATGACTAATTCTTCAATATTCGATTCTAAATTTATTGTGGCGTTGATATAAAAATATTTTTTATATTTGTTTTTCCACGTAGATATAATTAAATGCATTGTCTTTACAATTTGTTTTATGTTTATTAAAAGGTAAGCACATTATATGTATTCGTAAATATGATTAAATATAAATGAGCCAATCTAAAGTAACATTTTTTTCAATTTTTAAATAACATATTCCAAGAATAGAGGTTGTTAAGCTCGATGTTTACGAAATTACCTAGTTATTACAAAACAACACAAGGAACAAATATTCCAAGACAAGATAAATATTAAAGAGTTTCCTAAAAACATGTTTCAAAGAAGAAGGGAGACTAGCGGCCGCTAAGATTCTAGTTGACTCAAAAAATGATACAACTAGGATGACTCACCTAAAAAATGAGCTAAGCACCATTATTACATTTAGATTTCCATATTAATTTATCAGAATCCTGCCATGATATTCAAAGCCTAGCGGCCACTATTGTCAAATATTAGTAAATGACATTGGTGCAACATAAAAATACTTCATATAGTAGCACCCATTACTATATTTCTTGCATTGCAAAAAGGACAATTAGTAACGACCTGACTGAAAAAATTAAGCTTCTTTATTATATTTGGATGTTATAATACTACCTTCCAAGACTAGTAACTGCTAGGGTGGATATTTACTTTCTTTCTTTGAATATTTGTTGTCTTTACATGATATTTTCTACATTACGACCGCTGATTTCAATATGTTATCTGAATTCTATCACATGATATTCGAAGCCTAGCAACCACTAAGGTTGTAGATTATTCCACTCCATTGGTGTAATATAATAAACACTTAAGATTAGTAGTCATCAAGATAATTCTTATCTTGCATTCAAGATATTGATTAACAACCCGACTAAAAACTCAATATTAAACTAAACTTCAACACCAATAGCTTGGCCAAGCGGCCTCTGAGTACAAAATGCTATTAAAAGTTTATTGGATGATATTCCTAGCATCTGCTATGGTTGCAGATAATTACATGACACTCCAAAAAAAGGAAAAAGACTTTAGGTTATCGGCCGTTAGGATACATGTTGCTTGTATTCAGGACATTTTTTAACCACTCAATTGAAAATCTATCTATGCTCCCCATCATTATCTTTAAATTTTAGAACGCTAGGGTGGTTTATCTCTACATTTATTTCATGAATATTGGTGATTATAAATGGAAATTTAAGCCTAGTGGCCATTGATCTCAATAGTATATTTGAAGTGTATCGCTTGAATTCCAAAATACAATTTAAGCCTAGCTACCACTGGGTTCAACATGTTATTCAAATACATGAATAAGAAATTAAAGTTTGAAGACAAGATGAAATCAAGGTCTTAGGCTATTGGTGAGTTACAAGCAGTTTGTATAACAACCCAAGTTCTATTCTCATTGAGTTCACTGGATGCTTACAATAAGTGGCCATCCAGACACCTTGAGGTAGGGGTTTTTATTCTCCATATGGACCTATTGGAAAATAGCAGGGTGCTTTGAATTCTCCCCGCAATTATATTTAAATTTTAAAAGACTATATTTAATGACTTGCGACTGCTAGGGTGGTTATTACTACATTTATTTCCTGAATACTCTTAATTACAAATGAAAATTTAAGTGTACCAGCTGCTGAGCTCACTAGTATATTCGATTATATCGCATGAATTCCAAATAAAAATTTAAGCCTAGCGACCACTATGTTCAATTTTAGGCCTAGTGGCCGCTAGGTTCAATTTGTTATTCGAATCAGCATTGTTACAACATCAAAGAGGCTTGAGGTTAGTGGCCATTATGATAGTTGTTGTCTTGCATACAGGACAATTAGTAATGACTAGAAAACTATTCAAATTCATGACTAGACAAAAAATATTCGAAGACACAATGAACTCAAATTCTTGGGCTATTGGTGAAATATAAGTATTTTATAATCATCAACCCAACTTCCATTCCTATTGAGTTCATTGTATTCTTTCAATAAGTGGCCATGAGGACACCTTGAGGTAGGGGTCAACATTCTCCATATGGACCAAGAGGAACATAGTGGGGCACTACGAAGGTGGATGGCTCAGAGGATATTAAGGACCCAAGCCCAGCTCCACATCCCGCTTAGAGAAAGTTCTCCTCCACCACTCCAGTTCATAGATATGGTATAACAAAAGAATTTACCATCCAAAATTTATAAATAGTTTGTAATAATCATTCGATTCACATTTATTTCACTAGATGTTTTCAATAAGTGTCCATGGGGACACCTTGAGGTAGGGGTCTCCATTCTCCATATGGATGAAGTAGAACACAGCAGGGTGCTTTGAATGCTCCCCGCGATTATATTTCAATTTTAAAAGACTATTTTTAACAACTAGAGACCGATAGGGTTATTGTTTAATACATTTATTTCCTAAATACTCGTGATTCCAATCAATAATTTAAGCCTATCAGACACTGATCTCAATTATATATTCACAGTATGTCGAATGAATTCCTAATGAAAATTTAATCCTAGTGGTCGTTGTGTTAAATTTTAAGCCTAGTGGTCATTGGGTTCATTATGTTATTCAAATAAGCATTGTTGCAACATCACAGAGGATTGAGGTTATTGGTTGCTACGATGGTTGTTTTCTTACATGCAGGACAATCAGCAATGACTTGATGAATATTCAAATACATGACTAGGAAAAAAATATTTGAAGACAAGATGAACCTAAGTTCTTGGGATATTAATGAGTTACAAGTACTTTGTAATCATTATCCCAAGTTCCATTCCCATTGAGTTCATTATATGTTTTCAATAAGTGGCCATGGGGACACCTTTAGATAGGGGTAAAAATTCTCCACATGGACAAAGCAGAACATAGTGTGGTGCTTTGAATGTGGATCAATCAGTGGACATTAAGGACCCAAGATCACCTTCATGTCCCTCTTAGATAAAGTGCTCCTATAACAATTCAGTTCATATATCTCGTATAATAAAAGTTTTTACCATCAAAAATTTACAAATAGATTATAATCATCAACCCAAGTTCCATTCCCATTGACTTCACTCGATGCTTTCAATAAGTGTCCATGGGGACACCCTGAGGTATGGGTCAAACTTATCCATATAGACCACGTGGAACATAGCAGGGTGATTATCTCCCATAATTATATTTTAATTTTAAAAGAGTATTTTTTATGATTGGCTACATTTCTTTCATGAATATTCTTAATTCCAAATGAAAATTCTATCATAGGAACCACTGATCTAAATAGTATATTCGAAGTCTATCGCATGAATTCCAAATAAATATTTCAATCCTAGCAGTTGGTGTGTTCAATTTTAAACCTAGTGGCCACTAGGTTGAATATTTTATTCAAATCAGCGTTGTTGCAATTTTGCAACAACGCAAAGGCTTGAGGTTAGCGACTGCTAGGATAGTTGTTGTCTAGCATATAATACAATTAGTAATGACTTGACGGATATTAAAATACATGACTAGATAAAAAAATTCAAAGATAAGATGAACTCAAGTTCTTAGGCTATTGGTGAGTTACAAGTACTTTTTAATCATCAACCCAAGTTCCATTCCCATTTAGTTTATTGGATGCTTTCAATAAGTGGCCATGGGGAAACGTTGAGGTAGGGTTCAAAATTCTCCATATGGACCAAGCGGAACATAGTGGGGTGCTTTGAATGAGAATTATTCGGCGAGCATTAAGGACCCAAGCCCACTTCCATGTCCCACTCAGAGGAATTACTCCTCCACCACTCTAGTTCATAGATCTAGTATAATAAAAGTGTTTACCATCCAAAATTTACAAATATTTTGTAATCATCAACTGAAGTTCCATTCCCATTGAGTTCACTAGATGCTTTCAATAAGTGGTCATGGGGACAACTTGAGTTAGGGGTAGAAATTCTCCATATGTACCAAGCAGTACATATCGAGGTGCTTCGAATTCTCCCCATAATTTTAAAAGACTATTTTTAATAACTGGCAACCGCTAAGGTGGTTGTTCACTACATTTATTTCCTGAACACTCTTGATTCCAAATGAAAATTTAAGCCTAGCGGCCACTGAGCTCAATAGTATATTCTGAGTCTATCATATGAATAGTTTATTGGATGCTTTCAAAAAGTGGCCATAGAGACACCTTGAGGTAGGGGTCAAACTTCTCCATATAGACCAAGTGAAACATAGAGGGGTGCATGAATACGGATCACTCGGTAGAAATTAAGGACTCAATCCCACCTCCATGTCCCGCTTAAAGAAGGTGCTCCTCCAACACTCCAATTCATAGTTCTGGTATAATAAAAATGGCTACCATCCAAAATGTACATATAGTTTGTAATTATCAAACCAAATTCCATTCTCATTGAGTTCACTAGATGCTTTCAATAAGTGGCCATGGATACACCTTGAGGTAGTGTTCAAACTTCTCTATATGGACCAAGCAGAACATAGTGGGGTGCTTTGAATACTCCCCACAATTTTATTTTAATTTTAAGATACTATTTTTAACAAATGACTACATTCATTTCATGAATACTCATGATTCCAAATGAAAATTTAATCTTAACAGCCACTGAGCTCAATAGTATATTCTAATTCTATCGCATGAATTCCAAACAAATATTTTAAGCCTAGCAGTCGTTGTGTTTAATTTTAAGCCAAGTCGCTGCTAGGTTCAATATGTTATTCAAATAATAATTTTTGCAACATCAGAGAAGCTTAAGGTTAGCGGTCGCTAGGATAGTTATTGTCTTGCATATAGGAAAATTAGTAATGACTTGATAGATATTAAAATACACAACTAGATAATAAATATTTGAAGACAAGGTGAACTGAAGTTATTGGGATATTGGGAAGTTCCAAGTAATTTTTAATCATCAACCCAAGTTCCATTCCCATTTAGTTTATTGGATGCTTTCAATAAGTTACCATGGGGTCACCTTTAGGTAGGGGTTGAACTTCTCCATATGGACCAAGCAGAACATAACAGTGCACTTCAAATGTGGATCGTTCAATGGACATTAAGGACCCAAGCCCACCTCCATATCGAGCTTGGAGAAATTGCTCCTCCACCACACCAATTCATAGATCTGGTATAAGAAAAGTGTTTACCATCCAAAATTTACAAGTAGTTTATAATCATTAACCCAAGTTACATTCCCATTGAGTTCATTGGATGCTTTCAATAAGTTTTCATGGGGACACCTTGGGGTAGGCATCAAAATTCTCCATATGGACCAAGCGGAACATAATAGGGCACTTGTAACACTCTCTAAAATTATATTTCAATTTTAAAATACTATTTTTAATGAAATATGACCACTAAGGTGGTTTCTAACTATATTTATTTCATGAATACTCCTAATTCTAAACAAAAATTTAATCCTTTCTTTCGTTGATCTCACTATTATATTGGAATCCTATCGCATGAATTGCAAACAAAAATTTAATCCTAGCAACTGTTGTGCTCAATTTTAAGCCTAGATGCCGCTAGGTTCATTATGTTATTCAAATCAACGTTGTTGCAACATCACAGAGGATTGAGGTTAGCGACCACTAGGATTGTTGTTGTCTTGTATGCAGGATACTTAATAATGACCTGACTGATATTCAAATACATGACTAGATAACAAATATTCGAAAACAGGTTGAACACAAGTTCTTAGGCTATTGGTGAGTTACAAGTATATTGTAATCATCAACCCAAATACCATTCCCATTGAGTTCATTAGATGCTTTTAACAAGTGGCCATGGGGATGCCTTTGGGAAGGGGTTGAGATTCTTCCTATGCACCAAGTAGAACATAGTGGGTTCTTTGAATGCGGATTGCTCAATGGAAATTAAGGACCTAATCCCACCCCTATGTCCCACTTAGAGACAATGCTCCTCCACCACTCCGCTTCATAGGTCTGGTATAATAAAAGTGTTTACCATCCAAAAAAATTATGCCCCTTCCCACTTTTCGAGAACTTAACTTTGATGAAGAATAAAAAGGAAACCAAGGCTTATCAAGAGCAAGGTGTTTATTTAGAGATGTGGATGCTAGTTTAATAATATTTGGGCCCTTTCCTTTAAAATACGACCTTGTAATGAGGTAGAGGCTCAATATTTTCTAGTAGGTCCCAACTGGTGGTTAGAATTGGCTATGAACCTTTTGAAATTTAAGGTGATTCCCAAGTGGTAATAAATGATGTTTGAAAGGGAAAAGCTTTGTCCTATAAGCTGGATTATTATATCACCAACATTTTGCATTGGTTTTAATGTGGTTTACTTTGGGTGTTCATCTTGCTTGTTTTTAGGGGCTTGGGACGATGTCTCAGTGGGTTCAAGAATGTCTTCATGGCTAAGAAACTCAGCCTCTTAGGTGTAATTTATTGTTCTTATCCTTGGTTGTCAATAGTTGGGATTTTTTTTGCTGTTGATGTTGGGTTTTCTCATCTTGCAACACAATTTTTTTGTTTTATTTTGCTAGGTCATTTGGTTTACTGTTTATATTTTACGTTTATTGTTGGGCCTTAAAATATTGGTGAAGTACCGAAGGGAATGCACATGTAGGATCAGTGAGAAGAAGGGATCTCAAGGGAATGTGCATAGGAAAAAGGTGTTTAAGAAGGGTTTAAGTGAAACTAGAGCACGCGCAGGAAGTAGAACATGGGTTTAAAAGACCTAGCCAAATTTGGCATTCTAGAGGCACTTGAGGAAAAACATGAAGACCTGACTAGGTATGATGAGTGGATAAGGTGTCATCCTAGAACCTTAGAGGTCAAGAAAAGGATATTCCATGTAGAGAATATTCCCAGAAGAAATCATTTTAGAGAGCGGATGGTTTGCAAAGGGATAAACATTTGCCAATAGAGGACCACATCAACACTTGGCACGTAATCTTTCCAGGAGAGAAGGCATGGTGGTGGGTGTTGATCCTATAAAAATATATGCTCAAGCTAGAGACTGAGAGGATAATAGAGGAGAAGATAGAAGAGGTACGAAGAGATAGAAAAAGACAGAATGCAAGAGATGATGGGAGACAGGGGAAACACATAAAGAATAAGAAGTAGAGTAACAATGTGGTATAATAATGCTAGGGTTTAGAGCACATAGTGCTAAGGGTTGTAAGTGATCCAAAATCAAGGGGTTTCAAATTTAAGGAACAAATTAACAATTGTGCTAGATGAATTAAAAAACAACTATCTCTTAAAAGAGATGTAAATTACTCGAAGACTTCAAATACATCAGTTATCTATGCCAGGAGATGATCCCTTTTTGGGTTACATATGCATTTATAATAATTTTAGAAATACGAAAGGGAACCTAGAGGAATGTGGAAGGTCACTGGTCTTGAGGGAGATGAGGTGTTTCATCTTCCAAGACTTACATGTGCACTAATTTTGTGAAACATACTATTTTTAGACAGCACTAAAAAAATCATAATTTGGGCCCCTTAAACATGGATTTCGGGGTTCAAACATTTCCAAATATAGTTCCACACCTTTTCATCACATTCTACACATTCCAATCTTTTCATTTCCTTTTGAACGGAGTCAATAGGAGCTACGGTGCAATAGTTATGGTCTCTGGAAATTGCGTCACTATAATTGCTACCTGGATCGGTAGGGGATGCCATAAACCTCTATATGGCACTAAGATTTGTAATAAGGGTTAAAATGGGAAAATTATAGTTAGGATCTCATATGGGGAAGGATTTATGGGAGTTAGGTCCCTGTCATTTACTCTATATGGTCTAAGATGCCCCTTTTGACTGTAATGTGGCTATCTAAACTATGTTAAATCAATATATCTTTGGGTTCATTCTATATATTTTGGTTAAGGGTGTAAACCCTAGTGTCATTTGACTTATCATGGCTCAAATCCAATTTATTATGCTTCTTGCAATGTTCTTTATCTTTTTTGATGCACTAATATTAGATCTGATAGTTACATTTTATACCTCTTTAAATAAGTGAATGTACTCCTGCTTCTATAAATCATCCTCCATTAATGGTAGGAACTTCTCAAAAAACTCACATAAAGGAGGGGCTAGGTGCCTGCGTGTGCTTAGGGTGAGCACCCAGCACCCGCTAGGTGATAGGCCATCGTGCTTGGGGTTAGTAAAATTATTAAGGGTAAATAAATGACTACATATTGGTTCCATTGTCGGGACCTCTTTTTGAAGATGTTGTAAGAATGGTGTGTGATGACAGAGCACTTGACCTTGGATAGTGTCGAAGCATGGCTTAAAAGCATAGAGGATGTTCACTTAGAGATTTAATATTGTGCCTACATTTGATGCACATAAATGGGTAGAAGAACAAATGTATCATGATCTGTATGAGACCTTCTATTGCTTCCTGGTGGAGTTGTATGATTGGATTTCGACGTATACATCTAGATCAAGTTGGTACTATATACCTTGCGTATGGACCCAAGATAAGTATCAGATGTTGCATGATGTTGATCTGACTTGGACACGTGTTCTTGATCATTGGTGGAGTAGAGTGTTGACAAGTTACACCTTGGAGTACACGATTTCTATGTATTCATGTCCGAAGATTGCTAAGTTTTAGTTCTTAAGGGAGCCAAGAGGATCATTCTTGTGTGCTATCCCTTTAGCTATAAAGATCTTGATCATTACACTGAGTTTAGAATCATTTCCTATGGTCGACTAAGCTTCTTTTGTGCGCTGGGCGAGGAAGCTAGGGTGGAGAAAGAAGGTGGACCTTACGGCTGAAAAGGAGAGGGAAGAGAGATGACTCAAGTATAACGAAGCTTATGAGATGGATTTATATAGATAATGTGAAGTTGCAGGAGTGATGGATTTATGGATGCAGAAATTTTAGGAAGGAATTGAGGTTCATGCAGAAGATGTGGTGCCTAAGTAGTCTGTGCTACCCCATCTTGGCAAGCACAAAAGAAAGACCCCTTCAGCTTTTGATGAGAGCTCATCACATGAAGAAAAGAAAGCCTTTGGTGTGCATCTAAATCCACCTAGTGACCAACCCCTGGTGCTTAGTTTTCCAAATCTAGAGATAAGTATTGTTAACCCATCTGGTATTGGTGAAGTGATCGATCAGCACCAAGGAGATATAACTTTTCATTTAGCATATCTATGGTTGCACAATTATTTCTTGTGTTTGGAGGTATATTGTATGGAATGAAATTTGGGCAGAGTATGGGTACACAAAGCTTGGTTATCATGTCTAGAATCGGCGTGGGAAACACATCTAGTAGTGTTGTAATATCATAGACTATTGGTGTAGATTTCAGTGCAACAGTGGGGACACAAGGTGTGACCACTTCAGGACCTTTACCAGCTACAAGAGGTGGGTGTGGTGGAATAATAACTAGAATACCTGGTGGACATGGTGGATCTAGAGGATCTGGTGGATCATGAGGGATAGGTGTTGTTGAATCTAGTGGATATGGTGATAGAGGAAACACTTGAGGAAATCAAGGTTTCAAATCAGGTGGACAAGGACCTCAACCACCACAGCAAGTATTTTTTGAAATGTCTTTGCATCTACTAGATTACAATGGTGTTGAGGATGCTACAGAGCATGTACACAAGTGTGAGTTGTTATGGTGTGCGAAGGGGATCACTACGTGCATAGTTGGTACCATAAGTATGACCCACACCAGATAGTGGTAGATTACAATGTGTTGCGTAATGCCTTCTTAGCTAAGTTTCATATTCCTAAGTTTGAACAAAAGAGCATTAGAGCACTAAAGGAAATTCAACAAGATATGGTAGAGATTACATGGGAATATGATGCCCATTTTAAGACTCTCTTGTCAAAACTATCGTATGACATTCATCCTTCTCAGCATGCTCAATGGGTTTTTGGATGGTTTATAATACCTTTTAGGAGATCATTTTAGCACAATAATTTCATAGCCCCGCATGAGGCCTTGGAGGCTACCCTGCATGCTAAGGCTGTTAGAAGTATGAATACTGGTGATATCCCTTTTCTTGAAGCTCAGATTACTGCTATGGAAAAACAACTAAAGAAGCTATCAACAAACTCGGGTCATGAGACTCGCAGTGGCCTATGTTGCATGGATTGTGAGGTAGAGGGTCCCATAAAGGACATTTTTCCTCAGAGATCGGTGCACGTCGTGATGATAGACTGAGATTTTCCACATAGATCATGATGCAAGTAGGTGTCCACTACTACAGCGTGCAATCCGCAAGAATGTGTCTTGCTACTACAAGATTTTCACCTCTAATACTCATGACACTAAGGATTGTAGATTTATTGACCAAATACATGATGGCATTGATATTGGTGTGTGCCAAACCAGCATTGCAAACAATTCCAAGGATGGTGGTCATCACTATGAAGGGCGTGTGGATGGTGGAGCCCACAGAAGAAGCATCTATGGAGGATTTTGAGGTCGAGGTAACCACGGAGGTGGACGAAGTGAGTTCCCATGTGAAACTTGCTACAACTACGGATCTACATAGCACTATAAGCACAAGTGTTCTAATCTATTGCAATGCTTTTGGTGTGGGAAGAAACACAAGTATGAGGAATGCCCAGAGTTATTTGAACACATGAGATAGAAATAGCAGAAGGATAAAAGCACGTGAATGGTACGTGTAAAGAAGGACAACTTGCAATGGATTCCAAGGGTGGCATGCGAGTCTGAGTTAGAACCTATAGTGATTACCATGCGAGCTAAGGTTGCAACCACTAGGGAAATACCAAATCAAAGGCCGCTAGTTACTAGAGAAGAGGTGGTACATGGGAAGTATCTATACCCTACTCATCAGAAAGAGGTTTATCAAGAGACCATGGATGTAATTCAAAGTCTACAAGGAGAGATCTACCACTTGAAGGAGCGGTTGAGGTAGTTAGAACAAAGGAAGAGTGTTGAGGCTCCATAGAAGGATCTTAAATGAATTCAGGGAAGTATGAAAGATGTTGAGGTAAGATAATATCATTCCTTTGTTAGGGGAATGGTTACGGGAAAAGGTATAATGCACCAAAGGATAGTGTGAGTGACAGGTATTACATGTTAACCTTCCCCTTCATACCATTGATTATTATAAGGAGATTACCCTAAATGCAGTAGTCGATGGGTGGCTTCTGAGTAATATTTTGATAGAAATGGGTCCAGAAGTTAATGTTCTCACTCTACATACATGGAATCAAATGGGAAAACCCCCATTATAACCATCTTCAAATGTGTTGTATATGGATAACAAGATAAAGGTAATGCCCATTTGTGTCTTGAAGGATGTTGTTATCACTATGCAAAGGAAAAAATTCAATGGGGACTTTAAAGTCTTAGCACTTGCCGAGGTGGACAACTTTCCAGCATTACTTGGGCACCCTTGGTGCTATAAGAACAATGTTTACTTGTGTTTTAATACGGGATATATAATATTTGAGAACAAAGAGGAACACGTTATCATTCCTTTGACAGATGGGAATTCCACACCCTATATTGAGCCTTTAGGAAAGAAGATATAGACAGAATTTACGTCCACACTATCTAGGATCCTAAAGTTGTGCAACCAACAAAGGATGGTGTTATTAAGTGGGAATATGCTCAATCTATAAGTGATACACCTATAAATTCATGTGACAATTAGGTGCACATGACATCTGAGTTGGTGGGAAGGCAATTATGGGGCTCTATGATGAGGGTAACAAAGGCGGGCTCAATCAAGTGCCTAGGAGGAAATAATTTGCCAAGTTATTCTAGAGGAGCCAACAATGATGTTTTCCTATGAGAAATGGAGACCCAGTGGAGAAGTGAGGCTGAGAGGAGAGGGATGCTCATCTATACCTTGCTCAAAACCACAACATGTTGGTGGGCGATCCATCGCAATATCCTTCTAGAGTAACGCAAAATGAGAATCGTGTTCTTTGTTAGGTTTTCTCATAGCAATGCACCTACTATCATACGATATTTCATGGCAAGGATCCCACCTCATTTCACATCTAAGCATGTGAGAAGGCTTTAATAGAAGGCACGAAAGCCTTGCCACCTTTATGGGTGCATAATTTGTACTCCACTTTACAAGGTTGTGTGCGCACATGGTACATTCACTCAAAGATGCACCATTAGATAGGAAATTGACATAATTTGACAGCTGACCTCATTCGATCTTTTGAATATCGAAGCACCAAGCCATCAATGGATGAGGCATTGTAAGTTGTTAAGCACCTAACAATAGGAAATAGTGCCATGGAGGAGAATAGAAAAATTGAATTATTGGGTATACCTATGCATAAGGCCAAAGTATGAGAAGGGCACTTACATTGAAAATTATGTCTCTATCCCAGAAGACCCAACCGGAAGGAAGAAGGTTGTGCCAAGGAAAAGGGAGGGAAAGGTGGCCCCTAAGTAGAAGGTGTCACTTACACAAACAAGGCAGTCTGTAGGTGCATAGGAGTCAGGTGCAAAACCAAGAACCTATGCACGAAGTAATAAGTACCTTGTAGAAGAGAAAGAGAAGACACCTGAGGAAGAGGTACTAGAGAAAGAGAAGCCCCCTAAAAAAGAAGATTCTCCAGAGAAAAAGGAGTTTCCTAGAGAGGAAGAAAAAGAAGAGTCTCCTATGTTGGGATCACCAATTAGGAAGAAACAAAGGGTAACATAAAAGGTAGACTCAGAAGAAACAAAGAGCATGGAGGGTGACAAGGGAAATAGCGATGATGAAGAGTGCAGTGAGGCTTAGGACCATCATGTGTATGATGTACATGAATCAGAGGAAGAGGGAAATGAAGAGAAGGATGAGGATGAAGGAGGCACTCATGGAAAGGGGGAAGTGAGGAGGTCAACATGAAGGATCAAAGGAATCTAAGCTTGACTAAGGAGCAGATAGAAGATGCCACAGAGAGGGAGGTAGCAGGAATCATAAAATACTTGGTGGATCAAGAGGTGGAGTGCAGTACCAAAGAATTTCTCAAGGAGACAGAGGGAAGCGAGAGTGTAGAAAAGGAGTATGGAATCAAGGGTAGAGATCCCATCCTGGTGGTAAGATTCCCAAAGGTAGAATGCACAAGAGGAAAGAGTATGGTAGCGGCGCAAGAACAAGGGATATCCTACATCAATGATCCAAATAAGGTACTATGTGTGTGTTTCCAAAGTATTGTGCCTTCAAACTAGCTCCTTGCATGGTCTTCTTTTGATGAAGATGGTGCATACCCATGCACAAGGAAGATGTTGTCTTGGGATTTTGACTCCCATCTTAATGAGACAAAATTCAAGGTCAACTATGAAGCATTGATGAAGATACCAGATACCAGGGGAGTAAACCCTCTGGTGAATGCTCAACAACTATCAAATGAGCAAGTTTGTAATGCACTCAACAAAGTGTTAGTGGAGGTTGATGTGAGGCTCTTCGAGAGGAATGATAGAGTAAGGGTCCTAGAAGGAGAGCTTGAAAAGAAAATGAAGATATCATTGAAAAGGAAAAGGAGATAAAGTAGGAGGATTTGATCAGCAAAAAATTAAGGCATGAATTAAGGGAGGAAAAGGTAAAGGTGTAAGAGATCCATAAAAAGATAGAGACTATTTCAGACACCATAATATTGAAGCACCCAAACCTGGCCCTGCCTGAGAAAAAATATGAGTCAACCATGTAATGCTTGGAAGACCTAACCCATTATCACCATGGAGAGGTAGTTGCTCACATTGGAATCAGCAGAAGAGGCATTGACGCGCTAAAAGGAGGAAGAAAACTGAAGACCAGGGAGACAGTTACTCAGTATTCCAATCTCCTTGCCACTATGAAGACTACCACATAAATGGTTGAGGTTGTTTATGATAATTGCCTTGGTAGAGATATGGTAGCAAGCATACTAGTTGCTATGCATGAGGTGGATCTAAAGGAGTTTCAAGAGAAGAACAAAGGAAATAGGATAGAGTGGGATAAGATCCCAGCCAAGGTTGAGAAAAATTTGGAATCAATCAAAACCTTGAGGGGTTTGATTAAGAATCGACTTAAGGAACTATATCCCCATGTCACCCACAAAATAGACGTGTTGGATGATCTTAGTAACTAGCTAGAAGGAATTGTAGACATGATGAATGTTAAGATTGACAAATTGAATTTTGATGAGGTGAGCACTTTAGTGGGTGACCTACTTCAGCAAGCATAGAGTGAGAGGGACACCTAGGAAAATATTGAAGCAACAGTAAAGAAAGAATTCCCACTCCTCCTACAATAGTAGCCAATTCCTCCATTCTTCCATTATTTCATTCTTTATTCAGAGTGTCCTTATCCCACTATTCTTTATTCTTTAAAGAAGTAGGATGCTTTTTAGGACAAAGAACATGCTTAGTGTGGAGTGATGTTGGGCCCTGAAATATTAGCTAAGTGCCGAAGGGTGCCCGCATAAGACCAGTAAGAAGAAGCACGCTAAGGGGAAAGTACACAGGACAAAGGGGTTAAAAAAGGGTTTAAGTGAAACCAGGGTAGGTGCAAGAAGTAGAAAATGGGTTTAAAATACTTAGCCATATTTGGCATTCTAGAGGCACTTGAGGAAAAACGTGAAGACCTGACTAGGCATGATGAGTGGATAAGGTGCTAGCTTGGACCCTTGGAGGTCAAGAAAAGGATATTCCACACAAGCAATATTCCCACAAGACATCATTGCAGGGAGTGGAGGGTTTGTAAATGGATAAACATTTAGCAATGGAGGACCACATCGACACTTTGCATGCAATCTGTCCTGGAGAGAAGGCATGGTTGTGGGTGTTGATCCTATAAAAAGAGATGATCAGGCTAGAGACAGAGAGGATAATAGAGGAGAAGATAGAAGAGGGTTGAAGAGATATAAAAAGACAGAATGTAAGAGATGATGGGAGACAGGGGAACGCATAAAGAATAATAAATAAAGTAACAATGTGTTGCAATAATTTTAGGGTTTAGAACACGTAGTGCTAAGGGTTGTAAGGGATTCCATAAACCTCTATATGGCACTAAGATCTATAATAAGGGTTAAAATGGGAAAATTATAGTTAGGATCTCATATGGGGAAGGATTTGCGGGAGTTAAGTCCTTGTCATTTATCGTATATGGTCTGAGATGCCCCTTTTGACTATAATGTGGCTACCTGAACTATGTTAAATCATTATATCTTTGGGTTCATTATGTATATTTTTCTTATCATGGCTCAAATCCAGTTTATTATGCTTCTTACAATGTTGTTTAGCTTTTTGTGATGCACCAATCTTAGATCTACTAGTTGCATTTTCTACATCTTTATATAAGTGAATGTAATTTTCCTTCTTGAAATCATCCTCCATTAATGGCGGAACCGTCTCACAAATCTCACATAAATAAGGGGCTTAATTTTTGCACATGCCTTAGGTGAGCGTCCAACAACTACTGGGTGATAGGCGAGTGTGCTTGGGGTTAATAAAGTTATTAAGGGTAAATGAATGACTACATTTGTAATTGGGTGGGATCGTGTCAATCCATAGGTTCTAAGCTGCTGCCAAAAGCATTGAATCATCTAAAAATATTCTAAGATAGGGCAGATATAAATGATTTTATAGATTACATGTAGCCCTTAAGAATGAAGCTTATTATACTCCCTTTGTGTAACATAACAAATTTTAATGAATTTTGTGATTACACATATTATAAAAAGAATATTTCATCTTAGAAGCTAGTTCGTTCAATATATATATATATATATATATATATATATATATATATATATATTAAACGCTTTTGACCAGAGCTTTAAACCGTTGGGTTATGAGACCCTACCCATACAATATAAAACCAATATGAAAACCAAGTGATATAAAAAACACAAGTCCCCACAATAAGGAACACCATGAAGGGGAGATAAACCAAAGAACCAAAACTGACCTATAAGTACCAGAACCAAATACAAACATGAGCCAAAAGAGTGGCATAAACAACTACCATCCCGCACCACTCGTTACACTTGATAAGCCTTGTCAAGAAAGAAATGAAATTTCTCTCTAGGTTGGTCACAGAATGCATTAAGGTGATCGATAGCTGGATCAATAGGGAAATGGGAAGCATGTAAATCAAAGGGCTACAGGCTATTGAGATCCATGTCGTCATGCCAAGGTGAAGTATACACATTCTCAGCATGAATGAGAAACTCCTGGTATTGGTCCCCAAGCCAATGAACACCGCACCTATAACTGATAGCCTATTTTTCAACCTCTTTCACCCAAATCAAGGGATCTGGGATGTGAGAATTATCCAATTCATAATGCAATCCACCTCTGTGAAATGTGGATATGAAGTACTCTTCTAAAACCTTGACATCCGCCTTGTCGAGGTGAAGTAGAAGATAATTGGAAACATAAACCACGGCTATATCAGAAGCATCCCATGCCCTATTAGAAGCCTGCATATATGAGTCACCGAACACACATTTGATTGTTTTAGATTCATGAAAATATTCATACAAAATACATCTTGAAGACGCCTACAGGAGATGGCCGACAAGAAGGTCAATTCCCACCGCTTACCTTGGAGATAAATAAAAGGAAAGCCTAAGAAAACCATAATTCTCCTACTCAAAAATGGGAAGAGAGAATAGTGAGGAAAGAGGAGCCAATGCCCAGCTAAAAAATGAAAATACACGAGCCACCATTGATGATGGACATAGGTTCTGTGCCTCACTTCGTGTGATATAATATCTACTAGACTATTCAAATTACATGAAATCAATGCGACCTTTGGACCATAGATGGCCACATTGGCAAGAATATTGGTGGTGCTATTAACAACCACTGAGTTCAATATGTTATTAGATTAGCAAATGCTAGGATAACTCTTGTTTTGCATTAAGCCCCCCCTAACCTAAAGTTATAAAGATTTATTTTTTACATTAAGTAAATATGCCATCAGATGCTTGAAATTAATAAATGTGTGTCAATGGCTTTAATATCAAGGTTTATTCGACAAGGTGATGAGTCTGACCAATCAAGATATTTATTGCAAATCTTGTAAAAAAATATGCCTATTTAGTACCTATCTTAATAGGTAATTTTAAGGTCCAATCTAGAGTTAATTAGATCATACAAAGGAAATTTTAATCACACAAGAGTGATTTTCCCTGAAAATCTCTATGTTTTAACGATGGTGTTTTAATATGGAAGTAATCTCCAATAATTAATTCCTATTCAAGTCATTAGCTAGGGACAAATAATGTTCCAACACTTAAACTTATTGATTTATTCATTTAAAATTTTACTAAATTTCTAGTCATTAGTCACCCATTATTTTTTCACAACTACTATTAGTTGCTTGAATTCAAGTTAAAAATTAAATAAAAACTAGCCAATTAAGTAAATCACATCAAGTCTCATCAATAAATTATCCAATGAAATGATGCCACATAGACAAAGCATAAAAGGTAATTTTATATTAAAGTAATGGGTTTCCTTAAATTTCATTGTACTCAAAAGTACTTATTCTAAATCCCTTAAAAATATGTTCTCCACATAATTCAAATGTCTAAATGAAAATATGCATATTAAAAAAATCATGAACTATTAAAGGGTAGTTTTTAATCATCAACCCAAGTTCCATTCCTATTGAGTTCGTTGTATGCTTTCAATAAGTGGCCATGGGGACACCCTTAGATAGGGTTCGAACTTCTCCATATGGACCAAGTGGAACATAACAAGGAACTTCAAATTCAGATCATTCGGTGGATATTAAGGACCCAATCCCACCTCCATGTCCTGATTAGAGAAAGTGTTCCTCCACCACTCCAATTCTTATCTCTTGTATAATAAAAGCATTTACAATCCAAAATTTACAAGCAGTTTGTAATCATCAACCAATCTCCATTCCCATTGAGTTCATTTGATGGTTTCAATAAGTGGCCATGGGGACACCTTGACGTAGGGGTTGATCTTCTCCATATGGACCAAGCAGAACATAGCAGGGTACTTTGAATGTGGATCACTTTGTGGACATTAAGGACCTAGGTCCACCTCCATGTCCCACTTAGAGAAAGTAATTCTAGCCTTATATTTATATTTCCTTATTAATTTATCAAAATCCTACCATGATATTCGAAGCCTAGCAACCACTAATGTCAAAGATTATTAAATAGCATTGGTGCAACATAACAAAGTCTTGAGATTAGTGGCCACTAAGATATTTTTTTCCTTCAATAAAGGAATATTTATAATGACCCGACTAAAAAAATAGCTAATCTCCTTTATTATATTTGGATGTTATAATACTACCTTCCAAGACTAGCGACTAATAGGGTGGATGTTTACTTTCTTTGTTTCATGTTCGTGGAGTTGGTGTAACATAACACAGTCTTGAGATTAGAAACTACTAGGATAATTCTTCACTTGCATTAAGACCCCTCAAACCTAAAGCTATAAAGATTTTTTTTTACATTAACTGAAAAATATCGTAGAATATATAAATGCTAGGAGTCACTAGTCTTCACTTCTACCAACAAATTGAAAACTTGAAACAAACCAAATTTAATAGTGAGTAATTGTTTAAGTTTCTTACTGCAACGCACACCATAAAATTCTACTAATGGTTTCTTGTATTTTATAGTTAAAGGAGGGTTGAAGGGTACCTTTCCCTTTACATTCAAACTACAATAAGATGCAATAACTTGGTAAAAAATGCAAGGGAAAATGCAAAAAAAAAAAAAAACAAGTGGTTGGGAATGTAAAAAACCCCAGACCAGTAAGCCAGATAGTATGAATAGATAACAGTGGCATTGAGAACGCTATATAACAACCAAAATAAAGATACAACATGATGGATTTTAGAAACACTTATTTATCTGAATCAGATGACATATCCGTAACCTCAAACTTAATGGGCATGAAAACGGTTTCTGTTGGCAGTTCAAGAAAAACATGCTATTTTCTAGTAGTAACTTGGCTCTTTAACCAATCATATGCCTCACGACCTCACCTGCGAAGAACATCCCAATGTGTCGGTTCCTATTAAAAGGGGGCATACATAACATCAAGGTTAGGCAAGTTGAGTGACCTACTTCCCATCGACGAGTTTTTGCCACCTATTTTCACTTTAAATAAGAAACGATTTAGGACGTCAAACCGGTTGAAAAAATATGCAAAAACATATGCATGCACCAAAGCTTCCTCTTTATAGCGATCATCAAAAAGAAAGTACCATGATGCACTCAAGGTTTTTTCCATTTCTAATTTCATGCCAACCCTATATGTTGGCTTGATCTAGTGATTACCCATCTCCAAAGCCCAATCCTTTGCCAGATGAATGATAAGAAGATGAAAAATGAATGTCGAAGCAATTTCCGCATTTATCCTCAAAATCCCTCTATATAAAGATAATCATCTCGAATAACTCCCTCAATTTCAACCAGGTCTTACTCATATTCAAACCAAAAATGGATTTGAAATGGCGACGCGATATTTTGGTATAGAATCATATTTCACCCATAACCGCGGAAAATTGCATTAAAGGCAACACTGGTCTGACCATGACAGAATAAATGAAATATCGTGAAAAAACATGAAAGGTATGGAAATAAGGGGGAGCATTTAGATAAATATATGGAGTGAATATGCCATCGTATGCTTGAAATTGAGACAAGCTTCCCATTAGCTTTAATATCAACCTTTATTGGAAAATGTGATGAGTCTGGCCAATCAACATATTTATTGCAAGTCTTATCACAAAACGGTTGGCGAGTCCCTCAATTTTTCACAAAACCTACCTATTTAGTAGTTATCTTAGTAGATAAGATTTAAGGTCCAATATGGAGTTAATGAGAGCATACAATGGGAATTTTAATCACATGAGATTGATTATCCCTGACAAGGTTTACTTTTAAACAATAACATTAGCAATAATATGGGAGTCACCTCCAATAATTAGTTCATTGGTATTCGATTCATTAGCCAACGAAAAATAACTTCTTATATTATGATCTACTTGTGCTAGGGAAAAGGAGACAATGACCGTTACTGGGTATGTGAAATAAAGTACCATTAGTTGTTTGAATTCAAGTTAAAAATTAAATTAAAAACTAGCCAATAAAGTAAGTCACATCAAGTCCCATCAATAAATTATCCAATGAAATGGTGACAAATCGACAACCCATAAAAGGTGATTTTATTCTCAAGTAATGGGTTTCCTTAAATTCCTTTGTATTCAAAAGTACTTATTTTAAATCCCTTAAAATATATTTTCCACATAAGTTGAATGTGTAAAATAAAATCTACATGTTAGAAAACTCATGAACTATTAGGGGAGAGGGGCATATAGGTGTACCATTATTTACCCCTCTCCCCTAAAGGGTATTTTGTTTATAAAAAAATTCTGATTATTAAGTGGTTCTAACAACCTCTTACATTATGATTCACAATAATTGGCTCATTTCCTCTACTTTGATCTAAACTTGCCTAACTATGTGTCTATCTTTATTACCAGTCTTAACTAATAGTGCTTACCTTTTATTTGATTAAACAAAGGCACTTACTAGTTGTAAATCATTTTTGTTTCTATGAAAATATATGGATTACATTTTATACACAAAATATCAAATGAGAAATACATAAGACGCCATCTTTCTCGAAGATATGTATTCAAACACTTGGATCTATTAGGGATAGTACAACTAATATAAAATAATTACAAACAATGACAACAAAGTTGTTGAGATTGATTTTTTGCATCGCTAAAATGGATTCCCCGATATTGTAGAGGATAGCGTTTGCTAGCCTTCTCATCAATGAATAATTTACAAACATAAAAGAAATCATTTATCTTCACGGCCTCTGATCATTTATTCCTATGCAAGGTTCATGTACATCTTCACCTTCGATGTTTAGTAAATTGTTACGGAATATTTTGTTTAACGGGTAATTTCTGAAAATATGCAGGGCCAAGATGAATAGGATACATCTTTGGGTTTAAAATATGTACTATTATTATTCTCCAACACTAATATTTGTCGATAATGTAGACATTAAATTTTTCATTGATTAAATACTTGGCGGTCACTAAATTTTTTCATTGATACCTTAGCGCTCACCAAGAATTTTCATTTATTTGATGTTCCAAGACAAGAGAAGACAACTAATATTCAAAGATGAGATAGATATTTAACACTTTCCTAAATACATGTAATTAAAAATATTTACCACTTTTCTTAATACACGTAATTAACACAAGAATATTCAAGAGAATTCAATACACACGTAGATGCAAGAGAATACAATACACACAGTCAAACATATAATTTTAAGCCTAGCACCCATTAGGTAGATTAGTTGCCACAAGGATCCTAGTAGATGCCAGTTTTTTCCATGATTTGTTTGTTATTCAATCACAATTCTAAAATAAGAAATTATTAAGGCTTTATAATGAGAAACCATAACTTTCGATCACTAATTGAACCTAGGGGTTGTTATACATTTTCCAATATATTATTTGATTTAAATTATGTAATATACATGATATATTTAATGAGAACTATAGAAGGTACCTAATTACAACACCTAAACACATTACGACATGTAAGATTTGTTATTATTAAATATTTAATTCTTGACCCTTATCACCCATGCTTGTTTCTAGGTTTTTTAAATGATGTAGAGTAACTCAAATATTTTTTTTATAGTGATGGGAATATATAGATGCTAGTGGCCACTAGTATACACTTCTAGCAAAAAAATCACTACTTTAAACAAACCAAATTTAATAGCGACTAATTTTTTAAATTGCTTAGTGCAACACATAACAAAAAAAATTATTAATGATTTCTTGTTTTTTATAACTAAAGGAAGGTTTAAGTATGTCTAGAGACCACTATGCTATAAATATTTATTCCTATTGAATTTTTCTCTATGAAAATAATGACTTTAAGATATGACATCTCATTGCTATTGCATTATTGAGAAACAATATTTGTCTTTTCCAATTACTTATGAAAAATTAATTTGTTTAATTATTTTTTTCAGGTAATATGTCTTCCATTGGCCACACTCCATTCATGCAAATTCCTTTGATTGAAGGAGAAGATGTTATGAAAAAGAGAGATGATGATTGGTTTGTGGAAATGAATTCCCTAGAAAATTACCACAGCGATCTATGGTTATTTTTTGTTGATGAGGACATTGTCAGTGAAGTCGGTATGGTACTAAATTCAAATTTTATTGATGATAAAACATTGTGTATTCAGGTGTAAAACATTGACGTCGAAATGAATAAGTACCTTATTCTTGACATGGAGTTGGAAGTTTCATTATTCAAGAAATTGGAAATGAATGCTTCTAGAGAAAATAAGGCATGCTCTTGTCTTAAATATGGTTGGAATTTGGGGAATTGCATGTATTCAGACAAAATAGGTTATGGAAATTCCCTTTAATTTCATAACAACATGAATTTTGTATTCAAAAAGTTATATAGAACTAGGGATACCTCTTGCGTTTGTCATTATTTGAATAGAAAGGATTTACTTTGTCCACCGAAATATGTAAAGCTATATATGTCAATGAGGAGATATTATTTTTCTAAATTAGAGATAGATCCATCTAATTCAAAGTTGCAAGGGATTAAGAAATAAATAAATCAGATTTTATGTTAAAGAAAGCAACTAGTATATTTGAGCAAACAGAAACTTTAAATGTTAAACAATTAAAATTGTTTTTGTTCAATAGTGATGCTTTTCTAATTGAAGTTTATAGGTGCCATTTGGCACCTCCACAGTATCAATTACATGTTGTGTATGATGAGAATGTTTACCTTCTTGTCTATTCAATGTTGATTAATGTTATTCCTACACTGAGGGATGCACTTCTTCTTCTATTTTTACCTTCTACAAAGCAACTTGTGTAACTCGAGGATCCAGATGACCTAAAAAGGGATGAAGTGCAGTTCTACATTCTTGATAGTCAACATACGATTTTTCCCAAAATCATTTTTTTGGATGAAAGAAAATACAAGTCATTACATAAAAATATGTAGTTTAGAAAGGCTCGCATTATGTATTCACACGCTCCTTACGAAGACATTGTTAAAATTTTCCAGCAGCGAAACAATGTAAATAAACATTGGATTGATACAAATTTAATTAATGTAATCTGCAAGGCTTGAATGATTTGGAGATCCCTAGGATGTCCTTAGAGGCACAGAGTGGGAAACTCAAAGCCATACAATTTGAAGGTAATGAAACTTAATTTTATCGCATTTGTTCTTAAAATTTAATTTTGTAATATGCAAAAAAAAAATACTATTTCATATTTCAATGTAGTGTTTCGTGATGCAATGTCTTGCTATTTTAAAAGTGTCTAAGAAAAATACCCTTCATGAAAAAATTATATTTCTATATTTACCTACGGATATATGGAAAAAATTGACAACAACCATTGAGTTTTTTAAATCCAGTGGGTTGGCTTGTTCTCTTTTTAAGGATAACCAACCTAAATTTCAACCAAATTCATTGGCAAGGTTCATGGAAAATTACTTTAGGCCTGCAAGAGGAATGACCGATGAGGAGATATGAATTCTACTATATAAAGTTCAAGCAAGGAGAGTATGGCTAACTCACTCTATTGAAGAAAGCGTCGTAGCAGAGACTTTAGATACTTACTGCTAAAGAGTAAAATATGACAGAAGCATGAGAGAAAAATTTCTAAAATATGTTAAAAGTAAATGTCTAGGTAATCGTGTATTGGCAGAATGCTATGAAAAAAAACATTGTTGAAAAATATATTGTTCAAATTCTCACTACCACCATTTGTGTGTACTATTTGGAGAAGATCTTATAGGAAAAAGAAAAGTTGATTCCATAGGAAGTGAAAAATTGTAAAAAAGAAAACATGATGATGAAGTGGTAGAGGTTCTCCCAGCGGCAGCTCAAACAATTATAGACTACTACTTAAGTGAAATGGAAGACACCGATGACTTTACCTGTTAATGTTTGTATCCCTTCTAGCTCGAGTCAACAATATGTTTGATTCCATCAACTAATCCATTCAATGTAGAATATGTGATTGCAGATTTCTGAAATTTTTCTAGTGTACTCACTTCCGATGAAATACTGGACCTACTTACATTTGTTGGATCTAGTATGATAAATTGTGTTATTAATGTTCTCATACGAATTGCTTCTTCAAAAATGTTAAGAGAGACATTAAAAAAATACATGCAAAAAGTCAAAAACAAGGGGGAATCAGTAGTGGAAGGTTGTTACAGATTTTATGACAATAGTAGAAAATTTAAGACCTTGTGTCTTATGTACAAAATAATTGATGTGAAAAAATTTGATGTTCACAATGGGGATATAACAGAAATCATAATGGATTAGATGGATCATCTTCCACAAAAAATTGGCCTATGAGGAAAGACATGTCCTTTTATTTAGGAGATATCTTATGGGTTTTGGTCTCATATGTTTGCTCAACTCACTTCTGATAATTCTTCAATTATAGTCTTGTATGGTGGTAGTGTTACAGTAAAATCTTTTGTTGACTCATGTCTATCTGTGGTTTGTATTTTTGAATCACATGATCAAGAAATATTTTTATAAAATTAGTATTTTCATTTGAAAAAAGGTACATTGATTAAGATCACTTTAAATGATTCTATTAGTTTAAATCATTTGAACTGATACATATAGTATTTATGCAAAGAACCAAACAATAGAGGAAGACACAATCTCTTCCTCTCCACATAAAAACAAAGGAGATGATGTCAATCTTAGTGTGTTAGAACCAATTGAACTTGTTTCCCTAGATGTCGCTGACCATCTATCCAATGAATCTATAAAAAGTGATTGGGAAATACTCGTTTTATAAATTTATTGATACAAGATGTTTTCGATTGTCATTGTTTACATATTTTTAATTAAATCTTCATTTTTCAGATTTGATGCCAAATGGGGAGGTTATTGGCACATCATGCACGAGCTTGCAGATGGAAAATAGTATGATCGTCATATACAATTATAAATAAAACCATTTATAAGACCTTCATAAGTGAAGGAACCTATAGCGAAGTAGTTTATTTGTAATATGTATTACCCTAGCGGTCACTAACATGCATCTTTTAATAATATTTATTTTGAATTGAGTAAATTTTTGGTTTATTAGTTAATATTTATTTTCCAACAATAAAATAATACCTATTTCTATACAATTGACTTACACCCATTGGTCGCTAATATTCAATTACATCTATGCAATATTGTATAAAAGTGAGTTGTTTCACATAGTTTTTTACATCGACTTAAAATTTATTTTGAATTAATTACTATTTTTTTAAATAGAACGAACATCACAAGAACCTGTAAAGGGGGAGTGTGAGGAAATCCAAGACAAGATCTCAATCAGTAACTGTTAACATTTTGAAAAATTTATTATTTGAATTGTTTAATATCAAATTGCAAACAATTAAGAAAAAATTACCTCTGTGCAGCTGGCCAAATGGATTATTTAATTATTTAAGATTTGGAGGGTTTATTCTATGAGAAAAAAATCCTACAAAGACTTCAAAATCAAGTTTAGTAAAGAGACTCTCAACTTACAAGGTGGTATCAAGAAATTTTTAAAGATACTGACAACAAAATGTGAAGTGGGATTTTGGTCTAGCTATCTCTCTTGCGTCGAAGTTGAAAAGATGATAAAGGATTTGATAAAGAAAAAGTGTTTGAATTCAAACCATTTATTATTTTTGGTAAAGAACATTACTTTGTAGAATATGAAATTGAAGAAAAATATCTCCAAAATATTTAAAGTAGAGATGGGATTGTTTTCGGCCTTAGAAACACATTGTGTATTACAAAGGGCCCAAAGGGAAACCCTCCAAAAAAATTTATGGTGGGGAAGAAATCCAACGACTAAAATTGTTTCAAATATATGTGGTTGATGACCAATTTGTACATAAACATATCACAAATATTGTGTCATGGTTTGAGTGTTGTGGAGGGCATTCAAAATTTGTAGCAAACATAAAATATATAATTATTAATTATTTGAAAAAAAAATTACAATGATATTCATTCGTACAGTCATATGGTCACTATTTATTTTACATGTTGAGATGACAAATTTACAAGTAGGAAATATTTATATCTTCACTGTGATTGAGATGATATTATAGTTTTAAAATTTGTTTTATAATGTTGCTTTTGAACTTTATGATTAAATACTTTGATGCCTTGATTTTTAATTACTTTTGGAATCTTTCATTGATTCTGAGTTGTTTTTGTAGATCCTATTGGGAAGCCTCGGAAATTACTAGTTTTAGGAGTTGAAGGTTTGTTGTTTGGACTTTCTGGTATTGGGGACAAAATACCTCGTAATATGTCTCCATATTTTAAATATGGGAATAACGAATACTTTGAATGAGATTTTAGTGTTGACTTAAAAAATACTGCATCAAAATATTTTGGCACTGCATTATGGTCTTCAATTATGGATTCAACAACAGTGAAATACATGTTCATCAAAAAATTTAGTTGGCTATGAGAAACCAACTTCAGGTTCATTTGGGGATGCCAAGGATGTAAGCTCAAATAAAAAACAAGCCAGCAGATACTATACATTTATGGTAATGTCTATGGTGAAAAAAATATACTTTTGATTGAAGACGTGAGATTCTTGTTGCACGAGTTCAAACAAGAAACTACTATCAAAACCCCAACATACTCGAGATTTGATGAAAACTATAATACTGATTCAAAAATATATATTGAATTATGTACATGGTTGAAACTTGTAGGTGAGCAAATAACATGTGTATATCATTGAAAACATTCAAATGCACAATTGTTATTTGAATTATATACTTTGCTTCTAAATCCAATAATGTATTGTGCATTTTAATGGAATAAAGTAACTACCTAAAGGTTCTTAAACTTTTGTTTTGCACATTGATGTTGGCTTCTATGAAATAAAAAATCCTTTTTTTTCTCCAATTATGCATGATTTAATCTTAAAGACTTTTTGAAATTTATAGGAACTTTTCTTGCAAGTAATAAATAATCCTAGTCGCTACTAGACAGTATAAAATAGAAACATGTCATGCTTATTGAATTGCAGATCCATCGAGGATTCCCTAAAATCATAAAATATTTTTTTTACCATATCTTCATATATTAATCTTAATGACAATTTGAACACATCATGCCTGTCGACATGGCCATGGATAAGAAAACAAACGTTAGCATGGGTTTTGGTTTTTTTAATTTCATTAACAGGGAGGATGCACTGAGATCTATCAATAAGCTCAAAGGTTATCGTTATGATAATATTATTCTCAAAGTTGGATGGGAAACTCCTATGGTATTTTCCTAGATGATTTTTATTTTAATTTTTTTACCCCTTAAGACAATGCAAGATGTTCAAGTTGTGTATTGTTTGATGTCTTCCACCGAATTTAATGTAAATGATGATACAAAGGATTTGAATTTGTTTCTTTGTTCTTTTAAGAAACATGTTTTCATAAGAGAGTGTCTTGTGCTATCAAGTGTTATTCTATGTTGTTTGATACTTCAATATTGGGAATATCTATGGGGAATAAACCAAATTAAAAAAAAATAGATGCCTCGCAGATGCTAGCCATTATAAAATAGAAACAGTGATGGTGTTCGAAAGAGTGTGATGGGGGGAGCTTAAAGAGGAGGAAAACAAATTCCCGTAATTTCATCAGCCCCCACTGAATATCATTGGGCCAAAGGAAAATGGCATGAAGAATATCGTGGAATACAAGTTTAATGAGCATGACATTACCATGATTTCTTCTTTTACTTTCCCTCTTGCTCTATATCACCTCCCTCATATCCTCCCTTATTGACATTTCCATTCCACCCAACTGGTAGTAATAGTAATTTACGTTTATGTTTACTTTGGATGTTTACGGTGGATGTTTAATTTCTAGATGATTTATATTATACTTTTTTTACCCCTTAAGACAATGCAAGAAGTTGAAGTTCTTACTGTTTGATGTCTTCCACAGACTTTAACATAAATGATGATATAAATGATTTTATTGGGATTCTTTCTTCTTTTAAGAAACATATTCTCATAATAGAGTGTATTTTTTATCAAGTGTTATTATATGTTGTTCAGTACTTGATGATTTGACAGATTTGTGGGGATTAAATAAAATTAAAAACATTTATTTTTTAATGGAAAAAAAAACCTTAAGCTTAAATCTAGTGGAGATGCGTTGTTCTCCCTTGAAAAGGAGTTTATGCAAGAATAAGTATTCTTATTTTCATTTATAGGGTTTTACTGAGGTAACTAGCAATTTGAGTGTCTGCAAACCAGTGGTAAATTTTCCCCAGACCCATGAGGATTTCACTATTTTTCTTTTTTCTTGAGCTAGGGACGAAAGTGATTGCATGTGACAGAGTGAGATGTGTGGAGCTTGAATAGGAGAATAATGATATAGACACATGCCCCACACACATGTTGGATTATGATTAAGAAGAATTAGACAAGTGTTACATATTTCACTCTTTACATGAACGGGTTATACATTTTAAAACATAATGTTAATGAAATTTTAAAACTGTTAAAAATGTTATTCTAAACCAACAAATAAATTTTAACATCCACTAGCAAGTATAAAATAGAAAAAATGATTGCATCTAACAAATTTTGATGGGGGGAGTTTAAAAAGGAGGATAATAAAGACCTATATTTTCATCACCCACTGTCGAATATCATTGGGCCAGATAAAAATGGCATAAACAAGATCATGGAATACAATTTCAATGAGGATTGTGAGAAGGTGGTACACACTAGTACCACGTGCATTCGCAAAGTGGCCAAAGTGTGCCTTAACAATTGTGCTCTATAGTGCCACAATTGGCGTAAGTTCAGTGCACCAAGAAACCAAGAACCCTCAGTGAACTTTACAAGCATCTCCTTAGAAAAAATCCTACTAGAGCACCCCCACCCACCGGGATCCAATATTGATGATTGAAAATCTGGTGGAAATGTGTTGTTCATCGTAGCTAGCTCCAAGGGTAGTGCGGTATATTTAGTTGATAACGCATTGCTGTATAATGTGTGTGACTATGTCTATTATGTGATTTTTTATAATGTGTGTTTATCAATCAGGGGTAGCCTTTAATCATAATCTATCCTTTCCATTTGGAATTCCTCAGACCCCCTTATAGTTGTTGCTTTGTTATTTTCTAGGCTTGGCCTAGTTTGCTTATGGCTTTAGGGTTTTCTCTCATACCACCTGTTTATTTTGTTGAGAGAATCTTGTATCATGTTGCATTTAATATAATATAATATCCTTTTAATTAAATAATCTAGCCAATGCATGGGAAAATGTTGATGACACCATCAATTTTTTATTGCATCGACCTTCCTCACTTGAGTCAAGGGAATATTTAATTAGGTTGCACTTTCACCTTTCCTCACTCATTTTCTCATGGTTTTGTCTATTTTTTCTCTTCCCTCTCATGGAATCTACCTATGTTCCTTTCATCCTCTTGTGCAACAACAAGCAAGAAATGAATTTCATCTCTATTGTGTCTTACATTCATCTTTACAATTTCTTCCGCATAGACTCCGAAGATGTTATGACTATACTTGTGAACGTCATTGGTGTGGATTATCTCTAGAGCACCAGAAGAGCTTGTGTAAAGTCTGAGATTGTAGACGTCTTTGTGTTCAATTTCCTAGTTTTGTGTGTAGATAAATTAGTGGCCACGATAGTCACGTCCCATTTCATTTACCCAGACCATCGTGTGGGTTTGGTCGAAGCTCTGGAATAAGTATTCCTTCCTTGTTTATTTGTAAGGATGAATCCTTGTCTATCACCTTTTTGGGTTGATAGTAGGATTTTTGATGCCCTCGAATTTAAAATTTGGGTCCTACTTCAATTTTCTGACTCTGTTCAAAGAATTTATCAATCCAATGGGGCTTCTATCTCCAGCATACCATCATTGGACTAAGTCATGATCACAAAACCCATCCCACCATTTCTTGATTGCATGGAGTACTTGAAGTCTTTTGCTAGCATGTCCTTTTCCTTTCTCAAGATTATTGCAACGTTTGGCTGGGCAAAACCCTAGGGTTTCTCTATCATTCCCGCCCTTTTTTTGTATTCATGAATCTTTTTTTTTTGCAAGCCTATTATTTCATATTACATGTTGGCCTCGTTATCTTTCATACTCATTTTTAGTTTCTGTATATATCCTTTCATCGATCAAAACGTGGGATACTTGTATGTAATTTGTCCCTAAATTTACTTAACAACAAGTTTATATGTATAATGTGCTCAACTATCTTAATAATTTTTATATGTATAATATTTGTGATTATCTTTAGGAAATTTATAATACAATAACAGATTTAAACGATAATATATATTTAATATATCAAAAAAGTGTACATAACTTTTTTATTGCTGGTGAATTCTTATTTGATTAATGTTAATTTACCTTAATAAAATACACTAGCATTACCTAGCGAGTGTTAAGTATAAAATCTCTTACTTTGATTTTTTAAAGTTGTATTATCCTCTCAACTTCAAACTATCCGCTAAAAAAATATTCGCATCGGTTTAAGGTATATAGAGAATTGAAAAAAATTCAGACACTTCAACAATCAATGTGTTCATAGATATCAAGAAAACAGTTTTGATTTGTATTGAATTATTATGTGAATTTGGGATTCCAGTGTGACAAATAATATTACAACGAAATTCAAATTCTTCTTAAAATAATTTACCATAATTCTACTTTTAGAAAAGGAGTTTTAGTTTATTTCATATCTATATTTAATTACGAAAAGATATCCTCGTGATAAGGGGAGTAGGAGAATTGTTATTTTCATTTAAAGTGTAAGTGTGGGGGGAAAATGTCCACAGTGATATCATGCCCCTTCTTTAGAGGTATGCAATGAATGAAGAAGTTGATGCGGGGGGTTCATGATGAATGACGTCAAACATTTATAACTATTAATGGGATGTTAATGTTCTTGTAATCCAAGTTTATTCCTCTATTGGAATACGAGTTTATAACTATTAAAGGGATATTAAAGTTCTTGTAATGTGAGCACCACCGAGATTTATATTTATTAAGGGAAGGTTAATGGTCTTGTAATGTGAGCATCATCGGGTTTTATTATTCTCTTGGAATTCCTTACAAGTGTAGTGCAATGCGCATAGTTTATTAAGGGGATGTTAATGTTCTTGTAATCTAGGTTTATTCCTCACTTGGAATTCAAGTTTATTCCTGTATTAAGGACAAATGGATGTTAATGTGCATTTACTCCTCTCTATGAATCTATTATTTATGTTGCTACTTGGTGTATTGGTATTGAAATTGTGTGGTCAAGTCTGTGTAGCATTGAACAGTGAGTTTTTCTTCTTCATAGTCTTGCTATTAATAGGAATATGGGGGAAGATTTGGTTCACACTAAGCCTTGGGATATAAATGATGTTAAATATGAGGATATGGAGGTGTTCAACCAAGTGGTATTTTCCCCTTTCTTAAATTTTTTTGATGGGTACAATGAGCATCTTAATAAGGATTTCGGATCGCCATGGCAGACGACTAGGAAATGGACGAGGGGAAATGTGGTGTTGTGGGGAGTAAATATTAAATTATCAATCAACACATTTTATTAAGTTATTGGGATGCCCATAGAAGGATGCAAAGTCTACAAACCCAAAAAAGGATCCAACGGATGAAATGAAGCTATTTCTGCAAAGTAACGAAAAACTCACCCCTCATTTTGCATGCTTTCTTAGGAATTCCTTACCTCCCCCATTCAACGAAGTGGCCCTTAACCTAATCCAGTTTGTAACTCTTGAGGAATTCCACAAATTTATCTATGCTTACCATCTTCCCATGCTCAATTCCTTCATACATGTGCATAGTTTTAGTTTTCCATACTATATACTTCATTTTGTATGTGCTACCCTAGACCACTACAAAAAAGGAAAAAACACTATTCCTCTGCATTAGGGTTTTATTACGGCCATTGTGAAAATTTCAATCTTGGATATGGATAAAATGGTTAATGGGGATAGTGTCTTTTCAAAATCGCTTGAAGATTATGTTGTGGAAGATGAAACTAATTCATAAAATGAGGAGTCTAGTGAATACCCTAAGTCAAGTGCAGGGGATGATCAAAATGTGGTTGAAGTTGAAGCAGTACAGGGCCTCTAAGACCTAAAACAAGATGACGTGAAGGTCATGGCTGTTAAGAAGGTTGAAAAAGGGGAACCAAGTTAACAAAAGAGGCATGTTTCATTTAACACCCAGGAAGAGACCCAAAAGGAACTTCTTGGAAAAGGTGGTGTGGAAGAGGGAGTCGATCTTGCTAAAATGGTTGCAGAACTTGAAAACATGAAATGTGACACTTTGCTTACTTAAAGAACTATCAAGTTTATGCTCAATGAATGGCATGCAATGAATATGAAAGTTGAGGATGTGGCTCAATTCACAAAGGGTGGAAGTCTGGAGGTTCTACAAGAAAAGTGTAAGAATTTAAATAATGATGCTTCATAACTTAACTGAGTTGAGTATTCTCACTGTCAAGAAAAATTTATAGCACATTCAAACTCTCATACAACTAACTAATGCCTACAAAAAATGTGAAGAGCATGGGAAATCAAATAAGAGGAAAATGGAACTATCTGAAGCTAGTGCAACCACTCTAGGAACTAACATTGAATCATTGGCTAAGGAATGGGCCACTCTGGTGGCCAACTTGGAGAAAATGAAAATTTAGCGGTTGATGTTAGGTTTTTGTTTAGTTTTTTTAGTTTTGTGCTTTTATTGTTGTTAGTTTACAGTACTGGGTGTTATTTTCGATTCTTTTTGGATTAGGCTATATTTTATTATGGTTCGGTATTTAATATCTGCTCTATTTGGGAGCTTCGTTATGTATAGAGTAGGGTCCCCTCAACCCTCTTTTACATAATGTCAAATAAAAATTCTTACTCTTTGAGTGGAATGGTCCACTCTAAGGCTAAAAAAATCTTTTTTTTTTAAATTGAAGGAAAGCACACTTAAAAGTAGGCATCTTTCCTTCTTTTAATGGAGTCTTTTACTTATTTCCACTTAACATAAAGAGTTTATCTCACATAAATAGTTTAATATTGCTTCAATGTAGACCAAAATTGCTTTGGCTCTAACATGCTTCTTATCAAACCATGTGAAAGTAGAAAGTATTGTAAAGTCAATTATTATTTAATTTTCTCGCTATCGTGAGCAGTGCAGGTTTTATATATATGATTCTTAAAGGAGTGTGATGTGAAAATATATTTACCTATTCTATGAGTTATATTATGGTTCCCCCAACAATCATGATGCCATAATAAAATAACTTTCTTTTAAAATTAACTCGTACCAAAATATACAATAGATAAAATTAAATTTTACCAAAATATGTAGCAGATACATTTAATTATATTCTCATAGTCTGGATCAACGCCATTTTATAGTTTCTTCATAATATCTTCGATCATTCTCTAGTTATAGTGAGGTTCAATCACATTAGAGTAAATTAACCTAGAGGTGTCTCACATCTCTTGAAATTCATTATCCTAGCGGTCGCTAGCCTATAAAAAAAATTATAAAAGATGTCTAAAGGGGCATCAAATTTAACACTACGTTGTGGCCTTCGTTGCAACCATTGAAGGAAAAGAGAATACGTTTGCTATCCCGTATAAATCATAATCATGTTCTATATATAACATGTCATAAATAATGCGTAGCCTCAACTAGACCATATTACATAGCATAAATAACATAGAATAAATAATGGCTTGTAGTTGCTAGCCCTTATAATGTAGAATAAATAATGCCCAGCAGATGCTAGCCCTTATAACATAGCTTAAATAATGTCCAGCGGATCCTAGCCCTTATAGCATAGCATAAATAAAGCCCATAGGATGCTAGCCCATATAACATAACATAAATAAAGCACAATGGATGCTAGCCCTTATAACATAGCATAAATAATTCCCAACGGACCCTAGCCCTTATAACATGCCATAAATAATGCCCAGCTGATGCCAGCCCTTATAACATTGCATAAATAATGCCCAGCAGACGCTATCCCATATAATAGATTCCAATATTTGATTTTCAGGATTCCGATACATGGGACTTTGGAGTACATGTATAATTCCAATATAGGATATTTTGGATTCCAATATATGTGATTCTAGATTCCAATATATGTGATATTACAATCCAATATGTGCGATTTTGGAGTGTTGATAATTTCAATATTTGACATTTTGGAATCCAAAAATAGCAATATTGGATTCTAATATTGGATATATTTTTTAGCTTCTGGGACTGGAATAAGTACCAATTTAGTGAAATAAGCATTGTAAAGTTTATTTTTAGTTACAGGTAAAAAGATACATCTAATTTTTTATGGACATTGGATTCCACATGGTTTCCAAAAAAATTGACATATTTGTTATAATAGTACATATACTAGTTAGTGGCCCCAATTTTTATAGATATTATGTATATGTGCTACATCCCATATGATGTAGATTTATTATAAATGTTCATTCTAGTTCTTGGGAGATTCAATCTAAAAAAATTGTATGAATGGTGAATGGATACATGATATAAATTACATTCACAATATATGATGTAAATTTTTTTATTAGGATGACCTATCGATGAGGAGCACAAGGTGTTTGATGTTTTGGAGATATTTTATGAGTTAATTGAGCTAGCACAATGGGACATATAGGAAAATTTGTACAATTTATGATCATTAATAGTCTATTTATGATTATATATAGTGGTGGCACATATTTTATGCCTCAAGAGTCAAATGGAGGTGTCCCACTATTTTGTAAAGTGGCATGGTTGGAAGTAAAAGAGGATGGTATTATATATAGCTATGCATATGGATACGGGTGCAACTAGCACATTACTTGTACAAGATGAGAGTGAGGATGAAGCTATAAATTAGGCTAGTGATTATACTATTTTTAGGGATCTATGAAATATTCCTAATGTATCAACTAATTGTTTGAACATAATGATTAAGTGTTCTGGCCAACCCTTAATGCATATGGATCCATCAATAATATAAAGGTTAATATTTCCTAATATGAAATATTTATATTTCTATTATTAAATATGCTAACCCAGGTATATACTTTAGATTAAATATTTAATATCATGAAATGATTATATTTTTAATATTAAATATTATAAACTTAGGTGTATGCGTCAACCATTTAGGTTGAAAAGGTGGGTCGGGAGACATACCTGATCACCTTATATAAAAAGGACTTTAGTTCCTCATTTGATATATTCGGGAAATATATCAAAGGTGTGTAGATCAAGTGATTTGGTTTTACCCTTGGTAAATAGGGTTTTAAAGGAAAAGGTGATCTTACTGGATGTAAAATAAGTTCTCTGAAGTAAAAGGTTATTTTCAAAATGATTTTTACCCTATTCGGGTTTTCCACTATAAATAATGTGTCACATGTGTTATTTATTTTCTGTAAGTATTTATTTATTTACTTATGTTACGATGTAATGTTTATTTAAATATTTATTGTAACATTATATAATAGGTAAGTTGATTAAATCCATATTTATTAGAATCCTCAAATTCTAACATGGTAATAGAGCAAAGTAAATTAAATAAATTAAGATCGAATGTTGTGTATTTTATTTATTTAATTTGTACGAGTTTTTTTCAACCAACCCAGAAGGATATTTAAAATAACCGGCCCCTTGTTTCCATTATACAACCTAAAAGTTTTGCTTTGTGAAGAATTAAGGTGAATTCACAAGTGAAATTTTTTGAAATTTCTTACCTTCCGTGAAAACTTGGGTACAGGTAAGGGTAAAATATTTGAATTTTTTTTTCCTATAGGTTTAATATGTACAGGTTAAAAAGATATTCAAAATAAGAACACAAATTTAAATACAAGAAAAATGAGACAAGCTCCATAGAAATAGGATTTTCAATTCATTTAATTGGTAGGGTGAAAGTAATTCTCCCCTCTATAAATCTCCATATTAACTTGTATTTTTTTCATGTGGAATCGTGCTCCTTGGTAAAATTCATTTACTATTTTAACCTTATTGTGTTTTCAAAAAGTAATCTATGCGTGTCCTTTGGACTCCTTTAATAAGATTCGATTTGAAAAACTATAGTTTATAGTTAATCTATAACTATATCCTATATAATTTGAAAACTATATTATTGTTTTTAAATAAAAATATAAATAATATAGAATAAGGTTTATATAATAATTTATATAAACATCATATTAAAATTCATATAGTTTTGAAAAAATAAAACTATATATTAAAAGTCTTAAACCATATTAAAATTACATAGGATTGGGGGAAGAGTCAACTGACCATATTCTAAGCCTAAGTTTAAATCATATTTAAACTTAACTTATAAATCTAGGCATATATAGTTTAAAAAAGAAGAATCAAACCTAAGTTTGAATCATAGTTTATATATATGGTTAGTTTAAACTATTTAAATTATAAATTTTATTAGGTTTGGTCTATATATGTTTTAAAAATAAACCTAAGTGCTTACTTTTTTTGGGAAGGGGGGCCAGTGTTTATTGCTTGGCTATAAAGGGATTAATTTTAAATATTAATACTTATAAAATAAAACTTAACATGTGTCCCTAACCATTTATATTATCCATGTAAGGGGGCGGCCCCATTCATTTATATCTTATAATTTATAAAAACTTTATAAATAAACCTATTTAAAGGTGGGAGTGAAGAATAAAATGAGATAATATCTCAAGTATAAATGTAGAATTCTCAGGTATAAAAGGAGATTTTTTTAAAAATCTTAATTATTGGTGGCCCGTGTGAAGTGTGGCAAATATTTATTAAAATATTGGTAGTTATAGCCACATAAATTTTTAAAAAAAAATTAGCTTGCAGGAATTATCTAAAATATTTTTGCAATATTTCCATAGTTTTAAATGTGTGTAGGGTAAAATTAAGAGTAAATAAAGGAAGGAGACAAGGTTCATGAAAGTAGGGATTTCAATTTATTTCATTGGTAGGGTGAAATTTCTTGTCCCCTCTGTAAAATATGTAGATTAATCCATACTCTCATAAATCTACTTGTACTTGGTTAAATTCTTTTAGCTTGGTCTATGTCCTTCAAACCCCTTTAATAAAGGTTATGCATTTTTTTATAATAAAAATATACTATAGTTTATAATTTTTATGAACTATATGTTGTTTCTTATTTACATTCTATAAACTATATACCTCTTTTTTTTTAAATGTGTATATATTTTTACATTATAAATTATAATAGGTTATTATAATTGTTATCCCAATTTTACCCTCAAGCTAAAATTGGTCAAACAAAACCCCGCATAGAAGAAACCAAAGAAATCACATCCAAATCCAACAATCAGGCAACAATAGGACTCTACAATGGAGGATTAGGGTCTGTGAAGGATCAAATGACCCCACACAGAAGAAATCTAAGGGCCACTTCCGTCGCATGAGCCCACGTTTCAAATCTAACGATCAGGTTGCAGACGAGCTTAAAAATGGAGAAGCAGGATCAACTAAGGAGGCAAATAGTGTCAATGAAACTAGAGGGTATCAGGAGAGAAACGGGGAAGATGTTCAAATTCTTCGGGCTTCAAAACAATTCAGAGCGGGCCCAAATTCGCTAAGATGGGTAGAGTCAGCGGAGGGTGCCACGTGCCTCAACCACGTAAATTCAAGAGAGGCGGCCCATGGGTCAAACTCAGACAAGGGCCAAGTCTCCATGTGTCATGGTTCAGACTTATGGCTCAGCCAAACAAAAGAGACTTAGCCAAAATACAAAGGACCATAGCAAGCCATGGAAGGCACCACGTGTCTCTTCGGTGCATCTTCAAAAGAAAAATTCAAAATTGGTCCCCAAACTAGTGCCATCTCTACATATGGACATGTTCCAAGTCAAAGCGGGAAGGCGGGTCATCAGAGGTAATTTGAACCTTTTGGCCTGAGAAGGCGTAAAGTGTAAAAATGATCTGCGCCTCCACTGATGCCCAAGGAACCATGTGTCAAGCCTAAATTGCATGTAGGCTGGCAGGCCTTGGAGTGTTTTTTTTCCCAAATGGAAAATGCGGGCTGGTGGGCCCGTAGATGGTTTTTTGAAAAAAATGAATTGCGGGGCTACATGGCATTTTTTACATTTTTTATTTTTGGTGCCAAAAGACGCAAAGTGAGTTTTGGGCCCACGGAACCGTTCTACTAAACTAGTTTTCTCCATTTTGTACAGACCCGACTCAAACATTCAAATGGACATATCTTTCAATCCAGTGCCTGAAATTTAACAAATTTTTCACCATTGGAAAGCTCTCAACCTCGTCTATGCCATTGGAGCCTGAAACTTTAATTTTGATGAGGTTATATGGGTGAAAAATGGAAAAATGTCTCTCAGGCCATTAATGAAGCATCTGATTGCTTCAACTACTAGATTTGATTTGATTTGATCCACCATTCATCCTTCTTCAACATGCCGAACAGACATAGGGAACTAGACTTGACAAATTGTGGGTGGATTCATAGCGGTAATTGATGGTTGGTGGTTGAGCTTTAAGAGCGCGATCAAGTTTTCCTTCTTTCCCTCTGATTTTCATCATCTATATATTATAACACTTCTCATTTGAGAAGGGGGAGACATTCTGGGATGTGAGTAAACTTTTTCAAAGTCGTTTCACAACTCCATTTGAGTTATAAGCCTTCTCCTACACCTGGAAAGTGTATTTTTGCCTCTGAGCACACATGTAATAGTCTATGCACATTATAGAGCCATAAAATCTTGTTTTGTGGCATCTTTCAACCCTTGACATTGTTTGGTTGTTTCTTTGTGCCTTTCTATCTCATTTTTGCTCCTTGTGCATGTATTTCACATTTGCAACTATAAGATTTCATGCTTCGTGGAGTTTCAATGGTGGATTTGGATCTAGGTCTGTGTCGCTTCTATCTAACCTCCCTCAATCCCCTTTTCCCTATTTCATTCTCCCTCAGTAGAGTATCTCACCACTTCCTTTTCTGGTGTATTCCCACTTAGTGTAGGATCTTTCACCCTTTCTCTCTCTCCTTATCCCCTTGGAATGGCTAGATTAGAATAGATTAGATTATTTTTGCACTCGAGTAGCTTGTGGCAGGTACTTAGGAAGCAAGAACTATCTTTCCATGGAGGTCCATCACAAGCTTTGCAAGTCCCACAACTTGAGAGATGGTCCCATATTGTGCAATCACACTGAATGCCCCATGTCAACTTAGGCCATTCGGGGGTGTTGTTATTATGCACTAACAGTTTTCAAATTCGTTTTCCAAATCCATTTGAGCTGTAAACCTTCTCCTATGCCTAATGAGCATGTTTGTGCCTCTAAGCACCCATGTAATAGTCTGTGCACCTTATAGAGCAATAAAATCTTGTTTTGTGGCATATTTCAACCCTTGGCATTGTTTTTTTTTCTTTGTGCCTCTCTATATCATTTTTTCTCCCTATGCATGTATTTCACATTTGCGGGTGTAAGATGTCGTGCTTTGTGGAGTTTCGATGGTGGATTTGAATGTAGGTCTATGTCACTTTTGTCTGACCTCCCTTAGTCCCCATTTCCCTATTTCATTATCCCTCAGAAAATTATCTTGCCACTTCCTTTTTTGGTGTATCACCACTTTGTGTAGGCTCTTTCACCCTTTCTCTCTCTCACTGTCCCCTTATAATGAATAGATTAGAAAAGACTATACTTTGCCTGCACTGGAGTAGCTTGTGGCAAGTATATTAGGAAGTAAGAACCAACTTTCTCTGGAGGTCCATCTCAAGTTTTTCAAGTCCCACAGCTTGAGAGATGGTCCCATGTTGTACAATCACACTGAATGCCCCATTTTAAATTAGGCCATTTGGGGGTGTTATGATTATGCACTAACAGTTTTGGCACACCTGGTGGGACAGTAAGGTTAGATCTCTCATAATTCCAAGGTGTCTCATTATCAATAGCAAATCTTAAGCCATTGTATAACTACACTAATATTTTTGGCATGCCTGATGGGACAGGTCTAAAGCACCTTACTACTTCATTTCATTGAGTAGATGTGTTCTTGGTGAGATTCATCCTTTTGAGGCACATATGGCAACTCCATCTGGTCAATGACCCATTGTCTAAGTTATAGACCTTTTCCATCCATTTTCCACCCATTTTCATTCATATTTCTTTCCACATATTTCATTTTCTTCCATTCGATGAAGTTGTGCAATCTTGACTTCATTCCCTTCATGGAACTCACTCTTGCAGGAAATATATTTCCCAACTCCTCCAAATCAACATTATAACCATATCCAAGGCCATTATGCCTACCCATATGAGCAGGGTCAAAATCAATTTGGCTATAAAGCTTATCAAGAATAAGGGGATGCATATAATGGTGATAGCTATGTGGAGAATGTTTGTTTGTTGGAGAAGATTCAAGGGATTGAAGATAGCATGGTGCAGTCCAGGGATATAGCATAGATGAAGGCATTCAGGATTGGTTTCAGGGAACCTTGTCCATGGGGAGGCCCTTTTCCAAGACATTACAACCCTCAGGAGAAGCTTGACTTCATGGTTGAAGTGCTTCCTCAACTTACATAGTGGATTGAGGAGATTGAGGCTTATGAGTTGGACACAAGACAACCTTGTCAATGGGTAAGTCCTTCACCTCCTAGCTTTTATTTTCCTCTTCCTAAAACTTTATCGTTTTGGTATGATCAAGAGTCAAGCCCCTCATCTGTTGCCCCAAGTGTTGATTTCCCTTCCCCATCTTCTAGTCTTCCATCTCATCTCGATTCTTCTTCCCTTTTTCCTTCCAAAAATCCATCCCCTCCAAATAAACAAGAAGTTTCACCTCCCTCCCCACAAAAAAAAATTACAAAGTTGGTTGAACCCCAAACTTTCACTCCTCTTTCTTTCCCAAGTCCATGTTGGGAAGAGACTCAATAATCCAGTTAAGGAGAAAAGAAAGAAAAGGAACCCAATAGAAAATAAATGAAAAAAAATATGAAGATTTGGGCTACTAAATTTGGGTTTACAAAGATCCCCTTAATGGTTAAGCCAACATAGGGGGTTAGAGTTGAAGAACCAGTAGTGGTTGACGCTGAGTTTGCAACAGAAGAAGTACAAGAACAAGAACAAGAAGATCAGTAGTTTGTTTCCTATGAATGCAATGTACCTAATAGAACTCTATCTGAAGAGGAGGCTGATCTGATGTAAGCCGCACAACCAGTTGAGGAGGAACAATCAGCTCCAAGTCCTATTGAAGAGAAGTAGATGGGAGAGATCAAATCAGAGTTAAAGCCACTCAATGAAGAAAGCATCATTTAATATTTTTTTCTTTCATTTCAAGGGCCTGATTTTATTGATGAACCCATGATGGAGAAGGATCATATAGTTTCAGAGGCTCCAAGTGCAGAGCAGGCCACAAAAGAACTTTCAATTCTTCCTCCCACTTCATCCCCTTCAATATCTAATGTTGAAGAGGAGTTTGAGTTTTCAAAATTCATGTTTGAGAATGAAGGGAACCATGGTGAGTAAGTTGAATATCAGGAGGACACCATGGGGGAGGTAGAGCACATGCAGTAGGCAAACAAGCAATCATATTTCTTGGCAGACTTGGAATATTGCTTTTATGGAGAGAATCCTTAGGAGATAACATCATTTTATCCTCCATCATCCACCTTCCAAGCACATGATCCTTCCGCCATGAAGGAGAACATTCTAGTACAACAACCTACACTTCATAGCGGCCCTCTGGGACCAAGGATGGAAGATATGAGTCTTCCATGTTCTTCACAAGAGAGGGAAGAGAAAAGATAAGAGGATGCCATCATCCCTCTTACACCATCCATCTAGGAAGGTCAGCAATAAGACTCCATTCTTGGAGTTGAAATTTAGAGCAAGGGGCATATTCAAAGGACTAGACCTTGCCCAATCAGATACTTGGCTTCATTAGAGCCAAGGGAGAAGCCAAAACTAGTCATGCCCACTTCAGGGCATGAGGATGAGTATTAAAGCACAAAGGGTCACCATTAACACCTCCAGGAGTCCAATGCAAATCAGCTTGAGGAGGTATTTTCCATTAATATTGATACCCTGATGATATGGGTGGAGGATCGGCTTAAAGGCAAATTTTCACTCATACAAGCAGCCATATTCAACATCAGACCATTTACATGGATGTCCCTTTTGAGGAAGGGAAGCTATTTCTCCTTTCCTGTGGCATGATTTGTTTAAAATTTTCTTTGTAAGGGTTAGTATAGGAGTAGGAGTAGATTTTGTTTTCAGTAGAAGAAGTGCTTGTGCACACTCTACATGTCTCATTTGAGGCATGTATGATTTTTTTATTTGTACATAAGTTTTTTTTGTATTGCTTCAGAGGTGCAGAGGCTAGGCCCTTTAGTATTCATGACAGAGAGACCCATAGTTTCATCTAACAATTGCTAATTTAAAAAAACACACAAATAAAGAGAAACTAAAATCAGATTCGAGACAGTCCATTCTCAGGCACAGGTAAAGCCCTAGTGGGGTGAGTTTTGGGTCAGCAGGATGCAAGCAATCAGGGAGAAGCTTTAAAGTAAAAAGGATCAGTATCAGGATATCATTCTTGTCTCCATGCCCAATGAATGCTTCAAGGCTACTGGTCCCTTCACCTAGTAGGCAGATGTCCCCGTGAGTCACCAAATTGTTATCCCAATTTTACCCTTCGGATAAAATTGGTCAAACACGACCCCACACAAAAGAAACAAGAGAACTTGTTGGTTATCAATTTGATCTCACCCCATTTGCTCTAAAACTTCTTCAAGCTACAGGCTCTGTCGTATTTTCTATTTCCCTAAATGGATGTGTGAAAGGTTTTCTTCATTTGTATGCTATTGAAGATCCTTCTCCATGGTTATGGATCACATTTGGGCCTTGTATCATTTCAAAATTCTTTTTCATTAAAGAAAGATTCAACTTTGAGTGCAAATGGTTAAGTTCCCCTACATCTTACTGTTCGATGGGCGTGTTTCCCTATCAAATTATATATCAAAATCTTCAACTACGTGGTCTCGTTTGATTAGATGAGGCACGGTGGGTCTATTTTATAACTTTTGAATTTTTTCTATGTGTGGAAAAAGATCAATTTAGCCCCATGGCTCTGTTGAGTTCTAATTAGCCGGTCAAATTTATAAAGGTAGAGAAAATTTCTCTTTTTTTCCCCGAAGCTGTATATGTGTTCATTTTTAATTGGTTATGGCCCGGCAGGTCTTTTTGGAGAAATTTGCCACTTTTGTCTCATTTGTAAAAAATACGAAATCATCCCCATAGCCCCGATAGCATCTGATTGGCTATTCAACAAATATGAAGCAGCAGGGAAAAAGTATTACTTTAACCCCAAAGAAGGACACGTGGCATATTTCAAAAGATAGAAGTGGAAGGCGGGTCATCGGGGTGTTTTGAAGTTTTTGGCCCTTTTGTAAAAAAGGAGAAAAGTTATAAATTGACCCACAACTCTGTTGGGGCCCACATCAAAGGATAAAATCGGGAAGGCAGGTCGGTGGAGGAAAATTGAATTATTTTCCTTTTTGTTAAAAAGGGTAAAATTGCAAAAATGAGCCGTGACTCCATCAAAGGCCCAAATTAATCCATGTGTTAAGCTCGATTCTCAAAGGCAGAGTGGTGGGGAAAAATGTGAAAATTGCACATTTTCTCCAAAGGTCATAAAATACAAAAGGAAACCCTAGGCACACTTCGAATGAGATTTTTTCACGTTTACGACTCTAATCTAAAGTTGAGAAAGGGCATAATCAATGGTTGTTGTGCATTGCATTGATTTTATTGCCATTTTTTCTCCAAGGCTCCTAGAGATGCGAATACACATTGTTTTTCATCTTTTTTTGATGAAATTCCTTGTCATTTTTGTCTGCAAAGTGCAATTGAATGGATTTAGAGCTTAATTTGTGAGCCCAAGGAATGTAAAGGTTGATATTTTGAAGTTGGAATTTCTCGGGCACTTGCAAAAATGTGAATTACTAGAGAAGCTGGATGCAGAGAAAAGTTGTAGAGGAAATAATGGGAAAGGGATGAAATGATGGAGGTTGCAAGTGCAAATGATGGATATATTTGCAATGATTCACCTTTTTGAACAACTAGATTATTTTTTTGCAAACCTGTTAAACGTCATTTTCTGGAAATCATGATCAAACATGTAACAAAAAAAGCTTCCACGAATATTATTTTCTTGGGGGAAAGCTTGGATGTAAATTGAGTGTTATAAAAAGCATGCTTTACTCATGCAAGAGGTCAGGTGTTGAATTATTACAAGAAAATTTGAGAAATCCCAACATAATGAGAGACCATCTGAGAAACCTATTAATCTATTATGTTTTAGATTTGATCATGTCAAGTTCGTTGCAAGTGTACAACCATTGAAAAGCTTTGAGATTGTTCAAGAAACCTTCCCCTACTGATGAATCTAATCAACTTCGAATTAATCTTTGTTAATCTTGGGAAAATTTGTGTCTACTTTTTTTCAGAATGTCTGCAAATATTTTATCTTGTTCCTATTGCAATATTGTGTTAAAATCCCTCTGAATCACACAAGATTTCATCCTTGTGATAGGTTAGTGGAATTTTCAATTTCATTACGAGAAGATCATTCATCCTATAATGAGATAAACATTTAAAATCAATTTACTGTCATTTTATTGATAAAGATTGTCTGTAAGCCTATGAGTGTATCTTTTTTTTTAATTATTGGCAAATAGTTTTTTGAAAGGGACTATACCCTTGAGAACAAAAGAAGGCCAAAGAGCCGGAATAAGAGTGAGAATCAGAGAGAATGGATCAAGATCCGAGTGTTACAATGAAGCTCGAAGTAGCCCAGAAACAGCTACTCAACCGAGACAAAACAACAAAAATACTGCAAAAAAGCAATAAAGAGACCGCAAAAAAATAGCATAAAAACAAACAGAAGCAGCAGAAGCAACCAATGCTACTTCTTGGTAGTTTTTTCGATGCTGGTCTTGACTCTCTTCCAGGCGCGAAACATACCCAGAGCTGTCATGTGGGTAGCATCAGTTTTATCAAGCTCCTCAATGGTTCTTTTGCTCTCTTTTTCGTTGCCCCAAAGTGCAGCCGAGACACCGCTGTGGTTGGAAACACTTCTGGCATGACCCTCAATGAACTCCTCAATTTCCCTAAAGGCAGAAATGTTGTAATCATGTCTAGTTTTGGCCATCCCTAAGTGGGAGTCCAAGGAGGTTAGCTTCTTATAAATGTCCTCAATCTGATTGTTATCAATGTTCCCCTCCCCCTCCATGCTTTTCTTACCTTTCTGTTTAGCTAGGTTCTTGACCTCATCCTTCAACAGTTTCATCTCAGCATCTAAGGCCTCCAGCCTCTTTGATGAGCTATCCAACTGTACTTCCTGGGGACTGGCACTGCTGATATGGAGAAGGTCATGTGCAATCTCAAGTTCGAAAGGCTCCTTCTCCACCGCAAGAGCCTCAAGGTTGAGCTTCCTGGAGGCCCTGGTGATCGGTCTTTTAGAGGTAGAGGCAAGGTGGGTAGCAGGAGCAGCAGCAGGGCGAAGGGATGGAGAAGCTTGAACAGCCAGTTGGGGGTGACAGCAGCGGTGACAGGGGCAGCAGGAGGAACAGGACTGATAGCAGCAGAGCCCATCAAATGGGTAGCCGAGCTAGGAGAGGAAGGAAGACCAGGGTATTTTAGAAGGCAACATTTATGAATCAACAATATAAGTCCTTGATGCAAGGGAACCGCCTGGGTGTGCTTCTGAAACTCCAAAATGGAGCGCTCAAGGGAGTTCAGCAGATAATGGGGAAAGCAAACCAATCGATTCCTACGGAAGTGGTTTAGAAAGATAAGATGTTTAGCAGAGACAGAGACAAACCTACCTTCCAAGGAGATGAATCAAATCATCATGCGAGTAACCTCATCATAGGGTGGAGGAATTGAGCTGACAAGCAAGTCTATGAGTGTATCTTAGGTGTGAAGAACCAGGGGTTTTTAATGTTTAATTGAGTCTTTAGCTCGAGCCTTTGTGTTAAATTCTTGGAGATTGTGTGAAAGCGTGAAAAATTGGGCCTCCATTGATGCACACCTTCTGGTTAAAGGAATATTTTAGCTATTCTAAAGCATTATGTCATTTAGTTTTCTAATTGTTGTGAAGGTTCTCAAAGATCTAGCAAAAATCAAGTTTATCCTATTTAATCTCCCACCAAAAATTATTCAAACTAATGAATCCTACCTGAACTACTCTAGTTTTCCCTGTATGTCCACAAATGAATAAATTCTACTGGTAAAATATGTAGAAGCAATCAGGATTCCATAATGTCTTTAGTAACCTTAACCTTGTTTATTAAATATCACCATTCTTTAGAAGTGACATCTCGTGAGAGTTAAATTGTGGTGCATTGATCATATTTTCTCAAGTTTTCCTTTCAAATTTGTGAATAGAAGGATATCTTCATTCTCCTTAAACAACAAAGGTTACAAAATCGGTCCTCTCACCCTAGTTGAAAGGAATAACCTAAAGTTGTGAGGATAGATCAAATCCTTTTGGAGGTGCTATCCATTTCTTCAACATCTGAGTGACAAAGAGCTAGCTGAATCACCTCCCCAGCTGCAAAATGGCATACATGATGATTTATTTGTCTCTAGGCTTCTTGTTAAATCTGTGATGTTGCTCATCTTGCAAAGGAGAATCAATTTGGATACCAACAAAACTCACATTCAAATCCAACAATTAGGAAACAACGGGACTCTACAATGGAGGAGCAGGGTCTGCAAAGGATCAAATGACCCTCCAAAAAATAAATATAAGGGTCACTTCCATCACACGAGCCCATGTTTAAAATCTAATGATCGGGTTGCATACGGACTCGAAAATGGAGAAGCAGGGTCAGTGTCAAAGAAACTAGAGAGTCTCAGCAGAGAAACGGGGAAAAGGTTCAAAGTCTTCAAGATTCACAAATGATTCAGAGCAGGCCCAAATTGAATAAGATGGGAAGATTCAGCGGAGGGTTTCACGGGCCTAAATCATGCAAATTAAAGAGAGGCAGCCCAAGGTATAGACTCAGACAAGCACCAAGTCTCCATGTGTCCCAGGTCAGATTTATGGTCCCGCCAAACAAAATCAACTTAACCAAAATATAAAGGAATAGAGCAAGCTACGGAAGGTGCGACATGTCTCTTCGGTGCATCTTCAATAGAAAAATCCAGAAGTGGTCCCCAAACTAGTGCCAACTCTACACGTAGCCATATTCCAAGTCAAAGTGGGAAGGTGGGTCGTTGGAGGAAATTCCAACCTTTTGGCCCAAGAAGACGTAAACTATAAAATGAGCTGCACCTCTACTGATGCCAAAGGATCCACGTGTCGAACCTAAATTGCATGTGGGATGGCGGGCCTTGGAGTGTTTTTTTTGTCCAAATGGAAAATGTGGACCGGCGAGCCAAAAATGAATCACAGAGCTACGAGGCATTTTTTGCATTTTGTATTTTTGGTGCCAAAAGATGCAAAGTGAGTTTCAGGCCCACGGACCCATTTTGATAAACTAGTTTTCTCCATTTTTGTAAGGATCCAGTTCAAACATTCAAATGGACATATCTTTTGATCCATTTCCCGAAATTTAACAAATTTAGCACCATTGGAAAGGTATCAACCTTGTCTACGCCGTGGGAGCCTAAAACTTTAATTTTGATGAGGTTATGTGAGTGAAAAATGGGAAAATGTATCTCACACCATTAATGCAGAATCTGATTGCTTCAACTACCAAATCTAATTTTATTTAATCCGATTTTCTTCCTTCTTCAACACGCCGAACAAACATAGGGAACCAGACTTGATACATTGTGGGCAGATTCATGGTAGGAATTGATGGTTGGTGGTGGAGCTTTAAGAGAAGGATCTAATTTCTCTTCTTTCCCTCCATTTTATTCATCTATAAATTGTAACAATTCTCATTTGAGAATGGGGAGACATTCTGGGATGTAGGGAAACTCTCTCAAAGTTGTTTCCCAACTCCATTTGAGCTGTAAGACTTCTCCTACACCTGGTGAGCGTATTTTTTCCTCTAAGCACCCATGTAGTAGTTTTTGCACCTTATAGAGCAATAAAATCTTATTTTGTGGCATCTTTCAACCCTTGACATTATGGTGTTGTTTCTTTGTGCCTTTATATCTCGTGTTTTCTCCCTGTGCATGTATTTCACGTTTGCAGGTGTAAGATGTCATGCTTCATGGATTTTTGATGGCGGATTTGGATCTAGGTCTATGTAACTTCTGTTTGACCTCCCTCAGTCCCCTTTTCCCTATTTCATTCTCCCTCAACAAAGTATCTCGTCACTTCCTTTTCTAGTGTATCACCACTTAGTGTAGGCTCTTTCACCCTTTCTCTCTCTATTTATCCCCTTGGAATGGTTAGATTAGAATAGATAAGATTTTACATGCATTGGAGTAGCTTGTGGTAGGTTGATTAGGAAGCAAGAATCAGCTTTCTCCAAAGGTCCATCTCAAGTTTTGCAAGTCCCATAGCTCGAGAGATGGTCCCATGTTGTGTAATCACACCGAATGCCCCATTTCAACTCAGGCCATTCGGGGGTGTTGTGATTATGTACTAACAATAATGTGTTAAATTATAACCTCCTTAATATTATATAAAAGAAGAAATTTTGGAATTTCACATTTTGGAAATACACAGTAAGTTTTGGCCTCATTAAATTTGACGGAAATTTAGATGTCAAATTTAAGCTCGTAGGTTCTAGGGAACTTTCTTTGTCTTAAAATTGACGGTCAAAGAACTGTCATCACAGACCAAAAAATAAGCCATTATGACAGTGATTTAGACATCAAATTCAAGTAGGCCAGATCTTTGTCTACATTAATTTTTTTCAGAAATTTGAAGTTGTTATGCATTCTTAGGGGTCTCTTCTTCACTTCTACATGGTCAGAAATCTTTTTTATATACATCTAGGGTATAATGTAGAGCCCTTTATTTTGTGGGTTATTATTTTGATCATGGGAGATTAATTACTATACATTTTAATGACAGAATTAGTTATGATCAAATAGTTTCTTTAGATCTATAAAATTTAGATCTGATTCTATTAAAAGTGTTGTTTTAATTATTGATAAATATGTATCTAACTCTATGGTACAGTGTATATTATAATGGGGTGTGTTTTACAAATTTAGGAAAAAAATGTCATCAAGATATTTTTGTCTTGACAAAACCCAGATCCTGAATGAAACCAACTACAACATTAGGGTCAAAACATAATTTGTGGTGAGGAAACTCTGGACAATTATTTCTGGATCTAAGGTTACTCCCGCCAGTCATCAAGCAACTACAAATAACATGAATACATTCTTGCAACTAATGTAGAAGTCTCTTTATATGATTTTACGCAATGTGAACAATGAGTACCTTCTACACAATGGTAATATCAAACATCCGAAATAGGTATGGACACAACTAGAATCCATGCATGAAGGATACTTGGTATATCAAGGATAGTAATGAGATTATAATAGATGAAGGAATTCAAAGAAATGGTCTATATATTTTTGATGATTTCTCTTCTCCATCTTGTTTTATATCTCAAATTTTAAATAATTCAAAACTATTGCATGAAAGGTTAGGACATGTTAATTATTGAAGCTTATATGAAATTTCTAGATATAATCTAGTGAAAGGTTTACATGTGTTGTCTTCCTCACTTGAAGTTACTTCATTAAATGCTTCTTAATGATGGTTTTGATTCTGATTTAGTAAATGGTCATGATGAAGTTCAAATCCTATTAACCTTATGAAAATGACTAGAAGCCATCATATGTACCATGCATTAATTACCTTGTATGAACCTGAGCCACAAAGTATTATAGGGTCTAGGTGGATATAAAAAGTAAAATATAATGTTGATGCTATTTTTAACAAACATAAATCTATATTTGTTGCTAGAGGTTTCACTCAAAAACCTAGTATTAATTATGTTGAGACATTTCTTGTAGCTAAAATGAGTACTGTTAGAGCCTTATTTGCAATTTTCACTCAATTTGGGTGGGAAATCCACCAAATGGATAAGAAAAAATATTTTTTTTGAATTGTGATTTAAAATAATAACTTAACATGTTTCAACATAAAGGATTTTAAGAAACTAGTAATGAAAACTATGTTTGTAAGTTGAGAAATCCTTGTATGGTTTAAAACAATCTCTTAGAGCTTGGTATGCAAAAATTGTTTCCTTCTTTAAATTGCTAGGTTTTGTTAATTATTCTTCTAACAATGATATATTCATCAATAAATAAGGCTTTCATATTATCATTATATGTATATATGTTTATTATTTGTTTATGTCTAGTGATAATTCTGATTTAATTCATAAGATTAAAGAGAAATTGAAGCAATACTTTGAAATGAATGAGTTAGGTCTCTCACATCATGTTATTTGTATGACTGTATTTCATTCTATTCTTATTTCTTCAAACACAATATGCAACCATTTTATTGAAAAAGTTTCTTATGATTGATTGTAAACCATTTTTTGCTTCAATGGAAGTTAGAATAAATATTGATCCTAAATCTGCATATGAAAAAAGTTGATCCTATTTTATATACATTTTTAGTTGATAATTTGATTTATCTAACTATAACTAGATCAAATATTTCATAAACAATAGGAATTAATTCAAGGTTTATGCATGAACCTTTTTTGGAGATCATTGGAATCTTGCAAAAATAATTTTTAGATATTTGAAAGGAACAATCAATTATGGGTTGCATTATACTAAGAATGAAAATGCTATCTTATACGGATTTTTTGATTCTAACCATACTGATGTTGTGTTATAGAATATACTAGATATGTGTTCAAGTTTGTTGGTGTAGGAACCATTACTAGGAACAAAAAATACAATCAACAATCTCCATTTCTTCTACTAAGGTAGAGAAGTATAATGGAAGAAGTAAAGACGCCATGTTGTTGTAACGACTATTGGTAGAGATACAAATGGAAGCTAAAGGAAGTATTTCTCTTCTATGTGGTGGTCAAATTTGTATTACTCTTGATTAAGAATCTAGTTCAACATGAGAGGACAAAGAACATTGAAATACATATACGCTTTAGCCGTGAGAAGGTGTAAAGTGATGAGATAAATCTCAAGTTCATGTTGACTGAAGAGCAGGTTGCTGACATCTTCACAAAGTCCCTGAGTGCTGCAAAGTTTTGTCACTTTCATCAAAAGCTTGGATTGTCAGATTTTTCATTGAGGAGGAGTGTGCATGATAATTTCACCTCCTAATGGAACTTGGTTTTTATAAAACTACCTTCGGGAATTTGTAAAAGACCTTCGAGAAAGTGTAAAAAATACCTTTGGGCAAGTGTAAAAAGACCTTCGGGCATGTATACCTCCCTGAATTATTTTTTAGAAAGAAGTGTAGAAATATCTTAAAGGAGGTCTTCAATAAACTCTTTAGTACTATTGATTTTACTGGTAAACATCCAATACAAGCATATTGTTAAAGAGGTCCTTGGTTGTAAAAGGCTCCTATATGCTTGGGTTCAATAACCTTTTATGAGAACCTATGAGAATATGTAAAACTCAAAAATTATACTTAGCCACTGATCATGGGATGATCTTTTGGATTCCAAATCCTTTTTTACCAAAAGGTAAATTGAGTATGATGAAGGTGTTATAATTCCTTCAACCGATATGCTATCTTAAAACCTTTATGGTTTAAGGATTGTAAATCATGTAGTGTACCACGAGCAGGTAATCTATTGACATATATTATGTTATCCCACTTAAAATTAAGGGGGAGTATTGGAACATAATACTTAAGTGGTCTGGTCAACCCTTAGTGTATATGGGTCCATCACTAATATATACGTTAATATTTAACAATATGAAATATTTATATTTCTATTATTAAATATGCTAACCTAGGTATATACTTTAGGTTAAATATTTAATATCATGAAATGATTATATTTCTAATATTAAATATTATAAACCCAGGTGTATGTGTTAACCGTTTAGGTTGAAAAGGTGGGTCAGGAGACATACCCGATCACCTTATATAAAAAGTACTTTAGGTCCTCATTTGATATATTTGGGAAATATATCAAAGGTGTACAAATCAAGTGATTTGGTTTTACCCTTAGTAAATAGGGTTTTAAATGAGGAGGTGATCTTACTGGATGTAAAATATGTTCTTTGAAGTAAAAGTTTATTTTCAAAGTGGTTTTTACCCTATTAGGGTTTTCCACTATAAATAATGTGTCACCTGTGTTATTTATTTCCTGTAAGTATTTCTTTATTTACTTATGTTATGATGTAATGTTTATTTAAATATTTATTGTAACATTATATAATATGTAAGTTGATTAAATCCGTATTTATTAGAATCCTCAAATTCTAACACTTATATGGGCTCCATATTTGAAAGAAAAAGAGGCCACTAGACTCATATATTGGGAGATAAGTTTAATTGTTAGAGCTCATGTAGGATATCTAACAATCTAGATGGTACATATGGATGTAATTTTATTGATTTATTATAAGGGAACCATGGATAGGTGGTTATTGTGGCTGACTTTAGTGATCTCAAAGGGAATCATAAATGAAATAGTGGATGATTTATTGTAGGTGGTGGGACACTCAGTTAATGGAATGCCACAATAGTTTAGATTTCATTTTCTTATGTTACTCTTAAATATCCCATGATACCATCCTTGACCTACTAGAGAGTTAAGAGGTAGAGGAAGATATGAAGTATATCTCCTTTGAGACCACATAGGTAGTGCCAACTTCCATTGGGTTGGGGACATAGGAAAGGGAAATAATTTTATAAAAGGTTTGTGGGAGGTTCATAATATGTGAGATAAAGAATTTTCTCATGTGAGATTTTTGAGCTCATAGATATTCCCTGTCTCAAGTAGATGCCACAAGAGAAACACTAATATCAAAATTATCAATTCTAGTGACCATGTGGTGGATATATCTCCCTTATGGGGGTTAGAATTCAATAAATTATGGATAGGTCATATCTAGAGAGCATCATAGGAACATAAGTTGGCACCAATTTTATTCATCTAGAGGGATAGATAGAAACACTCAGTAGTGAATTGATGATGATGATATAATATTTACTAAGGGACCAAGGAGTTCATGGGGCATGCCATAATTTTAAGAGGTTATTTAATAATAGGATGTCATTTCAAAAGTAAATTAAAATTATCTTTCAAATTAATCATAAAAGGTAAATGGTTCATTCATTGATTAAGTTAATTAAATATTATTGTTAGAGAATTAGCGTAAACTCGAGTCGAGTGAACTTAAATTTTGAAAAGTTATTTGTTACAACTTTGTGTGTACATACTACTATCAATTTAATGCATAAAATTGTTAAAAAATTGAATGAGAATATTTTTTTGGTGTTAATGCCTTCTAATTATAAAATGTTATTTTTTGTTCATTTTCAACATCGCATTTATATTCCAATATTCTCTCATTTTATATAATGCCTTCATATGGAAACATTTTTATATATCCTTGTATGTGGACTTTGTGTCATACCTATGTAATCTAGGAGAGATTAACACTTTTTTATTCTAGATGGTTCTCATCCTCCTTGTAGTTGTTTTTATCATTTATTTCATATGAGAAATAGGGTTTCATTTTTTATTTATCTTTATTTATCAAGGAGTTTGAGATGTAATTTAATTATATGCAGATTTTCTCTCTTCCTCTATCTTTCTCCCCGTTCTCCTTTCTTTTTCATTCTAATTTTTGTTATTTCATTTTTTTTCTAAATAAAATCATTAAATATAAATAATACCCCAATCATATGATGAATTTTATCCTCTCAAATGAATATTAATATCATTTTATCAATATTTGATCTCGTCAATATTGTAAATTTTATGCCACTTCATTTCAGCGAGTCACTGAAATAAACAAAACATGCATACTGACATAAATTCCTACATAAACTATTGATAATAACTCAAATAATTCCACAAGTGTGATTGGAGGTTAAGAATTTTTTGGTTAATATTTTTTATGGTTGTGAGGATAGTGAGATCAAATTGGGATGGGTTAGGATATTGTTGGATACAGGATGTGAGAGTCATAATTTGGTTTTGTAAATATTTGATAATAATAGCGGTGTTTTGATCAAAGTGGGAGGGTAAAGGTTAATGGATGAGGGATTTAAATTTTATGGGAGACATGATGAGGATGGGGGTTTAGATAAGATTTAGGAATATGATTTGGTATGGATAGGGTGTAGGTAGGATATGACTAGGATGGGGGATTAGATGTGGATGAGATGGATTAGGAAAGGTGATAAGATTGGGATAATTAGATGGGATGGATTGGGTTTGATTTTGTTAGGATGAGAGGTTTATTGATTGTTTGATTAATGTGTGGTAAAAATGATATGTAATAAATCAATGCACATGCAACACGCAACCTAGCTAGTCAAGTGGGAGTGCAAGACAAATTATAGCCCATTTTCAATACCACACATGATAGTGGCATTCACTGAGCTAGCCCACCTTTACATCAATGTGTGATCGACTAGTGAATAATATTTGGTGGTTACTTCCCTTGCACTATAGTTTGATTGCGGCCAAAGGCTACCTATGCTAGGATAAACAAGGCTTGCTAAAAGTGTCCTCTATATACCTTTTGGTACGTGAGGCCCAAATTCATGTTGTAAGGATGTTTTCTAAGGTATGGGTGTTGGGACGTGGAATCCCCTAACTTCACATCATGTTTAAATCATGTAAACACTTAGCCAATAACAAAAATTCTCCAAGGATTTGTATACCCCAATGGAGCACAGGGTGTGTCTACGTGCGTGGAGGTGAAGCCCATAGTCACGAGACCCCTAGGACTATAACAAGTGTGTGGTGATGAAATCAACATCATGTTTCCCCTAAAAATGAAAAAAGGAAGAAGGTGGGCCACTTTTTATCCTCAAGATCGTCCAAGGACGCGAGAGGAGAGCATCCACAAAATCCAACCTTCAGGTATAACAAGAAAACATGAAAAAGATGCAAGATAATATGAAGATTTTTAATTTTTAAATGATAAAAGGATGATTAAACAAAATGAAAAATGGGTCTTCAAGAGGAGGCCCTACAAAAAAAGTGGATTATTAGTTTTTTTAATAACCCCGATTCTTAGAAAAACATGCTACAAAACAAAGGAGTTAGTAGTTTTAGATTGATTGTTTTATCTTTGGTAAGTGTAAGAGGATTCTCACAAAGTGTTCGTAGTTTGTAACCAGAAAATATAACTTAATGGGTATTTAAAAAGCCAAGATTTACGAAAATGAAAACCATGAATAAATTATTCAATAAAATTCTAAATTAACACTTTCATTGCATAGATATTTTCAATACCTTTCTGGAAAAAAATAGAGTCTTTTCAAGTTCGGGGTCAAAAGTTATGGCTCTCGGAAGTTACGAAACAAAACATCAAAACAAAAGCACTGAAATAGGTCACATATGCTTTGTTTCATGTCATACATGCCATTTCAGGTCACAAATGTGCTACTTTGTAAAAATAATGTTGACGTTTTGAGGGTCAAACAAAAGCGCTAAAGTGTTATAAACATGTTGTTGCTGGATAAACGCGTTGAAAGAGGTGATGAATGCACTGAAATAGGATACAAACATGTTGAAATATATCCCTGTAAGAACGAAGTTAGAGGATCTTCATAGAAGCATTGTTTTAGGATAAACACGTTACTACAGGTCACACATGTGCTAGTACCGAACAAAAACAAAAAAAATTGAAATTTAAGGATGCAAATTAGATTTTTATGAAACCAAATTTAGACAGCTTGGTGATTAGATGATAATAAACAAGAAATTAAAAATATTTGGGGGGTTAAGCCCCACGGTAGGCACCAAAATGTAGATTAAAAATCAAGTTAGCATGCAAAAATAAAATTAATATGAATCTAATTCAAATACACCATGCAAACTCAACAAATCAACTACCTCTAATTGAGTAGGATGAAAAGAAAGTTAAAAAAATTTACCTATACTTTCCTATAAGTTGAATTCTCCTCCTTTGTTGCTTGGATGTTCTCTTGGATGATTGATTTTTTCTTAAAATTTGGATGTGGGAAGACTTGAACATTACCTTCCCTTAGATTACTTGATTGAATATTATTGATAGCTTGGAGATGGATAATTGATGATCAAAAGATGAAAGGAAGATGGAGGATTGAGAGGATAAAATAGAAACAATTGGATATGGATTCAAAACTTTTCTCTCATGGAGGATGAATGTTTGATTTATAGTTTGCGAGTGGAAAAATGGAGGGTGAGGATCAATGCATTAAAAGGAACGATAACCAGATCGTACAAAGCCAATAACATAGATGTTAATCAAACACCATAATCAATAAGATGAAAGTAATTTGTCAGAATAACTTTACATAAACCTTTGCAAACAAATGAGCAACAATATCATATATTATTATGGAACTCAATGAAATACAATGATAATGGTCCTTACTTATATAGGCAAGGAATAACAATCTAAGAACCAGTCAAGGTCATAGATCAAGCCATAAATCAAGGAAAGACCTAGTCATCAAAGAACTAGTCAAGTTCATAGATATAGGAGAGAACTGGACATCAAGGATCTAGTCAATACCATAGATCAATGAAAGAACTATACCTAACAACTAGATAATATCCCCATAATATTTAAATAAATAAAAATAAATATCCACACACATAAGTTGGTGAGGATAAATACAATAAAGGTAAATAAAGTACCTAGGTGAACATGAGATAAGGTAAATACCTACTCTAACATCCATGTTGGATTGAATCCAATGGTCGAAATTGTATGAGAGTGTAGAAATTTCTAGATGCAGAGGGATCTAGATTTTTTGTGGAGATTTTATTGAATTTTTAATTTAATAGAAGAGTGTAGAGTATCTGAATATTTAAAAATTAGAGGGAAATATGAAGAAACTTCTAGATTTAGTAGCCTTTAGATTTAGAGGTGAGGATGTGCACATGATTAGGATTAGATTAGGTTAAATGATGTGATTTTATGAAAAGGCTAGGTGTAGGGATGTGTAGCGTGGGTGGTAGGTTAGATGTAGGAATATTAAATTCCTATAAATGTTAATGGAGGATTTAAAATAGGATAATATGATATAATAATGGATGAATGATATTAATGAATTAAAAGGGTGAAATGAGATATAATAATGATTTAAAAGGATTAATAATGAAATCTTAGGATAAAATCATAAATAATAATAAAGGGGGAAATATTATAAAATGTATTAAATAATAATAGTTAATCTTGCGATTAATTATTATATGAATGATGATGTAATATTTACAGGGTATGATAATCATATTTAACTGTGTCGGTATTTTAGATGTCTATAGTAAGTATCTTAATCATTAATTATGATTTGATGATATCCCAACATGATTTCTAATTTTACAAAATAAGAAACACCATGTAACTCATGTAATAAATCTTCAATGAAATGAATAGGAAGCTTATCTTTCATTGTGTATTTGTTGAGATCCTTGTAGTTTGGGAACATATGCCAACCTTCATCCTTATTTAGTACCATCACCATCACAGAAGAGTAATCCCAATGAATATTGAAAATAATACCTAATTCCAACATCACATGTATCATATTTTCAATCTCACTCATTTGTAAACAGGGTTATTGATAAGTTCTAATACTACGTGGTTGAATTCCTAGTAATATATGAATAGCATGATCATGATCTCTTTTGGGGAGTAAACCTTTTAGATTATTCCAAAAATGACTGAGTGATTATTAATAATTGTTTACAAACCTAATCATATACAACCTTTTGATGGTTGACCTTATAGTGAAAATATTTATGCCACAAACCCATCTACACCCTTAAGTGTTTTCTACATTTAATGATAACTTGACAATAGTGGTGATTTTTCCTTCATCTCATAGAGCTCCAAATTCCTCCCTTCAAAAAGGAACCTCATGAATAAATAATAGGATTTCATCTCAACATTTCCCAAAGTATTAAGTAATTGGATCCTTAACACAATATCCCAACCATTGAAATGGCATACATAGGACCCTATAATAGGTAATCCCCTATGGATAACTTTATTTTTTTCACAGTTTCCTAAAAAAATAAATTTACCCCCATATGTAACCATGACCTGAAACTATTGGGATAGATTAGTCAATAAATTTAAGTACAAGGAAAAATTATGATTAATAAAGTTACAAGGACTTATGGAGGTAGTTAGTATTATCACCCTTTGTTTCTCTATGAACCCAACAACCTTGAGGGTATTTTGGGTATTAATTATTGAAATTTTCTAAAAATATATACTTGGTAGAGATTCTTTAGCCTTTATCTCAGGAAAATTTTCCTCTTCATTAGTTGTTTACTCCTCATTAGGAGCCTTAATGTAGAATAATTTCTTCAGTGATATTTATGTCCACTTATCTACTTGTAATCTCAACAGTAAGATAGAAAATTTTCTCACTTCTCCTAATTTAATTAAGTAGTAAATCATGTTGTTCAAGGAAATGATGGTGTTGGTATCATATATTCCTTATGATTATTGAGACCCCTTAATTTTACCAGATCTATAAATCCTCCACCTGATGAGAAACTAACATGGATTCATATCAAACTTGGATTAAGAAGGAGAACATCAAGTTGGATGTTATCTTTGATTACACCCAAAACAATATCATTTATATGATCCTATCAGATTCGATCCACTTGTAAGGATAGTTTTGATGGCCTTATCTATGAAACTTTGGATATCTCACTAAAATACTTCTCTTTAACACTATATTTAAGTATATCTTAAAATCATTAGTGAACATAGACTAGGTAATAGGGAGGCCCATATTTTTATTTTTATCACAAACCAATATATACCAAATGAACTCAAGGATTCCACTACCATAGTTTATCCACTTGATACTTGATGTTCCACATTACAGAATCATTCCCATATAACTTGTGCAAATCTATTTTTGGAATCATGTTCTACCATTACATATAAGATCTACCAATTTGTGTAGATGATCACTTGTTGATGTGATTTGATTATGAGTTTTTATTTATCAGGGAACTTATGTACATGAATGATAATTGATGTTAGTATTTCTTCTTGAAATCATGGACATCAATTCATGCCTCATTGATTTTAACCCCACCTTCATTTCACCATTTAGTGCTTTAATAATTTTGTTAAGGTTACCTTACAATTATTTAACATTACCTTCCATTTCTTTAAGGTTACCTTCCATTACTTCAATATCACAATTACCATCATCCTTACTCACCATATTATTAACCTTTTCCTAAATTTATTTAAATGTATCTTATGCCCTATAAGATAAAGATTCCAATTTGATATCTTCCTTATTTAGATTTATTCCTAGAATGGCTTGACTCTTCCCTTTTCATATAGTTTATATCCCTATTGTGATGTAGGGTTTGGGATTTTTGATACAATGATTATGGTAGGAATTTAGGGTTTGGGGTTTCATATGGTTATTTTCCAAATAAAGTAAAACACGGAGAAAATTAGATAGATAATTTTTGGAAATATTTTCAAAAATATTAGAAACTTAGAAAATTTCCAAAAATGTTAACCTATGGGTGAAAAAAACATTTAAATGGCTATAACTTGTGAAAAATAATTCAAAAAATCTTGAAATTTGGAGAGAACCTTACTTGACAAGTTTAACTTTTACTGTAAAATTGCAAATAGTTTGCTTTGTTTTGGAAAACACAAGAGTGCAAAAATGATTGAATTATATTATTCACAATAAAAATGGATCTAAATACAGGCGAGGCCCCTATAACCACCTAGACAAATCTTCATAAGCATCTACATAACCACCTATAATGTAACACATTTAAGTTAATGCTAACATTCCCCCCTTATTACATTATTTTTATAAATGTACCCTTGAATCATCTTCAATAATGGACCCCCTTATTTCAAACGTGGTAAAGAGTATTTTTAACACTCTTTGTGTAGCCTTGTCACCTTTGAGGTGGCATGTCATCTTTTTGGCTTCACGGTCTTGCTTACACTTTAGTTTTTCCTTGCAAGATTACCCCGAACTTGGAAGAGACAAGATTACATCTCTCTACTAACACCTTCAGTGGTTTCCTAGATTACCACGAGCTCCTATAGTTTTTAGTCTGCAGGTGGACCAAAAACCTGGAGGTGATAGGATGTCTAAAGTATATACTTTGGTGGTTTATCATATTTTCACAAACCATTTTCCAAGATCCAATCACTATTTTATTGATTTTTCTCCTCAAAATTTTCTTCATCAGGGGGAACCAAACATAACAATGAATGAAGTGGTTTGAACTCGTATTGTACCAATTTGATTCAAAAAATCTCCACACATTTCCTGATCTTTTTTATGCTCGTTATTTCCATGGTCAATTGGTCACCTTTGAAGATCCATGCTTGAACAGACATTTTTAGAAGAAAACACGACACAAGAGTCCCTAGTTCTAATATTCCATATTTAGTTGCACAATCTATAGATATAAAAACACCAAGCACTTCCATGAGGGTCTACACACACGTCTCATTCTATCTACAACATTTTCTACTACCTCTTCCATATCAGCATCATTGGTCTCATTACATTACATTAACTGATAAGATCCTCTGAGTTGGGAAATAATTTTCCAATAGCTTGGATAGCTAAGAAAATCATAGATTCAAGGTAATGATGTGGTCCTATGAGACTCAGTGATCATACACTATTGCTAGAGGTGAAACCAATTTATGGATCTCAATCATTTCCAAGAAACTAATAAATAATCTATTTGTCCACATAATATTCTCCATGGTAGTTCCCTTTGCAAGAAATTCCATATTTGAAAGGGTCTGAAAAATGAATCCCCTTATTGTTAAGAGAAAAAATATTTTCAATTACCTTTGTCATCTTCACATATGTCAATGAAGTAACATCAAGGTAGGGTATATGCCAAACATATCCTTCCACAACATCTAAATGCTAAGATGTTTCCACTTTTGTTCTTCTTGTCCAAATTTTTTTATCTCTTTCTTTATGCACAACACACTTGGTAACATCGCAAACTATATGATCACTTTGATGATACCTTATTAGTGCTTTCCATATGCACATTCCAAGAAAGGAAAAGCTTTCATACCACTGTTGGCAAAGAAAAAAGTGCATAAATGATTGAATGATTTTATTCACAGAAAATATGTATATAGATATAGGAGAGGCCTATATAACCACCTAGACAGATCTTTACAACCATATACATAACCACCTATAGTGTAATATGTTTTAGTTAATGCTAAAATTTTCCACCATTGATGAATTATATCAAAATCTTTAAAAATAGTATTTTTACCAAATTTTGGCACATATCAAAGTTCAAATACCACTTGTAATGAAATTACTTATATAAATCATAATCTTGACAGAAATAGAACACAATATAGTACCCAAAAAATATAAATGATCAAAAAATTCAAGTATAATGATTTATCCAATTTTAGGGGGTAACCTCCCAAGCATACAATAAGACACAAGTGCTCAATATTATAATATTAGACTAGCTACTATCTCCTATATAAACCTTACAATGTTATGAAAAGAACCAAGGTTGGACTATTAAGAATTAAAAAGCATAAATAAATATGATATAACATGATAAGATATTATATTACCCACAAGTAAACCATCCATATCTCTATATATGCCCTAGGATTAAGGGCATAATAATGTGGTAGTAGTGAGACATCATGTGCCTCTAGTACGTGACTTAAATTTTTGTTCCTTAAAACCATTTAACAATGCTTGGAAAGACCTTGATCTTACTAATAAATTGATCTATGATCGTTTCATCCTTGAAAATGGAGGGATCTACAATATTTCACATAATTGAGTTCTTCATACCATTATTATGGTCTGATCTAATTGATGGTTAGATAATTTGTGAAGACTAAGGAAACCTTTGAGTAATTTTGTAATGATTTTTACAATAAGATATTCTAAGAGTCTCATGTGAGTTATAAAATGATATTGAATTTCTTGTATATCCGACTATAGGTGAAATATTCTAATATGTCCAACCTTAGGAAGCTAAAATGACCAAAATAATTGATGCAGCCTAGATTTTACTAGATAACACCCTAGTCACATTGGCACATCACTCAGCCTTGACTAAGCGCTCACCCGAAGTGCAAAAAATTACCAGGTCCCTCTTTAGGGTTGTTGTAGTAGTATGTTAGCATGATGAAGGAAGAAACGTATAGATTCGTAATTAATCCATCATTCTACAATGCATGCTACTCTCATATCTATGGAAGAACAAGCTTAAACAGTAATCATGATTGAATTAATAACATGCACTACTCAACTACACACAAAATGACACTTAGATTCAGCCAATATCCTCCATCTATCAATGAATACAGAAGCTCCTTATAGTATTGTCAATCTATACCAATGCGCGTATGGATCTGATACATTAATTCAGTGATATGCATATATCTCACATACACACACTCTGTATATTCTCTGTTACACACACACACACACTTTTCACACTCCTACTATGTACCCAACATCATATATATATGGTGGGGACTTTCCCTTCACCACTTTTCTATTCCAGAAATAGGTTGCATGCTATTGATAGCCATACACTGTTTACAAACATAGCCACACATGCAAGTGTGTTATCTATAGTCCTCTTGCAGTTAAATAAAGTGTCATTTCTATTCTCATCTCGTCTCCATGTAAAACCCTTTGATCTGCTTCTCTAAAGATAGACAATGCATGGCGCGCACGTCTCTACATCGTTGGTGTGTTCCACATGGCATCTTCTAAAAATAGGTCTTCATGTTTAAAATAGGCTAAGTACTAAAAGCTAAACTTGTCTTCTACGCGTGGGTCCTTCTTGTCCTTCCGTGCCTTTGGTTTTGGGCCTTCTATCCCGTGCAGACTCCTTGTGTGATATTTGAAAAGTATTCTTCGATCAACATTACCCCACACTAATCTAATTGTCATCCTAACAATGGGTATCTCCAAAAATTGAAGTAAAGAATAGAAGAATCGAAAGAATAAGAATGAAATAATATTTATAAATAAATAATTTCTATGAGGTTATGAGGTAGCCTCCTCTATATCAGTTTGTAGTATCAACTCTAGATACTCCTTTATTTCGGCCTCCAAAACCTGCCATTCAGTGAGTGCTTGCTCTGCTTTTTCTAGGATGTCCATAGCAATGGATTCCAACTCATCCCTCATAATCTCTCCTTTCTCATTTTGCAGAACTAACATCATGTTAGAAATTGATGTCATTCCCCCTTCTAATAGATCCATCTTCTACGTAATTAACTTCCCCGACTCTTCCAACTGAGTCTTGTGCAGCTCTTGTGCTACTGCCAAGGCCTTGTGCTTCTGTTTAACCATTTAAAATATTTCTGCACGACCCATTGTCTCATTCTACATCACTTTCTGGACCTCATTGTTCTCTTCTAGGGTATTGATGTTGATAAGCGTCTCTGGGGCTGTGCATATGTTTAAATCTTGGTCTACTTTCTTCAATACTTCCTGTAACGCTTGCAATAGCCCTTCATAAGATGCAATTTTTCACATCACTAATGTTTTCTCTCATTCGACATCTTGCTCTAAGCTTTCTGGTGCTTGCATGAGCAGAGGTTCATCTTCAAGTACCAATTCCACTAACTTTCCTACGTAGTGTATTGCTGAAGGAAAAATATGTGGTACCTTAGCCTCCAAGTGTGGCCTTAATCTGATGAAATTATCCCCATCTCCTCTGTAATGCTAATAAACACCTCCCTTTTCTTTTATGCGAAGTCCCTCTCGTATGTTATGTGTACTATCTCTACATCCTTTATCTTCAGTTCCTCGCATAGTGCTCTGATTGTTGCATCTTTTTCCATATTTCTTCTAGCCACCTCAGTAGAAACCTTTACCAATGCATTGTTGACCTGCTCATCTAACATAACAGTAGGCTTTACTGTCACGTGTCTAGCTTGAGGAGCCTTCTTCAATCGTCTCAAAATGCATGACTCTTCACACACATCAAAGTCGGGCTTATCCATGTGGGTGTGCATTGACCACGATAGTTGCTTTCGAGTGTGCACAGTCATCATATCCTCATACATTAGCTCCCAACTTAATAAATCCTTCTTTTCTATCGTTCTCTAGAAGCGGGCGTCGATAATTTTTCCTACGTCCTTTGCATATCCCATGGCTAGTGGAATGTGCTCTCCACTTGTTCCTCTAGACCATTGCTACTTAGGAACTTTTGCTTCCAAATTTAGGACTTGTTTCTCCATGTCTTGAACATTCTCTACAGTTATCTCCTCAGGTATTTTCTCATCCTCTTCTTTTTCCTTTGATTCCTCACCCTATTCTTATATGTTCTCTGGAAGTGTAGGAGAATTAGACATGTTCTCCTCTGACTCTTTCACCTCCTTATTTAACTTTAGTTTCTTCCTTCTTTGCACGGTCGCCTCCTTTTATGGAGAGAGTCTGGGTGATTTTTGCACATTGGTTATAGTATCACCTTGGGTCCTTATTCTCATAAACACCCTCTTAAACCTGTGCTCCCCTTGGACTACATTCAAGTCCTCATCATACCCCTCTTATGGTTGAGGTGGTGTAATGGCACGTTCAGCTTCACCCTTATTTGTAGGATGTCTCCTACCTCTATGATCTAAACCACCACTATCTTCACACTCCTCATCATCCTCCACTTTAATTGGCTCTGTGGGCTTAGGCTCTAGGATGTTCTCCATGGTATGCTTTCCCTTTGGTGGTGCTGGAAGTGTGAAATCACCTTCCACATACTTTTTATTCTCCATCTTTGGCTTCAGTTGGAGATACACCAATACTTCCCCCACATCTGCTACAACCAGACTTATTGGCTTGATATTCAACACCTCCAAAATGATCCTCTCTATATAAGCACTTCTGTCATGATACACATACTTCCTCAATGTATGGTATTCGCAATCTACCTTATCTGCATTAAAGACCAGTACACACGTGTCTGTAAATCTGTGAACAGATGCTTGGAAATACCTTGCAGTGAATACGTAAGGAAATTTACACCAAGGGCTCCAGAATCCATCTTTTATTGGGAAGCGTGTAATGTAGAATTGATGATATAAAACAAACTTGACTTGTTTCCCTACCACTGGTTGTAGGTCCTTTGGGATGCACCACTCTTCCCCAAATGCTGTGAAGAGCCAATCATACCATATCTCTACCCTTTGCTTTACATTGTCTGTCATGTCCCTTTTGCATAGGTACTTGTTCTCCATGGCATGTTCCCATACTTTTTCCTTTAGTCCATTTGGTACTCAAATCTCCATGAAGACCAGTGATAGTAGAACAGCCCCAAAGCTAATATTCCCCCCAGTCTATGCTTCTTTGACTATTTTCTCTGTAATATAGCCTGCAATGTTGTAGATTATCCCTTCTGACATCTTACACGCCACATGTAACCACATAGTATTTACCTATGACCACCACTCCTGATCATTCAACTTGGTAACAAGGTGTGTTGTAGCTTACAAAACTAGATAGTTCTTTAATTTGTCTATATCGATTCCGCGTGGACCCTTCAAGTACCCTAACTCCTGTTTGGTCTTTGAAATCATGGCTTTATTTGCAAGATCACCTTTTATGTCCTCTCTTATAGACTTCAAACTTGTAATTGACGAGACAAGCGCATATGAGATTCTCACTCTGCTTCCTACAAAGTAGAAGAAGTCCTCCTGCACCCTGCTCATGAGCCACTGATACAAAGGCTCATACATCCCAAAAAATGGAAGCTCATATAAATGGTAAACCCTAATTTTCTTTAGAAGCTTCTCACCTGCATTGTCATAAACTAGCAAGTCATCTGTCATGTGCTCTTTCATCCTAGCAGTGAGCAAGGAATCAAGCTCCTTCTTGTTCTTTGAAGTCCTGTGATTGTATTCACTTACTTTTCTCTTCCTGATGGATGAATCCCATTCCTGGCCAATGATGACTTCTTTTAGATATTGCATTTCTAAAAAATGGCTTTCATCTGCCATCTCTTCCTCCTTGATGACCACCTTCTTATTTCCTTTTACTGTTGCTGTAGATGCCTTCTTAGGTGCCATTTTTACCTTGCAAATGTCACCTCTTCAACTCTGTAACTATATGAATCAAACCCTAGCTTGATTCAATTTTTCCCTAGGTGGAAACTTTGTAACTTTACTCTTTTCTATCTCCCTGCTTTGCTCAAACCCTTCGCCAGTGAGGACACAAGCTTCTTGTCACACATATTTGGTTTTCACGCTTGGTTTCACACCCCTTGCATCTTAACTCGATCACTCGGATCTTTGCACTTAGATATTTCCTCAAATACTCTTAGCCGCAATGGTGAAAATGAATCCACATTCCATCCTTATATAACTTTTATCAAATTTTGATGTATTTATTTCTCCTTCACCTACCAAATATTCTCTCATTCATTGAACAAATCCATTCATTCTGCGTGGTACATCTTCGCGCCCCAGCTATAACCTTCTAGCATGCCTTCCTACCCTCTAGTCACATAATTCTCTTCAGTGCGTGCCCTTGTCCCCAAGTACCTCATCACTGTACCTTATCCTGGTAGCTATTATGGCCTCCGCTTACCTCACATTATACTATTCTTTCATTCATCTCCATCCTTGGTCACTTTTGAGAAGCAATCTTCTTTTGACTTAAAGCACACCCGTAGCAGCTTATTCCTTTCACCTTTCAATTCCAACAGTCTTTTTCTTTAATAACTACAACCACCCCACACTAAAAGTATGTGTAGTCCTCTACGCATAAACATTCTTCATATAGTAATTAGCTTTATGTGCACAAGTGTGCTTATTACAAAAAAATAATAACTAAATTGACAAAGCATAGCGATAATGAAGGAAATACAAAATTAAAAACCTAAGCTAAATGGAAATACTGCCTTATTACAAACACCAAGACTTATTTATAGTAGGGATTCAGCCTACTCCCGTTAAAGTAATCAGGTAGCCATGTTCCATTAAGTGATTCTAACTGGCAAGCACCTGATTCAAGTATAGAAGTGATGACATATGGCCCCAACCAATGTACTTTAAGCTTTCCTGGATTGTGTAAGAACTTTGAGTCATAAAAAAGTACCATTTTTCCAATCTCAAACTTCTTATCCCTTATGTTTCTATCATGCCATGCCTTCTGCCTGGCCTTTTCCTACTTCTGAATCGATCGTGTTATGGCTCAGTGCTCATCTAGTTGAATCATCTTTTCGATATGCTCTTTAAATCCTGTTCATCAGCTAGTCATGCAGCGTGCACAATGCACAAAGAAGGTAACCTAAATTCTATAGGGAGAATATCTTCCATGCCAACACCAACTGAAATGGTGTGGCTTTGTTCAATCTCTTGTAAGTTGTTCTATATGCCCAAAGAATGCTGATACATTGTCATCCCAATCCTTTCTTCCAACATCACAATTTTTTTTCAAAGTATGGCTCAAAATCTTGTTGAAGGCCTTAGTAGTTCCATTTTCCTGAGAATGGTAAGGTGTATTTTTATGGTGTGTAACCATAAACTCATCTAATAAGATCCTGATTGTCTCATTCAAATATTGTGTACCTATTTCACTTGTCAACCTTAAGGGACATCCATATATTGTAAGAACATTCTCCCATAGAAACCTAGTTGTTGTAGCTATCGTATAGTCCTTGGTAGGTGCTGGTTCTGCCCACCATGTGAGATAATCTGTGCAAGTAATGATATAACGTGATCCAGTCTTGCCCGCATCCGGCGTAATAGGTCCTAAAAAATCAATGGACCATTTCTCAAACGGTTCAACACTAGTAATCAGTCTCAAAATCATCTCATCTCTTTATCCTGGTTTTCCTAGGCATTGAAAATGATCACATGCCTTACAATATTTTTTACAGTCCTTATACAATGTCTCCCACCATAATCTAGCAAGTAGGATCTTCCGGGTAGTCGCATCACCTGCATAATGGCCTCCTATAATACCACCTTGATCTTCTTCCATGATATCCTTAGGCTCATGCTCTAATACACAATGGTGTAATATTTCATCTTTGCCTAGCTTGTAAAGGTCACCACTAATTAACATAAATAGTACCGCGCGTATAGCAAACTGCTTCTTTTCTAATTCTTTCATTCCTTTTAGCGCCATACCTGTTTATAAAAAGATAGTAATGTCTTCTAATTTCATGGATGCACGTTATAACTTATATAATTGTGCATCAGGCATGGTTTCTTCAATTTTCTATGCATCCTCTCCTGAATTGATTCTAGATAATTGGTCTAGTCCAGAATTACTTTTCCCTAGCTTCACCACAACTGTGAAGTCAAACTCTTGAAATAGGAGGACCCATCTTCATATGCACCCTTGTAAGATGGGCTTGTTTACCAAGTATTTCAATGCCATGTGATCTTTATAAAACACAAATGGTGTTGCTAATAAGTACTATCGAAACTTGTGCAATGTGTAAATCATTGACAAAGCTTCGCACTCTATAGTTTTATAATTTTGTTTAGCAGGAGTCATCTTCCTACTAGCAAAATAGATTGTATGATCTATAATACCTTCTCCATGTTGAGCTAACACATCACCAATGGCCATGCCAGAAGCATTCGCATGCACATGAAATGGTTTATCTCATGAGGGAAAGTGTATAATGGGTGCGGTAGTAAGTTTTTCTTTTAATATTCCAAACACACGCTACTGCGGTTCTCCCCAATAAAATGTACATTTTACTTTTAGTAATTCTTCCAAATGTGTAAAATTTTTGGCATACCCTTTGATGAATTTTCTATAATATCATGTATGACCTAAATATCCATGCAGCTCACTTTGATTGGTAGGTGCTTCTAGGCCTAAAATGACTGCAACCTTGGGTGGATCAACCAACAAACCTTCCTTACAGATTATATGTCCTAACATTATCCCAAATGGTGTAGCAAATATGCACTTCTTGATGTTTAAATAAATACTCAGTTTTCTGCACCATTCAAACATTAAGCGCAGATTGTCACAATGATTTTTCACAAGCCCATATATTGTCCAATCATCTAGGTAGATATGTAATAAGTTGTGAATAAAATCTTTGAATTCCTTAACAACTATGCACAAGAATACAGAATACACATTTTTCAATCCAAAAGGCATCACAGTATAGGAAAAACTTCCCCATTCAGTAGTAAATGTTGTCTTTTCTTGATCCTCCTAAGCAATCCTAACCTAATAATACCCGGAAAACCCATCTCTGAAGGAATATATTTCATACCCTATAACTCCTGGTATTTCCTTAGTGAATGGTGTGAGGAATGGATCTATGATGCATGCAGCATTCAGCTCCCTATAGTCCATAGATATTCTAATTCATCTTTCCTTCTTGATATTGATCACCATTGGGCTAACCCATTCTGACTCATCAAGGGGCTTGATAATTCCAGATTTAAACATTTTATCAATTTCTTCTTTTACCTTTTCACACAAATTAGGATTCACTTTGTAAGATTTCTTTCTAACTATTCGTACACCATCCTTAAGTTTGATCTTAATTTCCCTAAAGGATTCATGCACACCTTTAAGTTCATGATACCATCGAGGGAATAAGTCCTGATAATCCCTAAGTAACTCAATGATATTTTCTACATCTGAATCTGACCAGTATTCTCCAATTATAGCCTCCTTATGCTCAGCCTCCAATCTTATATTCACCTTCTTTGTCTTCATGGGTTTTTGGTAGGTGTATGTATCCTTGTCTACACTTTCCAAGACCTCACGCACACCTTATGAATGTTCAATATCCAGGTTCTCAACTCTCTCGTCATCCATGACATAAACCATCTTTCCTTTCTCTTTCTCCAGGAAAGCACGTTCAAGTAGTACGGAGTCCATTTTTTCTTCCTTTTCAAAACATGCTCTGAACTCTACCTCACCAAATAATTCCTGAATATGCTCTTCTACTTTTTCACTATCTCCCATACTTAAGTGCTTGAAAAATTTTAACACCTCTTCTACAGGAGGTTTAGTCGATAAGTAGTCAAAAGTATGGATCATTCTTACAGTCAAATCTTACCAGTTTCTAGTCTCTTGATGTAGTTCTGCATATATATACTAGGCACGTGCACATCCTTGTAGCATAGAATATAGTCGATGCACCCAGAGTGAAGGTGGTAATGTTTCCTGTCCTGCTATATAGAGTCTCTCACACTGTTGAATGTGATGCTGAGCAGTTTGATCACCATGGTAAGTGCATATTTGTGTAGGTGAATTGTTCCTTATAAACCTAGTAGACAAAGTGACTCCAATCTCTTCCCAGTTTATCAGATTATCTTTGTGGACTACCAACCAACACACTGTTATCTTGTGTAGTGTATATACTAACATATCTCTTCTCTTAATTTGATATGCCCACGGTGTTTCCATTGCCTTCAAAAATGCAGGAAGATCTTCTACCCCTATATACCAAGGTACTATGTTACCAATCCGTTGAATCAAACGAAGTTCATTCTTGCATCAAACCATGCTTTTCACCTCATGTCCTACTAATTCATATGTACCATGAGCCCAATTGTTGCAGAAAATACTTGTAGTATCACTAATAGAATGAGAATCCTCCCATTGTAGGATGCCTTCTTTTGATGGTTCATTGACCTATGGGTTCTGAATAGCGCGTACATAAAATCTATTTAATTCCTCACTTAGAGGCTCAACATATGGTGTAGACTTCCCATCTGTCAAAGGTATCACAACCCTTTCCTCCTTGTTTTCAAAGCTGATATACCCCTTATTGAGTCTCAAGTTAGCATTATTCACATAACACCAAGGGCATCCAAGCAGGGCTGGAAAATTGTCTACTTCTGCAAGTACTAACACCTCAAAATCCCTAGTGAATTTGGCCCCTTGTATAGTTATAGATGCATCTTTCAAAACTACTATGGGAGTGGCCTTTGTCTAGTTTTCCATATAGAAAACATTAGATGATGGCTGCAATGGAGGCCTCCCCATTTGTACCCATACATCTAATGTAAGCACATTTACTTCTGCACCTATATCAATCAATATGTTACTCAATAGCCACCCATCCAAAACCATATTCAGAGTAATTTCTTTGTCATAGTCAATTCTATCAGATGGAATATTTGCATGTATAATCTATCATCCGGTCTCAAGACTTGCGTGTGGAGTGTTCCCTTTTAACAAAATTCCTAATAGTGCAATAATGTTCTCCTGGCACAACATCTTTCACACCTCTCGCAGATCATTGATATCAGTTTGGATTGTCTCTAATGCTTTCTTCTGCTCCTTTAGGTACTATATCTCACCCTAGAAATTCCTTAGCACTTCCATGGTATCCTGGTAAACTTCCTTCTGATGAGTAGGATTTGGGTACCTTGCATGCAAAACCTCTTTCTTAGTGATCATAGGATTTTGGTGTAATGCCTCTCTCATGTGTGCCACTTTAGTATGTTTACTAATCTTCACTATCAATGCCTCAGGTCCTTCTGCTATCTTGGGCATCCACTAATATTTTACCATGTGTTGGATTCTAACCATCCTGACACCTTTGTTTTCTTGCTTATGCTACTTACTCAGATGCTCATATAAGTCTGGGAACTCTTCATAGCTATGGTTCTTTCCATAAAAAGAACACATAATATTATGAGGACATTCACACCTATAGTGGTCAAGAGATCCACGCGTATAACATGTTCCATGAGGGAACTCACCTCTTCCTCCACCATGGCCTCATCCTCCATATCCACCACAATATCCACATCCCCTTCCAAGACCTCCTTCAAAACACCCATCATTCATGTCATAGCGTGTTTGATTATGATCCCGATCCTGGTGCTCATTCTTACCTTTAGAATTATCATTTATACTTATCTGTCATACCCCAAGGTCTATAACATCCTGGATCTAACCAATCAGCCAACAATCCTCAGTATCATGGGTCGTGGACCTGTAAATTTTGCAAAATCAAGATACATTCTTCCTTATCACGTGTTGTAAGAAAGGACAGTGACTAGCATCATGATTCAAATGATAGATCTCATTATCCAATAGTAATGAGCGTACAGATCTATGAGGGAAACTATCCTTGGTGTGACCTTCCACTTCACAATCTGTACACCAAATTCTTGAGTGTGTTTCATGGGCTGAATTTGCTGATAGATTCTCTAACTGCTTTTCCATAGCTGTAATTTTTGCCTCTAGAAAAGGAATAACACCAGTGTCAATGCTCCGAACTACCTCAGCACGCAAATTTTCTTCCAGTGCTTTGCATGGATCATTGTATGTCTTATGTGACAACACCCTTCTAAAAGGTGTAATCAATCCTCCAATGAACCAATGTGCATGTTAGCTAGCGTGAATATTGTAAGATAGCTTAGATAGAAGTGTCTTAAAATTAGAATCATACTCACGTAAAATCTCAATAGTGCCTTGCTTGATATCCTTGAGTGCACTTATGCTCTTCTACTCAAACTCAGGGATATGGAACTCTTTCAAGAAAGTATCCCTCAATGTTGTATAATCCATGCAAGTTTGATCAGGGTCAAACTCAATATTTCACACATATGCACACTTTTGGCAGCATCCTCTATACCTCTATATTCTGGGAGACAAATAGACATCTCCATATAGATATTTTTTGGTTGTTGCAGACCTTGACCACCTGATCTAGAACCTCATGTGTTCCCTCTGCCTCCAGAACCACCATATCCACCAGAACTAGAACCACCTATACCTCCTGATTCTCTACCTATAGTTGGAATAGGACCTATATATGTACTCCCCTATACTCCAATAGTATTATTATACTAAACCCCTATAGTCTATGAGGTAGTTACACTTCCAAAGGTGAATCCAACATTCTATGCACTCACATTCTGTGTGGATGATGCACCTAAGAATGTTCCTCCAAATTACATTGAATTAGTTTATCTTTCCATTGATGTACTTTATCCCTAAATTACTCCTACTCTCCTACTTCCCAATTTAGTTTTTTGGTTACTTGTCATACTAGATAGTGAAAAACCAAGTGCAAGGGCTAGGTCACTAGGTGGATTAAGATGCGCGGCCATGGTCTAGGTAGTCTCTGCTGGAGCAATTTTGTGTGAGGTCAAGGGGGGATCTCTATCATGGTTTCTAAGATGGAGGAGTTCCTGATGCTCTGGCTCCACATCTTCTACGTGAGCTGTAAATCCTTCACAAGCCATCTCTCTCCTCCACGCCATAGTTTCTGCAACTGAATGCTACTTCTCTATCTCCCTCTCATGTGCCTCACTATACTTAAGTTGCCTTTCCTCTCTCTATCTCTCTGTTGTTAGGTTTGTTATCTTAAACCAAACCTATTCATGCCCTCGTGCATGGAAAATTTTAGTTAGCCATTGGTTAACTCTCCAGGTTCAAAGTTACCATCAAGATCTTGATCGCCAGTGGAATACCTCTCAAATATGTTCTTCTTGGATACCGTAAAAACTAGAATTCAGCTACCTTCGAGAAAGAGTATGTCGAAATTGAATATTCCATAATATCACTATTTAGAACACCACAAAACCACGTATCCACAACACGAGCTTAGATCAGATCAGCATCATAAAGGGCCTAAAATTCTTCCAGTGTCCATAAAATTGCATGATACCTCTAATTCTATTGAGATGTATAAGTAGTAAGCCACTCATATAGTTCTACTGGAAAGATAGCGAAAAATCTCACATATAAGTTGTCATACAGATTATGTCCTACCCAAGTGCATGCGTTAAACTCAAATCCACTGCAAAACCATCATGCATATTCTTCCTCCAAATCGTGCATTCATTCCTCAATACTTGCTAGAGTTAATCATTACGTCTTCATTGTGAACCATCCTGAAAATAACTTAAAAAGAGGTCCCGGAAATGGAACCAATGATGCAACCTAGAATTTACCAGATAACACCCTAGTCGCACTGGCACATCACTCAACCTTGACTGAGAACTCACCCAAAGCGTGAAAAGGTACCAGGTCCCTCTTTAGGGTTGATGTAGTAGTATGTTAGCATGATGAGGGAAGAAACATATAGATTCATAATTAATCCATCATTCTACAATGCATGCTACTCTCATAGCTATGGAAGAACAAGCTTAAACAATAATCATGATTGAATTAATAACATGCACTACTCAACTACACACAGAATGAAACTTAGATTCAGCCAAAATCCTCCATCTATCAATAAAAACAGAAGCTCCTTATAGTATTGTCAATCTATACCAATGCACGTATGGATCCAATACATTAATTCAGTCATATGCGTATATCTCACATACACACGCTCTTTATATTCTCTGTTTCATGCACACACTTCACACTCCTACTATGTACCCAACATCATATATAGGGTGGGGAATTTCCCTTCACCACTTATCTATTCCAGAAATAGGCCGCATGCTATTGATAGGCACAATCCATTTACAAACATAGCCACACATGTGAGTGTGTTATCTATAGTCCTCTTACAGTTAACTAAAGTGTGAATTCTATTCTCAGCTCTTCTCCATGCAAAACTCTTCGATCCGCTACTCCAAAGATAGACAATGCATGGTGCACACGTCTTTGCATTGTTGGTGTGTTCCACACGCCATCTTCTAAAAATATGTCTTCATTCTCAAAATTGGCTAAGTCCTGACAGTTAAAATTATCTTCCACACATGGTTCCTTCGTGTCCTTCCGTGCCCTTGGTTCCAGGCCTTCTATCCCGCATGGACTCCTTATGTGATCTTTGACAAGTATTCTCTGATCAACAATAATATATTAAAATTGATAATAGACTTAGTGATCTTGATGAGATATAACCAAAAAATTATTATAAGACCATCGCCCACATTCGAACCCAATTTTATAGTCTTATAAATAGGAGAGATGAAATGGTAATTTCACACATGAAACACAGGTTTTGTTTACTCCTTTTATAAGATAATACATTAAAAATTGATGATAGATTTGAATGTGAAGATAATAAAGTAAAATAATATCTAGAAAAATGAATTGGTCAGTGTAGACACCCTAATTTCACAACTTTCCTAAACCAATTAATTTCCCTTCCTCATTTCCCACAAAAATACACTTCGAATTAATCAAATATAATTTGATTAATTATCCATTTCAAAATCCAAAAAATAACCCAATCCTCACCACATGTCATTATTCTCCATGTTTTTCTACTATTTAATTAAAAATTCAAATTCAAATCCTCACCCACCCTTCGTGGTCCCCACTCACCTAAAATCCTCCACTTATGAATTAAAAATATAATTCAAATCCTCACCCATTCTTCGTGGCCCCCACTCATCTAATCTTGCCCACACTTTCAAATCACTCACCTAATCTTGCCCACATTTTCAAACCACTCACTTAATCTTGCCCACATTTTCAAACCATGATTACTTATATTACTCTAATTTAATCACTCCCCTAGGCTATAAATACAACCTTACCCCTCCCCTCTAAACACACAGAGAATAATTTTGAATGCCATATATAAGTTCTTGCATCCTTTGAGAAAAGAACGTCCTTTTTCCTCATCCTAATGCCTAAATAGCCTCATAATAATTTTTCCCATCTGGTGAAAAGTAAGAGGATCATTGTTGCAAGAAGCTCTTGCTTCCGTATTGAATAAAAGAACCTACATATCACACAATCATGTCTCTATCCAAGTTTCCTAGCCCATTCCAAAGTTTTCTACGGAACGTGAAAGAGGAGGTAATATTGTTGGTATATTATTTCCTTGTTAGTAGTGTATTTTTCCTAGCTTACATTTTGGCACGCCAGGTTACTTTCGATATGTTACAGCACATGTAAGTCACGCCTAAATCACTATAATAACGAAGCCTGGGTATCGTCCCCATAAATATTCGAGGAGTTATAAGGACACCATACACATTCATCCCTCCATCACCTTCCACCTTTTCACAAACCTATTTTGGATGTGGTGATTCACTCCGAAATAGGAAAGTAAGAATTGGCGAGTCTCCTCTAGTTCTCTAAGGGTTCCCCATACCAATTATGTCCCCATACAGAATTAGGTATATTAGGACTAGGGTATATCGGAGGACACATCTTCTTGGAGTAATAAGAGCCTGCATCCACCATTTCACAACATACTTTTATGATTGCATAAAACAATGATCATTCCTGAAGAATTTACCTCATAAGCAAAAACAATTGAATCCACATGATTTCTTGTTGTTTGAAAATAAAATAGTTTAGCATTTTTTATCATAAAACTTGGCTGATATCAATGTGTTCATTGTAAAAGTTCATACCCTAGTTGTGTTCCACAAACAAATCAGTTCTCGACCAATTCAATACCAAGTGAAAACATCCAAACAATCCAACAACATAGACCAAAACATCACACGAATTTCATTAACTTACTTCATCCAACAATACATCTGTCATATCTTGTCTTCGGCTATATCCAACTGATATTGAGTGACTAGCATTCACTCCCCATATCATCAATTGTCAACACATCCTTCATAGCTTGTTTCCATCTATATCAAACTAATATTATGTGACTTGTTTGAGTTCACTCATTATTCTGTCCACCATCGCATTTATCCAAATCAAAACCAACATAAATTCTTTCATAACTCATTTTTAGCTATATCACAACCATATCGCGATTAACATATTCAGGTTACTCTCTTCGTCAATAGTCCAAAGCTTGTTTAAGCCAAATCTACACAACATGCAACAAATCCTATAATAACTCATCTCAAGTTACATCATCATCATATTGAGATAACTTGTTTGAGTTACTCTCCTTATCAGTCATCATGATCTTATTTGAGCTAAATCCAAAATAATCAAGTTCTCATTTCCTCACACTTGTTCAAAATTCCTACCCACTTTTCACCTTAATAAGACACATTTCATCATGGTATTCACTCACAGTCATAATCATGAAGATGACGATGAATAAGTCACACAACAAGAACTCACCAATGAAGAATAAGAACAAGTCAATAGGGTGATAGAACAAAACAAAAATGAATATTTGTTACACATACTAGCCATGGGGGAAAAACTACCCCTAACTTCGGGAGGGAAAATTTAAACAAACTCATCAAAAATAGTGAATCAAGCTATCACAACAAAATAACAAACAATCCAAATGGTTCTTCGGTCGAAGAATTATTCACTAAAATCCAAGACTTAACAAAGAAACTTAAGGAAGCAATGACTAGAGCTGAAAGATTAAAATACCTCAATCTAGATTCCAATACTCATGACATGTTTGATAAACCGTCCTCTACTTCTCCATTTGCACAAGAATAGAAACTTATGAAAGACACCATTCAGGGACTACAAAAACAATCGAAACAATTCAACTTTGAAGAATTGTGTCCTTATCCATTTGATACAGAGATATCACAATTACCATTTCCATCATCCTTCGAAATCCCTAAGTTTTATAAATACAAAAGAAAAGGTGACCCCCATGAACATGTCAAGTAATTTTACATGCAATGTCAAGAAGTTGCCTATCGAGACACGTACGTTTTACGATTATTCCCCCAAAGTTTAGGAGGATAGGCTTTAGACTGGTTTTTCCATCTACTTAAAGGGTCAGTCACGAAATTTGTAGACTTATCAGAGAAATTTGTCAAACATTTTTCCTATAACCTAGACTCAGAAATAACCATGCTTGATCTCTACAACACTAGGTAAAGGCCAAACAAAAAAATTTCCTCCTTTTTACAACGATGGCATGAAATTACAAGTTGATTCCCCTGCTCAGTACCCGAGAGACAACTAGTTAGTATTTTTGTCCCTAATCTCAATGGAAAATTATCATTCCACATGTAAATGCATTGTCTGAATAGTTTCGAAAAATTCATCGAAAAGGGGACACAAATAGAAAAATCCCTCATTTCTAAGGGCTTACTTAAAGCACCCTTTAAAGACCAACCTTATCTAGACACTCCTCAAAACCAAGACAAATCTAAATTCTTTAACTAGAATCAAAATATCATCAACAATGGTGTTATTGATTCCTACCATGTCTGAAATTTCCAAAACCATCCCACCAACACATTAAAATCTAAACAACCAATCATTATCCCTAGAAAGGAAGTTCCTTCTTGGGATCGACAAAGAGATTTCACTCCCCTCGAAGAAAGTCTATCTAGTGTCTTTTGTCATTTGGAAAATGCTAATATGATTACATATCCCATTGTCAGACCCTTCGAAGAAGGACAATCCAAACCAAATTAGTATAAAGACAATGAATATTGTGATTACCATCGCATAAAATGGCACTCCACAGATCGATGCATGCAACTCTGCCATTACATCCAAGACCTGATTGAACGTGGAGACATGGAAGTTGAAAATACTTCTGAGACAAAAACACCTAACAACTTCACATGTTCAAAAATCCATTCTCTAACCATGATAACAATTCAAAATATAAGGGTCAATCATCAAGCAATGTCGAGTATGACCCAGTCATCTCAACCATAGATTATGACCAAGACTTAGTGGCAAGTATAAAGATCAGAACTGACTGTGCGATCACCACTAGACAGAAAAAAATGTGGGTCCCTACAACAAAAAAATCTACCACTTCATCCCCGGCATCACCTCCTAATCCACCATCTAATTCCATCACCAATTCCTCTCCATAACCTACACCATCATTTAATATTGTCAAACAATTAGAGAAAACTGGTGCACAAATTTCAATCATGGAACTACTTAATTCTTCTCCCACACTACAATGCATCCTTATGCAAACATTGAATAATGCTCATGTCCCTGAGGACATCAATTCAAAACAATTCTAGGATTTAATTACACATCTTACAGTCCCCAATCCTATTTTATCTTTTGGTCCCACGGACCTGCTTAATCCCAACATCACTAACAATCATTCTTTATACGTTGAGGGTTATGTAACTCATCGTAAAATCAAGCGTGTCTTAATCGACAATGGATTAGCATTAAATATTTGTTCCATGAAACTTTTACATTATCTAGGTTACACTGAAAATGATTTACAAAACAATATCATAACCATTCATGGGTATGATAATAGCGAAAGAAATTCTAAAGGCACAATCACGTTGCCTCTCCAAGCTAGACCCATCATCTTAGACACAGTCTGTCATGTGGTAGATGTAGAAGTTGCATATAACATTCTCGTCGGTCGACCATGGATTCATGCCATGAAAGCTGTCCCATCAACATTCCACCAATGCATTAAGTTTCCTCATTTGGACAAGGAATTTACATTATGTGTAGATTCATAACCTTTTGAGTATTGTAGATTACTCGAAGGATGGTATCGCCATGATCACTATTGTCCATCAACAGATAAATATGCTCCACCTCGTACAATCCCTACTGAAACACGCATTGATCCTAATACATTTCCTAAAAATAATTTGAAACCATCATCTCATAACCAAAACACATTTTCTAATCCATTATCATCTGTTAGTCAACCACCTTCCACCAATCCTCCTCCCACTAATCAATCATCTTCTTCCACTAATCAAGTTTCTTCTTCTAACAACAATTATTCTTCCACCACACCATCTTCTTCTTCACCTATCTAATCTTCTTCATCCAACCACACCTCCTCTATTAAGATACCTCCTCCTGTGAATAACTAACCTTCATCCTTCAATCCACCCCCTTCTTCTTATAACCCATTCTCTTCATCTTCTAAGACTACCAAACTAACTTCCCCACCACATGAGGTACCTATTGGTCCCCCATCTCATACATTTAAAATCATTGACACGGGATCCGGTGAATATCAATTTCAAAAGATGGAAGACTCTTTTTATATCACCAAATCCCCACATAGCTATGGAAAACCTAACACTCCACATCTGAGAGTCCATCCCACTTACCAAATGGGTCAGTCAATTTGGAAAAAGTTTGGTTATCTTGACAACAAACATATTCCAAGTTCTTCAGGATCTTGGTTATATAATGACAACTTTGTTGCATGTTATGAGTCCCCTCAATTTACCAAATCTCACTGAATAATGAAAAACATGTGATGGCAGGGTAAAGGACTTGATCCAAATGAACAAGGTCGTTTAGACCCGATAAATTACACACAACATCACGGTAAACATGGTCTAGATCCTAAGGTGTTTGATGTTGCTCCAATAATATTTTCAAGCGACAATGATGACACCAGTTCTGATAATGACATCAGGTCTCCATATAGTCTTTTTGAGAACCTCACTAAAACACATCTTTCCTTTGAACATTTATCTATTAATGTCATCAATTTTGAGCCTACACATCCGAGTCTCATAGAACATGGCCAACCACATCATGCAGGCATGGACATGTTCTAAAATGATGAAGCCATCAAAGAATTCCTTGGAACTCACGACCAAATCCCTACTTCTGACCATAGAAAAGGATTTAAATTCAATCTAAATGAATCAGCCTATTTTTGGCAAAGAGATAAAATATTCAGATCCTTCACCCTCAAAAAATTTGGATCAAAAGCGCAAACGAAGGATTTCCCATAGTCAAAATCTCACTGCCACCCTATCCACCAAACATGTCAACAAAAAGTTCCAACGAACACTCAACACTGATGACCTACATCAACCATTAGCATTGTTCTCCGAAAAGGATACATCTAAAATGCTTGTAGAAGAAACAAAAGACATAAACATTGGCACAACAGAATAGCCAAAAATTTAACAACTTGGTATTAGTCTATCTGACCAAGAATGCATGGAATTCACAACACTCCTTATTGAATTCCAATATATATTTTCATGGACATATAAGGACATGCCAAGCCTGGACCCATCTCTTTTAGTACACCATTCTGTGGTACATCTGGATGTACAACCTTTAAAGAAAAAACTAGACAAAATGCATCCCCAAGTTGCATTGCTTGTCAAAGCCAACTTGAGAAACTCTTGGAAGCTAACTTTATCAAACCTATTGATTATTCGACATGGATATCTAACATAGTTCTCATCACTAAGAAAACTCCCAGCATCAGAATATGCACAGATTTCCATGACATCAACAAGGCTTGTCCCAAAGATGACTTTCCCTTGCCAAATATAGGCATGATTGTTGATTCTACGACAGGCCATGAAATGATCTCCTTTATGGATGGATTCTCTGGTTACAATCAAATATGTATTGCTGAAGGAGATCAACATAAAACAACATTTACTACACCATGGGGCACCTTTTGTTATAAGGTCATGCCTTTCAGCTTGAAAAATGTTGGAGCCACCTATCAACGAGCAATAACTATCATCTTCCATGACATGTTACATGATATCATGGAAGATTATGTTGATGATATATTAACAAAATCTAAAACACGAATAGGGCATCCAAGTGTGTTGAGACGCATTTTCGATAGATTACGTGAGTATAAGGTTTTTCTTAACCCAAAGAAATGTGTGTTCGGAGTAACCTATGGTAAATTATTAGGGTTTATTGTCTCACGAAAAGGCATAGAAGTGGATCCTACCAAAGTCAAAGTGATTATAGAAATGCCTCCTCCTCAAAACCTAAAACAATTACGCAGTCTTCAGGGAAAGATACAATTTATTCAGCGTTTCATATCACAGTGGGCTAACAAGTGCCATCACTTTAATCAATTGCTTAAGAAATATGTGCACTTTCACTAGAACCACGATTTCCAATACTCTCTCGCTAAGTTAAAAGAATACTTTTCTAGTCCACCTGTTCTTATGTCACCAGTTGCTAATAAACCCATGTTGCTTTATACATCTGCCACTGAACATGCCATAGGAGCTCTACTAGCACAACATAATGATTAAGGAAAAGAACAGGCTGTATATTACCTTAGTTGAACACTTATTGAGCATGAAGTACATTATTCCCAAATCAAAAAATTATGCTTAGCAGATGCCTTTGCATTCCATAAGTTACGTCATTACTTGCTCAATCACACAACTAAGTCGATATCCAAAATTAATCCTCTCAAGTATTTTTTGTCCAGACCCATTCTCACGGGAAGAATGTCTAGTTGGGTCATATTACTTAGTGAATTCGATTTCAAATTTGTTCCACAGAAAGCAATTAAAGGACAAGCCCTTGCCGACCAACTTTCCGAGGCACCCCTTCCGAGCACAAAACCACTTCAGTTCTCTTTTCCTGATGAAGATATTCTACACATAGACATCACACCAGCTTGGATTCTATTTTTTGATGTATCTTGTAATCTCCATGGCTCAGGGGATGGTATTTTTCTTATCACACCCAGTGGACATGTTATCCCCAAATCATTTCACTTACCATTCCCATATACCAACAATATCACAGAATATGAAGCTCTCATCGCAAGATTAAAACTAGCTATATCTTGGAATCTTACAGAATTAGATGTATTTGGTGATTCTTTACTTATCATCAAGCAAGTTACCAATGAATACCAGGTCAAGGATGAAACTTATCCCATATAAACACATGGTGGATATTCTTTGAAGCTATTTTTTATTAATTATCTTTGGTCAAATTCCCAGAATTCGTAATAAATCTGCTAACACTATGGCAACCATCAGATCCCTATTATAAATTGCATCTAGTCAACCCCAGGCACATTTTCTTGTCGAACATCTCTTAATGCCTACCTATGATCTTCCTGAAAACACTATGGTATGTGAGATCGTGGGTCTAAATAACCCTTGGTACCATGATCTTTATACCTTCATTCATGATAAAACATTTCCTGCTGACATGAAACCAATGCATAAATGTGCTTTAGCACAACATGCTTCTCATTACACAATTTTAGTAGAAACTCTTTATAAATGAGGATATGATGGCACCCTATTCCAATGTATTCATCAGGAAGAATCCTCGAGTGTCTTAGCTAAAGTACATTCTCATGTCTGTGGAGCACACACAAATGGTATCGCCTTAGCCAAGAAAATCTTGCCAGTTGGATATTATTGGCCCACCATGGAAAGTGATGCATGTCATTTTGTCAAACGTTCTCAAGCATGTCAAAAGCATGGAAATATTATCCACGCACATTTCCAGACATTACAATCGATAACCACACCATGGCCCTTCTCTCAATGGGGACTTGACCTCATTAGTAAAATCAGAACATCTTCCGATGGACATAAGCTCATCATTACCACTACCGATTAATTTACTAAATGGGTAAAAGCTATGCCTCTCACTTATGTTACCGGTAGCCAAATATCGAAATTCATTTTTAATAATCTCATATGTTGATTTGGTATTCCATCCGCTCTGGTTGCAGATAATGGCAAATCATTTAAAAACCAGGATGTAAAAGACCTAGTCAAACGTTTTCACATCAAACTTAAATGGTCCACTCCATACTACCCTCAAGGCAGCGGTCAAGCGGAAGCAACCAATAAGACCTTAAAATCCATCATGGAAAAGATTGTCAATACCCATGGACATAATTGTCATACTCAAATTTACCCCGCTCTTTGGGCTTACCATACATCTTACCGCACGCCTACTAGAGCCACCCCATTTTCCCTTGTTTATAGTTGTGAAGCCATTTTACCTATTGAGATAGAACTCCCATCCTTGAGGATATCCCTTAAATATTTAATTAATGAGGATGAATACCGACAGTCACGGCTTCAAGAGCTTGAGCTTCTTGATGAAAACTGACTTAATGCTCTCAATCATCTTCAAGTCTATCAAAACTGACTGTAACGTAGTTATCATAAAAAGGTAAGACCCAGAGAATTTGAAATTGGTGACCTCATTTTAAAAGAAAATAAAAAGAATACCATTAAAGAACAAGAAAAACAAAGAAAATTTGAGCCTAACTGGCTAGGACCCTATGTAATCATAGCTAAATTTGGCTTTGGAGCCTATAAATTGGCCACTGAGGATGGTCAAGATCTTGATAAACCAATGAATACAGCTCATTTAAAGAAATTTTATCCTTGAGATGTTCACTATTCTAGGATACAATGTGTACATTGTTCCATTTGTATTTCTTATCTCCAAATAATTTAAATTTATTCATTTCCATTGGCAGATATTTTCTTTATCAAAATCACATCTTCATATTTATCATCATGAGACAAGTGCTAGTATAAATCCTATTAAGTTTGTGAGCATCATACTTCTTCCATTTTCAGTTTCTTTCCTCTATGGTCATACCTAGAAGCTCACGGATGGTAATATATTCCCTTCAAATACATTCTCTCTTTCATAACAAAGCTCTAAACTTCGTTACCCAGTTCATTTGGTCGTCCATCTCAGTCTTTGGTGTTGAACCCTCGTGTCCTACTAGTCGTGTGGGGCTGAGATTGGGGGCAAACATTTTTTCCCAAATACAAAGCACTATTGTAAAAAATCCATCAATTCAATAACTTATGAATAATTCATTATCACATCTTTCGTCCTTCATAGTCTTTGGTGTTGAGCCCATACTTCTTACTGGTAGTGTGAGACTAGGAATGGAGGAAGGTGCCCTTACTCGTCTACGTCTTGTCTTTGGTGATAAAACCTTACCTCTTACAAGTGTCATGGGACAAAGCGTAGAGGGTCATTCCCATAAAAGCATAAAAACATTGCAAAATATTCAAAACAAATCAAAACAAAAAGATAAAAAGGGAATTCACTCACCTATATTTTGCCTTCGATGATGAGCCCTTACTCCTCACTAGTAGCATGAGGCAAGGCATAGGGAGTCATTTCAAAAATACAAAATCTTACAGTGCTTACAAATTATAGAATCCCCAAACACGTAATTTATATACCTAAGTGAAGAGAGAGCTATCCCCTAACTCATATCTTATCAATCAGCAGGCCACATAACTGTCTAAGTCTAGCATGTGACTCATAAAGTGAAAGTCATTTTTGAAACTGGTTTAGTTTCGTTATGAAGAATGGAGTCACAATTTTCCAAAGGGATTGTTGTTAGAATTTGTCTCTATATTCATTATCTACCTCCTACGTCCTTCTTGATTCTTGGTGATGAGCCCACACATCTTACTAGTTGTGTGGAGTCAAGAATGGAGCCGGAATTCTTTTCATCATATCATCATCACCATATCCTACCAATGGAAAGAGAATTTTTGTTATTTTGAGCATAAGTTACAACACAGAACATGGTACATACGGATAATATCCATGTTTATTAGCTCTCAAAAATAAGTCTGCACTCTGGTCCATAAATTGCCAATCACAGTGTCGAAATCTACAAACATTTGAAAATCGTCAAAAATCCAAAAACAATGTAAAAATCTAAAAACATTTGAAAATCGCTAAAAATCCAAAAACAGTGTAAAAATCAAAAAATCCAAAAACATTTGAAAATCATCAAAAATCCAAAAACAATGTAAAAATCCAAAAATCTAAAAACATTTGAAAATTGTCGAAAATCTAAAAACAGTGTAAAAATTTAAAAATCCAAAAACATTTGAAAATAATCACAAAAGTCAAAAACATTTGAAAATCGTCAAAAATCCAAAAAACATTAGAAATATATATATATATATATATATATATATATATATATATAATAAAATAAAAAATCCACAAAATTGCAAAAAAAAAAAAAAAAACTCTAAAATAACCAACACAATTTAACCTTTGAACTATTATCCCCCACGAATGATCCAATCACCTTATGACTACCAAATTCAAACCACTTCTCCTCACGTGAATCTTTGCTTGGGGAAAATTTGGCTCTCATTGTTTCCTTATTTGAGGACAATGACCCAATACTTTACTATGTCCTCGTACCCCTGCTTGGGGGCACATCCAATCAATCCTCACTGTGGAACACATTAGGGAAATTTTTATTAGTTCTTGTGTTGCATTATTAGTTGTAAATTATTAATTTCTTTCTTACATCTTGATATATTACAGGGGACATCTTGATTTTATGTATCCTGGTGTTCTCTCTAATATTCTTACGTTATATGATTGCATGTCGTACTGGGGCATCATACTTTCTTGATGGCCTCTATCTCTTCCATTTACATATCGTACTGGGGCATCATACCTTTTTAATGGCCCGTATATATGCTATCATGCATATTACAGTCTAGTCATCCTGATCTTTTATATCACGATCCATCCTGTTATGTGCTATATTAAAATTAAGATGTTTTTCGTCACGTGAGTATCTTCCTACATGATCAACATCTTACTTTGCACCCCATCCATTCACCCATATAATACATTCCCTAGTTTCATAATCCTACTTGATCACCGTTGCAGTTTGCGAATCCTACTTGACAATCTGTCTCAAGTAGCATTCTCTATCCAGCAGCTCCTCCCCACCCACCATGCTCACCATGTATTTGATCGATTCATCCTCGTTCCTCATTATTACTCCTCTGCCACTTATCCCCATATTACACTTCTCACCATTCATTTCCCCTCTCACCCATTTGTATTCTTTCCTTTCACCCTTTTACTTCCTGCTTGACAATATTACTTAATAACCCCTTCTATATGGAATCGTCAATGGAGGTTTACCCTCTCCCTAAGATCTTCCCGTTGTAGAAGCTTCTTCACCACCTCCCCTCTCATAAAACAACAATCACCACCAAAAACATCTTCCCATTCCACCTCTTCTACTTCCCATTCTTGCATCATTACTCTCACCACACGGGCATCCCAATTAAGGATTCCCCTCACACTCTCCGCCCTCCACTACATATATTTTTTCATCCATTCATGTTACACTCCTTTGTTTCCTTTCTTTCTTATTATCACCTCATCTCATATCATATACCACTCAGTCATACCTCACTCACTCTTTTCTCATCCTTCCCCAAATCCATCTTATGCTTGGTCATCCTACTGAAACGCTCTCGTAGTATGGAAAATTCACTTGAGGGTTCCCCTTCAGTCCATTTTTTCATACCCTATTCCCACCAACTCTAACATCATCCTTCTTCTTCTTCATCTTGGCGATCTTACTTAACCACTCACTCGGCATGGCAATCTCACTTAAGAGTCCCTCTTAAGGATGATTTTTTTCCTTGGCTTTCCCCATCACTACGCACCCTTCACCCTTCACCTTTTCTCGCCATTCCCCATTATCACATCATTTCACCTCCTTTTCGATTCTCGCAAACACTACTTCTTGCTCGACCACTTGTCATCTCCAGTTTCATTCACTTAGAAATCTTACTTAACCACTTCCATCACATGAAAATCTTATGTCAAGGTCCTACCTACACTTAAATTGTCATCGTGAACTTCTCCCCTGCCTCATTCTTCGTTCACTTTGTTAATCACTTCTTCCACCTGGTATCTCCTACTACCCAATTTTTTCTCCTACTATTATCCTTTCTCCACATATCCTCTTACAACATACATGTAAACTCTTTCACCTACAATCACGTTCTTTCCCCCCATTTTCCCCTTCTTGATCCATCATCCTTCATATCAATTCTTCCCATTATTTTCATGTCTTGGTTCTTCATCCTCACTTTGTTCATCCTCATCACCCACATCCTCTCCTCACTTTCACCTAGTCCCAACTCATCCCTCCCATTTTCTTTACTCTTTCCGCTTCATCTTCTCAAATTACCCCCACATTTCTACCCACACATGCATTCTCCATTATTGTTAACACTCCTATATCATTCTTTCGTCATCATCTTCTCATCCCGCGCTAATAATTGTAAATAGGTTTTCCCTAAAAATCATCAATTTTCATTCCACACGACCTCATTCACTCCCTTGGACCTTCTAGAGTTTCCCTTCATTCCTTCCCTCCTCTAAGCCCACCAATCATTGTAAAAGGGTTTCCCCTAATGTCCCTTTTTTGGTGTTACCCTTTCCAATCCTCATTAGCTTTCTCCTTTTCTTCATTTTGTCTCTCACCCTTCCCCACCACTCATTGTAAAGGGGATTTCCTGAACGTCCCCTCATTGGCATTGCTTCTTCTCTACCCCATTCTCTTTTATCTCCTATTCTTTTCCCTCAATCCCACCCTTTCTTGTCACTTCTTACCCATCTCTCCATCTCCTCTTTTCCCTCTTCAATATCTTTACTGTCTTCATCATACATCCTTTTTTTATTTTCTATTTCATCCTAGTATCCTCATTTCATGCATCTCCACATCTTTTCCAATTGATTTCATACCTCCCCTCTTTCTTCTTTAAACATTCCTTATACTGTCCCCTTTCCACTTATTACCCCCTTTCTGTATTCTCTTTCTTCTACATCATTTTTAATCACATCTTCTCATGACATTTTTTCCTTGGAGGATACTATGACATTTGTCACTCACCACTTTCTATTCTCTCCAACATACATTCACTCTACCTTTTTCTTAAGAAAATTAGATTGAATTCTACCCCCATCCCGTCTACTTTCTTTGAAAGAACACTACTTTCATAGTACCCATCCAAAGAGGGGAAAATGTAGACACCCTAATTTCACATCTGTCCTAAGTCAATTAATTTCTCTTCCTCATTTCCCACAAAAATACACTTTGAATTAATAAAATATAATTTGATTAATTATCCATTTCAAAATCTAAAAAATAACCCAATCCTTACCACATGTCATTATTCTCCATGTTTTTCTACTATTGAATTAAAAATTCAAATTCAAATCCTCACCCACCCTTCGTGGTCCCCACTCACCTAAAATCTTCCACTTCTGAATTAAAAATATAATTCAAATCCTCACCCATTCTTCATGGCCCCCACTCATCTAATCTTACCCACATTTTCAAATCACTCACCTAATCTTGCCCACATTTTCAAACCACTCACTTAATCTTGCCCACATTTTCAAACCACTCACTTAATCTTGCCCACATTTTCAAACCATGATTACTTAAATTACTCTAAGTTAATCACTCCCCAGGCTATAAATACAACCTTACCCCTCCCCTCTAAACACACGGACAATAAGCTTTAATGCCATATCCAAGTTCTTGCATCCTTTTAGCAAAGAACATCCTTTTGCCTTGTCCTAATGCCCAAATAGCCTCATTCTTTTCCCCATCTAGTGCAAAGTAAGAGGATCATTGTTGCAGGAAGGTCTTGCTCCGTCTTGAAGAAAAAAACCTACATATCACACAATCAGGGCTCAATCCAAGTTTCCTAGCCCATTTTGAGGTTTGCTACGGAATGCAAAAGAGGAGGTAATATTGTTGGTATTTTACTTCCTTGTTAGTAGTGTATTTTTCCTAGCTTACAGTTAGATTCTAAGAGTGATAATTTGTCTTAGAAAGGGAGAATGATCAAACTTGGCATTGCACAAGGATAATTTAACAAATTTTAGTGTCTCATTTCCCCCTTTAAGTATGTAATTAAAATTTGCATGCTTACATAAAAAAGCATACCTCTAAGTGTACACACTTTAGATTTTCTCGATAGTGGTTCTTTGATTTTTTAATGTTGGCATGCTCTAGAATGAAACTTGGAACATGGATTGTAGCCAATGTCTATGATATGTTGAGTATGGATCTAAATTGCTTAACAAGAATCTTGTTTTTACAATGTTACTATTTTAACAGTAACCGGCGTTGGTTAATGCTTAACCGTTGTTGGTACGGTCAGGCATATTAGGTCGGGGTGTAACCGTCACCAGTCAGGATGTAACCGCTGCCGGTCACATGTGTAATGACACTTTTATTTTTGGCTGAAGTTCAGAATAAATCACTTGTTTTAAAGTTGATTTTTTTTTTTGTAAAAGCAAAGATAAGTTTCCTAAAATAGACTCACGTGCATGTATGCATTATTTGGAGTGTAAGGAAAGTAAAGTAAGAATATAATAATTAGTTTCGTATGATGTATTTTCTTGGTGAGCAAGATGGTGGAGCTGAGTGAAAAAATTAGCATTGAACATCCATAGAGGTGTCAGAAGACAATAGATCTTCATTGTATTTCCTCTATAAATAACTGAATAATAACATTGGCCATTTCTTGGTAGATGTATCCCACACTAGGTGAACCACGTTAAATCTGGTGTAATCTTTCTCTTATTTATTTTATCTTCTGGTCATTTCCACATTACTTGCTTGTATGATTTATCTTATTATACATCTGTGCAACACTATTCTATGGTTTAAACCCCAACAATTGGTATCAGATATTTTTTTGGAGGTTTTTTGTGTTGATAGGATTTACTCACAGAGGGTTTTCTGATTGAGTGGGAGAAGAGAAATGGTAGAAGATAGTAAATACCAAGTAGAGAACTTTGACAGTTGTAATTATCAACTATAGAGAATACAAGTGGAGGATTATTTGTATCATAAAGATATATATTTACCATTGGATGAGCAAGGAAAGCCAAGTTTGATGATAAATGAAGAATGGAAGGTTCTTGACAGAAAGGCTCTGAGATCTATAAGATTGAGCATGGCAGCATTGGTGGCTTTGAATTTTATAGATGCAAAAACCATGGTAGAGTTGTTTAAATCTTTATAAAATTTGTATGAAACTCCCAATGCTTCTAACAAGGAAGCTGGATCTGTGTCTAATCATTTAAATGATTTCCGATCTATTGTAAATCAATTAAAATCGGTAGAAATTCCATTTGATGATGAAGTGAAAGAACTTTTATTCTTATGCTCTTTGTCAGATAGTTGGGATAATTTAGTAATGGTTATTAGTAATACAACAACTTCTTCTAAAGGTTTGAAATTTGATGATGTGGTTAGTGTAATCCTTAATGAGGAAATACGCAGGAAAATCTCAGGAGAATCATCATCTGGAAACACTTTAACTGTAGAAAGCAGGGGAAGATCTAAGGAGAGATCATCCAAGAGCAAGAAGAATGGGAGATCAAAGTCAAGACATGGAAGATCTAGATCCAAGTACAAAGATTTACTTTACTGGAATTGTGGAAAGATACGACACGTAAAGGAGTGTTGGTCCAAGGAAAACAAACAAAATGTATTAGACAAAGAAAAAGGTAAAGAGGCCAATGTTGCAAGTGAGGTAAAGCAAGATTCCCTTATTCTCTCCTTGGATAATAGATTAGAATATTGGGTGTTAGATTCTGGATGTTCTGTCCATGCTACCCCTAATAAGGGTTATTTCATAAATAATGTTCAGGGTGATTTTGGACATGCTTATTTAGGTGAAGATGAACGATGTAATATTACTGGTAAAGGTGATGTTTATATAAAGTTACAGAATGAAAATCCATGGGTATTGAAATACCTGAGTCACGTGCCAAGCCTCAAAAGAAATTTAATATCTACATGGAAACTTGGTGAATCTGGATACGTGGTTACATTCACAGCTGATTCTTGGAAGGTTACCAAGGGATATCTTGTTGTGGAAAGAGGAAAGAAGGTAGGAACTTTATATTTGTCTACCTTTGTTATAGATACATGTTCTGTATTATCTACTACAGATTCAGATGCAAACATGTGGCATAATTGGCTAGGTCATATGAGTGAAAAATGAATGTAGATCTTAAAGGAAAAGGGTAAGCTATCATATTTGAAACAATTAGATCTTGAATTTTGTGAGCACTACATATTTGGAAAGCAAAAGAGAGTGATATTTCTCAAGGTTGGGTCAATAAAGAAGGAGTAGAAATTGGAGCTTGTACACTCAGATGTGTGGGGACCAGCCTAGGTAGCTTCTATTGGAGGATCCCAATATTATGTGACATTCATTGATGATGCCACAAGGAAGGTATGGATCTATTATATTAAGTGTAAATCTGATGTTTTTGGAACTTTTAAAAGTTGTAAATCCCTTGTAGAAAATGAAACAAACTTAAAATTGAAGTGCCTTAGATATGATAATAGTGGTGAGTACTGCAGCAAGGATTTTGATGATTATTGTTCATAGAATGGAATACGAAGCAAAAGAACGGTTCCTAGAACTCCACAGGAGAATGAAGTTTCAAAAATAATGATCAGAACAATCATGGAATGTGCTAGAAGCATGAGGATATATATATCGGTTTTCCTTTGAAGTTTTTGGAAGAAGCAGTGGATAAAATGGTATACTTGATAAACCATGGCCCTTCCACAGCATTGGATGGTGGAATGCCAGAAGAAGCTTGGTCTGGAAAGGAGGTAAATTATTATTTTCTTAGAGTTTTTGGCTCAGAAGATTTTGTGCATGTTGATGGAGAAAATAGAAATAATTTGGATGCTAAGTCTAAGAGATGTATTTTCATTGGTTATGGCTCTGATGATTTCGGATATCGATTTTAGGATTTAGAAGATTCTAAGATTGTTAGGAGTCGTGAAGTTAATTAGAATGAAAAGAGAATGTACAGGGATCAGGTTTTGGTGCCTAAACATGAACAAGTTGAGGAGATTTTGAAGGAAAATCAACTTTTGGACCTAAAGAAGACTTACATAGACAACAGCATCAGTTCTACAGATACCTCCACCGGTCAGGCTAATCAGTGTCGGTTGGCAGAACCAGAAACTAAAAAAATAGTGATAGTAACCAGTGTCGGTAGTCCCAAAACTGATTTCGGTCAGCAGGCAGAGGAACCATGGCCGGTTAGGAGTGACCAGCGTCAGCCACTGACAAAAATTGACATAAATGTGCAACAGGCACAGAATGAGCCTCAGACACCTTAGATTTTAGTGAGAAGGTCACAAAGGGTAAGTAGACCTCTAGAGAGATTTTCACCATCCTTTTCTTATTTATTATTGATTGATAGTGGTGAACCAGAAAGCTTTCAAGAAGCAATGTTGGTAGATACCCACAAGTAGTGGGAGCATGGCATGAATGAGGAGATGGATTCCTTGGAACAAAATTAGACATGGGATTTGGTCAAGTTGTCAGTAGGTAAGAAAACAATGTAGAAAAAATGGGTTTATAGGATCAAGGAAGAAGAGGGTGGACTTAAGAGGTACAAGGCAAGGCTTGTGGTAAAGGGATTTACATAGAAATTAGGTATTGACTTTGATGAGATTTTTTCTCCTATAGTTAAGATTACTTCTATTCATACTTCTCTATGTTTTGTTGTAACAAAAGATTTTCATTTAGAACAAATTGATGTTAAGAAAGCTTTTCTTCATGGTGATTTGGTGGAAGAAATTTATACGCAACACCCACTTGGTTATGAATTTAAGGGTAAGGAGAAACTTGTGTGTAGATTGAAAAAGAGCCTATACGGGCTCAATCAAGATTTGACAGTTTTATGCATGACCATGGTTATATGAGATGTGAATTTGACCATTGTGTTTATTTTAAAAAGCTGGAAAATGGGAGCTATGTTATTTTGTTATTGTATGTGGATGATATGTTGATTACATGATCTAGCATGCAGGGCATTGGTAAGCTTAAAGAAAGGTTAGCTCACACATTTGCAATGAAGGATTTGGGAGCCGGAAAGAAAATCCTTGGCATGCAAATTCACAGAGATAGGAAAAATAGGAAGTTGTGTTTGTCTCAAGAGGCTTATATCAGTAAGGTGTTGAAAAGGTTCAACATGCAAAAATTAAAACATGTTGGTACACTTATGGCTGGACACTTCAAATTGAGAAAATATTAGTGTCCTTCATTACAAGATGAGTTTGAGTACATGGTACATGTTCCCTATGCTTCAGCAGTAGGAAGTCTTATGTATGCCATGGTTTGTACTAGACCAAACATTGCACAGGAAGTGGGAGTTGTGAGTAGGTTTATGGCTAATCTAGGTAAAAAGAATTGGAAAGAAATTCAATGGATTTTCAGGTATTTGAGAGGGAAATCCAACATGGAGTTATGTTATATAGGGTCATATACTTCTTTATGCAGCTATGTTTATTTAGATATGGCTAGAGATTTGGATGGCAGCAGGAGCACTATTGGATATGTTTTCACAGTAGGTGGTTTGACAGTTAGCTGAATTTCAAGATTACATAAGGTTGTGGCTTTGTCTACTATAGAGGAAGAGTATGTTGTAACTATGGAAGCTAGCAAGGAGATGATATGGATGAGCAAGTTCATTAAAGAGTTGGGTAAGGAGAAAGAGGATTGCAGATTATACAGTGATAGTCAGAGCACGATCTATCTGGGAAAGAACTCAACATTTCATTCAAGAAGAAACACATTCAGTTGAGGTATCACTTCATATGGAAGGTGTTGGAGGATGGAAAACTGAAGTTAGAGAAAATGCATATAGATGAGAACCCTGTAGACATGTTAAAGAAGCCATTGGTAAGGTAAAATTTGGAGCTTCACTCCACTTCTGTTGTTCTTCGAGTTTAAATACTTGAAGAGGAATAAATGGGACAAGGAAAAGGAACCAAGGATGGTGATGCATAGTGCAGTGCAACGATTGATCTCTAAGTGGGAGATTGTTGAGTATGGAGCTAAATTGCTTCACAAGAAACTCATTTTTACAATGTTACTGTTTTGACAGTAACCGGTGTCGGTTAAGGCGTAACCATCATCGGTCCTGTTGGACAGATTAGGTCGGGGTGTAACTGTCGCTGATCAGGGTATAACCTCTGCCAGTCACCTGTGTAACGACGCTTTTATTTTTGGCTGAAGTTCAAAATAAATCACTTGTTTTAAAGTTGATTTATTGTTTGTAAAATTAAATATAAGTTGCCTAAAATAGACTCACGTGCATGTATGCATTGTTTAGAGTGTAAGGCAAGTAAAGTAAAAAGATAGAAATTAGTTTTGTATGATGTTTTTTCTTGGTGAGCAAGATGGTGGAGCTGAGTGAAAAACTAACATTGAACATCCATTGAGGTGTTGGAAGACAATAGATCTTCATTGTATTTCCTTTGTAAAGCACTAAATAATAATATTGGCCATTTCGTGGTGGACGTAGCCCACACTGGTGAACCATGTTAAATCTGGTGTAATCTTTCTCTTGTTTACTTTATCTTCTGGTTATTTCCACATTGATTTCTTGTATGTTTTATCTGATTATACATTTGTGCAACACTGTTATATGGTTTAAACCCCAACATGATAGAAAATAGACTCTAACTCAAAATGTAGATAATGTTTGTAATTGTGAGTAGCTAAAGAGAATAAAAATAAGGAAGGAATACATGTGTTTAATTTGTAGATGGAATCTATCTTACTCTTCTTATGCCTTGGAAAGCTGGAATCTATTCTAGAGATGCTAAAGGATTCGGAGTGATTAGTCCCAAATTTATTTCCATAGGAGAAACTATAGTTTTCAGTATAGACCAACACTAAAGAGTGTGAGAAGAGAATCCAAATTTATCCCCTTTTGAATGTTTATAGAGATGAATGTACATACTACAAAGAACTTTGTTTCTTATATGCCTTCCCATTTTAGGAATCTGGTTAGAGAAGAGAGAGGATATCTTAGGAAGAACTTAGTTATTTTGACACCTTTCACTAGTCCCATAAACCATAGTACTATATAGATGGATGTAGGTTAGATTTGCAATATTGTAACTACTTTATAACATTAAACCATTAAGGTAATGGATAGTGGCATGCCCCCATTACATTTTTTTTCCTATATTTATCATATGTGTTGTGAAAAAAATATAAGTGAGAAGGAAGCCCATGCCCACTTACCATATTCCTATGATTAAAGCCAAATAGTGTATTGAATAAGGGATGAAGTACTCATACCCATTGTGTCATGATTTGAATTGTGTCATATGTATATGTAATTATTATTAAGAAAATCCTACAAATATTTGATACAATTTTGATACATTAAAAAATCTAGATATAATTCCCGCTTTCTAGGAACATCTACCATAGTCAAGATCATACCATGGTCCTGACTATATTGTACGGTATTGAAATTTGTTGAACTCTACCATATTATAATACCTTTGGCCTTTTTTAAGGATTTAAACACTGTAAAAATTTGTTCCTATAATTTTTAGTGTTTTATAGATGTATAAAATTCCTGATGAATAAATTGAGCATGAATCTCAAAAGAATAGATGTGTACCCATGTGTAATAAGTTTATAATATATGTATGATCACATACAAGGGTATAATGGTGTCCGTTTTACATAAGCTATACCTAAAAAAGGTTTTGCACATGGTGGAGACCATGACGTAAAGACAAAGCAACATGTAACAATAAAAAAGGAATAATACTGGTGTATAAAAATAGAAACAACAAATAAAATTGTAAATCATGTCATAAACAAGAGTATTCTGAGCATAAAAACAACATAGTGAATAAAAAACATGTTACAACCTATAGTAAAGATGATAGTGTAATCATTATAGTATGAACCAAGTGTGTCATAACCTAAACTAGGATATAAGTAGAAATTAAATTTTATATACCAAACATTTCAGAAGCCATACTAAATACAATAGTGTAATCATTATGATATAAACCAAGTTTTTCATAAGCTATAATAGTGTAACATTAGAAACAACAATGTATTTCCATGTACGTAATTGTATATAGAAACATAGTCATATGTAGGCATGGAGCCACAAACATGGGATACCCAGAATGTCATAAAGAAATACTAATTAAAGCAATAATGTTGCATGATTAGATAAAAATTCATATACACAAGATATACATGGAGTGAAAAAAAATGGGACAGCCATGGTTTTAGAAGACAATGAAGGCCCTTATCCCATGTGAAGAATAAAATCATAGCTTTATAATAAAATTTAAAAATTGAGTCAATCCATGCAGTACAATCAATAAAGGAAGTACTTTTTATAAGTACTTACAATAGTATATGAATCAAGTCTAGAAAACATTAGTAGAAAAAATAGAAACAACAACATAGTTTAGGACTACAAAATATATATGTGCTATTCTGATTAGCTCAAACAATAACAATATGTACTATGCATAGAAGAAATCATGATGAATTAAGTTTAAATTAGTTCATATAATGCAACAAATTCACTTGTATAACGCGAAGAGATGACCCTAGAAGAGTAGTGTATGGAAGCAAGTTAGCACCTATTGTTTTGTATCGACATGTGGTTGTCTTGCTTCAAGCTCAATATGTCTTATGAATGTATGTGTGTAAATATAAAAATATTCTTTCTATCAAAAAATAAGACAAACAACATATGTAAAGTAACAAGATAGCCAAGGAAACCATAAGAAGCTCCTAATTTAATAATTTTCCACATACTTACATGTATTTGTATCATGTGTTTATTTGAATGTTTTTGAGTTGTTTTTAAAATAGCTATGTAAAATAAATAGGGTAGCACAATATCTACTTAATGAAATCCCTATGAAGAGGACCATCTTAATCATAGGATAAAGTAGACATACACACTACAAGTTTCTATAAAGATTAAGGATTCTTATGTATAGTCTATATAGGAGCCATAATATGTGTTTAAGATGGTATAGAGTACGGAAATTCATGATGTGTATTATAGGTTGATGGTGACCTATCAAATTCCTAGAATAAGGTGTCTTGTGAGAAGTAGTATATGTTATAAATGACCAAAAAATGTTAATAAGAAGGTTGCTTATGAGAGATAGTGTGCCACTAAATAGGAATACTATGTAAACTAGAATACTTGTGCATGGATGTACCTAATGGGGATGACATATGAGGCATAACATGGGAAATAAAATTTTGATATGTATAGTAACTAGTACTGTGCATAAAATTGTAAATGCGGGTCTAAGATATGGGTATGTAGGATCCTCAAATGGAATACCCTTAATTTTAACCAATTACCTATTGTTAATGAACTCAACACATACATGAATTATGGTGGGTATACATGATAATGTACAAATCCAAGTGAAACATCTACTCATTTTGTTTTAGTGAAAAGATGATGCCACTTAAAAATTTGATATCAAGGGTAGAAAAGCTAACTATGAGAGGAAGTAAAACATGTTTGATGTATGTATTAGGATAAAATATGACATCCTTACTCGTATACATGAGAGAACATAATAATTGAAAAGTGAACACATTATGAAGAGTGGTATGGTCAAGCAAAACATTTTTTATACTACAATTATCAATAGAGGTCGTGATATATAATGTATTTAAAAATAAAACCATGTTCCACATAAGTAATATAAATAGTAATAACATGAAAGGAACATGTGGTAATAAGAGTATCGATCATATAATTAAATTCCATTTCATAATATTGTAGAGGTGGTACAACATAGTTAGAATTATTGACCTCTAAGGTAGATTTAAATATATCATGTCATGGAAGTGGATCACTAATCATTTTGATCTTTTCATTATCATTAGTGGGTTTAACATGAGGTAGATCCTCATATTCAATAGTACCATCATCGTGGATATCTTGGATAACATAATGAAGATTTAAAAACTATTATTGGAGTTCCTAATATATTGATGATAATCATAATGGTAATTTGCATCAAATCTCTTACCATGAGGTTCCTTTTTTATTCGCCTCAAGAGGTGGTGGGAGACATACAAGATTACACTCAAGTAATATTTGGAGTACTTTATGAGGTACATAAAGTAGAGGAGGTAAATTCCATTAATATGGTTATAGTTTTATCCATGTAGGTTGTTATAAAACATTAACAGTAATAATGGATTTATGTTTCTCATTAGCATGTTAGATGTTAAACGTAATCATGCTTTGAAACTTGATATTACACAGGTTAGTTCTTCAACCCTAGTGCATTGGTGTTATCAATCATGTTAGGTAGAATTGATGGAAAATGTGTGAGTTTTGAAGTGAGGAGTAGTCACAAGCAAGAAGGTTGATTGGTAGTGCCTTATCAATAATTGTTAGAACTCACATAAAAGATTCAGGTCGATTTTAGGGTGTTACAAGCTTGGTCAATGAGGTAGGTGCCCACTGGAAGTATGGATATGAATGGTGTGCTTATTTTAGGTGTCCCAAAGGTTAGAAATGATTTTTCAAGGATGTGAAAGAGCTTCTAGGGTGATCATCAGGTCAAGTATTGCAAGTCACAGTTGCAACCAAGCCATTTAAGCTTAGTTCTAGAGCCTAATGATGGGTTTGAGAACAAATTAGGTGAGGAAAATATGATGAAAGTATGGTAGGAGCCTAGGAACACTTCCTAGAGAATGTATGAGCATCTACATGACTTGTTTTATCATCTGGAGGTAAATTTGGAGTTTGCACTAAATTGCCTTTGAGAACAAACAGTGGATCCTTGGAAAAATGAGATTGGTATGGAGTTTACATTATCATTTATGATAAAAAAATTATATGGAGCATGTAGAGGGAGGTGTTTTATTTCTCTGGGTAAAATTTCATCAAATTTTGAAGGGGAATTTTGAATATATTAAAATTTTACCAAAACTGGGTAAAGTGAGAAAGCACCCAGAAACATTATCTAGCCTCCTTCAAATAAATAAAATAAATAATTTGTTAAGAGTAGTCCAAGACTAAAATTTTGTAAAAATTTTGAGATCAAAATGTGGAAGAACAAGAAATTTATCTTCATTTTTCTAACATTGTTCATTCTCTCTCCAAATCTCCTTCCTGAAGTGATAGGAAAGAAATGATTTTTTTGGTCATTTTTTTACCTTGTGCAAGTTGTGGAAACTTCTCAGGGTTACAGAATACTTATTATACGTCAAGATGGTGACATTTGTCCTATCCAAGCATGATTGTGTTATACATAATTCCTCTGTTTCTACAATTTTTGCATATACAATCCTATTTTGAAGGATACAAGGTGAAGCACCAAGTGTGAAAACTTTTGTTTGATGTGTACTCAATGTTATCAAAGGTATTCAAGTGTTTACCTTATTCATTTTTTTTTAAATCACTCCTTTTCTCTTCTTGCCACTAAAGGGTAGTCATGACAATCTAGTTATGAAAGCTTTGAAGGTGCTTGAAGGTCATCTCGGTGCTTTGATATGAGATTTGAGATGAGAAATGATTGTGACCACCTTATACAAGTTCAAGATAACCTATTAGAGCTTATAATGGCAGTAAAGTGTGATCAATCCTATCTTGCATTTTTCTTAATTGCTTTTTCCTCTTCTTGTCAAAAATACTTATATCATGGTTTTGCTTGCAAATTTGTTCCTAAAAGCTCTACATTCAAGTTGATGGAGGTTGTATTTATGTTATATTCAAAATGTCCTTTCCACGGTTGATCACATGAGTGTAAAAATGCTAGAAATAAGCATACAAATCCATATTGTGTTGTGGTGTTTCTAGACACAATGAACTTAGACCTAAAGATATCTATTCTTCATGATAAGTTGTTATAGTTGGTGTTTAGTTTTAGTGTGATAATATGATTAATGAAGAAACCTTCTCAAAAGAGTGTCTAATATCCCTTGGAAAATATTTTAATAAAAAATAACACATCCTTCCTAAAACTGGTTCTTTCTATTTTTATGATAGTCAAGAAGACAAGTTTTGTTGTTCTTAAACAATGAAGATACATGTTTATTTAATGAAAATGAATACTTTAAGCTTAAAGTAAGAACCTAAAATGAAGTTTTTATACATTTTTCTTGATATAAAGGTGAATAATAAAGTGTTTAAATCTTGCATACAATGCATATGGTTTTATCCTTAAAACCCTCACTGAGTAGTGCCTTGAAGATCAAAATAGTCTTACTGTGGTGGCATGTTATCTAGAAAACCATGAACCTAGGGAGTTGTGCCATGTCCTACACCTTCTTTTTATATGCTTTTGAACTCATGCTTAGCTGCAAAATTTGAAAACTTGATAAAATGATGAAGATGTATCTATGTTTAAGAAAACTATGAATACTATGTTGAAGAGCATGACTTGAGAAGAGTTGTGCTACTCTTTCCTCTTGATGAGTGTTGTTGATCCAAAACGTGTCTCCAATATTTTAAAACTATTGAATTATTTCACTCTATGCATGAATAAGCTAATCTCTTACTGTGAGGAAGGTATTCAAGAATGTGAACTACCTAACTATGGAGAAGAGGTTGAATGGACTCTCTTATGCTCTGCCTATGCTTCAAAGAACTTGTAGTAGAGATCTATATCCAACTTTGATGATTTCCAAGCCTTGAATAATGACGAACTCCTCTATATAGAAAGGATACACCTGAAGGTATTCTTGAACTGAGTTAATAGGTACTTTCTCTTATTTCTCAAGTCGGTAAGGTTTACATGAACTTAAATAGAAGTTACAAGCTAAAATGGTGAAGAAGAAGATTTTTAAAATATATAAAGAACCTATATAAGCCATAATAACATATAAACATCTGACAAAGAGGAAGTTACACTACAAGAAAAATAATTTCTCGTTGAAGTAATAAGACAAGGACTGAGAAAACATTACAAAATCGGTGAGAGAAGTCAGAAAAGGTCAGTGTCAATTTAGGATATTTATAAATGAAGTTTAGGGGACTTCAAGTGGGTTTTTTGGTCTTCAAAACACATTGATTATACATGTAGATTCTGAGGATATGAAATATCTCTATCAATATGTAATCATGAAAACTCTAGGTAGTTTCTTTTGAAGGATTTTTACCTTCCATGTACGAGTTAACAAGAGAGGAAAGTGAAAATTATGAGATATGAAGTTGGAAAGCCATGTGAAGGAGACAATGTTGGCTACAAAAACTAAGTTTTGCACTTGTCAATGTTTTCCAAAACTTGGGAGATCTTATTAATGCATGTGGAAGATACATGCATATATTGCAGAGATAGGTTGTCTTTGAGTAAAGAGTGTTAGTTAAAATTGATATAGAGAGACATAATAACATGAGAGGTTACTCCTCATTAAGATGTGAACATGATTTCAGATGTGTAAACTAAATGAGCAAATAGGTGTCTAAATTGATGAAGAAAGATCATGTGAACATGAGTAAGAGCTAGTTGAGGAAGGAGGAATGATGTGAGCAAGGAGATTGAGGTGATTATGAAGAAAAAGGTGATTGATGTGAGAAAAAAATTGTCCTCATGACTGATAGGATGCAACATCTTAAACATATGAAGTAGATTCTTATAAAGGTGCTTTTTTGTGTGATTTAATGAGTGAGAGAATGATATGAAATTATTAGTGAAAGGGAGCCTTAAATGACAGGGATTGGATGTTGATTAGGTTATTGGAAGAGAGGTGGATAAAGGGAAGAATTGAGAAGAAGAATGAGTTGATCTAGAGGTCACAATCTATTGTGTAAGACAATGAAGTCAGAATGATCAAAATCTTCCACAAGTCTAAGTAGCGGAATAGAAAACGGAGATTTGAAGCTTCCTTGCAAGTTGAATCTTAAGGTCAGTAGGTGTTGGGATAAATTTGAGAGTTGAAGCTTCCATGCAAGTAAAAGAAATTATTTTTCATTACATTCAACACATGCTACTCTTTTCCATTCAATCAGTAAAATTTTCCCTATATCCCTTTTCCATATACTTCATGACATTTGTCACTATCACATAAATTAATAATTACAACAATAAACCGTTATTCCAATCTTAATTCAGCATGCATGAATTAATAATAATAATAATGGGAAACAATTATTATAGTTTTTTAATGTTTTTGTAATGTTGTTTTCTACTCTCATCGAGAGTGTTTGATGTTCGGGGTAGGGTCTTGTATGCCGGAAAAGCAACAAGCGATCATGGGAATCTACAAGTAACTCTTCCGCGTACCCGACCTCCCGAGGTTGTGCCGAGACAGCCGGTGGGGATGGAATATGCGTGGGATGCAAACAAACTAGTTAGGCAATCTAATGTCTTCAATACGCACTAGTGGAATTTGTGAATTTAAGGCAAAGAAGGCCCTTCTAACCTGAACTGGTGTGATAGATCAATCGGCAAGGATGATTGCTCGAAGGATCCAATCAATATCGAGCTCTGGTGTGATTCGATCTATGGGTTGTGGAATACGTGGAAAATGACCTTGGATAGTTTCATGTATGTCTCCAGATAAGGTCATATGGTGGATGGTGAATACAATCAACTTTACGGACGATTCTCTGGCCTAGTCCAAAACTCTCTAGCTTTGTTAGTTGTTATATCTAGTAAGGATAACTGTTCAACAATGGTAGGTGGAAGTGGGGTAGATCTGAATACTAATATACGTAGGCCAGTGTCTATGTCCAATTGACTTATGGATTTGTTAGGTTGCGGGATTTGTGGATCACAACCGTAGACTCTTGGTTGTTGCAGTCCTGCTATGGTCATGTATGAAATCAAGTCCTAATCCATAGTATCCAATAATCATATGCTTTCTCAGCTTCTATATTTAGGATCAATAACTGCGTGATCTTCTCAGAGTACCTCACAGGCGTTCTTGCAACCTGGATTCTTAGGCTGGTATCTATATCTAGAAGAGTGTCTCCTACATCTGGCTGTGGGACCAAAGGATCACAACCAAAGGTTTGTTCTCTTTCGAACCCTTCTACAGTCATGTGTATGTTTGCCTAGGGTAATCTGTAGTTCGGTTGATTTGACCAAAATGTGTGTGCTTGGTCATCTTCTATATTTAATCCCCTCAACTGAGAGTTGATCTGTAATAAATCTGTTGTTGTTTGGAAGACTTGTATTCTAAGGTTTTGATCTATGTCAACTATTGCCATGACGAGATTGGGTTGAGGCACAATTGGCTCAAATACATATTCCCTGGGCTCCCTGGGTCCCATGATTGTCATACAAAATGATAATATAAATCTAACTGCAACAAAGTAAATTTTAACTACGTGGAATAAACCTAGAACATATATATATTTTCTATTTTTGTATTTTCTGAGAAACTTTAAGAATGCAATAAAGAAGCTATTTAAACGTATCTAGAATTAGACAACTAATATAAAACTTAAAACAAACAAAATAATCGAGTGTAGTTATTTGTCTGTGCAATTTGTAGATCTATTCTAAATAATGAAATAACTTGCTTAATTTACTTGCTAGACTCTCGATCCTACCTCATAAGTGAGGAATGAATCATAGTTTTTCAGAAACTATCAATCCCCACAACTTCCCTGGCAATATCGAAAGTAAACTTAACTGAAAATAAGTGATTATCTACTCTATTTGATATATTTCTAATTTTAGAAATTTGAAAGCTAGAACCTGGATTCTGCAGAACAGTGGTGGATCCAATGGCGTGTATGATCTTTTCCCCTTAGTGTGATTTCCTCGTTCCTTCGTGTTCACGTGAATCTAGAAAAGCGTGTAATGCTAGCATCAACAGAAGTAGATGTTGGGACAAAGGTAGCTCAGAATACAAACTGAATACAATGCGAGTAGGAGAGGGATAGCGCAAGAGTATAGAGCTTGGCTTATGCAATTCCTAACGGGATTTATTGTGAGTCATGCAACATAAAGCGTCTAGAACCTGAAACTATCCTGTTTTGAGGAGAAAAACTTGTAACTTTAATGGCATCCTAAGCTATTTTACTCCAATGGATTGGGTGAAATAACAGTACTGCCTGCACAAGATGGGTATGTGGCCTACCAACAGCTGAACAATGCTAACTAAACATGCAAAGGAATGAAACTATGGCTTCTAAGAAAAATAATAGACTGAACTATGAAAATGAGAGCATGAAAAGTGAATGAGGGGCCAGATCATTTGTTTGTGCACAAAACATTTATTTATAGCTTTTCATTCACCCAAAAATCAAAACCAAACTGAACTCTAAAAATATAAACAATGGCCAAACACTATTCCAGGGGGACCAAAAACATAAATGCAAGCCCAAGTCGGCAAGGAAAAGTTGGTGAAACGTTGATTTTTACGTGAGTCACGTTAAAACGCTTTCTGGAAAATGCGTAAAGGACTACCGCTCTGATCAGGGCGGCGGTTACAGGACCGCCACCCTGATCAGGGCGGCGGACACGAGACCGCCGCCCATGCAGGGCAGCGGTTTCTTCACTAAAGAGAAAAAGGCCAAGAAAAGAGGGGAAAAAGGAAAAACAAAGGACGCGGGGGCTAAGCGGGGCATGCGGGATGTTAACACATACTCGGAGAGCTTTTCTGGATCCTGAACACCTTGCGAGGAGACCTGTATCATCATTGGGGAACTTGTCACGTTGTTCCGGAAGTACAATACCTTACAATTTTGGGTGCGTACAGGTCCCCTCAACCCTTTGTTACCTCTAACCAAAAAATAATAATAATAGGAAATAGTTATTAACAAGAAAACATGCATATTATTATCCCAAATAGACTACTTTATGAAGATGAGAATGGAAAATTTTTTTTGGGCGTGTTAGAATTAAATGCTGAAGATTAATCTTAAGCCCTGTGTTTGTTTCAAAACTGCTTCCCTCCTTCCCAACTACCTTCTGACCAATATTAAATTCTTTTTGGTTATTTATTTCTAAGCACCGTGGTGACTAACTTTATTATTTATTTGGTTGAAATTTTGAACCCCACCAATCCAATGCCACATGGATCAATTCCATGATCCCTCCCTCTCTCTCCTCCCCATGGAATTCAAATTGTCGGGATTAATTCTTTTGCGTTAAAATTTTGGGTCCACTTTTGTGTATAGACTATAGTATATATGGGGCCCAATATATATTTTAATATATGTGTGAATATATATTATTTCAAGTCCATTTTTTGGCTTATTTGTTCCAAAATGTAAGTATATATTTTTATATATATGGAAATGATATTTAATTAAATTTTAAGAAAGGGGCAATATAAATATATGCAGCAGCATAAGAAGAGATGAGAAAGAGAAGAGAATGAAGAGAAGAAACTCAAAGAATACAAAGAAAATATAGAGAATAAAATTGCAGCATTACACTGAAGAATAAAAGGGGATAATATAGAGAAATAAAAATACAGAGCAATGCTCGTAAAATTGAATTTTATTTTAAAAATAGAAATAGAAGATTGGACACAAGAAGATAAACAAAAGAAAAATAGAACAACGACTCTGAAATTGTAAAATTTAATTTTTAAATCGAATATAATACCTTTGTATGTGTATTTTATTTATATTTATGGCTATTTCTATCCCTTACTAGTTGCATTTGGAACTAAATTTTTCCAATATTTTTGTAACAAAGCGAACAAAAAACTCAAACCCACTAGTATTTGAGTTTTTATTTTCTGGGTTGAGTTGTAATGGCTTTCAGTAGCAACTCTTGGCAACAAACCCAAATATGTGATGGGAATAGCTATGACGTTTGGTGTATTAAAATGAAGACATTTTTCTCTTCTCAAGAGCTATAAGAACTGGTTGAAGGAGACTATACAAAGGTAGAAGACCAAGATGTATTTAATGCATTGACATAAGCACAAAAAAATGGTTTGAAGGAAAGTAGAAGAAAAGATTTAAAGCTTTGAGCTAAATTCAGAAGGTAGTCATTGATTCAGTATTTCCAAGGATATCAACAACTACAAACTCCAAGCATGTTTGGGACACCTTGCAGAATACATATCAAGGCAGTGATAAAACACAAGTTTTAAAAATAGAGATGCTAAGGAGAGAGTTTGAGACTCTTCTCATTAAAGATTCAGAGTCTATAAATGATTTCTTTACAAGGAATATTACCATTCTCAATTAGATGAGGAAAAATAGTGATGTGATATAAGAACACAGAATCGTAGAGAAGGTATTGAGAAGCCTTCGAGTTAGATTTTACCCAGTTGTGGTATCCATTATGTTGGTGCTCCAATTTCTCTCACCCCATTTGTCATTGAAATTCTTTAGTTTGTGGCCTCTGTTATGTTTTTTATCTCCCCAAGCTCAAATGGTGGTTCTCTTGCATTTTATGGTTTGGCGGGTGAAGTTTCCCTGTCAAAATTACTTCTAAGCATCAATTGAAACGTGACCCTTTCTGGTTGGATGCGGCTCTGTGGGGAACTTTAAAAAATTCTAAGGCTCACTTCAACCCAAAATATGTCCACGTCGAGGCTTCCACCGGGCCTTCCCATACTTAGATTTTTCAAGAAACTTCCTAAAGGGGCCTGGGACACATTAAGGGACCACGCATGTTTGGGGACCGGCCCTTAAGTTTTATTTTGAAGAAGCACCAGGAGGACACTTAGAGATTCTACTAGACTGAGACATGTGTTGGGACCGCACTTGTTTAGGGTCACTACTTTTCAGGACCATCTCAAAATGTTCCTTTAAGACACATAGTAGGTGGGGAAACGAAGGTGCGGGCCCGCGGGGAAAATATGGAACTTTTTCCTTTTTGTAAAAAAGGGATAAAATTTGTAAGTTAAAGCATAGGTCAGTTGGGACCCACATTAGGACACGTGTCAATCATGTTTTCTTAAGGCGTAGGGGAGGAGAAAATGTTGACATTTTACCTTTTTCTGAAAACTATAAAATGTCAAAAGGTGTCCCTCAGACCCATTTCCAATCGCAGCTTTCCATGTGGAGGGCTCAAATTAAAAGTTAAAGGGAAAGATCAATGAAAGTTGTGCATTTCATTTTATTTTTCCTCCATCAAAGCTCCAAGATGTTTGGAGATGTATTTTTGCATCATTCTTCATCAATGTTTTGGCAAATTTGTGTCATTTTGGTTTGCAGATTTCAATTGAATTAATTTGGGATCTCAATTTGTAAATCTAAAGTACTCTTGGAGTGGATTTTGCTCGAGCTCATGAAAAAATGGAAAATGCCAGATCCAGAAATTACAGAGTAAACTATCAAAGGCAAAGGAGGGAAAAGGGATGAAATGATGAAAGTGCAGGCACGAAAGGTGAAAAAGGCATTGCCTTGAGAGAAAAAAGGGATGACATGTCAAGTCCAACAATGAAGAGGCTCCGAAAAATGATTAAAAATGGGACTCTCGCATGATAGAATCAGAATGATTAAAGGGACTCCCAAAAATTTGTGGCATGGCATCCCAGTCAGTAGACGAGGGTACAAGAAATGTGATCTGTTCACAGTTAGTCCACTAGTAGATTTTGGATTTGAATTTTTTAAACATCACTGTCTGAAACAAATTGGTAACAAGAAAAGGTCCCTCAAATATTCTTCTCTTTTGAGGGGAAAAGGTGTTGTAGGCACCAAGGGTGAAGAATATGCCTCCAGTTAGAACAATGATGAAAATATTAGCAATGATTCACCTTTTTGAAAACACTTGGCAACTTTTTTGTGAATCTGTTGAATGTCACTTTCTGCAAATCATGATCCAATATGTGCAACAAAGGTTCTTCGAATATTCCTCTTTTGGGGGGGAAATTGGATGTAAAGGGTGTATTATAAATGAAATGTGATTACTCTTGCAAATGGTGGGGAGTTCATTTTCATGAGAAAATTTTGATAAAATCTCATCCTCTGAGAAAACTTTATGATAAACTAGGTTAATTTCCTCTATGTTATATTTTCATTCATGTTGAGTTGGTTACAAGTGTATAGCCATCAAAAATCTCTAAGATTGTTTAAATAACTCTCCCTTTCTGATGAATCTGATAAATTTTGAGTTAATTTGTGTCAAATATCTAGAATATTTTGTGTTTATTTCACTTTCAGAATGTCTGCAAGTAGTTTTTCTTGTTCCTATTGCAATCTTGTATCAAAATCACTTTGAATCATATAGATCTCAATCCTTGTGATAGTTTAGTGGCATTTTTAATTTCATTTTTCAGAAGAGCTTTCATCTAGGAATGAAATAAATGATTTAAAATTACTTTTCTTTCATCTGTTGACAAAGATTTTTTGTAAGTCTCTGGGTGTACCTTAGGCGTGACTGATCTTAGATTTTGATGTTTTATTGGTTCTTCTAACTCGAGCCATCATGCTATAATCTCAAAGATTATGTGAAAAAGTGCATGTCTAGACCTCCATTGATGCACACCTTTTGTTTGAAGGAATGTTTTAACTATTTTTGAAGCTTTTTGTTATTGAGTTCTCCATTTGTTGTGAAGTTTCTCAAGGATCTGGAAAAGTCCAATATATCTTGTTGATCTCCCACCAAAAAATTATTCAAATAACCAATCCTACCCCGAACTACCCCGGTTTTACTCTATATGTCTACAGAAGAACAAAATTCATTTGCTAAAGTATGCAGAACAGATCAGGATTCCAAATGTCTTCAGTAACCCTAGCCTTGTGCTAAAAATATCTCCATAATCTGGAAGTGACAAATCATGAGAGTTAGATTTGGTGTGTTGATCATATTTTCGCAAGGTCTTCTCTATAAAATTTGTGCAAAAGAAGGATTTACCATCATTCTTCAATAACAGAGGTTACAAAATAGGTTCTGTTACCTTGGTTGAAAGACACAACCTAAAATAGTTAGGATAAGATCACATCCTTGAAGGTGCTACCCACTTCTTCAAAGCCTGAGTGCTAAAAAAGTCAGATAAATTGTTTCCTCGGCTACAAAATGACATACATAATCATCTATCTACCTCTAAGTGTCTTTTCAAATCCATGATGCTGCTTAGTTTGTGAAGAAGAGTAAATCTGGGTACCAACACGTTTCTGGCACCGTTTTTGTCTAATTTACCATTATCAATTAGATGAGGACAAATGGTGATGTGGTAGAAGAACATAGAATCATAACGAATGTATGGATAAGCCTTCGAGTCATATTTTACCCAGTTGTGGTATCCATTGAAGAGTCTAAGGAATTAAAAAAAATGAGTGTTGATGAGCTGATGGGTTCTTTGCAAACCCATGAATAGAGGATGAGTAGATCAGCCAGCTCCTCCAATGAACAAGCCTTTAAAAAAAATACAAATGTTAGAGGAAAGGGTGAGGAGCATAGAATAGAGGAAAGGGGATATTTGTCACCCAACAAGAAGGTGGAAGACATAGTCATCAAGAGCCATAAACCAGAGGTAGAGGAAGGAGTAACAAAACTTCCAAAAGTGGTTCTTCACAAAGGTATGACAAATCAAATGTGCAATGCTATTACTGTAATAAGTTTGGGCATTATGACAGTGAATGAAAAAATAAATAATATGATATGAGAAATCATAATTATGATGCAAGCTTCTCAAATGCAAAATAATTTGAACCTGAGAAGAATTAAAATGGTGGAGCCTTCCTTTTTACTTTCAATGTAGTTGAGCAAGGAAACAAGAAAATATGGTACTTGGATAGTGTTCACAGAAACCACATGTGTGGAAATAAGGAGATTCTTAGTAATATATATGAAGAAATCAAATTTGAACTAAAGATGGGAACAAACAATAAGGTTCATGTGATGGGTAAAGGTATTATATCCATTCTCACCAAGAAAGGAGATAAGAAGGATATACATAATGTTTTCTTTTTTCAAGGATTGAATTATAATCTTCTCAGTATTGGGCAGCTTTTCCAAAATGGATATAAGGTGAAGTTTGAGAATGGAGAATGTGTTTTATATGATAAAGGTGGAAGCAACTAGCTGGTTGTAGTTGTGTAGATGACACAAAATATAATGTTCCCTTTCAAGATGCAGAGTGTAGCAGGTGCAACAAAATTTAAAATAATAGTCATTGATCAATCCACTCTATGACATCTTAGGTATGGGAACTTGAGTTATGGTGGATTGCATGTTATTTATAATTAGAAAATGGTTAAGGGATTGCCACATATTGAATAAACAGACAAGGTTTGTGAGGTATGCATATTGGGGAAGTAACACAGAAATGATTTTCCCTTAGGTAAATCTTGGAGAGCAAGTTCACCTCTTGAGCTTATACATTTAGATTTGTGTGGTCCCATGAAAACTCCCTCCATGTCTAAAAGTATATATTTTATTATTTTTATTCAAGGCTTTAGTAGAAGGACATGGGTTTATTTCTTGAAGAATAAATCAGAAACATTTGAGGTATTCAAACAATTTAAGGCCATGGTTGAGAAGCATAGTGGCCATTGTATAAAGACGTTGAGAACAGATAGAGGGGGATAGTATATATCAAGAAAACATTTAAACTTATGTAAAGAGAATGGGATCAAGAAGCACTTCACAGCTAGGTATACATCTCATCAGAATGGTGTAGCTAAGAGGAAGAATAAAACCACTCAAGAAATGGCAAGAAACATGTTGAAGGAAAGAGGATAGTGTAATGAATTATGAGCAGAAGAAGTTGGGACAACAGTATATCTGTGGAATAGATGTCTTATGAAGAGTAAAAAATTACCTCAAGAAGCATGGAGTGGAAGAAAACCAAATGTTGATAACTTGAGAGTTTTTGGATGTATGGCATATGCACATGTGCCAAAACAGAGAAGATCAAAATGGGATAATAGAGGAGAGAATTACATTTTCATTAGTTATAGTGAGAAATCAAAACCTTACATATTGTATAATACAATTACAAAGGAATTGATAATCAACGGAGATGTTCAATTCATTGAGGATGCATATTGGGAAGATTCACAAGTAGTGGAGCAGACACAAACAAATGTAAATTCACCTATCATTATACCTAAACCAACAGATGACATAGTAAAAAATGTACCAAGTTGGACACCCATTTCAAAAAACGGTGAATCTTCAAATGACAGCAACCAATAGAGCATCCAATGACCAACTAATGAAGCATCTTCATCATCATAAGACTCATTGCAGCAGCAAGGAAGTATGAGGAATGTACAAGAGATCTATGATAAGTTAACGTATGAATAAAATGAAGATGAAATGATTAATTTTTCTTTATTTTCACAAGTTGATCCAATGTATTATGAAAAAAAAAATTTAAAGATAATAAATGGTGTGAAGCAATCGATGAAGAAATGCATACAATAGAAAATAATCAAACATACGAGCTAGTAGATCTTCTTTAAGGAAAGCAAGTAATTTTAGTAAATTGGGTTTATAAAACCAAAACTACTCCCGAAGGTAAAATTCAAAGACACAAAGAAATATTGGTTGTCAAAGGCTATAAACAAAATCTTGGACATGATTATAATGAGACATTTTCTCGAGTAGCAAGGTTAGAGACTCTGAGAACAATTAATGCCATAGTTGCTCATTATAAATGAAAGGTCCATCAAATGGATGTTAAATCAGATTTTCTCAATGGAGTGTTAGAAGAATAAGTGTACGTGGGCTAGCCACCTAGTTATGAAATCCCAGCGCATGAAGAAAAGGTATGCAAGATCAAAAGAGCTTTGTATGGTTTGAAACAAGCACCAAGGGCTTTGTATAGTAGGATTGATTCCTATATGATTAGAAATGACTTTAGCAAAAGCAGTAGTGAGCCCACACTCTACATCAAAGTAAGTAATGTTGAGGTTTAATTTTTTGTTTTGTATGTAGATGATCTAATTTTTACCAAAGACTCAAACAAATAAATTGATCAGTTTAAATCATCCATGAAGAAGGAATTTGAGATGGCTGATTTGGGATTGTTAAAGTATTTCCTTGGCATTAAAATTAAGCAAATAGAATAGGCCATATTTTTATCTCAAACAAAGTATGCAAAATAAATCTTGCAAATATTCATAATGTTGGATAGAAAACCAACATCTACACCAGCTGAATTAAGTCTAAAATTGACCAAAGATGATTGTAAAAACAATGTGGATCCTACAAGGTATAAAAGCATGTCACGAATCTTGATGTATTTAACTGTAACAAGACCAAATATAATGTATGCAGTTAGTATGATTTCCATATTTATGGAGACACCAAAAGAGTCTCATTGGCAAGTAGGAAAGCATATTCTGAGGTATTTGAATGGAACTGTATAAACCTAAATTTTACTTTTGCAATCTTAATGTTAAAAATCACTCTAAGCACTCACATTCTTACCATTTCCATTATAATTTGTGATTTCCACTAAATAACTAATGTTTCATACCATTTTGGTTAACTAAGAGCACTTTTTTTATTACCTAGCCTCTTTTGCATTCAGGATGCCAATTTACAACACATTGTAAGTCAAAATCCTCTTCCAAACAAACAATTAGTAATTATTATCTAATTAAGCCTATTTTACCCTTGTTTTGGTCAATATACCCTATTATTGGCTTAAACTCCTCTTCCAACAATTCAAAATCAGCCCACTTCCCTCCACAACATCGCAGAAGGCTTCACAAGCTTATCCTAGCCTCCTAATTCACCCTAAGTGGTTGATTAAGGCTACTCAGGTCCTAAGCCCTTATTAATTCATTAATCATGATTAACAAGCCTTAATCGGGATTAACAAACCTTAATCTACTTTGTGCTTTTAGTGCCACATACACCAAGATGCAAGTTTTCCTCAAACAAAAAACTATAAATAAGACTAACCACATAGCTTTAAACTTGACATCATGCTTTTGAATTGCATATCATATATGAAATATGATTATGAGCCTTACTTCCTCCTTGGATTAGCTACTATTTTTTAATATTTTTTCTACTTTTCAGAGGTTTTTGGCCGTTTTCATTGTAATTTTTTTGATTTAGAGAAATTTTCCTAACACATATGCTTAGGGTTTGGTGAATAAATTTGTTTTCAAGATTTGTACTAGTTTGGAATAGGGTTGTGTATGATCTTCTCTTGGACTTTGTGTGATATTGAGAAACAAAAACAATCTTAAACCTTCTTTTCCTAACATTAGAGTAAGTGGGAAACTTCATCATTCATTTTATTGCTTAAGGGAATAAAATTTCATTTTGGGCATGTATATTATCTTTTTGTTTAAGATATTTTCATTTGATAAATAACTAAGGCTAAAGCTTGTGTATGCTCTTCTCTTGCACCTTTTCTGATCTTGAGAACCAAACACAACTTTATTTTTTCACTATAAAAGCACTTTGATTAATTGGGAATAAACCTCGATTTACAAAGTATTTTTCTAGTTATTTGATTTACAATTTTTTCATTCTTATCTTATTAGGTTACTTGTTGTGTATGCTCTTCTCTCACGTCCTTGAGAAATATTGAAAACCAAAAACAACTTTTAATCCTCTTTTCATGGTATTGTAGATATTTTTGGATAAAATACTAACTATTGGTGTGTAGGACCTAATGCTTGCTAAAGAAAGAAGAACTCTCTTCAAACCAAACTCTAATAGTCACGTGTGTTGTAGGTTTCCAAAGGTGGTCTAAACCAAATTTCCTAATCTAAAAGATATGAAAATACACCACTTTGCAAAACATTATATGTGAAGGTTTAGTTAAGAGCTAAGGCTCATCCAATTAACTAGGAAAAAATTCCTTTGGCATAAACCTTAAGATAACAAGAGGAATTATCCTAGGAACCCCAAAGTAGTTCACACAAGAGGGAACCTTGTGAATGAAATAGGAAAGTGCTCCACTACCCAATTGATTAGTTTTCCTTGAAAGATTAGAGTCAAAATTGTCTCCATTGCGACCCCACTAAAAATACAATAGAATGCAATTCATTTCTCATTGTATTGAAGGGGGTAAAGTAAATTTGAGATGCACTCCAAGACTAATCAGTGTGACTTTCTTGGAAAATTGAGCTCGCAAAGGTAGTTTGTAACAACCTAGGTGAGAGAACTAATAGGAAGCTTATTGGCTTGGAGCTAATTTTTGTCTTACCTTTTTTACTTAAGAGGTCTCACAAAGTGACAATTTTTTTGGATTCAAACTCTTGTTTTTTGAACAAGGGAAAGAATCTCTTAAATTTTAAACTGCGTGTTATTTCATCACGAAATCTATTTAGTGTTTCTTTGTCCTAGTTTTTCACTTGTCCTAAGACAAGGAAAAACTCTACCAAATTTACACCAAGTATTTTTCGTCACCACTTAGTCTACTCCTTTTTTTTTCTTGTTTCCCATTTGGGACAAAATAATAACAACATAAGTGGATACTACTAGAAATAATTGTGTCCACCAATTTCGTAGTCTACTTGTATTACTAGGTTGCAATGCCGAAATGCAAGTGTTGAAAGTGTGATGTTACGTCCTTATGTTCTAGTAGGCCCTTTATCTCAAACCCATATTCAGAATCATTATCATTGTAGTTAGGTTTTCTCATCATTATTTTCCATTGATTTGTTACATTTATCGCATTATAGCCATGTAATTGTGATACTTATGTCTTGTTTCCATTCTGAAACTTGATCTAAGTCTCTAAATTACATTATTACGCTTCCTGCATTATAGCCATACAATTGTGATACTTACATCTTGTTTCCATTCTAAAACTTGATCTAAGTCTCTAAATTCTATTTTTATGCCGCTCACACACATAATAACTTCGTAATATACTTAGGATTAGTTTTTTATTCTAGCATTTCCCTGAGTTTTTTAGTGTGTTGAGGTTACATTGTTCACATTGCGACAACATCATTTTGACACTTAAATATTACTTTCATCATAAAGTTTGGTTTACATGTCCAAATATTGTTGTTACGTTGTTTGCATTGATAACTTCCATTTTCAAAAACTTAGACTTTGTTTGTGTCCAAAACTAGTTTTATTATACCTTATTGGAGGATCACATCAAAATTTTCTTAGAATTTAGGTCTTGTTTATTTTAAACTTTTCCTAAGTGGTAATATCGTGTTCTCACTATTTTTTTAACCTATCTTGAGAAGAAAGCATAGGGAGTAAACTATTTTTGTGGCTAGATTTGAGTCTTGTACATCCTTGTATTATCTTATATACTTCTTTTCATATATTGCATTACAGTTTGTATTTGTTATTCTTTGATATCCTTAGTTTCATATTGATCTTTGGATTTTTGGTCATTCAGTATTCCACATTATTTGTGAAGACTTGACTTCGTTATGCTACGAAAATTTACCTAGGGTCCATTTTAGTCAACCTTAGTAAAAATATTTTGCGTTATGCCCTCTATTACAAGAATGGGGTATCGCAAGTTAGGAAACAAACCCTTTGAAAGTGACATCTCACTTTTGGAGGATAATGTCATGATTGATCATAGTCATGGTGAGGATAATTCTCCTCGTATGGATATGGAACGTCATCCGCCCCAATTTCACAATTACTTGTTTCAAAATAGGCATGAGGTCCTTTTACATTTCGTAAAACTAGGAACCCGATTACCTTCTATAGTAGATCCTTCTCTTATTGTTAGCATGGTTCATGAAGAAGAAGAAACAGATCATCCTCATCGTAATATCAACAAAATATTTAACCCTGTCATGCCTCTACTTCTAGATGACAGAATGATGAGGAGATACCTTTTGAAAATGACGGAGACTATCGTATACCTATTGTTAGAGTACATTCTGAAGACTATGAAGACCATGCTCATCATCATAAACCTCCTCCTTATGAAAATTGTAAATATGTACCCACTCAAGAGGTAACCTGAGAAGAATAACTGTAAGATCTCACTCTCTAATTAGCCAATTTGGCTTCACACGTAAACAAGGAACAAAAAAAACCTTTGAAACAAGCCATACTGAAAGCTAAATCTAAAGCTTTATACCATGAGTTCCAAACAAATAATCCTCCTCGAGAGCCACAAAAAAACCCCTATGAGGAATTTTTTGTATATAATAAGGGTGGGAATACATGTATATTTAACCCTTCCTACAATCCTACACCACCGAAAACAATACCAACTCTTCAATCAAGAGTGGTCCACCAAGTAGAATGCCCTTCTCGCGTTGTAAGCAGGAAAAACTTATAATAGCAGAAAATACTAGTTCAATGAATTTTTCCCTTATCCATTTGATAGAACCATGTTACAATTTCCTTTCCCACAACATTTTTATCGTCTGAATTTTTGTAAATACAAGGGAAATGGTGACCCTTGAGATCATCTCAAATACTTATATATGGTCTATCAAGAGGTTGTATATAACGACAACTATCTTATTCACCAAGCTTCAAATGAAGTTTAGGAGGACAGATGTTAGAATGGTTTTTGTACATCCCCAAGGGATATATATCTACATTGCTGGAACTAGCAGAACATTTCATACGTCACTTATATTTTGATAAAGAGAGGGATGTCACCATGCTAGATCTATGCAATGTGAAACAACTTGAACTTCACTACTTTCCTACAATGATGGAGAGGGTTAGTTAGCCACTTCCCTTGCTCCATCCTTGAAAAATAGATAATAAGTATATTTGTACCCAACCTTCACCCTGACATTACATTCCACTTTCAAATGCATTGTGGTAACACCTCCAAAGAGGTAATTGAAAATGGGAGTCAAATTGAAAAAGTGTTGTTAGCTAGGGGGGCCCTAAACCCTTTTCATATGATTATAACGACTCCAAAAATAATTACAAGAAAATTTTGTTCCTAATAAGAACAAAAAAAATTCGGCGATGGAATAGTAGACTCTAAATGATTACAATCCATTCAAAACCACACTCCTTTGAACCTTACAAAGGTAACTCCACCTACATAATAAAAATGTCATCCTTTTACCACTCTATCTGACTCAATATTGTCAATACTTAAGCTGTTAGAGGCATTCAACATGGTTCGATATCCTGAAACAACACCTTATAGGGATGACACACCTAAGCCATCATGGTTTAGGGAAAATGAGTTTTGTGAATTCCACTACGTCAAGGGTCACAAAACAGATAAGTGCTTGAAATTAAAACATCACATTCAAGAATTAATCGACAGTGGAAATGTAGAAATAGATTTTGCCACTCCTACCAAATCTCTAAACACAAACATGGGGATTTATGAAGACCCTTTCTCTAAGCACAAAGAAAAGGAAAAGAAGTATCAAGGATAGTTGTTTCAAAATAAGAGTACTAATTATTTATCAAAGACAGATCAATTTGATGCCTTAATAGGTATGTTGATTCGCCTATTAAGCATATCAACATGATCAAGATTAGATCAAGGGAGTGTGTCATGGTAACATGAAAATATCTCCTTATTATCTCATAACCTCCTATCTGTCCTCCTCAATAAATTCACTATGATGTGTTAGATCAATTATAGAAAACCACAACTAATATTTCAATCTTAGATCTTCTTAAAATTTCTAATGCCAAAAAACCTTATAGGTATCATGATTTTCCATTAATATAGACCCAACATGCTTACATGCAATGGTAGTCAAAATTGCTCCTTCAGAACACATAACCTTTAGCCCCACAGAAATCCTATAAGAAAATCCCTCCCATAACCTACCCTTACATATTAAGGTAGCAACTAAATGTAAAATGGTCAAAAGAGTGCTTGTGGATGGAGGATCGGGCACAAATATTTGTACTCTTAAACTAGTTTGAAAAATAGGGTGCACAGAAACTAATTTGGAGACAAAGGTCATTGCCATAAAGGCGTATGATAATGATGAACGGAAATCAGCTGATATGATCACTTTCTTGCTGGAAGTAGGTCCTATAAACCATGATACAAAGTTCCATGTCTTGTACTTGGATCTCCCTTATAACATATTGCTCATCCGCCAATGGATTCATTCCATGTAAGTTGTACCTTCAACATATCATCAATGTTTAAAGTTATACCATGAAGGATAGACGCTTACTATACAAGGAGATCCCCAACCCTTTGATCATTACAGAGCTTTTTCAAGCTATTTTCCCACCATTTACGAGTGTCCTTCTATGAAGATCATTGTTCCTATCCAATTGAAGGCCCTCGCTTAGCAAGGAGATCTAGATACCTCGTCTCTTAATGAAAATAGTGCTTCCACATCAAAGACTCCTTTTGCTGCGCGGGAGATGAAGGTTAGACAAAGTGGTTGCAAACAATATGATCTTCAACAAGACCTTCTAGTTCATAGTATTCCCCTATCTGCCAAAGTGTTTGGTAGGCCCTGTTACAAATTTCAAAGATTCAGAGAGAACTTCCCTTTTGACATTTTCACTCCTAGTGGATTACTAGAAGATGAATGAATACTCAAAGATATTGTATTTCTTCCTGAAGATAATGAAATGGATCTATCCTACCAATCAACTAGGTATTTTATCCCAAATCAAATGATTCTTACTATGGGATATAAAGGACATGGCTATGCCCGTAACAAATAAGGTACATTGGAAGCTCTTCCAATACCTCACCATATAGTGTGTAAGTTTGGCATTTCCTTCTATCTATATGAATATCATCCTTCAGAGGTTGAGGATACCTCTACAGAATGTGAAGATAGTTCATTTGAAGGAGAAAGTGAAAAAGGTTCATGGTGTAGTATTTATGAAGACCTCCCGTCCATGAACATGTTTACTGACGTGGCTATCCTAACCATAACCCTACCTTATCCCCTATAACTCAAACACTAAACCTCATTTACCCATCCCTCATTAATTAGGACCGACAACGACATGTTTCAATTGAAGTATTTCAAAACAATGAGGCTATTGGTACGATCCTTAGTATTCATGATAATATTCCAAGAAATGACAATAAGAAAGGATTCTCCATTCAACTCTACACATGCATGTACTTTGGGGAGGAGGAAGAATTGTTTAGTCACTTAAGCAAAAAAGGAAGCAAGGGAAAAAATCCTACAGATAATCCTTGTAGAAATAAAAATTCCAAGTCCTATATCAAAAACCTCTTTGAGGTGCTTATGGACAAATAAATAGAAAAACCCATGGACAAGATAGTTGGCGGCTTGAAAGTGAGGATCTCTTTGAACCACCTTTGGTAGAAGAGGCTATTAATCTCCCCCTGATCCCAAGCACATGGAAAACAAGTCCAAGTTATTGATGGATGAGGCAATAGATGTCAACATTGGCATGGTGGAGCTACCTAGAATAGTCAAGTTTGGAGCTTCTCTCTTAGATCAAGTACACAACAATTTTACAGTTCTTTTAAGAGAATTTGTAGATATCTTCTCTTGGTCTTACACATACATGCCAGGAATTGATCATGCATTGGTGGTGCATAATCTTGTTGTATAACCATACACCAAGCCCATAAAAAAAAATCTCCAAAATATGCATCCTCATGTCACCTTGCTAGTTGAAGCAAAGCTAGAAAGATTATTAGAAGTAGGCTTCATCAGGCCTATTGAATAGTCAATCTAGATTTCCAATGTTTTCCTAGTTTAGAAAAAGTATTTCGGTATCAGAGTGTGTACCAATTTCTGGGATATTAATAAAGCTTTTCCTAAGGATGAATTTTCTCTTCCCAACATCGACATGATTGTAAATTCTACAGCTAGTTAGAAAATGATATCAGTCATGGATGGATTCTAAAGATATAACCAGACAAAGATTGTTAAGGAAGACCAACATAAAACAAATTTTACTACCCCATTGGGGACATTATGTTATCAAATAATGCCATTCGGCCTTAAGAATGCAGGTGCTACCTAGCAATAGGAAATGATGATTATCTTTCATGATATGATCAGTGACATCATGGAAGAATATGTGGATGAAATATTGGAAAATCAAGGACTTGGGAAGAGCAACCAAAAATTTTGCGATGCATCTTTCAGCATCTAAGGGACTACAAAGTATGACTAAACCCAAAGAAGTGGGTCTTCAGTGTGTTATTTGGAAAACTACTAGGATTCATTGTTTCAAGAAGGGGAATAGAATTAGATCCTGTAAAGGTTGTTGCTATAATAGAAATGCATCCTCCTACCAATATCAGACAGCTATAAAGCTTACAAGGAAAGATCTAATCCATTGGAAGTTTTATCTCTCGGCTTGTAAACAAATGTCATATCTTTATTAATTTTCTCAAGAAATATGTCAGTTTTCACTGGGGACCAGAGAAACAACAAGAATATTATTTTCTCAAAGACTATTTGGCTAAACCCCCTATTCTAATGCCTCCTACGGTAGGTGAACCACTGTTACTCTAATTTTTTTCCATGAACTATTCAATTGGAGTACTGTTGGCCCAATATGACAAAGAGAAGAGAGAAATTTGTCTACTACTTAAGTTGAACATTGATAGCTTACCAGCCCAACTATCCACAGATAGAAAAGGCTTGCTTTTTCATAGTCTTTTCTTTTCAAAAGTTGTGTCATTATTTGTTAAATAATAAGCTCAAGCTTATTTCAAAGGTGAATACATTAAAATATTTATTTTCAAAAACCCACACTCAGAGGAAATATGGCTAATTGGATCATCTTACTCAGTGAGTTTTAGATTGAGTATGTACACCAAAAGTCCATGAAAGGATAGGTTTTAGCATATCAACTACCTAAAGCCCAAATACCACGTACTGAGCCTTTGAGTATGGAACTCTTAGATGCATCCACAATGTACCTCTAGGAATTGGTTATATTGAAACTATACTTTGATGGTTCCTTTACCTTTCATGGTTTAGGTGCCACAGTTGTGATGATTCCATGTTGATTATAAATCAGGTGACAGATGAATATAAAGTTAAATACGAGAAAATTCTTCTGTATTAAATAATGTTTGATTCTTTGAAGGATTTCTTTGAGCATATAACATTTTAAAAATTACTAAGAGCAAAAAATAGAGAATTAGATGGTATGGCCATAGTAGGGTCCATTTTGAGCATCCCACCTAGGAACAATGACATGTCGTTCTTCATTGAGCATCTACGAACGCCATTATATAACATGTGAGAATATTGTTTGGTATGCAAGTTCTTGGTCCCTTTTCCTTGTGGTATTTTGACATCATTAATTACCTTCATAATGGAACCTTTCCCACAAACATTTCCCATACTAATAAATGAAACCTCATCTAGCGTATATCCCGCTATACCCTACTTGGGGCACCCTCTTCCACTGAGGCTATGATAGGAATCTATTACATTGTTTAAATTTAGATGAATCCATCCTAGTAATCAAAGAGTACACGAAGGGATATGTGGGGCTCATACTAATAGATCATCCTAGAACATAAGATACTCATAGTAGGATATCATTGGCCTACCATGGAAAATGATTGTTGCAAACATGTGAAGAAATGTTTGTATTGGCATAAGTATGGTAATTTGATACATTCACTGGATCAATCTTTGCAGCCTATCACGACACCATGGCTATTCTCAAAGTGGAGTCTCGATCTTATAGGTAAGCTTAACCCTGTCTCCTCATATGGCCACATGTTCATTATCACTTGTATTGAATACTTTACAAAATGGGTATAGGTTGTTCCTCTTACCTATGTTTAAGGTTCCCAGATATCTAACTTTATAATGAAACACATAATCTACCAATACGGTATCCCCTCTGCCATTATAACTGGCAGTGGTAAGCCCTTTCAAAACAAAAATATGAAAGTGTTATGCAAAATTTTTCAAATATATCTCAAGTTTTCAACCCCCTATTACCATCAAGGTAATGGGAAAGTTGAAGCTTCCAATAAAACCCCCATTCATATTATGGAGAAGATGGTGAATACAACAGGTGGTAACTACAATTTATAGATTCACCTCGCCCTTTGGTCATTCATAACATTTATCTACACTCTTACAGGTGTCACTCCATACTCTTTAGTATTTGGCACAGAATCCGTGCTACGACTAGAGAACGAGATCCCCTCTTTGTGCATAGAGTTGAGAGATTACCTAAATGAAGAGGAGGAATACAAAGTAGCTCGACTAGCAGAGTTAGAGATATTAAATGTGACATGAATTCGTGACCTTAATTTCCTTAAAGTGTATCAAGATCGAGTGTAGAAAATCTACAACAAAAGAGTGATACCTCGTCAATTTGAGGTAGGAGACTTGGTGTTAAAATAAAATCAGTTCAACACCACAAAAGAATAAGAAAAGAAGGGAAAATTTGATCCTAATTGGCTAGGATCGTATGTGGTGGTTGCTAAGTTTGGCTCAAGTGCCTACAAGCTTGCTTACTTGGATGGTCAGGAACTTTAGGAACCCATGAACATAATGAATAATAAGTGTTTCTATGCTTAGGTGTGGGGTACCTAAAATATCAGAAAAATGACCAAAAAAGTATTAAAATTGGAAAGGAAAAAGAGAAATCAATAGGTGCGTCCAATAGCAAAACACACGTAATGGTGGCACTTCGGACAAGTCCTTTGGTGAAAACTGATTTCTGGCACCATTGGAGGGTCTGTCGTTTACAAGAATTTCATGTCTAGGAGTATGATAGCTTTGTCCTAAGCTGATCTTTACCTTTATTTGAGTCCCCTTGTGAGTCTGGCCTTCTTTTCCCTGATCCGGTTGATCTTACTTTATGATGCAAAGGGTTTTGACTTTGAATATTCCCATCTCATGTTGGGGGAAACTTTGCATTGTCACTTCATGCACATAAAATGTGGCATTTTACCCTTGTACATCCCATAAAATGTTGGGGGCATCCACGTTTCTTCATGTCCCTGCACGTTAACTTTGGAAAATGTCCTAGAAAACATCAAAAACATTCGTATAACTTTAAGAAAATCCCAAAACATTAAAAAAATCTAGTTGGAAACACCTAAAACATTCAAATGTGTTTCGTTAAAAACTCTCATAAACATTAAAAGTGATATCATCATATGCTACATCATAATCTAATAAAATGTCATAAAAATGTAAACTCGTGATAAACGTACAAATTAAGAGTTATATCTCATAAACAAAATACGATACATCAATAATCCATCAATCATCATGTATCCATAAATATCAAATTTCATGTACAAAATCCACGTATCTCTATATATATCAAATAAAAATGGCCATCATGGGCATGGTCCAACAATGTGCCTTCATCATGAAGAATAATAAAAAATAGTACATAAACTACATCTATACAAAAGTATGCCTTCATATTGAGGCAATATGCCAAAAATATAGATCTAGTACATCAATTAGAGAGTCAACAAAAAATATCACTCTCTTCTGGATTGCGTGGTCCACTTCGGTTGCTAGGTGGGGGCATCTGCTAAGATCGATGCATGGAAGGTGTTGCATAATGTTATGTTTGTTCATGCTACTCTAAAGTATGTTGTTACGAAGGACCCTGAACTGATCACGCTGACCACGATGGCCTCTAAGATCTGGATTGTGACATACTGCCAGCTATCTGACTATAGTGTGGAACTCTTTGCTCGGTCAATATGGCTGCATGATACTACATCCTATAATAAGTGGCCTCACCTACCAAGGAGGTAATCTAGATATTCAAAATATGTACTCCTCAAGAGGTACTTTCCTGTTGAAGTGTATCACACTCTGCTCTCACACTGGCTAGCTCTATCCATAATTGGGTTGTCTGATAAAGCCTGATCCCTCTCATCCTACAGTTGTGCCCTATCTGCGGCTAATGTATCCCTCTCTTTCCCAATTTGATCTCAATCTATAGTGATTTGATCCCTCTCTAAGGAAATCTGGTCTCTCTCAGTTATTACCTCAAGTTGTAGGCCTATAACCTATTATAATTGTTATTGCAAGGCACCCACCCACACACCAACTTGTATATCCTCCTCCATCCGTTATCCACCTCTTCCATCTCCTCCACCTCCTAGTGGAATATTTGGTGGACTCACATGTGGAGTTCATGGAGGTGCCTGTAATTCTTCCTGTAATGGAACCCAAAGTGGCATCCGTGGTGCATGTGCCTGTGGCTGTACTACAACTTGATGTTGCACTACCACTTATTGTTACACTAACAACTATTGTACATGGGGATTTTGTCCCTATTTCCATACCAGTATATGATCCCCTTCCTTTGGATATGGTTGTGCTTGGGGTAGTACCAGTGGATCTAGCCCCTACAACCCCTCCATTGTTGCATCAAATATTGCTTATGGTATAGTCAACCACTGAGGAAACACTATAGTGTACCAACTGTGATAATATATGGTCATCCCTAGATCATATATCTTTGCGCATGGTACCCAAGGATGTGGTACTACCTACAAGAAACTGGTGCAGGCTCGTCCCAATCTAATGTATGGCCCAATGTCAAAATTCTCTCTATACCTCCACCCATACCACATCTCATCGCCAGGAATACCCTGGGTAATACCAAACTGTCACTGGACCCTATTGAATTTGTACCACTCAAGCATATAGCTCCATCTCCTAATAAGGAAGTGGTCAATAGTTGCAGTGTTCAACTCTGCCGCATCCTCAAGCCACTAATACAACTTGTATGGCCACTATGGAATCATATGAGGTTGTAACTCATCAAAGGCTTTCCTATAATAATAGGTGTCATCCATGTGGTCGTGAATTTCATCTCCATCCAGAACCCAGCCCATAAGAGATGGCTCTTTGAGAGCTTGGGCTCTCAGTGCTCTTTCGCGGTGTCCTATCGCGATATGATCCTAGGCCCATATTTGAAGTAGAGTATCTGGCCCCATTGATCTCTTCCCGCAGTAAGCTATGAAGTGTAAAATTTTTAGAGTATAAATAGGCCAATATACACTAACCCCAGCAATAGACCTCTTCACTAACAAGACTCTGTATGACTTCAATCAGGCCCAAAGAGAAATGTGCACCATTCTTGTCAGGAAGCAACAAGACACTAACAAGAGCAATACGGAATACAGAAACCAATCCAAGATGATGATCTACCATGCATCTAGTCACATCCACTAACATACCTCGGTGAGGTAGATCTGCTACTCCAAAAATCGTAGCAATGCTCTGCAAGCTATGGCTGCAATGGTCATCATATGTCACCCACTGACCCTGAATGGGGACTCTGAAATTCTGCCAAACATCCTCCAAAGTGAGGCTTATGTTTCCTATCAGAAGGCAAAATTTCTAGCTCTCACTCTGCCATCTCTAAGCTAAGGTTGTGAGCAGGCTGTGGTCTAGGGTAATTTGTGGCATCCAAGCCACGTACGAGAGACCTGTAACCTCCAATAGTATATCCAGGAAGGCACAATCTCAATTGTTAAATGTCACCTCATACACCAGAATCCACCCATGTCACTCATCTCTAATCGCTGTAAATCCATATGCATGGTTATCTAGGTCATTTTTTATGATCTTATTCATGTATTCTATTATCCAAATTCTTCTATTCTACGATCTATGTTTTCCTAAAAACCTCATATTCCTTCTAAGGTTACGCCAAAGTGACCTCTTCATGCCAGCACGCCCCTGACAGTGCCAACATGTCATTCTTTGCACCTACGCACAAGCATAATTGCTTTTCTACAAAATTTACATGAGTATGCCCTCTACAGAGCTAACATGGACGTATCTATGCATGCTAAATGCTAGCGTGCCCCCATGAATGCATGTGTGCCCCAAGGGCCACACTAGTACTTTCATATGGGTTTCCTACCCTAATTAATGCCTAATAAATGTGATTTGAATGCTAAACATAGGACAAAGTGAAAGGTTTGACTTTGTGAACGTGTGAGCCATCCCTGGGAAGTCTCATTTATTATGGAATGTGATCCACATAGTGTTTCCAATTCTACACGCTCGCCATTTCCTCTTGTAGGTCAAATCTCAAGTCAGCAGTAAAAAGATAAATAAATTTGGTAAATGAATTCGCCACAATGGTTTTTTCCCTTCATTGCATGGTATATATAGCCGTTTTAACCCCCCCGTGGCGTGCCTCTCACCCTTGAAGCGTCCTGATACCATCGTGATTTTTCTATATTCTTCCAACACTCACCACGATGATTAATTTTTATAAATAATTATTTTTCACCCATTTTTCTACGTTAGGGCATTTTTTTGCTTCCTGACAACCCTTTCTCCTACCTCCAGGGCATATTTTTTCCTTCCAATGTCTTTCGTTGATATCTCATGACTTCATCATGTTTCTAGAATTTTTTCTTCCTGAAAATTCAAAAATTGAAAATAGTATAGAAATTTTCTAAATTCCATAAAATTGGTAAAATCATTACAAATCCAGGAAAATGCAAAAATTTAAAATTCTTCAAAAATTGGTTAACAACAAGCCTGCAGTTAAAGCCTGTATCAAGTACAATATCCTCTAACATCAAAATTTTCCCTAAAAATACATCTTTCTTAGGTTCTTATTTGTTGTTGTCTTAAACAACTTGCGGATCATTGTGATCTACCTCCATTAATAAAATTTGGCTTGTTTACTAGGTTAGTACTCCCATGCATCAGTGAGTTGCCAGAGGCTATATCATAGCACATCAATGATTTTTCATGGTACTACTTGTGTCCTCTATTATTCCCCTTTCATATATCCTTTCTTAGGTGTCATTTTTAACCCTTGTTGTTACAACATGAACATTCAGAAATTGAAGCTTGATATTGAAAACATTGGTGCAACTATCTTGAACGTTGTTTTATTTGAGTATTTGTGATTGAACTTGTTTCTTTGTTAGGTTAGCTAGTTTACTTTCTCATATTGCATTTCATTATTTATGTTGCATGGAGTTACGCATTTTAACAGTAAAAAAATGTTAGTAATATAGATTTTCATGTTATTTTACACTTTTGTTTATTTTAAATAAAGGGTGATGCATTAAATCATAGGGGCAATGTGATGAAAAACATTTTCTTAAAATAAGAGATTGAATGCATGAGCTAGTCCTATATTCCTATCTATCATATCTTATCACTATTCATTTTTCTTTCAAAAAAAATTGGGGCAATAAACAATCATGTTTATCCCTATCTTAATTCTTCTATTTATTTCGATCATATTTTCAAACTTTGATTGACTTCTTTTATCACCCCATCAACACTAGAGGGGTAATCCTTCATTCTAATAATTTTTCTTCCAAGATTTACTTATTTACGCTTGTCTACTATGTTTGAAGTGATGTCACTTACTTCACCTTAAAAAGGGGCAACTGTAGACACCTAAATTCCACTTTTGCAATCTTATTGCCAAAAGCACACTAATCACTCACATTCTTACCATTTCTGTTATAATTAGTGATTTCTACTAATTAACTAATGTTTCTTACCATTTTGGTTGATTATCAACATTTTGTTGATTACCTAGCCTCTTTCACATTCAAGATGTCAATTCATGACACATCATGATTCAAAATCCTCTTCTAAACAAACAATTAGCAATTATTAGCTAATTAAGCCTATTTTACCCTTGTTTTGTTCAATATACCTGTTAGTGAAAAATCACGACACCCCTGAATGTCTACAACCAGATGGGTTGAGACTCTCAGTTTGATAGCATAACATGGAGCATCTCTCAAAGTGTGGGACTTTGAAATCAAGAGAGCTCTCTGGATGAAGGCCGGTTCTTCTATTCCTCTATTCAGGTGCACACAAATAAATTGTAGAGGATCTACTCTAAACCTACTCTATCTTGCCAAGGAGACAGGGTTAAGAAGATGCGAGAAAATAAACCTAAGCTAACAAGGTGATGCACCAAAGGAATGTTAAACACCCATTTTGTAATTTAACACAGACCATAGAAATGTAATACAACCACCATGCACAGATAACCAAACTACAATGAGAGATCATAAGATAACAATGAACACATGAGAGGGTTGAGAATCACCCACAGACATATATTATTGCTCCAGAGTTGATACAGTACATTACAGTTAGCCAAGAGGTAAAAAAATTTGTATTACAACTTGAATGGGAGGTTTGGACTCCATGAACTCATCTGCAGACCAGAGGAGAAGGGAGGGTGCAAAAAAAATGTCCAACCCTTTAAAATGAGCCCAACTCCTTCTTTTATAGATGTAGCGAAGAGGGAAGAAGAAAAGAGGTGGGAAACTTGATTTGAAGCTCAGCTACCGGCCATCAATGCCCCTACAAATCCACCCACAATCTGTCGAGTCCGTCTTTCTATGTCTATTCAGCGTGTTGAAGAAGGAAGAATGGTGGATCAAATCAAATATGATCTGGTTGTTGGGGATAATTAGATTACATATTAATGGCATGAAGATGTTTTCCCATTTTTCACCCACCTAACCTCATCAAAATTAAAGTTTTAGGTTTCCATGGCATGTAGACGAGGTTGAGACCTTTGCAATGGTGCAAAATTTGTTGAAGTTTTGAGCACTGGATCGAAAGATATGTCCATTTAAATGTTTGAGTTGGGTCCGTACAGAAATGGTGAAAACTAGTTAGTAGAATGGGTCCACAGGCCCCCAAAACTCACTTTACACCATTTGGCACCAAAAATACAAAATGCAAAAAAATGCCCCACAGCCCCGCAATTCATTTTTGTCAAAAAACCATCTTCGAGCCCACTGGTCTGCATTTTCCATTTGGGTGAAAAATCCTTCCCAAGCCTACCGGCCCACATGTAATTTAGGCTTGACACGTGGCTCCTTGGGCATCAACAGAGGTGTGGGTCACTTTTATACTTTACACCTTTCAAGCCAAAAAGTTTGAATTGCCTCCAATGACCCGCCTTCCTGCTTTGACTTGGAACATGGCCACGTGTAGAGCTGGCACTACTTTGGGGACCATTTTTGGATTCTATTTTTGAAGTTGCGCGGAGAAGACACGTGGCTACCTTCTGCAGATTTTCTCTATTTCCTTATGTTTTGATAAGTCCTTTTGTTTGGCGGGCCATATGTCTGACCTGAGACACGTGGAGACTTGGCACTTGTCTGAGTCTACGCCCTTAGGCCGCTCCTCTTTAATTTACATGGTTGAGGCACGTGGCACCCTCCGCTAATCTTTCCCCATCTTGACTTTTCATTTATCGACTTTCTCCCTTTTTGGACCTAGGACACGTGGAAGACTTGCGCTTGTTTGGGAGACCCACTTTTAGATTTAGCTTTGAAGATGCATCGTTGAGACACATGGTGCCTTCAATGAGTCTCTGATACTTAGCCAATTTAGGCTAACTACTTTTCTTTCTGTTGGACCCTGACTATGTGGCACGCTGGCGCATGTTTGAGTCTCCACTCTTGGGATCCTATCTTTGAAGTTGTGCGTCGATTGAGCCGAACTTGACAGCTTCTGCTCGTTTGGAATTTTCAATGGCTAGCTGCTGTCCCTTTTGGGGCTCTGGGACATGTGGAGGCTTGGCACTTGTTTGAGTCTAACCTTTTTGGATTTACTTTTTGGAGATGTGCCAATGAGGCACATGGAAGCTTCCACTATCTCCTCCATACTTAGCCAATTTTTGCTCACTCTGAATCATTTGTGAAGCCTGAAGACTTTGAGCCTTTCCCCATTTTCCTCCTTTGAGCCTCTGGTTTCTTTGACATTGTTTGCCTCCTTAGCCGACCCTGCTCCTCCATTTTTGAGCCCGCCTACAACCTGATCATTAGATTTGAAATGTGGGCTCGTGCGACGGAAGCGACCCTTAGATTTCTTCCTACACAGGGTCGTGTTTGCTCAATTTTCCCAGGGGAAAAATTGAGATAACAATTTGGTGACTCACAGGACATATCTCCTGCTAGATGAAGAGATTAGCTACCTTGTTATATCCATTGGGCATGGAGTCATGGGTGGTGGCCTGATGCTGGTCCTTTCTTGAAGCTTGAATCTGATGTTTTCCACTTGGTGACCATGAACCCCACTGTTCTTCCCGGAAATAGACCCTTCAAGACCTGATTTTAGTTTCTTTGTATTTGTTCTATTTTAAAATAAGCTACTATTATGGAAACTATGGGTCTCCCTATTGTAAATGCTGAAGGGCCTAGCGCATTCACCTGGAGGCACATCAAACTATATAATGACGCAAACATAGAGTAAAAAAAACATGTGCCATAGCACTTAGGGAAATTAAACCTACACTACAACAAAACAATGTGCATATGCACTTAGAGAAATTAAAACCTAGGCTAATATTTACAAGGGCGAGGAATTTTTCCTTTCAATAGCATTGTTTGAGGTAGATCCCATTGACTGGAATCTACAATTCTCTACCATCCAACTTATCCATCTAGAAGGTATTGCTACTTGTACATCTTATGACCATGTAGGGGCCACTCCAAATGTCATCAAACTTGGAATGCTTTCCTAGTTTTTCTCCTGATCACCATCCCATTTTAGAACTAATTCCCCCTCTTGAAAGGTCCTTGTTCTTTCTTTCTTATCAAATCTCTTCTTGATCAATTCTAGATCCTTCTCCATGATCTGCATTACATGATCTCTTACCTCTCCTACTTCCATCAACTCTAAATACCTGATTTCCATAGGTTCAAACTCATCTAGTTCCAACTATTTCATGAGCTCCAAAGTGGGAAACTCCAATGATATGGGCAATACTACCTCTTTTCCATATACAATCTTGTATGGGGAGCTACCTGTGGACCTTTTGGATGTGATCCTATCAGCCCATAGAGCTGATTTGAGATTTGTATGCCAAGTTCTCTAGTTTTCATCAAGAGTCCTTCTAATAATCCTTAGTAGGTTCTTGTTAGTAGACTTTGCTTGGCCATTACCTTGAGGGTAATAGTTTGATGAAGTGCTGAGGTATACACCATTTTTGACAGCCCATTCAGTGATCCTTGTACTAAGGAATGCCAATGCATTATCTGATATAATAGTGGTAGGGACTCCAAACCTAGTGGTTTTCCCTTCATAGAAATCCAAGATGTTGGATTCATTTACCTCCTTAAGTGCCACTGCTTCAGTCCACTTGGTGAAATAGTCTGTTGTTGTAAGTATCCACTTGTGGCCCTAGCTTGAATTTGGGTTAATCACTCCAATGAAGTCTAGTCCCCATTGCATGAATGGCTGATCCACTGAAATTGGACGAAGGGGTAGGGCTGCTAACTTTTCCTTCCCTGTGAAGAATGCACACTTCTTGCACTTCTTGATCCATGAGTAGCAATCCCTAAACATTGTAGGCCAATAATAACCAACTTTCATGATTTTGAGAGACTGTTACTCAAGGAGAAAAGTGGCCTCCTGCTTCTCCATCATGGAACTCATGCAATACCCTTTCAATTTTTCCTGTCCCAATGCACCTCAATAGGACACTATTGATATCCTTCTTGAACAAAACACCATCGATAAGTACATATGGGATGGCTTGTAGTCTGAAGTATCTCCTTTTTGCTTTGTTCCATTCTAGAGGGAACAAACCTATTTGGAGATAATGCACCAAGGCTTGAGTCCAACATGGAATAAGTGTATCATTAGATGGTTGCTCTTGATCATTATGCAGTAATAGGACAACCTCTTCTTCATCCACTAACTCAGCCTTGTTTCTTGGAAGTGAGCTACTCACATAGACCCTTGCCACGAACTAGTTTGGTCACTTTGATCTCAATGTCATATTCCATTACCCGAGTGATCCAACCTGCTCTCTTCTCATTCAAGTCCTTGTTTAGGAGAAAATCCTTGACACTAGCATGAGATACTAGTAGTTGAATCTTATTGTTCGAGACTAAGTGTCTAAACTTCTTCAAACTCCTAATGACAGAAAGGACATGCTTCTCAATGAAAGATTACTTTACCTCATAATCCTCCAAGCTCTGACTGAAGAAGGCTATGGGTTGTTCTGAACCTTCCTTGTTGGGCTGAACCAAGATAGCTGAGATTGTGTCTGATCCTCCAAAAGCATACAACATGAAGTCTTTTGAAAATTCTGGGTTAACAAGAGTTGGGGCCTGTGATATTGTGAGCTTGATGGCCTCAAAACTCTCTTTTCCTTCTGTTGTCCATTTGAATGCAAGAATCTTCTTCAACATCATTGTTAAAGGCTTCACAAGAGTGGCAAAATCAGGCACAAACCTGTAAACAAAGTTTATTCTCCCCAAGAAGCTTTGGAGAGACTTTTTGTGTTGTGGCAATGGAAGTGTTTCAATGGCTTCAACCCTTTCAGGATCAATTGTTAACCCTTCTCTTGAGACAATGTGGCCCAACAATTTCCCCTCATGTGCCAAGAATACACACTTATTTGGGTTTAATGACACTCTGAACCTTCTACACCTCTGAAATATCTATCTAAGGTGGAAGAGATGGTCTGAAACATTCTTTGAGAAGATGGTGATATCATCTAGATACACTAGAACTATATTGTTGATCAAGCCTTTGAATGCCATGTCCATAGCTCGCTGAAATGTTTCTCTAGCATTTGACAGTCCAAATGGCATCTTCTTATAAGCATATGTACCCCATTTGGTGGTGAAGGCTGTCTTAAATTGATCTTCCTCTTTCACCATTATCTGATTATATCCTGAGTATCCATCTAGCAATGAAAACCTCTCATAAGCCAACTACAACCTGTAAGATTTTCTCCATCAATGGAAGTGGGTAGTGATCTTTGAGTGATGCTCTATTTAGATCATGGAAGTCTACACACAATCTGATTTCTCCACTTCTTTTCCTCACAGGCACCAAGTTTGCAACCCAACTTGAATGCTTGATAGGGAAGATGATGTTGACCTCAATTAGCTTGTTCAACTCTTTTTCATGAGAGGCTCAATGTGAGGGTTTATTGGCCTTTACTTCTGTCTGCTAGGCTTAGATCTTAGATCTAGCTCAATAGTGTGTTGTGCCAACTTTGGGTTTAAGCCTTTTATATCCTTGTAAGTCAAAGAAAAGACATCTGGAAATTCTTGAAAAAGTTGAATGAATTCATATTTTTCTTGTTGAGTACTTACCTTGCCAATCCACAATGTTTTTCATTTTTCTATGGAAATGGGCTCTAAAACTTCACCCTTTACCTGAATATTTGCTTTCTCCTTCCAGAATTGATCATTTGGGTTGAAGATTGAATCCAAAGTTACAAGACCCTTTGGTAATTTGTTGGTTCTCAGTTACACCACTTGGTCACCATAACGTTGTTCCAACTTGTCTTGGTTTCTAGCAGAGAACTCAACTTCTTCTTGTAGAAAGTTGACAATTTTTTGATCATTCTCGAAGACTTTCCAACTTGTGTTGTTATCTGGAACAACTGGTCTCACAACCACTTTGATATGGGGATGAGACTGGTCACTCTTGATACTCTCTACAACATCAAATGATGCCCCAATTGCTGCCAGTCTATCTACTGCTTCATTCTTCTTTCTTGGGATGGAATTGATGTTGAATGCTTTGAAATCCTTGATGAGGTCCCATACCCGATTCTTGTAGTTCTTTAACAGATCATTCTTGGCAGAATTTTTTCCTTGGACTTGATTCACAACTAGCTCACTATCGCCAAACACTTGCAAGTTTTTAATCCCTCTTTTCCTTTCCCAATGTAGTCCATGGATCAAAGCATCATACTCTGTTGTGTTTTTTGAGCAAGAAAATTAGAAATGAAAAGCTGAGTAATATTTTGTACCTTGAGGTGAAACAATCATAGCTCCTCCTCTGGCTCCTTGTCTACTTCTTGAGCCATCAAATAATAACTACCATACCTCATTATCATCCTTGTGGTCTGGCTTAGTGATGTTAGGAAGAGGATGATTCTCCTCATGCAAAAAGTAGACTCTTAGATCTGATTCCTCCATTTCCTTATAAGGGTCAAAAGCATGCCTCTTGTTCACCCATTCATTGAGAGTCAAGTCTGGAATACACCCAACCTTGGTATCTTCCTCACAAGTGCTTGGGAGGTCCTCCTGATCAAAGGATGAACAGTTCACATTGATTGGGCTAGGTACATGAGGCTCAATATGGTAATCTACAATGGGCTCAGATTTGATCATAGCCTTAGCTCCATACCTTGTTCTAAAAATCATGTGTGACCAATCAACAGACAAATAGCCTCCAATTTTAGCAGTGAAGTCTCTTGACAAACACAATGCAAAATGTGGTGGAAAATCTATGACTGATACATTTTGCAATACGATCACATTGGGGCATGCATGCAATGTGAGGCTCAAATCCTTGATGACTCCAACCATTATTACCACTCTCCCATCTAGTTGCACCATGCCCTTGGAGATGACTTCGTATTGAAGACCCAGCTGATCGGCTATTTTCTTTGGCATTACAGAGCTACTTGCTCCCGAATCAATCATGTAATTATGGACCAATTTCTCCCCAATGATCAATGAAACATAGAACCGAGGGGGTTTTAGATTCTTACCTTGTTTTCCTCCATGGTTTCCTACAGGCCGAGCAACATTGGTAAGCACTTTCTCTTGTTGATTGGGGGGCTGATTTGAGGCTGACCAATTGGCCATAGTAGCCTGCAACAGATCTCTCTACCCTGGGATAGCCAATGAATCCCACATTGAAATATTCAAATTTTTTTCTTCATTTGTTCAATGATGTTAAATGGGGATGAGCTATCTTTTTTCTGCCCCTTCCCTAGTACATTTTTCTCTTGCACATGGGTCATTACAACTGGTGCCTGAGTGGGTATGGAAGGTGGCTTGGGCTGAATCTACACATTGGGAGTTGCACTTTGCAATTCCTTGTGGAAACAGAGGGTTGTGGACTATTTTAATTTGAGGATTGTCCCTCTCCAATATTCCTCTTCTTGGACCATGTATTTGCTACCACACTATGAGGAGGTGCTTGATTCATACCAAAGGAATCTTCATCCTGCAAATTTACAAGCATGGTCTCTCTTGAAGGTGCCTCTTTCTGGATTTCTTACTACTTTTTTCCCTCTTGATTAGGCTCTTGGGACACACTAATGGTTTGTACCATCAAGTCCTGGTTTAGTGCACCATTGAAATAAATTGACTTGTTATGTTCTGATTGCATGGGAAACACCAATCATATTCTTGTGCCATGTTGTTTTGTGTAAGAACCAAGGCCCTCGATGTTGAAGTTGTGTTTGGATCATATGGTCAGTAAGGCCTAACAGCTTGAGGTTGTCCTTGGTTTTGATTTTGATTTGCAGCCTGAGCTGGTGGTCTATTTTTCTGGTATGGGGGCCTAGCTTGATACTGAGTTTGAGGCTGATATGGCCTAGAACTCTGAGCTTGTTTCCTCTTGATGGTCACTAGCTCATTCCCTAGGTTCTATAGTTGTTTCATAACCTCTTGTAGCTCTTTTGAAGTGCTAGAAGATGAGGTGGAAGATTTAGCTAAACTTTGATTCCTTGGAGTGGGTATGGGAGCTAATGTGGGTGTTTGACTAGTGTTTGGAGCTCCTAGTTCTAGATATAGAGGTATAGGTGGCATAAGAGTAATTTTACCAGCTTGAATTAAATAATTTTCAGCTCTAATGGAAATATTATAGGTTGTACGTAAGGTTTTCCCTCCCATTGATTGAATCATTAAGGAAATATCAGAATTTAAAGCTCAAAGAAAGTATAAGAAAGCACCTTCATCTATGGGCCTTACGGCCAATGGAATCCTATCCCATGTCCTTTGAAATATGAATTTGAAATCTATCAGCTACTCATTAGGATCCCTCTTGATGGTTTTCAAATGATCCGACAAGGATAAATTATCTCCCTTCTCTCCAAATTGATTATGAAGAGCTCTACAGATATGGTCCCAATTCTGAATAGATCCTGTTATTAGACTCCTGAGACCATTACAAAGCTTTATCTTTGAGTGAAGAGGGTGAAAATTTGAATGTAATGTCCATCTCAGTGATCTCATGAATTGCACAGACATTTGTAAGTTCTTTAATGTTGTCCCTAGGAGAAGTTTGGTTCTCTCTAGTGAAATAGGGAATTCTCTTTAATGTTGCCACTGGGACTAGATTTTGTGCATTGAGAGCACATGAGTGGGCTACTGCCAGTGAAATTGACATAGGGGTTGGGTGGTTGTGCCATTATGATTGGCCTAAGAACCCTTGTTGATTGAATGAATGGCCTACTAGGAGGAGGTGTTGACAAGGTTCTATTTGGTGGATATGGAGACCTTTAGGCTCTTCTCCCCTTCTCCCTCTGTCTAGGGATAAGTGTAGATAGACAAACAATCCTTCTTCTCTAGTTCTTGATCTAGTCTAAATCCTTCTCATGAATCTTTCGAGCCTGGGCTGCTGAAACCTAGTTGGACTATTGAACCCAATGGGACTCTACCTATTTTGGAAGTCTCTAGATGTGAAATTTCAGAAGCTTCTTAAAAGATGAAAAATTTACAATAAGTGCACATCAATCTTTCTTGCAATAAAATGGAGACCTCTTGGTCCCACCAAGGCATGCCAAAACTATTAGTGCAAAATCATAACACCCCTAAATGTCTACAACCACTGATCGGCGTTAAGACTCTCAGTGTGATAGCATAACGTAGAGCATCTCTCAAAGTGTGGGACTTTTAAATCGAGAGAGCTCTCTGGATGAAGGTTGGTTCATATTCCTCTATTAAGGTGCACACAAATAAAATGCAGAGGATCTACTCTAAACCTACTCTATCTTGCCAAGGGGACAGGGTTGAGAAGATGTGAGAAAATAAACCTAAGCTAACAAGGTGATGCACCAAAGGAATGTTAAACACCCATTTTTACAATGTAACATAGACCATAGAAATGTAATACAACCACCATGCACAGATAACCAAACTGCAATGAGAGATCAGAAGATAACAATGAACACATGAGAGGGTTGAGAATCATCCATAGACATATATTATTACTCCAGAGTTGATACAGTACATTACAGTAGCCAAGAGGAAAATTGTATTACAACTTGAATGGGAGGTTTGGACTCCACGAACTCATCTGCAGACCAGAGGAGAAGGGAGGGTGCAAAACAGAAATGTCCAACCCTTTACAATGAGCCCAGCTCCTTCTTTTATAGATGTAGTAAAGAGGGAAGAAGAAAAGAGGTGGGAAACTTGATTTGAAGCTCAGCTACTAGCCATCAATGCCCCTGTAAATCTACCCACAATCTTTCGAGTCCACCACTCTATGTCTGTTCGGCGTGTTGAAGAAGGAAGAATGGCGGATCAAATCAAATATGATCTAGTTGTTGGGGACAATCGGATTGCATATTAATGGCATGAAGACATTTTCCCATTTTTTACCCACCTAACCTCATCAAAATTAAATTTTCAAGTTTCCATGGCATAGACGAGGTCGAGACCTTTCCAATGGTGCCAAATTTGTTGAATTTCGGGCACTAGATCGAAAGATATGTCCATTTGAATGTTTGAGTTGGGTCCGTACAAAAATGGTGAAAACCAGTTAGCAGAACAGGTCTGTGGGCCTGAAACTCACTTTACGCCATTTGGCACCAAAAATACAAAATGCAAAAAATGCCCCATAGCCCCACAATTCATTTTGTCAAAAAACCATCTTCAGGCCCACCGGTCTGCATTTTCCATTTGGGTGAAAAGTCCTCTCTAGGCCCGTCGACCCACATGTAATTAAGGCTTGACACATGGCTCCTTGGGCATCAGTGGAGGTGGCTCATTTTTATACTTTATGCCTTTTGAGCCAAAAAAATTTGAATTACCTCCAACGACCCACCTTCCCACCTTGACTTAGAACATGGCCACATGTAGAGTTGGCGCTAGTTTGGGGACCACTTTTGGATTATGTTTTTGAAGTTGTGCTAAGAAGACACGTGGCTCCTTCCATGGATTTTCTTTGTTTCCTTATGTTTTGGCTAAGTCCTTTTGTTTGGTGGGGCCATATGTCTGACCCAGGACATGTGGAGACTTGGCGCTTGTCTGAGTCTTGCCCTTGGGCCACCCTTCTTGAATTTGCACGGTTGAGGCATGTGGCACCCTCCAGTGACTCTTTCCCCATCTTGAATTTTCAGCTATTGACTCTATCCCTTTTTTGGACCTAGGACACGTGGAAGGCTAGTGCTTGTTTGGGGAGACCCACTTTTAGATTTACCTTTAAAGATGCAGCAAGATGACATGTGGCACCTTCCGTGAGTCTACGATACTTAGCCAATTCAGGGCAATGCCTTTTTCGAACCCTGACTACGTGGTAGGATGGCGCTTATGTTTGAGTCTCCACTTTGGGCTTTATCTTTGAATTGCACCAAGTCTGACACTTGGTAATCCTCTGCTACTCGATTAGACTTTTCAATGGTCAGTGTCAACTTTTGGGGCTCTGGACAAGTGGAGGCTTTGCACTTGTTTGAGTCTCCACTTTTGGATTTAATTTTTGGAGATGTGTCGATGAGGCACATGGAAGCTTCCACCGTCTCCTCCATACTTAGCCAATTTACGCTTGCTCTGAATCATTTGTGAAGCCCGAAGCCTTTGATCCTTTCCCCGTTTTCCTCCTTTGAGCCTCTAGTTTCTTTGGCACTGTTTTCCTCCTTAGCCGACCCTACTCCTCCATTTTTTATCCCACCTACAACCTGATCGTTAGATTTAAAACGTGGGCTCATGCGACGGAAGCGACCTTGAGATTTCTTCCTGCGTAAGGTCATGTTTGCTCAATTTTCCCTGGGACAAAATTGAGATAGCAATACCCTTTTATTGGCTTAAACCCCTCTTCCAATTATTCAAAATCATCCCACTTCCCTCCAAAATATCTCAAAAGTATTTAAAATATTATCCTAGCCTCGTAATTGACCCTACATGGTTGGTTAATGCTCCTCACATCCTAATCATTTATTCACTAACTAATCATGATTAACAAGTCTTAATCAGGATTACCAAACCTTAATCTACTTTGTGCTTTTAGTCCCACATACAGCAAGATGCAAGTTTTTCTCAAAGGAAAAACTATAAATAAGACTAACCACATACCTTTAAACTTGCCACCATGCTTTGAATTACATATCGTATGAGAAATATGATTATGAGCCTTACTTCCTCCTTAGATTAGCTTGCTCAATCTTTGCATCAAATCTCCATTGTGGTTAGTAGAGGGATACCCAACATGACATTGTAGTCTTGTGTTGGAAACATCCTATCACCATTTATGGAGTGACACCAAACCATAATTTGATTGCTCCTAGACCTATTTAGGTCTCTGTTAGTTAGCAATTCATATTAAGTAGGCACGCTTTAGCTAAGATTGATTGATATATAATGTTAGTTCTTTCAAGCATTCTATTAAGCTTTAATCATTGATGTAACTATTGTTATATTCATAAAGTAATTTTTTAATAGACTGTGTGGTGTTATTCTTATTAGTTTAATTTTTCTTGAACTTTTAGTAGTCTTAAGGAACAAGGAATTATTGAATTTTATATGCTACTCATAATTATTTTCAGTTAGTTGGATACACAAACAGTGATTGTGCAGGTAGTCTTGATGATAGAAAGAGCACATCTGGATATGTGTTTAATGTTGGATTAGGATTCATTTCATAGGATTCAAAGAAATAATTTGTAGTATCGTTTTCTACTACAGAAGTAGAGTATATTGCAGAAAACTCAGCGGCTTATCAGATGATATGGTTGAAGAGAGTCCTCTCAGATTTAAAGGAAAATCAATAAAGAGGTTATGTGATTTATTGTGATAATATGTCTTCGATTGTGTTATCTAACAACTCAGTTTTTCATGGCAGAAACAAGCATATAGCTATCAGGTATCATTGTATTCGTGAATTGGTTTAGAAAGGAGAAATTGAGCTAAATTTTTGTAGGTTAGAACAGCAACTAGGTGACATTTTTACCAAACCGCTTTTAAAGGAAAGGTTTGAGCATTTGAGATAAAATTTGGGCATCATAAATGGACCTCTTAGATCCAGAAATTAATTTTTGTTTGGCTCAAGATAAAGGAGTGTCAAAATTAAATGTTACAGAGTAACCCTGAGCCCCCTGTTTTTTGAAAACTGGTTCCCTCCTTCCCAACTACCTTCTAACCAATAATAAATGTTTTATGGTCATTTATTTCAAACCATGGTGCTGACTGGATTTATTATTTCTTTGGCCATTGAAATTTTTGAACCCCCACCAATGCAATGTCACGTGGCTCAATTCCGTGAGCCCTCCCTCTCTCTCCTCCCCACGGATTTCAAGTTGTCGGGATTAATTCTTTTGCATTATAATTTTAGGTTCGCTTTTGTTTATGGACTATAGTATATATGGGGCCCAATATATATTTTAATATATGTGGGAATATATGTTATTTTGGGTTCATTTTTGGGGTTAGTTTTCCAGCAACGTAAGTATATATTTTTGTATATATGGAAATGATATTTTATTAAATTGTAATAAAGGGGGAATATAAATATATGCAGCATCATAATAAAAGATGAGATAGAGAAGAGATTGAAGAGCAGCAGCTCAGAGAATACAAAGAAAATAGAGAAGAAAATTGCAGCAACACAGTGAAGAGGAAAAAGGGAGAATAGAGAAAGAAAAATATAGAGCAGCAACTTGTAAAAGTGAAATTTTTGTAAGAAATAGAAATAAAAGATTGGAAACTAGAAGAGAAACAAAATAGAAACAAAACAGAAGCTCTGAAATTATAAAAGTTTATATTTAAATTGACAATAATATATTTGTGTGTGTGTTTTATTTGTATATTTGGTTGTGTCTTTCCCTTACTAGTTGCATTTGGCACTAAATTTTGCCAACAAAAGACATTTCTTTGATTAAGAAGAGGTGCACGTGGATGCTTAAATGATTCGTTAGTGTGGATACCACGGAGCAGGAAGGGCCTTCACTCGTTCTCTTTATCGTCAATATGCACATTGGGGTGTCGATTTAGGTAATTAAAATTCTTATATATTTTTAAAGACTCTTTCTCCACTTCGAATCTTCAAAATGTTTAGCTTACGTGATTCAACAAGACCTCGATATAGACGAAATCTCCCTCAATCGATTCTCAGGTATTGTATACAAACATTATTGCCTCTTTCATTTTATTTCCAAACGCATGTAAATTTAGTATTTGAAAAATCCCCTGCATGCGTGGGTTCTGATTAGCTATAGTCAGATTTATTGATTTTTCTATTTAAGAAACTGCCTGCAATCTCATATCTTTATTTTTATTTTTATATTTTTCAATTTTTCGTTATTGGAACTTGTTTTCACGGGCGTTTTTTTCCTGGTTGTATTTCCTGACTCTCAAAGAAGTCAATCGTCCAATACTGTATTCTATTTCGAGATATTTCTATGTCGTTGTTCTTCTACTTGAATCAGCTCAATTAGTGGCTCTTCTATGAGATCATCGTCTCTCTACCTCGAGCTCATCATTGCGCATTGCTTGGATTTCTCTCCATTACGGGAATTATTTAAAACACCTCTACTGGTTGATATTGGCTCATTTCTTCTTATTTGTGTATAGAAAAACTTCTTTTTATCTAGTATTGTTTGCTATTTGCGAGAAAATTAGTGGGAAATATACCATCGGCCTGCTCGCTGGTTTTCTTCTCTCTATGGGACCCTATATTTGTAGCTGCGCAGCTTGGATCTTTTCCCTTCTCGGAGGAAGTGGTTATCATTTAGGTCTAGCAAATATTAACGGCGTGGCTCCTGCTGGCTCAGCTTCGTTTGTGTTTGCTTGGGCTTGATCTCTACCTCCATGGAGGTGGTTATTATCTCAATTCGGCTGCACCTCATTATTATATTAGATCTGGTTTTTTTCCGTCACGTCATCGTTAGTTTTGACTATATAGCTAACAACTTAATACGTTGTTATCTATTCCATCAAATTTCCATTTGCAGTTTTATAAAAAGAATCGGTGCCATAGTTTATCATTCGTGAATGCGCAATAGGATAGTGGGGTACGGGGAAAAGGACATGGGAGTTGTGAGTTCGAGACTGGCTGGATGCAAGGATAGACTGCACCAGTCAACTTTTGGGCAGGTTCACGTTGACTGCAAACCTTCCTGATGAATAGGCTGATCGTTTATAATATATCAACTCAATTTTCCTTTTCTCAACCGTGTCTATCAACTCGGCTTCAAAGACACAAATTCATCAGTTTTAGCTTGGCCCTAGTTTTTGAAAATTCTCAGCTGTTAAGATCTGGCACGGAGCTGTTATTTGACTTTTTTTTATTAATGGATTAACTCATTTATATTTGTTTTAGGCTTCACATACTTTTCTTAATAACATGAATGGCGATGGAATATTTGTGCTACTCAAGAATATTCATGTTGAAGAATTAAACCAATTCCACTTAATTTTATGATATTCATGATTGTCACTTTATAGAATAAAATATTTAAATTTTTGATGGTGTGTGTTCTACCTTAAAAAAAATGCAAAATAGATTTGTTTGGGTTTGAAAAATAAATCCCAATTAAACCACGTTTTTCATATATTATATTTTTTATTTATTTCATTTTCATTTTTATAACAGGTTTTGCACGGGAAAAATTGCATTAGGATGGAGATAGAACAAGAAAACGACATGAACTTGAATCATAGGTGAAGTTTGACGTTTTGAAAATCAAGTTTGTGCTGAAATTTAATTCTGTAGGTCTGTGAGACTATTTGGTGAATTTTTTTATTTTAAGGAAATGTAGATGTATTTTTAGTATTATTTCAGATACGTTTTTAAAATCACTCTGCATGATATTATATTCGGAGTCCTATATAATTAAGGGATTTTAAAATTAATATGCGGCTGTTTTTTACCTTAATTTTTCATATTTATTTGAAGTTTATACATTTGTCATAGTTTTCCAGTTTCAGAAAACCAACTATTGGTTTGAAATTTATTTGTGTGTTGTTTTCGAAGTGTCGCCCCCCAAAAATTAGAAATACGATAATGAAAGTAATAATTCCCATCAATAAAAAGTCATGCAAACAAAACATATCCATAGTTTTAACACATATATCTACAAGAACAATATTTGAAATTTAGCCATCTTTGTAAAAGTTGGGCTCAGTGCGAATTCCATGCTTATCAGAGATAGCGAGTAAACGTAAACAACCATGATAACCAATTTTGTATCATGTACACCATACTGTCCGGTACTTTTGGGCGAAAAAACCCTTATCAAAATTCAGGAGCTTGTATGAAATTCTCGCTAACAAATTGATGCATGCAAAGTTGATGTGGTAGATAGCATATATTCTTAAACGGAAGAAAGGGTGAATATATACCCAAAAATTGACCAAAATTATACATATACACTTTATTAAGCGATTGGAGCTTCCACAGTGAGTTTTAGCTAGATTTATAAATAGATTTTTCTTCAAATGGAAATGAGTGGCCTCCAAACGAAAACCCAAATTAAAAGAGTGAATTCAGATCTTAGCAAATTTATTTCACTTTATGTAATGGTGCAGTTAGATTGAGATCATCTATTACATGACTTCGGAAAAATTGTAGAGAAGGTGATCGAGTTGTTAATCAATGTAGAACCTTTCAATAGGTTAAATTATGTGACAAATTCATGATGATCAGCTTGGGATTCATACATATTGGTTTTTCCAAAATACATGTTTAAGATATCAAGATGTTCCTTAAAACGGGGTATGTTTCTACACAATAATGTCCTATGTATTTCAAAGTCCATGTTACTTTACTCCATTGCTTGTCATACACCTTAAATGTATTGATATCTTTTTTTGATGTCAATTATCACCATCTCAATTTAGTAATCCACGAATCCTTTGGAATGGGTTCAAGAATTAAAAATGTGAAGATGGATATGGACTGTTTTGGTCCTATAGATAGTCATTCAAGCTATGGTAGTGATATCTTACATACGATAAATCCACAACATCCTCTGCCAATTAAAATTTGTTTTTCAATCAACGCCCCAAATCGTTGATCTAAGCCTCAAATTCTTGCCAACCAAATTGATGCATGAAAATATGAGATGTTAAAGAGTGTATACTCTTAAAAGCCAGAAAGGGTGAATATATACCTAAAAAATGAAAAATATTATACATACCCATTTGTAGTCACAAAATCATGCACCTACTATTACAATTATACCCCCAAGTATGTTGTTTTATGTATGGGTCTCGCGTAAGAAAAGTATTCACTAATGTCTCATCCCCTAGTTCTATCATCAGTTTAGTCAGTCATTGTCATTAAGTGTCTTGCATAGTCATCAGTTTTTTACATAGCTCTCGTTGTCTCTCAAGGAGTCTCAACTGTCATCAATTACTTAGTTTTCATCTCTAGTCTTTGAATAGGGAACCTAGGGTGGGATTATGGCGCCCATGGGCACCCCTGTCCTTATTTTTAGGCAACCTGGTATCGGTTGCACTTGGGTTTCATTTAGATTTTTGAGATCGGTCTTTACGGTTTTCCCTCCAATTTCCCTAGGTACTAGTCAGCATGTTGGGTCATTAGTGTCAAAATTTGAGCAAGAGATCCCTATATAAACACAACATACTTACTAGCTGATGGGCAAACTATCTACTACTAAGGGCTAGCTATCTACAAGGGGTTGCATTTGGGCATCATTACATCACACACACTTCATAGGAATGGGAATTCTATTCTATTCCATCTAGAATTTTGCATTTTATCTAGCTATTTCCCCCTATCTCTACGTCATTGGTGTTAGGGCACCCTAGGAAAATCATTGCACACACAATCACAGAGAACTACATTGGGTCTGAAATGTTGTGCAACAATTCGTTGTAAGTCCACCATTATGGCCGCTAAAGAAAGTCTGACCCTTCATATGCATCTTTCTTTTTTAGGGGTTTGATTATTTTGTATGGGGTTTTGCAAGTGAATCTTCATTGTAGGTTTGCGGCATCATCAGTGAGGCTAGTGCAACATCCACACAATAAAAGGAGAATAATTATAAAGATTTAGTGACACTCCCAGATTTAGGTTATGATCTGTTCTACAGACCAAGGCACCCATACTATAGACCAGGGTGCCCACAAGTGCCCTAATACTCCTACAGGTGCCCCATTCTAGTTGAATATTCATCTACTACAATTTTATAAGGTGTGTTATCATACTCTGCTCTGTCCTTGCATCATCTTGTTCATTCCCATACCACATGGAGGTAATTTATTTTCAGGTTAGTACCTTTTTCCTCTTATTTCAATTATTTCATTTCATTTAAATATCAAATAAAAATAGTTAAAATTTATACTTCAGTTTACATAAGTTATTTCATTTTTGTTTCTAGTTTAGATTAACTTATAAAAATCCATATTTTAGTTAATCATTTAGGTGAACCTGTACTTTAGAATATTTTCTTGTAAGATCCACTTCAAACCATAACAACTAAGGATAGTTCATCTTCTTCTCCACTCATCATGTCTCATTTTAGTGTTGACCCTATCTATGGTAAGGCTACCATCACTGAGCTCACAACTCTCTATAGTAATCTTACTACGCAAGCTGATATTCAATAACAACTCTTAGATGATAAACAATATGTGCCTACTCATTTTAAATATTCTCCCATTGGCATTAGTATCATTAAGGATCTAGTAGCATTCACTCGTTGTACACCTTGCTATATGGCTACTAGTGATCCTCCTTCTGATCTTTCTTGAGAAATTTTAGATGATTAAATTATCGATTACTTGCTTCGTATTGACAATCACTCACATGTGCATATGAATTCTTATAGTTAGGCCACTATTATAGTTCCCTCTCATGAGTCTTTTACTTATGATATTTCTTCTCATCATTCCTCACATACTAGTTCTCATACACAAATATATTATGTTGATGATCCCATTGATAGCATTCTTAGTGAAATTCTCATCTATGAGTCTTTATCAGATGAAGCACTTAATAGCCATAATTCCTCGACTTTTTATTCTACTGAGTGTGAATCTCCATCACCACCTTCTCCTAATATTGCGTCTAGCATAGTGCATGATTCATCTCCATCCGTTAATTCTTCTTCTCCTACCATTTCATCTCCTCTTGTCACATCATCTACACATATTAGTTCATCTTCCTATAGTTGTGTCTCCATCGATCACTTCACCTCCTAGTGATGTTTCTGATGCTACTCCTACCACTACTATCAATTTTCCATCAATATCATCTGTTATAGCTTCATTGTCACCTACTCCTAGTGTTCCCTTAGCATCAGGACCTCTACTATCTTATCTTGATATTCTTACGAAAACTCACAATGGAAAGCTACAACCTCTCAACACATTATTGTCATCTTCCACTATTCTTTCATAGTATATCATGTATCTCATGTATGTCATAGGTCAATTACAATCTCAGGTTCAGACACTCACTTTAGAAAGTAGGGCTTACTATGCTTATATTGACAACAAATCCTTACATGGTAACCCTATTCCCAAGAATATTCACAATTATGTATTTCCAAAGGACTTTATCATGCCCTCATTCACATGTTTTGATGGTACTAGAGATCCTCATTCTCATCTCCTACATTACCGCATGTTATGACCTCTTATTATAGTGATCGATTATTACTTAAGGACTTCCGATATAGTCTTATTGATGAGGCTTTACAATGGTACACTCATCTTCCATTTGGGTCCATTAGCACTTTCTATGATATGGAAAATGCTTTCCCTCATCCGTTTATCATCAACAACAACGCTAGAGTTACTTATGACTGCTCACCTACTTTGCATCAGGGCTCATTAGAATCTATCAAGGATTATATATTATGATTCAATGCTTTTATGCATCAACTAGTACTCCAACCTATAGACCATGAGAAGAAATTCATTTTCTGTCATGGTTTGATTCCCACACTTCAGAAAATATTACAATATGATACATGTTAGTCCTTCATTCTTCTATGTTATAAAGTTATAGACCTAGAACAAGATATTATTTCGACACACATCATTAATAATCCACGTACCTTTGCTACTGTTGTCTCATCTAGTTCTCCTTAATTAACATTGGTTGACCGTCCTACATAGTCTCCACCTTGCTCTAACAACCAAGCTCAACATACTCCATCATAAAATCATATTGTTATCCAAACTTCACCCCTACGGTAATTTTGATAACTTGCACAATTTCTTTAGGCTTAAGCAAGCATAAATGATGAAATGCCAAAAAATTGGATTTTTGGGGACCCCTTGAATTTTCTCTAATTTCCCTACCCAAATAAAAATCTAAGGAGTTAGAAAAATTTTTTAAAATATAAAAAAATGAAGTCAAGGGCCTATTTTAGTGAAAATCAGGTTTGGGGGCTGGGGATGGAACCAATACGGGTCATACCAGGCGTCGTCATACCTAGTTCGGGCCCTAAATGCTTATGAGGAAGCGCAATGCACAAAAAGAGGAAGATTTTGTCCCACACAGTCCATGGGACAATTTGGACGAAAGTATGCATGGGCCCCAAAAACCTGAAATAACTGAACCAAGTGCAATGTGCAATGTGGCAAAGGCGGAAATAATTTTTCGGGATAGTTGGACCCAAAAAATCTAAAGTAGTCCAAACAAAGTGCAATGCGGCAAAGGCGGAAATATTTATCTGGGACAGTCGGGCCCAAAAAACCCGAAATAGCTGAAACCAAGTGCAATGTGGTAAAGGTGGAAGAAAATGTCTGGAACAGCTGGGACACATAGACCTGAAAAATCTAAAAATCCTGAAAAATAGAGCCAACTACTCACATTAATCATAGTATGGTACCCTCATCTTCAAATGACCGTGAATTTTGATTAGAAGCTCGAATTTGCATGAAATTGGACTTTTTGGGAAGCTCTTAGTGTCCTCTACACAACTACGACTTGTTTTATTTATATTAGTGAGACTAAGTATTTTAAAATGAAGAAGTAAAGTCCGTGAGTTTTGGGGGTGTTTCCAGATTTTTCACCTACCACATAAACAGGTATCAGTTTCCTTTCTTCTCTAGCAAGGTAGAGTACCAAGAGGCATGGGTTTTGTAGTGGCAACCATCATTTTTGTAGGTGGTTTTAATGCATTTTTTGGTGGTTGAAGTATTATTTCTAATTCCTTTCTCTCATTCTTCCTATATATTTTAAGGAGGGGCTCATTTTAAAGGGGTTGGATAATTTTGTTTTACACCCTCCCTTCTTCCTTTCCTGTAAGTGGATTTGTGGAGTTTAAACCTCCCATTTAAGTTGTAATGCAATTTTTGCCTCTTAGCCATTTTAATGTACTATATCAATTCTATGGAGCAATAATATAAGTCTTTGGATGATTTCGATCCTCTCTCGTGTTCATTGTATTCCCCTAATCTCTCATTGCAATCTCGGTTATCTATGTATGATGGTTGTCTTACATGTTTAATTGGTAATGGATTCTTAGCAGTAGATTGATTTGTGGTGTATTTTAATCATTCTTAATCTTAAGACAGTTTCTACATCTATACAAAGCAAGTATTCAGCATTCCTTTTGGTGCATCACCTCTATTAGCTTAGGTTTAATTTCTTGTTACCTTCTTAACCCTGTCTCTTTGGCAAGCTAGAGTAGATTTTAGAGTAGATCCTCAACAATTCATATATATGCATCAGAATAGAGGAATAAGAACCGGTCTTCATCCAAGAGCTTTCATGATTTAAAATTCCCACACTTTGGGAAAGGCTCCATGTTATGCAATCACACCGATGGTCTCAATCATTCGAATTGCAAACAGTCAGGGGTGTTGTGATTACGCATCAATAGTTTTGACACATCTGGTAGAATGGAAGAAGTATTCATCTTAATTCCAACAAGATTGATGTGTACTTATTGTAAGTCTCCATTTTGTAAGAAGCTTTGAAATTGCACATCTAGCGAATCCTAGAAGGCAGAATCCACTGGTTTCAGTAGTCCAGACTTGTCATATTTGTGAGAAAAATTCAAACAAGGTCAAGAACTAGAGAAGAGTGACTATTTTTATATCTACACTTGTCCCTAGATAGATCAAGAAGGGGAAGAAGAGCTCAAAGGTCTCCATCTCCACCAAATAGAAGTTTATCAACACCTCCACCTTGCAGACCTTTTATTCAATCAACTAGAGTTCTCTGACTAATCACGATGGCAAAGCCCAATCCCTACATCAACTTCACTGGAAGAAGCCCACTTTCTCTCAACACACACAATCCAGTTCCATTTACAGCATTGAATAACATTCCATATTTCACTAGAGAGAACCAAATAACTCTGATTGACCACATCCAGGACATTGCAAATGTCTCTGCAATTCACAAAATTGCTAAAATGGATATTACTATTAAGTTGTTGGCATCCTCCTTTAAAGGTAAAGCTTTGCAATGGTTCAGAAGTCTAACAGTAGGGTCTATCTAGAATTGGGACCATTTTTAAACATCTCTTCACAATAAATTTGGAGGAAAGGGAGATAATTTGTCTTTGTTGGAACAATTGACAAAAATTAGGTGAGCCCCTAATGAACAGTTGACAGATTTCAAATTCAAATTCCAATAGACGTGGAATAGGATTCCAATGGCCATGAGACTGGAAGCTGAAGGTGCCTTTCTATACTTAAAGCTTTAAATTTTGATCTTTCCATGATGATTCAATCCATGGGAGGTGTAACTTTACCTGCATCCTATAACATCATTATTAGAGCTGAATTTTTTTTGATTCAAGATGGTAAACTTGCACCTAGGTCACCTATTCCTCTCTATCCATAAATAGGAGCTCTAAGCACTAGTCAAACACCTACGTTAGCTCCCATTCTTGCTCCAAGAAATCAGAGTTTGACTGCGCTTCTACCTCATCTTCTAGCACCTCAAATGAACTCTAAGAAGTCATGAAGCACCTACAAAACTTGGGTAATGATTTGGTAACATTTAAGAGACAACAATCTAAAAATTATAGGTCATATTATCCTCAAACCCAACCCAATAGACCTCCATATCAGTCTAATAGGCTACCCATTCAAACTGAAAATCAGAATCAAGTCAAAACTCCTACTAATAGTCCATTCTGGCCTTACAACCCTAATGTTGCGTCCACATCTAGAGCCTTGGTACCAGATCAACATAACATGGCTCAAGAATATGATTGGTGCTTTCTATGCAATCAACCTCTTATGGTGACAAAAACGGGTGTGGAACAAGATACATGCCAAGAAGGGAATTAGCAGTAAGAAGCAACTCAGCAAGAGACACCTCTGAATGAGACAACAGTTGTCACTTGGCAGATCGAAGATTTCTATGCTATAAATCAAGCCCCTTCTCAAAGTGTAGCAGCTAATACACGGTCCAAGAAGATAAATATTGGGGAGGGACAATCATCTAATCCAAATGATCCATAACCCTCTATTACCCCACAAGGTATTAGCAGTCAAAATGCAACCCCGAATGTACAAGGTCAACCCAAGCCACCTTCTAGACCAACCCAAGTGTCGGTCGTAAAAACCCATGGGAAAGAAAATAATGTGCAAGGAAAGGGAAAGAAAATAGATAGCTCATCTCCATTCAACATCATTGATCAGATAAATAAAATGAATGTAAATATCTCAATGTGGGATTCATTAGCTATCCTAGGGAAAAAGGACCTATTGCAAGTTGTTATGGCGAATTGGTCAACATCGAGTCAATCATCTAATCATCAATAAAAATTTCTTACAAATATAGATTAGCAAGGAGGAAATCAAGGAGGTCACCGAGGTAAAAACTTGAATCCCCTACCATTCGATATCTCATTGATCATCTAAGATAAGCTGGTGCATAATTGTATGATTGATTCAGGAGGAAGTAGCTCTACAACGCCAAAACAAATAGCTGACCATTTGGGTCTTCAATATGAAGTCATTTCTATAGGTGTGGTACAATTGGATGGGACAGCGGTAAAAACAGTTGGGATAATCAAATATTTGAGCCTCACATTGTATTCATGTCCCAACGTGGCCATCTTGCAAGATGTTTTAGTTAAAGACTTACCACCACTCTTTGCATTATTTTTGTCAAGAGACTTCACTGCTAAAATTGGAGGCTATTTGTTTACTGACTGGTGACAAATTTTATTCAGAACAAGGTACAGAGCTAAGGCTACAATAATATTTGAGCCTATTGAAAATTTTCATATTGAGCCTCATACACCAAGTCCAATCAATGCAAATTGTTCAACATTTGATCAAGAGGATTATCCAAGCACCCATGAAGCCTATATCAAATATGGATGCATTCAAAACTTGACTCTTGATGAATGGGAAAATAAAAGACATACATTTGATCCATACAAGGAAATGGAATAATCTGAATTGGTAATCTATTCTTTGCATGAAGAGAATCAACCTCTCCCTAACATTACTAAGCCAGATCACAAAGATGATAATTAGGTGTGGCAACTATTATTTGATGGCTCAAGGAGTAGGAAAGGTGAAGGAGGAGGAGATATGCTCGTTTAACCACCAGGTACTAAATATTACTCAAATTACTACTTCCAATTTTCTTTCTCAAACAAGACAGCTAAGTATAAAGCTTTAATTCACATATTGCATTGGGCAAGAAATAAAGGCATTAAGAACTTACAAGTCTTTGGAGATAGTAAGCTAATCGTTAACCAAATCAGAGGACACAATTATACCAAGAATGATCTTTGTAAGAACTACAAAAAACGGGTATGGAATATCATTGAAGATTTTGAAGCTTTTAAAATCAATTCCATCCTGAGAAAGAAGAATGAAGCAGCAGACATGCTAGCAACAATTGGGGCATCATTTGATGTTGTAGAAAATATCAAAAGTGAGAAATCTGAGCCTCATATCAAAGTGGTTGTTAGACCAGCTGTGCCAGATAACAATGAAAGTTGGCAAGTCTTCGCGAATGATCATCAAATTGTCAATTTTCTACAAGAAGAAGCTGAGTTCTCTGCCAGAAACCAAGAAAATTGGGAGAAAAAGTATGTTGGTCAAGTGGTGTAGCTAAGAACTAACAAATTACCAAAATATCTTGTCACTTTGGAGTCAATCTTCAACCCAAATGATCAGTTCCGAAAGGAAAAGGAAAATATTCAAGTAAAGGGTGAGGATTTAGAGACTATTTTAATAGGTGAAGGCAAGGCATTGCAAATTGGCAAAGTAAGTACCCCAAAAGATAAATCTAAATTTGTTCAACTTTTTCAACAATTCCTAGATGTATTTGAATTGAATTACAAGGATTTGAGAGGTTTCAATCTGAACTTAGCACAACATATTATCGAGCCAGATCCAGAATCCAAGCCTATCAAACAAAAGCAAAGGCCAATGAATCCTCACATTGAACCTCTAATGAGGAAAGAGTTAAACAAGCTGATTGAATCTATCATCATATTTCATATCAAAAATTCAAGTTGGGATGCAAACTTGGTGCCAGTGAGAAAAAGAAATGAAGAAATCAGATTGTGTGTAGACTTGAGTGATCTAAATAGAGCATCACTTAAATATCATTACCCACTTCTATCGATGGAGCAAATCTTACAGGTTGTAGCTGGTTCTAAAAAAATTTCATTGCTAGATGGCTACTCATGCTATAACCAAATAATGGTGGAGGAAGAATATCAGTTCAAGACAACCTTCACTACGAAATGGGGCACATATGCTTACAAAAAAAATTCATTTAGATTATCAAACGCTAGAGCAACATTTCAGCAAGATATGGATATGGTGTTCAAAGGGATAATCAACAAAATAGTTCTTATATATCTAGATGATATCATTGTCTTCTCAAAGAATGCAATAGACCATATCTTTCACCTCAGACAAGTATTTCAAAGGTGTATAATATTCAGAGTTTCATTGAATCTAAAAAAGTGTGTATACTTGGCACATGAAAGAAAATTGTTGAACCACATTGTTTCAAGAGAAGGGTTGACAATCAATCCTAAAAGAGTTGAAGCCATTTGAACACTTCCATTTCCACACCACAAGAAATCTCTCCAAAGATTTTTGGGAAGGATAAACTTTGTCCATAGATTTGTGCTTGATTTTTCCTCTCTTTTGAAGCCACTAACGATGACGTTGAAGAAGATTCTCACATTCAGATGGAAACCAAAAGGAAAAGATATTTTTGAGGCAATCCATCATGTAATATCGCAAGCTCCAACTCTTATTAACCCAGACTTCTCAAAGGACTTCATGTTGTATGCTTTTTGGGGATCAGACATGATCTCATCTGTCCTAGTAAAACTGAATAGAGAAGGTTCAGAACAGCCCATAGCATTCTTCATTCAAATCTTGGAAGATTGCGAAGTAAAGTATTCTTTAATTGAAAAGCATGTCCTTACTGTTATTAGGAGTTTGAAAACATTCAGACACTTGGTCTTGAACAATAAGATTCAAATGTTAGTGTCTCAATATGGTGTTAAGGATTTTCTCCTAAACAAGGATCTGAATGAGAAGAGAGCAGGTTGGATCACTCAGGTAATAGAATATGCTATTGAAATCAAAATAACCAAGCTAGTTTGTGGCAAAGGTTTGAGTGAGAAGATCACTTATAAACAACAAATTGATTCAAAAGGGGAAGAAGAGGTTTTCTTGCTACTATAGAATGTATCAAGGATGGCCAGCTAACGACGCACCCATTCCATGTTGGACTCAAAAGTTGGTGCATTATCTCCAAAGAGGTTTTTTTGATCCAAAATGGAACAAAACTAAAAGGAGATATTTCATATTGCAATCCATCCCATATGTGCTCATTGATGGCTTCCTATTCAAGAAGGATGTGAATGGGGTGTTATTGAGGTGTGTCCCAACAATTCAAGTGAAGAATATATTACATGAGTTCCATGACCGCGAAGTAGGAGGCCATTTTTCTCCACAAGTAAAAAATCTCAAGATCATGAAGGTTGGTTAATATTGACCTGCGGTGTTTAGTGATTGCTACTCATGGATCAAGAAATGCAAAAAATGTGCGTTCATCAAAGGGAAGGAAAGGTTAACAATGTTTCCCCTTTTTCCAATTTCAGTAGATCAACCATTCATGCAATGGGGATTGGGATTCATTGGAGTTATCAATCCAAATTCATGTCAAGGCCACAAGTGGATACTTACAACAACAAACTATTTCACCAACTAGACAGAAGCAATGGCATTTAAGGAGGCAAATGAATCCAACATCTTGGATTTCGATGAAGGGATAGTCACAAGGTTTGTGTCCCTTCCACTATCATATCAGATAATGCATTGGCATTCCTTGGCACCAAGATCACTAAATGGGCTATCAAGAATGGTGTGTACCTTAGCACTTCATCAAACTATTACCCTCAGGGTAATGGTCAAGCAAATTCTATAAACAAAAACTTATTGAGAATCATTAGAATAACCCTTGATGAGAATCCAAGAACCTAGAATACGAAGCTCAAATAATCTCTATGGGCTGATAGAATCACACCCAAGAGGTCTATAAGTAGATCTCCAGAAAATCTTGTATATAGAAAGGAAGCAGTATTTCCTATATCACTTGAATTCTGGACATTAGAACTCATGAAATAGTTAGAACTAGCATATTTTGAGCCCACGGAAATCAGGTATGTAGAGCTAATGGAATTAGAAGAAGCAAGAGAGCATGCAGTGCAGACTATGGAAAAGGATCGGGCCTTAGTAAAAAGATGGTTTGATAAGAAAGCAAGAGCAAGGACATTTTAGGAAGTGGATCTAGTTCTAAAGTGGGATGTAGATCAGGAAAAACTAGGAAGGCATTCCAAGTTTGATGCTATTAGGAGTGGCCCCTACATGGTCATTGGATGTAAAAGTAGTAATGCCTTCCAACTTTCTACGTTGGATGGAGAGGAACTTCTGATTCTGGTTAACGGAATCTATCTTAAACATTGTTACTAAAAGGAAAACATTTCACCCTTGTAAATATTAGCCTACGATTTAAATTCCTCCCAATGTTGTGCGCATTTTTGTTTTTGTTAGAATAGGTTTGCATTTCCCTAAGTGTTGTTGCACATGTCCTATTACTTCTAGTGTATGCTTGTATACAGTTCATCACACTTCAGAAAGAGAAATTGCTGCAGTGAGAAATTCATAGGTGCTTGCAATAGTTATAGATTTAAAATTCAAATAAATTCAGAGAAACTAAAATAAGATGTTGAGGAAACATTCATCAGTACTCATCATTGAACCTCATGGATCATAGCTACTGCAATGGGTGAAATTCAAGTTTCAAGAAATTTTCTAATGTCACAAATCTGATTTTCAAGACTCTCTTATGAAAGATGAGAGAGCAGGAAATGAAAGGTAATTCCATGTTCAAAATCAGTGCTTCAATTACTCATAGATGTTGGTCTTCAATTTCAGATCAGATTTAAGATTACCATGTAGACTCCATGCCCAACAAATAACTTTAGACAACTAGTCACACTTCATCTGGCAGGTACATAACCCGGCTAAGTCGCCAAATTGTTATCCAAAATTGACCCCCAAGGAAATTTTGATAACTTGCACAATTTCTTTAGGCTTGAGCAAGAAGAAATAGTGAAATGCTAAAAAATTGTATTTTTGGGGACCCCTTGGATTTTCTCTAAATTCCCTACCCAAAGAAAAATATGAGTTAGAAAAATTTGCAAAACTCTAGAAAGAATGGAGTCAAGGGCCTATTTTAGTGTAAATCAGGTCTGGGGGCTATGGATGGAAACAATGCAGGTCGTACTGGGCTTCATCGTACCTAGTTCAAGTCCAAAATGCTAAGGAGGAAGTGGAATGAGGGAATAGTGGAAGATTTTGTCTCGCGTGGTCCACTAGACAGTTGGACCGAAAGTACATGTGGGCCTTGAAAACCTGAAATAATCGAACCAAGTGCAATGTGGTAAAGGTAGAAATATTTGTCCAGCATAGTCGGGCCCAAAAAATTGGAAGTAGCCGAAACCAAGTGCAATGTGGCAAAGGCAAAAATATTTGTCCAAGATAGTCGGGCCCAAAAAACCTAAAATAACCGAAACCAAATTCAATGTGGCGAAGGAGGAAGAAAATTTTTGGGACAGATGGGACATGCGAACCTAAACAATCCAAAAAAATTGAAAAATAAAGCCAACTACTCGCATTTATCACAGTATGTCATCATCATCTTCAGATGACCATAACTTTTTACTGGAAGCTCAGATTTGCACGAAATTGGACTTTTTGAAAATATCTCAACGTCTTCTACACAAATACAGCTATTTTAATTTATATTATTAAGACTAAGTATTTAAAAATTAAGAAGTATAGTCCTTCATTTTTGGGGGTGTTTCCAAATTTCTCACCTACCACTTAAAGGGGTATGGGTTTCCTTTCTTCTCCAACAAGGTGGAGTACCTGGAGGCATGGGTTTTGCAGTGGAAAACATCAATTTTGTAGGTGGTCTTAATGCATTTTTTGGTGGTTGAAGCAATATTTTGAACTCATTTCTCTCATTCTTCCTATATATTGTAAGGAGGGGCTCATTTTAAAGGGGTTGGATAGTTTTTTTTTGCACCCTCCCTTCTTCCTTGCCTATAAGTGGATTTGTGGAGTTCAAACCTCCCATTTAAGTTGTAATGCAATTTCTACTTCTTGGCAATTGTAATGTAATGTATCAATTTTATGGAGCAATAACATAAGTTTGTGGATGATTTCGACCCTCTCTTGTGTTCATTGTAATCCATTGATCTCTCATTGCAATCTCAGTTATCTGTGCATGATGGTTGTCTTACATGTTTTATGGTTAATGGATTATCAATAGTAGATTGATCTGTTGTGTATTTTCATCCTTCTTAATATGACTGCAGTTTCTACCTCCATATAAATCAAGTATTCAACAGTCCTTTTGGTGCATCACCTCTTTTAGTTTAGGTTTAATTTATCGTAACATTTTTAACCCTATCTCTTTGGAAAGCTATAATAGATTTTAGATTATATCCTCTACAATTTGTATAAGTGCATCAGAATAGAGGAATAGTAACCAACCTTCATCTAGAGAGCTTTCTCGATTACAAAGTCCCACACATTGGGAAAGGCTCCATGTTATGCAATCACACTAACGGTCTCAATCCTTCAAATTACAAACAGTCAGGGGTTCTATGATTATGCATCAACACATACTTCTTCTCCTCCTCTACAAGTGACTACTTATCCTTCCACTCCATATATGTTGCATGATCCATTGCACTTCTCCCATCATGCAAGACCTCATGATTTGCTTCTTACCTTACTTAACAAGCGTCCAATTCACTTACCATCCAACTAGAATCATCCACAGCATAAACTATAGCATTAGCATGACCAACCTTATTATAATTATCATCGCATCAATGACCATAGTGATAATGATTGATTTTACGTTCACGGTTGATTTAAACAATTAGATGATAAGGGCATCATCTATTTTGGCTCTCGCTCACCTGAGCAATCCATCTCTACTCTACCTCGTCAAGGAGTTTCTACTAAAGTTTAGTTACCTCCTCCATCTGGTGCACATGTCATTGGTCGTCCACCACCGCAAATTATCACTCATGTGTACTCTCCACCGCATCCATACACTATTGAATCATTGCATCTACCTCATCCATCTTATCCACTACATTATGCTACTACTTCACATCGGCCTTAATGGCCCTTTGCATTCATATATCCCATTGTTGCTCCATATGATATTCAATTAAGTTCATATGCTCACACTTCTTCCATACCACATGCTTCCACCAATTCACGTTGTCTTGTTCTCTAGTAGGTGATTATTATCACTTTACCCCCCGATGACGCACTTGTGTTAGTATAGTTCTTACACAACTGTTGAGGGTTTTTCTATAAGAACCTTTCATCACGCACTTTGTCAATTCTTCTAACAGACTTAATCATTTCCCTATGACACACTCTTTCTTTATGTGGTTCATTCTTGACTACTAAGGGGTATTAACTAAATGAACTTAATCATCCATATGCTGGGGGGCATTGCTAATTTTCTCTCCCCCCCTCATATTCATCAAACTAACATATTATATTACATTACATTATCAAATTCATCATGACACTTGATTTTGGCACTCATACACACAATCTACTATTATCATTACTCTAACTTCGCACTCCACATTCTATTCGGCACATATGCATGTAGTTTAAATCATCATTTTACTTACACATGTTATCTATCATCATACACATTATACATTTTTTTTATTCATACTAACATCATACTGTGAATGTACATCAACTAACATGAACAATATTCAACAAATTACATACATTATGAAAATAAACATCAAATCATACATCATCAATCATATTACAACATCCATACACAATGAAACAAACTCATCATATACCAATAAAATCTAGCAATATATATCAAGTGCAACCATCATTACGAAACATCTCATCACTGGGGGAAAATACCCTACATCATATAAAATATTACAAATCAAATCTCATTATCATTATCACTCTAGGTACTATGAGAGCCTTGGAACTTGATTCCTCATAAATAACTCTATGTTGTTGGTCGCAACCTTGATACCTCTCAACCTTCCTTTGTAGTAGTGTGACCTTGGTAGACATCTCTAAAAACTAGTGCTGCAACTACACATAACGTATTAACACATCCTATGTCAAGGGACCACCACCCACCACCTCTTTGGCAACTCAAGTCTCCCCACGTGCCTCATCCCTCTCATCTAGTAGCATAGTGCACGTCATTTCTGCTACATCTACAAGATCAAACAAATGGGCATGCCTACCTACAATGTCATCAACACACTCTAGTATCCCTCCACCTAGGATTCCATCAGTGGGCACATTCCACATTAGTGTGGAGATGGATGTCTCCACTATCAAAGACCAATACACATCGCCTACAAAAAAAATAACACAACACGTTAGATAATTATCACTATCACATAAGCAAACAAAAATTACACAACATACATATATAGATACTTACGCTCTGCTATAACCACTGCCACATTGTTAGGGGCATGTACTTCCCCAAATACTCCTCCTAGTGGTAATCCTACTACATCTAAAAACAACAGATATAAGAATATCCATCGATGTGTCAACTACCACATGCAGTACTCCTTTGTGCACCCTGTGTCATCTGAGTCTATCGAATCTATTATCATGTCTTCCTCATCTATCCCAGGAGGTACTAGTTGTTCTCCTATGGGCCCTTGTCTAGCTCCAGCCATCCTAGGTGCTCTAATATCTCTCAACCATATATATGGCTCTAGGGGCACGTCTTGAGCCATACCACACTGTCGCAATATTCTTTACACCTGGAATAGCTTGGCCACTTTTGGAAATCATTCCTCTAACCACATAGTCCTACGTATTCACCATAACACTACAACATGCTCTTTCCATCCTCCATAATCATGGTATGGCCTATATAGAATTTCCTCAAGCCCCATCTTATCTATCAAGGCCCTATAAGTATCAATGTCCATATTCCACCCAAGTACATTAATCCTCCTCCTCACAAATATCTCTGGCCTAGCCCACTCCACTCGTGGCCCTCCAACTAGCCTCAACATTGCTATGTGCTCATACGTCCATACATGTAATAACATAGTAGCTCCTATCCCACCTCTATGATCATCATGAGTAAATCGATATAGGTCTCTATAAAGGTAGTCCAACACACATCATCCCAACGCATAGTTGGTGCTCTCCTCCTATATATTCTAGAATATATCATTCATCTTATACAAGATGCCCATTGTTTTACCTAAAATTATGTGATAAAATAGATAATGTGTAAGGGTGAGGAGGTGTACCTTTTAATAGTCGAGAGAAGGTTATGCGCTTTGTAGAATTTGATAATACTGAATGTGAGAGATTCCTTTTGGCTAGGAGGAATGAATTCTATGAGAATCACAATAAAAGCACCAAATGATATTAAATAGCAAATAACAGAGGACTACCTAGTGAAAGCTAGATCTGAGAAGTGTGATGCTTCCTCGAATGCCTTTCAATCCCTTATTTATAACAACTTAATACAAGAATAAATTATGAATGAATGATTTTGACTTTAGTTGATAAGATTTAGGTATCTCCATTAACATACAATAAGTAAATTTAATCTAACAGGAAAATTTATGATTAAATTTGGATGGCTAATAGGTTGGTTTGGGTCTGTAGGTATAATAGAGGTTGTAGGTGAGGTCTTGGAAAAGTTGGGTATGATTCTGAGTTGTTTGGAGGAAGTTATAAACTTGTTAGTTTAGAATATATTACCAGTCTCAGAGACTGATATCGGTTAAGAGACTGATGTCGGATACTAGTAATGGACCGACATCAGTTGGGTAACCGGTGTTTATAGGGGAAATTTAGAAATAATATTAAAAATGGGGTTTTGAGCACTCTTTGTGATTTCACAGAGAGTGATGGGATTTTAGGTGATGTTATGGAATTATTATAAGGACTCACAGGTAGAAATATAGAGGTTCATACAATGTATGATGGGTAAATGAGAAGATAGTTAGCAGGAGGTGGTACGGGAGAAATCTGGGTGAGGTAGAATAAGGAATGAAACAAATAGCTAATAAAAACAACTAATCTATTGAAAATGACAAGAAAGAAACAATACATACTTGTTGAATGTAGGTAGAAATTAGATTGTGCTGGCAGTTGAGAAGAAAGGTGGTCCCGAATGAATGTAGTAGAAACTAGAAGGCACGGTGCTTCCCAGAGAGTGCACTGGAGCTCTGTATCAATCCGTTAATGGTAGTATGGTCTCTAAATACAGTGAGGATCTCTGGTATGTCGCAAAGTCACTAGAGAACTCATGAAAAAGAATTCTAGGTTACAAAATCCCGATGACCAGATTTAGAACCTGATCAATGAGTTAAGATTTTTTATTTAACCTAACCTATGGTTGTTAGGTGACCAACGCCGGCTGAGGAATAACTAGCGTCGGTTAAGGAGAATTGGTCTAAATTTCCAAAAATAGGGTTTTTCTCCAAAATTTGGCGTGTATTTGGCTTAGTATGGGTCTGGAGTGTTGAATGACATAAATTAGAGTGCGGAATGTAGTTAGAGGGATGATAGGTCATTAAGATTAGGGTTAGATTAAGTCCCATTTGGTTAGGATAAGTCAGGACTTAGTCTAGGGTAGTAAATGGAGTTGTAAAGGGTCTCGGGTGAGGTGGAGATGTGAGGTGGCTTAGGTGAAGTGGAGGGGTGATGTAGAAGTTTTACTCAAGGAGTAGAGTTTTTGGTTATCTCATGTATATTTTTTTTAATTGTTGAACTTGAAGACATGAAAAAAACTATAAAGGAGTATATGCCATTTTTATGAAGGCATGACCATAGCACTAAAATGTATGCTATGTAAGAGGGGTTTCAAGTGACCAATGACCATGGGATTCCATCTTGAAAGGATGAAAATTCTAAATGAGAAGCATGCCATGAGTAGATCCATGATACTCATATTGAGGATAAGGATGAACAGTGACGGATAATCACATGATTTTGTTTCATTCGTTGGTCCTTAAAATAGGTAGATGGAAGGAGACATTCACTCAAGGGATGAGTATGTAAGTGACATAAAGTGATTTTGTACTTTATTCAACATTAGATTTTTCGAAGATGTTGTGGCATTAATGGGCTCAAGTTTAGGTTTACCTTAGAGGGAAGATAAACGATAAGCACCTGATTCATAGGTATGGGTGACAATATAAGGTCCAAGCACATTAGGATAAAACTTTCCTCGTTGACTTTTCTCATCTTTGGTTACATATTGATTTTCGGTGAGGTGGGAGAAAGCAGATGAAAAAGGTATGGTTTTTTAATGAGAGGTTCAATAGAAGAAAGGGAAGTGACAAGTCCCCCAGAGGTATAGGGTAGAATAAGGTAGGGTAAGGTAGATGAAGAAGGTCTGGTTTGGTTGTGAGGTGTAATAGAAGATGAGGGAGTGTCAAGTCCCCCATAGGATAATGAGTAATTAGGTGATGATAGGTAACATTGTGTAAGATTAGAAAAAGTTTCTTGGGCAAGGCTAGGTAAGTTTTAGGTAAGGTATGGTAGGTGAAAAAGTGGCAGAGGAAAAAGGGGAGATAGGGTAGATGTGGAAGGTGTATTGGTAGGTGGGGAAGAAGCCTTGAATGGGACAAGGACATTATTGGGGAGGTTAGTTAACCTAGTTCATCTTAGTACAATGTTCAGGATAATCCAGACCACGGATGGGTACCATGGGGTTAGATGTAGGTGTGATGGTTGGTGGAGGTGAAGTAGAAGGGTTACCAGCATTATCTTTTCCTTTGTCTTTTAGGTATTGTGAATGAGTGGTTATATGTGCCATATTTATTTCAAAAATTGGAGGTGGAAAATATGGTTGTGGAGATGGAGGTAGTGACTGCTAAATAGATACAGGATTAGGTCGTGTGGCGACAAGTGAAGGGTGAATTAAATTTTCCTTCAAAAGGTTATCTTATTCCAAGGGGCTTTCCAAATTACAAATCTAAAGGAGAACATTTTTAAGGGCCTTATAATCCTCGATATCATTCCTTGGAGAGTGATGATATGCACAAATCTTAGTATCGCCAAACCCTGTTGGTTTAGGTTTGAGCAGGTTGTAAGTTTTAATGGGTGGTAATGTGATAGCAGAGGTTTCTAACATCCTAGAAATGACATTGGAATAGGATCCCACCAACGGATCAAAATGTGATGTCATAGTGGGTTTTGGTGAAGGAAAAGGTGATTATTGTGGAAGAGGTGATGTTGGAGGTGGCATAGGTGGGGCTAGCTTTTTTGTAGGTAGCAAAGGTTTTATTTTTTATTTTTATTTAGGTTACACCTTCTTGGGTAAAGGTGTAAGGTGGGATATGTGAGGTAGAAGGATACGCAGAAGATGAGTGCAATCTAAAAAGCTAGGGTGAGAGTAGTTTTGTTAGAAGTGACATGGCGGTAGGTAACGTAGATGATGTATGCAAAAGGGAAATGACAATGAAGGTGTAGGTGTGGACTGAAAATGTAATGTAGGTAAAGGCATGGGTGTGGGCTAAGGATTTGATGAGGGTAAAGGCGTGAGTGTGGGTTTCCGCACTTGGGGTTTCTTTCGTTGAAGAGTTAAAGGTGTCAAAAAATGAGGTGATGAAGGTGTGTATGTAGGTTTTTGTACCTTATACTTTCCTTGGTGAAGTGGTTGCTTGAGAAAGGTTGATGGATGTGGGCCTAATATCAATGGAAGAGACGAGGTTGAATAAGGACTAGGAGATTTCTTAAGCATGGGAGTTGACTTTTTAATAGGTTGTTGTTTAGTAGTCAGCTCTAATTTGAATGTGGGATGCAGTAAACTAGGTGTAAGAAGGACCCCCAGTGTATCATTAGGTTTAGGCACATCTGAAGGTTTGGGTGCAAGGGAAGGTTGATGTGAAGGTGAGGTTGATGAAGAAGATGCTAATATGACTGGTTCAGGCCTCATGGTATTAGTTGTTTGGAATATCTTTGGATAAATTGTTGAAGTGTCTGGGGTCAATATATTTATTTGTGTAAGTACTGGGAGACACAAGCACCCCCAAAGTGCAGTGTGATCAACATTCTCTAAGTGATCAGCCAAATGAGAGAATGGCGTAGAAGTAGAAAAGGATGGTGACGAATTGGTAGTAATCCCTATGAAAAATTCTTAGGTCTGTGAGACAAGGAAAGTTTTTTATTATAACTCTATAGATAGAAGTGATACAAGAAGCTTAACAGGATCATGGTAGACCTTGAGAGATGCATCACTAACAGGAAGAGAGTATGAAAGCAGCTCCTCTATGGGTTGAGGAGGGAGCAAAGTATGTACTGTAAGATCTTCCTTAGGTGGGGAAGAAGATGAAATAGGTGCTTCCTTGTGTAAAAGCTTGGATAGTGTGGGCTCCTTGACAGGTGGGGGTTGAGTGGGGTTATCTCTATGGTAGATGAAGGAGTAGGTGACATAGGCTATTGGGTACATAAAACAATAGGTAGGTTTGGCTCTTCCATGAGTACAAGAGTAGGAAAAGTAGGCTTTTCCATGGGTAGATGAGTAGGAAAAATAGGCTCCTATGTGGGTAGAGGAGTGTGAGCAAGAATTTTTTCAATAGATGGGATGAGAGGCAACTGATAAGAAGAGGTGGGTATGGTATCAGATACAACATGAACCTCATTAACATTGGTGTTAGAGGTCTCACCCGCATGCTTTGATGAATGAGTAAGGTTTGGGAAAGGTTTATTAAAGATATGTAGGTTTTGATTTGTTGGCATGTTGGGGTTATCTAGGACATGATATCCATTATCTAGCATTTCCTGGATGATGTTCTTACAAGTTTTACATTTTCCATGTCTATGGCCCCTAATGCGATTATAGTTGTAGTAGTCATTCTCCTTATATGCTAGTAAAGGACGAGAAGGGTCAAAACCTGATTTTAGAAGCTTTTCCAAAACTGAGGAGTAAGGTACTCCTATGGGAGTATATCATCATTGTTAATGTCTGTATTGAAAATTATAAACATGAGAAAGAGTGGATGGCAATTTTGGTTGGTTGGATGGATGAGATGGACCAGCTTTCAGGACCACCATGTTGGGGGATCCTTTGGATTTTGAATGATTGCTTTTTGGTTTGGAAGAAGAAGAAGATTCATTTAATTTGAGTGGAGTAGTATTGTTGCATAATTGTAATTTCTTTTCTTTAATAGCACATATTTCAAGCTTCCGAGCCATGGTGAACACCTTGTTAAACGTTTGTAATATTTCTAAGTTTTCAGAGTTGGTGAGATGTGCCTGACACAAGCTCTAGTGAACAAATCTATCATCTTGGTCTATGGAAGTTGAAAGGTGAGATGAGTGGTAAGGCTCCACCAACGTGTGAAAAAATCTATGATAGATTCATCTTTGTATTGGTGCATCAAATAAAGATTAGTCTGTTAGGAAATATAATTAGTTAGTGCTCCACATTTATGTTTATAAGTTTGGGTGATTATTATATTGGGTGAGTTGTTTAAACAACTCACGTATTGTATTAGTTAAGTTGTTTGTGGAGGGAGCTATTATAGGGAGAGTTGTTAGAGCAACCTCCTTGAGTATAGGAGCAGCTTCTTCTATATAATTGTAATGTGTCGTATTGAATGTTATGACCCAGAATACATTGAAATATATTGAGAAAAATGCTTTTTGTTTTGTAAAATCTGAGAACTGCTCTTCATTTGGCATCAGAGCAAGGTCGATTCTCTTCCTATAATCTTTTCAAACATTTATGGAAGGAGGAAAGTGACTAGTTTGAATCATTCTAAGGTATGCAGAAAAGGTGTTATTATCATATACAGCCTTGAAGTGCAGATAATGGCTTTAGGATAGAGGAATCTATCAGAGTTTCATGGTTATTGTTTGATAAGCATCATATATAGTGCCTGATGATGCACTATCAATATCATTACATGCATGCTACTAATTTTCTACTGTATGCGCTTGAGTACTAACAGTCATATTGATGTTGACACGGTTTATTTCTGCCACGTGATCTGTGTGTCCAGCTGTTCAAAATTTCTCCTATAGTCTTTGCGCCAATCGATTTAAGCATCATGTTGTCTTTTTCATTGTTGAGGATACAAATCTAATCGGGTTTATCACCTAATTTACTCTGATCTGCGAAAGGATAAATTGTGCTCAGTTTGGACTCCTCCTGCCTGACTTGGACTCATCATTGTCATCTCTATTGCGTATATGCTCCAACACAGCTCGCCACATCTACCTTGTCACGGCATTTCACCTTGATTTATACCCATAATTTCAACCTGCTCGTCCAAGGATTGTTGACCAGATTATGCGCCGTCCATGTCTTTGTCAATCTTATCCAAACCACATCAGGTGATTACGGTATTATTAGGTTTTAAATCAGTTTAGTCGTTATGTTATCATTAATGTGTTGTAATTTTATAGTGGTCTGTTAAGACATTGAAAGTAAAGTCTCCATACAATTTTGTCACTAGGGGGTTAATAAAGGCAAGTCTTCTTTACAGAAATTGTATGGTCTCTGTCCATTAGTATTTTAGTCTCTATTATTTTTAAATTCATTTATTATTATAGTTCAAGTCTTTATAGTGTTGGTTTAATGCCATGCATTTGATTGAATGCTATAAGCTCAATGTTTAAAGATCTCAAAATTAGAATTTGGGATATTTTATAAAATTGGTCACTACAATAGTTACTATTTGAAAAAATAGTTTAACGTCAATATTGTCTTTTGTTTCAAGTCAATTAGAGTCGTCAATGTTTGTAATTGTCAACACATTAGTGACAAATATCATTTTCCACGTCAAAGGAGTTATTTATACATATCATCATTGTGGTCAAAGGTTGTTAAAATTTTAGTCCAAAGTATCAAAGTAGTATCTATCGTCAAAAAGAGTTAAAATTTGTTAAGTCATTTTGTAAAGAGTCGAAGTCAAATATTTGTAAAAAAATTAAAATAAAAAAAACATGTTGTGGATGCATTTTCGGCGGTGACCGACGTCCTAATAAAATTTTGTGGTTCACATTGCAGGAGGGAGACAAAATAAAGTTCAATGTGAAACAAGATGAGCTTCAAAGCCATATTCCGTTGAGTTAGCAAAAAACACCGGAGGATGGAGGAAAATGGAGGTTGGAGGTCATTCAGCAACCTCTCGTTAGTTGCCAATGACGGTGCCGCACATATGGTTTGGTGACATTTTTGTGGTGTATTTGCTTTTAGCTTGTGTCATGTGCTTCTTGTCATGTTTTTTTCAGAGTTCCAGTATCAGTGTTCCTGTTTGCAATGTTTATGATTGAATAAGAGGAAATTTTACATTGAGTGGGGGAACATGATCCAATGTTCCATTTCCATTATGTCAGTTTTCCTATGTATGTATGAGCAGAAGATTTCAACAAAATTTGCTATGTTATTCCCTACAGTGAGATGTGATGAGGGCTGAGAATAGTACTTTGCATATCATGATGTGGTTGTGGGTAAACCACTTGAAACCTTCATTTGTGGTTTGTGGTAATCTAATAGCAAAACCACCATTATTGGTTGTTGGTAATCCATTTGCAAAACCATCACTTTGTGGTTTGTGGTAAACCAATTACAAAACCACCATTCTCGGTTTGTGGTCAACCGTTTGTAAAACCATCCCTGAGGTTTGTGATCATCCTGTGAAAATCACCAGATCATAAGCACGTGTAAGTATAAGGCAGGTTTTCCCCATGTTTGCACTAAGGGAATGTTAGGAAATATAATTAGTTAGTGCTCCACATTTATGTTTATAAGTTTGGGTGATTATTATATTGGGTGAGTTGTTGAAACAACTCACGTATTGTATTAGTTAAGTTGTTTGTGGAGGTAGCTATTATAGGGAGAGTTGTTAGAGCAACCTCCTTGAGTATAGGAGCAACTTCTTCTATATAATTGTAATGTGCCGTATTGAATGTTATGACTTGGAATATATTGAGAAAAATGCTTGTTGTTTTGTAAAATCTAAGAACTGCTCTTCATAGTCATGGTGACCTTATTAGTGATGTTGATGGATAAATGATCAAGGAAGGCCTAAGCCAGTTGATTGAAAGAAAAGATTGAGTGCCTAGGTAAAGCATTGTACCAATCCAAAGTAGTTCCTGTCAAGGACATGGGAAAATTCTTGAGAAGAAAGGTGTCATCATAGGTGATCAGATAACAAACGTTTTTAAAAGATCGCAACTATTGTTGCAGATCTTCCTTGCTATTAAACTGGCTGAATTTGACAATATCCTAATGCGGGGGATAAGAATGAATGGGTATGGAGGGATGGATAGGATCACTAAAATTTTCTTCATGAGTAAAAGCATTACGGGAGCTGAAAATAAATGCTTCGAGGGTCTACTTCTTCTCCATCATCATTTTGATCAAAATTGTGGTCAGATTATATTTAGAAGCACCTCTCACGGTATAAGGAGGTTGACATGATGAGTAAGATATAGAGGGAAAAACCGTGTATGGAGGTTCTGAGAAGGCAAACTGAGAAGGGGGAATATAAGTAGCAGAAGATGATGATGGCCTTTACCCTGAATGGGACATGTAGGTGACGGGTAGTGGTTGAGATGAGGTATAGGAGGGAGGGAAATGTGTAGAGACCCTCGTAGCGATAGGTGGCAGATTAGCAGATATAGACATGGCCAAAATCTTGAAAGGGGTCGACACAATCGGAGGTTATGAGGTAATAGTTACTAATAATGTGGGAATACCTACACTAAGAACCATCAATGATGGTGAGGTGGACATCGAAGGTTCAATAGATGTTGAAGGCATGAAAGATATCGAAGATGTAGGGGTGATTTGAGAAATGACGAGCGGTAATGTGGAAGTAGGTAACACTACACTAGTGGTGGCCGATACAAAAGTGGGGGTGAGAGCAGGAGGAATGGAGACAGGCATCCTATATAAGGGTTTTCCTTATGAGTCATGAGTGAAAGAATGGGCGACACAATACTACAAGGTTACGGGATTGTGATTAAGGGGTTTTGTGAACTCCTCGTCACCTGCAGATATAGAGATAGAAGAAGTGGGGTCCATGGGTGATGAAATAGAAGGTGGTGAAGGACTAGAAGGTAGTGGTTGATGACTAGCATGAAATACTAGGGTGTTGACTAGACTACGAGTCAAAACCATGTGACTAGTTGTAGGATAGGTGGTCTGAGCTCTGTAAATGGTGTAGAAAAATAGGAAAAGAAGATAGAATAAATATGGAAAATGAAAATTGGTTGTTTCTTTGGTATAAAAATCAAAACATAGAGACCAACATCAGTAGGGTAACTGATGTCAATCGCTAGATCGATGTCAGTTACTAAGAATAAATGAAAGATTTAGAAATCTCAAGATGAAGAGTGTAAATCAGATGAACCTGAACTCTATTGATGGTAACAAAGGCTCAGAAATGTGTAAAATGACATAAACAAGTCACAAAAAATAAATGGATATGAATTGAATACTATTTTGGGAAAAATAACAAAAATAGCAAGGAACTGATGTTTATCTCTAGACCAATGTCAGTTACTGAAAAAACTGAGAAGATGATAAAAATTTGAATTTTAAAGTGATTAAGTCCAAATAATACACCAATCCAGAAATTGAGTATGGCAATGATGAGTCCTAACACACCCAAAATGAATCGGAATACACAAGTTATGATGGTGGGGCATGAAGAAAAGCACGGGGGGTTCACTTAGTAAAAGTATGGTATGACACGTTCGTTCAAAGGGTATTAAAGAATACCCCTAATTCAAGTTTTAACCTCTAATTATTCAATTTATAATATCCCCTTCCATTATATTATTACAATGAAAATACCCCCTATTTTTTCCATGACAATTTTGTTTACCCCTTTTTGTTTCTACCCTAATATATTAAACAAAAAATACATCATATTTCTCATTCAATTTTTTTAATATGTATTTTCTCTTGAAAGATGGTTTGAATCCATTCAATACCTCTTACTAATTACCTAATATATGTTAAGCTTTGATCATTTATCAATAGTTCTTAAAATAATTAAGATGGTGAAATAATATCACTTGTGTTGAAAACCATACTCAATCCTAGTTTTCTACCATCTTATTATCTCTTGGTTAAGAATATCTTAATTGAGATTTCTTTATTCAAAAAGAGATTATAATTTTTCTTTATGATCACAAACCTTAAATTGTAATTTTATGGTATTTATTTTTAAAAACTAGGGTTCAAATGTTTTAGTATTATATTAAAATAAAACCTCCCTTTCCTTTGACCCGCCTCTCTAACCTACCCCCAATACCTGATTCAAAATATTAATAAATTAAAACCTTTCACCCCCTCTTTTCTACTAGTATATTGACTTTACTTTTATTAATTTTAATGACCTCAATATGAACTCCCGTGTTATGATATTGCCTAGCTAATGAAACCCCCATGAGGAAAAGAAAAATAAAAAGAAACAGTGTCACTCCTTGAAAATCAATTCAGGCAAAAATTAGCAAACACACAAATTCTAGGTATCATATTTTTATGTTATGTGGCTTATGCCTTTTTAAAATGGCTGTAATTATAATAGAGTTGTTGGTCAAGAAAGGTTCCCTATAATAAATATATGGCTTGTATAATGTGTTTTTTGGTTAAAGTGTCCCCAATATATACTTCACAATATGTGAGGTTCGACTCTGATATGATGACTGTCCAGAACACTAGCTAGATCCATCGTCAATCAGGTTATTAACCTTTGGTGGAAACTACTGGGAAGGAAGATGTTTAAGAAATGAGTAAATTGTTAAATTGGTTTAGATAGGGGTGTGTGTGCATAAATTGTGAACTATGCTTAATTCCCGCCAATCGACAACTAGTCATGACCTCCAGTATATACATTGTAAATAAATTTAGGTTATCTAATGCAACAATCACAAAGATGAAATGCACATATTTTTAAAACCCAAACTGACAATGAAATTCAATGTAGAAAATGGGGAATAGGAAAAGTGAATGCTCTTTCACTAAAATTTAGGTGTAAAATAAAGGAAGAAGAATTAGTTTTAAATACCAAATGAAAAATTTACTTTAGACAAATAGAAGAAGAGAATATTTACTAGAGAGAAATTTAATGTGAAATTTTTAGAAAAGAAAGAAACACACAAATATTCCGTAAAATGGACAATGCAAAGAATCCAAAAAATGGGTCCCACCAGGCATGTTAAAATCTTTCACCTCAAAGCATCTGATAAAACAGATAATAGGTAAGTGCGAGGAGGTGTACATGTTAATAGTTGGGAGAAGGTTGCGACATTGTATAATTTGATCAGACTAAATGTGAGAGCTTCCTTTTGGCTGGAAGGAACAACCTGTATGAGAAACACAACAAGACCACCAAATGATATTAAATAATAAATGGAAGAGGACTGCCTAGTGAAGGCTAGATCCGAGAAGTGTGATGCTTCCTCCAATGGTTGTCAATCCCCTGTTTATAACAACTTAATACAAGAATAAATTGTAAATGAATGATTCCCATTGTAGTTGATAAGATTTAGGTATCTCTTATAACATACAATAAGTAAATTTAATCTAATAGGAAAAGTTATGCTTAAATTTGGATGGCTAGTAGGTTGGTTTGGGTCTACAGGTATAACAGAGGCTGTAGGTGATGTCTGGGAAAAGTTGGGTATTATTCTAGGTTGTTTGGAAAAATTTATAAGCTTGCTAGTTTAGAATATATTACCAGTCTCAGAGACCGATGTCAATTAAGCGACCAATGCTGGCTACTATTAATGGACCAAATTCATTTGGGTAACCAGTGTTAGTAGCAAAAATTTGGCAATAATATTAAAAATGGGGTTTTGGGCACTCTTTGTGATTACACAGGGAGTTATGGGAGTTTAGGTGATGTTGTGCGATTATTTTAAGGACTCATAGGTAGAAATATAGAGGTCAGGGCAAGGTATGATGGGTAAACGGGAAGATAGTTAGACGAAGGTGGTACAGGAGAAATCTGGGTGATGTAGAATAAGGAATGAAATAGACAGCTAATAAAAAAAACTAATCTATTGAAAATGACAAGGAAGAAAAAATACTTACTTGCTAAATGTAGGTAGAAACCAGTTGGTGGTGACGGTTGTGAAGAAATGTGGTCTTGAATGAATGTAGCAATAGCTGGAAGCCACGATGCTTCCCAAAGAGTGCACTAGAGCTCTAGATCAATCTTTGGATGGTTGGTATGGTCTTTGAATGCAGTGAGGATCTCTGGTATGTCACAAATTCATTGGAGAACTTGTGAACAAGAATGTTAGGTCACAAAATCAAGATGACCAAATTCAGAACCCGATCAATGAGTTAATATTTGTTATTTAACCTAACCAATGGTGGTTAGGTGAGGGGCATCAACCAAGGAATAACGGGTGTCGGTTAAGGAGAATTGGTCTAACTTTCCAAAAATAGGTTTTTTCTCCCAAATTTGGCATGGTCTTTAGCTTAGTTCGGGTCTAGAGTGTTGAATGGCGTAAATTACAGCATGGAATGTAGTTAGAGGGATAATAGGTCATTAAGATTAGGGTTAGACTAAGTACCAGTTGGTTAGGATGAGTCAAGACCTAGTCTAGGGTATAAAATCGAGTTGGAATGGGTCTAGGGTGAGGTGGAGAGGTGAGGTGGCTTAAGTGAGGTGGAGGGGTGAGGTAGATAATTAACTTAATTGTGATAATTAAATAAATTAAAATATGTACAAGTGTTCATGGTTAGGTGTAGTGTGGAATTAATTAATCGGAGGTGATTTAGAGGGTTGTGACCCAATTTTGGGTGTCTACACCCACATCCCCTCCTATAGCGATAGATTAAGAAATAACCATTGCAATGAACTTCTGCAACTGATAAACCTTCTACCATCCTGTATATGGGCCTCAAAAAGTACTGGAGTCCCAACAAAATACTGGAGTCCCAAAAAAATACCTTCTACCATCCCGCATATGTCTTTCCATATCCTCCAATAGCATAACCTGTACTCTATCCCCAACAACTGGAAATCGTAATATGTGATACACATCCTCCAACATAATTTTCATCTCACTGGTAGGCAACCAAAATGTACACGTATCCATGCACCACCTCTCACATAGAGAAATCAACATAGGCATATTATGGGGCACATCCCCTATCTGTGTTATGTGCCATAGGCCGGCATGGTCCTGTTATCCTAAATTCACCCCCAGCAAACTCAGTCAAGATGACCCCGCACATAGAGAAAATATGAAAGGAAACAACTCAGACCCGCAAGCTCACATTCCAGAATGAGGCAAAGGAAAAAATTAAACTAAAGAGGGGAGTCAAAGGAAAAAGGTGAAGCGCATCCCCTAGCCAACCAAAGGGTGCCACATATCCATGCGGAGCTTCAGGGATGCGGGAGTTTTTGAGTTTTGCATTTTTTGCGCAAAGGGGTAAAAGATAAATTGTGGACCCGTATGCCCGATTTTTGTTCCAATCTAGCTTCCACATGTCCCATATCAAAAGCTGACCCATTTTTCAAGTTGTTTTCCCATGCTCCTGTATGGGCCTAATACAAACTTTTAAAGGGCATATCTTTTGGCTTAAGGCTCAAAATATTGCAAATCTAATGCCTTGAAAAATATCTCAGCCTCACCAACCAGATGGAGGAAACATCTTCAAGCCTTCAATACAGGATCCATCTATCTCAACAACCAGATCAGATTCAATCTGTTTCTGCCATTTCCTCTTCCTTCAAGGCACCAAAGTAAGGATTGATGTAGTAAAGATGGATTTGGGGGCATATTTTATCAGAAGCATTAACAGCAGTGGTTGAGCTTTTACCTGCTTTTCCCACTTCTCTCTCTCTTTCTTCTCTCTGATCAAATCTATAAATACAGGGGAAAGATTCATTATAAAGGTTTTTTTTCATTCTACTTCTCTGCCTCACCTCTTATTTTCTTCCCCAGGGTCGAAGTGGAGTTTGAATCTCCTCCCCTGCTCTGTAAAATGGTGTTTTTGCCTCTTTCTCGTGTAGATGCTCTGTGTAAATTTTTGAAGCAATAAAACTCATTTTTTTGATGCGTTCATCCATCATTTTCTTGTTTTCATTACATCTTCTTACCTCTCATCGTTTTGGAGTATTCTGTGTATTTTTTGGACGTTTCATTTGTAGATCTGGGAGTTGTGTTTGCGGGGTTCAAAAATGGAGATCAATGTGAATCTGACATTTGGTCTGTGATGTTGTTGTCCATACTATCCATTGCTCACCTCACCTCCCTTCATTTCATGTCCATTTTGATAGATGATCAACACTTTCCTTTTCTTGGTGTTATCACCTATGTAGTGTAGGATTTCTTTATTTTCATACTATCTCTCTCTTCTTAGTCCCTTGGACTTGTTAGATTAGGAGTAGATAGTCACATTTCCTTCCTTAGAAGTATTTTAGCATTAGGATCAGGAAGAAGAAGTTGGCTTTCTCAGGAGGGCCATCTCAAGTCCGCAAGTCCCACAGCTTGAGAGATGGTCCCATGTTATGCAAATCACACCAGATGATACTACCTTAGAAAATTAGATCCATAAATCATTTGGGGGTGTTGTGATTTCACATTAACATTTCCATCACATCCCAATCTTCATTTGACAAACCTATCCCAAGACAATTACTCATATGAATACCACTGCAGAAGTCCCTCAAGTGAATATCCCTCTACAAAACACAGAATGACAATAAACGTGGCATTAGAAAACTATACAAATCCAAAAGACATTCACTTATCACAATATTACATCATCCAAATCACATTTACACCACTCTGGACAAAATACACACTTTCTACACCAGGGGACCTAGATGCAAGACTGGGGCGCTTAGGAGCAAGACACTAGCGCCTAGATCTAGGAACTCTTATCCCAGGGTTCACTACAGCCCTCACCACTCTTTTCCAGGTCTCAAATGCTGAGAAAATTAAAAATCTAAAATTTATAAAAAAATCAATAAAAATGACTACTACACCATACATTTTTCAGCCAACTATCACGATTACCAACTTTTTTGTTATATGTAACGCTATAACAGTTGCCACCATCTCGAATCAGCTAGGTCATGCTACTCTCACTTGCAGCATCCTTACATACTTAGAGCTCAATCTCAATCACGCAAAATACAAATGAAGTGACCAATCACTTTTTGATCTTACTATTTATAGTTACTTTTCATCACCCACTTTACTATAGTCATTATTTCACGCTTATTCTCATAACTAATATACACCACATGATTTTCGGCATATCTTGAGTGTTTCTACTCTGATTAAAACCCCGTTTGTAGAGTTCTGTTTAGAAATCCACCTATTATTGTATCAGATGCATGAAACATGCCTTACATTTCTCCTTAGTGTATTTTCACTGGATGTATACAATTTTTTTTGTTTTCTATCACATTCTATTTATTTTCGTTCTTAATTTCATCTCAACATTTTTTCATATCATCACTTCCCCTTTCACCGAAAGGGGGGCATACTATTTGGGTCATCTTACAATTCCCCTTACATCACCATGCGTTCAATTAACACTATCAAATCATCATTTCCAAACATTTAATAATACACCATGTGATATTTCACCATTAATTCCCCATAATGACCTAACTTGGGGGTAACCAACATATATTTCTTCTATACAACATTTCATCACTTCTCCATAATGACCTAGCTTGGGGGCAACAAGCGTTAAAAATATTTCTATGCAATCATTCACCAACCTCTATCGACTCCCCCTAATGACCTAACCTAGGGGCAACTATCGTAAAATTTCTCTATAAGTAACCAATCAATCTATCTATCAACACATTTAAATATTTAATAACCAAAATCATATCATTTAATCAATACAATATAATGCAATTTTCCTCCCAGATGACCTAACTTGGGAGTTGCATGTGTTACTTTCCAGATGACCTAACTTGGAAAGTTATGCTACCTTTTGTGTTTTCTTCTAGATGAGCTAACTTGGAATCCATCATACTTTTCATTTTTGCTTCTAGATGACCTAACTTGGAAGCCATCACATTATGGAGATACCTATGGAGTGGGGGAAAGAGTTCCTTTCTTATACGACTCCTATATGGGTCTACTGTTTGATCAAAATTATTTGGATCCAAAAACCAAAAAAAATTGATCTGAGTCCATCTGAAACGGCTAGATCTTAAGGTTATAGTTAGAGGTTGGAGAATATCACACTTTTCTCCCTACACTCTTCCTCTTGTGGTAGGATGCCTAAATGCTTAGGTCGATTATTCGTATACACAAAAATTGGGTTGGGAACTAATCACTCCATACCCCATCTCACTGTTATCATACCACATTTGAAATCATCAATCATCTAGCATTACAATCACCACTCGTGTTTAGTGCACTTCATCACAACATTTCATTTCTCACTATGTTACATGAATCAACACGTTGATCCATGGTTCAGCGTGTTATATGGTTCTTTCAGAGTACTTTTACCACAACATTTGCATATTCTACTACAGCATGGGCTACTTCAGACTTATCTGAGGTACGCATCTCTATCTACTTTATCTTACCGAGATTTCCACTCACCAACATAAAGTGGGGGAAGATGTAGTCACAAAATCACGCACCTAATATTACAATTATATTGCCAAGTATATTGTTTTATATATGGATCTCGTGTAAGAAAATTATTCACTAATGGCTCATCTACTAGTCCTATCATCTATTTAGTCAGTCATTATAATTAAGTGTCTTACATAGCCATTAGTTGATTACATTATTCTTGTTATCTCTCATAGAGTTTTATCTATTGTTAATTACTTAATTGTCATGTATAGTCTTTGATTGCAGTTCCTAAGGTTGGATTAGGGTACCCATGGGCTCCCTGGTCCTTATTTTTAGGTTTCCTAGTCCTACTTTCACTTGGGTTTCATTTAAAGTTTCAAGGTTGGTATTTATGGTTTTCCCTCCCATTCCCCACAGGTGCCCTAATCCTCCTCCAGGAACCCCAGTCTGGTTGAATCTTCATCTACTACAATTTCCTAAGGTGTGAGCTATCATACTCTGCTCTATTCATTCATCATCATGTTCAGTCCCGGACCACAGCGAGGTAAATCATTTTCAAGTTAGTACATTTTCCCTCTTATTTCACTTATTTCATTTCATTTAAATATATAAAAAAATAGTTAGCATTTATACTTCAGTTTACATCAGTTATTTCATTTTTGTTCCTATTTTAGATTAACTTCTAAAAATCCATATTTTAGTTAGTCACCATTTTATTAAGTGATTAGAGATTATGCAGTCAATTTTAATTAGATTTATAAAAAGATTTTTCTTTAAATAGAAACGAGTGGCTTCGAAAACCAATCCCAAACTAGAATAGTGCATTAGGATCTTTACAAATTTATTTCACTTTATGGAATGGTGCATATGGAATTGTCAATCATGTTATTTTTGAGGATAAATTTTGAATATCCTCCTCTCTTGGATGAAATTTCTGAATCCTAAGGCATCAGGGGGGCTTAATACAAAACATGTCATCATATTCAACGAAGCCTTCCTTTGAAATTATATTACCATCTTTAACGATATATATATATATATATATATATATATATAAGATATAATGCAATTGAATGTTATCACAATGGGATAAACAACATAAAAAAATGTTTTATTTTGTATGACAATAACAATGAGAATTTTGGACACATTGTTGGTTCCAAACACATTCTGAAATGAGGAAAACATAAAATAGACCATTCATTGAAATAATGATGTGCAGTTGATCCCCAGAAATAATGTTCAATAATTATGAGGATGGTAAGACCCATACATGTGTCACATTTTCTCAAATTTTGAGGAGATTTTGAAGCCAGTAAATACCGATATGTCACCAACGCATAATATCCTTGTATTTTTTTCATTAAAAGTGCATAGAAATCTACTTAACATTATGTTTTTTTTGCAAGTGCTCAATTTTTTTATACTTCTTAATTTGTTCATAATTTTTAAGATTAAGTGGCCATTAGAAAATTTATGATTATTGAAATAACCGCTTGTATCTAAATGATTTATTTTATCATTCATGGTCTACTAATAAGATGGGATAAGGAATATGTATCGCATGTGTAAATGTAATCCCCTCGTACAGATGTGTGCACACGTATTTGACACAATCCTTATAAATCTATTTTTTTCTTGTTGTAGTTATCTGTTGGCAGAACAAAGATGTGAATCTAGTCAAACTTTCCAATTCCTCCTAAGACTCCTACATGAACGTTATGCATCAAGAATGTTCAGTGGAAGGAAGAATTTTATAGGAAACAGTTTGTTTTCCATGGTGTTCATCATAAAAGGCCGAATCTAAGTTGTGATGAAAAAAAAGGAATAGATCTTTAAAAATTGTAAAATCCATGATGAAAGGACTATTTTCCTTTCTATGTTTATGACAAAAAAACACATTGCAGGGATTTTGGCTTGATCTATGACAATTTGGAAGATGCGGTCCAATTTGAACTTGGAAGCAAACTAATCAAAAATGGAATTGGCGTTCCAAATATGAGACCTAAAAATGATTGTCTGAATATGGAAAATAAAATAAGGTGAGTTGTGAAATTTGGGGGTTCGAAATGAATAGATGAGAGTTGGACATGTTGCGATGAAAAAGTTAGCATTTTGTATTGTTTTGTACTTATTGTTCAGCTGTGTTAAAATATATTTTTATGTGTATATATTGTTTCTGTAGAGGTTTGAATTTATATAGTTTCATGTCCCATTCTATTGAATATTAATTACTAGGATAAATTTTATTCCAAAAATAGAATTGAGATAGGTATTAAAATATGCATATTTTTAGGTCATGAAAGGTCATGTTTTGCAGTGAAGATAAATGTAAAATCATGTTTTATCTTCAGTTTAATGGTGAATGATTTATGAGAAAGTTACATTTTCCACCTTTCTTTATCAAAATAGGCTTTGTGGAATGGCCTTCTGTTTAGTTTCTTATATGGACAAAACCCGAGAATTTCAATACTTATTGATATAGTAAAATTTAAGACTATTAATGCTCTATTTAGATTCCTTGTCTTGTATGAACAACACTGAAAGGTTTTAATATTTATTAGTAGAGTTAAAAAATAGTCATGTTTTTTTTAGATGCCTTTTCTTTTTTAATAGTTATTTGTATTGTTCTACAATAAAAAAAAAATTATTAGTTTATTTAAATCTAAGGCTTAGTTCTCATGGAAAACATTGTCGTTAACTTAATTTTCTACAATTGTAAAAAAAAAAAATTATCATTTTCCCTATATTGGTAAATATTTAATTATATTCAAACAATAATATGACAAATAGTAAGTGTAATTATTATCTTGCTCTAATTCCATACATAATATTACCATTGTTAAACACTTCACACAAACCTCTCTACCTAAAAAACATAACGGAGCCAGCGTAGATGATAAAATAATGCATTAAAAACTCTTTTAACCAATTAAAATACTCCTCGAATTCCCTAAAATTAAAAGAATATTTGTTCAATAATAGCGCTTATACAAATTCTTTAATATTGGACACTTAACCCCAAATTCTAATCTTGAAACAATAAACCATATAAACAAATCGTGAATGCTAATGTTGAATATTACAACTGAAATACTAAACATGAACAAGATTAAATCATAAATAATAAATTGATAGATCATAAATACAAAACGTAAATATTTTACAATCAATCCTTACCACGAACGCTAAATGTAAACGTGACATTACGATTTAAACACTAATTTCTCTCATTGAATTAAAATGTAAATATTTATATGACATTTTAAACTATATATCGTATACAATAAGACTAAAATCCATGAATTTGATAGTAAAATACATTTTAATTGTAAAATATAAATTAAAACAGATATATTAGAAATAGATTATTATTATGTGCATGAATAATTTCACTTCTAAGAATAGTGAGATGAATAACTTTAAGCAACCTTGTTTAAATAGTTGATTTTATTTCTCACAAATGTAATTACCACAATAGAAAAGAACCATATATTGTAAAAAATATGTCATAACCCATAAATAATAAACATAAACCCTCAACGCTTAATGGTTGACAAAAACCTTGAAACCTAAAAAATGTGATGAATACAACATAAAAAATAATTCAACAACTTAATTATTTGTAGAACATACTGAGCATTAAATCATCAACCATAAATCCTAGGTGTGGTACCCTAAACATGTTTAGTAAATGTTTAGAGTGCATACTAAACATCAAAATGTAAACACAAACCTTATGCATTAATGGGTAAGTGTGACTAATGATGATACTTCAAGTAAATTATAAACCAAAAATCCCAAATACTCAAAAAAGAAACCTAAACCAATCAATGATTGACACTACTACAAGGGGGGGTGTTTTGAGACATTAATACACACAAAATTTGACTAAATTGTCTCAAATAGAGACAATAAAAAAGTTGTAGATCGTCTTTGTTATTTTCTCAAAGTGGGTGTCTCTACTATTGTCTCTAATTATTGTCTCTCCAGAGACAATATAGATTGATATATCTTTTGTCTCTTGAGAGACAATATAATTTTTGTCTCTCTAGAGACAATATCATTTTCATCTCTCTAGAGACAATATCATTATTGTCTCCTTAGAGACAATACCGAATACTAACATTTTGTCTCTCTAGAGACAATACTAATTTCAATTTTTATTGTCTATCTAGAGACAATATGAATTTAAAGAATGAAAAATATGAATTTTAAAACTACATAATAACCAAATATCATATAGTGCAATCAACGAAGTTACATATCATCTATGATGTCGGAGTAGTCTGGTAATTAATATTATAAATTAGCAACAATTTGATTTAAATCTTGTGCCTAATAAATGGGTCCACAAATATTTTATTAATATCAAATAAGATAGAATACAAAATGGTGTCTGAATTTTGTTAAACCTTGAAATACAATGATAAAATACAAAAAGGTTTCTGAATTTTGTTAACCCTTGATATACAATATTAACACCTTCTCTCCACCACGAATTTCAAGTGATCCATATGATTCCCTAGTGCTACTTTGAGGTTATTTTTCTTAACTTTAATTTTGAGCAACTTCCTTTTTGAACAATTTCCTCTCCATCGGCAGCAGTCATCTTCATGTTCTTCACTTTGATTGTCTCAAATTTGATACAATTCTCTACTATCATTAGCAATGAAGGTGCATTTGATTCTAAGAAGTTATGGTCAAAAATTTTACTCCAAGTCTACTGAAAGTATTCACAAATTACATTTAAATTAGGATAATAATTAGTTTTTACTAAATCGACCTGATCTTTACATTTTGTTCTAAAAAATTAGTTATCACTAACTCATTACTGTCAATCCATTTTCATAACTTATATTAAGGAATAACCTTGGACATTATAATCCCTAGAATTCCACACATGCCTAGTGAAAATGTTCCGATATACACCTGTACAGAAAAATAAAAAATAAGACATTATTCATCTATTTGTTTTTAGTGGATATTCTACACTACATGCATGAAAATTGAGTAAAAACGTACAAGCATTATATACAAACAATGCCCAGTGAAACCATTGAGGTACAACACTCACCAATAGACCAATTAAAGCTACCCTGCTTTAAAGTAGATTGATGAGAATGCCCCTGTATAACAGAAAATGAGTCAAGATAATCCACAATAAACATGAATAATTGTGATCTTTGCTATAATTTCCGTTTTGCAGTTTATAATTTTATGTACTTGGTAATTTTCTTAAGTGATTGATTCTCTCCTTGTGGACATATGGAACATCAAAGCTCCATTGTCAATAAAATTATATTATATTCAACTATATTTTATTTGTCTTTAGATCACTTTCTTTGCATGTTAGTTTTTTGTTGGATTTTCCTAAAGTCAGCTGCATGAAGCCTGACATTTTGGATCCCACTTCTGGATCCATCTTCAGGTGATAATGGCATCTCCATACTAGTATTACGAATGATTAAAAAGAGAATTACTACTTCATTTGCATTTCCATACCATTATCCTTATTGCAGTGAAAATTTTAATTAAATGAAAATAAATCCTAACAATAAAGATGGGTGGATATAAAGATGTGATGAGTGTAATTACCAGTATGTAAAAGGACAATCCAACCACAAAGCAACTGATGCTCATTCCTCCAGTAGTAATCTAAAGACAATTTTCTCTTAATATTCATGTAAATAAGCAATGAAAATCCTTCTAATAGCCTTTTATCATAGCCTAGGTTCATACTATAAGAAGTGGTCATCTACCAGATTTTTTCATCAGCAATGCACCTATTATTGTCATTGGCACCTACTAAGCAATATATACATATTGATAAACATAGAAAATGTTCTTCATCATGGAGACAAGCCAAATGGGGTGATATTATATAAGTAATTAGACATATTTGGCACCTGCAATATAGCTATTCCAACTGATGTTGTCCGACCTAAAGAATAGCCTACGACATGCTCCAAAACAATCATATTCTACCTGAAAGAAAAAACATACATTTATATTACCAGAAAAAATAATAACTTTCTGGTGTACAAATATAGCCTCTCACCGGAAGCTTTGAATATAGCACTAGCATAAAATATAATACCATTGATTCCACCAAGTTGTTGTAATACCATTAACCCAACTCCAACCTAATATGGAGGAACTACAACCAGTCAAATTGTAAAGGATGAATGGTTTAATGAAAGGAATTATTGATGAATGGATAAAGGTTGGAGATCAAAAAATAAATTTTAATCAAGAATTATGACTCACAACTATAGTAGGAGCATGGCTTCTTTGAAATAAATCTGATATTTTGGCCTTGGGAAGACTTTCCAACTCCCCACCGTAAACATGTGCAACATATTGTACATATTAACAAGCATTTCTAGCATCAATAAACTCTTTTTTTTTAAATCATTATTATGAAACTAATTACCTCACAAATTATACTTTGAAACTAATTACCTCAAGCATTATAGTACCAGGTTGTGTGCGACCTCCAATAAAGACCACTTGAAAAAATAAATATGAATAAACATTTATGTCTGGATACAAATACCAATATCAGAAACTTACTAATTAATTACAACATAAATCATATAAAATAATGTAATTTGAATGTATCACTAAAATACAGTGACATTTACAACTTTAGCTGAAACAAAATTGGTAACAAGAAGGCAAAACTAGTTTCATAATTTCAACATCTAAATAATAACTAGTAGACTTCCATAAGGCTTCTCAAGTTGGAAATCTGCCACTCTTAAGAAAAAAAAATGTTAAAGAAACTCCCATTCAAAAAGTGTAAACATAACCAAGTTCTATGTAATATATTTAACAAATAACAATCTTTTCCAATGATGTTGGTGTCCTTTGACAGAGAGCATGCTACATCAAAAAGCTAAGTTAAGAAAACACAAAAATAATGGCAGGAAAAGAAAACGTATTATTAAATAACAATTGGTTATAGCTGCATCAATAGCATATTTAAATGTATGGGTTGTGAACCTTGAATAGGACACTATGATCATAATTAAGAAGGCTTTGAATCTTATTTAATTTCTCCCAATATAAAAGCATGTTTCATAAGAAAAATAGAAAGACTTATTACACCACGTTATTTATGATACTCAAATAATGATTCATCAGTAGATGAAGTTCTAATGCACTGTCAATCCTCAGACTATATGGAAAATATAATCCTAAAGCTTACAGCATTCAAGAATGTGAAGTATGTCAATGAACACAATCTAGCCTTAACATATATACCATAACAGAATGAATAGAGCTTCCAGCATAATCATCCAAGTAGTCAATAATAACCCAAAGAAATTAGACTTTCAAGTTTCCAGTAAAATGGATAAAGGATCTAACCTCAAAAAAGGTGTCACCGTAGATCTTGAGGAGTCGAGTTCTACAAATTCAATGCTCTTGGCAACAAGTTCCTGAAAATAAAAATCCAACTTAACTCGAGTAATGGTATAAATTTCATTTTCATGATTTCAAATTGATCTATTGTGTTTGTTAACATTTTTATCCTAGAATATTTTCATATCATACTTTTTGATAACAACCTATTGTAAGCTATTAATTTAATTCAACTATGCAAAATATGTCTTAAGTTGTATGTATAACAACATACCAGGTCACCCTCATGATCGATGTAAATCCACTTAGAAAGTATCTCTTTATTTGGGGAAAGTTTCCAGCCTATGCTTTGTTCGAGTGACCTGTTAGCTACCATGAATTGTTTCCTGTAAACAATCAAATCCCTATAAATATCACATGAATGAAAAGGTGCCAAGATGAAGGAAAAAAAGTGAACAAACATATAGGAATGTATGAATAATGCATATCACAAGCACATACCTGGTACGATCTTATTATTAAGACTTCGACACCAGCTTCAAGATATTCTTCATGGACCTAATTAATGATACAATAGTAATGCATATAGGAAATCAGAGGAATAAGACACAAAGTATATTATTTGTTTAACATTGATTATCAATAAGAAGAACTAACAAAGAAGAACATGATAGTTTGAAAAAAGGAAAAAAAGGTGGGCTTTGAGATTTTTTTGAATGCATTCTTATGATGAAACTAAAATTTGTGTGAATAATGAAACAAGAGATCAACCTAAAGAAGTTTAAGAACGGCTAAAACCATAAGAATCTTGTTGAATCACCAAGGAAATAGAAAAAGTGCAAAAGGAATAGGTTGAGTAACCAAGGGAAAAAGTGAACATTACTTGATTCGCAAACTTAAGAGCATACTGACCATGAAAAGGATGTGATGCTTAAGAATCAGGGAGAAGATATTATAGGCCATTGAAGTTGAACTCTATCAGGTGAGGAAAGATTTGAGCAAGAAGAACAGTTTGGCTATATAGGATTATAAAGGATACTCAAATTCCAGAGCTAAGTTGAGTTGAAAATGCTATAAATTCTTGATTGTTGATGTATTTATGTGAATGTGTGATTCTTTGCTACATCAAATAAGTTCCTAAATAATAGTTTATCTAAATCATCTAGCAATAAAAATTAATATATAATATGTACAATAAGTAAGGGAGTTATTATGTCTCACCTTGTCGACCCTTTCTAGTCTAGCCCTCTCTCTGACAACTGTTGTCCCATAAGTGAGCCTCATACCTACTTGTCCATCTATGTCTGCAGGATTTCATGATAACAATTACAGTAATTTAATGTCCATTGCTTCAACAGTACAAGAACATTGTTAAGATTAATGTGAATTGATATTGACAATAGAGAAAATATGTTTGAAATAGACTATGTATTTTTAACATGGAAAAATAGACTATGAAAATGCATACGCCAGCAAACTTGAGAAGCCAATAATACCATTAGTCCATAGAAACAAATGATTTCAGGCCGAAACAAAAGTACGAAGAGGAAAAATATTCACTTATAGAGCAAATGGAAATCAAATTTTAATAAATATGAGAACACTAACCTTCAAAACTATGTCAATTTGGTCATGTAATTGTTAATGTAAAGGTAATAGTGATTAACAACTCTTCAATAATGTACTTTTTTATCTAGCTTTGATAACTGCACCAAAATATAAAATATACACTAGTATACTCAATATCGATATTTTTCATACCATGAACTATATGGAACTATAACATTAAACAATTGACATATTAGTCTCTAGTGTAAACAACAACTTTCTCAAATATACTAGACATTACTCTAAACCTCCCCATTTATCACATTCAATACATATGTTTTTTTAACATACATCATTACATATTGCATAATGATTACAAAATTGTTGCATACACTCTAGACTTATAAGTCAATAATGCTAAGTTGCAATTTCAAAATAGGTGATGATATACAAATTATTGATATTGGAAAATAGCAAATTCTTCTCTTTTTTATGCTTTCAGTAAATGCAAAAAATAGGTTTCTAACCCCAGTTTACATTTTCTAGTGTACTCCCACCTTATGCCAAAATGAGAGATTTGAAACAAGGTATGGACATCCATAAAAGCATAAAACATAGAGGAATTTTACCAAATGTTGTAGATAGCAAATTCCCTAGTAGACATGTATGTAAAATGTGGAAGCAAAGACAAAGCAAGGAATACCTGTAGAATGTCGAGATGATGTGCGTGTACCGTAGAGAAAGATCAGGCTGACTGCGAAGAACTTCTTTTTGTCTTGGAAGGACTACCTGCAAATAAGAACACAAGACCACAAGATTTTGATTAGATAATAAGTGAGGAAACTGCCTTGGGCCCAGGAAATGTAAATCTTCCTTTCGAAGGTGGTCAGTTTCCCTGCTAATATGAGTTAACACAAAATATTGTAAAATATCAATCAAATTGCTTGGCTGAACTGGGTAGGGGAAAGGCTGTTTTTCCTGGTTTTGATCAAAGGAACCGATGTCGGTTACCTATAACCGATGGCGGTTACTAATAACCGATACCGGTGGGTTCTAGGATCTTCTGGGCTGGTTGTGGAGTTTGTAATGGCTGATTTTTGGATGGTATTGGGAAATGGGATGGTTAGAAGCTAAGGAATGATAGTTAGAGGCAATGGTACGTTGGATAATGGATTCAGGAACGGATTTGGGAGGACTGTAATTCCAAAAGCATAAGAAATGTTATAATGGAGGACATGCAAGATGTAACTTACTGGTTTTTGACGAAGATGCCAGTTGATCTCCTTGGCTGCCAACTCTTCTGGTTTCTTCACTCGTCTCTGCTTGGTCAAATGAAGTTCTGGACTCTGCTAATCGCTTTGGACTCTCCTTTGATTCAAAAATCCTTCAACTGATCTCCAAAATGAAATTCCCATCCATTGTTTTGGTTTGGGAAGCCCATTTACAGGGAACTGATGGCGGTTCCGTAACCGACGGCGGTCGAGTGGGAACCGGCATCGGTTAGGAAAAAGTAGGCTATTTTTAGTAAAATAGCCCACCTTCCCTGCTTTTCTCCCGAGAGATCCGTTGCGGGCTTGGTCAAGTGGCTAGAAGGTCGGCTTTGGGTGCGAGTAAGGAGGCATTAGTTATGGATGTGAGTCTAGACCAAGTCATGGGTCCTAATTAGGTTAGTTTAGGGTTAGGGCTAGGTCATGGTGAGGTGGCCAAGTGAGGTGGTAGGTAAGGCGATGTGGATTTATCAATTACAAGGTAATTAATAAATAATTGTGTGAAGTTTAGGTAATGAGGTTAGGTTGCGAAATGGGATGCGGGTCACAAGGGGTCGTGAGACACGAATTTGGTGTCTACATTAGCCCCTTATTGTCGTGTAGCTTGTTCTGTAAAGCTGTGCGGACAATAATATGAAGTGGTTTCTCATGTTAAAGATATAGGTAATCCCCCTCAAATCTATCACAGATTGAGTGAACGGGAAATCAGGGATAGGGTTGATAAAGGGTATATGTGGTAGAGAGGATGGTAAGGTGATGGTGTAGGTCCAAGGAAGCACACGCATGTTGAAATGCAATAGTACGACTAGGGTACATGATTTGACGAGCAAACCAGCAATGTATAGGCAAAGGTCGATAGTTTATCCAAACAAGGGTGATATAATCCTGGTATCCAAGGCATAGGAAGTAGCTCCAGGGTATATAACAGGTAAGGTACAGGAACGTTTAGGCATGTTCGGCAGTACCAAATGGTTGGTTTGGTTGAGATAAACGTCACGGTCTAGGTCTAGGCAAAGTTGGTCGACAGATCAAGTCAAGGACCCTAATCATGCTAAAACACAAACAAGTGAGCTCGATGGAACACAAGGTACAGGATGGATGGATAAAATAAAACGTTGATTATGGGTATAGTATGGAAGTGATGCGGCCTTGGGTCGGGCCAAGTTGTTGGGTGGTGGCCATGGGTCAGCCCAAATAAGTGGGTTGAGGCCTTGGGTCGGGCCAATTGGTAGGGCGAGGCCTTGGGTCGGGCCAATTAGGTAGGTTGAGGCCTTGGGTCGGGCCAATTGGTAGGGCGAGGCCTTGGGTCGGGCCAAATAGGTAGGTTGAGGCCTTGGGTCGGGCCAATTGGTAGGGCGAGGCCTTGGGTCAGGCCAAATAAGTGGGGCGAGGCCTTGGGTCGGGCCAAATAGGTAGGTTGAGGCCTTGGGTCGGGCCAATTGGTAGGGCGAGGCCTTGGGTCAGGCCAAATAGGTAGGTTGAGGCCTTGGGTCGGGCCAATTGGTAGGGCGAGGCCTTGGGTTGGGCCGGACCAGGGAACAAATGTTGTGCAACAAAGGTGGACAGAGGCGATATTGGTGAAAAAGAGGCAAGGAGTAAGGAACGGCAAAGAATGGGGTAAAAGGGGTATCAAACCGACGTCGATTCATCATGACCGATATCGGTTAAGGGACCGATACCGGTTTCCTAGGGCAAAAGGAAACCGACATCGGTTTAAGTCGAAAAACCTATAAAAAGAAATATACGGCCTGTCATTGTCACTGTTGTTATTTGTAATCCAAATTGACTTGTCTGATGTGGAGAGTTGATTTGGAGGGGTATTGAGTGAGGTGGAGCTATTTGATTGGCGGAGAGAGTTGATAGTGGGCCTGAATAGTTGAGGAGGCAGCAGGTGATTGGCCGGGGACCCAGCAGATCAGGATTGGAGCCATGGCACAGGCAGGAGGAGCCGGAGGAGCTGGACCAGCTGGACCGCCACCACCCATCCCACCATGACGGCATGTCGTCGTACCGGTAGGTTCTAAACTCTTTAATTTGGTGATTTGGTTGAGTTATGTGGTTTTTGGGATTTGGGTAGGAATTGGTAGTTTGTAGGAAATAATGGGTAAATGGAGGTAATTTGAGAAAGGGAGAGGGTAGATAGGTTAGATAGGCTAAGGCGGCTAGGTGTGTAAAATTTTAGGGTTTTTGGGTGGGTGGATGGGTAGAAATAGGTAAAAAATGAGTTTTGGGGGCCGTGCGCGGGTTCGGCTCGGGTAGTGGACAGTGACCGATGTCGGTCACTAGGCGACCGGCATCGGTCGAAAAAAGAATAGAGTAAGGTTAGAATGGGGGACCGGCATCGGTCTCGTATCGGCCGGTATCGGTGGGGGAGGGATGGGTTGAGGGTGGTATTGAGGGTGTATGGCTTTGGGGTGTTGGGTTGGGTGGGGGGTGGGGAATGGGATTGGGTTGGGGGTTTGGGGTTTGGGGTTTGGGTTTTGAGGGTGGGTTGGGGGTCTTGGTGGGGTGGGTTGTGTTGGGTTGGGTTGAGTTGGAGTAGGGGATTGGGTTAGGGGTTTAGGGTTTAGGGTTTAGGTTTTAAAGTGGGTTGGGGGTCTTGGTGGGGTGGGTTGTGTTGTGTTGGGTTGAGTTGGGGTAGGGGATTGGGTTAGGGGTTTAGGGTTTAGGGTTTAGGTTTTAAGGTGGGTTGGGGGGGCTTGGTGGGGTGAGTTGTGTTGGGTTGGGTTAGGAGTAGGGGATTGGGTTAGGGGTTTAGGGTTTAGGGTTTAGGCTTTGAAGGTGGGTTGGGGGTCTTGGTGGGGTGGGTTGTGTTGGGTTGGGTTGAGTTGGGGTAGGGGATTGGGTTAGGGGTTTAGGTTTTAAGGTGGGTTGGGGGGGCTTGGTGGGGTGAGTTGTGTTGGGTTGGAGAAAGGTGAGGTGTGGGGTTAGATTTTGGGTGTTACAAAAGGGGGTTTAGATGGTAAAGTAGGTGTTATAATAAAGAGTGGGTCTAAGAATGTGGGTTGGTTTTGCAGGCACGTCAGCAGTTGACGATGCGTGATAGGATGCCTCCACTATTGAGTCGGATGAGGCCACACATATCTGCGGCGCATTGGGCCATCATGCGCGAGGTGGGGCTCGGCGGGGTCCAGAGGTACAGAGCGATCGACAGAGATCACAGCCTGATGGTCGCCCTCATCGAGAGATGGGATCCGGCGGCCAATGTGTTCCATCTGCCGACCGGGGAGATGACGGTCACATTAGAGGATGTGTATCGCATCTTGCGGCTACCGATCGAGGGAGAGGCCATTTTTCAGGTAGATTCAGAGACTGCCATGGATAGCATACTGCAGGTTTTTGGGGATGCAGCCGCGCTTCTGACATATCATAGCGCGAGCATTGGATATGGTGACATGTACCGTGCACACAGACATGAGACACGGCTTGCCGTGTTGATGATGATAGGGATCACCTGCTTCGCCCTCCTGGATTCAGAGGGAGGCCGCTTCCCACGGGCATTGATGGGGGTGCTACTGGAGATGGTGGAGGAGCACACCTGTTTCGCATGGGCACCAGTGTATCTGGTGCAATTATACAGGGAGTTATGGGGCTATCGCCGGAGGAGGCGATTTGGTATTTGTTCTACATTTTTGTTGCACTAATGGGCATACGAGCACATCGTATGCATCAGGCCGGTAGGGCTACCCCAGCAGCCAGGGCCACAGGTCGTGTACCGATATGGATTTCAAAGGTGGTTGGGGATCGTGGGCCAGCCACGAGCAGTTGTTGCAGGTCGAGATGTGGCCTACTATAGACATATGCTAGAGGGCCTTACAGCAGTAGACATTATATGGAGACCCTACAGAGGTCACCATCCTGGCAGAGGAGCCCGCGTACAGCTGCGCCTGATCCAGTATACATTCTGGATAGCAGGACGTAGGCCGGGAGAGCACGAGCGGATACCCTTAGAGAGGGTACGTAGGCAGATGGGGCTGCCACAGGACGAGCCACCTCCCTTCCCTCAGTACAGGAGGGATGATGTAGAGGCCCCACTACCAGTACCACAGCCTTGGGATCCAGACTGGGTAGCGGAGAGACCAGCAGGTGAGGGTGTGGATGATGCCGGGTGCACGGCAGCATACAGGGTCTGGTGGGCTGGGCAGAGGGCAGCGAGGATAGTACTGCCTGCGCAGCCAGACTTGGCTGCAGTTACTGCAGGGAGAGATCAGCTCCGGGGGCAGGTGCAGTTATTACAGGGACAGTTGGCTGCTGCACAGGCTCAGATAGGGGTCCTACAGGGGCAGCTAGCCCAGGCTCAGGTACAGGCACAGGCAGCACCACCACCATCAGCATAGCCATAGGTGCAGGTACAAGTACAGGCAGCCATACCAGTAGCAGCACAGCCACAGCCCCAGATACCACCACGGCCACAGGTGCAGGTACAGGCACAGGTAGCACCTCCACCAGCACCACAGCCACAGGTGCAGGTACAGGCTCAGGGGATATTGGTGTTAGGTGCCAGGGGACCAGCCCCAGTTCCTTCAGTGGCGAGAGATCGTTATATGCAGGTTAGAGCAGAGGCCCGTTATTATCAGGATATTCTTGATAGTAGCGGAGTCGAGTATCAGGCGTATGCAGCGCATAGGGCGGAGACCTCGCACAGCCAGAGATCTCAGGGAGGGGCAGCTACAGCTGGCGTGTCCGTGACGGGCAGGAGGTGAGAGGCACCACAGGGACCAGCGGGGAGAGGTGCCGAGGGCGGTGGGGAGAGCTGATAGATCCCCGACATGGTTTTGTATAGGGACATGGGCACCGGTCTGCGAACCGGTTGTATTGATAGAGGCCTGCGTGCCTACACTTATTCATTGTTTTGATTTATTTATTTATTATATACCGGCCTGCGAGCCGAGTACGGGTTGTACATTTGATACCGGCCTGCGAGCCGAGTATATTTTTGATATGAGAGACCGGCCTGCGAGCCGAGTCGATATTTTTGGTAGGTATTGCGGCCTGCGTGCCGGCTTTGGTATATGATGAGATCACAGAGGCCCCGATGTAGGGCACATTGTATTTTTGAAAACTGGGATATATATATATAGATGATGTTTTGATCCACATGCTGTGTTTAAAATGTGTTGAAATAAATGGTTGGTAATATATAGAATGTGTGATGAGTTTAATTGACATGTTGATAGATAGATGATGCTAATGTTTTTGTTTGTTTGTGCGTATATATGAATGTCAGGTTATGTGATAAATTGGTGGTTTTGTGACAGTGTGATATATGTAACTGATGAGTTGGATCTAAATGATGTATAGAGTGATAGTTTTTTTTTTTTGGTATCTGTAGTTGATGGTTTGTTTATTTATAAAATAAATGATGTTGATGAAATTGTAATGCTATGTGTGGTGGATGAACAAAATGTGGTAAATTGTGTTGTTTATGCAGGCAAAGAGGCGGGCGCGACAAAAATTTAGAGGAGAAATGAAGAAAAGAACCCTGTTTCAAAAAGGAAGGTGTGTAACCGATATCGGGTAGGGAACCGATATCGGTAGTCATAGACCGATATCGGTCAACTAACCGATACCGGTTATTTAGGTATGAGCTTTTCTAAAAATAGAAAAGCTAGGGTGGCAACTTAAGTTTTAATTTTAGAGCCATGCAAGAAGTTAAATACGCGAACGCGACGCTTTTTGACGACTGAGACAGGGATTTGCATGAGGGATTTGGGTGAGAAGGAGAAAAGAGACAAGGAAAGTAAATGTGATCCGAGGTTCAGAAGGCAGAAAGACAAAGTTGAAAAGGGTGGTGATCATGGCAGAACGAGGAGAAGCATTCAGCAGGCAAGGACATGAGGGAAGACAAGGGCGACCTCAAGCTGCTGCAACCCAAGAGGTATTGTTTTGTTTGTGATTTGACTACTGCATGTTTCGTGAATAAGATGGGGGAGAGTAGGTGGGTAGATATGAGAAAGAAAACATGATAACAAGGGTTGCAGGTGAGGTAAGTGTTACAGGGTAGGCAATCAGGGGTTCCAGGTATGTATAAAAACGAATAAACGAGCAAATTATTGTCGTAGGTGGTTGTTTTTAGGGAAGGTGTATAAAATTGACAGTGACCGGTAGCGGTTAGGGAGAAACGGTATCGGTTGTTCGACCGATATCGGTTACGTATAACCAGTACCGGTTACTGGAGAAATTTCCAGAATGTTTGAAAAAGACCCTAATGGATTGAATGGTTGTTTGTCGTTTTGGTGTATGCAGGCAGAGGCAGGGTTGAGGATGAATGATAGCGTGCCAGCGCTGTTGTCGCGAATCCGAGCGGATGTAACACCAGCGGAATGGACATTGATAAATCATTTGGGGTTAAGTGGAATCCGTTATTATTCACGAATCGCACGTAACCATGGTATGTTACAGGCGCTGATTGAGAGATGGAATCCTGAGACAAATACCTTCTATCTACCAACAGGTGAAATGACAGTAACTTTGGAAGATGTGTTTCGTATTTTGAGACTCCCTATTACAGGAGAGCCAGTATATCAGGCACTACCTAGCGCGGGGCGGGCAGCGATAACAGAAGTGTTTGGTCCATATGCACGAGACTTAACACAGCGAGGTTTGTCATTCACATATGGGGTAATGTATGCAGCACACCCTGAGGAGACAAGGTTAGCAGTGATTTTATTGATGGCGGTAGGGTATTATGCGTTACCAAGGGCAGAAGGGGGAATATTTCCAAAGGCATTGATGGGTGTTATTTGGGAGATGATAGAAAGGAATGTGACTTTTGCCTGGGCACCTGCATATTTGGCGGAGCTATACAGGGGTTTATGGGCTTGTAGGCGAAGTCACAGGACATCGTTGGATTGTTCATACTTATTACACTGTTGGGCCTATGAGCACATTGTTTGTGTGCGACCAATAGGCCGATCCATCCAGGCAGGAGAGACCAGAGTATAGAGGTTGGGATTCCGACGATGGGTCCAAACAGAACAAGAGGCAAGATCTCAGGCCATGACGAGTGACATTGAGTATTACAGGCAGGTATGGGAGAGAGTGACGGTTGTGGATATCTGTTGGAGGCCCTACGGAAACTATATGGTAACAGAGAACATAGCTGAGGAGTTGAGGGGTGTTGAGCGGTTGAGGTGGATCGCAGGGCACAGGCCGGGTGAGTATGAGAGGATTCCTATAGATCGCGTGCGGCGACAATTTGGATTTGTACAGGACATACCACAGGCTTATAGACCATATATGAGGATCGATGCCGAGGCAGCATTCTCACCACCCCGGCCAACACCTCCAGAAGGGCCTGAGGAGATAGCAGCCGATCGCAGGGTAATGGATGCAGGAATGACAGAGGCCTATAGATTATGGTGGGTAGCAGAACTGCGAGGTGTACGTGAGCGCCCTGACACAGCGGTGATTACAGCAGAGAGGGATCGTCTGCAGCGTTTGGTTCAGCAGCTCCAAACGCAGGTGAATGAGACAAGAGGATTGTTAGTGGTTGCGGAGTCACGGGCGGCGAGACTAGAGGCTGGAGTTCTCCATGCGAGAGGGCGTATTCATATGTTACAGGAGAGATTGGCAGATCAGTGGGCGGTACCAATAGCCGTGGTACCTTTGAGGACAGAGAGGCCCGGTGAGAGGGGTCGACGATCACGATCATCACCTAGTTCGGGATGAGTTGTGATGGTCTGAGTATATGTTAGCGAGGTATAAGAATAAATAAGGATGCCGACCTGCGTGTCGATGATAGAGAAGATGTATTTGTTTAACATCTAAATAAAATTGAGTATGTATGTTGATTTGAGTTATGATAATAATAAGATTGTCGGTGTTTTGATTTTCGGTGTTTCAAAAAAGGATAAAGAGAAATGTGATAAAAATAAAAATACACAAAAATATTTATATTCACCACACAAGATAGGTTATGGTAGGGGATGGTCGAGCTAACCTTGGGAGACCCCATGTCTCCTAAGTGCTGCCTACATAGCCCATTGCACAAAGCAAGGACGGGCCTCAGACCAATGTAGTTCTCCCTTAGGATCAGGGAGGGGTGAATTTAGGCAATTTGGTATGGTTTAGGCAATTGGTCGTTTGGTAAAAATTTGATGTTGGTAGGGTAATGTTATTGGTGCTGGTAGGATAATGTTGTTGGTGTAGGTATAGGTAAAGCAAAGGTTAGCATACCCAAGTAGGAGGGAATAGTGTCCTGATTAAGATCAACACACAATCCTAGATGCGAGGCAAAGTGGAAAGAGTGTTCCGTAGGTGAAAAGAGCTAAACAAACCACACAACGTAGAACGAGCCTGAAGCCCTAAGTGCCGTGCATAGACGAGAAGTCCATAGTTGAAAAGAGTTGTATGATCACAATATATCAGGTGTACGTTACGTCCCTTGAGTTGAAACAAATGGTGAGGTGATGTGGATGATATAGCTGAGGTACAAAGAACTTGTTACAACGAAAGAGAACCTACCCTAAATAGACAAGTCCATGACCCAAAAAGTTCTTTTGAATGAGGCTTTTATTTTATCGAAGATAGACTGATCAATGCGGGAAGTCTATAAGGGATATTGATTGTATTATTCTTGAGGTCTTCACGAAGCTGATCAATGCGAGAAGCTTCTGATAAAGGCTGACTGTGTATAGCTGTCCTTGGGGGGAACAATCTATTTATAGTAGCAGCGATGATTTTAGTGCATAGCTGTCCTTCAGGGGAGCAGTCTATTTATAGTAGCAGCAATAGTTTGGCATATAGCTGTCCTTCGAGGGAGCAGTCTATATTTAATTTTAGATAACTAGATGTTCTTTTGGCGTGAAGCATCTAGTTTAGTAGGAAGTTTGACTCAAGAAAATCCTATAAGAATACGGCTTATTTTAATACTTTGAAGTCATGGACTAGACTAAGAAGGGGAAGGCATCGTAAGGGGAGGTGAGGGGTGAGCTTGATTTTATTTCGAGATGTAAGAAACAAGTGTATGTGGTGGTATGTGAGCTCAAGGGACGAGCAGTAGGCGGAGAAGAAGTGATATAACCCTAATTTCAACAGTAGAATGGTCGAAGATGCAAGGCATTAAGGGGTTCAGGCTCAGGTTTACCATTAAGCGAAGCTAAACGATAAGTGCCTGATCCATAGGTGTGAGTGATTATATAAGGCCCAATCCAATTGGGAGCAAATTTTCCGCGTTTGCTCTTTTCCAGTTTGGTTACATGTTGATTCTCTTTGAGGACGAGATCACCAACCTTAAAGGTACGCTCATGAAGTCTCTTATCATAAGCACGCTTGATGCGTTTTTGATAGATTTGAAGATGATCAAGAGCTGTAAGACGACGTTCGTCAAGAAGCTCCAATTGGGCTAACCGCTCTTGGCGGAAATCATCATTAGTGAGAATATCCTGGAGAGATATTCTAAGGGAGGGTATTTGTATTTCGAGAGGCAAAACAGCCTCGGTACCGTATACCAAAGAAAAAGGTGTGGCATTAGTAGAAGTACAAATGCTAGTACGATAAGCCCAAAGGGCAAAGGGAATGTGATCGTGCCAATTTCTTCCAGATTCATTGACAACTTTCATGAGGATTTTGGTTAGTGTTTTATTAGAAGACTCGGCTTGCCCATTGGCTTGTGGATAGTAAGGTGACGAGAAACTAAGTTTGATACCAAAGTTGTCACAAAGGTCTAGCAACAACTTGTTTTTGAAAGATTTTCCATTATCTGTTATCAGGCGGTGAGGAACACCAAAACGACAGATAATGTGGTGGTTAATGAACTCGACAATTTTTTCTTTTTTGATTGAAATGAGTGGAATAGCCTCCACCCATTTTGTGTAATATTCGGTCGCTGTGAGTATCCAACGGTGACGTTGTGAAGAGGTTGGGTGAATCTCACCAATAAGGTCTAAACCCCATTGTGAGAAAGGCCAAAGATCTCGAGCGATCTGGAGCGGGTGGCTAGGAGTATGTTGAAGGTTGGCATGTTGCTGACACATAACACAACGCTTAACATATTCGTAGCAGTCGTTATTGAGAGTAGGCCAATAATAACCAAGGCGAAGGATTCGTTTGGCCACGGCAAGGCCGCTAAAATGTCCACCACAAATACCGTCATGGACCTGTTGGATGGTATGAGTGGCCTCCATGCCAGTTAGACAGCGAAGGAGGATACCATCAAAGCCACGTTTATAGAGGAGTCCCCCCATGACAACATAACGTGAAACACTTTTAAGAAAAGCACGTTTGCCGTTACTAGTAAGATCAGGTGGGAGGACAGAGATTGTAAGGTAGTCATAAAATTGGTGGTACCAGGTATCCTGTGAATTAGTAGACACAGTATTTATCATACAAACTACCGGGGTTGAATAGGATGGGGCAAAAAGTTGTTGGACCACGACGAATAATTCAGAGTCAGTTGGCGTGGCGGGAATTTGCGAGGCTAAGCAAGCCATAGTATCCGCAAATTTGTTAGTGGAGCGGGGAATGGTTTGTATAGAATAGTGGGTAAATAAAGCTAGAAGTGAATCCACATAGTGTTTGTATTTTTGAAGTTCCTCATTTTTGCATTGGTAGACACCCATAACTTGATTGACTACCAATTGAGAGTCGCCAAAAATGTTGATAGATTTGATACCTAAGTGTAACGCAACTTGGAGACCTAGAACAAGGGCCTCGTATTCCACTGTATTATTAGTGCAAGGGAAATCAAGTCGGAATGAAAGAGGCATAGGTTTAGCGTTGAGAGGAATGAGAACAACGCCGGCTCCTCCGCCGCGCTGGCATTTAGATCCATCGAAGAAGAGGGTCATTGGGTACGACTCCTCTGTGAGGGAAAGAGTAGCGATGAGTTCGTCGGGAAATGTGAAATTGGTAAATTGTTCCCCCGGTACAGGAGCGTCCGCAAGTTGGTCTGCGATGGTTTGTCCTTTGATTGATTTCTGGTGGATAAACTCAAGATCGAGGTCGGCGAGAAGCATGAGCCATCTAGCAATGCGTTGGTTCAGATGAGGTTTGGCGTACATGTAATGGATGGGGTCTGTATTGGTGATGACGAAAGTCTTGTGATTTAGAAGGTAGTGTCGGAGTTTGGTGGCAACGAATGATAGGGCAAGGCACAATTTTTCTACATGTGTGTACCTAGTCTCATAGTCCACCAAAGTACGACTTATATAATAAACGGCTTGTTCGTGATTCTCAGAGTCACGATGTGCAAGCATGGCTCCTACAGCGTGGTCGGTGGCGGAAAGGTAAAGGTAGAAAGGGCGGTTGTCTTGGGGTGGGATAAGCACGGGTGGCTGTAAGAGATAAGATTTGAGAGCTTCGAAGGCTTGGTGACATTCTTCGCTCCATTGGAATGCAATATCCTTTTTAAGGAGGTGGTGGAAAGGTTGACACCGATCCGAGAGTTGGGAGATGAAACGTCGGATAGATTGGAGCTTACCTTGTAAACTACGCAATTGTTTGAGATTTTTGGGTGGGGGCATTTCTAGGATAGCTTTGACTTTCGATGGGTCGACCTCAATGCCACGCAAAGAGACGATAAAGCCAAGAAGTTTTCCCGAAAGAACACCAAAAACACATTTCTTCGGTTGAAGGCGGACAGAATATTGTAACAGGCGATCAAAAATAATGGTTAAAACATCGAGATGTTCACTACGATGTTTGGACTTGCCGAGAAGATCGTCGACATAGTCTTCAAGGATAGTGTGCATAATGTCATGAAAAATGTAGGTCATAGCCCGCTGATAGGTAGCACCAGCATTCTTAAGGCCAAATGGCATAACACGATAACAAAAGGTTCCCCAAGGAGTTATGAAGGCAGTCTTGTGTTGATCGGCAGGGGCAACCAAAATTTGGTTGTATCCTGAAAAGCCATCCATGAGAGAAAGCATTTCATGACCCGCAGTGAGATCAACAAGTTGATCAATACTTGGGAGGGGGAAGTCATCCTTAGGGCAAGCGAGGTTAAGATCTCGGAAATCCGTGCATATCCGAAGTCCCCCCGTCGCTTTCGTGACAGGTACGATGTTGGAAATCCATTGAGGATAGTCAATAGGCAGAATGAAGGAAACAGAAAGGAGTCGTTGGAGTTCCTCTTTGACCAAGAGAGCAATGCGTGGATGCATTTTTCTCAATTTCTGTTTGACTGGTTTGGAATCGGGGTTTAGGGTGATGTTATGGACGGCAATGGTAGGATCAATTCCTGGCATGTCAGCGTAAGACCATGCGAAAGCTTGGTTGCGAGCACGGAGAAAGGTAGTAAAGGCGGCTTGTTCTGATGTGTTAAGGGATTGTCCAATCTTCACTATGTGAGGATCTTCCTCCGTGTGGATGTTGATTTCTATAGTAGATTCGTTCAGCATAGTTTGGGTTTCAGATGGTAAGGCACGTTGAATATAAGAATCATCCGCGCCCAGGTAAGTGAGGATGGAGTCGTCATCCTGGCATTCAACAACATTAATCAAAGGCGAATCCTCTTCGATCATGTCTGGATACAGAAGGGGAAGAGAAGATGGGTCCTCATTATCGCGTTGATAAGTGAGAGGACCTATGAAGATAGCATTTATGAAAAAAAAAAAAGTTAGGAGGGATAAATTCAGGGTCCATCGATTCTGTGGGAGATGATGGCAAAGTGGGTGATGATGTTTCGGTAGGGGCAACGTCTTCCTCTTCCAGGATACAGCTGACAGGAGGTGTCTCTTGTGTAGGTGTTTCGGAAAAACCGAGACCACTGCGATCATTATGTTTGCGTGTGGTCACGGGAATAAGTGTATGTCGGCCTTGTTCGTAAAGGCCAAAACCAAAGCCTTTCCACGCACAGCGAGTCAAGAAGGTGAGGGCGAAACGACGATTTGTCAAGTATTGAAAATCAGATTGGAAGGGAACCACACCAAGAGGAGGTTCAGGGGTAATGGAGGATGCGTCAACACCCCCATACGTTAGGTTAGTGCGACAATGGGGTGGTCCGTAAGAGATTACCTCCCCCACGCGACGGTCGTAGGTGGGATGCGCATGTAATTGTCCGTACTCCTGCGGGGTAGGGAAAGAACTAACGTTATATAGGCGGTACTCCCCCAGCGTGAGGCGATGAAAAACATCTACTAAGGGGTCGGAGGTTGGGATGTTAGCTGCGGGAAGAGAAGTGGTTTGTGCGACGGTGGTTTCATCAGTTGAAGGCGTAGGTGCAGTTGAGGTGGATGGTTGAGGTACATTTGAAGAGGATGGTTGGGTTGAATGTATGGGTGTCTTAATTGGTATAAGCACATCGTTTGGGCGGTATAACATATTGCAAGTTTTGAAGGGGGGAGGATCAGCTTTTACAGTGTAGGACTTCCCCTCGTACTCAAATTTTATACATCGATGTAATGTTGAGGGAACGCATCCCATGGCCCGGATCCAAGGACGACCCAGCAATATATTATATTGGAACTCTCCTTCAAGGACATAGAAGAGTTCGGGCAAAGTACGTGGGCCTACGCGAATGTTGAGGATCACGGTGCCTAAGGTAGAAGTAATAGCGTCATTGAATGATCGCAACATGATGGGGTTGGCACACATGCAACTAGAAGGGATGTTCATTTGTTGGAAGGCTTTTGAAGAGATGATGTTTAGGCTAGCGCCCCCGTCAATCATAACCCGACGTACTCGAATGTCTCGGACGTAAGCGGAAATGAAAAGGGCAGGGTCAGGGTCTTCTGTACCAAAGTCGATAATTTCATCTTCCGAGAAACTAACCGCAGCGGCTTGTTGTTTTGAGACAGAAGTGGTGGGGGAGATGGATTGTTTGGTGAGAGAGGCAACGTGATTGGGTGTTAGAATGGAGGTAACGGGCAGGGTTTCGTTGGGTAAAACCTCTATCCCTTGAAGGATCTCAACGAGAGCTTGTCGATGAGATTCAGAGGTCTGAATGAGATCATATAGTGTCATTTTTACGGGCGATTGATGAAGCTGTTTGATCATGGTTCGGTGGGCAACTCCATTAGAGACGGGATAGGCGGGTCCACGAATAACCACTTTAGGTGGTGGTGTAATCGGGATGGTTGAAGGAGAAAGAGATGCCGCAGGTGTGTTTTCTTTCGCTTTCCCATTGTTTTTCTGTCCTCGAGTAGCGACACTAATCATATTAATCTCGTAGACCTGAGATGAAGAAGATGGTTGGGATAATTCATGGTCTTTAAGAGGTGGGGTTGTAATAATGATCGATCTTGGTGAGGCGGGGGACAGATGGTATAGTAGAGGGAATTGACGCTAGAGGTCTCTCCCTTCGTAAGTTGTCTTTCTTAACCTTTGTATCCGGAAGAGGTGACTGGCGAAGGATGGTTTTTAGAGCTTTGCATCCTTCTACATCATGTCCAGGTGTGCGGTGATAGGCGCAGATTTTAGACTCATCATAATCCACAGGTCGGGGCTTAGACGGGTCATAAGGTCTAAGTGGAGGTAGGGAGATGGTCGCATTCTCCACCAACATAGCAAGGATTTTGGCGTAAGATCCTTTGAGTGGGTCAAAATCAGAAGAAGATGAGGGTATTGATTGTGTGGGTTGTGGTAATGTTTGGGCGTGTTTAGTTCGTATGGGTGGTGGTTTAGCCGAGGGGTGCTGACACATGTTTTTCACTAAACGTGGTTTCTTAGACACAGAAGTTACGTTCAGCTGGTTAGATGATGAGGCTACAGATGGCATGGTAGCAGGAAACAACCACGGAGAAAGGGGAGTGACAGAAAATAAATCCTTTGATGATGGGATTGGTTTAGGGTTGATAGGTGGACCGGATACGTGGGGTAACGATGTTGTGATACCCTTTGATCTCTGTATAGGTGTAAAAGGCGTAGGTCGTTTTGCAGAAAACAACGGAGGTATGATATATTGGTGTAATGTGGAGGGATGAGGTCCCAATATGGAAGGTGGGTGTGACGATGAGGGTTTTAATTGTGATAGAGGCCCGGATTGCGTTCGTCTCCTAGGTGGCGGAACGGATTTATTTTTGGATAGATCGAGTCGCTTAGGCGGGTGTGTTAGACTGGGCATTGGTGAGGTCCCAAGCGTAGGGGAAGATCTGGTTAAGTTGATAGAAGTGGACGGGGCGTTTGGTAGAGGTGAGGGGGGTGAAGGCGAGAACAGGGGCATTTTAAGCTTCTGTAAGCACTTCGGGTAAATGGTGGAGACATCAGGATCAGTCATTTGCATTTGAGTAGAAACAGGAGTACTCAAACGTTCCCATAGGGCCTGTCTATCTTCTGTGGAATGACAGTCTCCAGGTGTGATTTGTAATTTTGGTACAGAGGAAAAGTGAGTTGTAATTCCAGTCCATTGCGGGTGTGACACAGGAGGCGGATGAGGCACTGTATCAATAGATGTCAGGAGGTCAACCGGTCGTTGAAAAGATTTAGGCGATGAGGGACTAATAGGTAGGAGGGCGTGTTCGAGGAGATCTGTCATGTTAAAAGAATGTGGTGATGTTAGTGTAAGAGATTTCTCGTCTAAGGATGTCAAAAGGAGTGGTGAGCCTTCCTCTTGTGTAGCAAGAGTGGTAGAAGGGGACGTTTGGGAAATAGATAAATTAGATAGCATCCGCTCACAGTCTTGTAGGGATGTGGTGTAAGAAGACTCATTGATGGGAAGGGAAGCCTGGGCAGTTAACTCTTCTATGAGTAAAGGAACGATTTCGCTTTGGCTTGATGGTGGTAAAGGAGGTTCGGGCTCCTGTGTTAGTGAAGAGGCTTGATTCAAAATTTTCTCGATAGAGGCTTTTGGCTGAGAATCGAAGACTGCATGGATCTCATGAACACTCTCCTCAGCTAAGATATCTTGGTTTACGTTGCTGCTGGACGAGTGATTCGGGAATGGCTTGTTGAAAATTTTCAGATTTCGGTTAGCAGGGGCGTTAGGATTATCGAGTGTTATATCCCCTGCATCAACCATTTCCTGCACTATGTTTTTCAACATCTTGCAGTTTTCATGACTATGTCCTTTTACGCGGTGAAAGTTACAAAAGTCATTTTCTTTGTACCAGGAAGGTATTGCGCGGGTGGAGTCAAACCCAGAGTGAGGTTTTACAGGGGGCAAGGTGATAGCCCCAGCTTTGAGCAATTTCTCTAGGATGACGCCATAAGTTTCTCCCAAGGGAGTGTAATTGGTGGGCTCAGCTTTGTATTTATAGGTGGTTTTTGGTGGAGTATTGGACGGTGATTGGGATTTGACCATCACCGCGTGGACAGCTCCTTTTGATTTAGAAGAGGTGGACGCGTGAGGAGTGGTGGTATTTGGTTTATTGGTAGAATCAGGAGTTCGGAAAGTGGAGTTCTTGTTGCGCAACCGCAGTTTCTCTTCCTCTAAGGCTCGAATTTCTAATTTTCGAGCCATAGTAAAGGCCTCGTCGAATGTACGGAAAGTTTGAATTTGGAGGGTAGGGGAGATGTGCTTAGCGCAGGCCCGCGTAAACAGTTCGATAAGTTCGGTTTGAGGCAAGGCATACGTAAGTTGGTTGATAAGGCCCCGCCATCGTCCAACGAAATCTGCGATAGATTCGTCTTCGAATTGTCGGATGGCATAGAGGTCAGTGATAGATACTTTCTTGGCAATGTTAATGGAGAAATGATCCAAGAAAGATTGGGCTAGTTGGTTAAAAGAGAAGATTGAGTGCTGGGTTAAAGCACTGTACCACTCCAAGGCAGGCCCTGATAAGGACATGGGAAAGGTGCGGAGTAACAAGGCATCATCATGGGCAATCAAATAACAAGCATGTCTAAATGATCGCAAGTGTTGTTGAGGATCCTCTTTACTGTTAAAACGAGTAAACTTTGGCAACTCCCATTGAGGAGGATATGAATGAAGGGGGACAGAAGGGTGAATGGGCTCCCGACAAACTTGCTCGTATGTCAAGGCGCTACGACTTCCTGAAACGGAAGCCTCCAGGTTTTGCATTTTGTCCATCATTTGCTTGATGAAATCTGTGGTTGGATGAGATGATGGTGCCACAGAATAGGGATGTCCCATATAAGGTGTTGAGGTTACTGGATACGTATATGGGAATGAAAAGGTAGGCGGAGCTTGAGAAGGAAAGCTCGTTTGAATAGGTGGCAGAGAGTAAGTCATGAATGGAGTGGTCTGAAAGAGAGATGAGATAGGGGCAGTTGGTGGTGGCGATACATGGGGTCCAAGATTAACAAAAGGAAAGCTAATCGGGGTCGTATGAACCTCTGCCGCTGTCGGATTGGGAGACGGGGCTAGTGATGCGGGAAGTAAGGTATTGTTATCAGGAGGAGTAGGAGCTAAATGAGCAGCTATACTAATAGGCATGCCCATAAGGAGCTGACCATCAGGCGTACGGTCAGGGGTATGAGACAAATAGTATTGTACAGCGCTGGGATTAGCATCCAGAAATTTGGCAAAGTCCTTGTCTCCTACAGGAATTTGGGGGATCTCACTGGTGTCCGTAGGGTTTCCTATAGAATGTGAAGGGGGTGATTCAGGCAAAGAAACAGAGCAAGCGTGTGAAACCATGGCGGCGGCTTGCTTCCGAGTGATGACAACCATAGACCAGAACACACAGGAAAGTTTCAATCTATCAAGAACAAAAACAACCTCAGAATGGTGAATTTGGCAAGTTGCTGGTTTGTCAGGGGCTGAGAGAGACAGTAACCGATATCGGTTTACTAACCGGTGTCGGTCAAGGGGAAACGACGTCGGTCCCTTAACCGATGTCGGTGTCAAAAAAAAATCTAGGATAAGAAGATACAAAGGGGCTGCTAATTTGATTTTTAGCAACGTTGAGTAGTTTTATCAACTTATTGATCACAAAAGACAGAGTATGACAGAGAAAACAGAACAGCAAACAAGCAAGATGCACACGCAAATGCAGAGATTAACCTTAGGGTTAATTTTAATTATTGTGGGCTTATGCCTTTAGACGTAGAATGATGTCAGAATCCTAAACAAGAGACTTAGGGGAAATGTCAAGTTGTTTTGGCTTATAAGGTTACCTCAATCGGGCGGAGGAATACCGCGGAAAAAAGGGGGGATGTTTGAGCTGTTGTGTTAATTGTGAAGTGATTCGGTATGTGTTGTGCAGTGAAACTAAGGTTAATTTCCTGTCAATACCGTGGATATCACCTCCACGTGTACGACCTGTTACTTAATCTATGTTCACTAGAATTGAAAAACAACAGGCAGGAATGTAATGCATGTGTTTTAAAACCCAAATCGAAAGTGATATTCGATGAAGCAAAAGAGATGACTTTTACTAATGCAAGATGCAAAAACAAAGCAAGTTCTTTTACCAGAATAATAAAATACCCTGTGAATATCTCTAGAAGAAGAAAACAGCAAGTATGCTCCCTATAATAAAAGCAAGCAAGAAATAAAGAAAAACCCAAAATGGGTCCCACCGGGCGTGCCAAAATGTTTCACTCGGAAATGCTTCGTTCCTTATAGAAACAGATAAGGTTAGGGTTAGGAGGAATACCTGTAGAATGTCGAGATGATGTGCGCGTACCGTAGAGAAAGATCAGGCTGACTGCGAAGAACTCCTTTTTGTCTTGGAAGGACTACCTGCAAATAAGAACACAAGACCACAAGATTTTGATTAGATAATAAATGAGGAAACTGCCTTGGGCCCAGGAAATGTAAAACTTCCTTTCGAAGGTGGTCAGTTTCCCTGCTAATATGAGTTAACACAAAATATTGTAAAATATCAATCAAATTGCTTGGCTGAACTGGGTAGGGGAAAGGCTGTTTTTCCTGGTTTTGATCAAAGGAACCGATGCCGGTTACCTATAACCGATGGCGGTTACTGATAACCGATACCGGTGGGTTCTAGGATCTTCTGGGCTGGTTGTGGAGTTTGTAATGGCTGATTTTTGGATGGTATTGGGAAATGGGATGGTTAGAAGCTAAGGAATGATAGTTAGAGGCAATGGTACGTTGGATAATGGATTCAGGAACGGATTTGGGAGGACTGTAATTCCAAAAGCATAAGAAATGTTATAATGGAGGACATGCAAGATGTAACTTACTGGTTTTTGACGAAGATGCCAGTTGATCTCCTTGGCTGCCAACTCTTCTGGTTTCTTCACTCGTCTCTGCTTGGTCAAGTGAAGTTCTGGACTCTGCTAATCGCTTTGGACTCTCCTTTGATTCAAAAATCCTTCGACTGATCTCCAAAATGAAATTCCGATCCGTTGTTTTGGTTTGGGAAGCCCATTTACAGGGAACCGATGGCGGTTGCGTAACCGACGGCGGTCGAGTAGGAACCGGCATCGGTTAGGAAAAAGTAGGCTATTTTTAGTAAAATAGCCCACCTTCCCTGCTTTTCTCCCGAGAGATCAGTTGCGGGCTTGGTCAAGTGGCTAGAAGGTCGGCTTTGGGTGCGAGTAAGGAGGCATTAGTTATGGATGTGAGTCTAGACCAAGTCATGGGTCCTAATTAGGTTAGTTTAGGGTTAGGGCTAGGTCATGGTGAGGTGGCCAAGTGAGGTGGTAGGTAAGGCGATGTGGATTTATCAATTACAAGGTAATTAATAAATAATTGTGTGAAGTTTAGGTAATGAGGTTAGGTTGCGAAATGGGATGCGGGTCACAAGGGGTCGTGAGACACGAATTTGGTGTCTACACAGTTGTATGGTAAATTGTTCCCCCAAATCTTCCTTATTGGATGAAATCAAAAACCTGCATTACTTTGGACAAGTATGTAATCCAGTAAGGATGGAATACCACCTTTGGATCCATCAAATATTACAACCATAGACTTACAACCTTAGAACTGTTCATTAATTTAGAAGCTTCACGGGGCTTGATAGGATATTACACCTGAAAATCTATTCTTGCTGACTTTTCAAAAGTCACTACCCCCAATGTACTTCATTGGCAAAAGAAAGATAAAAGAATTTGTCCCTGGAGTAATAAATGTGAATGCATAATTTAAAACCTCTGTAGAAGAGGAAAATTTAATAACTATGATCACCTGAAGAATGACTATTCGGACATCTTTATCCAAATGGAATGCTTGTACAATAGTTACCCAGATGCTTCCAGAAAAGGTTTGGGAGGTATATTAAGCTTCTTCAAATGATCCATGTTGTAGCTGGTATGAGAGTAGAAAACTCAGGGAGTTACATGAAAGTTGAACTATCACAAGAACCGATGACCTAGAGCTGATGTTCCACAACAAAGTCATGCACTTTAGGATGGTAGACATTAAGCTCTTAGGTAATACCCTTTGAGTTCAAGAACAATGGAACCAAGATTGGGCTGAAGTATATATATATATATTTTTTTACTCATCCAAATCTTAGATCGCAAAACATACGAAGTACAAGGTTAGGGGTATTTTGTAACTCAATATGATTTTGACATGGAAGTTACATTAAAGACGTAACTGAAACATATGACGCTGGCAGATGCATTTGAAGTCCATTAGAAGAGGAGTTACATATTTCCACACTAAGGAATGTAACTCCTATGAGAAATTGACGTTTAAATGATAAAGTAAAGATTCTATGACATGAATTCTGACACTCTGTCACTTTTAGCTTCCTAAGACCTATGACGTCTCGCAAGGTGAGATGACTCACCTAGGTGATGTGGACGATGACTGGATAGTTTTACACACCAACACCCCCCTTGATCGAAGCCGAAGGAAGAGGTCTTAAGGTATGCCAAAATTGAAAAGTATACTACCTTTAGAAAACTGAATTAAGGATGTGGAAATTGATGACCCGGTAATTCATAACTCTCCTTACTCAGGACATGCCCATAATTACAAACAACATGCTTGCTGATGTAAAGACCATACGATTTTTGGAGAAGAGAATGAAGAAGGAGCGCTATCCAGCTCCCTCCAAAGATGATTTCTGATGGAATCCTACATTGAATCTTGAATGGACCAACATGTCGGTAAATTTTAAGGGAGGATGCATATGGAGATTGTTGGAATGTATCCTCAATATCATACCAGGAGTATAATATGGCATGTAATAAGCGGTGACATTCCTGTTCAGGTACTTCATAAGGTGAGAGTCTAAAAATATAGCATGATTTTATTTTAGTTGTGCCCTGACAAGTTAACAATGAACTTAGTTGCATTTCATTGTCAGTGGAAATTGGTAAAGGATGGATTCCCCTGATCCTTAGCAAAAGGCAGTATTTGTTCATAGAATTTTTTAGCACTGTGCATGTTGGTATCCTCGAAACGTTTCATACACTAAATGTATCCTTAGTCAATGAAACTGAATTTTATGTTCCGCAGGATCATCCAAAAACCCTTTGATGGATAAATATCGAAAGAGTAAATCAAGTAATGCAACAGGGGATGTTGCAGAATGTACTGGCTATGGACCAGCGGTACAGACATGAGAATACCTTCCTTTAGTTGAATTTGGATATAACCGGAGATACAAGGTATCATGGTCCTCTCTTTACAATTCACACCTTTCGAAGCATTATTGTGGACAAAAAATTACTAGAACCCGATGTTAGTTGGGATAATACTCAAGGATCTAAGAGTAGCATTGGACATAGAAAAATGTGTGGGCTGCCCTTCGAAACGGAATAGCATCAGTAAAATTAATTTCGTCAATGATTATAGGAAGCTGCATGATAAGATACATAACCAGTTATGCAGGACCTGAAAAGGGTCTCCATAGAAAATTCTGAACTTGGTGATCCAAGCTCTTTTTACAGACTCGTTGAAGCCTAAAAAGACGTTCAAGGTAATTCGGTATAGTAAGACAAGGTAGCCCGTATGTTATATCATTATCGTTCAACCAATTTATGGTGACGATTTCAATCAATAGGTGGAAGTGACTAGCCATGTAGCTTATCGGTTAGCAAATTACCTCCCACATTGTCACGAATGCATCGATGTTTTTCACTCTTCCATTGTAGGTAGTTGCTTGGTCCTATTTGAACAATGGAGCATTTCAAACTTATCATATGTCCATTACGAGATTGGAATTCCTCCACAGGAACACAAGATTAACCCCCCCTTTTATTGGCACTTTATAATTCAGTGTGTCAATTACAACCAGATGCAGACTGTGCTCCGAGAACATGAAATTGTACACTTTCAAAATCACTTGAAATAAGCGTAATGTAAGGTCCAATGGTGGAGACGACAGTTCCAGGTTCGAAGAGTGCAACAAATTTAGACACGATTCAAGCAGGCATATAAAGATCTACTTTTCCTCATCTTTTTGGACAAAATTAGATTCTGATTTTTGTGAAATACCTGATCTCACCTAAGTCATTAAAGCTATCCCTTATGATTCGTACCATATTTTGGCGAAAGCTACTTTATTTTCTAAGTCCACTTTAACAACAATTTGAGGCTATAATAAAGTTCAAGAGAAATTGAGTTGAATTTTTGAAATACAAAGTTATCCCCCAGTTTGCAGAATTTTATGGATGAATAAGTTATATTTGTGCAAAACTAATGATCTCAACATCTAGAGTGGATTAATTTACATGCAACTGGGACTGATAATTATTTTTCAAAACGGGAGGTATGTAATTCCTCTACCAGTTATTGCATATATTAACTTCCCGCTTCTTTAATGAGAAGTATGCCAATACGCCTGCATATGTGATTTTAAAAGTTCTAAGACTAATATACTCTTCTAAACTATGTGATCATGTTTGCCCGTATAGAAGATATGCATTTTGAATTCTGAGATTAGGGTGAAAATCATACTTAGAAAACATGGATTTATCCACCTGCCAATCTCGGACTCTCTACCCTGTAGTTTTGATGTTCAATTTGAGAACCAAGGTTAATAGCAAGTCTAAGCAGTCTTAAGAACTATTCTATGCCAAGTAACTAAGTTACATTGTTGGGATTGTACCATAGACTATTGCATTACAATTTAGTGGAACATACACGTCTACCTTGAGATCAATTTCAGTGATCCAAGGCATAAAACTTTGATTGTCATGTTGTTTAAGAATCATATTAATATTAATAACTGATTTCGTTTTATTTTGAGACATTATCTTTCTAGGCTCAAAATGGCATTGTTGTTAAATCCACACATGCTGGGAAAATCCACCAGAAATCAGGCTCTTTCCATGCGATCCTGAATGTATTGAAAAATGTTAACTTTACTGTTGGGAGTATTATTATAGTGTAAACATTACCATTATGAGTTGTTGCCGAGAACAACCCAAAAATAATGCCTACCTAGAGGATTATATGCAGCCAGTTGTTTACAACAATGCTTGGAACAGTATTTGAAAGCCTGGAACAGAGGAGCAAACGCACTCCTAAATTATGGGAGGTTGAAAAATACCTGATGTATATGGCTATATAAATAGCCTATGAATCGTGTTGTGGAAAACACTGACAGAGAAGGCCCAATATAATAATGCCTAGTGACATTGTTTGAACGTTGGGAATAGTGCATTAACATGAGTTTTCATTTGGCATTAGAGCGATTATGAGATTCCTGAGCATTAAAGTGGGAGATGGATCCAAGTTATTCATGAGTCGCCCTTGTTATGGTAGTGATTTTATTGCATTATTATTTTACCTGATAGGCCATGCTCTTTACGTGAGAGTTCATTGCATTTCAAACTAACGCTACATCGTCTATTCTATTTTTTCAAGCAGAGGTAACTTCGTTTAGACAACAAGGAATCACAGCGAAAAGGATAAAAGGTCGTTTGAATAGGTGTTATTGAAACTACCAGTGATAGTATTTCAAACGTATTACTTCTTGCAGCCAGTAAAAAAGAAGGTCCAGGGGGGAAGACAAGCATGTTTTTTTGGCTGGTTTAGGATTCTGAACTCAGTCAATAACAGCTTTCATATCATGCAATGACACATAACAACCCAGAAATGAGTAGCCACAAAGATCTAGAAATATCCAAATACGAACTCAGCTGATAAGCAAACCAACAAAATACCTTAACTTGTAATGGCTAAAACCTCAATACGAGGTGAGAAATAATTCCAAAATGATAATCGAAAAAAAACTTGCACACGAGGAAATGAGAAGAAACCAGAAGTAATAAACAACTGAGAAACGAAGAGTGCACGTTTACTGAAACCAGCTCTGATACCATGAAAGTGGGATTCGCGAGAACCGATGTCAAAAAGTGATGCACCAAAATGAAGTTTCACTCCAATGGTAACGTCAAGCCAACGCAATACACAAGATTCAAAACAATGGAAAGAAGATTGCATGTAAGAAGAATGGGTCTGCTCATACTCATAGATCGAAAAATAGGAAGTACAAATAGGGTTTTTGTGTAACCCCCATGCCTAAACATGGAAATAACTCAGTGACGGCACTGACACATATGACATTGACTGACGCATATGACGCCACTAGAAGAGGATTTACAATTCCAAATAAGGAATGTAACTCCTATGACGCATTGACACAAATGATAATGTCAGATTCTATGACAGAATCTGACACTTTTCATTTGACTTCCTAAGACCTATGACTCTCACAAGGCGAGATGACTCACTTAGGTGATGTGGACGATGACTGGACAGTCACACAAACCAACAGTTACCCCCTAAAAACAATCTCTTGAGTGAAGAACAATTACCGAGTGCTACAGGGAGTTTTGCTTTCAAGTTGTTGAACTATGGGTAAAGGTATTTTAAATTGTTAAGCTTGCCAAAATGAGACAGAATGGTCCCTGTGAGATTATTGTGAGAAAATGCAATGTAATATAATTCATAACAATTACTAAGAGAAGGAGGGATAGAACCAGTAAGCATGTTGCCTTCAAGATAAAGATATGACAAATTCTTAATCAATCTCAAAACATGGGGGAATTGTATTAGTGAAATTATTGTAGCCAATGCTCAATTCAATCAGAGATGTGCAGTTGCTCAAAGAAATTGGAATGCTTCAACCGAGATGATTATCAGACAAGGAGAGAATCTCCAACATGACTAGGTGACCAAATTCTGGTGGTATGTTTCCTGTCAAATTATTTTCTCATAGTACAATCCTTTGAAGGTTTGTGTAGTTGCTCAGAGAAATTGGAATGTTCCCAACCAGGCCATTGTCAGACAAGAAGACTTTCTTCAAATTTACCAAGCCACCAAATTGTGCAGGTATGCTCCCCGTCAAGTTGTTGTATGAAAGTATAATCAGCTGAAAATGCATACAATTAGCAAGGGATATGGGGATGGAACCCTCAAGTCCATTGAAGCTAAGGTCTAATATCGTCAATGCTTTCAGGTTGCTGAGCTGAGGTCAAATCTTCCCCATAAAATAATTATGGGAGAGATTGAAAGTTTGTAACAAGGAGAGGCCTCTTATAGAGGGAGAAATCATCCCTTCCAACCCCAACTGAGGGAGAATAATGGCCACCACTCTCTGAGTACCTTTTCTGCACCAAATACCATTCCATAAGCACAACTGCTCTGAATTGTTAATAGTCCAGGTGGAGAGTGATTGCATTGGGTTGAGTGTAATGGAATTTTTTAAGGACAGGAGATTTTCAACATCACTCTCATGATCATCATTATCACTACCATCCATACATGGCCAAGTTGAATCTCCATCCACTAACACATGATGTTTCATAACAGAAAACCTACCTTAAATATCAGGGTGATGGAAAGAATTCTCCCCAGTATACCAATTGCTGTTATTATTGGCATTGGCATTGAGAATGATTAATAACATTGCCAAGCACAATATTTCCATTAAAAAAAATCTCTCCATTTACAGGTTACTTGTTCTTCAACTCAAAACTGAATGAAAATATTTCACACAACACTCCCTTTATGTAATAAGGAAAACAAAACAAAATTAACTTAAAATAGTAGATTATACACTAAAGATGTTAATTTAACAATAACCTAGAATAAACGTCATGTTGTTCAAGTTGAAAGGGATGTGTGTAAGACTGTATGCCCCTTCTATAAAAATGAAAGGTAAATTATCTAAAGGTACAGGTTCCTCTCCTCCTAAAATTATCCAAGTATACGTAGAGAAGGAAGACAAAACAAAAATGCAGCCTTACAATGTAAAAACCAGCATTCCAGCTGCCAGTATGTCACATCAGACTGAAATTGAGATTTTATAGGAAATACATCTAGCTTCTATAGACAGCTAAAACTTGAACATTTTGAATTTTCAGACAAACATGCACAATTAAAAAAATTGATTCCCATGTGATGCTAGAGTGGATTTGTTTCCATTTTGTCAAAACATTTCACATGTCATCACTATGCTAAACATATTTTGTACATCTGAAAAACATATGCTTTCTATTATTTTTTGATGGATGTCCATACCTTGTTCCAAAACTCTCATTTTGGCACAGGCTGGGAGGATGCTTGCAAAGATTTTGGATTCTTGGCTTTAAATCTGACAATGGCATTTGCTTACATTGCCTCTAAGGACTTTTCAATAAACTCATTTTGTGTATTTCATGCAACAATGACAATTAAGGGAATGCCATATGAAAAAGGCATTTCTTTGAAATTCCTCAAGACTTGTCAAGTAAACCATTTATCCTACAATGATTACATTCTATGACATCACATTTCTTTAAGGAATTTTTTCAAATAGTCCACATGCCTTGTGCTTTTGCATACATTTCTACCACAACTACAACATCTAAAAAAAACCCTTTCCATTATGCTTTTATGGATGTCAATACCTGTTCCAAAGATCTTATTTTTTTATAGGTTGGAGTATGCTGACAAAGGTGAACTGATCAGATTTTCTACATGTTCCTTACATTTGACATTATCCCATTCCTATCATATTCATGATATTATATCATTCAATGTATTAGAGTCATATTAATATAAAAAATAACACAATAGGAAAGTGTATTCCATTATATAATACCCAGCGCAATTTTCTTCCATGAATCTTCCTAGTGAGGTAGCTGAATGAGGCTTCAAATATTATACGGTTATGACCCAAGACTGGCCAACCCACATTGCCAAGTGGAAAATTCAGCACTATCATGGCGAGGAGGATCAAATAGTGACAGCAAAACAATAAATTCCTGTGGAACTCCAGCACCATCTTTGGACTTTTCAAGCACTTCCTGCACTTTGCATATCAAAAGAAAATTGGATTGAGAAAAGTTTTCAAAAATCATTCCACGCAGAAAATAGAAGCATACCTATTTAACAGGAAATTAGTCCAAAATGTCAAAACAAAGAGACGTAATCAGTATTATCACATGTATAAAAGATTTTATTAGATCATTCATGTAATTACATAGGTTCTATTTGATCTATGATGTTCACAGAAACAATTGAAGAAGCAGAAGTATTCCACCATGAAGTATCTAATCCAAATAAATTAGTTAACTTAAAAATGCCAATATTCTCGGCATTGATTCAAACTCATCAGAGGAGTACTCCTAAACAGGTCTTATTTTATTGAAAGTTTAAAAGTGAGGACTCAGTAGGTTCTACAAAGGAAATATATTGTCTTTATATTTCCATTGAGTAATAGTAACGAATTTATGCAAATGTTGTTTTATAATTTAATTTGTTTCATTAAGCTTAAAACATGTGTAATAGTAACGAATTTAAGAAAATCCAAACCTGAAAATTGAAACCAGGCTCACAAGGTCATATGCAAAATGAATGCTACGTTGCGGAACAAGTATGGTTTTGCAAGGTGTCTTACAAGCAAGCTGTCAATGCCAGAGAGAAAGCCTACAAAAACATAATTGTGCAAGCTCTCAATTAAAGACAAAATGGATTTCAAAGGGTAGCAAAAAAATTAAGAATACAAGAAACAAATCATTACTGGACAAGAAGGAGAAAAATGAGAGGGTTCTTGTAAAAATTAGAAAAGTATCAGAACCTCCAGCGTAAATATGTGCATAAGAATATTATATACTTCTAAAATTTTAACAAATTACTCTCAAAGGTGACATTAAATCACATGAAGTGTTTTAATTAATAGGTACAAGATAGCCCTAACACACAACATGGAATGAAAAAAAACTAATATAGTTGATGAAAGTTTGATGCCCTACAAGAGATGTCAGGTGGCCCTGTGCATCACAATTTGTACCAACCTTTTCGTTAATAAAAGCAACAAAGTCATCCAATTCACGACCAACATCATAATCTTCATAGTAAACTTGAGAGGCACTATAAAGCAATATTTAAATGTTTCCCTCCAAATCAAACCGAAATCATCTAGCAGTAGGTCTGTACCAACATAATGAATACTCTTGAGCACAAAATATAGATTCAAAATGCCTACAAACATTGATCCAAGGACTTGCATACTCTCACAGAGATAGTACCTTGTAACAGTTGAACACAGTTAATGAAATATTCATGTAAACTAATAATATACAAGATTTGGAATCACCAAAAGTATTTTCAAGGAATGAAAACAAGTCATCTATGAATGAAGTAAAAGGAGGATCAAGGATTTTCTCTTTCTTTTTCTTCTCTCCCACGAGGATCAATTACTCCACAAATATAATATGCTCCCAAGTGTTGAGATTTAAATCCAACATTCAATACATAGTTCATTGGTATACTTAAAGTTCACTAGTAATGAAATAGCCAATAATTCATAAAAAAATAGTCATTTAATTCTATTTAGCCAAATATGAAAAACGCCTATTCTTTTTTGTCCTCTTTTGATGAGGAACTATAATAGATGGTGCAACATGATAATCATGTTGAACATCTTCATCATCCTGAACTCTTGTCTGCTGGATCTCTGGGTTGTTTTCCAAATGAGTTGCAAGAAGGTCAATCGATTCATTTTGTCCAACAACAAAAGCATCACATCCTTCTATGGCCTCTTCATGTTCACTATCAGTTGCACCCTTTAAGGAGTCTGATTGTTGCACATCCTATTAAACAACATACTTTAGTTAATTAAATTACCACAACATCGATACTTAAATGGTTTATTATGTTATAAAATACTAAAATAAACTTACCTCAGATTCATGCTCAATGACCAATTTCTCCCCTCGATCTATCATATGTTTTTAGAGGCCTTGGGAACCATGCAATAAAGCATATTTCAGATCTTCATTTGAAGCTTCCTTTCAAAATTGGTGAACCTAAGTGTACAAAGATATTTTAATTTATCAACTATCATTTCCCATTCAATACATTCAACTCACTAACCAAAAAAATATAGACAAAAATGAAATTATTCACTTACCAAGCTCCCATGAATACTATTATACCTGCCCGACCCCAATTTATGGGACCCAATACTTGACACCATAGCTTGGGTAGCCTTTGTTGTATCTCAAAGGCGTATTTTACCTCCTTCTTGTGCAGATGGCATGTAGTTTGGGTTTTTGAAGGACTTTCTCTTGAATTTGGCATCTTTGATAAGCTCATCCCATGTTGCTTGGTTAGTGATCCAAGATGGTCGAGGATATCTCAGGTCATTTGTTAGCTTTGACCTTATTTTGTCTCTTTTAGAATGAATGAATTTACGTGCATAATCCATTATGAAATCCTTGTTAAAACCGGGATTTCCAAACTCTTTTATGACATCTTCAAAGAGTTCATCTTTCTTAGACTTGGCTTGCTTTCTCCAATCCACTTGTATGGTATTTCCAAATAGGCATTCTGCACGATGAAATAGAAATTGGAAAATTTTCGACCCCATTTCATCTTTTAAGACATTTCCATCCAAGGTTAACAAGATTGTAACCTCTTTCTTTCCTTTTGTGTTCACCGTGGAGATTGTTGCAGTCGTAGGGGTGACAGTAGTTTCCCCTATAGGTACATCAGGGGACATGCCATTTTCTTACTGCATGTATAGAGCATGAATGTTTGTTAGGACTATTGTAAACCATATAATAAGAAAAATTGTTGTCATGATTTTTTTATAACACATGAATGATTATCAGGATTGTTGTTATGAATGTTTTAGAAATAATTAATTACCATAAGCGTACCTATTCAAGTGTAGCAAGACCTATTATTTCCAGCAATGCAGACTCCAATACATGAGTTTTCTTAATTACTTCCTATCTAACTTCATAAAATTCAGAAGTATCTGGTATGAGAGTTAAAATTTTGGCTTTTGATTCTATGAGACTTGTCAAGGAAGCATGTTGTGGTGTTGGAGGGTGAATTCGGAGAGAACCCACACATGAAGGGTTACTCCTTAACTTTGGTGTTGTACTATGTGTTGGCATGCTTGATGGAATTGGAATACTAAAAGTTTCAATGTTGGATGTAGAAATTATGGTACGGGATTTACTTCTTGGCGGCACTCTCATGTTAGGATTTTCTAGTGCATATGTAGAGGGTATGCCACGATCAGTTAATCCTCCAAGATAACCCTTTAGGCACATTATTGAAGAAGCACAAAATATCATAAAACAAAATTATTAATAGTAAAAAAAAAATTCAAAGTTGCATGTGACATTAAACAACTTCACTAAAAAATGAATAATAACATATGGAATACTAAATTTCTGTTTCATTTCATGTATCAATATATATATATATATATATATATATATATATATTCGAAAGGACCAAAAGGTGTACATCTTCATATATTTGCAATAAGGAAACATTTAATGAAACAAGGAAACATGTGCAATGTATGCATTGACATAGAGAAAAAAACATTAGCAATCCACTCATAAATTATACGGTATGTTCTAAAAAATAATAATGCATAATACTCTATTTCTAGAAAATATATCAAATTGTGTTATGTCCTTTCAATCATTTTTCAGGTTTATGTTATGATTAAATAAAATCATTTTCATCAAACATTACAATTTTATCATTTGGAGGCATGAATACACCATTAATGGGCCTTAGATCCACCAATAAATCCATACCATGGTTCTCGTTATCTTCATCCCCATCAGCCATATGTAGATGATGATAAATAAACTCATCATGTTCATGTATTTGATCACCAAATTTTGTTCTTTTCCTTTTGGAACTTCATTTTGTTTATATTCATCATCAATAGTCATGTTACCAACATCCTCCTCTTGGTCATCTATGTCCTCAAGTGGATCTTCTACCTCTTTAAGTACATCATGGCCTTCTACATCTTCAGAAAAGGTCACTCTTCATCCTCTTGGATCATAATCTATCACAAAGGACCAGCCAGGTTGTTCTAAATTTGGAACAAGAAATATTTGACTACATTGGTTTGGAAACACATAAGGTTTAGACGTATATTCAAACCTCGATGTATTTATCATATTGAATCCATTCTCATGCAAAAAAATAATTTTTTCAGGGCCGACTTCAATGAGTCTATACCATTCAACACAAAAAATAACTTATTTAAAAGATGTGAAATCGAGTTCTATTATATCCTCCAACACTCCATAATATCGAAGTGTATTTGTGATTGTATTTGTGTCATATGCATGTGAATGACACTCCACATCAAATGGTGCTGAAATTCCACTATCATAAGTTTTCCACTTCTCATCGATCTTCGTGATTCAAAAATGATGACTGTTAATCCACATTCCTTTGTAATAATGTTACATAAAGGAATATGTACATATTATCCAATTATATTCAAGGATAGAAAAGGTTAACTAAATAGTTACAATGATAAAAATATTTAGATTAAATGATGTTCATCATAATAGTTTATTTTTATATTACCTCCCCATTTACAGATCCTTTAACAAAATCTACTTGTTTTTTTGTCACTCCTTTCATTCCCTTGGTTGCCTTCTGTTAAATATTTTTCTTTAGCTAATGCCATTAGCATCTATCTAGACATTTTCTTTTATGGCATGCTGGAAGTCCTCTATTAGATTTTTTACCATGTCTATTGCATATATCGGCCCATGCCTTCTCATCTTCTATTTTCTTTTGTTCATCATACTTATCCATCCATTTTAACATAAATTTAGAGTTGTATGCAACATACAAATGTAATGACTCCCACTCCTTAGCATCTACAACATAAATTATAACCAATCATTGATCTAACCATTTTTTAAAGGATACATCATACAATACTTAAGATTTAAAAACTACTACTAACATTTAAGAGTACCTTTTATCCTCTTTGAGGTTATTTGACCATCTAGTTTTCTATCTCCAAAGAATTGAGTTTGTTTATCACCCATTAATCTTAGAGCCTCCATATGCAATTGAGGAAAGTACTCAGATAAATGAACCATGGTTTGAAAAACAATGTACCCTTCAACCATGGAACCTTCAGGTCGAGCTCTTTACCTCAAAAAATGTTTTAGAACCTTCATATATCTCTCTACAAGCCACATTGTCCTAAGATGGATGGGCCCACATTTTTCAATCTCTTCTACCAGGTGTATAAGGTAGTGCTCTTGAGAATTGAAGAAACTTGGAGGGAAACACATTTGAATGTCACACATCAAAAGTGCAACATTCCTCTTCCAATAGTTCAACTCATCTGGATGTATCTCTTTAGATGAGACCCACCTATAAATTTTAGTAACAAGCATTAACATATCACCAGTTATAATATTTGCAAATTGTATGTTAAAACATTTATAAAGACATTGAAAATAATACCTATAGAAGGAAAAAATAATAATTATTGAATAACAAATGATGGTTTATAATACCTTAAATATTTTTACAATTTGTAAACTATTTGTGCAACGTCATGGTTGAAAGTGCTTTGTATTGTTGTAGGAAGCACATACTACACCAACATTGAAAAATAGTGTTTAAACTATATATTATCTTCTACATTACTAATATATTGAAAATTTCAATTATAGGACCAAGAAATATAACATATCATGAATTACCTTTATCCAATTATGCCAATAATGTGTTTTCATTCCAGAAAACTCTGAACCATCTCTTGTGAATATGGTTTTTAATGTCACACCAAAACCTATTGGAAATCTTATGGCATGCATAGTGTCAAACATATATTGTTTCTGCTCTGATGTAAGAGCCCATGGTGAAGGATCATATGTGTTATTTTCATGTAACCACATGTTTTGCATCGAATTGACTGCTTTGAGGTCCTTCCTTAATTTTATTTTGTCTTCATTCAAAAAGAACTATGCCACATTTTTTCCAATATGCATTGTATCAAATAGGTGAGATATAGGGAGATGCTCGTAATACTCTAACTTATAAAACTTAGATAGTCTGTTCATTCCCAATGGATAACCTCTCCCTTCCTTTTGTCATATGATGATTTCCACGTCAAAGGGTTCATTATTTTTGGCTACCTCAGTTCCTCTTCCTTTCCATTGAATTTACTTTTCTCATGCATGCAATAATGATGGTTTTAAGATAAGAAGTGCCTATAATCATCGTACATGTTTTTTTTAAGATCCTTTGATTGCCTAGACATAGTTTTTAGCCCACATGATGGACAACCATGTTTCCCTTTAGTCTGTAGGCCTGAACAAATAGTATGTAAACCATATTTAGTCAATGGGTAGTAACATAAATAGAATGATTACAAATGAATATGATAAATAGATTACCACAACACATAGAGAGCCCTTGAGCATCGTGAATTTTCCAAATTAGTATTGCATGAAAGAGGAATACCCTGTCATTTTTAGGTATTGATACATCATACATATTAACACCCTTCCATAATTCACATAGCTCATCAATGAGAGGCTCCATGTATGTGTCCATATCTTTCACCTGGTGTTTTCCTATGAATAAAATGTGAATTAAAATTTAAATATGTTCATGTAAATGTACACCATCTTCAAGAGAACATAGCACTAAGAAATTCATATACCTAGTATTATTAGAGTTAGCATTACATGCTCCTTTTTCATTTCCATCCAAGGGGGAAGATTATTGTTAATAAGGAAAACTGGGCAAATAGAGTATGTTGTTCTAAGATCTCCGAAAGAATTAACACCATCCATTGCCAATGAAAGTCTTGCATTCCTTGGCTCATTTCTTAAATCAGGCCATTTTTCTTCAAGCTCCTTCCAATCTTTTCTATCAGCCACCATACGCATGACACCATCTTGGCTCCTTCTTAGTGCATGATAGTCCATAAATCTTGCCAAATCCTTACATTTGAACATCCTCTCAAACCTTGGTGTTATTGGAATGTGGCGTAGAACCTTATAGGGAACTTTCTTAGACACTTGATCTTCACGATATCTACTGGTGTGACATATTGGGCATTGTTGTAAATTCTCATTTTCACCATAGTATAAGATATGGTCATTTGGACATGCATCATACATTTTGTACTCCATTCCAATGTCTTTCATTGCTGAAGATACTTCCTTTTGTGAACGAGGCATCTTATTTTCCTTTGGAAGTATCTTATCTACAAACAGTCTACATGAAACAACAAAATATCTTTTTATTATTCACCATACATAATATTAAAAACTTGAATGAAATGGAGAGATATAGTTTAGAAAAATTTAAAATATACCTCAAGATATCAGTAAATCATGTATTCATCATTCCATGCATAATCTTCAAGTTCAAAAATAACATAAGTTTTTCCAATATAGATAAATTTGCTTTTGGGTAAAGAGGTGTCCTAGAAAGTTGAGTTAGGGGTGAATCATCAACTTCTTCAGCATATGTGTAGAAGTCTTGTATAAATTCGTTCACCCCATCCTCATTTAATTGAGAGGTGGTATCACCCATATGTGTGTCTTCTCCTTCATTGTGAGAGTCACTATCATCAGTGCCATATGCTCTTTCATCAACATTATTATGAACTTGGATTGGCTATACATTACAATGTCATTTAAAATAGTTAATAATAATGCAATATAAAAATTTCATATTTTCTAATAACAAGCATTTTTGAATTATCATTATAGTATACCTCTTCTGTATAAGCTCCATACTTCAACCTATGGATACCAACAAGTCGACGCTTCTTTAATTTTCTATTTTTGCACTTTTCACAAGTGCAATATATCATTTCATTAAAGTATTCACTTGTCCCTATAGTAGGTCTCGGTACATGTTCGTCTGAATATTCAGATGAAGATATACTATTATCCTGCATGAATCATATACTTTAAATAATGAGCATCTACCTCTCAACTTGAGACTTACATTTTTATGGTTTGGAAATGAATAATTTCGTTATGATGTTTACATAAACTAAAACATCATTAGTCTGGAATATGAGGTCATTTGTGCCATTATATATTCCATCTACTCATGAAAAATATGGTCCTTGGCCCTTATCCATTTTTTGTAAGTTAAAAGAGGGTTTGTTATGAGTGTTATTTAAGATCTAGATATTATTAAAAAACTCATGACTATGATAATACTAATCTCCATTGAGATTCAATTCATTAAATAGATAATGTAGGTGACAGAAAATAAAAGTACCTAACTCTCCATTCTGTCCAAGTATAATGGCTAATTGGGTAATAGATTCCTACAGAAAAAGTAACACTCATGATAGCAATACAGGAAAATATTTAAAGTAAATTAATAAAACTATCTGCACGTTCTAACTATTTACCAATATATATAAGACTAGAATGTCATCTTATCTTACCTTCTTGCACTAAAGCCACTCCACACCAACTAGAGCAAGAGAAGAAAATGAAACCTGCAAAAAAGGAACAGTCGAAGAAATTAGACAAGGAAAAGCAATCTAATCTATTAAAAATGACCAATTAGTAGCATCCATTAAAGTTCATTATACTAATGGACCAGAGAGAGCTACAGTTATCATCTGCAATCAATATATGATCTCCCTGACTGTATTATAGACTTCATCTAAAAGCATGGATCTCTAAATGTCAATGATGTCCAATGATAGGGAAACGATTTATGAGAGTCATGATGAACTACTGTAGATGAATGATGATAATACAAGATTAAAAGAAATATTATATTAATGTCCACTATTAATCAGAACAGGTCAATCGATTTATGAGAGTCATGATGAACTTCATCCTGGTGGGAATTTTTACAAAGTGCTTGATGAGGATCTCAGTCGGTTTAAAAATTATCGGGATCTTTATTACTCCTGTTAATTGAATCTATACTAAGGTTGAATAGTTTGTCTATGAATTCTTGATTGGATTTGTGCATTGAATGCTTCACTTGAAGGATCTTTTTTCTAGGTACTTCAAAGGTGAGTCTACCAGTCTTGCCGTATTTTACAAGTACTTCTACCTTACAAAGATTATTGGCCCAGTTGTTGCATAAACTGGAATTCATCTTGTGCTCTTGCAAAATGTAGATTGCTATGGTGTAGAGAGATCCATGTCTTGTTTAGGTTTGGACTAACTATCAACATGCTGGACTTAAAGTCTGAAATTAATTTGGGTTCATGCACATATTTTTTATATTTAAGGTGGAAAGTTATTAAGGTGTGCTTTGGATATGAACAGATACAATTTTATATGGACAACATGGGATTGGTATCACATGTAATCCTTTCAATGCAAATTTATATATGCATCCAAGGGAATGACACAAGCTTACAAAGTGGTGGCAGATTTTTATATCCACCAATTTCCTCGAATATACTAGCAGCTTGGGTAGCAGGATATAAGAATAGCTTACACAAGAGGGATATCAGGAAGACTGATATTATGTTCATATATTTTCAACTATGGTCCCCCAACATCATGCCAATCTAGATATTATGTTTAGATATTTTCAACTATGAAGTTAAGAGATAAACTGAACCCTGCCAATCTAGATAAAGAGCACAAATAAGGATTGTATTCATTCTTGTATGGAGAAGTTTGTATAAGCATTAATGAGGGTTGGCTGGGACATTGGAATTTTTCTTTACAGATAAATTGTACTGACATAGGTAAAGTTTGAAAGATTCAAATTCAAAGAAGTCAAATAAATGGTCACTTGCTACATCCTATTAATTGGAACTGTGGTTAGGATTTAAAGAGTTGCAACTCTATAGTGTGTATGATGGTGTAAAATGTATTGTTTAGTTATCTACTAGCTTTCTTTCCTGGATGTATCACCACTACATTCGTCTTGTATGGCTTCATGTATGACACATCCACCGCCACCACCTTCATTTCGTGCTTTGCTATTTTGAAGAATAATGGGTGATTCAGGGTAGCATTAGCATTGATGATTCTAACCAAATAAATTTTCCCACTCTCAACCAAAACCCAAGAATGTTTTTGCATTCATATTTCAAACAAGTAATGGTAGGCATGATATTTGAAAGATTCACGACCACCAAATGGAAGACAAAAATATACGTGGTGAGAGAAACACGAAGGAATCATGGTGGTAGTCCCGGTTGGCGACAACTAAATGGAAAGGGTTCGCTATTCAACAAGGCCATATGTCAGCTAGGAGGTGATGACATCAATAAGCCATTTTGGATTTACTATTGAATAGCATTACACATTTCCAATGCTTCAATTTATAATTACAAAATGTCAATGGTGATGTCAATATAACAAGTGCTAAGTTTTCAACATTGTAAGAAGTGAGAGTCATTATCTATGGATTAGTGAATTAAACAATGGAAAGTTGTAGTTGAGGTGGAGTAGAGAGGTTGAGGACACCTAGGTCAGATAGATGTGCAAATATTTTGTAGAGGTCACGTTGCAAGGCCGATGATGGTGTAGCCAAGTCTATAGAAGAGCCACTAAGGAACTAGACTAGTGAGGAGTTGAAAATTGTGGTGGTGACATAAGAGTTTCTGATGGTAGAGCAGTAGCAAAAAATCCCGTAGTGGTGGAAAATAATACATAGAACTAGACAACACTACCGATGACCTTTCTTCGTATTCTCGTTTCACATCTAAATTATGTTTAGAGAAATGCCAAAACAGTTGTCCCATTGTTGTCGATCTCTATGTCAATATCATTATATTTAATGGTAAGTGAGTCCATTACAAGATTCAAAAGGAATTTTGGTTCTCCCAAGGTTATTTTTTGAATGGTCCATGATAGTTTAGAAAGAGGAAGAAAGATACAGTCCGAAGCCTAATCCTAGGAGCACATTTACAAAGTAAGTCACCTATACCTCCTGAGTTAGGGTCTAAAACTTTAGGGTAATGATAAATGCAATAATGGGTGTCTAGAAACCATGGGTGTAGGCCTAGAAACTTCCTAAAAAGGAAACTGTGGATGAAAATAGGTGCAGAATGACCTAGTGAGGGTTTGGAAACAAAATGCAAAAGGAGAGCTACAAAGAGTTGTATGTTGAGTTAAGCCTTGAGATATTGAAGGCATATCATAGGGATGTAAATATCACTATAGAATGTGATAACTTCTTATGGGTAGTGCTATAAGTCTATTTTCTTGAATAAACCAAGTAACATGGTCATAGAGACTTATAGGGACATTTTTTGGAAGGAAGAGTAATGTGGAGTTTTGAGGTTGTGAATGCATTGATTCATTGGATCTAACCAAGTTGTGAGTGTAGGAAAAGAAAGAAAGGGATTGGAGGAGTTAAGAAGCTAAAATACCAAAGATTGTCTGCTTGGACAAGGAGTTGAGGAGAGAGAAGTTGGAAAGGATAATAAGGCTAATACGAAAAGGAGAGTTGCATAGAAGTAGATGAGATATTCAAGCCATACGTTAATTAGTGCCGGAAAAAACGGAGTGTATATTATGGCCTCTTGTATCTAGAAATATAATTGAAGGTTTATAAATGAGGAAAAACTAAGAGACTGTTCGATAACTTTTTGCAAAGAAAAACTAATATAAATAAGATGAATCAAGATAATATTCAATTGTAGTTTCAAATGCCTTTATATATGGGGATCGTTCTTTTTCATCATAATTTGGGTCATTATAATATGAAATAGATAATATAACATTCAATATTTATTTCAAACGATCAACATCACAATTGGAATCGAGTTCAATGGTTTGTATTAGCATAATACAAATTTATTAATGGATAAAGTCAATCTTATGATTAAGAAAACTAGTATAATACTTATTATTAATATTGTTTATTTCAATTTTTCCATTCTTAAGAATGATTAGTATGATAATGTTTGTAGCTCTCAACAATTATATATATTTTGCAATCGCAACATATTATATTCAAACCAGAATATAAGCTTGCAATGTTATCACACTCTTTAAGATATATGCTACAATAAGATAATACTAGAGGAGAAACAAAATAGATAAAGATGGTAATGACCACCACTATCTCTATTCTAATTATAGCTTCATCACTTTTTTCAGATTGTTGTACTTATAATGTATTCATGCATTCTGAAGCACAGTTTTAGTTATTTGGTTGCTTCTATGTATGGATTCATGTTGGGCTACCCATATAATTTATCCTAGTGGTATAGCAGCATCGTACTATAAGAAAACAAAGCAAAATTATCAAAGCCATTCCTTGAATTTCAATGTTAAGGAATATGGTGTAGTTGGTGATGGTTATCAAGATGATACACCTATAAATAATTCTCAACACTTTGACATTTATGTATACCTTCTAACCATACAAATCTCTGTTGATAATCCATCTATGGTTTTGTAGGCCTTCTTAAAGGCATGGAAAGCAGCATGCAGATCACCTTACAATGTGATGTTTATGGTTCTATCTAGAAATCAATTTTTAGTGAATCCTATAACATTTACAAGCCCTTGCAATTCCCACATTTTGGTACATGTAAGAAGAGATGGTGGCGTGCTATTTTTTTATTTTGTTAAAATAGTGTAACAAAAATGAAAGCACTTTTTTTTCATATAGATTGTTGGAAACATAGTTGCTCCAATGGCACCATTTGCATGGAATAAGAATGATAGAACTTTGTGGATTCAATTCCTAAGCATCTCAGGACTCACTATAGATGGTGAGGGAAAAATAAATGGAAGAGGCCATGTTTGGTGGTCCAAATCTTGTAAAGTGAATAGAAATTATGTAAAATGAATTACTTCATTTTATTTGCGTTAAAAAATTGGAGTGAGCATATATATTATGAATGTTTCTAACAGTGTGTTTTTGTGTATTAATGTGCAGCCTTGCATGCAAGCACCAACGGTTAGATCTCAGATCTAAAGAATATACTTTTCTATGTAATAAAATGTATTGTTTTGTGTATAGGTTGTGAAAATTGAAACTCGGTAAAATTCTTACTGTTTTCAGGAAATGTCTATCATGGACTACACAAATGTGGTGGTGGTGAACTTACAATTTGTGAATAGTTAGCAAATGCACCTCACACTAATTTACTCTTCTAAGATTTAGGTCACTGGACTAAGCATAAGAGCTCCTAAACAAAGCCCAAACACTGATATACCCAAACTTATTCTAAGCATTATGTCAAACATTTTGCATGTGGTGTTTTCATTGATGCATTTACTTAGACAAAATACACACCCAACAAAATATTCCCATAAGTAAAATCTCTTTGAAACCTAAAATCTTGAGAAAAACAATCATGTGTCATGTCCTGAAGCTTCCTATTCAAGACAGGCATGGAATACATTTGCAAACCACATACACATGTAAAATGAACCCTAATTTCATTTATTAAATCAGAAGCCACAAATAAAAACATCCACGCGAATGCTAAAGAACTGTCAATGCCTAAAAAAAGAACAAGAAAGTAGTAAAACAATGAAGGATAAGTAGGGGGATTCACAAACCCCAACAACAAGAGAGAGGTCCAGCTCAAAAATGCAAATCCAGAGCAACTTTGGGAAAGACATACGTATGTATAGATCATGATACCCATACATAATGAGAAAAATTCATATCTAAAATGGAAATAACTTACCAGTAGGAGGAAGTAGCCAAGTCCAAATATAGGCCAAGTTGAACTTTGCAAATCCAAACCAAGTCGAAGTGTGGCGATTTGGGAAAATAAGTACTAAGATAGTTATAAACCCCAACACTCTGCACTCATAAGCAATCTACCATGACATTGAATAGTAGCATCATACTTCTCTAAGGGAGAATGTGGTCAAAGCGGGGAAGGGTATGTATACTCTTTATTTCGTAACCCCAAAGAACCGATGCCATTCTATTGAGGGATCCTGTCAAATGTTTGACAAAATGACAAGATATAAAATAGGGAAAAAAGGAAGATTGGGATACATCCTGATAGGAATGAGGAGGTCATCGCTGAGGATGTTAGGAAATCTCATAGGCTGAACTTTCCCTTCGAAACTATGGTGTCTGGGTTAAGAAAAACCTAAGTCAATGGAAGACAAGGTGTCAGTCACAAAATTGGAAGCTGGGCCAGATTCTCTCCAGCTGGAAGCTTCAATGGAGTTTGACAAGGGACCATTTCTAGCCACCCAGTTGTCAACCATCTGCAATAATAGTGTGGTTGCATGCCAACTCTTTGAAAAAATGTTGGCATGTAAATTTACAGATAAAAAGCCTCAGACAGGGCATAAATTAATGATTCGATCCATCTCTGGAAAAACTATATGTTTTTAGTTAAAATGTTTGGTGGTGGATCTTAAATGGTAATTGTAGGTCTCTATCAGAATCCCGTTAGATCATCAACGACTTATATCTGATGGAAATCGTCTTCAAGACCAGGTCCCCCTCAACATAGGCAAGGATTCCATCCTTTCATTGGTACTTTGATTGCGTGGAGGTGCTACGGACTGGTTTAGGGGGCAACGATTTTACTCGCAAGCCATTTAAATAGCATAAATTACAATATTTGAATTCTAAATTGAATCAATGTAAATCCATAAAATACAAACTAAACAACTAATAAATTCACTATTACAGACATGGAAACGATAGACACTGTGGATGTCTTGCTCCTTTGTGGTCTTCTGGCGATGAATTTAACCAAAAAAGATAAAACCTGATCAATACAATTTGGCCCCTTCCACAATCAGATATCTCACTTTGTTTGGCTCTTACAACACAATACTTTTTGGGGCTTTTACTATACTCACCACAACCTATATGTGCCCAAAAATGTAGAGGTCATGGGGGATTTTTCAAAGGGTTTTTCAAGGAGTCAAGAACCCAACATGCCAAATGACCGAAAAAAGATTATAAAAGCCAAAAGATTTTGAAAACAAAACCATCATCCTGAAAAAAAAAACTAAAAAGAATCTCCCTTGAACAACAAATATACAAAGGCAATCAATGTATAAACGATGCACTAGGTATTCACACACTTCAAAAACAAATGACGGGCAAGAACTATACCTACAAGCCCACAGAATTTTCTGCACCTGTGGCTGCTTTAGATGGGAACACCCAAAAGTGGTTTTGTATAATCTAAAAACCAAAGAAATCTACACCCAGTGAAATTTAGATGACATCACCATCAAATAGGGCATGGGATGAAGTTATTTTTCCGGAGCTTAGCAACATTTGGAGGAGAAACCACTTTCACACAACCGTCGATCTCCATGGAGCCAATGTGCACACAACGTATCCTGATTTCCTGATTTCTGAAGAGTTCATGCGTTTCTGGAGAAAAAAGTCACGAAAATGAGAAATCAATAGTGTAATCAAGGTCTTCAAATGCCCTCAGAAAAGTAACATAGGTACTAGCAAATGGTGAAACATAACATTTCTATGTAGATAGTACCCTACCCGTGCGGTGTATTAAAAAATAAAAAGCGGGAAATTTTGAGACACAATTATGTTTTGTCTCAAATGCCCCCCCTTGTAGTAGTGTGAGATGAGGATTGGAAAAAATGACAAGGACGATAATGATGACGATGAAAACATCAACAAAAATGACAATGATCTTGATGATGAAAACAATGATAATGGGGATTACGATGATGATGATGACACTAATTATGATGATGATGATGATAAATAATATGACGATGACAATAACGAAGATGATAATGATCATAATAATGACCAAGAAAACCATGATAATGATGATGATGAAAATGATGATTACGATCATGATGACCGTGAGGATGATGATGATAATGAAAATGACAAGACCATGATGATAATAATGACATTAATGATGAAAATAATATTATTAATATTTTTCTTAGTAATAACATTACTATTACTAATAATAATAATATTCACTTTTTTATTAATACAAATGATAATATTAATATTGGTAAAGAAAATCCTATTGCCACTGCTCTCTGTCATCTACAACATGGTAAAGAAAACCCTAAAACGCAACCCTCTGCACGTCTCTACTGAAAACCCTACTACGGGAAGCGACAATGGAGGAAAAAATGACCACATAGAGAGCTAAACACTTTCCTAGATAAATCTTACGTTTGGAGAAGATAGCTCTGCATTTGGAGAAGACAGCTCTGCGCCTGGAGGAGTAAATGAACATCCACTAGAAGGCGGCGCAATCTTTGCTGGGAAAAATGACGATAGGCCAAAGGGTTCTAGTAATGCCAAGCCGAATGGAAACATTGAAACCAGAGCCCCTTCCTCTCATGCCATGATCTCATAGGCCCGAGTATATGGGAAAAATGGTTTTCAATCTAGCTCATGGCAGGGAAATGCACCCCTCAACGGAGAAAATGTGAGTTGGATGTGCAGTGGATCTGAGATACCTGCACTCTTTCCAGAACTGCTTACCCACGATGGTGGAAGTGATACAGTGATCAAGAGATCCAGTGGCCTCTCCTTCATAGATATGATGTCTAAATAGTCAAAGACTAGTGCAAATACTACTATGAATCCTGCTGAGAAAAACCCATGCGTATCCTTTGGAGATGAAGTTCTTGAAACAGAGTCTTTCTATCAAGACCATGCCTTAATTTACAGATTCATTGGTCTTTGGCCTATTTTACATGTCCTACACGAATGGATCTCCACTCAATGGATCCTGCTTCTAAAAGGAAGGTTAGATCTCTACCCATGTGCTAAAGGAATCTTCATTATTGCGTATGAATCCATCACTGATAAGGATATCATTGCTAATCAGTTTGGATCTGCCAGAAAAAATACCTTATGTTAAAACCTTGGTTCCCAGCATTCAACCCTCTCACTGAATCCTTCTCCCATAAACCGATCTGGATCAGGTTACGCCACCTACCTCTACAATTTTGGGATCAAAATGTCTGACAGCCATAGGCAATACATTGGGCAACATCATTAACATTGAATCCCAAACCTCTGAATTCACACATACAACTTATGCCAAAATTCTTGTTGAGGTTGATACCTCCAAGGATCTTCCAGCTCATATTGAGCTAAAGGTGCAAAATCGAACTTGGACTCAACCTCTAGACTATGAGGGTCTGCCTTTTAGATGCAAGAAATGTTTCTCTTTGGGGCATTCTATTGTTAATTGTGAGATGATAAAACGCAAAAAGAAGAACGCTAACTGGTGGAAAAATGCCCTCCCGGAACATCTAAGATTCGAACCTCAAAATATCCCTACTTCTGATGCTGGGAAGGAAGACATGCTAGAAACGGTCCCAGAAACCCCTTTGAACGAGCTTACAAACCATGCAAATAAATATTCAGCTGGGGATGAGACTCAGTGGATCAGAAACACTGAAACAAAAAAGTCTGTAGCGGATAAGGAGAATATTCCTCGATTTCCTTGTCAAACAATTCTTATCAACCAATTAAGGATTTTGAAGTTCCTTTATAGAAATCTATGGATGAATGGATTACACTACATAACAAGAAGAAAAATGTTCGAATTGAACACAGTAGTTGTTAATTTGTTGTTTTTCAGCTATTGGTTTGCTGGTTGCTAGCCTTATTCATGGCAAGTTTTTTTGTTTCCGTTGGGTTTTTTGATAACATTTGGATTTTGACCCCTTTGGTTCTGTTGATATAGTTATATTTGGCTTTTGAGTCTTTTTGTATAAGGGTATAGTCCCTTTCAAAAAACTATTTAACAATAATAAAAAAAATATTGGTAATAAGATTAAAAGTATTGATAACGATGACAATGAAAATGATGATCATGTTGGTGGTGGTGGTGGTGTTAATAATGATGATGATGATGCTGACAATGACGATGATGAAGATGAAGATGATTGACAATAAGTACGATCATGATGAAGAAGATGATGATGAGAATGATGCAGAGGTAAATGATTACAGAAATGAAAATCAAAAACAACGAGAATAACATTGATGATAACGACAATGATAACGAGGCTATTATGACAATGACAAGCACAACCACGACAATGACGATGATGATGTTGATGATGGTGAAAAAGACGAGAAGAATAGGAAGGACAAATTAGTTTTTTCATTTAAATTTTAAACATCTCTAAACATGACCCATACCAACTTTAAAATATCATATTACATATATATGATATGTATTCCTTTGTAAGTTTGTAGGTTGGAGAGGCATTCTCATTTATATATATATTGAGTGGAGGAGTTTGATGTCGTGCCCGTGAAATTGTGTCCGTGATATTTATTTTTAATTTGTAAAATTCGTGTGGGGAAGTTACAAAACACTTTACTAATTTAATTTAATTGGTTAAATTCTCAGTGTGGGGAAGTAAAAAATTTAATTTTTTAAATTCTCGGGTGTGGGGAAGTAAATAATTTAAAGGTAAAAAATATTTTATTAAATTAATTTTATAATTTAAAGGTAAAAAACACTTTGGTAATTTAATATTTTAAACACTTTAAAGGTTAAATAATTTAAAGGTAAAAAATACTTTAGTAAATTAATTTTTTAAATTATCGGGTTAGTAATTTAATGTGTTAATTTAAAAACTATAATGTTTAAATAAATAATTTTTTAAACACTTTAGTAATTGAATTTTTTAAACACTTTAGTAATTTACTAATTTAATTTAACTTTAGTAATTTACTAATTTAATTTAATTCTTAGGGAAATTACATAAATTAAAGTGAAGAGGGTGTGGGGAACTAAATAATTTAAAGGTTAAATAATTTGAAATGGGTATTGGGTAAATTTAATTTCTTTTGAAATGGGTGTTGAGTAAATTTAATTTCTTTTGAAATGGGTTATTACATGGTAAATGGGTAAATTTATTTCCTTTTGAAATGGGTATTGGGTAAATTTATTTTCTTTTAAAATGGGTTATTACATGGTAAATGGGTGAATTTAATTTCTTTTGAAATGGGTATTGGGTAAATTTAATTTCTTTTGAAATGGGTATTGGGTAAATTTAATTTCTTTTGAAATGGGTATTGGGTAAATTTAATTTCTTTTTAATTTCTTTTATTAATTGAAATGGGTTATTACATGGTAAATGGGTAAATTTAATTTCTTTTATTGATAATGATAGGGTGAATTGGGTATTACATGATAATAACAAAAATCCTTTTATTGATTACTTCCCTAAATTTAATTTCTTTTATTAATTGATCTATTTGGTTAGTAAAGGGTATGGTATTTTATTAATTAATAAAATGGGTAAATTTAATTTATTTTATTGATAATGATAGGGTGAAATGGGTATTACATGGTAGTAAAAAAAATCCTTTTATTGATTGCTTCCCTAAATTTAATTGATATCTTTGGTTAGTAAAGGGTATGGTATTTTATTAATTAATAAAGTAGTGAAATGGGATTTCAAAGTAAAGGGTATTACACAGTAAATTCAATTGTATTTTATTTATAAGGTTAAATATTTTAAAGGTAAAAAACACTTTAGTAATTTAATTTTTATAAGGACCCTCCTTTTAAATAATTATATAAGAATATAGCTGGTGATGATCATTATGACAAGGATGATCATGAAAATGTCAAAAAATACTAAGATTATGATGAAATGACAACCATATCGAGGAAAAATGACAATGACCACGGTTAAGATGGGGTAAGGATGACATTTATGATGTCTATTACTATTACTATTACTATTACTATTAATATAATAATAATAATAATAATAATAATAATAATAATAATAATAATATAGTGTTAATAATAAGAGTTTTTTATTTTTATAAATCATAATAATATCAATTTTAGTAGTAAGATTAATATTGATGATGACAATGACGACGGTGATGACAATGACAATGATGGTAGTGGTAGTGATAGTGGTGATAATAATGACGAGGATGATGATGATGACAATGATTATATCGATCGTAAAAAATGATGACAATGACTATGATAACGATGAAAACAAAAACAACACCAAAGACGATGACGATGAGGACAATGATGATGGTGGAAATGATAGTGGTGATAATAATGATGGGGATGATGATGATGACAACGAATATGACAATGGTGATGAACATGATTATATCGATCATGAAAATGATGACAATGAAACAAAAACATTAAAGAAGAATATAGCTGGTGATGATCATTATGACAAGGATGATCATGAAAATGTCAAAAAATACTAAGATTATGATGAAATGGTAACCATATCGAGGAAAAATGACAATGACCACGGTTAAGATGGGGTAAGGATGACATTTATGATGTCTATTACTATTACTATTACTATTAATATAATAATAATAATAATAATAATAATAATAATAATATAGTGTTAATAATAAGAGTTTTTTATTTTTATAAATCATAATAATATCAATTTTAGTAGTAAGATTAATATTGATGATGACAATGACGACGGTGATGACAATGACAATGATGGTAGTGGTAGTGATAGTGGTGATAATAATGACGAGGATGATGATGATGACAATGATTATATCGATCGTAAAAAATGATGACAATGACTATGATAACGATGAAAACAAAAACAACACCAAAGACGATGACGATGAGGACAATGATGATGGTGGAAATGATAGTGGTGATAATAATGATGGGGATGATGATGATGACAACGAATATGACAATGGTGATGAAAAGGATTATATTGATCATGAAAATGATGACAATGAAACAAAAACATTAAAGACAATGATGATTGTCACAATGACGACGATTAAGATGACGATAACGACGATATTACTAATAATATTAATAAAATTATAACAATAATGTTGTATTAATAATGATAATAATGATTATGATGATGATGAAAATGATGACGAGAATGATGGTGGTGGTAGTGATAGTGGAAATAATAATGATGAGGATGATAATGAGGAAAACGAAGATGATAATGATAGTGAAAATGATTATATCGATCGTGAAAATGATGGCAATGATTATTATGATGATGAAAAATACAACATCAAGTACAATTACGATGACGACATTGATGGTGGTAGTAGCAATAGTGGTGATAATAATGATGACGATGACAACTAAGATGAAAATGATGATGATGTCAATGAAAACAAAAATAACACTGAAGACAATGATGATTGTGAAAATCACAACAACGATGATGATGATTGTTTTAATGACAGTGATTAGGGATGATCTTGATGATGAAAAATACAACGATGATGACATTGAAAACAATGATAAAGACAATGATTATGATGATGATGAAAAAGAAAACACCAAAGATGATGATGATTGTGATGATGACAACATTTAAGATGATGCTATTAATACTTTGTTAATAAAATTGTGATGATGATGATGAAGTTGAAAATAATGACAATGATTATGATTATGATGAAAATGACAACACCGAAGACAATGACATTGGTGACAATGATGGCGATTAAGATGATATCAAGACCATGATATTATCGTCATGATTATAATTGTCAATATAATCGTCGTTAGATCAAGATCATGATTATCATCTTCACATTCATGCTCATTTTCATCTACCATCATCATCGTTATTGGCACCATTATCATGCATATTAAGGGTTATAGGTTTACATATTGTGGAATAGTTGTCATCCAATAATGTTGTATTAATAATAATAATGATTATGATGATGATGAAAATGATGATAATAATGATGATGATGACGACGACAATGATGGTGGTGGAAATGATAGTGGAAATAATAATGATGAGCATGATAATGAGGAAAACGAAGATGATAATGATACTGATAATGATTATATCAATCGTGAAAATGACGACGATAATTATTATGATGATTGAAAAAAGACAACACCAAGTACGATTACAACAATGAAATTGATGGTGGGAAGGTAGTGATAGTGGTGATAAAAATGATGAGGATGATGACAACTAAGATGAAAATGATTGTATCAATCAAGAAAATGATGATGATGTCAATGAAAACAAAAATAACACTAAAGACTGATGATTGTGACAATCACAACAATGATGATGATGATTGTGTTAATGACGGTGATTAGGGATGATCTTGATGATGAAAAAGACAACGATGATGACATTGAAAGCAATGATAAATACAATGATTATGATGATGATGAAAAAGACAACACCAAAGATGATGATGATTGTGATGATGACAACAATTAAGATGATGATATTAATAATATTGTTAATAAAATTGTGATGATGATGATGAAAATGACAACATCGAAGACAATGACGTTGGTGACAATGATGGTGATTAAGATGATATTGACCATGATATTATCGTCATGATTATCATCATCGATATAATCATTGTTAGATCAAGATCATGATTATCATCTTCACATTCATGCTCATTTTCATTTGCCATCATCATCGTTATTGGCACCATCATTATCATGCATATTTATGGTTTAAGGTTTACATATTGGGGAAATAGTTGTCATCTTTTTCATTTTGATCATTCTCATACCATGATCTTGATTATCACGATCATGGTCATTGTCATTTTTCATTATTATTATTGTGACCCTCATTATCATCGTCGATATAATCATTGTTAGATCAAGATCATGATTATCATCTTCACATTCATGCTCATTTTCATTTGCCATCATCATCGTTATTGGCACCATCATTATCATGCATATTTATGGTTTAAGGTTTACATATTGGGGAAATAGTTGTCATCTTTTTCATTTTTCATCATTATCATACCATGATCTTGATTATCACAATCATGGTCATTGTCATTTTTCATTATTATTATTGTGACCCTCATTATCATCGTCGATATAATCATTGTTAGATAAAGATAATGATTATCATCTTCACATTCATGCTCATTTTTTTTGCCACATCATCGTTATTGGCACCATCATTATCGTGCATATTTAGGGTTTAAGGTTTACATATTGGGGAAATAGTTATCTTTTTCATTTTCATCATTATCATACCATGATCTTGATTATCACAATCATGGTCATTGTCATTTTTCATTATTATTATTGTGATCCTCATTATCATACATGTTTAGGTATTCATTTCCCCATCATCATGGACATCATCATGATTATCATTGTTAGATCATGATCATGATTTTCATCTTCACATTCATGGTCATTTTCATCTTCCATCATCGTCATTATCATCACCATTGTTATAATGCATATTTAGGATTTAAGGTTTACAAATTGTGACATAGTTGTCATCTTTTTCGATCATCACCGCTATCATTTTCATAGTTGTCATCATTATCCTCATCATCATTATCACCACCATTAATACCACCACCATCAACATCTTTGCCATCATCATCGTCGTGAATATTTTTTTAATTATTATGTACATATTGATATTATGTTAATTTGTAAATACACTAAATATTACAATCATCTATCGTGATCATGAGGTAAATAAGTTAGGTATTGTTTTATGAATAATGCAACTCCCGTGGTTGCTACTAGCATACCTATATTTATATAAATATATGTAATTATATGCCGAGAGGTATATATTACATATATTATATAAATATATAGGTGCCTCGTGAACTTCACCTCTTGGCATATTTTACATACCATGTTTTGATTTATGTTTCTATATATATGTAAAATATGCCGAGAGGTGAAGTTCACGAGGCACCTATATATTTATATAATATATAAATATATGTAATATATACCTCTCGGCATAGATTACATATATTTATATAAATATAGGTATGCTAGTTTTATAGAGATTTATAACAAATTACTTCTTCATTTTGTAAATTTTACATTCAAAATTTTAAATTTACTATTACTAAATTTGAAATTGAAAATGTTAATTTTAATTTTTAATTTTTTTTATTTTATTTCTAAATTTTAAATTTTATTTTAATTTTAATTTTATAAATTACTTTTATTAATTTATATATATTTTTTGTAATTTTTTATTGCTTTTTATATTATTTAATTTTTATTTTAATTTTTAGATATATTTTTTAATTTTTAATTTTTATTTATTTTTAAAAATGTAATTTTTTATTATTTAAAATTTTCAAATTTTTAATAATTTGAAATTTTTTATTATTTAAAATTTTCAATTTTTTAATAATTTGAATTTTTTTTAATTTCTTATTAATTTTTACTTTCTTTTTTTTAATTAATTATTAATTTTGGTTTATTTTTTATTAAATTTTTTATTTTTATTTTTAGTTTTTACTAAGTTTTTTGTTATTTTTTAATTTTCATTAATTTATTATTTTTGAATTTTTAAGAAATTCTAATTTGTACTAATTTTTATTAATTCTTAATTTTTTATTAATATTAATTTTTATTCAATTTTATATTAAAATTTAAAATTTTAATTAATTTCATTATTAAAATCTGTATTAATTTTCTTTTTTTTTACTTTTATTACGTTCAATTTTTTATTTTTTATTTTAATTTACTAATTGATTTTAATTTTAATTTTTATTACTTTATTTTTATTGTTTTGTGATTTTTATTAACTATTTATAAACTTTTAATTTGTGTATTAATTCTTAATTTTTATTAATTTTAATTTTTTATTATTTATTTATTTTTAATTGTAATTACTTTTTGTTTTTTATTTTTTATTATTTTTATTTTTATTTTTAAGTTTTTTTATTTATTTTTAATGTTTTATTTCTATTTAATTTTTTATTAATTTTTAATTTCAAAGTTTCAATTAATTTTAAATTTTGATTTATATTAATTTTTTGATATTTTTAACTTTTAAATTTTTCAATAATTTTAAATTGTACTTGATTTTTCTATTGACTTATTAATATTTATTCAATTTTATTTTTAAATTTTAATTAATTTCATTTTTAAAATCTGTATTAATTTTATATTTAAATTAATTTTTATTTTATTATTTTTATTTTTTAATTGATTTTAATTAATTTCTGGTGATTTATAGTTATTATTAATTAATTTTAATTTTTCGTATTTTCTAGTTTTTATTAATTTTTTGATTTTTTATTTCTATTTTCTATTAATTTTAAATTTTTTATTATTTTTTTATTTTTAAATATTATTTTTTTAAAATTAAGTGGAACTAACATGGTTATCGACATGTTAATAACACAAAACTAAATGCACAAAAATGTTACTAAAAATTTAGTTGGCTCCACATGAGTATGAAAAGCCATAACAAGTGCATTTTTTAATACCAAAAGTATTGCAATTTTATTTGTTTTAAGACCTTAAACGGTTGTAGTCCTCACAGTTCCTAAAAGGGGAAGGTATCTTCTCACCAATATACACCATATTAAAATGTTGAACATAGAGTGCATCCTCATGATGAATTGTGAAAATGTCGGCTGGTGGCTTTTACATGTGTCAAATTCAAGCAAACTATGTTTATGGACCATGAAATTATTTAAGCTCTTGTCAACAATTTTGTTTATATTCAAATTAAATGAGAAAGAGGCCTATCAAGTGATGGATCATTACATTAATTTAAATGTGGTAAAGTTCTTTCTGTTGGAATAATTCTCTATTTTATCTTTTAAAGGCAAGAGGCATGCTATAAATACAACAATTTTTCAATACTAATATCAAAAAAAGTGCAGATCTTGCCCATTTATATTAATAAAATTTATATTCTTGAACCCATGTTTCACCAATATTATGTATGAGTTATTTTTAATTTAAGAGTTGGTTAAACTTTTATTATATAATTATATTGTTTATTCCTATACCGACCATATTTTTCTTAATTACCACATAAAATCTACTTTTTCTGTCAAAAAAAAAATAATATATGTGCACCGTGTCACATGTAAATAAATCAAATCAGTGGAGATCCATCTCACTCAATAAAAATGTTGAATGAACCTTGCTGTTGTATGGATCCATATGCCTGGAATCCAATATATCAAATACGCAGAGCAAGGACATTAACGTCAGCCATGAATTAGGTAATTGGATACCATATCTTTGGATTAAATATTGTCCAACGTATTCTTTCCTCGTATAATAATATACTGTCAAACTTAAAATTGGATTATCTCCCAATGTGGCGTTATAACCGTTCCTCAGTATTTGCATTTCTCGAACTGCTTTTCTTTTTTCCATTATCTTCCAGAGATTTTCTGCATTAATGACCAACGTTCAAATGTCGAATGGGAAGAGTGTGGTTGAGCAAATTGTGGAAGAAACTAAAGAAACATCTCGTCGTTGTAGAATACAAGCATTTCATATATTGTGGGGATGTTTTGGGTGCTACAAGAAGAAATATGTAGTGGGTGGAAGAGGAAATTGCTGTGCAAGACGAGGTTTATGCAAAAATTTGGTGATGAGGTTGACAAGTAATTACTCAAAGTGGAAAATGAATTCTAATTCTGAATCTGCTGTGTTTAAGTATGATCCTATCAGTTATTCTCTCAATTTTGATGAAAGCCGTAGAATATATGAAGACGGTTATCCTCGTCCATATTTTACAAAGCAACCTAAGGAAGTTTATTAAAAGTAAACTTCATCTTGCAATGGATATGGAATGGAATAGTTGTATTAAATTATGTATAAATAGTAAAGGTGGCTGTACTAGAAGGAAGTGACCTGAGAGAGATAGCTTCTTGACAGTTTCAAAATATCTATTATATATATTAGTAGCTGGGGAGACTAACAACACTGTTGTTACCTTTATTGTAATAGGAGTAACCATCACTGTGTGTTGTGTTGTAATACTCGTGTTTTCAAAAGAAAGGAGTAACCATCAACTCCGCAGCTCATTGAACCGTAGACTAACAACATATTGAAGTTGCGGGATAAACGGTTACTCCCTTCCTTTGATAACACTCTTTTTAATGTTGTAATAATGTGTGGCATGAATGCTAGAAGGTTAGAAGAATAATACTAGTATGTTGTATTGTGTATTATGTTGATCCTCCTCCACTTGTAAATATTGAATGGTATGATTAGAGAATGTTGTCATTGGAATAATTCCTGTTCATGCTGATGCCGATTAGATCAGATCATGTTCTTCTGGTGTTTGCCTTCGTAATGAGCTTGTTGAGGATGATATGACAACTTGGAAGACAATATGAGTGTATATGAAACTCAATGGTGATGTTAGAAATTATCATATTCATGAGTCATAAATAAGAAATAAAATAAAAATGAAATGTTAAGTAAATATAATTGTATAGCAAATAATACCTATAATTAGATTCATTGAGCTGCGTGTGGGGAACAAGATGAAGTACCTATTAAAAATTAAATAACAAAAAAAGTAACAATGTATGTTGATCGTTACGATGGTAAGAGTAAAATCCTTAAGCATAGATTGCACGCGCTAGAAGAGCAAGAAATATAAGAAATGTAAACTCGATGACTTGACTTAAAACTACAACCAACTCCGAAACTTAATCTCCATAATAATTAACTGATCCGAAAGGTTATCTCTGTAGAAGGCTAATTATTTCTTATGATATTGGTGTATTCAATGGCGGATCAAGCATTTTTATCACCTGGGCAGTGCTTCCATTACATTTTTTAAAAACATTGTATATAATAAAATAGTAGCTCTCTTCAATTTTAAGAGAAGAAATTCAAATAACGTTCTTAATTATGATCTTTTCAACAATGTGATTTCTGCTATTAGAATTTAAACAATCAACATTCTTATAACAAATTATAAATGTCATCGCTAAATTTAACTATTTTTATGATATCAAAAATCACAAATTATGGAGGTCCATTTTTCTAACTAAATGATAGGAACAAAAAAAATGCTTTTCAAAGTGATGGTTCCAGAAAATGGACCTGCTATACGTGACAAAGAAAATACAAGTGCTATATTTCAGCTATGGATTACTTAATCCACTATTTTTATTGGGAAGCATATTGTTATCTTGATTTGAATGAAGAATGAAATCGATCATACGAGATGGAGCAAAGAATCAAGACTATTTTGTTACTCATTTTGAGGTTGGTTTTTGTTCCAATGTTACATTTTTGGATTCAACTTCTCCTTGATCTAAATGTTGTAAGGGCATCTTATGCTTCTCAAGAAAAACTATCTGAATGAGACTATCTCTATCTGAATGAAACTCTTTATATCTGATCTCTCTCTCTCTCTCTCTCTCTCTCTCTATATATATATATATATATATATCTTAATGAGACTATCTCTATAGTAGGCCATCTCGTCAGGGGACCGTTCAGGGCATCTGGGGAGGTTGATACAGTTCTACTCTATAGTTAGGCACTCCCCCATCCCTACCCCTTCAAATATAACATAATTTTTTGTTATTTGCATGTGTTAAACCATATATTTATAACCATTAAATTTCTTTCATTTAAACTAGCATACCTATCTTATATAAATTAAAATTTATCTAAAATATGCCGAGAGGTATAGTTCTCAAGGCGCCTATTCCACTTATGTCACACATCTAAAATAGAAACCTCAATAATGATACCTATCGGCATATTTTACATACCACATTTTGATTTATGTCAGAATGGTGAAATGACCTCTCTTAATGACTTGTTAAGTCACTATAGATAAAGGATTTAGGCAAGGATTGAACTTGGCTATGAATCACATGTAATATATGAGATGCAAATCAACGCATGGTGTAAATTAGTATTAAGGTAAGAGGTGCACTCTTTTTATAGTTTTCCTTTTGGGAGAAACTTGTATTTTGGTGCATGTGGGACTAAAAGCCCCAAATTAGATCAGAATTTCTAATCATGATTAGGCATTGCTAATCACAATTAGTGAATTATCAAGTGATTAAGATGTGTAGAGCCTTAATCAACCACTTAGGGTCAACTAGGAGGCTAGGATAAGCTTTTGAAGCTAGCCGAGACATTGTGGAGGTGAATAGGGTGATTTTGAGTGGTTGGAAGAGGGGTTTAAGCCATTATAAGGGAATATTGAGCAAATCAAGGGCAAAATAGGATTAATTATCTTATAATCGCTAATTGCTTGTTCTGAAGAGGATTTTGATTTACGATTCTCTGGAAAGTGGCATCATGAATGTGAAAAGAGTTACGCAATCAAAAAAGTATTGTTAATTGGCTAAAGTGGTCAGAAACATTAGTAAATTAGCAAAGATTGTTTCACTAATAAGTTTTACGCTTTCTAGGATAAAATAGATAGAAGGTAAATGGTTAAGGAGGAATACCTATGAGGAGAAGGTAGAAGGTAGAAATGTGTGCGTTGTATACTTTTTATCCAAGATGACTGTGTGAGATTCCCTTTTGCCTAGGAGGAATGACATGTATAAGAAACACAACAAGACCACCAAATAGTATTACATAGTAAGAGTTCAGAGGACTGCCTAACAAGGCTAGATCTAGGAAATATGATGCTTCCTTGAATGGCTGCCAATCCTTTATTTAATACAATTTAATGTAAGAAATAACATTTCCTATTGTATTTGATAATATTTAGGTATCTCTTATTAACATACAACAAGTGAATTTAAATCAACAGGAAATGATTAGAATTAAATCCGGGATGATTAATGGGTTGGTTTGGGTCTGTAGGTGGTAGCAAAGGCTATAGGTGAGGGTCTGGGTGAAATTAAGCCATGTTTTTGAGTTATTTTTGGGGAATTTTTTAACTCGCAGTTATAGCAAAAACTACCATTCTTAGATACTGGTATCGGTTGGTTCGACCAATTTCGGTGTAGGAGATAGACCGATGCACTGGTTGGCTAACCGTTGTTGGTAGGGGAAATTCAGTTTAAAGACTAAAAACAGGAGCTTGGACCTCTTTATGATTGCACCGAGAGTTAAGGTGGTGTTGATAAGGCCATGCTATTGTTAAGAAGACTCAAGTATGTATGAAAAGGAGGTTGGAAAGGGTGTAAAGGCTTGGGATGGTTGAATAGTGGGTTGGTGGGAAGAAGGTGATATACGGGTAATAGAAAGAATCAAATATAGAAAGAAATAAGAGATCTACACTTGAATAAGCACAAATGATAAAATAAAAATACTTAGTATTTTGGAGATCATGTGAGTGGAGGTGGTTTGTGGTTGATCGAAGAAGAGATGTCCTGGGTCTCGTGTTCATGGCAGTACAACCTATGTATGCTCCCATGAGTACTTCCAATGTGCTGTGGAAGGAGAATTAGACTGCTTGTCTTACATTGTGGCTGTGTGTGTTCATGTCGTCTGGATGTAGGAGGGCTTGAAGATTTGTGCTTAAATGTAATAAGGATCTAATAACTAAATCACCAACCTAGGTAAAGTGTTGTAAAATTCTATATAAAGAAATCGATGAAAGTTTAGGTTATCGACATGTCAGCTGAGGATAAAATAGCATGTCAGTTAGGGGTGAAATAGTCCTATTTACCAAAAATAGGTAGATCTTCCCTGATTAGGCATGATTTCCTTGTTGGGTCCGTCTTAAGTTTCAAGTAGATTTCAATGTGAGAGAAGGCAGGAAGATCTCATAATAAGTCCAATTAGGTTTAGGAAGAAGTCTTAGTTTGTTAGGTCAAGTAGTGACTCAAGTACTGGGAGTGATGATCTCAATGTTGAGAGTGATGACTTAGTCACTATGAGTTAAATGTTCCCTAGAATGGGTCTAAGGGTGAGGTGGAGGTGATGAGGATTAAATTAACTTAGGATTAAAATAATTAAGTTACTTAATAATGTGAGGATGAATAATTAATATGGGGATAAAGGGGTCATGGTTAGTTAAATGCGTTACGTTAATTAATTGCAAGGGGACCCAGAGGAGTTTGATCTCAAATTTTGTGTCTACATTTTCCCCCTTTTGTTGTGTAGCTTATATTGATAAGCAACGTCGATCTATAAAAAGGAAGTCTGTGCCCCAAGTATGAGTGAAGATTAGGTTACCCCAAGTATGGGTGAGGATTAGGTTACCCTAAGTATAGGTGGAGGTGATCCCCCTCAAACTAGGAACTGATGAGGTGTGAAACAGAGTCGAGTGAGTGGTTTGATAAATGGGGTAAGTGATGAAAATGAGGGTGGGTTGGCTATAGGTAAGGGTGTTTTCATATCAGGTAATATGTAGTGGTAGTCTAATGCATGCACACTTATAGATTATGATAAAGTGCCAGGTTGAAGAGTTTTTAAACTCTACATTGTCCAAAGGTCAATAGGTTTATATAAACAAGGTTGAAGTGGTTTAGACCTATCCAAGGTACAGGATATGGTCCTAAAACACCATTAGGCTAGGTGCTAGGAATGTGAAATAGGTTTTGTTCCAGGGCACCAAAGCTTATGTTCATGATAAAAAACATGACTTTTGGTAAGGTAAGGTCATTAGGCAGAACAACATGAGTATCACATCACAAGGTATAACGAGTACATGAATTCAAGTGTCACAAAAGGTTAGAATGGGTTAGGTCGCATTGAGGTAAGGCCATAGGTAAGGCTAGGGTATGGGAACAAACATTCCCCAATTGATCACTAAGGTTGGGTGATAGGTAATTAAGGTCATGAGGGTGAGGTGTAAGGCTAGGGTCAAATTTGGGTTAGGTAAAAAAATATTTTAGGCAGGCAGAGTTGGTGCTATATGGTGTAATGAGGTAAAATAAGGCTAACCATCCACTATCATGGAAAAGTGATGTTGGTTAAGAGAAACTGAGCGCGGTGCACTAGGGCACATAACCGATGTCGATTTAGGGAAAGCGATGTCGGTAAGTTCAGATTTGGAACAAAAATGTAAAATCCATGAATTATGGATTCATTTTTTATTTTCCATTTGTGAAACGAAAAGAAGAGAGTTATTTTTTTACTATTGATAAGAGTAACTGTGATTGGGCTGAGTTTCTAGGTTGATTTGGAGAGAGGTGAGTGGGTTGGAGTGGTGTAGAGGTGGGCGTATGAGATATTTTGGTGTGATTTGATCGGTGGAGAAACCAAGGGTTTGATTTAGACATGGCCAGCAGTAGGAGGAGGTATGGGGAGGACCACTCAGATTAGAGACTGGAGATCCCAGCGAGGCAATTTCTAGTGTTTGGAGGTAGGATTCAATCCTTTATGGTTGTTTTTGATTGAATTTGTAAGAAAAAAATGAAATAAAATAGCGGGGAATGAAAAATTTAAAATGTAGCTAAAAATGGAAGAATTTGGTTATGGAGCGGGTGTATTGTAGATTAATTAGGGTGTTAAAATGGAAATGGGTGAGGTTGAGGTCATTTTTTGGGTAGGTTTTAGGCATGTTGTGTTTAATATTGTAGGAAATTGAGGGCATGTGGGAGTTTGGCTTTGGAGCCAAACCAGAGACTGATGTTATTCATGTTCATGTCGGTATCAGTTGGTCTGAAAATAGTTGGCATCGACGTCGGATTCATAGGTCGACCGGTATCAGTTTAAGGTGACCGATTGTCAGTCACTATGAAATGTGACTTAGTTTGAATATGTTAAGTTGAGAAGACCAAAAATGGGGTTAAAAAATAAAATCAGAGGGTAGATAGGTAGTGAAGAAGGGAAACAGAGAGGGATGAGGGAGAGAAACATGTGGGTGAGGGTAAATATAGGTAAAAAAAGGTGGGGAATAGAGGTCACAGTGATGGAATGGGTATGGGAACTTGGTAAGCTAAATTAGAAGGAATGCTAGGCTAGGGAAGTAGTTAGGAAATAGATACGTGGGGTAATTAGGTTGTAAAGAAAGGGGAAAAGTCGTTTTGTCTTTGATATTGTTGAGTGGTATGGATGGAGACACGACATCAGTTGACGATGTGAGACTGTGTCTCACCATTATTAGGGAAGATGTGTCCCAAGGTTACTGAGGATGAGTGGACACATATGTGATATGTCGGGTTGATGGGCATTAGGCGCTATAGACGAACTCGAATGGATCACAGTCTCATGGTAATGCTCATTGATAGATTGGATGCAGCAACCAAAACCTTTCATTTACCCACTGACGAGATTACCATTACATTAGAGGATGTATACAAGATTCTACGGCTTCCTATTGTTGGTGAGCCAGTATATTCGGTATCAGTAGATAGATCCTTTGAGGTAATGAAAGAGATATTTGGGGATATGGTGAGTGACCTAACAGAGCACAATGGCATTTTTATTTATGGAGGATTATATGTTGCACACCCGTAGGAGACATGGTTAACAATGTTGATGGTGGTGGCGATGGGGTGATATGCACTTCCTGATTCATAGGGTGGTAAATTTTCCAGAGGGATGATGGGAGTATTGTGAGATATGATTGAGGATCGGGTCTTATTTGTATGGGAACCTACATATTTAGTTCAATACAGGGAGTTATGGGCTAACTAGCAAATGCGACGCAACGACATATGTTGTACTTTCCTACTGCACTATTAGGCATACAAGCATATTGTGTTAATGCGGCCATAAGGATTACCATTACCAGATTGGCATCATGGGGGATAGAGGGTAGGCTACATGAGGTTGGTGGCCATAGGTGGTCATCCTCAAGTGGAGGAGGCAACACATGACGTAGTATACTACATGCGGGAGCTAGAGGGCCTATATGCGATGGACATAGTATGACAGCCCTATGTTAGTTTTCTAGCTTTTAGAGGGATGGATGAGGAGCTACCTGAGTTACACTTAGTGTGGTGGATATAGGGAGTATGTGCCAATGAGAACAAGATGATACCGATCGACAGAGTTTGACGTCAGTTCGGATTATAGTAAGATGTGCCACCACCCTTCCCACCATACCGCAGGGATGATGTGGAGAGAACTTTTTTCCCACCCCAGCCCACATACAGCACAAGACAGAATGAGATACTAGTGGATATGAGATTGGACAATGCAGAGACCACTGTGGCATACAGACTGTTGTGGGCAACGGAGTTATAGGTAGCACTACCACGGCCAGGTCAGTAAGACTTAGCCACAGTGATGGTTCAGAGGGATACCCTACAGGGATAGGTGACTGCACTAGGAGTTCCATTGACAATGACACAAGCGCAGGTAGTTACTTTGACAAGGCAGGTGACTACATTACAAGCTTAGCTGACTGCTTCCCAGGCACAGGTATAGGTATAGGCTCCTGCAGGGGATGGTGCATATGAAGCAATGTTACAGGTGTAGGTTACTGGTTTATAGGGACAGTTGGTAGCCACGCATGCATAGGTTGTGGCCTTATAGCCCCAGGTAGCTGCATAGGTACCTACATAGGCACTGGGATAGGGTCCTATAGTGTAGGCACCGACACCAAGACAAGGTCCACTATTAGTAGGGCAGAGTTCATAGGTGGTAGTTAGGCCAATGGCATCACCCTAGACCATATCTATGGCGAGGTTCAGGGATGCCCTGAATGAGGCCCTCTATTACCAGGACCATCTAGCCACTGTAGGTATTGATGTTCACTCATATACTAAGCGTAGGGCATAGCATGCAGCTAGTGAGAGGACCAGGTGCAAGATTGACATCTCAGGTAGCATAGGGGGTCATCGGCCCGAGAGACAAGGTAATTGTGAGGTTACTAGTTCTCACAAACCAGGCCCAGCTGAGGTCCATGAGTAAGATATGGATGAGATTGGAGATGAGGATCTCAGCTGGGGTTGATTGATCATGACATTGGATACTTGTATGATGATTTTTAATTTATATATACCGGCCTGTGTGCCAAAGATTTTTCCAGATTGTATATGAGTGTTTTTGAGACACTTTTATTATTTATCCCTATGTATATATGTATTGATACACATACATTCCCGTTTGTATAGTTAATTATTATTATTGGATGAATGATGTAATTTATTTAATTTCCATTGTTATTTTTATTATGTATCATGAGAACTAGGTGAGTTAGGCATGATTTATCCTAGGTCATTTATACATGATGGAGTTAGGTGTAGATATGATTGAGTCAAGTATAGGCATGGTTTGGTTCGGTATAGGCATGGTGGAGTCTAAGTATAGGCATGGTGTAATCTAGCTAATTTCCAAGTTATTAATCTTATGGAATTAATGTATTGTATGTATGTTGTGGTTAAATTTCCAAGTATTTAATATCATGGAAATATGAAATGACTTAAGTAGAATATGGTTGTGGTGATAAAATAGTTATGTGTGTTTTTATGATATATTAATTTCCAAGTTTTTGTGTAAATGGAAACTAACTAGGGTAGAATGTGAATGTAAATGGGGAATATTATGTAGGGTTAAAAGTGTTCGAGCTAACCTCCAAGGGACCCATGCCCTTGGAGTGCTACCTACATAGCCCCATCAAAAAGGGGCCTCAGGCTGATGTAGTTCTCCCATAAACTAGGGAAGAATATGATATTGGAGATGAATGGGTTGGTAGGTTTTAGGAAGGATTGAGTCTAGGTTATTTAGGCATGGTTGAGTCTAGGTCATTTAGGAATGGTTGATTATAGGTTGAATAGGCATGGTTGAGTCTAGGTCATTTAGGCATCGTTGACTATAGGTTGAATGGGCATAGTTGTCATATAGGTTGAATAGGTGTGGGTGATTTTTGTGGAAGAGGAATTCCCATAATGTAGGTGTCGAAGGTATGGTCCCGTGAAAGAGGATTCAATAAGTAAGAAAAGAGGTGAACACTAAGAGGAGACAAAAAATTGCCTAATTCGTAAGAACCATTATGAGTCTATCATATCAAATATTGGCTTATGAACGTAAGACCCTAAAGGCGTTGCATGATTTAACTATTCTAAGGGTGAAGAAATTCACATGATCATAAAATGTCACATTTGTGGCACATTACTTGAGTAGGTATAAGATTAGAAAGGAAAGACAGTGAGGTGAAATAGGTTGTTTTAGCATAACCTTGGTGGGAGATAGCCTACCTCTTCTGCAAGATACCCAAGACCAAAATAGGCAAGTCCATGACGAAAAATTTATCTTTTTATTTTTCCTTTTGTTTTATATACAAATCGATGTGACAAGTCTATGTGGGATGAATATAATATCTCCTTGAGGTCTTTGTGAAGATGATCAATGCGGGAAGCTTCGGAATATTTTTATTTTTATTTTTGCAGAAATAGTCTTCTTTTTGTGATAGACTATGTACAATAGGGCTAGCTTTTTATATTTGTCTTTCAAGGGAGCAATATATTTATAGTAGCAAGATGGAAAGATAGATGTCATTTTGGAGGGAGTCATCTATTTACAATAATTTTGACTCAAGGATTTTGAATTTGAAAATCTCGTATATTACTTTAGAATTGTTGTTGTTTTGGACTTTTAGGTCATGGAAAAGACTATAGAGAAGTATATGCTTCTTTTATGAAGACAAACCCATAGCACACATGGGTTAGCTATGAAAGAGATATTTTAAGTGATGAATGACCATGGGATTCCATCCTAAAAAGGAAGAAAATTATCCATGAGAATCGTGCCATGAGTAGAGTCGTGGTACTCATATTGAAGATAACGCTGAAAGGTGACGGGTAATCACATGATTCTTATTTAGTCATTGATCCTAAAAATAGGTAAGTGGAATGTGAATGTTGCTCAAGGGATGAGCATTTAATAGACAAAAGGTGATATAGGAATTGGTTCAACAATGAAATGGCCAAAGATGCAAGGCATTGAGGGGCTCAGGTTCAGGTTTACCTTCGAGTGAAGATAAATGATAAGCACCCTATCCATAGGCATGAGTAACGATATAGGGTCCAAACCAATAAGGGGTGAACATGTCCCATTCACTTTTTTCTACTTTTTTTACATGTTTATTTTCCTTCAGGACGATGTCATCGACCTAGAAGGTTCATTCTTGGACATGTTTATGGTAGGCACGTTTGATACATTTTTGGTAGATTTGGAGGTGATCGAGAGAATTTAGACAGCGCTCATCTAATAACTCAAGTTGTGTCAAACGGTCCTGGAAAAAATAATCATTGTTGAGCATATCTTTGAGAGAGATATGAAGAGATGGAATTTGGACTTCAAGAGACAAGACAACTTGTGTATTGTAGACCAAAGAGAAAGGTGTGGCTGCAGTTTAGGTGTGAATACTAGTGTGATAAGTCCATAAGGCAAAAGGAATGTGCAGGTGCTAATCCTTACTAGTATCATCAACCACCTTTGAATAAGAATTTTATTTAGGGTTTTGTTAGTCGATTCTGCTTGGCTATTTGTTTAAGGATAATAAGGTGAAGAAAAACTAAGTTGAATGCCGAAGGTATCACAGAGTTTCCATAGGGTTTTTTTTTAATTGTTTTCCATTATCAGTGATGAGGCGGTGAGTGCACAATCGAAAACCAATAGTGAAAAATGATCTGAACCACACATCATTCTCTGCCTAACATGTGATGAATTCACATAGATTTTCTCAGATTTTATAGAACTAAGAGGTATTGCAAAAACCTTGAGAGACGATGGATTAAGAGGTACGGCTTCCACCTATTTAGTGTAATATTCAGTAGCGGTAATAATCCATTGATGATGTTGGGAAGAATGAGGCCGGTTGATCTCTCCGAAAAGATCCAAACCCCATTAAGAGAAAGGCCAAAGGTATCATGTGACCTGTAAGGCGTGAATAGGGGTATGATGAAGATTAACATGTTTCTGAAACTTCACACAATGGTTAACATAGTCACAAAAATCATGGTTTAGGGTTGGCCAGTAATAGCCAAGGAGAAGGATGCATTTAGCGATAGCTAAGCCACTGAAGTGACCCCCACAAATCCCATCGTGAACTTCTTTGATGGTGAATGGAATTTTAGAAATTGTAAGGCATCGTAAGAGGATACCATCCAAGCCGCGTTAATAGAGAAGACCACCCATGATGACATAGTGAGAGACACTTTTGAGGAAGGCTTGTTGTCCATTGCGAGTAAGATCTGGAGGAAGAATTGAAAAGGAAATTTAGTCAGCAAACTACTTATACAAAATGTCGCGTGGGTCAATTTCAACTTTTCCTACAAGGTTAACCTCTCGGAATAGATAAGAAGGTGATTGCAACATTTGTACTATGAAAAATATTTTTGAGTTGGAGGGTCGAGAAGTAGGGATTTGAGAAGCAAGACAAGTCATGGTGTCCAAAAATTTATTAGTGGAACATAGGATGGTTTGAAATTCATAATGGTCAAAGGTAGTCAAAAGCATGTCAACATGATGTTTATAATTTTGAAGTATCTCGTTACGTCACTGGTATATGCCATTAACTTGGTTCATAATCAGTTGAGAGTCCCAAAATATAGTAATGGATTTAACATCTAAGGCTATGGTGGTTTGAAGACCTAACACGAGTGCTTCATATTTGGTGATATTGTTAGTACAATCAAAATCTATTTTGAAAGATAATGGCATAAGCTTGTCATCAAGAGGAATGAGGATAACTCTGGCACCACCCCCTCACTGACATTTGGAACCATCGAAGAATAAGGTCATCTGGTAAATGGTATCTTCCAGGGAGATAGTAGTAATGGAATCATCAGGGAAATTGAAATTACAAGATTGGTTTCTGGAGAGATGTGCATCTACGAGTTGGTCAGCAATGGTTTTTCCTTTGACAGATTTTTGATGGATGAATTTGAGATCTAGATCTACAAGAAGAATGAGCCAATGTGCAGCATGATGATGTTTATAGGGCTTAGCGTACATGTAATGTAAGGGATCAATATTGGTGACAATGAAGGTTTTGTGGTTGAGTAGGTGATGGCAAAGTTTAGTGGTGAAAAAACTAAGGTGGGTAAGTGCAACAAGTTGGTGGACAAAAAAGTAGACATAAAAACCTGAAATTCATGTACTACGATTTCGGGTTGTTATCTATGGGTTTGGGGATTTTTGAACCTAAAACCATGATCGCGGTCCTCTGAGACAAAAAAAATAGACCCTCAACCCCTCATTTTCCCCTATTTTCCCCTGTGAACTATGATTTCTCTTCAAATTTTGGTACTCGAGCTTTGAATACCCCCTAAAAATTTCTCTTCGGACTTCTAGATCATGAAATTTTCAACGATGTCATCAAGACGAAAAGGTAATCCCTCGATTTTGATCAAATTCCTTGCATTTTAGGTTATTATTTGTGATTTTCATGGTTTTTTCAATTTTTTGTGTACGTATGCAATTTTTTATATTTTCCAGTTGTTCGGCGAGCTCATAATCCAGTAAACCATCCAAATATTCCTCAAAACCCTCCAAACATTCCTCAAAACCCTCCTCCAAACGTAGATCCACCTCATGTGGCTCCTTCTATCCCCACAGAACCAGCAGGAACACAAGATGATATCGTTGGAAGAATCCGACAAAATAAAATTGCCATTGAGAACCTCATTCAAACAATAAGACAAAATCATGCCAGAAATCCATCCCACATGACTTTACCCAACACATTCCAAACATTGATTGGCAAAGCCAACTCTGCAACCAATGAAATAGACATATGGAATACCTTTAGAGGTGATTGTAGGCAGTGGTATGTAGATAAATTATACCATGTAGTTCTAAACGACAAAAAAATAGAAAAGACTACATTTGTGCATTATTTAATGACCTAGGAACCAATGCCCCCCTGCAACTACTTGCAAATGGTTCCCAATCCATTGGTGCCATGATGACTAATCAAGAATAGTATTTTTTGGACTGATGGTGGATGGTTTTTTATTATCCACCATGCAAAAACAATGAGGTTCCTCTCTAATTTTTCAAGAAAATATTTTGCGAGTTCGTGCTTAATGAGGTCCAAAATTATTTTGAATTTTTTGAGTTTTATGGGTGAGGAGGTGGCTCTACACAAAGTAGACCTGGTGCACACGTTGGTCAACCAAGGATCCCCCATGCCCCAAAACCCCCACTGCCTTCAGTTATCCCTCCTACAGTGAAGGAGGTTGTGGATATTAACACACTACATGCATTAAGGGAGCTCACTGACACTCTGACCCAGCATAGTGACCAGATTACATCTGGTGATGTTGGTGGAGACATCAGTTCTAGTGCACCACACCACTGTGGATCATGTGGTGCCAGAGACATCATTTGCTGGATCACATGATTTCTTTTCTTTAGATGAGATGATGGCGGATGTTTTTGGAATTGGTGCAAATGATCTTGGTCTTTCACAGGTAAATGTCAAATAAATATTTAATATATATATACAATAGTTTAATTCATTTGAGATTTTAATATATATGTATTTGATTACTTCATGTACATACATGTAAAAACTAATATTTTTTTATTTTAAACAACAAGATCTGGTGAAGGACACATCCGGCGTTGACATGCTAGCTACTGCAGCTGGGCGTGTTACATACATAATTTTCAAGTTACTTACATTTCAAATTTCATTTGATTGCACTTTTATTATTAAATACACATTTTTAATGTTCATGTATAATATTTCACATGTACATGTACATATTAATATGTTTACATTTTATACATAGGAGCCAGAAGGGTCATCATCTACTCTATGCACTGAGGCTACTGGCATGCCTCACATGACTTTTACGTAGGTTAGTTTCTCTTTACACTTTGTTTCTAATTGTGGAAGTTCAGTTGTGTATCTACTCTTGTAGGAATTTTGGAGACTCGAGTAACATCGAAGCTTCCCTAAGATCATTAAACCTAGATTCCTACTCTTCCAGGAGGTCATATGACAATAAGTAGTATTATTAACCTAAAATGGAGGATTATTAGGAATATTGTGTCAACAAGATTAATGTTTATTACCGATACTTCTATAGAATGACATTACAACAAATAACAAACATTCATCTCTAATAGGTCATAGAGGACATAGAATATGATGCTAATCAGTTATTCAAAATGCGATACCTGGAGTCAATTCACTTCACACCTATCCCTCCAATAGACAGGTCATTTTTGAAGCCTATTAATACACTAACTTGTACTACAAAATTCCTCCAAATATTGAAAAAGTGGTTCTTTCAAAATATGCATGAACTGAACTATACTATGTTGCCTTCTTATAGACAATCCCCCCAGAAACATTTAGTTTCTTGAACAATATATTTTAAGTAGCCAACTTCTTAGTGATACAAGTTCAATCGTTTCCATTATTGAAATAAAATGATGATTTAGTACCATGGCGTTGAGCCATGTTCCACATTGTAAACTAACTTCTTATAGATTAAATAATAATAAAATAGACATGTTGAAATTGATATCTTTCAAGACAAGTTGACTATACTAGACACATTCAAAATTTTCAAATACTTGGCCAAAAATAGTCTCAATAAGGTGATTGACTTCCATATATCACTAAATGTGTAGACTTATTATTTACATGCATAAATAATTATGAGCCAAATTCTTGGGAAGTGAGAAAGGATTCACATACTCCATTAGCACAACTAAGAAAATACTCTATTGATACTTACTTCAAAATCCATGTTTGTGAGGTTTACAATGACTTGAGCATTAATGGTGTGTTAACTTACTAGGAAAATCATCAAGAATAGTCTCTAAAGAAAATTAATTTGTCATGGCTCCAATTTTACAAATAGGGTAGATCCTAAGTCTATGAGAGACTCCAAAAGTATGATTTCAATGATGTTATTTTTAATGTCAACACATTTGTAATTTAAGTAAAAGGAGATAAGGTTATACAGTGTTTTGAGCCTTAAATATCTAGGTCATTTCCACCATCAGTAATGAGACAGAATTCATAGATTGGGGAAAGATAAGATCAATGATAAATATCGTAAGCAACTAGTGGACCTCCCTCAAGCTCAAACATTATTTATGCCTTCTAACCTTATCTATTGCATTGTCAATCTTAGACATTGTTGGTATGTAAAATTTCTCTGCATTTTACTAGACAACCCAGTCAAAGTTGTGAAATTGTCTCTTTTCAAAAGATCAACTTGTATGGAAAGTTTTGCAAGGCTCAGGTGGTTTTAAAATACTAGGCTATATTAATTAGGAAGGTATATAATTCTACTTCATGATAATATGCAATAAGAAAGGCATTAAGATCACTGCACTAGTCTTGGGAACACATTCACTTCTGACACTTTTTTATAGAAAAATTGTACTCTCAATCGTAAAAGGAAAATAAACTTGGGAAGAAGATATTAAGAGCCTTGGTTGGTTTCTATTAGCAAATTAATACATTGGTCTGTTATGTGTCGATTATGCTTTGGGTCTGTTATGTGGCAGTCATGTAGATTAATATTGATATGTACATGTTTTTTGTATAGCTTATGATTGCTCGAGAGACTCCTCCCTATATGCAGACTATGGAGGTTGTTGTAGATGCTTCCATAGCGTCTGCAGATCCACTAACTCAGGTAAAAAAATTCAAATTTGTTAAATTTTGGAGGAATTTTTTCTTATTACTTATATACAATATTAAATTTTGTATGTGAAATATTTAATTTGAACTATTTATTTGTATGTAGCCTACCCCTCGTGAGTCTACCATTGACCTTGCAACGCGTCAACGAAAAATTGATAGGGATCATGAGATTGTGGTAAGATTTCACATGGATTATAAATTCTAAGTTTCTAAATTTTGAATGTATTTTAAAAATTTGGGTGTTAAAAACTTGTTGTTTATGAATGTGCAGGCTAGGTTGTAGGCCTGCTTAGAGATGCCTAGAACCACACGGATGAAATTCGTAGTGGCATCTCTCTCCACTACATCCACGGGTCGTGGACATGCTTCTTCTAGCAGGGCGAAGAGAGAGAAGATGTTTCATGATTAGAATCATAGGACCTAGATGTATAGATATATATGCCATTTAGTCCTAGTTCATGATTCTTCATATAGTCCATGTATATAGCGTTATGTGACCGCATGTGGTCCTATATGTGACATGCTTAGTTTGATACATTATGAACTTATATTTTCAGAGACACGTGGCACACTTAGTTTGATACATTATATCCATGTTGGTTTTCATAATGATATTACTTCTATGTTTGATTTTATTTCATTGCACATGATATCCTTCTATGTATGTTTTCATAACCATATTAGTTCTATGTTTGATTTGATTTGATGGCCTCAATTATGTGACCATTATCCATATGATATATATGATATATGATGTTATGTTATTATTAAATGATATATGATATTATGTTATATAATGGTTTTGAAGGTTCTTGGGTGCAAGATCATTTTTTTTTCAAGAGATTCAAGTGTGGACTTATATCAATTTTCTTATTTTAAGCACATGGTTAACACACTCCAAAGTGGAAAAAAATGTACACAATTAAAAATGGTCTTGAGGGATTTATTACAAGTCATTTTATATGTTTTTAGTGTACTTACAATTTATTTGTTAAGTATTAGTCCAAATTAAGTGTTATTGATGTGTGTAACAATAAGGTCCTAATTTGAATTCACTTGTTTAAAAAATACATAAAACATTGTAGTTTAGTTGGCACAAGATATGCAAAAAATATTCTTAACACTCTATTGTGTATTAACATGCTTTAAAAAGAGATCAAACAATCATTAGAGTATTTACATGGTACTGTGTTAACTTTATTGTAATCTCATTGATGCGAGTTGAGTAGTGAGAAGTCATTCCCTGGGACATCGTGGGAGAAAACTGTCACTGTCCAACACATCCTGATTAGGGTGGTTATATGCCTTTAGGTGCTATGGCAAGATCTAGGGAGGCCCGGTTTGGAGCCAGACCACCCGATTCGGAGCCAAGAACCCCTTCCTTATTAATCCCAATTCATGTTTTCAACGGAAACTTATGACTATCACAACTTGGAGCTAGGTCATACAAACCAAGAACCATCTAAAAAAACTTGATTGAAGTATTTCTCTAGTCTTACCCAAGAATTCAATGTCATTGCATTCCTTGAGCCTTCGTGGCATAATTGTTTACAAACTACCTTTTCCAATCAATCCTAGGAAATGAACAGAGGAAAGTAATGAGGATTCATGCCTCAGGACGTCGTGGAATTGAACCGACTGTGACAACATGTCATGGGTGGTCTAGTTAAATGCTAGAGGAGGCATCGTTTCGATGAGGGACAACTTCATTGCTTCCGAGCTACTTTGTTCGGGCGTAGTCCCTTAAGAGCCTTGAGACCAAAAAATCGTTCAACTTCAACAGGTGATTACTAGAACTCTATGGTACCTAGATATATATCGTCAGATCCTACACCTTAACATAGGGACCCTCTACAATAGCCTATTTCAGTTTTTTTTGTCTCTAATCGGTGCTCTCGTTGCCCTATTATTTGCAAACGCATAAAATAGTGCAGTTTGAGCTAGTATAAGGCTGTCAAACGCTATATTTTGTAAACGGTGGATTGTGGAACCAAAAAAATGTGCACAACGCATTTGGATGGCTAGGTTAACACTAGATGAGGCATCGTTTTGGTTCACGAAACATGTCGTTGCTTCCAAGGATACTTCATTCAAGCATAGTCCGTTAAAATCCATGAGACCAAAAAACCGTTCAACTTCGACAGGTGATTACTTTTACTCCATGACACCTAGAGATGTCTCATTAGATACTACATCTCGGCATAGCGACCTTCTTCAATATCACATCTTAGTTTTTTTGTCTCCAATTGGTGCTCTTGTTGCCCTATTGTTTACAAACACGTGAAATAGTGTAGTTTGATCCAGTGTAAGGTTGTTAAACACTATATTTTGCAAACAATGGGTCGTAGCACCAAAAACTATGCCAACATGTTTAGGTGGCCTAGATGAATGATAAAGGAGGTTTCATTTTGGTGCGGGACAAATTTCGTTGCTTCTGGGCTACTTCGTTCAAGAGTATTCCCTTAAAAGCCTTGAGGCCAAAAAAAATTTCAACTTTGACGGGTGATTACTCGGTCTCCATGGCACCTAGAGACTTCTCATTATATCCTACAGCTTAGTGTAGGGGCCCTCTACAATGGCATGTCTTGGTTTTTTCCATCTCTAATAGATGCTCTTTCTGCCCTATTGTTTGCAAACACATGAAATAGTGTATTTTGAGTGAGTGTAAGGTTGTCAAACACTATATTTTGGGAACGGTGGGTCATGGCACCAAACCAACTGCGCCAACACGTCCGAGTGGCTAGGTAAACACTAGAGGATGTGTTTTTTTGGTGCGGGAAAACGTAGTGCTACTGGGTGTTATTTGAGCCATTTTTCATGTGTAAAGTGTTGAAGACTGTCACTAAGAGTACATACACTTTCCATGTATTCGTTGGGATTCAAATGGGCCGGGGCCTCTAGCGAGGGTCCAGGGGCAGTAGCCCGCAGTAGCAGGGGTTTGGGGGTGTAGCCCCCAAAAAAATAATTGGCCCTAAAAAGTACCTGATATATTTGGAAACGTGATTTTCTCATATGGGCGGGATTTTGACCCATAGGTTTATGGGACAGTTTTTGCCCATGGTTTTAATACCCACAATTTTTTAAAACTGCTTACAATGTCTATTTATATGGTTTTATGTATATGGAAATATGTAAAACATTTCAGATGTGCTTTGAATAGGTGTGAATTTTGTAATTTGTTGTTTAGCTTACTGGGTATTATACTAAGAGAGTGGTGGCTTGTAATCTGAGCAAGTGATTCTTGGTAGACGTCCCAAATTGGGTGAACCACATTAAATATTGCTCTTTGAGTTGTGTTATTTTATTCTACACTTTTATTTGAGATCTGTAATCAGCATCTTAGTTTCTACTTTGCGATTATGTGAGGGATTATTCCTCATATTTTATCCCTTATATCCTAACACCGGGCTACTTCATTCAAACGTAGTCCCTTAAGAGCCCTGAGACTAAAAAAATATTCAACTTCGATGGGTTATTACTTAGACTCCCTGGCACCTAGATATATCTCTAAAGATCCTACACCTCGGTGTAGGGAACCTCTACAATATCCTCTCTTGGTTTTTTCTACCTCCAATTGGTGCTCTCACTATCCTATTGTCTGTAAACGTGTGAAATAATGCAATTTGAGCCAGTGTAAGGCTTTCAAATGCTATATTTTGTAAACGGTGGGTCGCGGCACCAAACTGATTTTACCAACATGTTTGGGTAACAAATTGAACACTAAAGGAGGTGTCGTTTTGGTGTGGTACAACATCGTTGCTTTCGGGCTACTTCGTTCGGGCGTAGTCCCTTAAGAGCCCTGAGACCAAAAAAGTCATTCAACTTTGACAGGTGATTACTCGGTCTCCGTGGCACCTAGAGATGTCTCTTTGGATCCTACACCTCAATGTAGGGACCCTCTACAATATACTGTCTTGGATTTTTTCCATCTCCAATCGGTGCTCTCGCTGCCCTATTGTTTGCAAATGCATGTGAAATAGTACATTTTGAGCCAGTGTAACACTGTCAAATGCTATATTTTGACAAATGGTGGGTCGTGGCAACCAAGCTGATTACGTCAACACATCTAGGTGGCTAGTTAAACACCAAAGGATGCATCATTTTGGTGCTCGAACAATGTCGTTGCTTCCAGGCTACTTCATTTGGCCATAGCCCCTTAAGAGCTCTATAACCAAAAAATCGTACAACTTCGATGGGTGATTACTCGGTCTCCATGGCACCTAGGGACATCTCGTTAGATCCTACACCTTGGCATAGGGACCCTCTATAATATCCTGTCTCAGGTTTTTCTGTTTCTAATCGGTGCTCTCACTGCCCTATTGTTTGTAAACACGCAAAATAGTACAGCTTGAGCACATGTAAGGTTATCAAATGTATATTTTGTAAACGGTGGGTCATGGCACCGAACTGATTACGCCAAAATGTCTAAGTGGCTAGGTGAATGCTAGAGGAGGCATTGTTTTGGTGCGTGACAATGTCGTTGCTTTCAGGCTACTTCATTCGGGCATAGTCCCTTAAGAGCCTTGAGACCAAAAAAATTGTTCAACTTTGACGGGTGATTACTCAGACTCCATGGCACCTAGAAATGTCTTGTTGGATCCTACACCTCAGTGTAGGGACCCTCTATAATAGCCTGACTCAGTTTTTTCCGTCTCCAATCAGTGCTTTTGTCGTTTCCCTATTGTTTACAAATGCACCAAATAGTGCAGTTTGAGCTAGTGTAAGGTTGTCAAACGCTATATTTTACAAACAGTGGATTGTGGCACCAAACCAACTACACTAAAACATCTGAGTGGCCAAGTGAATGCTAGAAAAGGTGTCATTTTTGGTGCACAAAAATTTCGTTGCTTCCGGGCTACATCATTCACGAGCGTAGTCCCTTAAGAGCCATGAGACTAAAAAATTGTTTAACTTCGACGGAGTGATTACTTAGATTCCGTGGCACCTAGAGATGTCTCATGTCAGATCCTACAGCTCAGCATATGGACCCTCTACAATATCTGCCTGTCTTATTGTTTTTCCTATCTCCAATTGGTGCTCTCGCTTCCCTATTGTTTGCAAACACGCAAAATAGTGCAGTTTGAGCCAGTGTAAGGCTATCAAACGTTATATTTTACAAACTGTGTGTAGTGACACCAAACCAACTGTGCCAACATGTCAAGATGGCTAAGTAAATACTAGATGAGGTATCATTATGGTATGTGAAAATGTCAGTGCTTCCGGGCTACTTCGTTCAGGTGTAGTCCCTTAATGGCCCTGAGACCAAAAAAATGTTCAACTTCGATGGGTGATTACTCGGACTCTGTGGCACCTAGAGATGTCTCCTTGGATCCTACACCTCGTGCATAGGGACCCTCTACAATATCCTGTCTCAATTTTTTCCATCTCCAATCGGTGCTCTCACTGCCCTATTATTTGCAAACGCACAAAATAGTGCAGTTTGAGCCAGTGTAAGGCTGTCAAACACTATATTTTGCAAATGGTGGGTCATGGCACCAAACCGACTATGCACATATATAGGGGTGGCCTTGTAAACACTTGGGGAGGCATTATTTCAGTTCCCTATGCTCCTGGTGCTTTTGGGCTACCTCCTCCGGAGCCAAGAACCCCCTCCACAGGTACATAAATTATTGTTAGTTGCTTCTCTTTTCTTGTAAAACAATGAAAGCTTCTCTTAGCTTCAAGAATATAAAATTCTCTACTAACAATGCTAACCACGTGAAGGTGGAACATTTTCCAGCATCACTAACCTGCATAAAAGTGTTAGTTAAAGAAATTTAAGTTGAATCAAAACCATACTAGATATATAAAAAATACACAAATTTAATAAAATATATGAACTTGAATCTAGAACTGACATATTTAAACAATTCAAAGAAATTATATATACCAGACAAAATCATGTAAATGCATTCCAATGTTCACCATCAGGATGTGAAAGTGGAAGCTTTTCTAGCACCACTAACCTACATAAAAGTGTTAGTCAAATAAATTTCAGTTGAATCAAAATCATATACTAGATATATAAAAAATCCACAAATTTAATAAAATATATGAACTTGAATGATCTGGTTGACAAATTTAAACTACTTCAAAGAAATTATATATACCAGACGTGAGCATGGAAATTCATTCCAATGAACCATCAGGATCGGATCTACTCTGAATAGCGGACATGATTGCTTCATGATCCAACTCTCGAACCTTCCAAATAATCTTGTTATTAGGCTTCCCTTGATATCTATACAGCTGAATATTTGTCGCTATAACTAGATGCAAATATAAGAGTATTTTCTTGTGTGTCTCAAGTCTTCAAACACCCAAATAGAGGATTCTTTTAATGGATACCGTCGAAGCCAAGTTCCAGTAACTACCACTGACCCTGTAGGGTACTCAATATCTTCACCATCTATAACATAAGAAGTCAACTTCTTTCTTTCATTGATGTAACAACATAAGAAATAGTCTGTTCCTTCTTTATTGTTTTCTGTCACAATAACTGCAAACACATGTCCTACAAAAAAATAAAGGTTTCAACTGAAATTTAAATTACATTTTATTTTCAACGGACATAACTTAATACACAAATTGTAAATAACCATTTACCTTGTCACACCAAAATAAAAATTTCATCAAATTCCTAGGATGTTGTAACTTCATATGGAGAAACAATTCATAATGCCTATGGAGGTTGATAATTGGGGAACGGAGTTAGAGGCCTACAAATCCATCCATCCACCCATTCTTATGAATCACACTTAGCAGTGAAAAATTGGATACAAAATGCAAAAAAACACGCCAAATTTCTTGTCCATGTGGCCCACGAAGCAGCATCTGAGCTACAAAATGAGTGCATATCACTAGACCCTGTGAGTGTCATACAATCCTCGTAGTTAGCAATTTTTTGTTCCTCTATCAACCAAAAAATATCTTCGAACTATGGAATTTTCTTGAGAACCTCGGGCCATGTTGTCAATACACCATTCCACTATGCTTTTTGCTTTTTTCAATTTAACACCATCTTTGTACTTCAACTCTTCTCTTGCAAGAGCTCTTTTCACACATGCCCCTGCACCTTCATGTTCTCCTTTTCCATGTCCAACCTCAGTGAAACTCTAAATATGTTGCACACCCATCTTGACGTGTATCCTACTCATCCAATAAAACATTTGTGCATTCTTAAACTAAGACGTGTAATTATCTGACCATATATAATGTTGATTGAAGAGGATGTCCCTATCAGAAAATTTTCCATAAAATAACTGGAAACACCCTTACACAAATTCAGTAGAATGAGTACGATCATCCCTGATATATAAAATTGGTACTCTCTTAAACAAAAATTATCATTCTCTGTAATGTCAGGAGAATGTATAAATATTATATGCACAAAAATGACAACTTGGACTGAGTTGTAATATTGTGATTGAACCTCCATTTGTGGCTGTAATGTGTAATTCTCTGTAAAATCAACCACTGAAACAATATTACCAATAGGAAATGTGTTCTTACATATCTTGAACTGTTCATCCAACCATTGAGCTCTATGTGTATGCCTAACATACTCATAAACAATTTCATCCTTAAATTTTCTCATAATTTGAAAAATATGCATATGTTATGTAAGTAGCTCACACTGTTTAGAATCCTTTCCATATTTCAACTAGTATGGTACTTGATTTTTATTTATCAAACTCAACTAAATTATTTCATATTTCACCTCTAATTTTCTCATAGATGCAACTTTCCTAATTTAAGTAATCCGCCGCACAGTACCACAACTTCCATCTAAACAATCTTGACTATAAAAAAATGTCGAACTTCTCTTTCACAAAATATCGTAGGAATGAAATCCCTGGAAGATATTGGTGGAACTTAAACACCACATTTTGATAACATTGTTTCAGAATGAAAATTAGAACAAATACGTAAAAATTTAGCATAATGCATCACATATTCAATATGTTTCCTACAACAACAAGTGGTGTGAGCGTGGTTGATTTTCACATAGAATGGTTTTAACATATCAAAAAAAATGTTGACTAATTTTAATTTCTATATGCTCCTATTCAAACTTATGAAAAAAATGAATTTGAGTCATATATAAGAAATGCTTTGGATGTGGTTTGTGATTAGTAGAACCAACTCTCTATTTTACAACATCTCTTGTATTAGGTGAAACTCTAGTGTTATCATGCCAAAATTGAATAACAACTTCTCTTATAGTATCAGTTATATCTTTGTCCTTATGTGGTGCTCTAGTAGAAAATGCCCAAAAAGTGGTGTTATTGCTTGATTGAAGGATATTACGTATTTCAATTTCTTTCATTAGAGTTTTCTGATAACTTTCAAAATTTAACTTGTTTGTGTAATCACATGTTGTTTGTTTGTTAATTCACTTACAACACTAGTAGCAAGTACACGACGCACAATATTAGTATCCCTTATGTGTCTCTTGACACCAACAATGTGATATGCATCATGAAGGTTTTCAAGAATTATAGAGTTTTGACCACGTATATTAGATGTTGTCAATCCTAATGTGTTTAATGTAGGTCTCATTTTAATCAAGTTCATCAAACTAACCAACAACTGACATCTTTGGGAATCATTTAAAATTTCAAAATGATTATCCCAAATTTCAGTGGCTTTTCTTCTAATTTGACGTTCAGAAAGTTTGTCAGACATTGGTTTCAAAATGTTCTCATCAATTTCAATAAAATAATTAGGTTTCTTATGTAAAATACTAGGAGATGTTTTTTCAAACTTTTCTTGTCTACAGTTTTAACCTGAATTTCCTTAAATTTCAACATCAGCTACATCACAAATATTTAATTCTTCTTCAATATTGAAAGTAAAAACATATTCATCACGAGTATTTAATTCATCTTCAACATTGATAGTAGAATCATTACCTGGTTCCTCGTTGCTTATAATAGTAGGGGTTGAAGATGAATCTCTTCTTGATTCACGAAGATTTTGCATTCGCTCGGCATTTTGAAATCTGTTTTACTTCTAATTTGTCTGATATGTTTTTTACTTATTGACTTACTTTTTTTGAATTCATTTCTTGTCTCCCACGATGTTTTGCTTCCGGTGATAAGAAAAACGTGTAGAAAGTGACAAAATTTTACAGTAATTCATACAATAAGGCCAAACAGTAAAAAATCACATGGTAATTCAAATGTTGGGATGCGTGTAAATATGATTTGATAATTGTGATCGCGCTTCATAAACTGTGATCATGCTTTATAAACCACGATCATGGTTTTAATATTAATTACCATGACCGCGGTTTATAAAGCACGCTCGTGAGGTTCTATCTATATCATCAAATCCGACCCTCAAGGCTAGGAAAATATTTATTTTTACCCAACCAGAGCTATGGGAGGTCATTATGACGTGTAAAAGGTCAAAAACTTCAAATTTACTCTTTTGCGGGCTTGAACCATGCTCAAAAATTGAAAACGTCTCACAAAAATGGTGCCATTGCGTAGGGGAGACCGTTATCTTCATAGAAATACTGATTTTAAAGTGAATAGAATAAGATAAATACCATTTTATAATTTTTCACTAACAGTAGGTTTTTAAGACACTTTTTCCCGCAGAACATTCATGTCTACGTTTAAAACTGCAAATTTTGTTTTGCTTATCAAAATGTAATAAAACATATACCATCCCAAGCATGGAAAAATTCTATACATATATATATATTTTTTTGATTTTGATGTTTTTTGATATAGTTATGGCAAGAAAATGGAAAGTGCTCTGTTTTCTAAAAAATTTCTAGACCACTTTCACATAAAAAAATCATTAAAAAAATATTGCTCAAGAAAATAGAAAATAAAATCCATCCCAAGATAGACAACGACATCTAACTTTTCACTAAAGGAAAACAAAAATAATAAGATTTGGTCATCCAAATCGCGGGCAAACAAACTACAATCTTATAGTTTTCAAAAATAAACCAAGTCATTTAATTTTGAGTGTTTAATAATAGCTAAATTTGTCTGTTTTTAAAAACATTCAATAGTTTACAAACTAGATTCAGGATGATACAATTCATATTTATATTAAAAAAAATTAATTTTTAGTGCGTGTATTGCTAATAATCCCTACAAGTTGAGATTTCACAATTTTTTTCAATATGACGTCCACTTATGACCCCTTTTTGGTCCACCAACTTGCTGCACTTACCAGGGTAGATTTTTTCAGCATGAGTATATCTAATTTCATAGTCTAAAAGCGCACATCTTATATAATAAACCACTTGCTCCTTATGTTTCTCGTCACGATGAGCAAGCATGGCACCTAGGGAATGATCAGTAGCAAAAATGTAAAGGTAAAATGGTTGGTCATCCTTAGGTGGAATGAGCATGGGTGGTTGGATGAGGTATTTTGTTAAGGCATCAAAGGCTTTGTGGCATTCATTATCCCATTTGAATGAGACATCCTTTTTTAGAAGATGATGAAATGGATAGTAGCAATTGGAAAGTTGAGAAATAAAGTGACAAATAGATTGCAACTTGCCTTGCAAACTATGAAGTTGACAAAGGTTAGTAGGTGGAGGCATCCCGAGAATAGCCTTGATTTTAGCGAGATCAAATTCAATTCCACACAAAGAAATGATAAAACTAAGGAGCTTTTCAGAGAGAACAGCGAAGACACACTGCTTAGGTTGAAGGAAAATGTAGTATTTGATGAGATGGTCAAAAATAGCTTTAAGGACAACAAGGTATTCAGCTTGATGTTTAGATTTGGCAAGAAGATCATCAACATAATCTTCCAATATGTTATGCATGATGTTAAGAAATATATAAGTCATATCAAGCTAATATGTAGCACCAACATTTTTAAGGCCAAAGAGCATGACACGATAGCGGAAGGTCCCCTGAGGAATGATGAATGTGGGTTTGTGTTGATCTTCCGGGGTGATTAATATTTAGTTATAACCCAAGAAACCATCCATGAGTGATAGCATCTCATGGATGGCGGTGAGATAAACTATTTGGTCAATACTAGGAAGAGGAAAGTCATCTTTGGGGAAAGCTAAGTTAAGGTTGTGGAAATCCATGCAAATGCAGAGTCCCCTTGTTGCTTTTGTGATAGGAATGATGTTCGAGATCCATTGGGGATAATCAATGGGTAGGATGAAGGAAATCAAAAGAATGCATTAGAGTTCTTATTTGACAAGAAGCAAAATATGAGGATGCATTTTTCACAGCTTTTGTTTCATGGGTTTGGCATCATGAATGGTTACGATATTATGGACCACAATTATTGGGATGATATCAAGAATATCAGCGTAGGACCAAACGAAAGTGTTGTTATGGTCTCAGAAGAAAGAAGTGAAAGTAACCTATTCAACACCATCTAAATATTGGCCTTTTTTTAGAATGTGCAGGTCATCCTGAGTGTGAATGTTGATTTCGATGGTTGATTCATTCAACATGGTTTGCATCTCCAAAGGTAATGACCAGTCAATATAAGAATATTCCGCACCAAGTTAGGTGAGAATAGACTCATCGTCCTGACATTAAACGACATTAATAGATGGTGTATCGTCATCGATCATGTCAGGATACATGAAGGAAAGAGAAGAGGGAACCTCGCCATTACGCTAATAAGTCAGAGGTCCTAGGGAAACAGTGTTCATGAAAAAAACAAAGTTAGGAGGAATGGATTTTGGATCCATAGACTTTGTAGGTGAAGTTGGTGAATGAGGTGAATGGGGTGGGGAATTTTTATCGTTTTCAATGAGTTTGACTCAAGCCCTTTTGGAAGGTGGTTCACAAAATCCAATACCACTATGGTCTTTATGCTTGCATGTGGTGCAAGGAATGGTAGTATGGTGGCCTTGTTCATAGAAACAAAATCCAAACCCCTTCCAAGCACAAAAATAGAGGAAAGTGTCGGTGAAGCGATGATTGGTGAGAAATTTAAGGTCAGAAGAAAATGGTCAAGTTTGGGAAGGTGGCTCAAGCAAGTAGGTAGAAGCATCAAGTCCCCCATACATTAAGTTGGTGCGAAGGTGGGGATTACCATAGGGGAAAACCTCGCCTATGCGGTGATTATAGTGAGGATTTTGGTGAAGGTTTTCATTCTCTTGAGGAGTAAGGAATGTGTCAATGTTATAAAGGTGGTACTCCCCCATAGTGAGGAGTTAAAAAACATCTTCTAAGGGATCAATAGTTTGTATGTGAGTAGCAAGAATGGATGAATCACTAGACAGTTGGGAAGAAGAAACATTGGATGTTTGAGGAGTAGATGGGTTAAATGATGGGTCAATTACAGAAGTTGTAGAAGCAGTGGGAATATAGGATTTAGTTGCATAAGATGTAGTGGTAGAAGTGGTGGATGAGGTAGCAGCTGAAGAAGAAGTGGTAACAGCGGTAGATGCCTTAACTGGTATAAGGACATCATTGGGTCAATACAACATGTTACATGTCTTAAAATGTGAAGGTTCGGCTAGAATGGTGTAGTTGTGACCTTCATGTTTAAATTTTAAATAGTGGTGTAAGGTTGAAGGAACACAACCCATGGCGTGGATCTAAGGTCGGATAAGCAGCATGATGTACTGGAATTCCCCATCTAAGACATAAAATAATTCAGGAATGGTACAGGGACCTACACAAATGTGGAGAATGATGGTGTTAAGGGTAGAAGTCATGGCATTGTTAAATGAATGCAACATAACTGGGATATTATGCATGGAATTGGTAGGGATGCGCATTTGGTTGTACGCATGGGAGGAAATGATGTTAATACTAACACCACCATCAATCATAATGCATCGAACACGTATATTATCAACGTAGATGGAAATAAATAGGGCAAGGTCATGATCATCCGAATTGAGAGGTATAATCTCGTCGTCAAAGAAAATGAGAGTAGTTATTTGATGAGTGGTAGCAGGAGCAGAGGTAGGGGATGAAGTTGTGAGAGTGGCTACATGGTGAGGAGTGATAATGGATGCAATAAGCATAGGGTCATTGGGTAAAACCCCAATAAATTGAAGGACCTCGATGATGTCCTGACGATGTGACTCAGAGGTTTGGACGATGTCGTACAAAGATATTTTGAGAGGATAATGGTGTAATTGTTCAAGCATTGTATGATGGGTGACCCCATTAGAAATAGGGTATGTTGGTCCATGGATGGTGATTTTAGGTGTAGGTGCAAATGGAATATTGGGTAAAAGAGTAGAGGATGAGCTGGTTGTTTTTCCTTTCATTTGTCCTTCTAGGCTCGAGTGGCAATTTGAACCATATTGATATGCGGTAAAGGAGAAACTGATTCATGATAGGGTTAGCAATAGGATGGGAAAAAATATGGTGAGGGCATATACGGGTTTTGTGAAAACAATGCAGCACATTGGCATTTTGGCAAAGGTTTGGCTAGCTCTCTTATGCAGACCATATTGATCTCAAATGTTGGAGGGGGATATAAGGATTGTTGAGGTGAAGATGAAAGTAACTGAATAGGTAAGGGACGAGGATGTGAGGTGATAGGTGCATGTGGAATAAGGTCCTATTTACCAAAAATAGGTAGATCTTCCTAGATTTGGTGTTCTTTCCTTGTTGGGTCCATTTAGGGAAGTAGAGTTCAGGTGAGAGAAGGTAGGAAGATCTTAGAAAAGGTCTAGTTAGGCTTAGGAAGAATTCTTAGTTAGTTAGGTCAAGTGGTAACTCAGCAGTGGGAGTGATGACTCAGTATTGAGAGTGATGACTTGGTCACTGTGTGTTAAATGCACCTGGAATGGGTCCAAGATGAGATGTAATGATGAGGTGGAGGTGTGAGGATGAAATTAACTTAATTAAATTAGTTAATAATATGAGGATGAATATTAATATGGGATGAAGGGGTCATGATTAGTTAAATGTGTTACGTTAATTAAGTTCAAGGGAACAAGCGGAGTGTGACCCAAATTTGATGTCTACATTAAAGATCACTAATTTTAACAAAATTTGAAATAATGAGAGTGATTTATTTGTTTTTGGCAATAAGATTGCAAAATTGGAATTTAGGTGTCTACACAACCATATTTAATTTCATTAGCTCGGGATAATGTATCAACATTGGAGTCCTAATAAGACATCTCAAATCATGGAGGAAGGCTCTAGAGATACTAAAATATCATATGAAGAAGGCATAATAAGGTGATGTCACAGGGAGACTATAAAATGATGAATTTTATAATATAAAACATGTTTGAAGTGTAGTTAATTACCACAAAATATACATAATGACATCACTATGGGAATTAAAATGCACTAATAGTTACTACAAGGAGAAAACATTAATGAGCGGGAAAACTTAGGTGTATACATATTCTCCAACCGAATATTACTTCTTATCCCATAGAAGTTACATCAAGATCAAATTAATTGAATTGGATGAGCAATAACACCTAAAAAAAACATGAACTAAAATAAAGCACACTTGTCTCATACTTACCTTTTCATAACTGTGTTTGAAAAATGAATAATACACAACTAACAATAAACCCAAGAAGATAGATTAAATCAATAAGAAATAAATTGTAAGCTAGGGGGGTCATGGAATTATAATAGGATGGCTTCATATAATTACATAGATGAGTAAGATAGGTCATAAATAGGAGTAATATAGTACAAAGGTAATATAAATATGATATGAAAATAAAATTGGTCTAACAAGTGTAAAGATAGGAAAAATAGGGGGAAATAATGATAGAAGGTATAAAAATGAACCATGTACGTAAGGATCATCGATCAGAAACACAAGTGATTTTTGAAAAATATCTAGAGAAATATGCATAGTATATCATTGGATTCATTATGAGAATGTGTTCATAATGTTTTTATAGAATAAAAATTGGTGTTTTTCATTGCAAAGGTATGTCAAATTTAAAAAATATAACTTTCATGAAACAAGGTCCAAATTTTAAATTTAAAAACATATAAATAGTAAGTTGACCTAATCATTTTTAACTTTATCCAAACTAGAAACAGTGAGAGATGATGGCCTTTCTACAATGAGGAAATATACATGGACAAGGTAGAATATGAGGAGCGCACAACACTACAAATCCATAGGTAGGTTTATTTTACTATTGGTAAATGGTAGCTACATGAAAAAATAGATCTTGGGTTAAAGTTGTGTAGTGGAACATTTCCTTTGAGGAGTGAAAACATAGGTGTTAATAAGGTCTAGTTATGTTTGGGAGAATTTTTCATTAGGATCTCATTAGATTATATTTTCTAAAAATTAAAATAGAAAAGGGTGTGTGACCTTTTGCCAAATTTCATCACACACGACGGGCCCAAATGTTTTTTAGAAAGGATGTTGTTTCAATGATTCTTTAGGATATCCACTGTTGTTTTGGAGATATGGTTGATGTTAAATATCAGGTGAGAGAAAGATAACATGGGAAATTTCATTATAAAAGTATGTTATATACCAAAAAATGAACATTTTTCCTTTGCATGACCATTGTAGTTATGCTACAAAGATGATTTCATAGGAATGGAAAGGTTTTACTTTATTTGTAACACTCAAATTGATTTAATATGTTTTTCTCATACTAAGACTACTGGGTAAATTTTATTTTTTTAGTTATAGGTAGAAAGATACATCTAACTTTGATGGACATTGAATGCCACATGGTTTCCAAATTTGTTTAGATATATTAATAGTACATATAATAGTTATTGGCCACAATTTTTATAGATATTGTGTATATGTGCTACATCCCATATGATGTAGACTTATTACAAATGTTCATTCCAGTCCTTGTGAGATTGAATCCAAAAAATTTAAATGAATGGTCAAAGGATACATGATATAGATTACATTCACAATATAGGATGTACATGCTTTATTGGGATACCTATCAATGAGGAGTGAAAGGTTCTCGATGTTTTGGATATATTTTATGAGATGATGGAGCTAGTACAATGGAACCCATAGGAAAATTGGTACAATTTATGATCATTAATAGTCTATTTATGGAAATGCACATCTTATTTCATTCTAAATATCTAGAAGATGGTTATAGATATAGTGGTGCAAAATATTTTATGCCTAAAGATTCAAATGGAGGTGTCCCACTATTTTCTATAGTGGCATGGATAAATTAAAAAGAGGATGGCATGATATATATCTAGGCATATGGATATGGGTGCAACTAGCACATTACTTGTTTAAGATGAAAGTGAGACTAAAGACAGAAATTAGACTAATGATTATTCATTTTTTATTGATTTATGAGATATTCCTAATGTATCAACTTATAGGGGCTCCATACTTGAAAGAAATAGAGGCTCCTAGACTCATATAGTGGGAGATATGTCTAATTGTTAGAGCTCAAGTATGATATCTAACAAAGTTAGATAGTACATAGGGATGCAATAGTATTGAGATACTATATGGGAACCATGGATAGGTGGTTATCATGTCTGACTCCATTGGTCTCAAAGGGAATCATAGAGGTGATAATGGACATGATTTATGGTAGGTTATGTGACACTCAGTTATAGTTTGGATTTTTTCTCCTATGGTACCCTTAAATTTCCCATGATACCAGCCTCGACATACTAGAGAGTTGAGAGGTAGAGGAAGATAGGAAGTGTATCATGTGGTATCAACTGTGAGACCACATAGGTAGTGCCAACTTCCATTGGGTTAAGGACGTATGAAGTTGGGGGAATTTGATCAAAGGGCTACGGGAGGCTCATTGATTTAATAAATATTGAAATATGCTAAACCTTAGATATTTAAGAGTTAGGTGTAATAAATAAACACTAAAGTGTGTGTGTGTGTGTATATATATATATATGACACAAGTAATAAGCAAATAGAAATTGAAACCCTAAGTGTAAGAGAGGGAATAGAAGCCTTAGTTGATTAGCACTTTTCATGAAGGTAATATGGACTGAAAAATAGGTGAATGGGAGGAAGAGACTATCGCAACCACACTCATAAAAATATAGAACTATCAGAATATGTTGGAATAGGACATTTGGAATGGTGTTGGGGCGCCTAGGCACTAAAGACTCTTGATGGGTGCATATGACTACACAAAAGCTTGAAATATGGTTTTTAATGTGTGGCAAGGTGGTTGCTAACCTTTGTTGTTTGTCTCCTGTATGTCGCACTATGTCCGTAGAATTCTCCTGTAACCTATAAAACAAATGATCTCCTAAAAACCCCCAAAACACATCAAATCATAAAAAAGAAAAGATGCAAATGGGGAATCAGACTGACCTTGGAGGTCACCCGAAAGAGTGAACTTACAACCGATTGTTGCACTACATTTCAGACTCCATGTAGTTCTCTTATGTGTGTGTAAGAATCGTGCCTTAGGAGGTTCTTGTAAAAGATGCACTTGATAATGAGCAATAGATAGATTTAGCAATGTAGATAGATGTGTGGATGAAACAAAATAAACTTCCCCTTCTATGAAGTGTATGTAAAAAATGCAGTCCCTTGTCCCTTGAATGAAATCTTGGATGCAACCTTAGGTGATGATAATAGATGCTTAGAGCTTTGGAATTTAATTTGATCACATAACATTGTATTTATATGATTCCCTTATTTTAATTTGTAATTAACCACTAAAAGGCCAAATCATAAGAAAACAAGATTCCTAAAAGATAAAAGAGGCAAAAAAGGGGAGAGATGGATATAAAGAGGTCAGGGGAAACCAGAGGGGATGTAGGTTCCTAGCTGGGCGTTGGTGTCCAAAGACAAGAAAGATAAAGTAGTGAAGGTCAAACTAGGCAGTAGGTTGTAAAAGAATAGAAAGAAAATAAGAAGTAATGCAAAAAGGCCAAAGACAGTATTTAATTACTAGTTTTCTCACTTAGAAATCATATGAATGCAAGTATGTGATTAGGACCTAGAAATGTACCCAAGTGTGTCATTTTGTGTCTAAATGTTCCCCCACTTTATGTTGTTGGCTGAATGCTTCATAACATAAAGTAGATAAGAGATGTGTACCTGATAACCATGTAGATTGATGGTGAAAGTTTGTCGAGGAGACAAGTGAAAGCGTGAAGTGAATAAAATGAATTTTTGAAGCTAAGGAAGAGGAAGTGACCCTAGGTGTGAAGCGTATGTGTTGTGCCATGTTGTACCTATTTTTGTTTTTGTTCTTGATGATGTGACTGTTACTTCTCATAAGGATGGACTTACAAAAAGAAGAGCAAAATAGTAGTCACATATTTGTATATAAAAAATTTCCATCTAAATATGTAAAAGTGTGTAGATGTATGCAAAAAGGGAAGTGTGCACCTGATCTGTGACGATTAAAAAGGATAGAAAATGTCCTAAAATATTGTAGAAGAGATATTTTTCGAGCGATCTCATGCCAAGTGCAAGTTTTTCGGGTGATCTCACGCCAAGTGTGAGTTTTTTAGGTGATCTCATGCCACAACAGAAGATTGTTTGGAGAAAGGTCTAGTGTTCTTCTCCATCCATGACTACTTACCAAATTTATACGCCAGTGTAGATGGTTTGATCCTTCTTTGCTCCATGTTTGTTCTAATTCAATCCAAGTAGAAAAATAAGATATAATGCATTATAATTGCTAGAGGATTTTTCCTGTACTGTGAAGAATGCTCTGTAAACTACTGAAAAATGTTTTGATCTAAGAAAGACTGTGTAACTACCCCTAGTCATAGGCACCTAGGAAATGTCATGAGAACTCAAGTGCTCATGTCTATATCTAAGCACTGATATTTGTGCCAAACTAAGAACACAAGTCAGAATATGGGTCGTATTGTGAATATGTCTCTTCTTTGTTCCTATGTTGTGTAAGTCTGAACTGTGACTGTGTAATGTTGAATTGGGTGATTTATTCACCCAATGTATGTTCCCCCTTGTTTGGGTGCATATGACGTAGCTAGGAGTATGCAGCCTAAAGGAGAGGACCCAATGTTGATATGAAACTATAACCCAGTAGGGGGAAGGTATGTACTTGGTATTAACCAAGGCACATGCAAAAAATGTGGCTAACATATGTGTTAGTAGAAAAAGTGACAAGCATGCTATAGAAAAATAGTGTAATAAGCAATAGTGCATAAAATGTTGACTGCAAAAAGTGGGTTTAAAACATGGGACATCACTCACAATGTCATAAGACAATCAAGGTTAAAGCAGCCGAAAGCATACAAGAAATGAACATACAAGACATAGGGAAAACCCACAAACAATGGCATAAAATGGAAAATAGTAGCAAGTAAAGTATCAGAAAACCATGGTGGAAAATAGCTCCTGCAAGGAAAATAGTGCACATAAATCACCTGTGAGCATGTTATAAAGATACAAATTATGTCAAGATGTGTATATATTGGTAGAATAAGTAGTGTGCTAGTAAAATTGAAAACTAGTATGTAATAGAATAATAACACCTATGATGTGTGTGAATGTAGATTCCCCCAGGAGCCTCAATGGGACTAGTAAGAGATACAGTGCCAAGCATCCATGATGTGTGTGAAGTTTTGTAAGAAGTATAAATTCACAACTTAAGAACAAGTGAATGCGCATGTGTATATAGAAAAGATAATGACATATAAATTATTTGTCTAGCATGTGAAACAAAGTGTACATGTGAGCATGAGTAAGAAAGAGTAAGTGTGAGCAAGATATCTAATATAATGTGAATGAGTGAGATGGAATGATATGCAATGTGAATGTGATAGGATCAGCATTCCCCCTAATTGGATGTGAATGAGCATGATTTACATGTGTTTCATTTAAAAAATAACCCTCGACAATTAACAATGAATCATAGAACAAGAGTGTGTCATCAGGAAATGGTTTGAAAATGTGCGCTAGAGAGATAGATCAAGGAAGCGTAAAGTGTAAAAAGTGTCAAGGTGCTAAGGTTCATTTCATATTTACACCCTCAGTAGTCGAGTATGAAACATGGAACTAGCATGCATCATAGAGTAGTGTGATGTGTGAGAATACAAGTGTGTCAACAAGAGGAGCTCTCAAAGGATCACCTCAGAACGTCATTTGGTGTCAAGGCATTTTGAATGGTAGCTAATCAATAGACTTAGCATCATGCATTGGAGGCTTGAGGTCTTGAAAGAGGCTTAGCATCATGTATTGGAGGCGTTGAGGTCTGTAAGAGACTTACCATCATGCATTGGAGGCTTAAGGTCTTGAAAGAGGATTTGCATCATGTATTGGAGGCGTTGATGTCTGAAAAAGAACAAGTTATTGTCCATCATCGACATCAGATCAATAATAGCTCTACGTAACATGGAGTTACTTCAAACCATTTTGGATTCTGTGGAATCAACTCGGAGCCAGGAGCTGTGTTATAGAGTAAAAGAAGATCCTTGTTGTCATATATCAGGAAGCTTAGCATGGCACAGTAGGAGCACTGAGGTTTCATGTAGAAACATAGCACCATACCACGAAGGTGTGGAGGTCTTCTTTGGATATCAGAGTGGCGCAGTAGAAGCATCGTGGGCCCATAACCCACAGGGCCAGGATCGAAGCAAAGTTTTCAAAGTGAGAAGGTTGCAGGAGAAGATACCTAAGGGTCTACTACAGCAAAACTTCTGAGGTGGCAGCAGAGTTTCTAGATTCAGGACAGAGGGGTAAAATGTTCCAATATAAGCTTTTTGGGACAAAAAGCTTATCTCAGTAGAGAGGTGTCATCAGGGGATCATTTTTGAAAGTTCCCTAAACATCCATAAATTGTGTCAGTGCATAAGATCGTGTTGAGAGCTTTCCATCGACTGTGAGAATGCTACAAACGGACATCGAGAGCTCTCGATATGTCTGGTAAAATTTTAGTCAACAGGAAAGTCAAATCTGGTCAACTAGTCAATATTTGACCAATGGAACTGTGACATGTGGTGAAAATGCAAAGGGAGTCGTTTGTTGGTTTTTGATCTCCGGTCTTCGACGGTCATAAAAAGATAGCTCATCGAAATAAGAAGCTGAAATTTTGTTACGGAGGGGACCCCGGCCGCCGTGTGGGCTATGGTATGATCACCAACATGGTGGGTCCACAAGCCACTACGTGGCTTGCCACCACGAATCAATTTTTTTTTATTTTCCAATCGCGGGTCAAGAGGTGGTCTTTTTCGTCATATCTCATGTGGGTTGAATTTCATATTACATTGTAATTATTTGTCACGCATTATTCCCAAATACCACACAATATGCCACATACTACGCATATGTATATATGCCTTAATATTAATGTTCAAACATTAGTATAACCACACTTACCCACATAACCTCCATATATGCCAAGCTTCCATGTGGTGAAGGAGTGAAGCGGTGGTAGGGGGCATGTATATGCTATGGTGGAAGATTCCACGTGAGGAGAAGGAGGTGGGGCGGTTAAGCCTCAAGTGGTCCTTTGACCACTATGTTTGCATGGAAAAGGCTTTATTAAGCCTAAAAAAATTTCCTCCACCACCAAATGTGGGATCTCATCCCATTAATAATGCAAGCCGCTCCATTTGGGATTTTATCCCATTTATTTTGCTACAGGTTTAGGCTAATATTAGCCTAAGGATATTTTAAAATGCATTATTTAAGGGCCCTATTTTTGTATAAATAGGAAACCCATGTTATTGTAATGGACACACAACGCAACTGAGAAGATCATTCCTAGAGCTCGGAAAGGTGCAGAGCGAGCCAAGAGGAGAGTTAGTTCCCATGGGCATAGTTGTGTGAAGACCTAATTTATTTAGGCATTATCATTTTAATTATTATTGACCTATTATTTTTAGACAATAGTAAATTAAAATTATTGTGGCTAGGAGTTATTAATACTACCTAGTCGGCCCGTAATGCCACACCAAATTATTGTGAATCCTAGAATATCGATCGGAGTGCCATAGGCCATTACGAAGCATCTAGAAGGCCGATTGAGAACCAGAGGATTCCGAACAGTGGAGCTAGTGCCATCAAGCTTGCCAAATATGACAAGAAAGGGGAAGTTGGGTGCTATTTTTCACCCTTTTCTTTTAAAGGTCTAATTATTCTTTCAAGCTAGTTCTTAATGGTTTCCATTAGGTTTTCTTGTGAAAGTACTATTGTAACTTACAAGTTTTGACTAGTGGAACGGTTTGATAAGAACCCGGAGATGTAGGCAATTGCCGAACTCCATAATCAATCATTGTGTAATTGTCTTTATTGTCTTGCATTAATTTTTAAATTGATTACTGAAAAAGGAGCAAATTATCGGCAAATAAATAAATCCTATAAGAGTCTGAGATCAGGTAGATAAAAACATGATTATTTTCAGATCAAGTTTGGTATCAAAGTTGGTTATTGGCCTTCAAAATTTCTATTCTATGAGAAAGTTTGGTATTAGAGATGGTTTAGCTCCATTTTTTCTTCACTAAATCTAATTAATAAATTGATTGCTTCAAAATTGGTGCAGTTGGTTCAATTTGTGTGAACAAGGAACAAGTGCACTATGGGCAAGATGTCTAAACAGGTGAAGCTCGATGAGGTTGAAGCTTATAATCACCAAATCCAAGAAGATAATTCTCTCCTATGATCAATGTATTACTCCTTGGAAGAGGAGAATGCTCGCTTGAAATCAGAACTGCAAACCAAGGATGAGCTCTTGGCAAGGTTGCAATGTGGTGATCACAGAAAGGAAATACCTTCAAATTCATATGCTTGTGACCATGGCAGATGACTACACTATAATTTTTTCACCACTGGAATCTTCTTCTTCCTCCCATTCAATTTCGGATTCAGATAATGAAGTCTTTCGTTTGTTTTAAAAGCATACTAGAGGCATTGGATCCAAGTTACTAGATAAAATGGGATTTGATGGAAGAGGCCTTGGTAAAATGGCCAAGGCATTGCTAACCCAATATAGGTCGAGGATCGTCCTCATTTTGTAGGTTTGGGTTATCCTAGTGTGGGGATGGAAATTAGAGAATGGTCTAAGAACGCTGATGGGAGACAAGCTTTCGAAAGAAAAGTGAATACCCACTATTCCTGCAAGAATATTTTGACTAGGAAAGTTGTCCTTTGTCGTCACAAATAGGATGTGGTAAGAAAAATTAGTGAATAGGTAATGAGATTCCACCTCCAGTTTCTTACCATAATCATAAGCATAGTAAAAATTTTGATCCACTTTTTCAGCTTAAGAACTATGGTTATGATTTTTAGAAGGTGTGGAATTCCTTTCCATGTACTTTTTGTGGATTGCATAATCATTTTGTGGCCAGATGCTGGAAGATAAGGGCACTGATGAAGAAGTTGATGTCTTCTGTCAGGAATAAGGAAAATCATAAACACCAATCTCATCATGCAGAGTCGAGAAATGGCAGAAAGAGTTTCTCATCCCAGAAGAAGGAGATTAAGAGGAATTTTTGTGCTCATTGCTAGAGGAATGGGCACCGGGTGAAAAATTAGTGGAAACTGCATCCATCTCGCCATCAGAGTAATGGCAAGCCAAATATGGAATGGAGGCCTATTGCAAAGGCAAAGGAAGTTTCTACTCCACCACCAGTTGACAATTCAACCCAAGACCAGGTAATACCTGAAAGAGAAAGTCCTTTAAAATGGGTAAGTCAACAATTTTTCAATTATTTATTACATAATTTAGATTGATGAATAGTATGCAGTATTTGTTTGGAGATCAGATTCTATGAGAAAATGCTGAGAGAAAGGTTTACCATACTCAGTGGATTTTCTTACTTAGAAAATTTGATTAATTCTCCAAACATATCTCCTAATCAGCTTGTGAGTACCTGTTACATGTTGGATACAGGATTTAACTCATATAGAGCTTGGAGATTGATTTGCCATTTGTGTAGATAGTAGAGTTTGTAGGAGTCAGCTCGAAACTTCATTCTATGTAGAGGCATTGTGACCGTGTAGTAGAATGGTAGCTAAATCAACGTTGGCATTAACGTCTGGTCAGAACTTCATTCTGTGTAGATGCATTGTGACCGTGTAGTAGAATGGTAGTTGAATCACTGTTGGCATTAACGTCGGGTCATAACTTCATTATGTGTAGAGGCATTGTGACCGTGCAGCAGAGTGGTACTTGATATTAGTGTGTCAACTAGAGGAGCTCTTAAAGGATCAGCTCAGAACGTCATTCAGTGTCAAGGAATTGCAACCACACATTCTAATGGTAGTCGATCGAAAAACTTAGCATCATCCATTGGAAGCTTGAGGTCTTGAAAGAGGCTTAGCATCGTGTATTGGAGGCGTTGAGGTTTGTAACAGACTTAGCATCATGCATTGGAGGCTTAGCAGCATGTAATGGAGCCATTGAGGTCTGAAAAAGGACAAGTTATTGTCCATCATAGACATCGGATCAATAATAACTCTACATAACATGGATTTCCTTCAAACTAGTTTGGATTCTACAAAATCAACTTGGAGTCGGACGTTGTGTTATAGAGTAAAAGAATATCCTTGTTGTCAGATATCAACAATCTTAGCACCGCACAGTAGGAGCGTTGAGGTTTCATGCAGAAACTTAGTGATGGGTGTCATTATTCCCTTCATTTAATCAACTTCTTATTGATTTCAAATCAAACTAGGGGTGTGTCTAAAGCTATATGCAACAAGAGTAATCATATTTATCTAGTAGGTTACTATAGTTGTTTTTGTATTTTCTGGGGGATCTTTTCAATGTCTTAAGGAATTCTTTTGTAAAACCTTATTTAAATCATACTATGAAAACTTATCTGAAAGTAAACACACTTAAAGCTTTGTTGAAAGGAAACACACTTTACAGAATGGAAATAAACAAACTTGCTTTTGGAAATAAAAAAAACTTGCTATTGAAAGTAAACATGCTCAACTTAGAACACTTAAAAATGATTGAAAGAAGAATAAGAATCTATCTAGACACCTGCAGGAACAAGTCTACAATAGATTTTAACTGGAAGAATTAAAATCGATATAGAATTAACATATATAAACTATTTACTTAGGAAATATAAATACCAAATAAATGAATATCTTGGTCCTTAGGGGAATGGTCTCTTACTCCTTGTTGAATTAGGATTTAACAACTCAGAATTCTCTCAAACAAGAATGGCTAAATTATTGATAAAACATTCGATATTACAAAACGTATTGGATCTGTGTACTTAGTATATATCTCACTTATTTATTCTATCTCTCTATCCCATATTATCTCCTATCTATTGTAGGCCTACTTATATATACATTTACAATCATAGTTGTCTCTACGATTTTGATGAAATCGAATCGTGCCCAAAATAGACGCTGCTCGTCGGATTGTGGTTGATCAAACAACTATAAGATAACTATCATTGGATCTACGTTTAGATATCTTCTCATCCTTTCCTGATTGAAAGGGTCATTGATGCAGAATCTCTAGATGTGGTTAAAATAGATAAACTTCCATCGGTTCCGGAACTTCATAGAAGTTCCAGAACCATAGGAAATCATTAAGGATCAAAACCGTGAGAGTTTTAGAGCTATACCCAGGAGTTCTAGAACTAAGTCTAAAAATTCTGGAACTAAATACTGGATTTCCGGAACTAAGTTTGAAAGTTCCGGAACTAGATGATGACTATGTAATGGAGTTCCAGAACTAGCTTGGAAGTTCCAGAACTAAGCTGTGTTTAAACAAATGTTACCGAAAACATACTGAATGCTACATACTTCACTTCTTTGACTGATTAGACCTACTTTATTACAAAACTGAATGTCAAACACACACTTCGTCAGGAATTTTTGAGCTTTTAACATTAGAATCACAATCAATCAAAAGATAGACAATTACATGCTAACTCATATCAGATCAAATAAAAGTCACAAAAATGCAATCAAACTTAATTAAAAAGGAGAGTAAGATGAGATCATATATTATACATTAATCAGGCATATTTTGGCCTCATCATTTTCCCCCAAACTTATTTGTTTATAATTCCCTTTACAAACTTCATTCTTCAAAAGTGGGGTTATATGTTATGCATTCCATTTGATTGCTCAAATCAAATGGCTGAAACTGAATTTTCCAATGCTTAAACTTAGAGGTACTATACCCAGCTCATGATTCTATTTTCATCTCCCACTTTTCAAATTCAGAAGAATCTTGAGGTTCTCTATTTTTTCAAGGAGACATGGGGGTGAGAAGTAGAGGGGGCCTTGTTCACATTCCCATCCATATTTTCCCATAGGTCTCATTGATCTTAGGAATTATTGTGCATAACGCTTTTTCCCTTTCTAAACTCTAGATCAGATTTGTAGGGGATATTACTTCCCTTCTTGTCAAGGAAATAGTAAGGAGTTCTCGCCTCTTCGAGCATCCTTCATAAATATTTCAAACTTCTCCTCCTCATAGGAGGTAAAAGAATCAATACTCTTTTGTAGAATGGTAAAATATTGTGTCTTAAATCGCTCATCAAAGGCATGAGTTCTAAAATGTATGAGGAAGGTAGAAGGTTTACCATAGTGAGCTCTCATACAGAGACCTCTTGAGCTAGCTTTCAATAAAAACTCAGATTCCATTTCCTTCCATGTAATTTGGTTTTACAGAACAGAGACAAATGCATTGAGCTGGCTTTCCGCCACATACAAATTGATCATAAATCTTGTGTTTTTCTCTAGCATAAAATTAAAAAGATAAAATTCACATAGAAGATTTTTCTGCTCAGGACTGGATAAAGAGTAAGCTATCATGAATTCAGATTCATCCTTTAGTTCATGTGGAAGTCCACATGCAATCCTTGACAGCTGTCAGCGAATGAACTACTCTTCTAAAAACACACTATATGCAGGAGAGGGCCTCCTTCATGCAAGCAATTTTTCGCTCATAATGCAAACCATATGAATTTTTGCAAGAAATTTATTTGTTTCCTTCTTCCTTATAAAACTTTTCTTCCCACTCTTTTCTTGCCTTCTTCTCTTCTTCCATCTTGGTCTTCAAATCCTCATTTGATGTTTTAGCTTCTCTGAGCTCCCTGCAGGTGTCATTCTATAGTTGTTTGAGTGGAAAATAGGTTAACTCAGTTTGTGTAGAGACTGTGGACACAGCATTCTATTTTCTGGAAGTCTGACATTCTTCCTCTTTTTCTATCAGTTGTTTCTTAATTACTGATAACTCCTCAGTCCTAGCTGCAAGCTGAGTTGTTAGTTCTCCAATGAGCATTTCCCTTTGTTCTAATTTTAGTTTGAGGAAATCCAATTCCTCATCCTTTTCTCTGATAATGAGCTCTGCTCTAGACAAGAACAGAGCCTATTTAACCTGATGTCTTTCTTCTTCCTCTGAAATTACTTATGGAGTTGAGAATTCTTCCTCGATAGGAAATTTTCATTTTCTCCAGGATGCCAACTCTTCTTCTTCATGTGGCAATGCTGATGGTTCAGCCAATTCTTGAAACTCCTTCTCTTCAAGTCTCTCATCTCCTATGTCCATCTTAGCTTGGCTTGGTTCAGGAGGATTCATGGCCATGTTTCCCAAAATATCAATAGCTTCCTTTTCCATATTTTCCTGTTCACTCCTTCCCTCTGGGGTCTCCCTTGTCCTTTTATGAATTTTCCTTCTCTGGGGAATTTCAACATGCCCAGTGGTGGATTTATTTCTAGAGATTCTTCTTACTCTTGTTTCTTGATCTTGCACAGGTGAGATATCACCGTCAGAGACATATATTGGCTCCCTTGAAGTTGTTACAGAAGAAGGAATTTCCTTCAAAGGCATAAAAGCTCTGTTGTTTTGATTTTTCTCACAGACCTTCTTCTTTTTGGTATATTCTTTCTTTCCACTTCCTTTTATTCTTCTACAGGGCATCAATTTCCAAATTAGTTGAAGGAGAAAATGGAGGTGGTATTGTTCTTTTGATAATATTAGGGTTTTTCTTGAACTTGCCAAGAAACTTTTCCTAAATTTCTTCTCCATTTTTCTTTTACATAAAATGGTGCTGGCATACTAAATGAATTAGCCCTTGATGCCTGATTGTCCAAACACCCCAGGAATACCTTTGGGCCATTGTCTAGATAGAATCAAAAATAAACCCTGGAAGGTTTATTATGTACTAAGGTTTTGTGGATCCATACTTCAGATATATGAGCATTTTAGGAATTCTTTTCCTACGGACCCAAATTGACAATCACATGTTAAATATTTCACTATCCAAAATGTTACCCTCTTAAAGGGTTTGGGCAAACTAGCCCTTCTGACCCCTTTTATGATTTTCTTTGTATTGTAGATGTACTGGAGTTCAGTTTCTCCTCCTTGTAGTAGGATTTCAACAAGTTCTTTCAATGTCCCTTTGGCGGGATATTGAACATGCACAATTAGCACTCCAGACACATTACTTATTGTATTTATAGAAAAAGGAATAAAGATATTTCTCACCTTTGTCCTGGATTGCTCTAGGTTTATGATGAATTCTCTTACTAATTCATCATTATACTTTGAAAACTTCTTCAGGAACTCTAGCCATCCTACATGCTCAAAGATAGATGCCACTTCTTCGTCTGCGAGCAGTTGGGAATCATCCTCTGGTTCTGATTTCTTTTTAATCCCCATATTGGCTCAAGTTATGTTTCCTTTGATTCTATGCAAATCGATTGTAGGAATTCTTGCTTAGCTATGGAATTGATTAATTTAGTTTCGTAACCTCTGTTCTTAGCTGCGGAATCCTCTGTTCTTAGCTATAGAATCCTCTATTCTTTGTTGCAGAACACAAGCTTAATTCCCTGCTTCTCAAAATCACTCTACAACTTATTTCACTTGATTTTGCACTTAATGATTACCAATAATAACCATGCCACCACTTATCCCATCCATATCATCTTCATGATTACTCACTTGTAATCATAATGTATAAATAGATGACTCATCATACCAAATTTTGAATTAAGTCAAATCACACATTCAAACATTTAATTTAACCCTAAATAAGTTAAAAGATATAATTACCATCCTTGATGATGTAATCATTTTGTTATGATGAATCTTCATTCCTACAAGTGGAACAAAACATGGTTAGATAAGACAACTGGAATTCAAAAGAATTCCCTTTTATTTGAATTAGCCAAAAGAAGAGGTCAACCACCATTGCTGGTTTTCAATTGACCTTTGAGAGAAATATATATATATATATATATATATTATATATATATATTTGGGAAGAAAATCCCATTTATTGGTTTTCATCTTCTTCCCTTTATTCTAGATCTAGCATCTGGTTATTTGATCATTTTAGAAGAACTGGGTTCTTCCATATGATCAAATTCTTTATTTGCCTCAATGTTCCTCAAGAATTCATCCTTAGTGGGAGGCTTCCTATAGAGTTTCAGCCTATGTCCATTGACCAAGAGTGTTCTTCTGCTACCATCAATGGGAAGTAACTGAATATAACCATTGTCAAATATCTGCTCAATCTGATAGGGTCCCAACCATCTAGTTCTCAATTTGCCCTTTAATTGTTGGTACTTAGAATCAAACAACAATGCCCAGTCTCCTACTTTGAATTGTCTTCTCTTGATATGTGTGTCATGCCATTGCTTCCTTTGATCTTGGATTATTTCTGTCTACTGAAGTGCTTCCATCCTCAATTCATCCAACTCATTGAGTTGAAGGATTCTTTCTTTTTGAGTTGCATCCAACTCAATTCTTACCTTAACTATGTCCTCAATATCTAAAGTTCAAACTCAATGGGAAACAAGTGATTTTTCCCATAGACTAACTCATATGGTGAAAACCTTGTTGTAGTTTTCCAAGTTGTATTATAAGCCCAAACAGCTTCAGGTAGTCTCTTTACCCAATCTTTTCTCCCAGCTTCAACTGTTTTGGTAAGGATGTTCTCTAATTCTCTATTTGTTACTTCATCTTATCCATTTGCTTGTCCATTTAATTTGGTAATACATATGGGTGACATAAGGAGATGACTAGATTCCTATGATTGATTTGGTAATATCATATATTATTATGGAACTGAAAGCTTGTTTAAATAAGAATCATATTAGACATAAATTGTCATCAAAGGTCCCATGATTTGAAACTATGCTCAATACCATCAAGGAAAGAACTGTGCTCCAAAAGGAAAGAACTTTACCATAATTCTCTTAATTCTAAATAAAATAAAATAAATATCCAAACATAAGTGGGTGAGGATAAATACAATAAAGGTAAATAAAGTACAACTGAGCTTCTTCTAGTGGTCCCTGATTTTTCCTCAATGCCTGCACTTTTGCCCACTTTGTCACATAGTCAGTACACACAAGAATATATTCCTTTCCTTGTGAAAGAGCATTAAAGGGACCAAAAAAATCCAATCCCCATCTCTCAAATGGTTTAATTACTACTTGAGGTTGAAGAGGTATTTCATTGGTGAAAGTTGGTTTATCCCATCCTTTGACAAGGATCACACCGCTTGATATATCTCTTTACATCCTTGTATAGAGATGGCCAATAATAACCAGTGCCAAGTATCTTATGAGCTATTTCTTTTCACTGAATAGTGTCCTCCACTTGGTTCATCATGACATGCTCTGAGGATGTCAAATATTTCATCTTCTCTTACACACCTGTGCAAAAAAAAATCAGGCCCACATTTAAATAGCATTCCATTTAACCATTTGAATTGTGCACTAGTTTTGATTAACTTCTTTATTTGTTTCTTAGTGAAAGAAGGAGGAAACTTCCCTGTTACAAGATAATTTTCCATATCAGAAAACCATGGTGTACTTGATGAGATAGAAAATAGTTTCTCATCTGGAAAGCTATCCTTGACTGGATCATGCTCCCCTAAGTGGTTAGTCTTGAAAAAAAAATCAGCTACCACATTAGATTTACATGGATTGTCCACAATGGTAATATCAAATTCTTGCAAAAGTAATAACCATTTAATTAATCTTCCTCGAACCACTGGTTTTTTCATTAAATATTTAATTGTTGAATGATCTGTGTGTACAAATATCTTGTAACATGTAATGTAATGTCTGAATTTATTGATTGCATAAATTATAGTAAGAAATTCTTTTTCAGTGGTGGTGTAATTCTTTTCAGTGGGAGTAAGATTCTTACTAAGATAATAAATAGACATACATTTTTCCTTCTTCATCTTTCTATGTCCCAAAACTACACCAATGGAATTATTTGAAGCATCTATTTGGATATAAAATGGATTTTCCCAATTAGGTCCTCTCAATATTGGAGCAGTGATTAACTTTTCTTTAATTTCTTCAAAATCATGCTGACAATTTTCATCCCAAAGGAATTCACAGTCCTTGGTTATCAAATTAAACATGGGGGCAGCAATTTACTGAAATCTTTTATAAAGCACCTATAGTACCCAACATGTCCAAGAAATGACTTGATATCTATGGGGGTCTGAGGAATAGGTAAATCTGAAATGATCCTAATTTTTTTTTATCAACCTGAATTCCTCTTTTTGAAATATGGTGCCCTAATACAATCCCCTCATCAACCATCATTAAACACTTTTCATCAGTAAGAGACAGATTGTGTTGTTCACATCTTGTTAACACTCTGTCCAGATTTCTCAAAGCATCATCAAATGTATCTTCGTGTATAGTGAAGTCATCCATATATACGTCAACAGAATCATTTGTTAGATCAGCAAAGATTGTAAGTACAGCTCTCTGAAAATTTGCAACAGCATTACATAAACCAAATGGTAACACCCTATAGGAGAAGGTACCCCATGGACATGTAAATGTAGTTTTGTCTTGATCTTCAGCAGCAAATTTGATTTGATTATATCCACTAAATCCATCCAAGAAGGAAAAGTATTGTTTACCTGAAATGTTGTCTAGGACTTGATCTATGAATGGTAAGGGAAAATAATCTCTTAGTGTGGCTTTGTTCAGTTATCTATAGTCAACACATATTCTCCATTTTCTGTTCTTTTTAGGAACAATTGCAAGACGAGATACCCACTGACTATCTGAGATAGGGTAAATAAAACCTACTTGTAATAGTTTTTCAATTTTTTATTTGACTATATCCCTTAAGGCTGGGTTAATCCTTCTCTGAGGCTACCTAACTAGTATAACATTTTCAGTATAGATGTGATGAGTTCAAATACCTGGGTGAATTACCTTCATGTCTTTCTAATCCCAAGAAAAATCTTTAGTATGATTTTTTAAAACATCAAACAATTTAGCTTCTTCATCATCCTTCAACCAGTTGTTAATGTTCAAAGTTTTACCCAGTTGAATCTCAATATGCTTGGTTCCAATGTGTGATGAACATATTTGTTGCAAGGGTTTCATTAAATTATTTATTGGACATGCATGTGGTAATAACATATGATATGTAGTAACATCTCCAAAATTTCTTTGTGACAGAATACCGGAAAAATGACAGTAACGAGAATTATGATACTTATCTCTTTATAGGTCAAACTCTTCGTCACTGCTACTTTCCAGAAATTCTTCACCACTCCCTGATGTATTTGAAACTGAAGCTACTGATTCATCCTCTCCCCACGAGAAATTTCGTTCCTCCAGAGAGAAATCATTTCCAATCACAGAGAACTGCTGTTGTTATGGTTCCAAAACTAAATTTGCAACTTATGGAACTAAGTTTGTAGGTTCTGGAACTATAGTTGCGGGTTCCAAAACTATATTCGAAGGTTTCGAAACTATATCTGATTGCTTCAAGGATAGCTAGTGCTCATTCAATGGTGGATTAATCATCTCTTCTACTTCTCTTACATGATCCTGCAATGTGATCATAGCCAAAGAAGACAACTTTTGCTTATTAGTATCAGGAGAATCAACCCACAATTTTTCATGATTGTCAGTAAAAGGTCATGCAAAAGGATATAAGGAAATCTGCTTAGATTTCTTAACATTCGAGATTGTCATATCACCTGACCTACAATCAATTAAGGCAGCAACTGTAGCTAACCATGGTCTACCCAAAATAATGGGATAACCAAATGTTTTACCTTTTGGCTGCAGTATAAGTAAGTCAACTGGATATTCCCATGACTCCACCATAACCGCCATGTCTTCAATAATCCCTTCTGGTTTTGCAACAAACTAATCTATCATCTACAATATGGTATTAGTAGGTTGTATACCCATTAATGGCAATATTTTTAGAATATCCACTATCATTACATTTATAGCTGCTCCCAAATCTACCAAAACATTATGTATATCCTTATTCCCTCTAGAGACAGAAATAACAAGACTTCCAGGATCTCCATATTTGGGAAGTAAAAGTTTTCCTTCTAACAAATCAGTAATTTTCCCATCTACTTTGACAGTCTTGGGGTACTTTTTCTTCCTTCTAGGTTTTTTCAAACATAACATTTTGATTAATTTGTTCAATTCGGGAATGTCCTTAATTGCTTGTAACAATGGTATTTCAATATTCAATTTCTTTAGTTCCTGTACAAATTCATACTCCTTGGTCTTTATAGATTTTTTAAATCTCTCTGGAAATGGAGTCTCAGAAGTGTTGTTATCTAGCTCCTTCTCTTTTTTTCTATATCCTTGGAACAACAGTACTAGGGATTTCATTTTCTTCTGTCTATTTAGTAATTATAACAAGTGGACTGCTAATTATTTTCCCATATCTAGTTTTAATATCCTTACAATCCATAGCATGTAAATTAACTAATTTTTCTGGTTTTGTTCCATAAACAGGAGTTGTTTGTTTGTTTCTTGGGTTTGCTACTGGTTGTGTTGGTACTTGCTTTTGGACTACATTCTCAGTTTGTGAATTCTATGCAAGGGATCCCATGATGGCCTGCTAATTCTGATTTGGATATGTTCTTTCTTGAGAATAATTACTAGGGTTCCATCTAGGTTGTGACCAAGCATAAGGATTTCCTTGACCAGCCCATGGTTGTTGATGTCCCTGAGCATACCAAGCTTGATTTTCCCAATCTTGAGGGTTCCATGTTGGTTAAGGTACCCAATGTAGTTGTCCCCAATTTTTTGGTACTATCTAAGCAGCCCACGGCATCGTCCAGGGATTAGGAACTGATCTTGGCATAAACTACCCTTGATTAGTTTGTTTCTGAACAAAATTCAATTCTTCTGTTGTGGATGATAGACTAGTTTGTTTAATTTTATTCTTCATGACTGGAAGTAGAGAACAAGTATCAATATCTTATTCTTTAGACTCACAGATAAGACACATTTTTGTTTTATCCAAAGGATAGTCTCTTATTGCATGCTTCTTCCTACATCTAGGACAATATATAGCCAATGGTTCAGTTTTGGCATTAACTTTATCTTGTAATCCATCCATAGTAGAGGTTAATTGAATTAAAATGTCTGTTTTAAAGTTTTCTAACTCATCGATTAGTTTGTTCATATCTGGATTCATACTTTTCACCGATTTTCCTTTTCTAGGTCCACCTCTCGTTCTCGAATAGATTCTACAAATCTCCTTAATTTCATTCATCCTTAACTGATCAATGTCTCCACCTCTTATCAAGTTAAGGGCTTCCCTAGATTCGTAATCCAAACCTTTAAGAAAAATGGTTTTACTTAACTCCTCTTAAAGTACAAATCCACATCTTTTGCTCACAAAGAGGAATCTTTCTAAATAGTCTTCTATATTTTCATCTTCCCCCTGCTTGATTTTGAAGAATTCTTCTTTCCTATTTCTCCCTCTAAAATAATCTTGATATTTGTCTAGGAAGGTAGTCTTCATTTGTGCCCAAGTGGTAATAGATTTGGATGGTAATCCCATGAACCTCATTGCTGCATCCTTCAGAGTGGATGGAAACAACTTGATTTTTTTATTATTTGTTTTATAGTCATAGGTCTGACATAGTACCTTAAACTCAAATAGAAATTGGTTAGGATCTTCAGATGACATCCCTCTAAATGTGGGTAAATGTGCAAGTGAGATATTTTTCATTGATGTATCATCATCTCCCAATTGGATTGGATAGGTAAAGGTCCTATCAGGTACTCTTTCAGCTTCTCGTGCCATTTTTAAAATATTTTCTAAATTTTCCTCCCAATCAATGTGGTATGCAGTATGCCTTGGGGAAGGTGAAAAATCAGGAGTAGGAGGTTGACTACTCAATTGAGAATAAAAACTATCCCTAAATGGATCTTGAGTAATAATCTTTTTCCTAAAAGTTCTACTTCCTTCAAGTGACTAATCTAATAATTCCAAAGGTGGCAATTTTGTTTCTTGTAGGACAGGGGATGATGGTGCCTCTAATTCTTGATCAATTTCCTTATTTAAACTAGAGGATGCTATGAATTCTTGTGAAGATGTTTTTGGGAGGAATCTACCTTATGAGTCTCTTGGTCTACTCATATATTTTATGATATAGTAGGGAAAATCCTTCAACTACTAGATGTTTGATTATTGCTCTTGTTAACACTTTAATTAGAAAATTCCAACTAGTGTTTCCCCGGAAATGGTGCCAAAAATGATGGGTGTGTTTATTCCCTTCATTTAATCAATGTCTTTTTGATGTCATATCAAACTAGGGGTGTGTCTAAAGCTATATGCAACAAGAGTAATCCTATTGATCTAATAGTTGACTGTAGTTGTTTTTGTATTTTCTAAGGAATATTTTCAATGCCTTAAGGACTTCTTGGTAAAACCTTATTTAAATCATACTATGAAAACTTTTTTGAAAGTAAACACACTTAAAGCTTTACTGAAAGGAAACACACTTTGCATAATGGAAATAAACACACTTGTTTTTGGAAATAAACACACTTGCTTCTAAAATTAAACACACTTAACTTAGAACGCTTTAAAATGGTTGCAAGAAGAATAATAATCTATCTAGACACCTGCAGCAACAAGTATACAACAGAGTTTAACTGGAAGAATTAAAAGTGATATAGAATTGACAGATCTAAACTATTTACTTAGGAAATATAAATACCAAATAAATGAATATCCTAGTCCTTAGTGGAGTGGGCCCTTGCTCCTCCTTGAATTAGGATTTAACAACTAAGAATTCTCTCAAACAGGGATGGATATTTTATTGATAAAACATTCGGTATTACAAAACGTAATGGATCTGTGTACTTAGTCTATATCTCTCTTCTTTGTTCTATCTCTCTATCTCATATTATCTCCTATCTACTACAGGTCTTCTTATATATACATTTACAATCATAGTTGTCTCTACGATTATGATGAAATCAAATCATGCCCAGAATAGATGTTGAGTTAGATTGTGGCTGATCAGACAGCTGTAAGATAACTATCCCTGGATCTACGTTCATAGATCTTCTCATCCTTTCCTAATTGAAAGGGTCATTGATGTATAATCTTCGGATGTGGTTAAAATAGATAGACTTCCATCGGTTCCAAAACTTCATAGAAGTTCCAAAACCATAGGAAATCGTTAAGTATCAAAACTGTGAGAGTTCCAGAGCTATACCCAGGAGTTTCGGAACTAAGTCCGAAAGTTCCAAAACTAAGTTGTGTTGGAACAGATGCTACCAAAAACATACTGAACGCTACATACTTCCTTTCTTCAACTGATTAGATGTGCTTTATTACAAAATTGAATTTCAAACACACACTTCGTCAAGAATTTCAGAGCTTTTAACATTAGAATCACAAACAATTATATCCTAACTCATATCAGATCAAATAAAAGTCACAAAATGCAATCAAACTTAATAAAAAGGAGAGTAAGATGAGATCATATATTATACATTAATCGGGCATATTCTGGCCTCATCACTTAGCACCATACATCGGAGGCATGGAGGTCTTCTTTAGATATCAGAGTGGTGTAGCAGAAGCGTCGTGGGCCCATAACCGACAGGGACAGGATCGGAGCAAAGTTGTTGAATTGAGAAGGTTACAGGAGAAGAGACCTAAGGTTATACTACAGTAGAACTTCCAAGGTGGCAGTAGAGTTTCCAGATTCAGAACAGGAGGGAAAAATGTTCCAATATAAGATTTTTGGGACAAAAAGCCTATCTCAAAGGGGAGGTGTGATCAAGGGATCATTTTTGAAATTTCCCTAAACATACCTAAATTATGTCAGTGCAAAAGATCGTGTTGAGATCTTTCCATTAACTGTGAGAATGTGACAAACAAACTTCGGGAGCTCTAGATATGTTTGGTCAACAGGAAAGTCAACTCTGGTCAACTAGTCAATATTGGACCAATGGCACTGTGACACGTGGCAAAAATACAAAGGGAGTCATTTTTTGGTTTTCGATCTACAGTCTTCGACGGTCATAAAAAGATGGCTCGTTGGAATAAGAGGCTCAACTTTTGTTACGGAGGGGAGCTCGGCCGCCGTGTGGACTATGGTATTATCACCGACATGGTGGGTCCACAAGCCACCATGTGGCTTGCCACCACGAATCAAAATTTTTTGATTTTCCAATCGCGGGTCAACATGTGGTCTTTTTCATCATATCTCATGTGGGTCGAATTTCATATTACTTTGTAATTATTTGTCAAGCATTATTCCATAATACCACGCAATATGCCACATACTACACATATGTATATATGCCTTAATATTAATGTTCAAACATTAGTATAACCATACTTACCCACATAACTTCCATGTGTGCCAAAGCTTCCACGTGGTGAAGGAGTGAAGCGGTGGTAGGGGGCATGCATATGCTATGGTGGGAGATTCGGCGTGAGGAGAAGGAGGAGGGGCGGTTAAGCCTCAAGTGGTCCTTTGACCACTATGTTTTTGTGGAAAAGGATTTACTAAGCCTAAACAAATATCCTCCACCACCAAATGTGGGATCTTATCCCATTAATAATGCAAGCCGCTCCATTTGGGATTTTATCCCATTTATTTTGCTACAGGTTTAGGCTAATATTAGCCTAAGCATATTTTAAAATGCATTATTTAAGGGCCCTATTTTTGTATAAATAGGGAACCCATGTTATTGTAATGGACACACAACGTAATGGAGAAGCTCATTCCTAGAGCTCGAAAAGGCGGAGAGCAAGCCAAGAGGAGAGTTAGTTTCCATGGGCATAGTTGTGTGAAGACCTAATTTATTTAGGCATTATCATTTTTATTATTATTGACCTATTATTTTTAGGCAATAGTAAATTAAAATTATTGTGGCTCGGAGTTATTAATACTACCTAGTCGGCCCATAGCGCCACACCAAATTATTGTGAATCCTAGAATATCAACCAGAGTGCCATAGGGCGTTACGAAGCGTCTGGAAGGGCGTTACGAAGCGTCTGGAAGGCCGATCGAGAATCAGAGGATTCCAAACAGTGGAGTTGGTGCCATCGAGCTTGCCGAATACACTAGGAAAGGGGAAGTCAGGTGCTATTTTTCACCCTTATCTTCTGAAGGTTTGGTTATTCTTCTAATAAAGTTCTTAATAGTTTGCATTAGGTTTTCTTGTGAAAGTACTATTGTAACTTACAAGTTTTGACTAGTGGAATAGCTCGATAAGAACCCGAAGACGTAGGCAATTTCCAAACTCTGTAATCAATCATTGTGCAATTGTCTTTATTGTTTTGCATTAATTTTTTAATTGATTACTAAAAAAGGAGCAAATTATCGGCAAATAAATAAAGCATATAAGGGTCCAAGATCAGGTAGATAAAAACTTGATTATTTTCGGATCAACATGGCTCTTCACATGTATGATGACATAATGAGAATTAGATAAAATATAAATGAGAAATATATAATTGGCTATGGTGTTACAAACATTGTTTATAAATGTGTTCTAAAGAATTGTAATCGAATTGCTATAAAGAGACTACACAGTCACTACCCACAAAGCTTGCATGAAGTTGGAACTGAGCTCAAAGCAGTTGGAAGCATCAAGCATAGGAATCTTGTGAGTCTACATTGATATTCACGTTCTCCACCTAGAAACCTTTTGTTTTATGACTACATGGTAAACGGAATTCTTTAGGACATCCTACACCATGAGTAAAATTGTCACCATAAGGTCATAGGTTCAATACCTGCCAAACTTCTAAATTTAGTCATAAAGAGAACTGAACTATAGTTTTTTTTTAAATCGAGTTGATTCATGGATTTTCTAGGTTCTGTGTTCAAACCCTACTTTAGGAGGTTGGAAGAATTTGGTCACTCATTGGGAAAAAAATGAATTAGCGAATTTGAGAAGCTGGCAAAAAAAATCAGGTTAGGATTTCTAACGCAATTGAAGCCGCAAGTAGTGGGTTTGTATCCATTCATGAAGAGTTGTTTAAGGAGGGTTTTATGGGGTCTCGTACAATGTTGTCCTCCAATGGTGGGCAGATGTCACAGTTCCAGCAATTGGCATGACAAAACTCGTTGTATAATTTGACGTTGGAGGAGGTTCAAAACCAGCTTTAGGATGTGGGGAAGCCCCCTCAGTAGTATGAACATGGATGATATTTTGCAAAACATTTTGACGGCGGAGGAGAGCCAGGCCATTTATGCGGCCATTGGGAATAATAGTAATAATGTAACTAGCGAGTGGGACATCAACACCAATTTAAATACTTGGCTCACCGGAAAAACATTCCAAGTCGGTGACACCCTTAGTAAAACAAATAAACATAAACATAATTAAACATAAGAAAATAAAATCTATAAAATTTAAAAATAGTAAAGCCAAAGCAACATGTAAAATAAGAAAAGTAGAATTGTTAAAAATAGTAAAACCGTCATTTAAGCCATCAAATTTGACATAGTCCCATGAATCTCCGCAAAGCTTTTTCCCGTAGTGGTAATTCCTTCGGCGTAAATACATAATGTATATAGTAATAGATGTTAAATAATAGATAATGTAATAATTATAAGGTTTTATTTTATAGTATATATATAAGATAGTATTATTAAATGCTTATAATGTTAATAGTTCTATAGTTATAGTATCTATAACATTATTACTCGAAGGTGTTTCCCCTATGGGAAAGGCCCTTCTAGACGTTTCAAACACTATGTTAAATTTGACAGCCGTTTGGATGTGTTTTTAAATAAATTAAATTTGACAGCTGTTTTCCTGATTTTTCTATTTTTAGTGGTTAAATGGAAATTGCATTCTATATTTGCGATTGGTTTAGGGTTTTCGAATTTGCTATTAAATTTATTTGTATAGTTTGGTTTAAATAGGGTTGATATAAAATATTCAGTTGTGAAAATCGTCCCATGAAATGCAAATTTGAGCTCTGGTAGACATGAACAATGATTTACAGGTAGGAGTTTTTTGCTTTTTAGATTTGTTTGTGTTAGAATACAATTGTTTAATTTTGGAGGCAATGGAAGATGAAACGCCATTAAGAAACGTTAAGCCGAAATTTCAACCAATGGATTATGCCAAAAATGCCAAAGTTTCTGTAAATTTAACGGAAAGAAACCGCGCGGTGCATTCATTATCACACCTCCCATAGGAAACATTTCCACAAACACAGCTAAAAACAAGCTTAGTTTTGGCTCATCCCTAAGTTTGCCTCGTGAAACGTCTGAATCCTTGAGTTCTAATCAAACATTACCTCTTTCATTTTTAATTAATAAATTAAAATTACTTGAGATATTCGGCCATATTATCACATACAAATGGAAATTAACCTGGTGGATTATAACGTAAATTAATGGTCCATTTAAATTTTGAATTCAATGTTAATGGATAATTACAGGGAAGTTCTTCCTTTCTAAGGAAACGGTCATGTACAAATTGTAATAATTCGAGTCTAAGCTACATTAAAAACCATCCATTGGTCATAGCTAGTTGGAATTAAAAGTCCAATTTAGTAGGTAGAGTAGCAAAATTACATTAAAACTAAGAGCATTCAATATAAAAGAAGAACATATGAATTTAGGAGGTATTTACACGGTTAGGGTTTTTCATCTTGGGAGAAAAATCCATGTCAATAAGATAATTTGAGTTGTGTTGACGATCCGCTAACGGTGGACAATGATATGCAGTCTACACAAGTGGGGAGAGGTAAGGGATTATATTTCTACGACAACACATGTGTCTTTAGTGCCTGGTTTTCATTGACAGTTGTGTTAAATTTGATGGAGCACAAAGGCACGCTCACCATGGAAGGAGTGGATTACCCCATCGAGGAAAAGTATTGATATTTTTATGTGGTTGGGGCACTGATGATATCTTGATGACCAGAGGAATTGGGACTATTTCTATCGACTTCATGGATTTTGGGGCTAATTATTTCCAACTATTCTTCAATGTCACCCTCTATGACTGTTTCCTCACTCGCTAATTATGCTCGCTATATTGGTTTATGTTTAGATGGTTGTGGTTAAAAATTATTTTATTTAGGCAGTGTGTAGAGCTACACTATATTTTCTCCTTTCTTATTTAAGTTATCTCATAAATATTGTGAATTTGTTATAAAATATTAGCCAAAAAGCCTTGTACATTTTTTCTTTTCTTTTTGTTATAAGATATTAGTGAGAAAGACCTGTTATGGTTATAGCTATTTTCATTAGGCAATGTGCAGTCCTTTTTCTGTGATTAAAAAAGGATAGCGAACTTGTAGGTTGTGACCTTTTTTGAAAGCACAGATTCTCCTTTCTTATTCAAATTATGCCATAATTATTGTGGATTTTTATAAAATATTAGCAAGAAAGCCTTGTACGTTTTATTACCTCTTCTTTTATCAATTGATCTATGTGCACGTGTGTGTGTGTGTGTGTGTGTGTGTATAAGGTATGTATAGGTATATATATGGGTGTATGTATACACTAACATATAAATACATCTATCAATCTTGAGGTGCCTATCTGACTTATATGAGAATTCCAATATATGCACCTCGAGATTGATATCTCTTGGTGTATTTTAGATAGATAGATGAATTCATAGAGGGTTTACAGAGGAAGAAAAGAGAACCAAACCTCGGTAGCAAGCTAATTTTTAGGGGGTGTAAGAGTGTCCAAAATAGGATCAAAAATTGCAACAAATTTAAATTATTTGGACATTAGCAGTGAGTATGTTCTAAAGCTCAGACATGAAATTGAGGATCATTATGCAGAGATGAGTCGTCTTTTGTTTCTCTTTAATCTCAATTATAAGCTCCCTTTCAGTGGATTCTAGTATATTATTTATCCTAAATTGGCGTTTATTTATTTTAGCTGAGAGATATGAGAACCTAAAATGCATGCTCACATTGTATTAATCAGTTATTTTACTTCCATTTAAGACCCATACTCAAGAATCTAATTTCATTCATCAAAATGGCCTTTTCCCTTTAAAAGTTAAATTTTTCTTGTGTTTTTATTTTTCTTTCTTCTTGTTTTTTAGTCTATGCTTTAGATATATGGATATGATGGGTGAAGTTAGATTATAGGGATTAAATTTGATGAGATGGTTTCCTCTGTGCCTACAACATGCACAACTCTCTGTGACATCAAATTATCCCAAACGAGCCGCATTGATCAACACCCATTTCACAAGGTAAGTATCCATTGTAACATTTTCGTGGTAAATTGCTTTATTTCCAAAGAGAAAACAAAATCATATCATATCAATTTTAATAGCCACAAGCTCAAAACCCACAGTAAATTATCAGCCATGTTCTATATTAGTAGGAAGAATGGTATCAATATTTCTAATTGATGACACCCTAAACTTTACAAAGCAAATTGCATGACTAAACAAGGGAAGCTAACACCATGTCCATCCATCTAGCCAAGGTTATAAGTCTAGGAATGTAACATTAAGATAGAAGCTTAAAATAATGTTTAACTAGTATGAAAATAATACAAAATCTAACTAAACATGCATACTAATATGCTTGAATTACCTAACATGGGCCTAAATAGACCTAAGAGGGCAATCAAATGGTTATGGTTGCTACTCCAAACAAGGTGAAATGGCCTATCCCAATCACTACTTATTCATTTTGGATATCAATCTACTAACCCCATTTAAGGCTTTAAGCAAGGATTGAACTTGGTTATATATCATATTTATCATATGAGATGCAAATCAAAGCATGGTGTAAAGTATAAAGGAATGAGGTGCACCCTTTTTATAGTTTTCTTTTTGGGAGAAACTTTTATTTTGGTGCATGTGGGACTAAAAGCCCTAAATTAGATTAGAATTGCTAATCATGATTAGGCCTTGCTAATCACAATTAGTGAATTACCAAGTGATTAAGATGTGTGAAGCCCTAATCAACCACTTAGGGTCAACTAGGACGCTAGGATAAGATTTTGAAGCTTTTTGAGATGTTGTGGAGGTGAATGGGGTGATTTTGAGTGGTTGGACGAGGGGTTTGAGTCAATACTATGGTATATTGACCAAAACAAGGGCAAAATAGGCTTAATTAGATAATAAACACTAATTGTTTGTTTTGAAGAAAATTTTGACTTACAATTCGCCATAAAGTGGCATCCTGAATGCAAAATGGATTACGCAATCAACAACATTGTGTTAATTGGCTAAATTAATAAGGAATGTTAGTTAATTAGCGAAAACCACTAATTATAATGGATTTGGCAAGAATGGGAATGATTTACATGTGTTTTGGCAATAAGATTGCAAAAGTAGAATTTAGGCGTCTACATTTACCCCTGTTTGAGGTGAAGTTAGTGACTTCACTTCAAATATAGTAGACAAGCATAAACATGTGGATTTCTGAAGAAAAATTAGCAGGATGAAGGATGCCCCCTGGAGTGTCGAGTGGGTGATAGAAGAACTCAATCGACAATCGAAAATATGATTGAAATGGATAGAATAAAATAGGTCAGAACAAACGTGAAACCCTTAGGTATTGAAAAGGAATAATGATAGGGATAAACATGGTTTTTTATTTCCCGGAGTGATTTGGAAGAAAAATTAGTAGTGGTAATAAATGATAATGGAGAAGAAATTATTAATGGAGAAATATAGGACAATTCCAACCTTTACATCCAGCATTTTAATAAGCAGCATGTTTATATCATTTTTCCCCCAGGTCTACATCATCGGCCTTTATTCAAAATAAAAAAAGTGTAAGATAACATGAAAAGCTAAATTACTAACAATTGTTTACTGCTAAAAATACATAACTCTATGTAACGTACATTATGCAATGCAATACGAGAAAGTAAAATGATATTTAGCTCCATGCAACATACAAAATGCAATGCATTACGAGAAAATAAACCAACTAACCTAACAAAGAAACTAGTACAATCACATGTATTCAAACAAACAATGTTTAAGACAATTACACCAATGTTTTTGTTATCAAGCTGCAGTTATTGAATGTTCATGTTGTAACGACAAGGGTTAAAAATGATGCCCCAAGCAATAGCACATGCGAGGGAAAAATGGAGAACACAAGTAGTCTCATGGAAAATATTTCATGCACTATGACAGTCCCTAGCAACTCACTGTTGTATGGGAGGATCGACGTAGTATGCAGCCGAGCTTTTGTTAATGGAGGTAGATCATGATGATCTGCAAAGTTGTTTGAGACCAGGACAAGAAAGAACCATAGAAAGATGCTTCTGTAAGACATATTTCCATGTTCGAGGATGATTTAATTGGCATAGGATTTAGTTGTGTATATGTTGTTTACCAATTTTTGTAAAATTTAAAATTTTTACAAAAAATTAATTAATTTTTAACAATTTTATTAATTTTTTTTTCTTTTAAACAATTTTGATTGTTATATGCTTTGTATCACCGTGTTATATTATGAGATAGCTTTAGATGATATCATACTTATATGTTTGATGAGATACCTTTGAGCAACATGTTTATATTTTTGATATTGGTGTAGGGGGGGGATAGATTTGTGATCATGCGCAACCCCTCTTGCCCCATTGGTGATATGGTATTTGATAATTAGCTTTTAGTATACATGTGTAATGTAGACTTAGCATATTTATTTTGATATATGATGTATATATGTGATGGATATGTGTGATATGATGATGAAATTATAACACAATGTACAAGTACAAATTAACAAGCACAAGTTCAAACAAATCTAATCAAAGCAACACATTTATTTACAAGTATGCAATACAAAATGGAATCAATGCAATACTCTACAGACTAAATTGATATTCAATCTATGTAAGCAAGTGAATCTAATTTAAAGCATACAATACAAAAAATTAATGCAACCAAAATCATACAAACCAACAACTGAAAGTAAGCGAACCACTATTTTTCGTTGTTTTTTATTTTATTTCTAAGACAATTTTCTATTGTTTTAGAGTTTTCTCATAAACGTATTTGAATGTTTTGATTTTTCCAATGGACGTATCTATATTTTTCTAGGATTTTCAAAAGTTATATAAATATTATTGATGTTTTCTCAACAGTTTTCCAAAGCAAACGTGCAACCAAATAAAGAAATGTGGATGCCCCCAGCATTAGATGGGATGTACAAGGGTAGAATGCCACATCGTATATGCCAGAAGTGACACTGTGAAGCTTCCCCCAGCATGAGATGGGTTCATTTAATGTCAAATTCTCTACATTTAGAAGGTTATATTAGTCAGATTAGGAAAAATAAGGATAGGCTCACAAGGGGCTCAGACGAAGGTAAAGATTAACTTAGGGAAAAGTTGTCACACTCCTTAAACCTAAACTGCTTGTGAACAATGGACCCTCCCTTGGCGCTAGAAGATAGTTTTCACCAAAGGACTTTTCCAAAGTGCCACCATTGCATGGTTTTCACTATTGGACGTACATGTTTATTTATCTCTTTATTTTTTTGTTTTTATACTTTTTTGTTTTACTTTTCTTGGTATTTTGAAGAGACCCCATACTTAATCATAGAAGTGCTTGAGATGCATTTCATTCATGGGTTCTTGAATCTCTTGGCCATCTAAATAGGCCAGCTTATATGCACATGAACCAAACTTGACAACCACAATGTATGGTCCTATCCATTTGGGCTCAAATTTCCCTTTCTTTTCTCTATCTTTATTAGTGCTCTTTTGATTATCTTTCAACACCATGTCCCCTACCTTGAACTGACGAGGTATGACCTTCTTTTTGTAGCTTCATCGTACTCGATCGTGATACACTTTTAAGTGATTGAGGGTGCAAAGGCATTTCTCAGTCCAATAGCTCTAACTCTGTCAGTTCGGATACTCTATAGTCCTCCTCTTCACTCATGTAATCCCTTAGCTCGATATGCAAAGAAGGGATCTCGATCTCTAAAGACAAGATGTCTTCAGAACTAAATACCAAATAATATGGAGTTTCACCTGTAGGGGTATGGATAGAAGCTCTGAATGCCCAAAGGGAAAGGTGAATTTACAGATGTCAATTACGGCCTGTGGTATTCACCATTTTCTCCATAATGTGAATTAAGATTTTTTTCGAAGCTTCGGCCTACCCATTACCTTGAGGGTAATAAGGAGTTGAAAACTTAAGGGAAATTTGAAAGTGTTTACATAGTGCTTTCACATTTTTATTTTGAAAGGACTTACCATTATCAGTGATAATGGAAGAAGGGATATCATATCTGCAGATGATATGATTCATGATAAACTTTGAAATTTGGGGACCTTCTATGTAAGTAAGAGGAATTGCATCTACCCATTTTATAAATTATTTAGTTGTAGTTATAATGAAATTGTGGCAATCTGAGGAGATGGAATTAAGTTTCCATATTAGATCGAGACCCCACTATGAGAACGAAAAGGGTTTCGTGATTGGTTACAAGGATTGTGTCAGTGCATGTATCAAATTGTCATACTTTTGACAATCCACACACTTCTTTACATGTTAAAAATAGCCATGCTCCATGGTAGGCCAATAGTAACCTACTCTTAGTATCTTCTTTGCAAGGAAAATCACATTAGTATGATCTCCACAAATGCCCTCATGCACCTCCTTGATTGCTTAGATAGATTTGTCAAATTTTAAATAGTGCAACAGATCCCTGTCGTAGCCTCGACGGAAGAGGGTGCCCCCAAGTAGGGTATAACAGGCTATATGTTGGATGAGGTTACACTTTTTCAGCACGGGAAATGTTTATAGAGAAGGTTCCATCATGGATATAATTAAATATTTACATACCACGGTGAAAGGGGACCAACAACTTCACACACTAAACAAGAATCTGGTATGGCGTATGTCATTGTTCTTAGAGTTTCAACAAAGAATGGCATATCATTTCCCTCTAGCGGAATGTTCAACATAGATCGTACCATAGCCATGGCGTATGCTGCTCTATTCTGAGCTCTTGGTATTTTCTCAAATGTTATTTTCTCAAATAATTTTTTCAAGGAATCGACCATTCTTATATATGGAAGTAACTTTTCATCTTTAACTTTATATTGATCTGTGACATGTTTGATAATAACCATTGAATCACCAATGCATTTTACTTGTCTAATATCCCATTTGATGGTCAGCTTCATTCTTACAATGAGAGCTTCATAATCCACTATATTGTTCGTGCAAGGGAATCCAATTTGAAATGTTTGTGGAATTGAGTCTCCCGTGGGAGTGATTAGCACAACTCTAGCACTTGAACCATGAAAGGTAAAAGATCCATCGAAGTACATTTTCCAAACTACAAATTCTTCAAGGTACATAATGGATGCATCTGGTAGTTCTAGACTCAAGGGTTCAGTACATGATAGTGGAGCTTCTTCCAGTTGATCTACTAACACCTGTCCTTTTATTGAATTTTGATGAACGTATTCAATGTCAAACTCATTTAATAAGATGATCCAATTAGCCATCTTTCTGGTTAGTGTTGGTTTGAACAATAAATATTTCAAAGGGTCAACCTTTGAAATTAGCTTGATTTTATTATTAAGCATATAATGGCGTAGCTTATGGAAAGAAAACACCACAGCTAGGAAAGCCTTCTCGATTTGTGGATAATTTAGGTCATATGCTACCAATGTCCTGCTCAAATCCTTTTCTCTCTGGTATTTTTCATACTGGGCCAACAATGCTCTGATTGAAAAATGTGTGGCATAGATATAAAGTAACAAGGGTTCTCCTGCTGTGGGTAGCATGAGAACAGGGGGGTTGGCCAAGTATTCTTTTAGCAAAGAAAGTGTTTGTTGTTGTTCTAGTCCCCAGTTGAAATTAACATCCTTCTTAAGAAGATGTGTAAATGTATGACACTTGTCTGCTAACTCTGAAATAAACCTTTTGATAGCCTAAATTTTCCCTTGTAAGCTACGCAGCTATCTGATATTCTTAGGGGGAAGCATTTCTTTGATAGCCATGACCTTTGTAGTGTCCACTTCTATTCCTCTCCATGACACAATGAATCCTAGTAATTTCCCAGATAGCACACTGAAGACACACTTATTTGGGTTAAGTCATACTTTTTGATTCCTTAGACACTGAATGATACACCATAAAATTTTTGGGTGTTCCTTTTAGGTTCTAGATTTATCTAGTATATCATCTACATAATCTTCAATGATGTCACTTATTATATCGTAAAATATTACAGTCATCACCCTTTGATATGTAGCACCTACATTTTTAAGGCTGAAAGACATGACTTGGTAGAAAAACGTCCCCCATGGGGTTGTGAAATCCATCTTGTGTTGATCTTCTTCCACAAGCTTTATCTTATTGTAACCTGAGAAGCCATCCATGAGTGAAAGTGTCTCATAACTTAGTATAGAATCGACAATCATGTTGATGTTTGGAAGAGGAAAATCATCCTTAGGACAAGCTTTTTTTATATCCCTGAAATTCAAACACACTCTAATGCCCACTGGCTTCTTTTGAACCGGGACCACATTGGAGCTCCACTTTGAGTAGTCGATAGGATTTATAATCCTACTTCTAGTAACCTTTCTAGCTCTACCTTTAGTAGTAAGGTGACGCGGGGATGCATATTTCGGAGCTTTTGTTTGATGGGCTTGGCATCTGGGTGTACCACAAGATTATGCACCACTAGTGTAGGATCAAGCCTTGGCATGTCAGCATAAGACCAAGTGAAGATGTCTGCATACTCTCTTTAGCAGGGTTCATTTTAAGAGACCTCTTGGAAATCAGAGGTGGAAAATACCTAGAAAATATCCTCGAAACCGGTTTCATGGGAAGGTGAATTTTTTGGGGATCCGACAACAAAATTTGTGCCTAATTTTTAAGTGGTGTGATAGAAGGTTGATGATACAGAACGGAAGTTTTGTTGTCGCACATCAACAAGGTTGTTGTCGCGCGTCAACAACCTTGTTGACACGCGTTAGCAAGGTTCGTTGATGTGTGAAAACAACCTTGTTGAGGAACGACAGCAAATCTTTTGTCATGCATCTATAGCCTCCACCCTCTGGTCATGCGATAACAAAATATCTGTGTCACCTGTCAACACACTCTCCCTGTCATGCTTCAACAAACTCTTTATCGCGTGTCTACATCCTCTACCCTCCTATCACGCATTTACTATACTTGATAATACATATGCCCCCAGGTGGTATGAGTGAGCTAGTAGTGTTGTACCTGGTGAATAATCTAGGATTATATAGGGGATAGTTTCAAGGGTAGGTGAAGCCAACCCCTAAAAAAATTAAACTGCATTTTTTAGCCAGACAATTCACTGACTCACACCAGAAAATTCACCTTTTCAAATTTTTCAAAAATGGAATATTTTTCATAATATGAATATTCACCACTAAAATTATCCCTACTCTTAAGAATCTTGTGAATGTTTTTTGTTCTTTGGCTAAGAGGGAAGTTCCCAGTTTAACTATCTGTGGAATTTCTTTTGTGTTGATATTAACATCTATTGTATCTTCCACTAATAAATTTAATTCATCCCCCATACATGTAGGATCAATAGGGATATTGAGATCCTCCTCTATCATAGGTGGCTCAGGGAGCTCTTCATCTTGAAGTGGGTACATTATATTTTCTATAGGTTGTTCTTCTTGTTTGTCCACAAGCACCTCAAAGAGGTTTTCACTATAGGAATTCATCCTTTTATTTCCACAAGGCTTTTCTTTGGAACGTTTTCCCTTGCTCACTTTTTTACTTAAATGCCCACATAACTCTACTTCCTCTCCAAAGTATGTGCATGCTTAAGCTGAATGGAGAACCCCTTCTTGTGATCATTTCTTGGAATGTTGTCTCTGATTCCAAGGAACTCACAAATGGCCTCATCATTTTGAAACACACCAATAGGTACATGTTGTGTTTGATCCCAATTCATGAGTGATGGGTAAGTTAGGGTTAATGGTTGAGTTATAGGGTATATGGTGGGTATAACAGGGGTTATAGTAAGGATAGCCATGTTGGTGAATAGGTTCATAGAGGCAAGGTATTCGTAAAGACTACATTGGGAATTTGTTTCACTTTCATTTTCAAAAAAACTATCCTCACTCTTAGAAAAAGCATACTCATCATCTGAAGACTGACACTCATATAAATGGATTCCTATACTTGATTTACCTACTATACGCGGAGGTATTGCAAGAGCTTCTAATGGACCTTGTTCTTAGTGGCCATATCCACATCCTTTATACCCCATGGCAAGCATTATTCGATTAGGAATGGGATATTTAGGTGATTTATAGCATATATCCATGTCATCATCATCTAAACGGAATACAATGTCCATAAGAAACCTTTTTTCTTTTTACAATCTGTTAGGAGTAAAATTCTTGAAAGGGAAAGCTTCTCTTGATCTCTGAACTTTGAAAAACAGCCTACCATGCACTTGGGCTGATAGCGGACCATTGTGAACCATTAGGACTTGTTTTAGATCATACTCTCCACAACCGCTTGGTTTGACCTTCATCTCCCATGTAGGCAAAGGAGTTTCTAAGGTGGAAACACCATTTTCATTGATAGACAGGGTATCTAGATCCACTCGTGAAGTGAGGGTCTCTGACTGGACAGAAATATTGATCTCCATATATGGACACTCATAGATTGTAGGGGAAAACCCCAACAATTCTCTACAATGAGAAAAATGTTGAGGGTCCCCCTGTATGGTGAGTTTATGTCCCTCATTTTGTAACTTTAAACACTGATGATACCTTGATGGCATGTCCTACATGGCATGAATCCATGGGTGATTGAGCAAGATATTGTAAGGGAGTTCCAGGTCTAAGACATGGAACTTTGTATCATGTGTTATGGGACCCACTTCTAATAAGAAAGTGATCATTCCAGATGATTTTTGTTCTTCATTATCATATGCCTTAATGGTGATGACCTTTGTTTCCATATCAGCTTTTGAGAAGCCTAGTTAGCAGAATAATTTTAGAGCACATATGTTAAGACCCAATCCATCGTCCAGAACCACTCTCTTAACCTTCTTACGTTTGATCATAACCTCAATATGCAATGGTAGGTTATTTTAAGGATATTTAACTAAAGATTTTGTAGTGCTAAAGGTTATGTGTTCCAAAGGAAAAAGTTGTGCTACCATGGCTTGTAAATGTGTTGGGTCAACATTAATGGATACTCCTAATCCTTATAGGGTTTTGTAAAGTATATCTTTATGGACACTAGAGATATTTAGAAGGTCTAAGATGGAAATCATAGCCGTAGTTTTTTCTAGTTGATCTAACACATCATAGTGACTCTCTTGAGGAGGAAGAGGGGGAGTAGGTTCAGAATTTATAATAAGGAAATCTCGTCGTGTTTCCATGGCACACTCTCTTGTCTTAATTCTAATTGTATTGATTTTTTCAATGAGTGGATCAACACAACCTATACAGGCATCAAAATTGCTCTTTTTTTGACATATAGTTAGCATTTTTATTCTGAGATGATTGTCCCCTATCCAAATTTTTCCTTTCTTCGTGATTAGGAAAAGGCTCTTTGAAGATCCCTAAGTTTACATTTGGAGATTTTGCAATGACAACAGAGTCTACTTCAATATCATCTTCGTCGAATAGGTTTTGAATATAGTGTTTTAATCTGAAACACTTTTAAGTTTTGTGACCCTTTACGTGGTAAAACCCATAGAATTCATTTTCCCTAAACCATGATGTTTTGGGTGTATCATCCCCGTAGGGTTATGTTTCATAGTACTTAACCATGTTAACAGCCTCCAACAATTTTAGCATAAACAATATGGATTCAGATAGAGGAGTAAAAGTGTGGCGTTTATACTCAGTAGGTGGATTACCCTTTGCAAGTTTCAAAGGTGTGTGGTTCTATATGGCTTGTACCCGTTTAGATTCCACTACCCCATCACTAACGACATTTTTGTTTCTATTAGGAACAAACTTTGTTTTATTGTTAGATTTAGAATCATTGTGTTCATGGGAGAAAGGTTTTAAAGTCCCCATAGCTAACAATGTCTTTTCAATTTGACTCCCTTTTTCTATTACCACTTCGAACGTGTTACCATAATGCATTTGCAAGTAGAATGTAATGTCTAGATGGAGGTTGGGGAAGAATATGCCTATTAGCTTCTTTTCATGTAGGGAGCAAGGAAAGCGACTAGATAACTCTCTCCATCTTTGTAAAAATACAGCAAAGTTTTCATTGTTTCGTTGCTTGGCATTGCAGAGATCTAACATGGTAACGTCATTTTCTATATTGAAAGAGAAGTGTCATACAAAACTCTTTGCTAGTTCTGGCCATATTGATATGGATCCCTTAAGGATATGCATAAACCAATCTAGTGTTGTTGCCCCTAAACTTCATGGAAAAAGCACATAAGATAATTTTTCGTTGAATGCCACCTCCTGACATACCATATAAAAGTCCTTTATATGATCATGAGGGTCACCTTTTCCCTTATGTTTATCAAATTTTGGAAAATCAAAATGTCTTGGGAAAGGTACATGTAGCATAGCTTTGTCAAATGGGTAAATACATAACTCATCGAACCTGTACTTCTTGTTATTGCTATTGGTTTGGCCCTCTTGTAATGCTTGAAGGGCATTCTTCATTGTTAATCACTCTTGATTAAAAAGTGGATCTTACATGGGTGGTGGCGTAGGTCTATACAAAGGGTTAGGCCTAGGTGTATGCCCACCCCGGTTTGTTGTGAGAATCTCTTCATAAGAATATCTTTGTGCCTCCCGTCGAGGAGTGTTTATTGGGAATTCATAAAATGAAGCTTTAGGTTTTGCCTTTGGTATAGTTTATTTCACAACTTTTGGTTATTCCTTTTGTATATACGAAGCCAAACTTTCCAATTGACGAGTGTGAGGGATTAGACCCATTTTTCTGATGTAACCTCTTTAATAGGTAATTCATGACAATCTTCATTAGGAGGAGGTTTTGCATGATGAACATGTTCTTCAAGGTCTTTGCAACGAATTTTAATAGGATGCAAATGTGTTAGCATATGGATTTGCACGCATGAAAATGACATGCAACAGTGTGGGAATGAAGTCCCTCCTCAATGAAGGTGAGGCTTCCTTAATTGAAAACCAAAATTGTATTTACATCTGTACATTCAAAATTGTATGTGGGGGGTGTTTTGGAACATCAATGGAAAGAAAAGTGAATGAGGGAGATGGAATGGAATGAAGAAAAGGAGTAGAATGGAATGAATTGAAATAACATGCAAGAGTTAGGTAAAAACAGAGCCTAATATTGCACAAAGAGGAAAGATGAATAACTAACACAAATAAAACGGAGTTTGAGTTAGCTAAACAAGAATGTGTAAAAGGGAACACACGTGAGCAAGTAGATAATCAGAGCTTGATCACTGTGAACTAGAACAGATTAATAATGTTGACAATAAGATCAAAGACAATATTTGCATGCAAGATTCAAACACTAACATCTAATGAACATAAGAACATCAAATGCTATAAGAGACAATGAATGAGACAAAAAGTTCATATTTCATTAACTCCAAAATTTCTTCTCAAAAGAACATAGTTTCTTTCTTTGAAGTAAAGCTTGCATACAAAAGTATTTCTTCTCCTCTCTCAAAGTCACCCTTTACAAATGAGCCCCTCACTTCCTTTTATAACCCAAAAGTTGGTTACAAAGTAGTTAGGGTCTTACATGATCATTAAATAAGGCACTTAAGTGACCTTTGACTTTTTCAAACCAACTTTATTAAAAACAACTAAAAATAGAAATCACTTAAATTATCCACATCTTCCCGACAGTAAATAACAACATCCTTTTCTTAAAAAACCACTTTTTAAAATATACAATAATAACCAGTGCCTTATCCATTGAAATGGGGTCTTCCTATCTCAAACATATGAGAAATGGACTCTCCCACTTTGTTAGATACCAATAAAATTATCTCCCTGAACCGCTAGTGAAATTAGGATCTGCCACTTTTGCCAGTTGAAAGGATCTAAACCTTCCTAAGGTTTCAAACATCTTTTCTTCTTCTAGAGATGCATTTGGTCGAAGAATAGTCTCACAAAATACCTGCAATTCAAGAATCCTACTTGGTATATCATTTAAATTAATAATCTTTGATTGAGAATTCTCAAATAAGTTCTTTAATTTGATGCACCGCTCCATTGAAACTAATGAGAAATTATTGGCAGGAGTGTACATGTCCTTAAACCTTTGATTATGTTCATTTACGAGGTTGCAAGGGATCTCAGCTATGAATTCTTGAACCAAGGCGAGTGAAGTGAAGGCTTCATTGCATATGCTCTCATAATGAATCATAGAATCCTCGAGAAGCATCTTCCTTGATTTGAGATACAAACACCAAAGAAAATGTGTCCCTCGATGTTCAAATTAGAGAATTCATTCAATGGCTAAAAATGAGGATTCCATACTCATCATCTCCTCTAGACTAGGCAATATCTCATCCAAATTTGATATATTAGAAACAAAAGTTTCCTTGAAAGAAAGAATTGGATCAAGATACACACTGACATCTTCATGGAGCTTAACCGTTGTTTTGATTGTCCCTTGGCCTAAAACAAGAATCTTTGAAAGCCATGTTTTAGTGGCATGGCCCAATGTGTTTATTTCTTTTGATAAATTGAGAGTTTCTTCATCACAGGAAGCCACTGCATCGGGTATTGGGAAAGTGGATGATATGGGATTTATCAGATGTTGAACATATTCCACCAATTGATTCTTTTTGGCCTTGAGATGAGAGTTCTGAGACTTATATTTCTCAAGTCACTTTAGCACGATATCAATTGAATCTCGAGCCATTGCCATGTCACTTTCTAATGTGGACCTCCCAAGTCCAATTCTGGAAACATCATAATCAGTAGGTGTCATGGCATCACGCTCCTTATCAACTTAAGGGATGGCAAGATCTGCAAATCTATTTTTCATTATCCACCATTATTCGAGAAAGCACCTTAGGCTTCTTGGGAATGACATCATTCGAAAGTTTGAAAAGGGCATAAAAAACAATGTCAATTGCCTTGAAAACCCTCTTCCTTTTCTTAACCTTAGAATCAACCCAGGAAGGAGTATCATTCACTACTTCTGCTCCTAGAGCTCAAAGCAATATTCTCATTGTTCTCGACATCATGAGATCCTGCAAGAATCCTATCCATGACCTCTATTTGAGGAGAAATAACCTAAATATCCACCTCCTAATCATTTGGGAGATTTTGGGAAATTTCTTCATGAACTGCATGCTCCGAAGTGTTTGATATTTAGACTACCTGCACTTGAGTGGATACTTGTGCAAATCATGGCTGAGGATCGTTTGTCACAAGCTTCTGAGAACTATCACCAATGTGAGTAGAAGAATCTCTACTTGAAGTAGAAAATCTTGATACACGCTCTCTTCCTTCACCGAGGCTAGGGTCTTTAGATTTTTCTCCTCGTGGCACATTATTCAGCGAAGTGGATTTTGGCAACTATTCCTTTCTTGCTTGTTGTGTATGATTGGATGGTATGGAGGTTGATCGAGAAGGGGATTTGGTTGAATGAAGACCTCCTTGAGTTGGCAATTTTTGTGATCCTAAAGTATGATCTTGAACTAATAGTAACTTGGCAAGTTCTCTGTTGTACCAAGATATGCTTCTTTCAAGAATCGGTTGATTCTTGCTATGAAGAGAAAATTCATCTCTTTTGGACCAGTCAATTCAAGGCAACGAGGTAAAAGTAACTGCATCATATGAGGGATCAATAACATCTTCATCATCATTTACGAACAAATCGGGAGGGTTCTTGATGTGAAAGGCCTTGATCTGAGCAAGTGTTAGGTGAGAAAACTCTCGTCTTCTTACTTCATGTTCGTCCAAACAGGAAGCCCAGAAATCTTCCATGGTAGGGTTATGTTGATACTTTGCTCCAAGAATATTCTGCATATAACCATTGATATCAAAATGGGCTCTCTTCACATATGGATGAATTGTGATGAGGACGAACTCTTTTTCCATGAGTTGCACACTAAAAATATTTGGACAATGGTATTCCCCGATTTGGTTGGGAAATGAATTCCATAACGGTGTTTATCGCTGAGAAGACAGTGAACTTGGAAAAGTTATCGCACAAGCTCCATTAATGCCCATCTATCACTGATGTACTTGGGAAGCTTCCATGGAGTGCCAGCAAAGCCACTCACGTGAATGTAGGAAAAGGATAAAAATTGAATAAACCAGGTTCCCCATTGGGAAATGACATTCATGTCTTCTTTAGAAAATATTTCCTCTGTATTCTGATTCAGGTTCTGAATCACACGGAAGGTGAATGCATCGTTGACTCTTCCAAAATGGTGAGAGCTATTTTTGAAACTTAGTTGCGGATAGTAATGGAAGACACTATTTGATAGCCCCGTGACTCCTCTTGTTTCGAGTCCATAAAATAGCTTTCTTCTTGCTACTGCATAAGTTAGATACGATGTCATGTAGAAGCATCCAATCATCTTAACTTCTATCAATTTTTTGTGAAGGGCATTACTGATAATGGTGGCCTAATCCACAAACTCTTTCTTGGAAATAATGATATAGATAAATTGATACATCCATGGGTGGAAGATTCCAGCAGAGGGTAAACCAAAAACTTGACTTATGATAGTAATCATGCACCTGATTTCTTCCACGAACTCAACACGGTATAGTTCTATGGGAAGCCAGTAAATTCGAGGCCTCTTGGTCACTAACCAGTTGTTATTAACCATCTTCCTCCATCTCATGGGTTCTTCATCCCAAAATTCCTATGCTGACTGGAGAGTGATATCTGCATTCTCAGGAAAGTTAGGTATGTCGAGAAATTTCTCAATGTACTCTGGTGTGATTAAGAGGAAAGGCTCATGATTATCTTTAAAAATTCCTTTCCTCTCAGAATCATAATGCTCCGCATAAGTGATAACCATCTCTGGACACTGCACTGAGATAGGAAACGATGCTACTTGAGGTAGACCGCTATGGTAAAGCCTATCCGAGAATATGGTTTTGCCTTCAGTTTTCACCTGTTCACAGAATTGTAGCACATTGATGTGACCCATATTTGTATCAGTGATATTGTCATATGATGACTTAATGGAACTAGGAGGGATGATTCCTTGGAATTCATACTTGAGCGCGGACTTATTTTATTTCTCCACTAGCTTCCTTGATTTTCCTGCAGATTTATTGGATTTTTCGGCCATTATGAATTTTACAGAAAATTTACTCAAGCTCGCAAAACAATGTAAATGGTGTCGGGTCTCTATCTCTGAACCACCATTTACACAAGAAAAATATGGCTCATTTAATTTATAATTATTATTATTATTAATTTATAAAAAATTATTATTATAATTATTGATTTACAATTTTTTTTTAAATACTGACACAAGCAAAATATCGAGACTAGGCTCGAATTACAAATTAGATTAAAATAAAAAAAAAATTAATATATTCTCAATTAAAATGACTTCGTGCAATATCGATTTAAATTATTTTGCTAATGTTAGGATCACGTGTAGACTATGGATATTGATATCATGCCAATACGTGAGCCCTTCGAATACGTAACAGACCCTTTCCATGTGAAATCTTACCTATTACATGCAAACATGTATTCTTTTACTTTATTTGACTTTGCGCTGAACAACTATTTTTCTTTCTTGGCATGTGAATGCATTGGATAATTATTTCTAACTTTTGGCTTTATTCCTTCCTTAGCTTGCATAGGACCCTTTTCAAGAAAACTGCGTGGATATTCGTATTTGTATGAGCGTGGATATTGCTAGTACTTGGCCTGTGTGGATTTCTTGTTTCTTTTCTTGCATTGAAATTCACCTAACAAATGATGGAACGTGGCACTCTTTCTTTGAAAACATGCGTGGATTCCTTTCTTCTTTCCCATGTGACCTTTACTACCCTCTCCCCTATGTGGACTTGTCTTTGTGTTGTGTTTTGGACTGGTTTTATCCTTTGCTATGGCTGCATTTTGGATCAATACCTCCTGATGCATGGATTGTTCTAGCTTTTAGACTGTCCTCTCCTCTATTGGTGAATGTGTGGCCTTTGATTGGACTTTCCTCCTTGTATTTCTCCTTCAAAATGGCATTCACAGTAAACTCGTATTGTTTGAGGGATGTGATACAAATATTATTATGTTCCTTTAGAAGAAATAAGAAGCAATTTGGAAAGCTTCGCATGACTCTTTCAATGGAATTTGACGAAGGAATTTATGAGGATTAATCTAACTTCCCTTCTTTTTGGGTAGTAGAATTAATTGCCATGGGGAAATGGGGAAAGGAACGGCCAATTGCCAACGGAAATGGCAAGGTGGGCTGCCAATCCCCATTTTATTTCCCCATGTGGGAAATCAGGATATTTTTTACCTGTTTTCAAATTCATTAATTTGACAATCGGGGGAAGAAATCCCACAAGCGGGGATTTAAAAAAAATTTGCCATGAAAGGGGAAATCCGGGCCTGGGAAGCCAATTTGGCATCCCCGACAATGGGAAATAGAAGCTTATTTTTCCCCCAGAAATTAAAATAAAACTTGTCGAATGAATTTTAATTAATATTTATTTAATTAAATACTCCAAAGTTACTAAAAATTAATTTTATCAAACAAAGAGTAATTAATTAATTAATATTTAACACAATTTAAGACCTGGCAAGAGTTTTTCTTGCCCAATATGGATGAAACAAAGACCGAAACAATCACAAAAATGATACGGTTGTGATGAGAGTGATAAACCATGCAAAGTAACACTTTTGAAAATTTTCAAAATTTTCATTTTTTTTAATTAATTTTGTGAAGTCAAAATTAGCTGATAACAGCTAGCTCTAATTGGGGACAAGGACTTCATGGATGCAACAACAGACCCAGACCAAAATATTCATGAACATGATCTCAAAATGATGGGGCATAAAAAATGGGGTGATACAAAAGAGGAGACCGAAAGACGGGGAAAAGAAACAAACCAAAATCCTAATTACTTATGTACAAACGGGGAACAACCCGTTTTCAATTCTGATAGTGCTTGATATATTTCCCACTGTATGGCAAAGGCAAATGAGTTCCATCAGGATACGCCAAGTAATTGGTGTTTTCTCCACAGAAATGTCTAATTTTGAAAGGGCCTAGCCACAACAAATCAAACTTCCCATGCTTTCCTTTCGGTTCATGTCTCTTGTCCTAGAGAAGAACCAAGTCATTGATTTGGAATTGCCTCTCTTTGGTTTTCCTGTCAGACAACCTCTTTACCTTGGATTGATGTTCCTCGATCCTGTTTGTCACTTGACTTCTTTGTTCCTCACACTTGCTTAGGAACATGATTCTTTTATCTAATGCATTGGCGAAGCATTCATCATCAACTGCTTGGGCTAATTTTAATGTTGGTAACTCCAATGTGATGGGAATTTGAGCATCAGTTCCATACAAAAGTTGAAATGGAGACATCCCAATTTCTCTTTTGGGAGTTATGCGGTCAGCCCACAATGCATCATATAACTTTTTGTGCCAAGTTCTTTGATTTTCTTCGACTAACTTGTGCACGATAGTAATGATGTTTTTGTTACTAGATTATGCTTGAATGTTTCCCTAAGGGTAGTAATCTAACAAATGAGATAAAGATATCCCATAACCATAACAAAAACCTATCATATCTATAGAAGAAAAATTTGAGGCATTTTCTATCACAATATTGAGTGGAATTCCATAACGAACCAATATATTTTCTTGGATGAAGTCACAGATTACCATAGTAGATGTTTGTTTTACTGGTATAGCTTCTACCCACTTTGTAAAGTAGTCAGTTGCCGTGAGCTTGTGAATATGACCAGCACTATAATTAGGATTCAAAACCCCAATGAAATCTAAACCCCATTGTTGAAAGGGTTCTTCAATGACAACTGACTTCAAAGGTAAAGCTATCAATTTTGGTCTTCCAACAAATTACTGACAGGCTTCGCATTTTCTCACCCATTTTTGAGCATCAAAAAACATAGTGGGCTAGTAATAATGTGCTCACAAAATTTTATGATCCGTTACTAGGACAGAGAAATGACCACCGCAAGCATGATTGTGAAAGGCTTCCAACAATATTGATACACACTCTCTTCCTTCACCGGGGCTAGGGTATTTAGATTTTTCTCCTTGTGGCACATTATTCGGTGAAGTGGATTTTGGAAACCACTCCTTTCTTTCTTGTTATGTATGATTAGATGGTATGGAGGTTGATAAAGAAGGGGCTTTGGTTGAATGAAGACATCCTCAAGTTGGAAATTTTTGTGATCTTGAATTGATTGTAACTTGGCAAGTTATCCACTATACCAAGATATGCTTCTTTCAAGAATCAGTTGATTCTTGCTATGAAGAGAAAATTCATCTCTTCTGGTCCAGTCAATTCGAGGCAACAGGGTAAAAGCAACTGCATCATATGAGGGATCAACAACATCTTCATCATCATTTATGAATGAATTGGGAGGGTTCTTGATCCGAAAGGCCTTGATCTGAGCAAGTGTTAAGTGAGAAAACTCTCATCTTCTTACTTCATGTTCGTCCAAACAGCCAGCCCAAAAATCTTCCATGGTAGGGTTATGTTGATACTTTTCTCCAAGAATCTTCTTCATATATCCATTAATATCAAACTAGGCTCTCTTCACATATGGATGAATTGTGATGAGGGCGAACTCTTTTTCCATGAGTTGTGCACTGAAAATATTTGGACATTAGTATTCCCCGATTTGGATTGGAAAATGAATTCCATAACGTTGCTTGTCATTGAGAAGACAGTGAACTTGGAAAAGTTGTCATGTAAGCTCCATTAATGCCCATCTATCACTGACGTACTTGGGAAGCTTCTATGGAGTGCCAACAAAGCCACTCACGCAAATGTAGAAAAAGGATGAAAATTGAATAAACCAGGTTCCCCATTAGGAAATGACATTCATTTCTTCTTTAGAAAATCTATCCTCTATATTTCGATTCAGGTTCCAAATCACACGGAAGGTGAATGCATCATTGACTCTTCTAAAATGGTGAGAGCTATTTTTGAAACTTGGTTGCAGATAGTAATGGAAGACACTATTTGATGGCCCCATAACTCCTCTTGTTTTGAGTCCTAAAAATAGATTTCTTCTTACTACTGCATAAGTTAGATACAATGTCATGTAGAAGCATCCAGTCATCTTAACTTCTATCAATTTTTTGTGAAGGGTATTACTAATAATGGTGGCCTAATCCACAAACTCTTTCTTGGAAATAATGATATAGATAAACTGATACATCCATGGGTGGAAGATCCTAGTAGCGGGTAAATCGAAAACTTGACTTAGGAGAGTAATCATGTCCCCGATTTCTTTCACGAACTCAATGCGGTACAATTATTTGGGAAGCCGGTCAATTCGAGGCCTCTTGGTCACTAACCAATTGTTATTAACCATCTTGCTCCATCTCATGGTTTCTTCGTCCCAAAATTCCTATGTTGACTTGCAAGTGATATCCACATTCTCAGGAAAGTCAGGTATGCTGAGCAATTCCTTGATGTTCTATGGTGTGATTAAGAGGAAAGGCTCACGATTATCTTTAAAAATTCCTCGCCTCTTAGGATCATAATGCTCCGTACAAGTGATAGCCAGCTCTAGACACTACACCTAGACAAGAAATGTTGCTACTTGAGGTAGACCACTATGGTAAAGCCTATCCGAGAATATGGTTTTGCCTTCAGTTTTCACCCGTTCACAGAATTGTTGCACATTGATGTGACCCATATTTGTATCAGTGATATTGTCATATGATGACTTAATGGAACTGGGAGGGATGATTCCTTGGAATTCATACTTGAGCGCGGACTTATTTGATTTCTCCATTACCTTCCTTGATTTTCCTACAGATTTATTAGATTTTTCGGCCATTATGAATTTTACAGAAAAATGACTCAAGCTCGCAAAACAATGTAAATGGTGTCGGGTCTCAGTCTCCGAACCACCATTTACACAAGAAAAACATGGCTCATTTAATTTATAATTATTATTATTATTAATTTTTAAAAAAATAATTATTATTATTATTGATTTACATTTTTTTAAATACTGACATGAGTAAAATATCGAGACTAGGCTTGAATTACAAATCAGATTAAAATAACAAAATTTTAATATATTCCCAATTATAATGACTTCATGCAATATCGATTTAAATTATTTTGCTAATGTTGGGATCATGTGTAGACTATGGATACTGATATCATGCCAATACATAAGCTCTTCGAATATGTAACAAACCCTTTCCACGTGAAATCTTACCTGTTACGTGTGAACACGTATTCTTTTACTTTATTTGACTTTGCATTGAACAAATATTTTTCTTTCCTGGCGTTTGAATGCATTGGATAATTATTTCTAATTTTTGGCTTTATTCCTTCCTCAGCTTACGTAGGACCCTTTTCAATAGAACTGTGTGGAGATTCGTATTTGCATGAGCGTGGATATTGCTAATCCTTGGCCTGTGTGGATTTTGTTTTGCTTTTCTTGCATTGAAATTCACCTAACAAATGATGGAACGTGGCACTCCTGCTTTGAAAACCTATGTGGATTCCTTTCTTCTTTCCCACGTGGCCTTTGCTACCTTCTCCCCTGCATGGACTTGTCTTTGTGTTGTGTTTTGGACTGGTTTTATCCTTTGCTATGGCTACATTTTGGATTAATACCTCCTGATGCATGGACTATTCTAGCTTTTAGACTGTCCTCTCCTCTATTGGTGAATGTGTAGCCTTTGATTGGACTGTCCTCCTTCTTGTATTTCTCCTTCAAAATGGTGTTCACAGTAAACTGGTATTGTTTGAGGGATGTGATACAAATATTATTATGTTCCTTTAGAAGAAATAAGATGCAATTTGGAAAGCTTCACACGACTCTTTCAATGGAATTTGACGGAGGAATTTATGAGGATTAATCCAACTTCCCTTCTTTCCGAGTAGTGGAATTAATTGCCATGGGGAAATGGGGAAAGCAATGGCCAATTGCCAATGGAAATGGCAAGGCGGGCTGACAATCCCCATTTTATTTCCCCATGTCGGAAATCGGGAGATATTTTCTCGTTTGCCAATTCATTAATTTGACAATCGGGGGAAGAAATCCCACAGGCGGGGATTTAAAACAATTTTGCTAGGAAAGGGGAAATCCGGGCCTAGGAAGCCAATTTGGCATTCCCGACAATGGGAAGCGGAAGCTTATTTTTCCCCCGGCAATTAAAATAAAACATGTCGAATGAATTTTAATTAATATTTATTTAATTAAATAGTCTAAAGTTATTAAAAATTGATTTTATCAAACAAAGAGTAATTAATTAATTAATATTTAACATAGTTTAAGACCTGGCGGGAGGAGTTCTCACCCAAAATGGATGAAACAAAGACTGGAACAATCACAAAAATGAGACAGTTGTGATGAGAGTGATAAACCACACAAAGTAACACTTTTGAAAATTTTCAAAATTTCCATTTTTTTATTAATTAATTTTACAAAGTCAAATTAGTTGATAACAATTGGCTCTAATTGGGGACAAGGACTTCATGGATGCAGCAACGAACCCAGACCAAAATATTCATGAACATGATCTCAAAATGATGGGGCACAAAAAATGGGGTGATACAAAAGAGGAGACCAAAAGACGGGGAAAAGAAATAAACCAAAATCCTAATTACTTATGTACATACGGGGAACAACCCGTTTTCAATTTTGATAGTGCTTGATATATTGCCCATTGTATGGCAAAGGAAAATGAGTTCCATTAGGATACGCCAAGTAATAGGTGTTATCTCCACATAAATGTCTGATTTTGAAAGGGCCTAGCCACAGTGAATCAAACTTCCCATGCTTTCCTTTCGGTTCACATATCTTGTCCCAGAGAAGAACCAAGTCATTGATTTGGAATTGCCTCTCTTTGGTTTTCCTGTCAAACAACCTCTTTACCCTGGATTGATGTTCCTCAATCCTATTTTCCGCTTGACTTCTTTGTTCCTCAAGCTTGCTTAGGAACATGATATTTTTATCTAATGCATTGGTGAAGCATTCATCATCAACTACTTGGGCTAATTTTAATGTTGGTAACTCCAGTGTGATGGGAATTTGAGCATCGGTTCTATACAAAAATTGAAATGGAGACATCCCAATTACTCTTTTGGGAGTTATGATGTCAACCCATAATGCATCATATAACTTTTTGTGTCAATTTCTTTGATTTTCTTCGACTAGCTTGCGCACGATAGTAATTATGTTTTTGTTACTGGATTCTACTTGATCGTTTCCCTGAGGGTTGTAATCTGACGAATGAGATAAATATATCCCATAACCATAACAAAAACCTATTATCTCTGCAGAAGAAAAATTTGAGGCATTTTCCGTCACAATCTTGTGTGGAATTCCATAATGAACCAATATATTTTCTTTGATGAAGTCACCGATTACCGCAGTACATATTTGTTTCACTGGTATAACTTCTACCCACTTTGTAAAGTAGTCAGTTGCGGTGAGCACATGAGTATGACCAGAACTAGAATTAGGATTCAAAACCTTGATGAAATCTAAACGCCATTGTTAAAAGGGTTCTTCAATTAAAACTGGCTTCAAAGGCAAAGCTGTCAATTTCGGTCTTCCAACAAATTGCTGACAAGCTTCACATTTTTTCACCCATTTTTTAGCATCAAAAAACATAGTGGGCCAGTAATAATGTGCTCACAAATATTTATGAGCCGTTACTGGGCCAGAGGAATGACCACCACAAGCATGATTGTGAAAGGCTTCCAACAACCTAGGTTGTTGCTCTTTATCAACACATCTGAGGAACATGTCGTCAATTCCTTTCTTGAACAAAGTGTTTTCCCAAATTACGTACCTAGATGCTCTTAGTTTGATAGCTCATTTTTCCTTAACTGTCAAACTCTATGGAAACTCACCATATGTGAGAAATTAGGCTATATCAGAATACCATTCGTCTGTGGTACTGACAAAAACTACCGGTGGTAAATTTTCTTCAACTAGTTCTTCTTCAGAGTCATCTCATGGTTCATTTTCTGCGATGAGTTGGCAGAGTCCTCTTCCTCGAACCAACTTGGTAGGCTTGATATCCAAATCATATTCCTAGATCTTGGAGACCCAATTACCTCTGTTAGATCCTAGTTCTTATTGCGTCAACATCGATTTAACTATGGTGTCTGGTACTAAGACTTTGGTATGCAAATTCAACACATAATACCTAAAGTGTTTCAAGGCTCTCACCACCACATACACATGTCTCTCAAGGGGAATGTAATTGAGTTCATGTTTCTTGAACCCAAAACTCATGAATGCAATAGGATATTCAACTCCTTCTTGATTGTGTTGAGTCAGGATGGTAGAGATTGTGTGCAGTAAATCATAGTAATAGATTATGAAATCCTTTTTAAAATCAGGACACACCAATGTAGGGGCTTTTGCAATAGCACCTTTGATTTTTCCAAATGCCTCTCTACCTTTCTTCGACCATTTGAAGGATTATTTTCCTTTCATCATATCAGTGATTTCTTTAGTCAACTCGGCGAAATCTGGCATGAACCTTATCAAAAATTTCACCTTCCCAAAGAATGAGTGGACTCCATGCTTACTTGTAGGAAAGGACAGATTCTTGATAGCTTGAACGCACTTAGGATTGATCTTAATTCCTTCCTTAGCAACAATATGACCTAGGATTTTCCCTTCTGTAACTCCAAACACAAAAATTTTTGGATTTAGAGAGATCTTATGAACTCTACACCTTTGCAATATTTTCTCTAAATCTCTTAGGTGATCTTCTCGCTTCTTTGAGAATACTGTCAAGTCATCTACATATATCACGATGATCTTTTCTTTATAATCTGTGAATGCCATATCCATAGCCCTTTGAAAGTTGTGTCGGCATTGATCAAACCAAAAGGCATTCTTCTATACGCAAATGTAACCCAGGGGGTGGTGAATGTGGTTTTATGTTGATCTTCTCTAGCCACTTCAATCTGATTATAACCAGCGAAACCATCTAGCATGGATAGCATTTCCGATCCAGTTACTGCCTGTAGAATATGGTCCATAATTGGTAGTGGGTAGTTATCCTTCAAGGAAGCTTGATTAAGATTGCAGAAATCCACGCAAATCCGAATTTCTCCATTTTTCTTGCAAACTGGTACAATATTAGCTATCCAGGTCGAATGTCGAATACGAAACATTGTCCACGCATCTAACATCTTTTGGAATTTTTGAAATATTGTCCCTGTAATCTTTGGATTATATTCTCTTTGCTTCTACCTGAATGGAATTGCACTAGGTTTCAAGGGTATGGCATGCTCCTTTTCCCTAGGTTGGAGATACTTCAAGTCTTCATATGAGTAAGCCAAAATGTCAGAATATTTGGTAAGGAGGATTATGAAATTCTTGCTCTCCTCAGGTGAGAAACACTTACCGATGTTGACCAAGCAAGGTTTATCCTTAGTACCAATGTTATTGCTCATATTCAGCAGAATTCACAGGTCTTGCCTTCTCTTTCTCTTTGATAAACCTATCATGTTTATCAAAAAGTTCTTCAACTGAAACCAATCCTTTTGGAATTTTATTTCCTTTGAGTTGGATGATGCCATCACCAGGATATTTGTTCTCATCTCCTTCCTGAATGGCTGAGGTAGTTGATTCACGAAACACAGAATCACTACCCTCAAAGTACAATTGTTCAAAATTACCCCTTTTTCCAAGAAGGCAATAATTTGTTGATTATCATTGAATACTTTCCAATTTTTTGCATTTTCAGGAACACTTGGCCTAAAAACCATTTCAATGGTGTATTTGACTTGATCAAATTCTGAATGAGGAATCATTAATGAAGCTGAGACTGCTAGAGAATCTTCTTTGTCATTATTTTCACGAGGAACAGATTTTATGGAAAAAGTGTCAAAGACTTCTATCACATCCCACACTTTACTTCTATAGTGTCTCAAATGATCATTCTTTACTTGGAACTCATTTCTTACTTGTTTCATGATCAATTCCGCAGCTCCAAAGACTTCCAAATTTTTGATCCCTTTCTCCTCTACAACTTGGAGGCCAAGGATTAATGCCTCGTATCCTGTAGTGTTATTAGTATTTAAAAATTCAATTTTGTAGGAAAAATAAAATATTTTACCATTTGGAGATATAAGCACCACTCTCGTGCCAGAACTCATCGAGCAACAACTTCCATTGAACTCAAGAGTCCAGATCTCATTGAAATCTTGTCGAGTGATCTCAGGGGTATGAATTACTGCAGTCATCATATAATTACCCATAATTGAGCCTTGGAAAAGGATATGTATGTGAGGATATTCAGTTTTAGTTACCATGAACTTTTTCTGAGCTTCTGGCATTAGCTTCTTCATTTCTCCATTGATAGGGATCATGGCGTGAGACCAATCCATTTGAATCTCTCCACCTAGATCTCTACAAAATTTCCTACTCAACAACATACCATACGAAGTGGGAATGTCAGCAACTAAAATAGTTACCTTAACTCGTTTTTGAGGGAATTGGTATAAAACCATTTGGGCATCTTTAATCTACCCGATTAGAGGAACTTTCTTGGTTTCCATATAGTAACACGATCCGAATGTTCTTGTACAAGTCAAACTAAGAGCATGTGCTACTTTTTCTGGCATCACATTATCCGAGGCTCCAAATTCTATAATGTAATTGCTTAATTTGCATCCGTTGATCAAAAGGGACACAAAGAAAGGTTCAATCTTTTCATTTGAAGGTGTAGTGGCTGCCACAATATTTTGAGTTTTCCCATCTTTGGGAGTTTTCAGAATTCCTTTGGAGGAATGAACAGTAGATTTTCATTTGATAAACTGGACCAATTTCACGAGTTGATCCTTATTAGACTTCAAGTACTCTACCTGTGACATGGAAATTTTTGTTTTATTGATATGATCAATGATATCAAATTTGGGAAAAGTAATTATACTTGATGTCTCATACACTAGTTCTTTCGAACTTGATGATGGCACACTTTTGACCTTTGCTTCAGGCTTGGTTGATACTGAGGTAGAAGAAGAAACTTTCTTCGTAGCTGATTTATCTATGGATTGACTTGGCAAAGGTTCTCCTTTCTTTAAGATAGTTTTGAACTTAGGAGTCTTAGCTATCTTTGATTCTTTGGAAGCTTCTTTAATTTTGGATTCTTTAGGAACTTCCTTGGAAACCTCTTTATATCCCACCTTAGTGGTATTTTGCTCCTTTTTCTGAGAGCGTGTGAAACAGTGAAAGACTAGCTATTCATATCTTCTATAATTTCTTTGTATTCATCTTCTTCTTCTGAACGGTACTCAAAGAAATGATTATTACTTTCTCCCTCAGGATCTTCAACTTCAGGTTCAAATGTTCATGAATCTGGCTCTTCCTCATCAACCTCGACGACTTCAACTTCATCATCACTTTCTTCAATGACATCACATTTTGAGTTAGTTACGGGAGCTGCTTCAATAGCAAGCCTTGTCAGAGGACCTAAAATCATGGCTTTGTTGGGAACGTAGCCTTTCCTTGGAATGTCTTTGTAAGGAGAGGGTTTACTACTCTGAGAAACTTTCTTTTTCAAAGCTAGCACATCATTAGCTACCTTAGTAAGTATAGCTTCTGAAGCATTGGGAGTTTCTTGACTCTTTCCCTTGAGGGAAGTTTTCTTGAATTTTCCTGCCATGATTAAGTCATCCTCAATTTCTATGGCCAAGGATTGAGCAAGTTCCAAAGTAGCCACTTTATCCCTTCTCAACTGATAGCACACTTCTGGTTGTTGTGCATTAATAAAGAAACATTTTTGTCCATTAGGATTCGGGTGAATCCCGGCAAGAACTTTATTCACCATTTTGTTGAATTTAGCCACGAAATTCCTCATGGGTTCGGTTGGCTCTTTCTTCACCTGAGATAGATTGGGAAAGAAGAGCATGTTCATCTTCTACCATCTTGAATCGATATTCAAACTTAGTTTTCATATCATTCCAATTTGTAATGCATCCATTTGGCAGATGATGAAACCAATCTGCAGCAACATCATCCAATGTTTCGACAAAGAGGAGAATAGCAACATCTTCATATTCTACCAACAAAACAACACATACAGCGAAGAAGGTAGAAATATGGTCATCTGGTGACGTCTTCCTGTCTCCATCAAACTTGGGAAGAATCTTTCTCGATCCTCATGGGAGTTCATGTCAAGCTAGTAAGGCCAATGGGCCTATGGCGTTTCTCCATGGTACATTGACTACCATTTTGGGAAAGGTAGTATGCGAAGGTAAAACAATGTGAGCAAGGACAAGTGCTTGACTGGTAGTGATTCCTTCCTTGCTTGCTCTTTTAGGACTTGATGCAAGGCTTACAGATCTATGAGGTGTGTTCTTCTTTGGAGGAGATAACTTGAAACCAAACTTTCCTTGAAAGTCAAAAATGGGATCAGATCAACCTTTAGCTTTTTCTCCTCATGTAAACCTCTTTCCTTCCAATTTGAAATCTTTATTATGAAGGGATTACTAGCATGTTCTGATCGGCTCTAGCATTTTCTCTTCGCTCTCTTTCTTGAGCTATTTGCACCTAAATAACTCTAGCAACTCTTACGGCTTCCTCTTCTTCATTATCTAGTATTGATGTGGCGAGATGAAAATGATAGTTGTTTGTGCACTTTTCCCAAATAGCTTGCCTCAAATCTGATGATATATCTTCTTGAGTATCTGCAAAAAGAAGAGTTGGTTACAAGATAGGTGGGTTACCTATAATAGTCATACAAATTATTACCTTGGTGGAAGACCTGGCAGGAGGAGTTCTCTCCCGAAATGGACGAAACAAAGACTGGGACGATCACAAAAATGAGACGGTCGTGATGAGAGTTATAAACCATGCAAAGTAACACTTTTGAAAATTTTCAAAATTTCCATTTTTTTATTAATTAATTTTATAAAGTCAAAATTAGCTGATAAAAAAACCATAGTCTCCATCATTTTTAAATGGTATCTCCTCATTATTCTGATGTGCATAAGTAGAGGCATGACCTGGATTTAAAATTTCGTTAAAAGTGTGACGAGGGAGGTATACTTCTTCTTCTCCCTGAACCATGCTAGTGATAAGAGAAGGGTTTACTGTGGAAGGTAATTTGGATCCTAGTTCCATAACCCGTATAAGAACTTCATGTTTGTTATGAAAAATGTAGTCATCAAAATGGGCGGAATGAAGCTATACATCCGCACGAGGAGACTCTTCCTCTCCACCACTATGGTCAACCATGAGATTATCCTCCAAAAGAGGGTTGTCACCTCTAAATATATTGGCTTCCAACTTTCATGATCCCATTCTCATAATAGGCATTTCTTAGAATAGAAGGTACAACGCGAAATATTTCCACTAAGGTTTATCAACAAGGGGCCATAGTCAAATTTTTGCAGCGTAACGACCCTAAGTTGTTAAAACGAGCTAACTATAGAATAGCCACAAAGTGATAGGTCAAAATGAACATACAAACTAAAGAATAATGAACCAGCTACCCTAGAAAGGTAATATATGACACAAGTTTTCCTTAGAATAATACAATGACGTATAATGCTCAAAATTTCGTTTACACCTAATAGTTTATTCTCCAATATTTCATCTAGATAGGTTTGCAACCAAATAGTGATAACACAACATCACCAATTAGGTAAAATTTGCAACAAAAAAGTCCTAAATGATAAGAGAATGTTGACGTGATCTTCTAACAAGATATACTAAAAACTAGTTTCTAAACACTAATAAATTCCAAGTCTCATACAATGGACGATAATAATGTGAGCAGTGTAATGAAACTATTTAGACACATCAACCAAGCTTTTGGGAAATCAATATTTATAGTATCAAAATGATGTTATCGCGATGCTAACAATGTATCCTCAACACTCACAAAAATCAAGACAAAGTTAGGATGTAAAAACTATGTCTAAGTATAACAAGAAATCGTTATGCGTGTGAACAACGTAACTCTATAATATAGAGATTTAGGTTTAATTTCACAATGGAAACAAGATGTAAATATCTCAATTGTATGGCTATAATGTCGGTAGAGTAACAACTCAAAAGAATACAAGGAAGAAATCTCCTAACTACAATGATAATAAGTATCAAATATGGGTTTTGAGATAATGGGGCCTACTAGATCGTGAGTACGTATCATGCACACTTTCAACACTTGTGCTCCCGCATTACAACCTAGTCGCACAAGTAGAATACAAAAGTGGCGAACACACGATATCTAGTAGTATTAATATATATTGTTTCCTTTTTTCCAAAAATGGGCAACAAGAAAACAAGGGTGTAGACCAAGTGGTGTTGAAATAAACTTGGTGTTATCTTGGCAGAGTTTCACCTTTTCTTAAGACAAGTGAAAAACTAGGACAAAATAACACTAGTAGATTTTGTGATGAAATTTCACGCAGTTTCAACTTTAAGAGATTCTTTCCCTTGTTCGAAAAACAAGAGTTTGAATCTAAAAAAAAATCACTTTGTGAGAGCTCTCAAGTATACTAGCTATGACAAAAATAATGACTCCAAGCCGGCAATATTCCTAGGTGGTTCTCTCTCTAGGTGTCATGAGATATCTATGAGTGAGCTCGATTTACCCAAAAAAGTTGCATTGACTAATTCGGCAGTATCTCAGCTTTAATTTACCCCCTTTAGTATAATGATCACTGAAGTGCATTTAGTTATACTTTCACTAGGGTCACGATAGAAATATCTTTGACGCTAATCTCACCAAGGCGTACTAGTCAAGTCGATAGTGTGGATAAATTTCTTGTTTTTCTCACAAGGTTCCCTCTTACGTGAACTACTTTAGGGTTCGTAGGAACACCCCCATTTTTGTAGGTTAAGGCTTATGCCAAAGTGGTTATGTCATAGTTAAGAGGACGAGCCGTAGCTCTTAACCGAGACCTGCAAATACAATGTGATGATTGTGGTGTACTTTTAATCTTTTAGACTTAATGTGGTTTTTTTCGTACTCCCTTTTGGCAACCTACAATCACACATGTAGTTAGAAAAATTGTTTAGGTCCTCCTTTCTTTGACTAGCGTTAGGTCCTTCACAAAATGGTTAGTAGTTTCAAAAATAGATTCACAATATCATAAGAAAATAACCATGAAAAATGCTTGTAAATCAACTAACTACCATCAAATTTTGCAAAAACAAGGTTTATTCCCAATTCATCCAAGTGTTTTTTAATGAAAGGACTAAAATTGCTTTTGATTCCCAAGATCACACTAGGTTCAAGGGAAGAGCATACACAAATTCTATCCTTGGTTATTTAGCAAGTGAAAAAGCATTTAAACTAAAAGTTGATTAACAAAGTTTCCTACTTACTCTAATAATAGCAAAAGAAGTTTTAAGAGTGCTTTTGATTCTCTATATCACACGAAGTGCAAGAGAAGATCATACACACCTTAATCCAAAATCATACAAAGCACGGAAACAAGATTAATTCCTTCAAACCCTAAGTGATTTTATAAGAAAACTTCATCTAAATCTATAAAATTGACAAAAATGGCATCTAAAAACCTCTAAAAAGTAACAGGAAATCCTAAAAACCAAAAATAGAAACTTTGAGTTTGCAAGAAAAATTTATACAGACACACATATGCACCCCTGTCGACATGTGTGCACCTATTTCAATGCATGCACTCCCTTGCCGATGTGTGTGCTCCCCTTTGTAAAAAATGGCAGACAGTTAAAAAATCCAAGCCAACGTGTACGCTTCCAGACAAGTGGGTGCGCTCCTATTTCAATGTCTACGCTCCCCTATCGACATGTGTGCTCCCTTTTGTTAAAAATGATAGATAGTTGAAAAATCCAAGCCAATATGTGTGCTTCTAGACAAGTGGGTGCACTCTTGTTTCGATGCTTGCGCCCCCTGTCAATGTGTGCACTCCTGGTTCAACGCCCGCACTCCCGGTTCACTGCCTGCATGCCCCTTCACTGGAAGTGGCCAAAATTCAAGTTTTGACAAGAATTTCTTCAAAAAGATCAAATATTTAGTATTTTTTGGCAATTTTGATAGGGTTTCGCCTCTTTGAATCCTGCAAAAAGTAAGAAAACACAACTTCTACCACTAATCTAGTTGAAAAAACTTTCAAAAATGGAAATTAATCTATACAAATTTGAAAATTACTCTAAAATTTTGAAATTAATCTAAAAATCTTGAGAAAATAATCTAAAAAGCTTGAAAGTACTCTAGAAATCTTGAAATTTAAACTAGAAAACTTGAAATTAATCTAAGAAACTTGAAACTAATCTATAAACTAGAAATGAAAAACTTTGAAAATTACTCTAAAACTTTGAAATTAATCTAAAAATCTTGAGAAACTAATATAAAAATCTTAGAAGTATTCTAGACAGCTTGAAAGTAAACTAGAAAACTAATTGAAATTAATCTAGGAACTTGAAATGAAAAACTTTGAAACTAAGTTTAAAAGCTTTAAAAATTGAATGCAATGGGGTATGGTCCCATCGGGCGTGCCAAATGATGACACCCTAAAATTTACAAAGCAAATTGCATGACTAAACAAGGGAATCTAACATCATTTCTATCCATCTAGCCAAGGTTCTAAGTCTAGGAATGTAACGTTAAGATAGAAGCTTAAAATAATACTTAACTAGTATGAAAACAATACAAAATCTGACTAAACATGCCTACTAATATGTTTGAATTACATAACATGGGCCTAAATAGACCTAAGAGGGAAATCAAATGGTTATGGTTGTTACTTCAAACAAGGTGAAATGGCCACTCCCAATGACTACTTGGTCATTTTGGATATCCATCTACTAACCCCAGTGAAGGCTTTAAGCAAGGATTGAACTTGGCTATATATCATATTTATTATATGAGATTCAAATCAAAGCATGGTGTAAAGTATAAAGGAATGAGGTGCACCCTTTTTATAGTTTTCTTTTTGGGATAAACTTGTATTTTTGTGCATGTGGGACTAAAAGCCCCAAATTATATTAGAATTGCTAATTATGATTAGGCCTTGCTAATCACAATTAGTGAATTACCAAGTGATTAAGAGGTGTGAATCCCTAATCAACCACTTAGGGTCAACTAGGAGGCTAGGATAAGCTTTTGAAGCTTACTGAGATATTGTGGAGGTGAATGGGGTCATTTTGAGTGGTTGGAAGAGGGGTTTGAGTCAATACTAGGGTATATTGACCAAAATAAGTGGAAAATAGGCTTAATTAGCTAATAAATGCTAATTTTCTGCTTTGAACAGGATTTTGACTTATGATTCACCATAAAGTGGCATCCTAAATGTGAAAGGGGTTACACAATCAACATCATGGTGTTAATTGGCTACATTGATGAGGAATGTTAGTTGATTAGTGAAAACCCATTAATTATAATGGATTTGGCAAGAATGAGAGTGATTTATGTGTGTTTTGGAAATAAGATTGCAAAAACGGAATTTAGGTGTCTACACTAATATTGGAAATGTGGGAAAAGAAGAATCCATTAAAAAATCATCAAGAAACATGGTAGCAAAACACGAAATAAATATTTTATGTAAAGAGGGAAGGTTAAAGGAGGCGTTTGATGTTTTTAATGTTTTTTTTCAACAAAACAATGCCATGATCTCCTTCATATATGGTTACCTCTTACATGGATGTGCCAATATGAGAGATTTTGAAGCTCAGGCAGTCAAATCCATGGCCATATAGTTAAAACTTGTATCATTATTGACTTGTTCCTTGGGAATAGTTTGGTTAGTATGTATGTTAGGTGTAGAAGTTTAGTTTTTACACACAAAGTGTTTGAAAAATGTCCTAATAGATACTTAGTTACATAGAATGCAATGACTGCATGTATGCCAAATGTGGGAACATGGATGATGCATGCAATGCTTTTAACAATATATGTCAACGTGATGTTTTTCTTGAAAGAGGCACAAAGCCAGATGAGTTCATTTATTTGAGTTTCCTTGGAGTATGTGCCTGCAAAGTGTCCTTGGAACAAGGCAAACAGGTTCATGCTTACGTTGTAAAAACTGGTTTTGATTCATATGTGTTTCTCAAAAATACTCTTGTAACCATGTATGCAAAGTTTGGTTTCATAGAATATTCACTTGGTATTTTTAATGAATAGTGGTACGCCCCCCTTGTATTTCCTTTCTGTGATGTAGAAATTTTGATCAACTATACATAAAATAGAAATAGGTGTGTAATATGAACTGATCTTATATATTGCTAAGTACTCCCATTAAATAGATAATATTAGTCAAAGGGACATAAGCCTTTATTACATATCTAACAATTATTATGATATTCAACGTAATGTTCCTGATTAGGAATATAGTCATGGGGGTGTAGCTCTTCCAATGACTATTAAAAATTTCCTTACTGATAAAGGGTATGTGCTCATCCTGACCTTTAAATAACTTATTAGGGATTTACATCTTATATTGCGTTGAAGTATACAAGGTATGTAGTATCCAAGAAAAACATTCCCTTGATATAGACTTTAGGGAAAAATTCAGTGAGGCTATAGTTGGGGTGATTGTTGTTTGCCCAAAGTTTCGTTGCAGTTAAGAGGCATTGTAGAGACTATGAATGCTCGCCATTGTTGTTGAATATGCAAATTGTATAGCAAAATTCACTCTTAAGGTTTGTATACTCAAGTTTAACATTTAGACAGTTTCCAAGTTATATTCATCTGAATTAACTTTATTCCAGGTGAGAATGACAACCTGAATAAACTCAACTTTTATTTGTATATTTAATCTAATACACAATAAATTCATTACCATTTCTCGCCTCTACCATTCTTTCTAGATGCCTACTCATGAAACGTGAATTTCATTCTTTCCTTACAGTGGGAAATGTTAATAATATTCCTTTAGTTGATTTCACATGGTCACTATATCTTATACATAATTGTCATTTATGGTCAATTGACATGTCTGATGTTGTGTGATGGCCTATTTGTCTTATTACCTATGTATGAATTTATTCTTGTAAAATGTTAGTATTCGTGCGGTCTTTCCAAACATAAATACATTAGTTGGGGATTGATAGACAAGAAAAAAGAGTTTATGAGGTTATGACATGTCTTTGCATTTTAGACCTTGTGAAATATTAAAAAGAATTAATTTCTCAAAAAATGGCAGTTGCTTGATAGGTTAAGCAACCATGTGACAATTAACTATTCAATAATTTCAGTGAATGATTTTTCAAAATTTTGAGCTGACGAAGCTTAGGGTATACGATCCACATTTAGAACACCTAGATCATGGGACTAATACACTTAACTCTGGGAGTAATACTCTCTAACCCAAGAATCCCAATAGTCAAAATCAAAAAACTTATATTGTTCGGCGTTCACATTCCATTGTACACATGTGATTGCTAGTATTATGTATAATAGCATTATTAGATATAATAATTATATAATGTTATAGCGTTTAAAACAAGTTGTAAGACGTTGAATGTTTAATATAAGGTTCACATATTATACTCTTGTCTTGAGGATTATAATGTTTGTAAATTTTAACATTTTAACATCTATAACTTTATAATAAATTATACCATATAATATCACAATATTGTGAAATTAAACCGTCATATATACATTAGAAGGTCATTATAGACTATTATAATAAACCTCTTATAAAATATTATAATGGCAAGCTCTATTCATTTGAGATAATTGAACCTTTTTTAGTGTAATGATCCCTTTATTTAATGGGATTATAATTATTGCTTTTTACCTCAAGATTCTAAAGTGAGGTAAAATAAATGTCAAAATACCATATTTATTTGAATATCTTACACCTTGAAAACTCATACACTAAGGAAATAATGGTCAACTAAGGCTAAGCAAGTTCTACCCTATGAAGTCTAATGTGGTTGAAGTGGATATTAGTTAGAAAAAGGTGATAAGGTGAATAAGACTTATTTCTCTAGTCAAACTCATCCAATAATGAGAGCACAAGTAAGAGAATACTAATGGCCTGAAATGATTAGGGTTTCCTAAAATAGCCTTATTCCAGATTTCAAATTGATGGTAAGTCTGTAAAGTGGTTCAAGGTAGCTAAAGTTATCAATGATGACATAGGTCTGTCCTTTAGAATTCAAGTCTAAGATTCCTTTACAGCAAATATCCGAACAAATCAAGATATAGGAGTAGATGTATCTTAGTAAGTTGACATAAATGGAGTATTGTTTCCATGAATTTACCCAAGCCACAAACTTTTGAAGGGTAGGTAAACAGTATTGAAGAACTTAAAGCTGGTCCACTGAACCATCTACATCAGGCATGACAAGAAGTGCAAATCGTAAGTGCGGAATATCCTTGATGGCACACACAGTACTTGCTCGAATCCTACTAATAAAATTCGAATTGAAACATTGGACTTCCTAAAAAATGTCTATATGTAAGTGAAATTAATCCATGATTTATTTCGACCCATAACAATAGTAATTTAAAAGAGTGAACCCACTCTTACTTGCAGGTGAATGACACATGGTTCTATGAAATAATGGAAGTGACGAACAATCTGGTTAACAGTCTTATCATTTGGATGTTAGTAAGATGGACTTTTGAAACACTTCTGTACTAGAAAAATTGTAGCTGGAAAATTACTCACATAGATGTAACTGTTTGCATATTTACCTTATACAAATTTTTTTTAGAGGCCCTACGAAAAAAATCTAGCATCAACTATGATTGCTTACGATACAACATACCGCTGTTGTCGAGTAGGTATTTACCTTAGCTCATGTTCACCTAGGTACATTATTCACCTTTATTGTATTTATCCTCACCCACTTATGTGTGTGGATATTTATTTTTATTTATTTAGATATTAGGGAGATATTATCTAGTTGTTACCATGTATAGTTCTTTCCATTTATCTATGGTATTGACTAGTTCTTTCCTAGATCTGTAGTATTGACTAGATCCTTGATGTCTAGTTCTCTCAACTAAATCTATGGACTTGACTAGTTTATTTGATGACTAGTTCTTTCCTATGATTTATGGCTTGATCTACGCCTTTGACTGGTTCTTAGATTGTAATTCCTTGCACTATATAAGCAAGTCCCATTCTCAAACTGTATTTTGGTTGAGTTCCTCTAATAATATATGATATTGTTGCTCATTTGTTTACAAAGGTTTTATGTAAAGTTATTCTAGCGAATTAATTTCATCTTATTGATCATGGTGTTTGATTAACATCTGTGTTCTTGGCTTGGTCATCGATCTGGTTATAAAATTTCTTTTATCCTATCAGAGTAGGAGATTGCTGATTGACATTCGTCTGTAAGTTTAGATTTTACAAATAAAATTTTTTGATGATTTACATACCCATTCAGGATCCTTACGCTATGTTTTTTGTTGCATATTTACCTTATGGTCATGTTCACCTAGGGCTTACAAGCTTGTGATTCCTACTAGTAGGTGCTTAACTCCAGCCCCCTTTCATTTTATTTGTGTGGTGAAGGTAAGAGCATTTTATTATGTTTTAGTGGTAACTAACTAAAATAAATAGTAGAGCATAATATTGAAAAACTTGTATCTTTTGATCGGTAACTCAGTTTTGAGTGTCATTTTTTGCAAAAGTGCTTATTTTTTATGCTCTTTCCATTGGAAATATTTATTTTGAGAATCGCACTATAATTATAAAGTGCCATATTGTAACACACATTCATTATAAAGTGCCAAAATCTGAGGGGGCTCTTGTTGCATTGTTTGGGGCTCTTGTTGCATTGCTTGGTTCTTACATTTATTTTGGTGATTTTTTTGAGGATGGCATCTTTATCTACTTCTACATTAGATCATGTTGAGCCATTAACAACACATAATTACCACACATGGAAACCAAGAATGGAAACAATAATTAAGTGGAAAGGATTATGGGCTTTAACTTCTTCAGAACAACCAGTGTTCACTAGAGAATATGAGAAATTTCAGTACCAGTGAAAATTTGATGAGTGTATGGGTTTGATAGGAACTTATGTAAGTGACAGTCTTTTGTTTCACTTGGAAAAATGTGACTCTCCTTTCAAAATATGGGAGAAATTAGAGGATTTTTTTGGTAAGGTGGATCATGTGAGAGCCATGCAACTTGAAATTGAGATCACCTCTCTTAATCCTGAATCATTTTCCTGAAAATTTTCCAATTATAGACTATCTTACCAAGTTCAAGCATTTGTTGACACGAGTTGAAGGGGAGTGGAAGAGATAAGAAAGATGAAGAGTTTGTTTACTTGATTCTATCCAAGTTGAGAGGACCATTTCAAATCTTTTCTTCTACCTTTTTCTTTAGCATGGATGCCTTAGGTGACACATTCAAAATGTCTGACTTAGAAATATTTTGTGAAAGACTTACTAGGGAAGAATCCAAATTGTCTCACCTTGAGTCTTCCACCTCTCAAAAGGCATTAGTTGCATCTAATCCTAAGGGCAAGGGAAAACCAAAAAGTAAAACCAAATCCACCCCTTCTCCATCTCAAAGTGCTCCTAAACCCAAAGAAAACAATTCTAAACCCAAGGAGTCTTCTAAATCCAAGAATAAGTCTAGCCTTTCATGCTCTTTTTGTGGGGGTAGTGGTCATGAAGAACATAGGTGTTATAAGCGAATGCAAGCCTTAGAGGATGCAGTCAAGAAACACAAAATTTCTCTCCACTCCACCTCTTTCTAATTAGCATGGCAAAGCACTTAATGTTGTTGGGAGATCTTAGTCACCACTTGCAGACATTTGGGTTATAGATTTTGGTACTTCTCATCACATGAATTCTTCCAAGGAGTCTTTTGTTTCTCTAGGTTTGAGTTCTACTTCCAAAATTAAGGTTGGAGATTCTTCTTTCTTTATGTTAAAGGAAAAGGTGATATACAACTTTATGGTGGCAGTATCCAAGATGCACTATATGTTCTTAGCATCACTAAAAAAAAATCTGTATATCAAATTTGTCATTCTGGTCAAGAAAAAATAGTGACTTTTACACCACATGGAGCAGAAGTACGAACTTTATTGGAGTCTCATTCACTGGTTGCTCAGGGTATTGTTGATCATGGTTCTAGACTATATCACTTTGAGGGTTTTGATGACACTTCTTCTATAGGGACAGGATTGGTTTGTCATGAAGATTAAGAGAGTAAGCTTTGGCATGAAAGATTTGGACATCTCAATTACAAATATTTGAAGGAGTTGAGCACTCATGGTATGGTAGATGGTTCTTCCTAGAGTTTCTTGTCTTGAGGGAGGTTGTCATGGTTTTGCATTATGGAAACAACACCAAGATCCTTTTCCTAAGAATTTTTCTAAGAGAGCTTCTTCACCACTTGAGCTTGTGCATAGTGACTTGATGGTTTTTCCTACCCCACCTTTCAATGGAGCTAAGTATGCACTTACGTTTATTGATAATTTCTTGAGGCATACTTGGGTTTATTTTTTCAAGTAAAAAAGTGATGTTTTTTCACAATTCAAAGTCTTCAAGGATTTGGTCAAGAAACAATCTTCTAGTTGCATAAAGAACCTTCATACTGATAATGGGGGGGGAGTACTTCAGCAATGAGTTTTCTGACTTTTTTGGAAACTCAAGGCATTATTCACCAGCATTTTGTTCCTCATACTCCACAATAGAATGGCTTAGCAAAAAGGAAGAATAGAAATTTGAAGGAAATGGCTAACTGTATGATGCATTCTAGAGATTTACCTCCTATCTATTGGGAAGAAGAAGTTAATTGTGCTAACTACATTCAAAATCACACACCACATAGAGCACTTGAGCATTTGACTCTAGAGGAAGCTTGGTACAACAATAAGCCAGATGTCTCATTTTTTCGAGTCTTTTGGATCCAAGTTTGGGCCTTTGTGCCTAAGAAGAAAAGGAAAGCTTTGGATAAGAAGATTAGACCCTTGATCTTTGTAGGGTATTGTGAGGACATGAGAGCTTATCGTCTTTTATATCCTGATACACATGATGTTATTTTTCGAACATATGTTTAGTTTGATGAGGGCTTCACTCCTCATGATTCTTCATCTTCTTCCATGCCTCCTTATTCATCTCATCTTGAGGATCCTTTCTTTGAGGAGATTGATGAGGAGGTTATAAATTCCATTGAGGATCCTATTCCCACTGATGTTGTCACTATGCCTAAGTGGGCTCGTACCATAGTTTCTGAGGCAGCACATTTCATAGAGGATCTTCCATCCACTAGGCATCATCATGCACATTCTATAGGTTCTTGACTTTTGTGTCAGGTAGTTTCTGAGGTTCCGCAGTATTTTTCAAAGGCTCATGGGATACATGAGTGGGATGATGCGATGGCAGCTGAGTATTCTTCTTTGATGAAGAATCATACTTGGGATTTGGTATCTCTTCCTAAAGGATGAAAGATGGTTAGGTGTAAGTGGGTATACCGAACCAAATACACAGTTAATGGGTCGATTGACAAGTATAAGGCTCATCTTATTGCAAAGGGTTTTTCACAAGTTGAAGGTATTGATTACTCTCAAATTTTTGCACACGTTGCTAAGATGGATTATGTATGCCTTGTACTTGTTATTGTTGCATCAAAAGGGTGGCCTGTATACCAGATGGACGTGAAGAGTGCTCGACTTAGACCCATCTTGTCCAAAAGGTTGAAATTACAATGAGAAATTTCGATGTGACTATCATCAAAGTGTTGGACACTCTAAAAATGGGTGCTTCAAACTTGATAATATCATCCAAGACCTTATTGATGACAAAAAACTTGAGCTTCCAGATCCTACGGCCTCTACACCAATCAATGAAAATCATAAGCTCAAAATATTCAATAATCTACTTCCCAAACATGACAATAAAGTGGTTGATTCCTTAGATAATCAGTGCCTCCTCCCACATCAGGGGATCTTGATTTCCTATTTTCTCATACTGACATTTCTCCACCAATCATTTTTTATGTGATCACAATCTTCATACTGCATTCTCTTCTAATCACTTGCACATTACACCTCTATCAGATCCATCCCTATCAATAACACAAAATTTGATCCATCATGGCCTATCAATGGATGCTCTGTTCCACTTCTTGTTTCCATTAACTATCCACTCTCACAAATTTCATACCCAATGAATAACTCATATGGATTCATCAAGCTTAGAGTTATTGTCGGTCCTCTCACCATGTTTTTGCCCTTCCTTATATCACAATCAATCGAAGGGTGTGACATGCTCTTAGGTCTTAATTGGATTCATCAATCTCAGTCTATCATCTCCATGAATCACTTACATCTCAAGTTCGTTCACAAAAATCAAGTCATCTTTATCAAAGGTGTGCCTCCATCCACTTCATGGTCGCAACCTCCTCTTAAGGTTGTCATTGCATCATCTATTTAATCTAGTTCCTCGCTGCCTATTGAACCTAAATCACAATCCACTCCTAGCTTGCCTATTCGCACATGAGCTACACGGTCTCATCATTTTGTTAGTCCAGTACTTTAGTCTAGGTCCATCACGAGGAAAACTAGTATATCTCGGCATAATTTTCCACCTTGTTTCACTCCAAATAGGTGTCCATCGCCTCCATGCTCTGCTTCACATAGGTCTCAATCGCCTCTACATTTTATGACACAAAGGTTCCCACCATATACTCATCATTCATATGCATATATGTTTCATTCGCTTGCACGACGTTTATCTCATATACCACCACTCTTTGAGCATGATCATACATCCTCATCTCTGCCAACATCGGGTGGAGGGCCTTCATCATTCACTTTTATTGGATAGTTCACTCACCATCACACGCTTGGGGGCATCACATTTATTCTCTCCCCCCTCTATAATTAACACGCATCTTACACTCTCATCACATCACACCTAGATATTTACACACAAATTGCACGCCACTATCATCATTTCCCAATGACACCCTCTTGTTTGCTTCACTGTTGACTATTGAGGGAATAATACACATGAGCCTCACACAATGTACATTGTATACACCATGCATTCTCGCACACTTAACCATATCACACAGTTTTAACTAGACACATTTGCCACACATATCTCTAGTATTTCTCAGTCACATTACACATCTCACACATCGCACATCATACACTTAGGACATCTCCTTCTCACAACTTATATCACATACTAGGTGCATTACTCACTATACACATTCACACTACATCTCTCTTACATCTACTTCTACATGTTGTGGTCATTACCCTATGATGCACTCTAGTTCCATGGTCCATACTTGACTGTTGAGTGTATACATCTCAAATAGACCTCATCACGCTCACACGTTCCATCACTCACTCATTCAATCACACACTCTACACTTTACGCTTTATCGATGACATATTTTCTAATTACACACATTCAAACCATTTCTAGATAACACACTCTCATTTATGGTTCATTCTTGACTATTGAGGGGGCATAAATAAATGAACCTCATTTCATGTATACACATTCACTCGGGGGGCATGCTGCTCCTATCATTCACACTGCATTTCATTTGTCTCATCCATAGAATACTTCATATCTTGGTTGCATTTACTCTTTTTTACTGATTATTTTACATGTTTAATTTATTACACATGATATATAGATATATTATATTTCATTATCTTTATCATACACACATGCGCATTCACTTTCCTTTCAAGTTGTCATCAAAAATTCTACAGATCTATTACGTGTAACATAGATGTTTGGCACAGTACATCATACCAGTTCCATAGAGGCTCCTAAGGGCATCCACTTTTGTACCTTGCAAGTGTTGTTGTTTCATATCACATTACTTTATTGACTTATAGATGTTTTGACATGCTAATGGGTTCTTCATGTGCGGCATTTGTTATGTAGGACTATCTGTTTCCATGGTTGTCTGTTACATTGTTTGTCATTGCTTGCTCTTTGTATGTTCTTATTTATGGGCTTTTCCCTTTGTCGTATGTGTACACTTTTCTACTTAAGGCCATTACAACCTTGATTGAATTATGACATCATGAGTGGTGACCCATGTTTGCAACCCATTGTTCACATTCTGCATTGTCTACTTGTGTCTTAGCTTAAACATTGTCTATTTAGCTTACATTTTGTCTTATACATGTGTATTTTTATTTTCTTATACTAACACTTGTCTCCTAGCCATTTTTTTGTCTATGCCTTGGTTTCTACCAAGCACACTCCCTTCCCCCTGTAGGGTACAGTTTCAGCAAAGTGGTCAGTCCTCTTTTGCACTGCATACTCCTTCAGCGACTTTGCATGCACACCAAATGATCGGGGCATCATACGACTGAATCAAGAACCCCATATAGTTATCAGTAAAACACAATTTTCAATTTCAGATAGGGCTCAAAATCAAACTTGGGTCCTTAGCATAGCGATGTCCTTCCTAGATGTTTGTAACCAGGGGGCACATCTTCAATATTTTTTAGTTTAGCACAGTTTTTTGGCATGTCACAGAGGATTTTAATAGGGAAGAGAGTCCTTTATCACTATTACTTACACTAAGGAAAATTACACACCATTTGCAGTGGTGTTTTCATTCTGGGGATCAGTTAAAGGTTAGAGGATGACACCATACTTTCCTCTCTACTCTAATTTTTTCGTTAAGTAGGATCACCTAAAAAACCAACATTTCAGAGTGCTTTATAACTTTGGGAATCAATTAAAGGTTGGAGGATTACACTACACTTTCCTCCCTATACTTCTTCTATCATGGCATGAGATCACCCAAAAACTATCCCTTCATCGACATCTTCAAGATCCTTTCTACACCCTTTTCTCATCACAAATCAAGTGCATATGTTCCTTTTTCACATTTTCAACATTTTTACACATATACATCCGTATTTGACTACCTGATCGTTCTTCTATTTTGTAGGTCCTTCTGTATGGGCAGCGGTAGTCAACATCATCAACATCATTCACATCAATGACAATGACATTGACATCAATAACATGTACATCACAATATCTACACATGCATTTTCATCCTAGATTCAAGTTCATCGCCACTTTTTGCACTTTCTCCTCCTTAGCATCCACGCTTCACATTTTTATCACTCCACGCTTTATCTAGTCCCTGGCACGCTTTCATTATCGATCTACATGGTTATCAGGTATGCATCTCTATCTACTTTATGTTACCAATATTTCCACTCACCAAAATAAAATGGGGGAAAATGTATACAAAAAATCATGCACTTTGAGTAATTATCTAGTCATGATTACATACTACTATTCATATGATTCCTAAGTAAGAAAAGTACTAATTAACCCATGTCTTTGGCCACATTTATTTGTTTTCTATTACCAATTTTGGTCTTGCACCCTTACTTTCTCAGTCTACCTTTTTATACTCCAACTTTTATCATCCTGGACACTAGCGCCCATCCAAGATGCCAGCGTCAGGTGCCCTCGTCCCCTCTAGGCACCCGTAAACCTTGTATACTTTACTCACACCTTGTGGGTCCTTTTGAGCCATTTGAGCATCTTATCTTTTTGGTAGTCATCATTTTGGGGGTTAATTATGTAATTCAAGCCAAAGAATCATATAAATATACAGTTACATGATCATAATAAAGGACCAAGCACTAATAATTAGTTATCACCACCTACGCTTGCATCCATCAGGCATCTAAGAGCTCCATTGCATCTATCTAGCACCATCAAAAGGGACACAAGCACTGGTTATTATACATACAATATATAGGAGGGAAGTTCATTTTATTCCATGCACACATTTACTACATTTCTTTACATCTAGTTATTTTCTCGATGTCAAGTGTGAATCGCACAAGAGCCACCTAGGGCACAATTTTGCGCGTGCACACACACACACACACACACAAAGAGAGAACTACATTGGGTATGATATTTAGTGTAGCTCTCATTCATAAGTTCACCATTATGACAATTGAGGATAGTCTGACCCCTCATTCTGTATCTTTCTTTTTTGGGTATTTGATGTCTATTTGAGGGTTTTGCATGTTCATATTTCTTTGCAGGTTCATATTTCATTATAGGTTTCCAGCAACCTCAGTGATCTTGGTGCGACCTTAGAGAGACCAAATGAAATTAAAGGTGAACACATTGCGACACCTTAGAGAGGTGTTATGAGCTTTTTTGTAGACCTGGGCACCTAAAAACAAGCCTAGGGCACCCGCAGGCACCCCTAACCCTCTCCAAGAATCCCTATCCAGTCTATCTCTCCATATCTACATTGTTCTAGGTCTCTGTGTAACACTTCTGCCATTCTGTTCACCTAGTCATCACTTTGATACACTCCATATTTTATTGTGAATCAACTAAGTACCTTCTTCTCCTCCTTGCAATTAGGGTTTCATAATTTATTGTTTAGTTGTTTGGGTGTATTTTTTATACTTTATTTCATTTTTATTTACTACAACAATAGCATCAAATTAGGCTCTTATTTACATTTTAGCTTTATTAATCCCAATAGGATTTATAATTTTGTAAAATAAGCAACACCATACAACTCATGTAATAAATATAATGGCATGAATAGGAATCTTATCTTTCACTGTGTATTTGTTAAGATCCTTCTAGTTTGGGAACATGTGCCAACCTTCATCCTTATTTATTACCATCACAAACAAATAATATTAAGCCCTATGAATATGTAAAATAATACCTAATTCTAACATCTCATGTACCATCTTTTCACTCTCACTCTTTTGTAGATAAGGGTACTGATAAGTTATAATATTGGTTGGTTGGATTCTTGGTAATATCTGAATGGCAAGATCATGATCTATTTTGGAAATTAACCCTTTTGGAATCATCCCAAAAATTCACTGAGTGATTATTAATAATTATTGACAAACCTAATCGTATAGGAGCTTTTGATGGTTGAGCTTCTAGTAAAAATATTTTTTCCGCAATCCTATCTATAACCTTCTTTATCATTTTCTACATTTGATGATAACTTACCAATAGCAGAGATTTTTCCTTCATCTCATAGAGCTCAAAATTCATCCCTTCATAATGGAACCTCGTGAATAAATAATGGAATTTCATCTCAACATTTCCCAAGGTAGTAAGGAATTGAACCCCTAGCACAATATCCTACCTATTGAAATGGAATACATAGGGCCCTATAGCAAGTAATCTCCCATGGATAACTTAATCTTGTTGAAATTTCCTATTAAAATAACTTTACCCCCATATGCAACCATGACATGAAACTATTCCAAGATAGATTAGTGAATAAATTTCAATGCAAGGAGAACTTATGATTGATAAATTTACAAAGACTTCTGGATTTAATTATTATTATCACCCTTTGTTTCTTCATGAACCCAACAACCTTGAGGGTAAATTTGGGTGCTAATTCTTGATATTTTTTAGAAATATATAGTTGGTTGATATTCTTTAGCCTTGATCTCAGGAAAATCTTCATATTCATCAATTGTTTGCTCCTCATTAGGACCCTTAGTGTAGAATAATTTCTTCACATGAGACTTATGTCCCTTTCTCTACTTGTTATGTCAACTGTAACATAGACAGTTTTCTCACTTATCCTATTTTTTAGGATTAAATCATATTATTAAAGGAAATGATGGTGTTAGTATCATATGTTCCTTATGAGTATTGACACCCCTTAATTTTACACTACATCTTTCCTCCACGTGATGAGAAACTCTCATGGATTCATATCAATCTTGGATTAAAGAAACATAAATTTGGATGCTATCCTTCATTCCACCCAAAACGGTATCATTTAGATGATCCTATGAGATTCCATCCACTTGTAAGGATAGATTTTGTGGCCTTATCTACCAAAATTTTGATATCTCACTAAAATATTTATGTGTAACACTATTAATATAGCATTTCTCAAGATCATCAGTGAAATAGACCAGGTAATAGGGAGGCCCTTATTTTTTATCACACACCCATCTATACCAAATGAAATATTTTATCTCCAGATACAAGGATGTCATTACCACATCTTGACCACTTGAGACTTGATGATGCACATTATAGAATCATTCCAATTTAACTTGTGCACTTCTGCTTTTGGAATCATATTCTGCCATTACATATAAGTTCCACCAATTTTTACATAGGATCCCCTTAGTTGATGTGATTTTAATACGAGTGTACATTTCTTAAGCAGCATGTATGATGTGAGTTGGTAATTGATGTTAGTATTTATGATTGCAATCATGAACATCAAATCCTTCCTCATTTATTCAAACCCCACCTTCATTTTACACTTTAGTGCTCAAATAATGTGGTTAAGGTTACCTTCCAATGATTTAACATTACCTTTCGCTACTTTAATATGATAGTTGAAATCATCCTTACTCACCATCAACATTTTCCTAAAGTCATTTGAATATCTCTGATACCCTGGAAGAGGAAGATTCCAAATCGGTATCTTCCTTATTTAGAGTCATCCCTGGAGTGGCTTGACCCTTTCCTTTTCATATATTTGATCTCCCTACTATGATGTAGGGTTTTAGATTTTGGATGCAATGATTATAGTAGGAGTTTAGGGTTTAGGGTTTTGTATGGTTATTGGACAAATAGAGTGAAACATAGAGAAAATTTGATAACTAATTTTGGAAAGATTCTAAAAAATATTAGAAACTTAGAAAAATTCTAGAAATGGCAACCTATGAGTGAAAAAGAATATTTAAATGGATATAAATTTTGAAAAACAAGTCAAAAATATTGAATTTGGAGAGAATCTTACTTGATTGGTTTAACAACTTCTTTTTTAAAATTGGAGAAAATATTTCTACCATTGAGGAGATATATCCAAATCTTTTTAAAAAGGATTTTGACGTAATCCTGGCACAAATCAAAGCTTAGATACCACTTCTAATGAAATTACTTAGATAAATCATAATCTCAACAGAAATAGAACATAAAATAATACCCAAAAAAATAAATGATCAAAAAATGCAAGTATAATGACTTAGACAGTTTGAGGGGGTAACCTCCCAAGCATACAATAAGACTTAAGTGCTCAATATGATGATCGTCTACTAGCTACTAACTCCCATACAAACCCTATAATGTTATGTAAAGCACCAAGGATGACCTAATAATAATTTAAAAGAATAAATGAATATGATATCACATGATAAGAGATTATATCACCCATAAGTAAACCACCCATATCTCTATATATGACCTAGGATTAAGGGCATAATAATGTGGCAGTAGTGAGATGTGGTGTTCCTCCACTATGTCACTTAATTTTTTGTTCCTTATAAATGGCTTTATGACCCTGTCATGCTTGAAAATGGAGGCATCTACAATATTTAACCTAGTTGAGTTCTTCATACCATTATTAGGGTCTGATCTAATTGATGGGTAGCTAATTTTTAAATACTAAGGTACCCTTTGAGTAATTTTGGGATGATATTTAGAATAATATATTCTAAGAATGTCCGGTGATTTATAAAGTGATATTGATTTTCTTATATATCCTTCTATAGGTGAAATATTCTAATAAGTTCAGCCATATGAAGTTGAAATGACCAAAAGAAGATATTTAAATTGATAATAGAGTTAGTGTTATTGAAGAGATATAATTGTACAAGTATTCCAAGATCATACCCCACATCCTAACCCAATTTTATAGTCTTGGAAAGAGAAGGAGAAAGATGAAATAAAAAATTTAGACATGAAACATAAGTTTTGTTTACTTCTTTAATAAGATAATATTTTAGAAAAACAAGAGAAAATAATATCCAAATTGAACATGAATTGATTCACTATAAATTTACTCCTAATATGATTATACACTCTAAATTTGGAGATATTCTCTTATTGAAATCAACAGGAAATCAGAAAATAAATTATGGTTGTGGGAAAAGATTGTAAAATGACATTAATGGAGAAGGGGAAAGTTTCAATTATTAATTTTGGATTTAAATATTATCCAAATGGAGTGGTTTCTGATTCCTTATGAATTTATTAGGGAGGAGAGATGATGCTCCAAATTTGGTAGAATTATCTCACGAAGTTTGAGAGAAAAAGTCGAATTAAATTTCCATGCATGTGGACTTTTTGAGTGGGATTCTGGGTGAATAATGGTTTTTTTAATAACATGAGGAGCTATCCACCATATATTATTATCAATGGATTAAATTTGGGATCTTTGTGTATGAAAATTGTTATAAAATTTTGGGAACCTTCCTCTGTGTGGATTTTGTGCAATCTCCAACTCAAATTTCAATGGTTTTGTCAAAACAAGCTTGCAAAAGCTAAAGATTTCATGTGTTTACAAAAACTTAAATGTTGATATATATGTCATGAACCAAGTATATATATAAATTTTCCCTTAAGAGGATTCTACGTTTAAAATTTGCAGGGAAAGTGGAGATTTAAACTTCATTTGCACCTTGGTGGAGAATGTACTTTACAAATGCTACCTATATTTTCCACATTATTTGCAAATGCATGGCCAAAAGGCACCTCCACCAACATGGGGTGTAATTTTATGGTGAAATTTCACCTCCAATATTATCCCAAGTGCAATAGGATTCCCAATGTGTGTCATGGTGGAGAATGTGGGGCCCACCTGTAAAAATAACTTATTTTTTGACTTTTTTCTCATGTTTTTTATTAAGTTGAAATGGACCAATCATAGAGGGAACATTTTAACAAGTGGGAAATAAAATTTAAAATTTAAATGTGAAAAAAAAAACCTCAAAATTCTTCCAACCTTCCAAATTGTGTCAAGCATACATGGTGACATCATCCGCACAACGCGAGATTAGAACACAAACTGTTATTTTCACCCTAGAGTCTGTATTTAACCAAATTTGGTTGTATAATACAATATTTCACATGGAAACGTTCAAAATAATCCAAATAGAATATTTTGAAAGTATGAAAATTATTCTTTCAATTATTTTGTCTCATACCTCCATTTTTCTTTAAAAGGCACGCCAGTAAGCTGAGTTACCAAAGGAGTTTGGAAACGTTATGAATAGAACCATCACTTGGGTCATGAAGGGGGTTAAATTTGATTCTATTTTACCTTTATTATGATCCAAACTCATCCCAAGGTTCGCAAAACCTTCAATGAAAAATCGTTTTTCCAAAATGGTTGTCATGCTTCAGTGTCGGAAAGGTTTCATCTTGTTATACTCGCAAAAAGTTTTCTTACCCATTCCACTATGAAGAAGACTCTATAATATTTCCAATGATTAGGTTATAAGATCCCAACACCACCTAGAGTTCTTGAAACCTTTCTCATAAGTTTGATCTTCAATAGTTCACATACACTCCTTTTCCCCAAAAAGTTCCTAGAGAAAGCACTTTCTCAAGACCTTTCCAAAGACTCCAAAATCTCTTCTAAATTAAACTATTGCAAAAAAAATCTAAGAACTTTATATTGAATACAATATGGGATCTTGAAATAGACTGAAGCTCCTATAACTTTCCCAGAATTTGACTTTTGAAAATGGTCAATTTGGTAATTATGAACAATTTTGACGATATAATTGAAAAGGGGTAAAAATTTCAATGGGGTTGTCCAATAAAATGCAAGAACATTTTACAGGCCAACATGTTGCAAGGGGACCTCATAATGGACCTCCATGTAAAAGATTATATGAAAATATTATAGGATATTTAGGGAAATTACATATTTGAATATATTTTATTTCAGCTACAACAATTTATGATTGTATTAGTTTAAGTTTTTTCCATTTATTTTATATGTCATTTTTAGAGATTTCTATTTTTTTGGTTGGATGTATTTTGAAAAAAATAATAGTTGACCAAACATAAAAATGTATTCATTCATATTGTCTATAGTGGATGAAATTCCCACTTGAGAGATAGAGAACATTGGTTGGTGTAATTTTCATTTAGTTCAGGGGGACCCACTACGACCCAAAGCTAATTGTAAATTTTACATCATAAGAGTTTAGGAGAATAAAGAGGAATTTATGAGTACTTAAGTTAGGTCAATAAGTTTTAATAAAACATTATATAGTTTGAAAATAGTTCTTTGTATTTAAAATTTATAGGTTCACTACCAAGGAAACAAAGATGACATGGAAACGTATTCAACATCTCAAAAAAATAAAGATGTTTGGTTTGGTTTGTGTAACAAGTTACTAGCAGAGTAAACTAATAGGGTTGTAGGTTAGTTAATGAAAGAAATGATATATGTTGACATTTGAACTATAAAGAGGGATATGTAAAGCTTTACACTTTGTTTGATAAATAGATTTTCATTAATTTGATATTTTATGTTTTCTAGTTTCCATTAACATATTATAAAAGATAAATATGGTCTACAATCAAAATGCAATGGTAATTATATAACATGGTGATCAATTACAAATTTAATATGTATTGTAATTGATGCATGTATTAAAATTAATGCTCTCAAGGGGTATGAAGTTAGAATCCAAACAGATTTGGTGGTGACTCATCATTTGGGCTATGACGGCGGTCGAGGTACTCCTCACATGCCTACATAGTCACACAATAGGATGAAAACTAGTAATTTTTCATCTATTACTCAATGGACTTAACATAATCTACATTTCAATTCTCTCAAATAGCTTACAACTCACTTTAATGGAGCTTTAAAAACTTTTGATGTACTTCCTAAGGACCTAACCTAGACTATATAGTATGCTCAAAAGCACATTCAACAACCTCTTCTTGCTTGGCCATGCTCAGTTATCGTAAACCATAAAATTTTGTATTTGTTAACTGATTAAAATAAAATGTAATATCATAGCCTAATCTGATGTTATAGAAGTAGTAAATAAATGGAATAATGCAATACAAAAATCACACAAGTAACTAAGCAAATGAAAGATGGAACCCTAATATGCATGAGATGGTTAAGAAGTCCTTAGCTGATTCAACGAAGGAGCGATACTATGTTGCAGTGTAAACTAGGTGAACATGAGGAGGAAAAGACCACACAAAAACCTGAGAAAGTATATATCTGAGCTCTCCGACTAGACTGTGGTTCCTGGAAAGGGATAGGGGCACCCGTGGGCACCATAGTATGAGATCTGAGCGCTCTAGTCTGCAGAAATGGCCTAAAAAACTCCTTTGAGGTGTCATTGGATATTCTCCTATGTTTTCTTTAGTCGTATGTATATCCTTTAACTACGTTGAATGTCGGTGTAAGACCTGCCAAAAAGAATCACCTACAAAACCCCAAACAAAGCATCAAAACCCTAAAAAAAGAAAGATGCATACGAATGGGTCAGATTTTCCTCAGTGATCACAATGGTGGACTTATTAACTAATCATTACACTACATCTCAAACCCAATGTAGTTCTAGGTGTGTGTGTGTGTGTAAAATCGTTCCCTAGGTTTCTCTTATGTCAGTTGCACTTTGAGAATTAGCAAGAAAATAACTAGATGTAGAATGCATTAAAGGTGTGCATGGAAACAATAGACTTCCATCTTATGAAGTGTTACGCAAATGAAGCATCATTGTGTGCTTTGTGATGGAGCTAGATGGATGCCAATGTAGCTTTAGGTGTCTTTTATGGATGCAACTCTAGATGGTGATAGTAGATGCTTAGTGTTTGGTCCCTCATTATGGTCACATAACTTTATATTTATATAGTTCTCTTGTTCTAATTTAGTAATTAACCACGAAAATGCCGACCACCAAAAAGATAGAAAGCTCAAACAGTTATAAAGTTCCCAAAAGGTGAGAGTAAAGTGCAAAGAGGATCAGAGTGCCCCAGAGGGGACTAGGGTGCTTGGGTCACCCCAGTCATAAATAGGAATAACGTAGAATGACTATACATACTGGAAAAGTGCATGTGTAAGATCAAAAATATGACAACAAGCATTGTGCAAATGGCCAAAGACATGGGTTAATTATTACTCTTTTCACTCAAGAACCATATGAATAGTAGTATGAGAATGGGATTAAATAATGACTCAAAGTGTGTGATTTAGTGACTACATTTGCCCCCACTTTATTTTGGTGATTAGAAATCTCGGTAACATTAAGTAGATAGAGATGCATACCTCATAATCCATGTAGAGTGATGTAGCAAACGTGTCGAAATCTCGGTAATACTAATTAGATAGAGATGCATAAATTCATAATGCTAAATATTTGCAAGATGTCATTAGCATACTTTTCTTGTGAAATAAAAATTCCAGCTTCTGATTGTTAAACTTCAATGCCCAAAAAATAGTGCATGAGACCTAGATCTATCATTTTAAATTCTTTTTTCATGGTTGATTTGAATTAATCTACAGATAAGTCTCTAGTAATGATTAAATCATCTACATATAAACACACATAGAAATCTTACCTTGTCCATTTATCTTGATATATAATGTAGGCTCGCTGGTGCACCTACTAAATCCATTTTGAAGAATCAATCCTTTAGTACCATGCTCTATGAGCTTGCTTTATTCCATAGAGTGTTTTTCTCAACTTGTACACCTTTCCTTCATGGATTTCAACCTCATAACCTTTTGTCTATTTTGTATACACTTCCTTTTCAAGAAACCCATTCAACAATGTTGATTTTACATTCATCTAATATATAGGCCATTTGGTTTGAGCTGTAATTGCTAATATTGTTCTTACTGTGTCCAAATGTGCTACTAGAGAAAACATTTCATTATAATATAATCCGTATTGATGAGTAAATCCTTTTGCAACCAATCTTGTTTTATGTTTATGTACTTTTCTATCTACATATTTCACTCTTATCATGTCCTTTCCTTTAGGACAATCTACCAACTACCATGTTTGATTCTTCTCTATGGCATCTATCTCATCATCCATGGATTGAGCCCAAATTTCTGTATTCATTGCTTCTTCAAAACACATTGAATCTACAACTTGAGAAAATAATAAAAATTTTGAAAAAGAGTTAGTTGTACATCAACATTATATATCTCACTAAGACTCCAAGTTTTTTCGTTGCAATGGACTATCAAATCATGGGCTCATTTGAGATTAATTGGTTGATGAAGGAGTTACTTATATTGTTCCTTTTGGCATATCTTGCATATCTAAAGTTGACTGTAATCGTGTAGACCTCGTAGTTGTGGATGGAGGTGTAGTGTTTTGCTACAACATTAGGTGCATGTCTAGGAGAGGAAGAAATTATTGTATGAAAAATACCTTGTGGTGCTAGCTCTTCGTTTGTCATATCATCTTGGGGAATAGTTGTGGATATAATTACTGTTTTTCTATACTTACATCCCATGCCTCATTTTCAACAAATTGTACATATATGTTGATTATGGATTTTCTTGTGACTAGATTGAACAACTTGTAGGATTTTCATATTCTCTGAATATCCAAAAAAATACACTTTTCTCCTTTGTAGTATAATTTATTCTTTATCTCATCAGACACATGTGCATATGTCACATAACCAAAGATTCTAAAGTGAGCAAGACTATGAATTTTTTTATTCCAATCCTATTGAGGAACAGTGTTTCTAACAATTTTCATTAGACACTTATTTTAAATATAAACAGCAATTTCCACTTCTTCTTGCCAATACTCATTTAGTAGATGTTTGGCCTTCAAACATACTAAAGGCCATTTCCATTATGGTTCTATTATTCCTCTCTACCACACCATTTTACTGTGGTGTATACCTGGAAGTAAATTTCTTGTAGATACCATGATATTTTAAAAAAAAAAGATATGCATTAGAAATATACTCACCTCTTATGTCTGTCCTCAGAAATTTGATGTAATATCTGCTTTTCTTCTCCACTAAAGCCTTAGAATGCTGAAATATATCAAATGCATCCAATTTGTGTCTCAAAAATTATAACCATTTTTTCTTGATATATTCATCTATGAATGTCATAAAATATGAGCAACCTGTTAGGAAATAAGAGATAAAATATGCGAAATAATCTCTTACAGAATCGCAACAATAGAAACTAATATGCAAAAAATATTACAGATCTCAAATAAAAGTGTAGAATAAATAATACAACACAGAGAGACAAGATTTAACATGGGTCACCTAATTTGGGCTACATCCACCAAGAATCACTTGTTCAGATTTTATTACAAGCCTCCAATCTCTCAATACAATACCCAGATCTGTTTTGAGCTATGCTCAACAAACTCTACAGAATTCACACCCGAATTCAAAGCACATCTGCAATACATTTTCTTGTCAATCTATCATATGCATAAGACCATATAAATAGACAATTACTTAAGCCGTTTGATAAAAAACCGTGGGTATCAAAACCATGGGCAAAAACCGTGGGTATCAAAACAATGGGCAAAATATCGTGGGTATCAAAACAATGGGTACCGAAAAAACCATGGGCCCAAAAACAACCCATAACGATTACCCATTACCCATGGGTTAATAAAACACCCATGAAAATTTGCTTCGAGGGCTTCACCCCCCCAAACCCCCTTGACCCACTCACCAGTGAGTGGGACTGCTATAAAAATACCCGAATGTAACACATAGAAGGTGTACCACACTCTAACATAAAAACAGGCTCCACAAACATAACAATCTCCCACTTGGAGACTGACTTCCACTGAGCAAGCTTCTCAACCCTTCACTATCATCCGCGAAGGCCAACCAAAGCTGAACATAGCTTTAGTTTATCCCTTGTGACCACCTTGGTCGTCATGTATGCAAGATTCTGACTGGTATGAATCTTCTCCAACTTCAACTTATCTTCTTCCAAAGATGTCCTTATTAAGTGATATCTCAACTATATATGCTTCATCCTAAAGTGGAAAGCAGAGTTCTTAGCTAGGTGTATAGCACTTTGACTATCACTATACAGCTTACATTCCTTCTGCTTATGCCCCAACTCCTCAAGCAATTATTGTAACCAAATCATCTCTTTGCTTGCCTCTGTGGCAGCAACATACTTAGCCTCTGTGGTTGATAAAGCCACCAGCTTCTGTAGTCGTAAAATCCAGCTCACTATTGTCCCACCTACAGTGTAAATATAATCTGTCGTGCTCCTCCTGTTGTCAACATCTCCATCCATGTCTGAATCTACATAACCATGTAAAGTGGTGTCTGATCCACTGTAGCACAAAACTATCCCCATGGTCCCTCTCAAATACGGAAGGATCCACTTTACTACTTACCAATGCTCTTTACCTGGATCACTCATAAATCTACTCATAGCTCCCACTGCATGGGCAATATCAGGCCTAGTGCACACCATAACATACATCAAACTGCCAACCGCTGATGAGTAAGGTACCTTAGACATCTGGTTTCTTTCCTGCTCTGTCTTGGGACACTGCTCCTTTGATAACTTAAAATGGCTTGCCAAAGGAGTCCCAACCAATTTAGCATCCTGCATATTAAACCTATCCAATACCTTCTTAATGTACTCTTCCTGAGATAAAGTCAGCTTCCCTTCCTTCCTATCCCATGTTATCCTCATACCAAGGATTTGTCTGGCTGCCCCCAAATCCTTCATATCAAAGGATTCACTTAGTTATTTCTTGAGTACTTTTATTTCCTGCATGTTTTTACCTGCAACCAACATGTCATCAACATACAAACACAGGATAATATAACTTCCATCCTCAAATTTCTTTGTATACACGCAATGGTCAGAATGACATCTACTATAACCTTCCTCCATCATAAAGCTATCAAACTTCTTATACCATTGACGTGGAGCTTGTTTTAGGCCATACAAGCTCTTCTTCAGTTTACACACCATCTCCTCTCTACCTTTGACTTCATATCCTTCTGGCTACTGCATATATAGCTCCTCCTCCAAATCACCATGGAGAAATGCAATCTTTACATCTAATTGTTCTAAGTGCAAGTCTTATGCTGCCACTATTCCAAGAACAGTTCTGATAAAAGTCATTTTTACTACAGGAGAAAAAATCTCATCAAAATCTATACCTTGTTTCTGTGTAAACCCCTTGACCACCAATCGGGCCTTATATCTTTTCTTTCCTCCTTCTTCATCTTTAAGTTTGTACACCCACTTGTTCTGCAATGCTCTTTTGTCTTCCGGTAGCTTCACCAAATCCCAAGTCTGGTTCTCCATGAGAGACTTAAGCTCCTCATCCATGGCTTGCTCCCACTTCTTACTGGCATCTACCTACATTACTTCATCAAATATCTTTGGCTCTCCACTATCAGTGAGTAATAAATAATAAAGCGAAGGAAAAAAATGTTCAGGTTCTTTTCTTACCCTAGAAGACCACCTCACTGTAGGAGTTTGAGGTTCCTGTTAAGTAGGTTCCTAAACTGATTCATGGGTCATTTTTCCATCTGGAAAATCCTCTACCACTACATATCCTTTCTTGGATTCTTCCTTGTTTTCCTGCAACTATTGCTTATACATGACTTTCTCACTAAAGACCACATTCCTAGACCCAATGATTTTCTTGTCTTTAATACTCCAAAATTTAAATCCAAAGTCATCACCACCATAACCAATAAAAGTGCATTTTTCTGATTTAGCCTCTAGTTTGGTCCTATCATCTGTGTCAATATGAACAAACACCTCACATCCAAAGACTCTAAGAAATGAGTAATTGACTTTCTTACCATACCAAGCCTCCTCAAGTATGCCTCCATCCAAGGCATTCGAGGGTCCTCTGTTTATCAAGTACATAGTTTTACTCACTGCTTCTGCCTAAAAATTAAGAGGCAGTCCTGCATGTATCCTCATACTTCTAGCACATTCCATTATTGTTTTGTTCATCCTTTCTAACACCCCATTCTGCTGCGGGGTTCCTGGAACCGTCTTTTTTCTACGGATTCCATTCTTAGAACAATAATCATCAAATTCATTGTTGCAATACTCCCCTCCATTATCTGACCTGAGACATTTTAACTTAAGGCATGTTTCATTCTCTACCAAGGCTTTCCATTTAACAAAAGTATCAAATACATCAGATTTGTTTCTAATACAATTAACCAAAACTTTCCTTGTTGCATCATCAATAAAAGTAACATAATAACTTGAACCCCCAAGAGATGATACCTGAGTCGGCCCCCACACATTAGAATGTACCAGCTCTAACTTACTCTCTTTCTTCGTAGGTCCAACCTTGAGAAACCTTACTCACTTTTGTTTCCCATATATGCAATTCTCATAGAAATCCAAACTTGCTTCTGTATATCCAGGAAAATTCTTCTTTATGATTTCCATGCCCTTATGGCTCATATGACCGAGTCTATAGTGCCATAATGTTGTATCTGCATCTGAAGCCACAAGATTACAATCATTAGTACTATCAGTGGTTAAATACAAGGTTCCAACCTTCTTACCTCTTGCCACCACAAGAGCACCCTTGGTGACCTTCCAAGAGTCAGCTGTAAATATCATAGTACAACCATCACTTCCCAATTGCCCCGCCGATATCGAATTTCTCCTTAATGTAGGCACATGTCTGACATCCTTCAATAGCCATGTATTCCCATTCTGCATCTTAACCTGAACATAACATTTTCCAACTATACTACAAGGCTCATCATCACCAAGAAAAACATGCCCAAAACCCCCTTGAACATAATCAACAAAATAATGCCTATGTGGAGTAGCATGAAAAGAAGCCCCTGAATCTAAAACCCAAGATTCATTAATTGTATGCAAAGAAAGAATCAAAGCATCCTGACATACATTACCCGATGCCACATTTGCCTCCTTGTTTTCTTCATGTTGTTTCTTCTTATCTCGAAGCTCCCAACAGTCCTTCTTTGCATGCCCAGACTTTCCACAGTGCCAGCATACTATCTTGCTTTTGGATTTTGACCTTGCCCGATCCTTTGATTTTTCACGGTTTCCTCTATTCTTTTGTCTCCCTCTAGTTTCCTCTGTCAAAGCATTCCCTGAAGTAGAAGATTCACCAGAGCTTTTTCTTCGCATTTCCTCGCTTAGAATCACCCCTACAACATCCTCAAACTTCAATTTTGAGTTAGCTAGAACTGAGTTGCTTACCGCCATTACCAAGCTATTCCAACTTTCAGGTAAAGAGCATAGAATTAATAAAGCCCTAACTTCTTCATCAAATTCTATTGTAACCGAAGCTAGCATATTCACAACCATATTGAAATCATTTAAATGATCTGCTACTGAACCATTCTCAGACATCTTCATATTAAACAACTTTTTCATTAAAAATATCTTATTAGAGGCAGATGGTTTTTCATACAACTTCCCTAATGCATCCATCAGTTCTTTTATAGTCTTTTCCTTTGAAACATTAAATAATACCGAAGATGCAAGACACAGCCAGATCGTTCCAAGTGCCTTCGATCTAACAAATCCCATTCCGCATCTGTTATGCTCGAGGGTTTTGGTCACCTTCTTAGACAATGGAATATAAATATCCTTCTGATAAAGGTAATCTTCCATCTGCATCTTCCAAAGATTGAAATTCTGCCCGTTGAATTTATCAACCCTAGATCTTCCATCATCTACCATAGCTCCCACTCAAGCTTAAAACTTTCCCTGCGATTCGACACTTTAGCAAACCAAACCAGGATCTGATACCAATTGTTAGGAAATAAGAGATAAAATATGTGGAATAATCCCTTACAGAATCGCAACAATAGAAACTAATATGCAGAAAATATTACAAATCTCAAATAAAAGTGCAGAATAAATAACACAACACAGAGAGACAAGATTTAACGTGGTTCACCCAATTTGGGCTACGTCCACCAAGAGTCACTTGCTCAGATTTTATTACAAGCCTCCACTCTCTCAATACAGTACCCAGATCCATTTGGAGCTATGCTCAACAAACTCTACAGAATTCACACCCGAATTCAAAGCACGTCTGCAATACATTTGCTTGTCTATCTATCATATGCATAAGACCATATAAATAGACAATTGCTTAAGCAGTTTGATACAAAACTGTGGGTATCAAAACCATGGGCAAAAACCGTGGGTATCAAAACAATGGCTACTGAAAAAACCATGGGCCCAAAAATAGTCCATAACGGTTACCCATTACCCATGGGTTAATAAACCACCCATGAAAATTTTCTTCGGGGGCTTCACCCCCTTAACCTGCTCACCGGTGAGCGGGACCACCATAAAAATACCCGAATGTAACACATAGAAGGTGTACCACACTCTAACATGAAAACATGCTCCACAAACATAACACAACCTCCAATCGAAAGTATTTGCATTTTTCCACATAAATATGAATGAACAATTTCAAGTGGTGCATGTGCTCTTAATGATTTGACAACTAGGAAGGTCTCTCTGTGTTATTTCCCCAAAGCACACCCTTTACAAACTCTCTCAAGTTTTTTAATTTAAGGAAAACCTTTTACCATATTTTTATTATGTAATAAATTCAAACCTCCAAAATTTAAATACCCAAACCTGAGATGGCATAGCCACAATCCATCTTTCAGAATTGACTAAAAATATGATTCAATTTCATTAGCTAGGGACTGCGCTCTGGATGTAGCTCCGAACTGAGATCCAGATTGATCTGTAGTATGAGCTCCGGATTTGGCTCTGGACTGGGCTACAATATGAGCTCCAGACTGAGTAAAATATGCCTTAAAGGAAACTCTAGAATTCTCAAAAAGAACTCAAGATTTTACTTTCTTTTTATACCTGGTTTCAATCCCATAGGAAACATTCCATTGCTTGTCATATGCACTTTAGCAACTAACCAATTACTTAGATATTTATCCATGATCACACATTGGTTGTCTTCAACGTAAACTCTATATCTCTTCTGTACCATTTGACCAATGCTTATAATATTATGATTCAAACTTGCAACATAATAAACATCATGCATAATATTTTCTTCCCCCTTTTTAGTTAGAATGTCAACTATTCTCTTTCCTTTTACAAATGTTTTATTATTGTTCCTTAGAGTAACATTGGTCTTCACTAACTCATCCAAACTGGAAAATAAATCAAAGTTTCCTGACATATGATTATTGTAACCAGAATCCAAATACCAAACATCACAGGGACTTTCTTGAGAAAGATGAAATTTAATAAGTGATAAAGAAGATATTGTTTCAGAAATCCTTGTGCATGCAATGAACATGGATCTTGGATGAGAACTCTCAACCTAACTTTGATTTTTTGTTTTGACCATACTACTTTTTCCTACACTCATAAGCGTAGTGCCCATATTTCTTGTAATAGTGACATTGCACATGTGAATTATCCTGTCTATGACCAAAAGAGTGATTATGAATGTGATCTTGACTCTTTCCTCTTCTAATTTGATTTTTTAGACCGTTGTCACATCTTCCCCTAAATGGACTTCTTCCTCTGCCTTCAAGGCTGAATCCGCCTCTACCTCTGCTATAATTGTTGAAGTCTACAATGAAAAATCTTTCTCTGAAGTTATATGTGATTTTTTCAACCTCTGCTTGTGATTTATTAAAGATGCATGCAATTCATCAATTGAAATCTTACTCAAATCCTTAGTTTCTTTTATGGCTACAACCAAATGATCAAATATTGAAGGTATAATCCTAATCATCTTTTCAATTATTATTCTATAATCTAATTTTTCTCCATGATATTTAATTTGATTTACTAGGCCAAAAATATAAGTAAATAATGACTCTACAGAGTTCTTGGTGAAATAATTTCTCGTGTTGTAAAGTATTTTTTGCACCAACGCTCAAGGGGCTATGCCCCTCCTTCTTGTGTATGGGAAGGCTCCCATTATTGAATGTAAACTAATATATTTTTGTGGGGTGGCCAAAATTTTTGGATATCGCACAAGAACACTTCACTAAACCTATGGCAAAGTACTTGTATGGGGTACAAGGGAGGAATTTGTAGTGATGAGGGATAAAGGAGAGAAATTAGGAAAGAGGATGTCATTTTTGTGAGTAGGCACTAATAGATTTCACACACAATAACCAGAGTAGTTCTACATTCAATTAGATGAAAGAAACAATGTAGGCAATTAGCAAGACCAACAAACTAGAGACAAGCAATTATTTAGATTCATCAATCAAGGACAACAGTTTCCTTCTTGGTTATTCAAGATCACTATGCGTGCAAAGTTTCAAAAAAGTGAGAGAATAGAGGAAAACATGAGATAATGAATTAGAAGAAATGTAGATTTTATTTATTGTGTAGTGGTGATACAATGCTTCACAAACTACAACAATCCACTATTGCGACAGAAAGAGTAATTTTCAATATCCTTTGGAATGGAGTATCCATTCCAATTTATAACATTACAATTTGACCTCTCATCTACACCCCACATGACTCTTCATGTTCTTAATCCTTGTGACTTTTCAATTGCCCTTAGAAGAGACAAATTAATTATCTCTCTTATAATTTTGAGAGAGTACTATTACATTTTACAAATATTTTGTTGTCACTTGAGTGAATAGGAAAAAATAGTTAAAATTACATTCTTGATTGAAAATTAGAATATGGAGAGAGAGAGGGAGAAGGGAGAAAGGAAAGGGATTGACTGATATTTTTTTAATGAAGAAATTGCTAATTTGAGGCATGGTGATCACAATATCCTCCTTTTGCAAGATGCTCAAAAACTTCAGATTGCTAAATGAGTGTGTATTAACACTATTCTGAGGCTTTCCTAATGTGATCATGAGATAGTATAGGGAATTACTTTTGATGATTGCTCTTAGATATCAAAATGAGAGTGCAGATCACTCCCTTACTCCTTAGGATTTCATAATTGAAATTAGTGATCACAAACCAGCTCCGTGATGCACAAACATCTTGATGTTTGTCCCTCATTTACTAAAATAGGCCTTTATCACACTTGTGGAAGGGATGACCTCCGAATGGATTTCTTGAGAAGTGATCACCAAACGATATGAGGAGATGACAATGACCACACCACAAGGTTTGAGGTGAGTGTTTAAGAACCCTATTATGAAAATGTTGTCAATTAAAGCCGTGATGGTTTCTCTTTCTTGCATTCAAGATTCCCCAAGTGAAGATCACTTATCTACCTTTTTCTTTTACTCCAAATTGTTCATTGAATAAAATCATATTCAGGGATGTTCACATACCTCATCTTTCATATGTTTCCCATGGAAAGTCCATGAGTTCTTAATTCTTCACATAGGATGGATTGACTATCTCAATTGGCTTGCTTAGCTTTCCCAACTCATTTAGATAATCTTAACTAGCTCAGTTGGAGCTGCAGCTTGGGCATATGAAGAACCAGGTTGAGGTGCTAAGGAGGGGCCCATTTTTATTTCTAATCTATTACCTTGGGAATGGGGAAAAATGTTTCAATAAAATGTGCCTCAACCTGATTATGTCAAGTGTCAGCATCAAATGTGATATGGGAGGAAGGGTTTAGCATGTTTAGCACTCAAAGGGCTAAATGTTGGTCACATGGGGGTCTAAGAAGGAGAGATAAGGAGGGGAAAATTTCTCTACCCCCTCTATCCCCTTGGGAATGGGGAAAATAAGGACACATAATTTATCCCTCGCCAAGAGGTGAAATGTGTCCCACCCAAAAAATGACTAACTGCGAGAAGCACAGTTACAAGAGAGACAACTTGACGAAGTGATTCTCGGAGCTCCATAAGGTATTTTCACATGATTTTTTATATGATTTTGACTCCAAATACCATTAAAATAATAATGGGATGTGCTTCAAACCCAAATTATGCCTTCATATTCGAAAATTGACCCCTTTTTCTTCGAGATGACAGGGTGTGTCTACCCAGATTGAGCTTCCATGAGTATCCATCGGGTCTTGTGAAATATTTTATGATTCCACCATGTAGAGGATTCTTTAATATTTCAAATTACTCTTTGTTTTATTTCCAATTCATTACGGAACTCCCAGAATCCTCTACAGAAATTCAAGTGCCCATTTTAATTGCATGCTCCTTACCCCCGAAAAACTCACTTTCATAGATCAACTATTACCAATTGTGAGCTCTTGAAACCCTCCCAGAGAATGCATAATTGCCTTGAAAAGGCCAATATTAGCCTTTCTGAGCTTGTTAGAGAGCTGGTCTTCAGTTTCTCTTCACTGAATGGGATTGTTAACCTTGTTACATGGTTTCGAAAACCTACACTTTCTTGTTCATCAGCTTGGAAGAACCTTCAAGGTCAATATGGATATGACATATGATACAAACTGACCAGGGAGGGGGGATCGGAAAGACTCAAGAGAAAATTTTCAAATTTGGCTTAGTTGTCATGCTTGAAAGTTTGAATTTTTCATGCTACACATTTTCATGACAATAGGAGTTTCATTCTTTCATAGACATATTCTCAAAATCTCTTCTAAGTAATTGAAGTTTGGTCGTTTTAACTTTCTCCTTACCCTAAAATGAAACCTAAGGAGTATCACATGCTTCTAATGCTTGGTTGGTTTTTGCAACTCTATGAAGAATGCTTTCATGCATATCTTGATGTATTTAGAAGAGGGATTTTCCATCTTTCTTTCTATTTTCCTTCAATAGATCCTTCTCTTCTTGTGAGAGTGCATTATAAGTTATTGGATCTGTTGGTTCCATGTATTCATTTTCAACAATTTCCCAAACATCCTGGGATCTAAACAATGTCTTCATTGTTAGAGACCAATATGCACAATTCTTTCCTATGAACTGAGGAGTCTACAAACTTGATAAATATGCTCTTGATGTGGAAGCCATTGAATTATTGTCAACTGAAAACAACGCTATGATACCAATTTGAAGAAAAATAGCAGATAAAAAGAAAATACATAAAATATAACTGCAAATAAATTCATAACATAAACTCGAAAAATAGACTCATAATTGTTGCATTGTTGTGTGCTTCTTCTTCTTTGCTTCAATAAACTTCAGTTGTTTTCAATCTGCTTCTATTCAACAATTACAAATTGCATTACACATCTAAGAGGGCTTCACTTAAAAGTAAATCATGCAAGCTCTAAACAAAGCATCTAAAAACAAAATTGCAACTTCCTAAAATAAACACATGTTGTGTATGCATACAATACTTTCTTATTTTATTTATTTATTTCTAAAATTAGAAATAAAGCTAGACTATTCAAATTTAAAGTAAAGCTTTTACAAACTACGAATTGCATACAAAATAGAAACTATTGTTCATTAATTATAAGATGCATGCGGGAGAAATTATATTATTTCTAACGTGTTTATCGATTGGTTAGTTTCCTGAGTCATTATGTTTGGCATCCACAGATTGAAGCTTGTAATTTGTATATGTTGTCAATTTTTTTATCCGTGTGTTTAAAATTGTTTTATTTTGTTAGCAAGGATTTGTTTAAAAAAAGCATAGCACCATCAAAATCCCTTTTCTTCTAAAGTTGGATTCCACAAAATAAAAGGCTTAAAACAACACATATAAAAAACATGTTTATATTTACGAAAGATGCGACAAAAAAAATATAGTTGTTGAAATTAATTCGATTAACCTGTGGACTTCATTTTGGTTTTGCTTTTTAGGCCTCTACCAAAGGAAGGGTGGCCAACTTTGATGTGTGATATGAGATTGACACCTTTAACGATGTTTTGTGTTTTTTTAGACTTCATGATTATCGTATGCTCCGCCAATTGTTGTTATAAGAATATGTGAGACTATTGACATTAGATATAAACAACGACATACTTCTTACAATCGTGTATGTCTCGAGAGTCCAAATGACTCGTGCACATGCACATATCACTCTTTGTTCAAAACATACTCCAAGATGTCTTGTCGGACATGCATCCACCACAACACAAAAAGGACCTATCACTTCCTTGCCTTGCACCCCCCTTCAGCGTCTTCAAATATTAAAGTCTCTAGGTCATTCCTTCCGCCTTAGACATTCACATAATAGAACATTAGTTTTCTCTTATGCTTAAACAATTGCTTCTTTCTCAAGATGCAATATTTGATTTTCCTTCCTTTTCAAAACAACATTACATTGCACTTCCTCCTATATCTTCACTCTTCTACACTAAAAGGTGGATTTCCTTCAAACACTTGCATTTTGATCCTAGTATGCATAAGAAATAGTTCCTTCTTTCACGCATATCCACATTTCCATTGTACCCCATCGCTGTGAATGCTAGTGCTAGCAAACTTGAGCTCATCAAATTCAACATCTATTGGTTGCATTCCCTGAAAAAAAATTAACCCCCTTTCCAAAAAGACTTTATGACACTCACCGACAAAAACTCCCCACGAAATAAAGTTTTTAAAAAATAACATTCATTGTTGACCTTACCAAAAGGCCGGTGCCACTACTTACCAAAAGAAAACAGAATGTATGGACTAGGTGGATCGATTTACTAAGAGGCCTATCGAGAATCGTGCAGGAAATGACAAGATGAAAAGTTTGATCACTACCTATGCGATGCGAATCTTAAAGTATTTGCGGTTTGGCCCTCACAGCCTCAAGCGATTCAATCTTCTTCTTCCCTAACCACTCCTTTTTCTCCATAAAAATGGATGCCAATCGCGACGAGTGTCCCCTCATTGTGGGCGCTCAGGGCTCTCCGTTTGCTCACAGAATGTTTCTGTGCTGCTTCTGTTGCTTTAATGTTTCCGATGAATGTCCGTCTTGGAGTGACAAGTTGCAGGGTTCCGCGCGGCGGGGAAGAGAATGCTCTGGTTCGCTCGTAAACCAGGCCGCCGCCATTTGTGGTCCCAAGTGGAGAAACGTTTTCAAGAGGCTGAAAAGGAGTAATAGTATGGCAATGTACAGCGGAACCCAGACGAAATCTAGGCGGTTTCAGTATGATCCGCTCAGTTATGCGCTTAATTTTGATGATGGCTCTGTAGACGAGGACGAGCATTCGCTGCGTGCTTTTTCTGCGAGATTCGCCCGCCCCATTGCCATGCCCAGGGAAAAGGAATAGCCTTTTGTTTAATTACCAGCTGTGGAAGAAAAAGAAGAGGAGAAAGAGATTGGGCTGTCGGTAATTATGTTATTTAGTTACTCAGAGGCCACGAATAGGGTTTGCCATTGAAATCCCCCTTTTTTTGTGGTTTATCTTATGTTTGCTCTGAGCATATAATATTGTAATCCACATTATGTTGCCCTCTCTGGGTGTTTTAATTTTGGTCTATAATTCCTCATCTGTAATGAAGTTATGGAGTCTTTCCACTTACTGTACTCTAGTCTGGTTGCAGACAGACGCATTGGTGTTTTTTTTCGGATTGTAGGATAAATATCCAGATAAAATACTGTTTACCAACTGTTACAACCATAACAACCTGATCAAATAGAGTTTTTATGTTTCTATAGTTCATGAGATTGCAAATTGGTTTATGGATAAATTGTGTGCCACATTTGACATTTTGAATTCTTATTTGTGATTCATTGTTAGATAAATATAAAAATATAGGTGGTGATTCAAAACGCGCCGAAATTAAAAACTTGCACACAATTTATCTGGAAACCAGTTTGTAACTTAATCCATTTATTTTGTTGTATAGGTTTAATGAATGTCCTCAAATCACAGCTGAAGTATCTTTCATCTTCTTGGCCTATTGATTGTTTAGAACGTTTAGTAGTCATACTTTGATATATAAATATCGTAATATGATGAATAACATCTATTTTTTAAACTGTATAAACTTGGTCAGTATATTTTAGAGATCACATTCCAGAGGGTATTTTATCCAGTTTCTTTGATCCTGCAACCTTCAAGTTCTCACAGTCCAGTTCTATTAATTGAGCTATTGCTGGTGAGATGCACCAATCATTTGTCAAAAACATATATTTTTTTTAAAATGTGATGAGGTGACTCCCGAGGGGCCTATTCAATACATGGATAAGCATATGCTCTATGGGGACATCTATGGACTATGATGCATTCTATCGAGAGAATAACTATCACCCTACATGCACACACAAGCAAGAGTAAGTGCTATTAAATGGTATGAACCATTACATTCAGGTTGAGGTGAGCCTTCAGTGCACTCCAACCAGGGGTTAAATTTGACTGCCACCTATGCCTCTCAAAGAATTTTTACGTGACGTTAAGTTTTAAAATTTTCCTTTTAAAAATGCAAAATAGTGTTATTTTTATACTATTAATAAGAATTTTAAAAAATTACTCTATATATATTTAACTATATCTAAAATATATTTGTATAATTTATCAATAAATCTGTATAAAAAATGACAGTCATACTTTAAATTTGAAAGTCCATACAACAAGTTTTTCAAATATTTACAAATATTTTTACGGCTAAAATCATGAAACGCCCCTAAACAGCCATCAAATTTAACCCCTGACACCAACTATTACTTTCAGCACAAAAGTACATGTTTCCAAGAAAGATTGTATTTTAACATTTATTGAGAATCGACTGTACTAACAATCCACCTTACACTAAAGAATTGAAGAGTAATCATTCTTCCGAATTGACTTTAGTAATGTTTATTCCTTCAAAGGGATTGAACCAGGAATGTTTATTCCTTCCAAATCCCCCCTTAAAAAGGTAGGTATTCCTCTAAATTCGTTTTAACATAAAGAATTCTGAACATATCCATTTCTTTAGAATTCTCCACGCTTAAAAATAATAATAATAATAATAATAATGGAATGTGACAGCTGTTCACCATTATACAACTGTAACCAGACCCAAAAGACAATAATTACAATATATTTAGTAGTGGAGTACGGAATGGTTATCATGATTAGTAAAATAGAATGAATTATTATTTAAATGGTGGTTGTTAGAAATGAAAAAAATAGTGAGTAAAAATAACTAAATTATTGTAGTACATAATCGCAAATTGCAATGAATTGAAAATGGTAAATGCAAAACCATGCACGCAGCGCGAGCGGTTACATTACTGAATCCTCGTGTACGTTCGGTGCTCTTTTATTATTAAAAAAATGCATTTTTGATTACGTCATCCATGACGATTCTACAACTGGCAAAGAATGGAATCTTTCATGAAAGTGATTTATGAGCATGCAAAGTTTTGCAAACTTTGTCGAAGCGAAAAGACGTTACAAATTATGTGGACTATATTTAAAGATAGGTATATTAAAGAGTCCTTTTGAATTACGATTCTTATTTTTATGGATAAAATTATGTAACAAATAAATATTGTCTTATATATTTGTTTTTGGAGAATATAATATTTTATAGAGTATGTTTATATTTTACATTTTATTTGTTTTTCGTATAGACAATTGTGTGAATTTTAATAGCAGAATGAATCATTTTCATGGTAGACACTTTCAAATAGTATGTTACTGGAGCATATTTGTTTATGCACGAGTAATTTGGTTTAAAATAAGTTATATTGGTGTTTTTGGTGACCTTCATCTTACCAAAACCCCTCTCGCATGTACTCCTCATCTTATCATTATCTTACATTTTTTTTTAAAATGTTTTAAATTGAGTACGCATGTCCTTTTTTCACTATACAAAATTATTGACATGCAATGTTATGAATAAAACTTAGCTTAATTCATCAGTAGTTGATATTTGAATAAATGTAATAAGTTGAAGTATTTAATTAAATACTTTAAACTTATGTCAATAGATATTAGTTGTCCTTAGTTGTTAGTTAACTAAGTGATCGTGTTCTCATCCCAATGTTTGTGGGATTATGTTCTATCTTGCATAGTTTGTTCCCGGATGATTTCCATGAGGGGCAATAGGGGCAATTAGGGGCAATATGTTATTTCTGCATATTTGCTCAGATTAAATGATTTGTTTCCATATATTGATGATGAGATAGAAGTTGTCTAATATCTATAAATATTGCAGCTCTCTCATTTATTTTGTAATGTTTGATTTTGATATTAATAAAATACACAAGCACCATCTTGTTTCTGTGCAAAGCTAATGTGTGAAATATTGTTTTCACATATTCATTGTCAAGATTTGGTATCAGAGCCGAAAGAACCTAAACTTGTGAGTGTTAGGGAGTGTAGGAAGTTTGAGGGAGGAGGAATAAGAAGCTTGAGCTAGGAGGATCCAAAGTTGATCTCAATGTCTTCACACAGCCCCTGCTCATACTCCACACACCAGCAACAACAAAAGAAGTACTGCAGAAAATTACACAAGAAGTCATTTTTTGAATTTATAGTTTGAATCTCACTTCTTGAATTAAAAAATATTGTTTTTCATTCAAGCAAAATTTATATGCAATTGTTTTGGGGTTTTTTTTGTCTATGAAATAAGAGACCCCCATTATCCTTTGTTAATTTATGTTTTTTTAGACCCTATCAGTGAGTTGTGGCATTAGATCAATCTCAAAATCGACGTCTCTAAGCATCTAACCTGTACGAATGGGAGCAGAAGAAAAAGTGGCCAAAAGAATAGAAGAGATGGCCAAAGGAAGAGAACAAGTGATCTTGTTTGCAAGCTAACCTCCATTTGCACACCCATCCACACACAGATCCTACAATTCACAGAGAAAAAAAGAGGAAAATAACGTTGTTGGAGAAAAGCGAACCCTGTGCAGAATGAAGTAAAAGAGAAGATGTATAAAAGCTGATAAACTGAGGCAGCGAAGGAGGAAACAAAACTAATGGCAGGCGAAACAATGATGTACGCATGCATGTAAGTTGTAAACCGCATTTTTTTGTTAAAAATTCCGCTTTAAAAAAAAATCCTTTTTTGGAGGAAGTGAAAAAAATTAGAAGGAAAGAAAGATTGGTTCTTCACAATGAGTAAAACACCCACCAAAAATCATGTCTCTTTGGGTGATGATACATCATATAGTGTTGAAGGCATTGGTTCCATTTCACTACCACTTAGGTAACATAATTGTAAAATTACATATGTAACAATGTCTTTGTTTATGTTTCATATTGTAAAAAATGACCCAAAAGTGTTTCCCCTACGAATTAGGCAGCACTTATCACAAAAGTTATAAACAAAAGCACAGATTTTCATATTTGTGGCCTTTCAAGTTGTAATGACTAGGATCCCAAAGGACTCCTTGTTGTGATAATGATTCACCATCCGTTTAGTGAAATAAGTAATAATGTTTAAGTGTCGTTCCAATTCCATGAAATCTTCCCTAACCACAACACCATTCGCAAGCCATCTAAAACCAAAGAGGATGTCATGGGATTGCAACACATGTTCTTCAACCACGATGATAATCCCTACTCAATGTGCATGATTAATGAAGTGCAAAGAAATGTTGACAACAACCTATTTGTTCAGCTCAATCTAAATGCATAATCAATTTTTGAATTCACATGAGGGTACATAGAGAGGTTATTTTATTCATCTGAGACCACCACCTTAAGGTCATTAAAGATTGGGTTGGATTGAATGATAAACATAATAAGCAAGTACTTGTCTGACATGGCCCCAAAGAAGGCCATTTCTCAGTTGGATTCAGCCAGATGGAGGCGAGGCGACATTGGGTCCTTTGTGTTAGGTTACCAAATTGATGATTAATATCTTTTCCAATGGTGTTTGAGTCCAATTTCCCATTTGCAGTATATATTTGTAGCCTAGAATGCTTTCCTTGTCCATTTCCATGTTTTTCTCGCTTTCCTTTATCATTCTGCAGGATTTTTCCTTAGCTTTTGACTTTAAGTCACAGAACAACCATAGGTTACATAACCACCAGTCTACCCTCAGGGGCGGTTGCATAACAACCCTAGTGATTGCATAACTACCCCTTTGCACAGACCAAAAGGTCCTGTGCAGTTTTAACCGAGACTCTTTTGGCGTGATTCTGAATGAGTGTCAACTTATTCAAACATAATTTTAGTGCACATTTTCTTAACCAATTTGGTTGTTCTTGGGCTCATTTGATGCATACCAACTTCTCCTTCCCTTCCTGCTATTAATTGTGAGTTAAATACCCCTTCTTTGAAGAGAGGTGGCATTTCTTGGTTGCCAAATGACTTAGACCATTTCTCTTCCTTTTTCCTATAAGAATCAAGCTTCTATCTGGAGCATTGGTTGAGATTATTGTTTTGAATTGCACTTTTATGCTGTCATAATCCTGCCAAGAAATACAAAAGCAAGCTCGATTCTCTTGCCTTGTTATTCTCTTGCATGTGTTACTACCAGATTGTTGCAAGCCATTCCTCCTCCAGTATTTCTTCATCATTTCTTCCACACAAACCAACACAGTACCCTGGACTCATTTGAATATCAAGTTGGAAAATAAACTGAGGGGACACAAATCAAAGCCAACACTGGAATTTTCATAGTTCTACACTTCTAGGTTTGAGATGTTTTTGGTTTCTTTAAGTTTTCTTTTTTAAAAAAAGTAAATCACATTTCATAGTCTATTAGAGTATATTCATTCAAGGAAATATAGTTTCTTTAGATTTCTTTGTTTACACAAAGCTTCTACTGAGAGATGCTTCCCTACCTATCCCTATGGATTTACATGGGAAGTTTCTCTAGAGGGAGCTTCTGAATTTATTTAGTATTAGTAATTTCCATTCATTTTTGTAAGCTTCTATAGATCCTGTTGTTTATTTTAGGGAAGTTTTAGGGGAAGAATTTCTTCTGATAAGATTTTCTTTCTTCTCGTGACTCTGAGGAAAGAACAAAGGAAGTTTTAAATCCACAGTTATGAATTGGAAATTTTTTGTTTTATTTAGAATAGATTAGATCCACTCTGCACATAGAAATAACCACATCCAATTATTTACATGTTTAGTTTTAAGATAACATAAATTTCAATTAATTAGAAAAAGTTTAGTTTGTCTGTTCACATTTCTTCTGTTTTCTTGTAAACATAAAAAATACAAAAATATTAGATTAATTAGTTCTTTATTTTTTCTATTCACTTTCATTTAAAATAATTTGAAAAATCAAAAAAACAAATAGATTAGTTATTTCCTTTGTTAAATTAGTTGGATTTCATCTGTTAATTAGTTGTTGGCAACACATAGATTTAATTAATTCAAGGAAAGTAATTGAATCATTTTAATTTAAATCTATTTGTTTCAATTTAATTAGGAATATAGAAGTAATTAGAAAGGAATTTACACATCTCCCACACGTATCCCTAGTTGGCTTTAAGATTAACCTTGCCCTCTTGTGGTTTTCTTTGCGAGATTGTTTGTTTCTTTAATTTAGTATTTCGCATATCCTACATGACCATTTAAGGAACTCAACAACCAAGAGACCAAGTGTATAATCCCCGAGTCCCATAGTCAAACACACCTTACCTATTTATAGACATTGACACATGCCTTAGAATTTTGGTTTCTGGTCCACGCCACTTCCACTTGCCATCATATCACAGTTGAAAACATTGAACACATAAGTAAAAAATTCTTACTAGTTCTGGCAGAACCAACCTAGACAAAACTAGTTTCCGCAATCTACTCACTTATCCTCTTCACATGTTTCTCTCTTGTATTTCCATGACTTTGTATGGAAACTTCTACAAGGAAAACATAAGATAGTTCCTATGCCTTCCACAACCCATTGCAAGAATTTTCTCATGAGCTAGATATTGACCATAATTTATGCGTTACCATCATCTTAGACCGTTCCATCACACCCACACAAGTAAGACAAGATTTTGTTGCCTTAAACAAGAAGATTCCATTAGTGCCCGTATAGGACATTTGATTTCCTTGATCTTTCCTTATTCACATTTCACCCATTTTCCTTATATAGTTTCCACATAACCATCTATCCATTCCATTGGCTGTCCCGAAACATGACCTTGGGAGGTCGAGTGCATCTAAAAGTCACATGTTGATTTTCAGGCATACAAAATCGGTGAACCTGAAGTGAAGGACTAGTTCCTTTTCATTTCCATTGTTTCTACCTTATTTCACCCATCCTTTTCCTCTCTGATTATTCTATGGGTATTTATATACCCCCGAAATATGTAGGGTCAGGAATACGATAGGCCCATTTTGGGTCTTGAAGCATATTATTACCACATGGGTATGCAACAGTCTCCCTCATTATCAGGATGGGCTGATAATTACTCATCTAACCTACCTTCACCCCACACTCCTCAAGGTGACAACAATGGTTCATCTATTAGGATTGAGGAGATTGATCAACCAGAGTTCTCCAACTTGAACAACATGAAATTCACTGGAGAACATGGTTTCTATCCTCGGGTCTTGTCAAGACCCCAAATCATCATGGAGATTGATCCTTTGTCCTCCTTTCTCTCGACTAATGGCAAACTCATGGCATGATTCACCTGAATTGATGAGCATCTCAATGTAATAGACCAGTCCTTGGAAAGGATGCAAGGGTATACTGATGCTCTACTTCATAAAAACATTGCTACCCCTCCTCCTACAATAGAAAATACACCTAAAGAGGGGTGGTCTCCTAGAGAGAAATTTATAGCAGGAAATCATGTGCCTTTTCCTCCTAGTAAGGCTCAATATCCACCCAGGACAAATGCAACACCATCTTCTGGCAATGTTATTTCAATGCTGGTAGAAAGAGTTAGGGAGTTAGAGATTTCTCAATCTTCTCATGCTCCATCTTTCACTGGGAAAAGCAAGGTCCCCCACCTTGCTTAGAATTTTGGTCATGTGCCCTCTACACCATCACCTCCTCCAGTCTACATGGGTTTCCCTAGCCCTGAAGCCCTCCTCACTAGATCGGGCATGTTAGGTATGCCCTCCCACACTCGATATGTATATCCTCCATAGGCACCAACCAGAAGTGCATTCTCTAATGGTGTACATTCCAACTGTCAATGTGACATTCCCTTGGTTTAGATACACCTACTACTCCGTACAAAATAATGTTCCCCCATACCTCCACATGTATTCTAAATCAACGCAGGGGGCATGTTTTCCTTTTCTGGCTCGTATGTTCAGCCTCAGGGAATGCCTTACGCCCCTGGAAATGCTTATGTTGTACCATATCAGCCTTCTATGCTTCCCCCACCTCCCCATCAAGGGTCATCCATGGTAGAGTCTTATGCGTTGGGTACATATGTTGAATATCTTAAGGAACCCCTCGAATTTACCATATGAAGCATAATGCTTCCACAACTTCTCCCTAACTTTCCAAAGTTCAAAGGGGAGGGGGACCCAAATGCGCATATTAAAGCGTACACAACTGCCGTCAGAGAGCTACTCCCATGGGATGCGGTTGTAGCTAATATTTTCCCCAAGACCCTTGAGGGAATCACTCTCGACTGGTACTATAGGATACTAGAAGCCTCAATCCATTCATTCAAGTAAACTTTTTTGGAGTTCATAAAGGATTTTGATATGAATAAAATTTTAAGGACATGAAACCGATAATTCCTTCCTATCAAGCAAGATCATAATGAATCCGCCACCCATTTCATTCAGAGATGGTATCAGGTCCTCTACTCCTCAACTAGCGCTCCAAACATGGACCAAATGGAGCTTTACGACTTGTTCCTCCATTCTCTCAATCGAGAAACCAAGGAGGAGGTGAAAAATTTCCCTCTTAGGAGCTATGAGGAGGTCCTAGAGGGTGCTCTCTGCATTGACCAAGTGAATATTGATATTGGTCGAAAGACGTATGAATCAAATGGGAGAATGGTCACTCCCTCTCAAGGTAATTCAAATTACCCAAATGGTTCAAACAACAATAATCAAGGACCCAAAGTCCTCAATAAGAACCATGGTGCTATGACAGATGACATAACTGACCAATCCAAAAATCTGAATGTTGTTAACACCAACAATATGAATAACGGTAACAACAATGCCAATGTGAGAAACCAAAGGAGTAACAACTTTAATCCTTCTGTTAATGTGGTGGAATTCAGTCGCCCATCTCCACCTCCATAGCAGGTCCAGGCCCAAAACCTAGTTCAATACTCAAACTAGTACCTGAATCAATTCCAAAATAAGTATCAGAACCAGGGCCAATGGCCACCAAAATTTAATTATAACAACCAACAAAAAAATAACAACAATAGAAACTATGGACCAAACAAAACCAAAATCAAAGACCTCATGACTATGATTCTGATTTGTATTTTGGTTTTCATAGGGTTAGAGGGCATGACGCTCGTACATGTCGTGATTGCAATAAGTTTATACAAAAACTTCTGGACGACCAAAGACAACTCTTTGTTGAGATTTTTTGGGTAATCCTATGACCATCACAAAATGCTCACATGGGTCTTGTTTCCCCTCATAATTCTCCTCTTAGAGTCTATATAGACCCCCTTCATACATCCTGAGAACAAAAATCTTAATCCACGTGGTACCAACAAGGGGATGCCAGTAGGGATGCCTGTAGGGAACAATGATCATGAAGCATCTACTTCATCAAACCCTTTGGTGGATCCTCCTTTAGATGGTCAGAAACAAATAGATATTGTAGGTTTGGTTGAGTTAGAGACTAAACCTGAGGTCAATGTAGCTACCCACACTCATGATTATTCCTCACAACCTCTTTCATTCTACCCCTCAATGATGGACGATACACCGGTGGCTCCCAAACTAGTAGGGGCCTATGATCTCATTACGGATTTGACCAAGACCTTCTCTCACATTTCCTTTTTGGATTTTTTGAAGAATTCACCTTACACATCGAGTGGTTTTATTGGAAGCATTAGGCCTTGGCCATCTAATTCACGTCACCTATCTTTCGAAGGCCCAAGTTAATCACATAGACTTTGATGTATATCCTCCAGGGGAAGCTTGAAAGAGATGCTGGTTTTGTATTTGACATTAGCAAGATGCCAATTGACGTTGAGTTGACATGAAGAGATGATCCCACATTATACCTCTAGGTTTGGATCTACAACAAATATGTTAAGCATGTGATGATAGATGATGAAGATACTATCAACATAGTCCCTTTCTCATTTCTTCAGAAGCTAGGCTATGGAGAAACCAATTTTTCTTCAACATGAAATATGTTGAGAGGCTATGATAGTCTCAAGGAAATGTCCATTGGGACTATAGTGCTTCCAATTACCCTTGGACCAAAGAATGTGTTGACTACATTTTACATTATAGATAGGAAAACCAACTATAATATGATCCTCAGTTGACCTTGGATATATAGAATGAAGGAAATCCCTTCTACATTGTTCCAAGAGGTCAGATTCCTACACCTGGGTAAGGTTTTCATAGCTCAGGGTGACCCAAAGCCATTTGACATCCATTTGGCCAATATAAAGAAGAAACTTGAGATTCATACTGAATTCGAATCTCCCAGCCAATTAGTTGAACAAGCCCTAAGGTTCAAAACCTGAGTCCCAACTTGTTCCTATGACTGAGTTGGAAACCCCTAAGGTAATTGAAGGGGTAAATTCTAGTGAAATTAAAGTTTTTGTAGTAGAAACTGTCTCAACAAAAACTATGGATAGAGATCGTTAAGCTTTTGGAGAATGATGTTCCTATTGTTCTTTCTTTTGATTCCCCCACATAGGACATGCTCTTGGGATTAGTTCTCTCCTCATCTAGCATCTTTGAAGAGATTTACATGGTTGAGGTCTTAGAAGTCAAAGAGGAAGATTCCATGAATGATCAAACTTCTATCTTCCCCAATGATTGTTGGACTCTCAACTATGATGGTGAAGTGTCACTACGGTGTTGGGGCAGGGGTGATCCTTACTTCTCTAGAGGGAGGGATCATGCCTTTTTCCTTTAGGTTAAACTTTGAATGTACAAATAACACACAGAGTATGAGGCTCTTCTTCTTGGTCTCATCGTAGCCAAGAGGATGGGCATAACAATGTTAGAGTTTTAGGTGACTCCCAACTTGTCACTAATCAAGTATCAAAGTTTATGAGACTAGAGCCTAGCACCTAAAACTCTACAAAACCTCCATCATTGAACTTAGATAAGGTTTTGACTTCATTTCTATCAAAGCCATACCTGGAGAGAAAAATCTCTTAGCCGATTTAATGGCTACTTCTTCCTCTCAGTTTTGTCCAAGTGAAAGCTTGAAAGAAACTGAGTTTATGGTCTCAGTTCAATCCAAACCCCTAGTTCAAAAAGTGCCAACCAACGTGATTTTGGCAAATGTTGAGGGTGAGAATGAGCCTACCACCATGGAATTTGTAGATAATGATGAGGCAATCCTAGGAATCCTCAATGCATACATTGATCATCATCCCGCACACCATAAGAGAGGATTTTCTCTTATACCTCACCCTTCCTCCTACTTTGGAGATCACACATTGTGTTCTTCCTCATCGGAGGGTCTTGAGATCTATGAGGTAGAGGAAGAAGAATTAGAACTACCTCCAGCCCCACCTGAGTTCAAAGAGGGTAATGCCTCTTTGATTGAAGGGACCATAAATATTAATATAGGGATAAAGGAGGAACCAAAGATCTTAAAAATTGGTTCTTCTCTTACTCCAGATGAGATAGAAGCACATATGAAGGTGCTCAAAGAACATTCAAAATCCTTCACCTTTAGTTACAAGGAAATGACAGGAATCTCTCCTGACATGGTGGTTCACAACCTCATCACAAAGCTTGATGCCAAGCCTGTGAAGTAGAAGTCACGACCCATGAAGCCAAAGGTGGATTTAATGGTTAAGGAAGAAGTAATGAAGCTTCTTCAGGTGGGTTTCATTAAACCAATGGACTATTCCATGTGGGTGTCTAACATCATCCTGGTCCTTAAAAAGAATGGGAAGATACACATTTGTATCGACTTTAGAGACATCAACAAAGCTTTTCCTAAGGATGAATTTCCATTGGCTTCCATCGATGTCATTGTAGATGCAACAGATGGCTATGAGTTTTTGTCACTTATGGATGGATTCTCCTACTACAATCAGATAAGGATCTCTGAGGAGGATCAAACCAAGACTACCTTTACTATTCCTTGGGGAACCTTTTGCTACGTAGTCATGTCATTTGGCTTGAAAAATGCCAGAGCCACCTACCAATGAGTGATGACATACATCTTCCATGATCTTATTCATAAGATTGTGGAATCTTACATCAATGACCTACTGGCTAAGGCCAGGAAGCATTGTGATCACCCTGAGGTGCTTCACATTATCCTCTCTCATCTTATCAAATACAGTGTAACATTGAATCCAGAAAAGTGTGTATTCGGAGTGATGGGAGGAAAAATACTGGGGTATATCATTTCTTCTCGAGGAATTGATGTAGATCTAGCAAAGATCCGAGTGGTTCTAGAGATGACTCCACCTTCAGAAAAATCAAGCATTAGGTATTTTCTGGGTAAACTTGGGGCAATCCATAGGTTTATTCCTGATCTAACTTGCGTCATCCATCCCATCAATAACTTTCTAAATAAAGAGTGTAGTAAAGAGTGGACTTCTAAATGTCATGAAGTGTTTGAGTCAGTCAAACATTTTCTCATGTCACCACCTACACTCATGCCACCCAAAGTCAATCGTCCTCTAATCTTATACTCTCAAGCCACCAAGGTCTCACTAGCTTGCATGTTGGCACAAGAAGATGATGATAATTGTGAACATGTCATTTATTTCATTAGTTTCACTCTTTTTTATTATGAGACACATTATACGTAGGAGGAGAAAGAATTCCTAGAAATTATCTTTGCAATGAAAAGGTTAAGGCATTATATGCTTAACCAAGAAACGCGAGTGATCGTCAAGTTCTGACAACTGTGAAACTTTCTTGAATCAAAGGTGCCTTATCCAAAAAGGATGGAAATTTTATCACATTGATGGGTGAATTTGAAATCACCTTCATTAACCAAAATTCTATTAAAGGAAAAATTATTGTTGATTGGTTGGCAGAATAACCTGATAGATTGCATGGGGACCTAGTAGATCTAGATTTCCCTGATGAGTGTGTATTTTATGTGGAAAAAAATATTTCCATTGCGTCGTGTCTATGGTATTCTGATATCGTTAATCATATTTTGGAGTATATGTATCCTAAGGGAGTAACCTCACAAAAAAGGTGATGACTACATTTCATAGCTGCCAAGTATGTAATTGTAGAAGAAATGCTCTATCACAGAGCCTTTGACAGTATGCTTGTGAGGTGTATAGATGAAGAAGAATCTGAAAATATCCTCTTAGAAGCCCATAATGGAGTCTGTGGGGGTCACTTCAGAGGGCATGCTACTGCTCAGAAAATTCATTGAATGGGTTATTTCTGGCCCACCTTAGAGCATGATGTTGTAGAATATGTACGTAGGTGCCATAAATGTCAAGAATTCTCTCATGAGATACACATCCCTACTCAGGCTCTACAACCGATTGTGACACCCTAGCCCTTTTTCTACTTGGGGTTTGGATTTGATAGGGAAGTTTTCTCCCTCATCAACAGATGGCCACAACTTTATCATTACGGCCATGGAATATTTTACAAAGTGGGTTGAGGCCATGCCTCTCACTACTGTGCCTTGGTCTGTGATCACTAAGTTCATTTTGAATCAGATCATCTATAGGTATGGAGTCCCATAGGTCATTATCTCATATAATGGCATGTCCTTTAAGAATGAAGAGGTGTGTGAGTTGTGTTCACAATTCAAAATCTCACATCACACAACCTCTTTATATTACCCTCAGGCCAATGGACAGGCTGAGGCTACAAATAAAACATTGAAGTCCATACTCCTCAAAATAGTCAAGGAGAATAAGCATGACTAGGACATTTAAATTTATTTCATCCTTGTGGGCCTATAGGACGTTGGTACGAATGCCTATGGGGGAAACCCCTTTTTCTTTAGTCTTCAGATGTGAAGTGGTCTTACCACTAGAAATCGAGCTACCTAGCCTCCACATGTCTTTGCAAGGCATTTAAATGAAGATGCATATCGACAGGAAAGACTAGTTCAACTAGAAATTCTCGATGAAACTCGGATCAGAGAGGAACAATTACATAACATTTATGCTGACAGGATGTGTCGTTAGTATAACAAAAATATTTACGAATACGAGATACAAGTAGGGGATCTAGTGTTGATACTGGATAGCCGAATAGACAAGAAGACCGAAAAGGGATGAAAATTTATATCAAAGTGGTTAGGTCCATATCAAGTCATGGAGGACTATAAGAATGGCGCATATCATCTGTGTACTTTAGAAGGTGAGGAGTTTGGTGAATCAGTCAATTCACTTCACCTTAAATGTTTCTACGCATAGTTCATTTTCATTTCCACATGTACATTATTACATCCACACTGCATATCATTTGCATAATCATATCGTAACATTGTGAAACAAGAAACTTATTTTTCAAGAGACTTTCAAAATTTCTGAGAATTGGCAAAGCATTTTAATCATACTTCTCCAACTATTCATTATATCATCTCTAAACTATTCAATCTCTTTATCATCTTACTAGATGAAGTTTTGACATTGATCCTACCAAGACCTACACACTTAGTTCTATTCACGGCTACTTCTAGCTTAGGTGTTTTCCCATAGTCTATACTAGAAGCTTCTTGGTGTCACATCTTTCCTTAAAAATATCTCTTTTGACAAATCAATCTAAAAAATTTCACCTAGATTGCTTGTTCGCCTACTTCAACCCTCAGTGTTGAGCCCTCGCATCTTACTAGTTGCATGGGGTTGGGGCTAGGGGAAAGTATTCCCTCCCAAAAGCAACAAAGTTTAAAAATAAAAAAAATAAAAGATAAACAAACAATAAATACAAAACAATTTCATTTTGTAAATAAAACTACACTTCTTTTCCCTACCAACCTTTGGTGATGAGCCCATGCTTCTCACTGGTAGCATGAGGTTGGGAAAGGAGGGAAGTTCCCTTACTCACCTATGTCTTGTCCTTGGTGATGAGCCCATGCTTCTTACTAGTAGCATGGGGCAAGACATAGGGGGTTTCGTCAAATAATTCAATAAGTTGTAAATAAGTCAAAAATAAAAAAGTGCTTTAAGTCTTTTATAATCACTAGAAAATGAGTTAGATGAATGAGTTATAAGAGAGTTAATCCATAAACCATATATTTTCAATCATGAGGCCACCTACGGGTCTAAGTCTAGTTAAACTTGCAAGCAAACTACATTCTAAACTGGATAGTTAGCCTTTCCTAGAAGTTGAGTTGTAGTTTCCTAATTGGGTCTTTGTCAAAATCTTATCTTCATATCATTACTTTCATTCATCAAGTCATATAACTCATGTCCTTCTTGGCTCTTGGTGTTGAGCCCTCACATCTTATTGGTTGAGTGGAGTTAAGAATGGAGTGGGTTCATTTCATTAACATATCACTTTCATTAAATTTTCCAACGAAACAGGGATACTAAATATTGCTTGAAAATAAAAGTTTTAAGTTTGCAATTTGTCCTCATATGCATCACATATATATCAAAAACACAAAAAAAAAGAAAATCATTTTGTTACACATTTGCATCATCATCATCATCCATACATGCATTCATAAAAGCATATAAAAATCATCAGAGATTCTACACATCTAAGAGTACACAGATGAAGCAAGTCATGAACAAGTAAACTCTTACACAAGATATCTAGGCCAAAAAGAATCATATGTATATCTATAATAATCAAGTTTGTGTACAATGTCATCACACTAACAAGTGTGGTCAAAATGCTCCAAAAGAGCACAAAATCCAAAAAAATGATATATGTGTCCAAAAGTATAACAAAGCAATAAGGCATATAGCCTATCCCTCCCTATGGGATCCAGATGAAGGATCATGATGAGGACTCCTGTTACAGATCCTATGATGTGAGTGGGAGCCTCCATGAATGGAACGATGAGAATGACCATGAGATGGGGAAGGTGATATACCAGTGGTAGTCTCACTCCGAGAGTGGCCTCACCACCGCCTCCTCTCAGCTAGTTGGTATGCAACAAGCTCGTTCCTCATCTCGGTCAAAACCTCTACAGCTCACCAGACCATGCAAATACATCAGTGTGGCATTCTGCCATCTGTGTTTCCCTGCATCTATAGCAGCTCCTCTCGATGTCTTCCCTGTGGGAAGGAGCAGTGTGTCAACCAAGAACAATGAATAAAATCTCACCATCCATCAGCAGTGGATGAAAAACAAAGGAGAAAACAATGGCAAGTTACAAAACTTTTGAAAACCCAAAAAGAAGATATTGCATAATCCACTAGCATTTCTAGTCTAGATAGTAGAGTCAAGAGAAGAGTGTTCACTTACTCGGATCTCCTAGCTTCCAGGATGGGTCTACTGGCACTGGTGGTGGAGGTGGAGCTGATACATGCACCTCCTCCCCTTTGCCTCTCGCTATAACCTCATAAAAGCCACCCTTGTCCCATGACAGACTACTCATTCACCCCCTCCCTCACATGTAGAAGAGGCTCCTCTGAATGAAGAGTCTCCTCCTCAGCCTCATCTCAACCCTCGTTGCTTTGGAATCCTCTCCACTGGATTTCCACTGTGTCAGTCGCCTCTCCTCCCTCCTTGTCTCCTCCCTCCTCTCTGGCCTCCTCCTCGGTCTACGTCCCTACATCGGCCTCCTCCTCCTCTTCCTCACTATGAGTGAGAGCAACCCAATCTGTAAGATCACCCTTGGCCTGGCTGGATCAAGGACAACCCGTGATGTAGTAATCGGGACATCAGGAGTAACAATGGTTCACCCAAGCTCACCTATAGGGCCAACTTAAGCCTCTCGAATACCACAGTAAATAATTAGAACTACCACTGGAAGGCATCAACATAAGGTAACCCAAACTACTGGGACACTCTGTTGAATAGGATGGACCTCAACCCTTAGACCTATCTACTAACTAACTGTGTAGTGGTACTATATGTGGCCACAATAACAACATCCTCACCCCATAGGCCGGTCATATCCCTGATACAGCTGTGTAATCATATCATCTGTGGTGAGTGTGGCTAACATGATGATGCCCCTTGAGTGGGGCCATAACTATCCATCTCGAGGCTCTGATAGCCCTAGGGTCTACAATCCCAACACCCCTCTGATAGGGGACCATGCACTCATACACCCAACACATCACCAATGTAGGATGACTCAGGGCCTTACCCTATAGTCGAAAAAATATGTAAAGATCATGATATGTGGATCCCAAGATATCAACACCACATGCATATATGCAGCCATGTTGCTCTATACTCTAAATAATGGGGGGCCAACAGTAGAGTAGCTTGTCCCCACCCTTGTCTCCAACAAGTGTGAAGCCAAGATGCCAATAATGGCCTTGCACAAGGTGGGGATAGGGGTGGAGGCAACTGACAATAATCTCATACCCTGTTTGGCACTATCATGGCGTGCCAAGCCATCTCCCATATAGGTAGCCCACTTCCAGGATACTGCCACTGATTCAGCACTCTCCAAATTTAACCTCCTTCCTATAATAGGAACACCCAAAATCTTGTATACATCCTCTAGTGTGATGGTCCACTCTCCTCAGACCCCAGGCATCCAGAAAGTGTTCCGGTTTGCATCCCAATAGCTCAATAAGTCACATAACAAGTGACTTGTTGGCGCTACTAAATGATTTTGGGATAATCTTCGTATCCTGGCCCTATGTAATAATTATCTCTCTTCTTGAGATAGTGATTCCAAGATGGGGGAAGCCAATCAAACTCCCTGGCTCTACTCCATCTGATATACGAACTCTACATTCACCAAAACACCAAAAATAGCAAGTTAGAAACATCTCATACATAATAAGCTCATCAAAAACATCATAAAACAACACAAATGCCAAAAAAAAAATCTTCACACTTAGTCAATTTTGGCCTCTGCCTCAACAATTACGCAACCACCCCTCTGTGTAAAGCGGTAGTTGCACCAATCATCTATGGTGGTTGTCATAACCAACCCTCTACACAGAGGGCGGTTGCATAACCACCACCTATGTGGAGTGGCGATCTTTTTTGAAAAGGATGTGTCGTACCCTATGACCCACAAAGTCCAAAAAAGACAAAAAATGACCATGTTTGACAAAATAAAATCCAAATACACCTAGGCACCCCCCTTGTGAACATTTTGACTATAGAATTATTGAAAATAACCCCCCTAGGATGAATTTTTTAGATTTTTCACATTATAGGTTAAAAAAATAAATGCAAATAACTCACCTGTCTCGAAGTCTTTGCTCCTCTCACTAGTGGGGCCACCATCACGTCTGAATACGCTTTAATTTGACTGTACTCGCGCGCGAAACCATCACAAGTGATCCAGAGCTCAAAAATCTCTAAGTGGGTGAGTGAAAGTGATTCCTAAAAAAGTGATTTTTGTTATATATAGCATGTTTTAACTCTATTTAAAAAGTGTGTGTGTGTGTGTTTTGCAGGGCTGGAGCGCTGACACAGGTATATTTCTATCCCTGCAGACATGGTAAGTCCTCTTCTCGTTTTATTTTAGTATGTTTTGTCAATTCTACACTATATCTGCACTTGATTCCCGTTTTCTCTTGCAGGTGGCAGGAAGATTGGAATGGCGTAACTTCAACACACGGACATGTCAAGTATAATTTCTAACTCTCCGATTTGGGGGTGTCATACTCAAACTCTACGTTTTATGTCTCTTCATGGCTAAAATGCTTCTCCAAGGGGGCAATATGTACGCACCCAATTTTACACATGCTACATTGTTGGAATGGTTTAAAATCCCCAATGATGATTAATATATTTTCCAATGGTGTTTGAGTCTGATTTCCCATTTGCAGTATATATTTGTAGCCTAGAATGCTTTCCTTGTCCATTTCCATGTTTTTCTCACTTTCCTTTATCATTCTGTAGGATTTTTCCTTAGCTTTTGACTTTAAGTCACAGAACCAACCCGACTATTATGCAACTGTTGGTTTTCCCTCAGCGGCGGTTTATCAACTGCCCCTATACGCAAACTAGCGGTCCTATGCAGTTTTAACCAAGACTCTTTTGGCGTGTTCTGAACGTGTGTCAACTTCTTCAAACTTGATTTTAGCACACGTTTCTTAACCAATTTGGCTATTCTTGGCCTCATTTGATGTGTACCAACTTCCTCTTCCCTTCCTACTGTTAATAGTGAGTTAACTGCCCCTTCTTTGAGTGATGTGGCATCCTTGGCTGTCAAATGACTTAGACCATTTCTCTACCTTTTTCTTATAAGAGCCAAACTTCTATCCAAAGCATTGGTTGGAGATTATTGTTTTGAATTGCATTGTTATGTTGTCGTAATCCTACCAAGAAATACACAAGAAAGCTCAGTTCTCTTCACTACATTTCTACTAGATTGCTTGCAAGACATTCCTGCTCCAACATTTATTCATCATTTCTTCTACATAAGCCAACACAGTACCTTGGACTCATTTGAACATCAAGTTGTAAAAGAAACTAAGGGGAAACAAATCAAATCCAACATTGGAATTGTCACAGTTCTACACTTCCAGGTTTGGGATGTATTTGGATTCTTTAAGTTTTCTTTGTTTAAAGGAAATCAACTTTCACATTTTGTTAGAGTATAATCATTCAAGGAAATATAGTTACTATAGCTTTCTTTTTTTACACAAAGCTTCTGCTGAGATTTGCTTCCCTGCGTATCGCTTTGGATTTTTACGAGGAATTTTTCTGGAGGAAGCTTTAACATTTATTTAGTATTAGCAATTTCCCTTGATTTTTGTAAGTTTCCATAGATCTTGTTGTTTCTTCCAGGGAAGTTTCAGGGGAAGAATTGCTTCTAAGAATCTTTTATTTCTTCTCGCGACTCTAAGGAAAGAACAAAGGAAGTTGTAAATCCACATTTACAAATTGGAAAAGTTCTGCTTTATTTAGAATAGATTAGATCCACTCTGCACAGGGAAATAACCACATCCAATTATTTACTTGTCTAGTTTTAGTATAGAAGCAATTTCAATTAATTAGAAGAAGTTTAGTTTGTCTGTGCACATTTCTTCTATTTTCCTGTAAACATAAAAAATACAAAAAATATTAGATTAATTTGTTCTTTGTTTTTTCTATTCACTTTATTTTAAAATAATTCAGAAAAGCACAAAAAAATAGAGTAGATTCATTTCCTTGCTTTGTTAATTAGTCGTCATATGTCAATTGTTTAGTTGCGTGTAGATTTAATTAATTCAAGGAAAGTAATTGAATTGATTTTATTTAAATCTGCTTGTTTTTATTTGTTAATTAGGCACATAGATTAATTAGATATAAAGTAATACAATTTCCCCACGTGTTCTTAGTTGGCCTAGGTTTAAACATCAACCTTGCCTCTGACGGATACTTTGTGAGGTTATTTGATTTCTTAGTTCAGTAGTTCATGCATTCACATGAACATACAAGGTGATAGGTAACCTAGATATTACGTTTGTGATCCGACAATGCCGCAACCAAATCTTTCTCCACAATTGGCTGACGTTGACCAAGGCCTCAGATTTTTCAGCTTCCAAACCACTCTGCAACCACCCATTATCATCTCGCAATTGACAGCTTTGAACATCAATGCAAATAGAGCTTACGACTTCTGGGTAAGTCAACTTGGTCATAATTAGATTATGACATTTGCTCATTCATCTTATTCACATGTTTCCTCTCGGACCTCAATGACCTTGTCTGGAGACTTCTACGAGGCAAACACAAGATAGTTTTCACGCATTCCACAACCGGTTCAGAGAGTATTCGTTGACACCGATATTGATAGACTTCTTCATGTTTCTATTCTCCTCGATCGCTCTATTACACCCGCCCAAGTCAGAGAGGCTTTCATTTCCCTAGACGAGTAGATATCTTTAGTACCCATAGAGGACATTAGATTACCTTGATAAATTGTTGGCCATTTTTGTCCATTTTCACGTATTCCACCTATCCATCTTATTTATCCTACCACATAGCCGCTTATCCACTCCAATGTAGTTGTCCCAACACGACCTTGGGAGGTTGTGTGCATCCGAAGGTCACGTGTTGATTTTCAGGCATACAGATACTTGTGAGTAGAAATGAAGACACCTCCCACAATGTGTGGAAATCAATGAGAAGGATTGTAAAATACGATCTATGCATCTCAAGGAAAGGGTAACGTGGGTAAGAACCTAAATACTATTTAGTGGTGATTCACCAAAGTAGAAGGAACATCATGAAGGATTAACTCCCATAACCCATGCCACAACTCGGCCATATTATCAAACAAGTTGTCCAAAGTTTGGGAGGTATCATGATTAGCAAGGAATTATGCCACCATATTAGCCTCATAATAGCAATTTTGGATATTCCAATCGGTAAAACTAGAGAGGAGATGATGGGCTTGGCCAAGAATGTTGTTGATTCACCAAGATTTGGATTTTTTATATTTGATAGCATTAGTAATGACCATGGAGTATCCTTCAATATAGATTAGATTGATGCCACAACTAAGACCCAGCTGAATATCATGTACTAATTTTGATGCCTCTAATACATTACAAGAACCATTCAATAAGTGGAAATAACCATCCCAAATTAGATATCCAGAGAAATCCTTGATGACACACACTGCACCTGAGATTCATGGATTACCCTTAGAAGCCCCTTCGTAGTCCATTTGAATATAATCTTCCTAACTCAGTATGAGATGAAGATGATATGCTAGACCCATTAATGAGGGCATACATAAATTTATTCTATTTATATCTTGTTTGAGTGAAAGGTTTTTCTTTGTATTATACATATATTATTTAATAGGGACGTTATATTGTTTTTCATTAGATTTGTATTAAATTAATTTTTTCCCTTGCAAGTTGAGTCCATAAGAGTCATTTATAATTTATTCAACATTATTTGCATCATGATTATTTGGAATATGAATTATTTTAGGTCTCTATTGACAATTTGCTAGTTTTGTGGTGTTGGGTTATTTTACTAGGTTGTTGCCTCAGTTTTACTTATTTTTATATTCATTTTGATGTTTTTATTGCACCTTTTGTACCATTCACTTTTATCACAATGCATGCATCCTCCTCACATGTAACCCATCTTTCTAATTTCACCCTTAATCAATTTTAAGAATGTTTTATTTAGCAACATAAAAATTATAAGAATAATATGATAGGTTATTATTCTAGTTTAATTGAATTCCAACATGTAAAAATGTGAAAACATATAAGAGAGATTGAAATTAGTTGATTTTGTGTTAATATGGAGGAGTTTGGGCCGTTTGAGTGTAAGAACAGGAAGATATAGAACTGGAAATGCTTCTTCTGTGAAACCATGACTTGAAACTGAGCCTGGTCAAATCGTACAACTCTGTCAATAGCATTTATACGATCCCAACCCTTTTGTACGATATTGGACCTTCTTGGAATCTACGTCTAAAACTTCCTGAGTGCTTCACCTTCCTAGAAATACGTGTCACTATATGTCGGTATTCTTTTCTCACCTTAATAACGACTCTATAAACTCTTCTTAAACCCTCAAACCCTTGTAGTGCAAGGAGTTCCTGTAAAAAAAAATTACTTGGGTTGTGGGAACCCCTTGTGCACCACCAACATATGTAATAATCCAAGGAGGCCTCAAACCAAATGTCATTCTTCTAGCATGTGATACCTACCGTAGTGCAATCATAATTTGACAATGATGCTTTGACAATGCCTTGCTTGAGTTTCAGACTTACTCAAATAATTGGGCAGGTTCACTTTGCTTGTTTATATGATGACAATGTAGACTCATAAACCTAAAAGGATACTTTAAACTAGTGGAGGGTGCTACCTTAATGTATTTTCATGAGTTATTTTGTTGTTTATGTAGATTTAGGTGATTTTAGTGCTAAATTTTATATGAGGAGTTCATAAAGTGCCATGTTCTTTAAATGTGGCATTATTTACTTGCTTATACATGCATCTGAAGGGTGTTATGACAAGAAAGGATGAAGAAAGTGGTATGTTTGTTTGTATGAATGTGATGGCATTGAAATAATTAATACATAACATGTCGGTGCAAAACCATGTAGCAAGGTCAATATGTATATTTTCACAATCTGACCGAGATTGGTGATTTTGGACAGGAGTGAAAAAAACATAGTTTGACTTAATGGTCTTAAGCATGGATGTTTCTAGATGTATTTTTTGCAATTAGGTTTTAGAAATTGTTGACATGAGGTGTGCAAAAATAAGTAAGTACATGAAATGCTATCAGGGCGTGTTAAGCAAGAGTGAGGAGAATGTATATTTCCATACAAGTGTGCAATGTCAAGATCAACATTTTCAAAAGATAGATTGCAAAATTTGAGTGTCTACATTCCCCGCCCTCTTTAAGTATGAAATTGAAAATTACATGCTTAAATGAAAATATACATGAGTGTGTAGACACACTTTGTATTTTCTTGTAGTAACTTTATTTTGCAGTGTCACGTTATGTTGGCGTTGCCACGCTCCAAGATGAAACTTGCAACATAGAGTGCATTCAATTCCCAAGATGGGAAATTGAACTATAACTCAAATGTAATGTAATTAATCTAAAGAAATGTGTAACAAGAAATGCCAAAGTACATGCAAAACATGGAAGGATTACACTTGTTATTTTTACAGAGGGAATGTGCTCCCATTCTTGTGCCTTGGAGATTCTGGATTTGCTGAAATTTGATGCTGAATTGGGGGTGATCAGTCCCCAATTGTGTCAAGGATATGTCTATGCATTATGTGTACAAACCCAACACATGAATGACTAGAGAATAAGCAAAAAAAGATGATCCAAAGCACCTCACAAAGGAAAAAGACTGTGTATCAAATTTATCCAGCAACATTGATAGCTTCCCATTAAGTGCAAGAGGATATGAATGAGTACCTATGAAGAACTTATCCTCTTTGATACCTTTCATAACCCCATGGAGCATACCATTGCAGATGGATATAAGCCCAATTTTGTAAATTAGGACACACTGTAGAAAAGAGAATAATTGCCCCCATACTCTTTCCATGCGTCACACAACCAAGTAGAAATTGAGTAGAACTAATGCACGTTGAAATATGACTAGAGAAAGGATACCCATGCCCCCAATGTGCCCAAAAATAAAATTGAAACTGAGTACTATAGAGAGATAGAGAATTAAATACTTCATGCACCTTAAATTTTTGCCAAAATGAGTCAATTTGAGTCTAAAACCATATGAAAACCCTGTGCCAATGGTGAAAATTTTGAAATTGCTAAAAAATATGGAGAAAATGCCCCCAGGGAAAAACCATATACTAGAGTCAGAATCATTTGCATGGTCCTGATCATTCTGTATGTTTCTGACCCTATGTAGATTTTTCAGAATTTCTATGTCTCAGTCTAATCCTAAGTCATTGTTGTTTGCCTCCGCATATGTTTGTGCCCAAAAAATTTTTTTTGTCTATTGGGAATGTAGAATAAACTCTATATGTTTTCCCCCTCTTTTGAGGCACGTGCATGATTAAGAAATTGATCATGCGCTCAAAATAAAAAATGTATACCCATGTATGAGAATCTAATAATTTGTGTATAAACTTTGAATTACAAACGTGATGGCCGCCAAGAAGAAGTTGTATCTGCAAGGGGGATATGCATGGTAGAAATCGTGGCACAAAACAATAGAAACAATAACAAGAAGCATGATAACCATAACAATGTCTATGTGTAAAAATAGTAATAACAACAGTAACAACCCATGTGTCAGTATAAAAAAATTACATATAATGTAGAATTAAGTGAAAACATATCAAACAATGTCACATAATAGGTGAAGTGCCTACAAAAAATTCTTTTGGGTGTTGATTGTAGAGAATCTAATCAAGTTAAGCAGGGTTTTGTTTGTGTGGCTAACAATTACAATGATGAAGCTTGCAACTGCACTCCTTAGAGAGATTTTTTCAAAGGAATTTAATGTGTTTTTCTATTATTATTTGATTTTTCATTGAAAGTTGGATGCCTCCGAAGTAATGATATGAGATGAGGATTTTCTAGTAGTAGTGTAAACTAGCAATTGCACATGAGTTTCAAATTGCCTTTGAGAAGATGACAATATAAATTTACTTGACTTTTTTTTTTATTACATGTTTCGATGGATTTTTTATTTTGTGAAATATCATACATTTCAAGAATTTTAAGTTTGTATAATTTGTTACCAATTATTCATTGAATTTTGTTGTCATGTTCAAGTATTCTTCTATGGGGAGAATTCAAAGGTTTCACCCTATTCATATTTTGGATCATCTATATCAATAAATAAATAAATAAATAATATATACATAGAATAGTATAAATTAATGCAAGTCTAAATCCCATTATAATGTTCATAGTTCCCTCTTAAAGATGTGGTAGTAGAGTCTGAGACTTGTATATTGGAGAAGTACGTTACTCACTCCTGATCTGCTATGTTCCTATAAGCACCTCTAAAAGTGGAGGTAACAAACAAAAAATAAGCATATATAAGTGTAGGGAGGTGACAGAGGGTGTCTATGGACAAGTGTAATAAATGACATTGTTTTTTGAAATAGCAAGTGATAAAAATTGCCATATAAATTTAATTTGTGACCATGTTGTATATATAATATGGACACAAAATTAGATAATATTAATGAAATTTAAAATGTCATGAATTGTTGATTTGTAGAACTTAGCCTGCGTGCATGCTACATTCTCATCACCATGTAATTTGTTTTGTAATTTATTCATACACCGAAATATTTTGGATCATTCCACTCAATCCTCAACGTATTCTCCGCAAACTTACATGCATATTAAGATTTTCATTCACAATTGGTCCAAGGCACATACATGTAATTTGTCCAACATTATTTCTAGGTCAATATTCAAAAATGAAAATGGATATAGACATTCACTGTTAGATGTGGAAGAGCCATAAGTTTTCATTGACAAATTTTTTTGTATTAATATAAGATAATCATGTTAAGTACGATGCATGAATTTTATTTTTATATGGCACGTGCTAAATGTTTCACAAATGTATAGGAAGATATGTACAACTAAGTTTGACCTTCTCTTCTTTCCATGCATTTACATTTTTTGTGCACTTCATTCTTGCATAGTACTCAAAATTAAAAGTAGGCGGGATGCACAAGTCTCCTAATGAGTGTACTCTTGAGAATGCAGTAAATGTCAATCCCTAGCAATAAATGTTGCCAATGTATATTATTACCTTAACAAGTGTCATACCTTGTTCCTTATAAATGTCGAGGTTACACGACATTGTAAGTTGTAGTTACTAAATCATGCACTTGGAGTCATTATTTAGTATTGGTCTCATATTACTATTCATATGGTTGTCGAGTGAAAAGAGTAATAATTAACCCATGTCTTTGGCCTTTTTACTTTGCTTTATGTTGTTACTTCTGGTCTTTCAACCGCACTTTCCTAGTCTATATTATCATTCTACGTTCTTCCTATTTTTAAATGGGTCACCTTAGGTGCCTTGGTCCTCTCTGGGGTGCCCTGATCCTCTTTGCACTTTACTCTCACCTTTTGGGAACTTTCTAGCCGTTTGAGTTTTCTATCTTTTTGGTGGTTGGCCTTTTCGGGGTTAATTATGAAATTATAACAAGAGAACCATATAAATATAAAGTTATGAGACCATAATGAGGGACCAAGCACTAAGCATCTACTATCGCCATCTAGAATTGCATACATCAAAGGCACCTAAAGCTACATTTACATCCATCTAGCTCCATCACAAGGCACACAAGGCTAGTTTATCTGCATCACACTTCATAGGATGGGAGACTATTGTTTCCATGCACACATTTACTACATTCTACATCTAGTTATTTGCTCGCTACTTCACAAAGTGTGACTGGCACAAGAGAAACCTAGGGCACGATTTACACACACCTAGAACTACATTGGTCTGAGATGTAGTACAATGCTCAGTTATTAAGTCCACCATTGTGGTCGTTGAGGAAATTCTGATCCCTTTATATCCATATTCCATTTTTAGGGTTTTGATGCTTTGTTTGGGGTTTTGCATGTGATTCCTTATTGCATGTCTTACAACGACATCCGACGCAATTCAACGACATCAGTGCGACATGAAGAAAATATAGGAGAGTATCCAACGATTCCTTAAAGGATATTTTTAGGCTATTTCCACATAACATGGAGCCCATGGGCACCCCTATCCCTTTCTAGGAATCCCAGTCCAGTCAGAGATCTTAGATATGCACTTTATCGAGCTTCTGTGTGGTCCTTTCCTCCTCATGTTCACCTGGTTCTCACTATGACACAGCCCTGCACCTTCGTCGAATCAACTAAGGACTCCTTAACCATCTTTTGCATATTATGGTTTCCCATTTATAATTACTTATTTTCTTGGGTCATTTATTTTATTTATTTAGTTGTTATTTACTACTTTACATAACATTAGATTAGGCTAGGATATTACATTTTAGTATAATCATTTTGGTGAACCCCATGCTCGACATCACATTTCACTTAGGGACATTTTTCTATATTTTCTATGGCTCAGTCCTCTGAAGAATTTACTAAATCCCATCTTAAGGCCATCAATGATCATATCGTTGAGCATCCCTAAGATCTAGATTTTCTTCTATATGATGCTTGTGAGGAAGCCACAAACCTTGTGGAGATTAATGTTTATGTTGTTATTCCCACCATAGTTATTATCCAACCAATTGATTTTACTCTTCCACCCATCTCCACTATTCCCAATTCCATTCCTACTCCTACTAATTATTATACCCCACCCCTTGTTTCACATACACGACAACCTCCTTTCGCTGACACTTAGGATCTAGCCTCTCTTTATTAAGACCTTCAAGCACAAATTCATCGATTACAACAGGCTACTTCTCGTGCATCCATCTTTGGAATCTACTCTACTACTACATACTCCATTCACGCCCGCTATATCCACCTATTCATTTCCGCCAAAATTTTCCACCCCTAAACTACCTATTTTCAATGGCCATGGTGACCCTTAAGAGCATCTCCAAGTTTTCCATGTGGCTTGTCTAGATTTTACAGATGATCATATCCTTTTAGCTAAGCTTTTTCCTCATAGTTTGCAAGATTATGCAATGTGTTGGTTTTATGACCTACCTGTCCACTCAGTAGCCTCTTTCACGCATCTAGACGATGCTTTTCTCACTCACTTCTCTATCAATATCGGCTCTAAGATCTCATATGCCCAATTCACATAGCTTAAAGAAGGATCTAATGAACACTTAGAAAATTACATTTTAAGATACAAAAACAACTTAGCCAAGATGTCAAATGTTTTGTGGACTATGAGCTTCAGGATTTATTCATCCAAAGTCTACTGCTACCTCTCCAAGAGAGTGTCCTCTTTGAGACCTCTCCTTCTTTTGATCAACTTTTTCATACTTAAACTTCGTGAAACCAAGCTCTTAACTATCAGAAATCTTAGATACCAAGAGCAAACATCATCCTCCATGAGTTTTTCGAGTAAGACAACATTTAAACCATCTACAACTAAACCTATTAACACAAAAGTCATTGTTAATGTGGTAGCTAATACTAAAGAAGTTCAGTCACAACCACCTCAGCGAACATTCCCCAAATTTTCTATTGCCCCACAACTTATCTTACAACAGCTTCTTGAAAGAAATTTTATCATGCTTCCTCCACCACTTGAATTGGATTCATCACGACCAAAAGGAAGGAATTACAATGACAAGTTTTGATGTGATTATCATCGATGTGGGGGGCACTCTACCAATAGGTGCTTCAAACTCCACACCATCATCTAAGATCTTATCGATAAAAATAAGCTTCAAATTCTTGAGACTACAGATTCTCCACCAGTTAATGAAAATTGTAAGCTCAAATTATTTGGTAACCCGCCTTCGCAACATGACAAGAAAACTATTGATTCATCGGCTAATCATACTTATCACATAGTGCCTCCACCTGAAATAGTGACCCTTGACTTCTTGGTGGCTCACACTGACATCACTCCGCTAGTCATCTCTTTCTCTAATCATGATTATCATGCCACTTTGTCTTCTAATAACTTACATATTAGCACCTCTATTGGATCTGTCTCTATCAATAATACTAAGGTTGATCCGTCATGGCCTATTAGTGCATGTTCTTTGGCACTTCTCGATGCTATTGGTTATCTATGTTCGCACATCTCATATCCGAAGAACAATTCATATGGTGTGTTCAAACTTCATGTTACGGTAGGACCTCTTACTATGCTTATACCTTTCCTTGTTGGACAAGTCGTAGACGGTTGTGACATGCTTCTAGGCCTCAATTGGATTTTTTGGTCTCAGTCTATCATTTCTATGAATCGTTTGCAGCTCAAGTTCATTCATAATAATCAAGTTGTTTCTATCAATGGTGTACCCCCATCTACTCCATGGTCGTCATTTCCTAGAGCACCAGTGTAGGCATCCCCTCCATCATCTACCACATCACAACCTATGTTAATTAAAGTGCAATCTACTCCTAGTTCACCTACTCACACACCATCTATGCGCAAGGTTCATTTTAAGAGACCTCTTGGAAATCGGAGGTGGAAAATACCTGGCGAATATCCTTGGAACCGGTTTCGCGGGAAGGCAAATTTTTTGGGGGTCCGACAACAAACGTTTCACCTGATTTTTATGTGGTGTGACAGAAGGCTGCAGACGTGTGACAGGAGATTTGTTATCGTGCGTCAATGAACCTCGCTGATGCGCGTCAGTGAGGATGTTGACGTGCGTCAGTGAGGTTTGGTGTTGACGCGTGACAACAACCTTGTTGACGTGCGACATCAAATCTTTTGTTGCACGTCTACAGCCTCCACCCTCTCGTCGCGTGACAACAAAATCTCTGTGTCATGCATCAACAAACTCTCTGTCGCGCATCTAATTCCTCTACACTCATGCCGTGCATCAACAAACTCTCCCTGTCGCGCATCAACAAAATCTTTGTCGCGCATCTGTAGCCTCCACCCTCCTGTCGCGCGTTTACTATACTTGATAATACATATGCCCCTAGGTGGTATGAGTGAGCTAGTAGTGTTCTACCTGGAGAATAATCTAGGATTATATAGGGGATAGTTTCAAGGGTAGGCAAATCTAACCCCTAAAAAAAATTAAACTGTAATTTTTAGGTGAACAGGTCATTGGCCCGCGCCAGAAAATTCACCTTTTCAAATTTTTCAAAAATGGAATATTCGCCATATTATGGATATTCACCATATTACGAATATTCACCACTAAAATTATCCTTGTCTATGCGGATGCACCTCTCTAGTTAGTCCTACACATCGATATAGGCCTATTCCTCGCACAGTTACTGCATCTCGACGTAGGTCACTCCCTCGTTTTATTCCACGAGGGTGTCCATCACCTCTACATTTGCCTTCTCATCCATCTCCAACCTACGTATTTTTTGCACCTATGCACTCATCATCTATTCACCCATCACATGCACATAGACTTCACTCACCTCCACAACGACTATCTACTATTCCACCGCTACTGGATCATGATCATAGGCTTTCACCACCACTAGCATCAGCTTAGGGACATTCGCCCTTCACTTTCATTGGTTAGTTCATTCACTCACACACACTTGGGGAGCATGGCATTCCCACATTCCCCCAATCCTAGTATCAACACACATCTCATGCTCGTATTTACACACACCCACATTCTAGCATTCACATAGTCCTCTACATTACATACATCATCATTACCCGATGACACACTCTTGTGCTTATGTTCACACTTGATTGTTGAGGGAATTCTCCACACATGAACCCCACACACTGCACAGTATTCACTCCACCTTAGACACCAAATATCACAACATCGTCTTACATCATCTACATATTGCACACCACATTACAGGCTATAGACATTGCGCATCTTCACACATTCCACATATTGCATTCTACATCTTGTCCTACATACATCACCCCATAGCTATCGCATATTGTGTGTTTTTACACCTCATACATGCCATCTTACATCTACTATGCTATACATCTTAGGGCATTGGCACATCATACATTACATCCTATTCTATCACATACATTACAAATTTTGCATATTCACCTCTACACGTTGCACTCACTACCCGATGACGCACTCTAGTCTCATGATCCATACTAGGCTGTTGAGGGTATACATCACAAATGGACCACATCACATTCACGCATTCAATCATTCAATCTTCTTGTAAACTCATGCAAAATTCTCGGGATTAGTGATATACGCCTTAGGCTACAGGGTCACTTCTTCTAGCATCATCTTGTGATAGGCTACATCATCACTTTCGTTTACATTATTTAGTGGTATACGATTTAGGCTAAATCACCACCACCTTTCGATTCATCTTTTTGTGATATATGCTTAGGCTATAGAGTCGTGCACACTTCATCTCTATGTCGCATCTCATCACCTCACACTCATCAAAGCACGCTACACACAACACATAGTTTGACCATTTCCCAATGACGCACTCTCATTTTTGGTTCATTCTTGACTACTGAGGGGGCATACTAAATGAACTTCACTACATATAACTCCATTCACTTGGCGGGCACACGACTCCTATCATCCATACTGCATTCCATTCCATCCGTCCACAACATACTGCATTTTATGGTTGCATTTACTCTTGCTCGCACTTATCTTTACATGTTCACTTTACTACACATGCTACATAAATATCTTGTCTGTCATTATCTTTACCATACACACATGCATGTTCATGTCCTATTCTAGTTATGATCACAGATACAAAGCTTCTACACGCATCACTGATGCTCGACACACTACCTAATGGGGGAATCCACATTCGTACACTACAGGTGTTATTATTTCATTTTGTATTTAGCACTTTCCATTATCAGATTATAGATGCTATGACATACTCGTTATTTTAATAACATACTAATGAGTGTTTCATGTGCAACATTTGTTAACCAAGGATATTTTCTTCCATACTTGTTTGTTTGTTTAATATTGCTTGTTATTATTTGTGGGATTTTCCCTTTGTTGTGTGCACACACTTGCTTGTTTGCAGCCATGATGGCCTTAAGTGTCTTGTGACATCGTGAGTGATGTACCATGTTTACAACCCACTTTTCGTGGTCTATGATTGTTTACATTGTCTGATCATGTTCTAGCTTATACATTGTTTGTTTAGATTATACTTGTTCTCTACATACATGACTATTTGTACAAACACTTGTTTTCTAGCCACTTGTTTGTGTGTGCCTTGGTATTTACCAAACACATTTCCCTTCCCCTTGCAGCACATGGTCTCATGTGGTCGGACCTCTTTTGGGTCTGCATTCTCCTATCCACGACGTTGCATGCGCCCCAAAGAGGGGGGCATCATTTGGGCTTTACACACGGTACCAATATAGTTCATTCTACAGTCTTCGAGTTGGTTCAGACCAGTCTACGAACCCCATACACAACAGATTTTATAGGGAAGAGTGTCCTTAGCATTTTGGGGATAAGTTACAGGTTGGAGAATACAACGAACTTTTCTCCCTACACTACTTTGGTCAGTAGTGTTGGATATCCAAAAAAACCAAACAGTACAAAGATCTTTTCACCAATCTTAGGAAAGCAGTTACAGGTTGGAGAATAACACAACTTTCTCCCTACACTTCTTTGGTCAAAGTGGCGTGACATCGCCCAAAAAAATCACACTTCTCTGACGGTTATAGGATATGCTTTTTACCCGCTTTTTTCTCATCATGGATCAGGCGCACATGTTCATTTTTTATTGTCATCTTCCTACTATTTTTACATGTTTCATTACATATATACATGTATTCTTACACATATACATGCATATTTGACTACTTGGTTGTCTTCTCTTTTGCAGATCCGTCTGTATGGGAAGCAAGTAGTCAACAACAACACACACATGACAAGTACGTCACACACATAATACTAACCATGCATGTACACTACACACATTGGCATATACACATGCACTTCCACCCTAGGTTCCCTTTCATCACTTTTTACACTTTTGCATATTTAGTCTCCACGCTCCATCTTTTTGTCATTCCACTCTTTGTCTAGTCCTTTGGCACATTGCTATATCACTCTGCATGAATTATTTTTTTTGGAATAAAGGGTAAAAAGAGGGTTTTAGAAGGTCCCACAACCTTATACAAAAAATCCCAAAAGGCTAGATTTAGCAGTGAAAATTACATATCGATAATATCCTAGAAGATTCCAAAAAAAGGGCAGCGAAAAAAACCAGTAGGAAAAAAGGAAAAGGAGACATCAAATGAGCTTTTTCAGCTCAGTAACAACATTCTTAGCCCTAGGGGAGCCCAAGTCTTCAGCGAGCTGGTCCGCGAGAGTGAGGAGCTCCGCACAATCTTTGGCAATAGCAATCCTGGTAGTGTCAGTAAAGGTCTCCCAGGGCTTCAACGTAGTGAAGGCGCGTTTGAGCTTGTTCAAAATAGAGGAGACCAAATCAACCCTACGATCATCCCTCCGAGAATCAGCGTCCGCAGGCTCAGCAGGAGTAGCTTCAAGCTTCGAAGGCAAGTTCGAGATTTTAGCATGGGGTTTGCTGTCAGCATAATTCGAACTAACCCCAACTTTCTGGATGGTGGGGTCTTCAACAGGCAAATCCTCATTCAATCCCAACTACTTCAAATTTGGGGAATCAGGGTACAGTTTAGCAAGACCTGGGAGGTCGCCAGCTAGAGGAGAGTCGAGGCTGGAGATAGGGGAGACCGCCATGGTACCAGTGTCAGCAACTTCCAAAAATAGGCACGATTGGTCGAGGGGATGTGGGGGGCTAGCAGGGGGAGCGGAGGGGGTGATACCATCGAGGGAAGAGCCCAAGATGGCCACATCCAAGTCAGAATTGGAGGAGATGCGCTGGCGACGGCAACGGCTGGAAGAGGGGAGGGAGGCGGAGGAGGGACGGGAAGAAGAAGAGGGGGTATGACGGCGATGCCCGGACTTAGGGGGAAAACGGGCAATGTCAGCTTGTGAGGCAGTAGATTTAAAAAGTAAATACAATAAGCCCTGATGCAGGATGGCTCCCTCCCCCTCGCAAGTGAGGTGGATGGAATGCTCCAAAGACTAGAAGAGAAAGGCAGCAGCCAAATTAATCTTCTTTTCCCAGCCAAGGTGAGAAAGGATAAAATATGGGGGCCAAAGACCAGGTGATAACGACCATTGATGGTGAAGTAGCGCATGATAACTTCGGCAATTCTATCCCACGGAGGAGGTAGAGAGTCGCGAGTATACCCCAAAAGATACTTGACAGGCTTTTCTCCCGAGGCGATGAAGTCCTGCATTTTCATGTGGAGAGAACGTTTGAAGTAGACATCACCGGTAGCCGGGAGACCAGTAGTTGCAGCAATTACGTTCGTGGAAATAGTGAGAGAGGTTTTGTCGATTTGAACTCGACCCCGAGACTAGGAAGCCATGGCAACATAGGAGACCAGAGCTAAGTGGCCCACCATCCTCTCGAGAAAAGTGGTGATCCCATTCTCCAGAAGGATGCTCCAAACCTTGTCATCCTCCTTAACCACACTACAGGAAGCAGGCTTGATGCGTTTCAGCTGGCCACCCATGCTGTTGAAATTTTGAAAATGAGTGCGAAGGAGCGGACTCTGGAGGGCCTTAAAGAGCCTGTCCGGAGCGTGGAATCTACATGAATTATTAGGTACACATCTCTATCTACTTTATGTTACCGAGCTTTTCGCTCACCAACATAAAGTGGGGGCAAATGTAGTCGCTATTACATGCACTTGGAGTCATTATTTAGTCTCGGCCTCATACTACTATTCATATGGTTCTTGAGTGAAAAGAGTAATAACTAATCCATGTCTTTAGCCTTTTTACTTTACTTTTTGTCTTTCACCCGCACTTGCCCAGTCTTTATTGTCATTCTGCATTCTTCATATTGTTGACTGGGGTCCCCAGCTAAGGAATGGGGTGCCCCAGGCGCCCTAGTCCCCTCTGGGGCGCCCTGATCCTCTTTGCACTTTACTCTCACTTTTTGGGCACTTTCTAGCCGTTTGAGCTTTCTACCTTTTTGGTGGTCGGCCTTTTTGGGGTTACTAATGAAATTAGAACAAGAGAACCATATAAATATAAAGCTATGATACCATAATGAGGGACCAAGCACTAATCATATACTATCACCATCTAGAGTTGCATCCATCAAAGGCACCTAAAGCTACATTTGCATCCATTTAGCTTCATCACGAGGCACATAAGGTTGGTTCATCTGCATCACACTTCATAGGAGGGGAGTTTATTTTTTACATGCACACATTTACTACATTCTACATCTAATTATTTGCTCGCTACTTCACAAAGTGCGACTGACACAAGAGCGACCTAGGGCATGATTTGCAAACACCCACCTAGAACTACATTGGGTCTGAGATGTAGTGCAACGCTTAATTAGTAATTCCACCATTGTGGACATTGAGGACACTCTGCCCCCTTCATGTGCATCGTTCTTTTTTAGGGTTTTGATGCTTTGTTTGGAGTTTAACAAGTGATTCCTTATTGCAGGTCTTACAATGACATCTGACGCAATTCAACGACATTAATGCGATAGGAAGCAAATACAAGCGAATATCTAGCGACACCTCAAAGGAGGTTTTTAGGCTATTTCCGCAAACCAGGGCACCTAAATATCATACCATGGCGCCCACGGGCACCTCTATCCCTTTCTCAGACACTTCAGAGAGCTCAAATCGACACTTTCTCAGGCTTTTGTGTGGTCGTTTCCTCCTCCTGTTCACTTAGTTCTCACTACGACAGTATAATATCCCTGAAAAAGAAACTTCTAGCAAAACTGGATATTTTTGTTAAATCCTAGGAGCAACAATATTGCAAAAATGAACTTTTACAACAACAATAATCTAAATAAAAATAGTGAACCAATATGTGAAAAACATTATTTTATTTATTTATCTCTAACCAGATATAATAAATTATAAAACAATACCAGTGTCTGAGTACAATTTCCTAGAGTTGAATTGGTGATTGCACCTTAAATGACTACTACAACCCCTGAATGGAATTGCTCAGCTGAGAAGTGAGGGTTTTCGTCCCCAAATCCATATGCAAATGAGGGTTTTCGTCCTTTGTTGTTGTTTGCAGAAGAAGAAGCTACTTGGAGAGAGAAAATAATTCATAAATTTCCAAGATATGTTACAATGAACTCCCAAGTCTTCCTTTATTACTCTCAGACATTTCAAAGTGGGCCCCCCATCCTAAAAATAGGATCAAACATATTAAGTAATACTTTTCCACCCCTTATCCTAAAATTAGGATTTACAGAAGCATGCAGCTCCCTTCTAAACTTTGGCGCCGCCTCCTTTATTTATTTATTAAATCTAACTAAGAGTGTAATAATAGAAGTCAACCTTCTATAATTATTTTACTCTAGCAATGCTTTTTGAATTACAAATATAATTTAAGTGTCCTTTTCTGATTAAAATATAAAATATCTTTGGACCACTTAAATTAATTTATTTTCCTCTTTCGCTTTCCCCAAAGCCTATGGAAAATAATAAAAATAGGCTTCAGATATCCAAAAGTAATTAATTCTGAAAAGGGACCATTATAGACACAGCGCCGCACCTTCGTTGAATCAGCTAAGGACTCATTAACCCTCTCTTGCATATTAGGGTTTCCCATTTATATTTACGTAGTTTCTTGTGTCATTTCCTTTATTTATTTAGTTGTTATTTAATGCTTTACATAGCATCATATTAGGCTAGGACATTACCTTTTAGTTTAATCATAAGTGGGGTCTTGCAACGATTGTTGCATGTGACAGGAGGTAGGGGCGAACATGTTGGGTGGATGATGTCCCACGGGGGTCCACAATATTTTTTGAAGTTGAAAACATTGGAAGGCAAGTCAAGGTGTTTTATCTTTGGAGGGGAAAGCAAAAACGAAAAATTTAGCAATGGAAATGCATACATAAGGGGAAAAGGTTACAATGTGGTTTTAATATCTATGTAGATAAGGTGAATAAAGTGTATACAAGATCATATGTTGTATATACATACAAGTAAAGTTAAAACAAACGAGGTGGAAAGTTATATTTATGCTAGGATATGCCACGAAAATATGTCACTTTAATAAACCCCAATCTATAAACAATACAAATATATCCTATTAGGATTGATTTATTTAAAAAATAAGGACACAAAACATTAAAAAGAGACATACATTAACGTTAATGGGGATTAATTTTCCCTTTGAATGCAACGTTTGAGAACACTCTATTGACATGTGTAATGTGGTTTGGGTGGAGAAAAAAGCATGTAAGAGGCTTTGTAGAGTAACTTGTATGCTATCTTTATTTTTGTGACACCGATCAAAAAGAAACTTACAAAGAAAGCTACGATATTATTAATAGTTAAAAAACATTTGTACATGGTCATCAATTTTTAACATGGGCAATTTGGTGTTTATGGTGTAATGAATATGGAATGTTGAAATCACCCTCACTACAATCATATGAGATGAGAAACCTAATGGTTATCATGCATGGATTTGTATAACATATATTGTATTTTATCATAGGTTCAACTTAGGTGATTGGAATTATATCAACACAAGAGATAGTTATTGACCAAATTCATATACCAGAATGAATTAAATTTGTAGGAATCTACCTTGAATGGTCCCATGTGTAAAGAATTGCAGCCAAGAGAAATATTCAATATGAAAGATGCAGACATGGAGTAAGTGATTGTACCTAAAAGGTGGTGTTAAAACATTGTTGTATGCTAGAGAATCACGTCCCTTTCTCTGGATTTGGTCTGTTCCTATAGGCGTTGTTGAATGTGGGTGTAACAAACCAAGTAAAAAAATCCTTTCAACCACCTCAGGCCTAATTTCCATTGAAGTATTTACAACCATCATTTGTTGAACATGCATGGTTGCATGCTAGTAAAACAAAAAGGAAGCTTACATGGTTTAGAGGGTATGCTCCGACCACAATTTTTCAGGCATTTTGTTGAACTATTCACATTCTTCCACATTTTGTAGAGTCCATGCCTTGTTCCAAAAAGAGGGAGAAATAAATTTCATTTGTAATAGCACGTAAATTTTAAAAAGTGCACGCAAGCCCTCTAAAATAAATGGTAACAATTAATGGTGTATCTGTCATTTTTTCATTATTGTCCTGCCAATGATTTTCCACTAAAAAAAATCAAGTGATATGTGTAGGTCTTTAACTGTTAAAGTTTTTCAACCATCCAAAAGAGACCTATATTTGATCCTTATAAGGACTATAATGCATTACTTTTGGGGGGGTTCTTCTAGTGCTCATCACCTGAATTTTACAAAAGCATGTGTTATTAATGTTCTAAAATATTTTGTTCCAATATACAACAAATATGTAAAAGACTAATGTTTAGTTAGTTGTAAGAGGTAGTGTCATGCAAAACCAGAATCTGAATTTCTGAACTATCGTCATCATCTCCCCATGTGCTTCTTCCATCTTCTAATCACTTCACTAAAGAAAGGTCTCACATCATGATTGGCATCCCAACAATGGGTCATAAGTTATGACAAAGTTGTAGGGTAGTCATGGGGGATAGTTGGCCTTACACCCCAGTTGACTACAGTAAATGTTTCTTGCAATGTTGACATGTTCTGGAAGGGAAGCATGCCCATTATAAGCTCCCACAAAAAAATTCCAAAATTATACACATCCACTTTATAATTGTATGACCTATGTTGAATCATTTCCTTGCATCTAGTAAATAATGAAGCCAATACAAGTAGCATGTAACCATTTGAAACCAAAGTCTTGTCAAACTTGCACAAAGAGAGGAGCAACATTCATAATCCCAATCACACATGCTTCATGAATATTTAGGAATACATTTCCAAAAGGTATGATACATAAATAAATTGTATTTCACCGTTTTAACACAAAATCCATCAACAAGATTATAGAAAAAATAATTGCAATAATTACCATCAGGGATATGAAGTTTCATCTTAGAGTCTTCTTAGGCGTTGAAAAAATTAATGATACACGCCTTATTGAGTTATGAGTCTAATTTCACACTCAGCTCATATAAACAATTTTAATAAAATGTACAATATATAATTGTACTAGTTTGATGAATAAACATGCACAATAAATTTAAGCAAAGTACACCACCACAAAATCAAATTCGGATCTCCACTAGACAGTTAGCTACTTAAAAAGAAATGAAATATCTTACAAAATACTTAATGAACTAATTGATTCCCTACCTTAGTCTAACCTTGTGCTTAATGCAATGCTTTTTATACAATATGTTGTCATCAATAATGTAAATCATGTCCATGTGAAATCAATTTTATATCAAAATATGCTACCCATATTCAACAATGTAGTAATAGATACTATAGAGTTCTCATTGCGGTCATTAATTTCTTGACTAAATTTATTACTTCAGTTTAACATTGACTACCAAATTAAAACCCAACCTCAACCATTACAATATACACAAGACTTAAAATTCTTGATATACTAGTTTACTATTATATATCTATATATTACATTCGCACTGTTGACTGTCATAAAATTAGGCGTTGAGCATAATAATTTATTTCTTTCGGGCATTTTTTCGAACAACACATGCTCCCACATTTTGCATAACCTGGGTTCAAAGCTCCACTTTTTAAAAATGTTGGTACTATGCTAGCAAAGGTGAACTGAATGGATTGGACAATTATTGGTAGCATATAATGAAATAATATCAATGCTATGTGAGGATACCCATGTCCTCTCTTAGCTGCAATTATGATATTCCATGAGAAGAGGGTGCAGAGCACAAAGGAAAACAAATTGGACATTACAACAATTGTTCCTGGAATTTTGTCAAATAGTTCATGTGCCTTCTATTTGCTTCCATAGCGGGCACACATTTGTACAAGGGCACTTGCAACTACACCAATTTGAGGATCATGTAAATAATAGTATCCCTATATATTTTTATGTTATCTAAAAACACCAAGCAAACACATCCTTACAAACACCTCAGGTCTAATTGGCACGTTGATGATAAAATTTATGGTTTCCTCAAGTTAACCAACACAACCAAGAATATCATAGAATCCTATAAAAAAAAGTGTAACCATATATATTTCTCATTGAAATAAATCCCAAATTCTTAGTCATTTTATAGTTAATATAGATGTTGGTAAAAATTAAGAAGTCTAGCAATAGACCTATAAGTCATTTTCATAGAAAAATGTGACCCTATTTTAAGTGCCATGTCGACACAAAGTGAAGTTCCGTACTCAGAGGATGACATATAATTTATGATGATGATATGTTTCTCACATAGAATAAAGGGGAAGATGAAGTGGTTGAGTTAGGAAATAAGTGTCACTTCAACAAAATTTCATGAGTTTTTGTAGACATTCCAAATTGTTCTATGATATAAAACCAATGGTTGTTACTCTACTTTCCTTTTAAGCAACAAGACAACCACTATCCTCCATTATCTAATAAAAAACCATCACATAGTCTATATATCTAAAGAAAAGAAAATCAATTATATTTAGTGAATCAATTTGTAGATTCACTTAATTTCTCATTGCTCAAATGCTTCTACAGTCTACTTACTTTGGAAAATTCCTAATTTACCTTTCATCTTTGTAAACTCTTTTAACTTGATTGTAGTTGAGGCATACAACCCTGCCAAAATACCAGCAAACAAAATAAACTGAAAGCCTGAGTAATATTTTATGAGAATTGCAGAAGATAACTCTTCTTAGATGAAAAAATCAGTCATACCTAAACACTAAATATGTTAAATCTAATCCCCGTCTTCAGCTTCATTCTCGACAATGTAGCGTAGCTCATAGACAGTTTGATCCTTATTAGAAGCTATCACTCGCATCCAACCTCTCACATTATGTTTTTTCAAGTACTTCAAATATCTGCATATTTCGTAAAATCATATAAGTAAACATTTATGGTAATAAACATATAATTAGGAAAAGTAAAAGACCAAGTAGAGTTCCACACCCTTCAATGCATTCAAATGAGCATGTATAGAAATAATCATATCATTATATACCAACAATTATAGTTTTTCTAAGAATAAACTTCAAACAATAAACATATTAGACATAATAACAAGAACAATAGAGAATATAAACACAGTAAACAAAATAAAACAATGGGATAAGCTTTACTGCATGAACTTCCCGCAAAACATTTCAAATGAATTAAATAACAGTGAAATCACTTGTAGAAACTCCCTAGATAATAATTTCGAAGTATATCAAATAAATAATAAAATGATGAAAAGGTAAATTAAACCAGGCTAAATCACATCAAGGTGTATTTGGAGATTTTGCAGAAGGAACCTATAAACTTTGAAATATATAAATGACATCTTAAAAGCTTATATGTTTAGGGTATGTTCCATAAACCCAGTTTCAAAGCTCCACTTTTTGCACAAACTGGTAGTATGCTCGCAAAGGTGAACTAAATGGATTGGACAAATGTTGGGTGCATTTGTTGAGATAACATTAATGCTACATGAGGATACCCATGTCTTCTCTTAGTTGTAATTATGATATTCCACGAGAAGAGGTTGTTGATTAAGCTAAATATGTAAATAAGAGCCTAATATGAATGTTATAGCAGTAATAAATGAATAACAATGAAATACAAAAATTACACCCAAAGCAACTAAGCAATAAAGTGAAAACCCTAAGTGCAAAGAGAGGGTAAGAATCCTTAGTTGATTCGCAGTAAAATCTAGACTGGATCGAATCTCTGACTGACTAAATAGAGAGGAAGAAACATCGCATAAAAGCCTTGGAAAATGCAGAATTGAAGGAACAGGATGGACCGGGGTGCTTGGAGAAGGACAGAGGTGCCCGTGGGTGCCTTGGACCTGTTTCTAGGAGCCTGGGTCTGCAGAAAACTCAAAAAACCTCTTACGAGGCGTTGCAAGGTGTTCGCCTTTGATCGTTTCGAGTTCCCACCAAGATCGCTGAAGTCGCTGTAAACCTGTAATGAAAAATGAACCTGTAAAACTCTCAAATAGACATCAAATCCCAAAAAATAAAGATGTAGAATGAGGGGTCAGACTGTCCTCGGTTGTCACAATGATGAACTTACGTCTGAGCGCTACACTACAACTCAAACCCAATGTAGTTTTGTGTGTTTGTGTGTGTGGAATTGTATCCTAAGTGGTTCTTGTGCGTGTAGCACTTGGATAGCGAGCAAGTAGATAGATGTAGAATGTAATAAATGTGTGCATGGAATAGAATGAGCTTCCCTCCTATGAAGTGTGATGCAAAAAACCAGCCCTTGTGTCCTTTATGATGGAGTTGGATGGATGCAACCTTAGGTAGTGATAGATAGTGTTTAGTGCTTGGTCCTTTATTATGATCACATAATTTTATATTTATATGATTCCCTTTCTTGAATTTCGTAATTAACCTTGAAAAAACCAGCTACCAACAAAATAAGATTCTCAAACGGTTAGAAAGGACCCAAAAAGTGTGAGTAAAGTACAAATAGGACAGGGGCGTCCAGAGGGAACGAGGGCGCCTGGCGTCAACTTCCTGGTGTCCAGGATGACAAATTTCAAAGAGTAAAAAGGCAGATTGAGCAAGTAAGGGTGTAAGACCAAAAACAACAACAAAAAGCAAAACAAGGTGGCCAAAGACATGGGTTAATTAGTATTTTTCTTACTTAGGGATCATATGAATAGTAGTATGCAATCAGGACTAGATAATTACCGAAAGTGTGTGATTTTGTGTCTACAGTTGCAGAGCACAAAGGAAAACTAATTACAAATTAAAACAATTGTTCCAGGTGTTTTGTCAAACAGTTAATGCGTCTTTTGTATGTTGTCATATTGTGCATACATTTATATGAGGTCACTTGCAACTACAACAAACCAAAATCATTGCAGTCCATAAGACTACAATCTTTCAGGCATTTTGTCAAACTATTCACATGCTTCCACATTTTGCAGAGTCCACACCTAGTTCCAAAAAGAGGGGGGTCGAATTAGCTTGTTCTCTTCTACACAGATCTATTGGTGGGCATTTTCAACAACCAAATGCGTGAAAAAATTCTCTATGGCATCCAGACACTCACTTCTCTACAGCCACGCCAAGCCAGTGGTTTGATTTTTGTTGCTAGCATTACGCCAATTGTAATTGATATAGCTCTAATGCCATTAATTCACTCCCATAATGTGTCAACTAAAAAGAGACCATATCTCTAAAAACAATTAAAAGCCTAAGAAAACGAATAAAATAGTGGTAGAGAGGAGGACAAAAATTAGGGGATAACACGTATATTTCTGAAGCCATTAGGTTAAAGTGGCAAAAGAGGAGATGAATATAGGCTATTTTTTTCTTGGTTCAACATGGCTTCAACATGTTATCTTGTTGCTTATTACTAATTTAGATGTCTTTGATGAGGTGGAAGGTCTAGGGTTTTGAGCCAAATGTATCTTTTGGATATTTGATTGATTTGATTGGTATTATTTTGGCCAGTTCATCGTGCTCCACTATACACCACCAAATGGGTGAGAAACATAAAAAGAACACTTCAACTAAGAGATATGTCTAGGTTTAGTGTTTTCAATATTTTTTAGGGATAACATTTTGATGCACTGAGTAAAGAGCTTGCAAAAATTATTTCTTATCCATAACTTTTGGTATTAATAATAAAATCCTCTCGAGTATCTAATATCAATGGGTCAACAATTAACATTGTATGTAGCACCATTTTCTTTGTCTAATCTTCACTTGTGGAAACATATACTCTCTATAAATGGATTGCATTTAAGAATTCCTTTCTTTCATTACCCTTTATCACAAATAGGTTTATGGGCCCTCCAAAAAGCTTGACCTCTATTGCAACAATATCAAAAATTCTTTAAACAATAAACATTGAAAAAAATGAATGGGCCAAAGTTGCAGCTAAAGTCACGAACATCATCATGAATAACTTCTTTTACATGGATTTCCCTCTTATAACTGATGATAGGGAATATAAGAAAAAAAATGGAAAAAGAAAATGCACAGTGGTTCACGTCCAAATGCAATGTCGATGTTGAAACTTGTGATTATAATATGCCCTCCTGATTGATTTGAAGTATGATGTAGGGGGACTACAAGCAATTACTACCTTTGATGAAACAACTGAACCAATTAGGAATCATAGCTAGGGACTTGTACTTCTTGTCCATAGATGATGAAGCAACTCTTGAGATTGCAAGCCATGTCATTGGACATGAGTTCCTTTTCCCTATTTTAATAAAGAAAAAACCTACCAAGAAATAAAACATTTGGAATGTGTCATTTTGAATTCGAAGAAAAATATCTTATATAGGGTCTCCCTATCCTTGGTTGCATGCATTGTTTCAATTGATCTTATAACTACATCTTTGCCCTTCTATCATTTTCCTTCTATTTGTCAATGATTTATTTGCATACAAAATTTGATTTCCACTTTTTTTTACAAACATGACTCAAAAACCTACACATGTTTTTCTCCCTTTGTGCTTCGGGGGTCTCCTCCTTTTTGGGAAAAACAAATGAAAATAGAGCTATAACAATTTGCAAATACAATTTGTCTTTCAATATTATAACATTTGAAGAATGTGGACAATAACACTAGCCATTGTCACTAAAAGATAAAAATAAATATGTTTGTTCTCATGATTTCGGTTTTGTTATAATTATACTTTTTTAACAAAGCTTCATTTCTCACTCTTCCCTTCCTCTTTTTTCCCATGGTGAGTTCCAAAAGGGTTTTTCAACCCTCTAATCTCCACTCAAGAAGGAAGGGCTCAAAGGTGAGAACTATACGATCAAAATAAATCCAACATAGATGAACAAAAACATCACTGATAACTAGCGTGCCAAGAAGTTGTAAATAATCATAGGTGTCAATTTCTTCTTCCCATCCAAACAGTCATGCCTACAATTAATTTACCAGCTTCTCAAATAGCTTGAGAAGCAACCTAGTTTAGAAGGTACTTTTCATGGCCCTAAGAAAAATTAGAGGCTTTTGCCTCGGGAACTTTACAATTTTCAAATATCTTGTGGCAACCTGGATTTTTAGAACACAATTTTCCTCGAGATAACCAGCATAGCCAAGAATGGCATAGGATCTTGTAAATAATTGTAACCCTATATGTTTCTCATTGAAATAACCCCAAATTCTTAGTCATTTTACAGTTAATATAGATGTTGGCAAAAATTAATGAATCTAGCAATAGACCTACCAGTCATTTTCATAGAAAAATGTGAACCTGTTTTAAGTGCCATGTCGGCACATAGTGAAGTTCCATACTTCGAGGATGGCATAAAATTTATGATGATGGCATGTTTCTCACACAGAGTAAAGGGGAAGATCAGGTGGTCGGGTCAGGAAGTAAGTGTCACTTCATCTAAATTTCATGAGTTTTTGCAGACATTCCAAATTGTTCTATGACATAAAATCAATGGTTGTTACTCTACTTTCCTTTTAAGCAGAAGGAGTCAGGACAACCACTATCCTCCATTATCTAATAAAAAAACCATCACATAGTAAATTATATTTAGTGAATCAATTTGTAGATTCACTTAATTTCTCATTGCTCAAATGCTTCTGCAGTCTACTTACTTTGGAAAATTCCTAATTTACCTTTCATCTTCGTAAACTCTCTTAACTTGATTGTAGTTGAGGCATACAACCCTGCCAAAATACCAACAAACAAAATAAACTGAAACCCAGAGTAATATTTTATGAGAATTGCAGAAGATAACTCTTCTTAGCTGAAAAAATCAGTATTCATCAGTCATACCTAAACGCTAAATATGTTAAATCTAATCCCCATTTTTGGCTTCATTCTCGGCAATGTTGAAGTAGCATAGCTCATAGACAGTTTGATCCTTATTAGAAGCTATCACTCGCAGCCAATCTCTCACATTATGTTCTTTCAAGTACTTCAAATATCTGCATATTTCGTAATTGATACTCTCATTAATCATAGAATCATATAAGTAAACATTTATGGTAATAAAAATATAATTAGGAAAAGCAAAGGACCAAGTAGAGTTCTACACCCTGCCCTGCATTCAAGTGAGCATGTACAGAAATAATCATATCATTACAGACCAACAATTATAGTTTTTCTAAGAATTAACTTCAAACAATGAACATATTAGACATAATAACAAGAACAATAGAGAATATAAACACTGTAAAGAAAAAAAAACAATGGGACGAGTTTTACTGCATGAACTTCGAGAAAAACATTTCAAATGAATAAAATAACAGTGAAACCACTTGTAGAAACCCTAACAAATAAAATAACGGTGAAACCAATTGTAGAAACCCCCCAGATTATAATTTCGAAGTATATCAAATAAATAATAAAATGATGAAAAGGTAAATTAGACCAGGATAAATCACATCAAGGTGTATTTGGAGATTTTGCAGAAGGAACCTGGAAACTTTGAAATATATAAATAGCATCTAAAAAGCTTATATGTTCAGGGTATGTTCCATAAACCAGATTTTGAAGCTCCACTTTTTGCACAGGCTGGTAGTATGCTAGCAAAGGTGAACTGAATGGATTGTACAAATGTTGGGTGCATTTGGTGAAATAACATTAATACTACATGAGGATGCCCATGTCTTCTCTTAGCTGTAATTATGATATTCCACGAGAAGAGGTTGCAGAGTACAAAGGAAAACTAATTACACATTAGAACAATTGTTCCCGGTTGTCAAACAGTTCATGTGCCTTCTGTATGCTGCCATACATTTATACAAGGGCACTTGCAACTACAACAAACCAAAATCGTTGCAGTCCACAAGACCACAATCTTTCAGGCATTTTGTCAAACTATTCACATGCTTCCACATTTTGCAGAGTCCACACCTAGTTCCAAAAAGAGGGGGGTCAAATTAGCTTGTTCTCTCCTAGACAGAACTATTGGTGGGCATTTTCGAAAAACCAAATGCATGGACAAAATTCTCTATGGCGTCACGAAACCCACTTCTCTACAGCCACCCTAAGCCCTCAAAACGCGCACACACATAAAAAAGGAACCAAACTTCTCATAAATGGCCACAGGCATGCTTGTAGCCAGATCTATTCTCTCCAGCTTCATCAGACACAAATCTGCCTCCCAAAAAGTGACACAGAAAGGATGGCGCAGCACAGCTCCTAAAGGAAACCTAAGAAAATCATTCACCATTGTTCCAGTGAACAACTCCCTCCTGGGCTAGACCTCCAGTTCTCTAGCATTCACAAACAAGAAAAAAAACGAGCAAGCCAATTATGGAGCAAGAACACACCACGTTAGGAGGAAGCACAAGAATAAATCACCACTTGAAGCATATTGGCCTTTTTTCTCGCCATAGCTCTTGTTACGCCCTCGCCTCCAACAGGTCCCAATTCCTCCGAATGCATTACAACTCTGCGTGGCCTGGAGCATTTGAAATCAGAAGTCTCAAAAAAATATAATAAGCACTTGGAGGGTGACTTGTTTCGGCTGTGGAAATGTGTAAAAGTGAAGAGATACCATTGTTCTGGAAAAGATTGGCGCCGGGAAGAAGCCGCATGGAAACACGGACGGTGCCCGGCAGAGCTCACACCACAATACACGACCAAATGGGTTAAAAACATTAAAAGAACACTTGAACTAAGAGATATGTCTGGCTTTAGTGTTTTCAATGCTTTTTGATGGACTTTCCAAAGAGCTTGCAAAAATTATTTCTTATCCTTAACTTATGGTATTAGCAATAAAAACCTCCTCGGTATCTAATATCAATGGATCAACAATTAACATTATATGTAGCACCATTTTCTTTGTCAAATCTTTAGATGTGGAAACATCTACTCTCTATAAATGGATCGCATCTAAGAATGTCTTTCTTCCATTACCCTTTATCACAAATAGGTTTATGGTCCCTCCAAAAAGCTTGACCTCTGTGGCAACAATATCACAAATTCTCCAAACAAGAAACATTGAAAAAAATGAATGGGCCACAGTTGTATCTAAAGTCACAAACATAATCATGGATAACTTCTTTTACATGGCTTACCCTCTTATAATTTGTGATAGGCAATACAAGAAAAAATGGAAAAATAAAATGCAGTGTGTTTCTCATCCAAATGAATGTCGATGATTGTGATTATAGTATGCCCTCTTGATTGATTTGAAGTATGATGTAGGGGGACTACAAGCAATTATTACCTTTGATGAAACAACTGAACCAATTAAGAATCACAGTTAGGGACTTGTACTTCTTGTCCATATATGATGAAGCAACTCTTGAGATTGCAAGCCATGTCATTGGACATGAGTTCATTTTCACTCTTTCAATAAAGAAAAACCTACCTGGAAAGAAAACATTTGGAATGTGTCATTTTGAATTCAAAGAAAAATATGTTATATAGGGTCTCCCTATCCATGGTTACATGTATTGTTTTAATTGATCTTGTAACTACATCTTTCCCCTTCTATCACATTCCTTCTATTTGTCGATGGCATGTAGTTTGAATTTGTTTGTATACAAGAGTTGATTTCCACTTTTTTACAAACATGACTAAAAACCCTACACATGTTTTTCTCCCTTTGTACTTCGGGGGTTTCCTCCTTTTTGGGAAAAAAAACAAAAAAAAAGCTCTAACAATTTGCAAATACAATTTTTCTTTCAATATTATAACATTTGAAGAATGTGGACGATAACACTAGCCATTGTCACTCAAAGATAAAAATAAATATGTTTGTTCTCATGATTTCGGTTTTGTTATGATTATACTATTTTTACAAAGCTTCATTGCTCACTCTTCCCTTCCTCTTTTCTCCCATGGTGATTTCCAAAAGGCTTTTTCAACCCTCTAATCTCCACTCAGAAGGAAGGGATCAAAGGTGAGAACCATACGATCAAAATAAATCAATCATAGATGAAAAAAACATCGTTGATACCTAACATGCCAAGAAGCTGTAAATAATCTGCTTATACTAAAATGTAATATTATAGCCTAATCCAAATGTTATGGCAGTAGTAAATAAATAATGAAATACAGAATTTAACCCAACCAACTAAGCAATAAATAATGAAACCCTAATTGCAAAGAGGGTTAGAAGAGCCTTAGCTGATTCGCAAAGGTTGTTGGACTGTGTCGCAGTGATGACTAGCTGAACAAAGATGGAGGATTGTCACACAAAAGCCTGAAAAAATGCAGATCCGGTAGATTTGACTGGAATGGGGTGCTTGGAGAGGGATGGGGGCGTTTGTGGGCACCTTGGTCTTTTTTCCGGGCACCCTGGTCTTCTTAAATGCTAAGAAAACCTCCTCTGAGGTGTCACAAGAGGTTCACACTTGTTCACCTTGTGTCGTGTGTCTGTCACACTTGGATTGCTGAGGTACCTGTAAACCTACAATGAAGAAATCACATGTTAAACCCTCAAATAGACATCAAATCCTAAAAAAGAAAGATGCAAAATGAGGGGTCGGTTTATCCTTAACCTCCACAATGGTGGACTTACAACTGAGTGTTGCACTACATCTCAGAACCAATGTAGTTTTGTGTGTGTGTGTTGAATCGTGCCCTAAGTTTCTCTTTTGCATGTCACACTTGAAGTAGAGAGCAAGTAGCCAGATGTAGAATGTAAATAATGTTTACATGGAAACAATAGACTCCCCTCCTATGAAGTGTGATGTAGATGAACCAACCTTTTGTCCCTTGTGATAAAGCTAGATGGACGCAATAGAGCTCTTAGATGCCTTGATGGATGCAACCTTAGGTGATGATAGTAGATGTTTAATGTTTGGTCTTTTATTATGACTACATAACTTTATATTTATATGATTCCTTCACTTGAATTTCATAACGAACCCCAAAAAGGCCAACTACCAAAAAGATAAGATGCTCAAATGGCTATAAAGGACCCAAAAAGTGTGAGTAAAGTATAATGAGGATAGAGGCGCCTAGATTGGATGAGGGTGCCTGGTATTGGCATCCTGGTCTAGGCACTAGTGTCTAAGATGACAAATACCGAAGACTGAAAAGGCAGACTGAGCGAGTAATTGTGTAAGACTAAAAGTAATAGCAAAAGGCAAAGAAAGGTGGCCAAAAACATGGGTTAATTAACACCATTCTTACTTAGGAATCATATGAATAGTAGTATGTAATCAAGACTAGATAATTACCCAAAGTGTGTGATTTTGTGTCTACATTTGCGCCCACTTTATGTCGGTGAGAAGACTGCTTGGTAACATAAAGTAGATATAGATGTGTACCTAATAACCATGTAGATTAATGTGGCAAGCGTGCCGAGGGACTAAAAAAAACATGGAGTGATAAAAAGATGGAGCGTGGAGACTAAAGATGAAAAGTGTAAAAAGGTGATGTAAATAAACCTAGGGTGGAAACACGTGTGTAGATGTCGATTTGGAGTTGTACCTATTATTGGTGTCGATGTGTATGATGTTATTGTTGATGTTGACTTCATGCTTCCCATATAGATATAACTACAAAAGAGAAGATGATCAAGTAGTCAAATACACATGCATATGTATAAAAAGCATGTAAAGAAGTATGTAAAAAAAATTGCTAAAAATATGAAAAAGGAACGTGTGCACCTGATCTATGATGAGGAAAGAGTGTAAAAAGGATCATGTAGATGATGTCGATGCACATGAGTTTTTTGGGCAATATCAAGCCAATGTAATGGAAGATGTGTAGGGAGAAACTATCCAGTGTCATCCTCCAGCCTTTAATCACTTCCCACTATATAAAATACCATTGTAGATGGTGTGCATGAGTGTTCAGGACAGTTTGCCTTGTAAAAACCATTGTGTATGGAGTTCTGTAGACTGTGTTAAAATACAAATCATTTTGTGATATTCCCCCTAGTCTTAGGTAATCTAGGTAAGGTCGTTGTGTGATATGCCCCCTTGTTTCAAGCAATCTAGGAAAGGTCATTGTGGTATGGACCCAAGTCTTATTCTGAGCCTCAAAATATAAAAAATTGTATTGTACCAATATTGTGTTGTGTTGTGTTGTGTTGTGTATACTCTGTATGGAGTGACTGATTCACCCATATGATGCCCCCCTCATTTAGGGTGCATGTGACGCCACTGAAGGAGAATGCGGGATAAAGGAAGATCAACTATTGAAACTATGCCTTGCAGGGGGAGGGGATGTGCTTGGTAGAAACCAAGGCACATACAAACAAGTGGTTGGGAAACAAGTGTTAGTATAATCAAAGACAAACATGCATGTATAAGACAAAGTGTAAGCTAAATAAACAATGTGTAATCTAAAACACATAAGACGAAAATGTGGACCACGAAAATTGGGTTGCAAACATGGGACACCACTCACGATGTCACAAGACACTCAAGGCTGTAGTGGCCGCAAACAAACAAGATTAGACACATGAAAAAGGGAAAAACCCACATAAAATGGAAAACAATGACAAGCAAGTACATACAATGTAACAAATAACCATAGTGGTAAATATTCTTGCAAAACAAATTTTGCACATGAAGCACTCATTAGCATGTTATAAAGATAAAAAGTATGTCAAGGTGGGTATAATATGATAAAGTAGTGTGCTATAAAACAAAATGAAACAATAGAGCCTATAGTGTATGAAAGTGGATGCCCCCAAGAGCCACTGTGGGACTGGTACTAGGTATTTGCACCAAGCATCCATGTTGCATTTAATGGAGATGTAGAGTCTGCGATCACACCTAGAAAGCAATTCAATGTGCATATGTGTATGATAAAGGTAATGACATACAATATATATATCTAACATGTGTAATAAAGTATACATGTATAAGTAAATGTAAGCAAGAGTAAATGCAACCAAGGTATGCAATATGTTGTGGATGAGATGGAATGGAATGTAGATGCTGAATGATAGGAGCCGTGTGCCCCCCAAGTTAATGGAATTGGATACAATGAGGCTCATTTGTTTTATGCCCCCTCAATAGTCAAGAATGCAACTGTAAATGAGAGTGCATGTCATCAGGAAATGGTTCGAACTGGTGTGTTTGTACATAGCATGGGTTGATGAATTAAATGATGACTATAGAATGGTAATGCATTGATGATTTTGTATGTGACATAAGGATGATGAATTTTGAATGTGTGATGATTTATCCTAAAGCATATATCACTAGATGGGTGAGTAAGATGTTAGCACGTGTGATGATGTAGCTCAAGGCGTATATCACGAAATAGAAGAACGTGACGATGGTAGAAAATGTGATGATGTAGCACAAAGCATATATCATGAGATGTATGGATAATATGGTAGAAAGGGGTGATGATTTATCCTAAAAGTGTTTATCACGAAATGTGTGAAGAAGGTGGTGGCTAAAGATGTCGTATAGTAGGGATAAAAATATTGGATGATGAAATGTATGAATGTGATGAGGTGAATTTGATTGATGTATACCCTCAATGGTCCAATATAGATCATGAGGGACTAAAGTATGTCCATCATAGAAGTAGTGAGTTGCATACGTTGTATATAGGATAGTGTAGAATGTAGAATGATAATAGATACAATGTACAAGTAGGATGTGTTAGAATGATGTCAATTGGTATGCAATGTGGTTTGAAATTTGTGTTGATTGTGTCGATTGTGATGAGGTATAATGTGTATAGAAAGATGCCCTCATATATTGTGTGAGTGTGGAAAGCACAAAGCACTTATGATGTATAATACATATAAGAAGATTATGGTGAATATGTATATAGTGTGTATAACATTTAAAATAAAATATGAATAGAAGAATGCAAAGAGCACACAATATATATGGTTTATAAGAAGGAAATATTGTAGATGTATAATATGTGTAGGGTATAGAATAAGGTGATGTAAGTGTGAAATAAGCAATGTGTGACACAAAATGTGTAATGTGTAGTGTATAGTGTGTAGTGTGTGAGGTTCATGTGTGTAGTATGCCTTTAACAATAAAGTGTGAACCATAGCACAAGAGTATGTCATCAGGTAATGGTCGATGCTAGAGTGTGTATGAAGATGTATATGTGAGAAGTTAGGTGTGTAAAAGGGGGAATGTTAGATACATGTCAATGCTAAGGTGGGGGGGATAGGCCCAATTCCCCCCAAGTATGTGATGAGAAACATGATCAAGTGCCACTGTCTAAAATATCGTCATTGTCCTACTCGAAGCTGACTGGGGCGGCATTGGAGACATGATAAGCAATTATATGAGGAGGATCATATAGAGATCCATGTTGGTGGATACCCATATGCGTACCAATGGGTGATATTTTGAGAATATCTAGGGGATGAATCATTATCGATAGAAAAAAATGGCTAAATGACATGGGAAAAGTAAGATAAGTTTGACTGGTGTCAATAGTGCCTCCAATATAGTCAAGCCAAGATTGGCCGAGTGTCAATGGGGAGGCATGTAGGAACTACATGCAACAAATATTGCTAAATGGAAGACACTGAATACTATATACGATAATGTGATGTGAAAAAAATCTATGATAAATATCGGGTGAGTGAGGAGGTGGGTAAGATATCATTAAGCACCAATCCAAGCCTAGATAGGCCATCATATGTTCAAACATATTATCAGAACAAGTATGATCTACCAGAATATGGTGCCACTAAGATTTATTGATGAAAAGTGTGCATGTGAAAGGAGGTGGTGTAGATGTCAACTACTCAGAAGAGTGTTACATGGAATCTAAAGTATGGATAGACCCCTTATAGAGTACCATAGCATTAGTAGAGGGAGGGGTCTTGAATTTGTATTCACTAGGGCCTTCGGCCATGAAAGTGTCATTAAAATAGAATTCGTCTACATCAATAGAAGTGAAGTTGAGTTTTTCCTTAGGTTTCGTCCAGTAAGTTCAACATGATTAACGTCATCATCAGAGTCATCGAAATGTGTATGTGTTTGCATGTATGCTATTGTACTGTAGTATCAAACATGTTGGTAAGTGGTGTACTAGATGGAATTGGAGCATCAATAGGCTGATTAGTAGTTTGTATAGGAGCATACACTGTGGGAAAAATGATGGTAGTAGTATAAGTATAATTAACTAGAGTGCTTGGAGCTGTAGAAGAAGATGATGGAGAACTATACTGACCAATGTCATATGTGTCAATACTATTATATGGAATAATTTATGCAGGAGGAATGGGCATAACAGTCACAGGGACTGTTCAACAAAATTTGAAGGGTTCAGGATCTGCAGTAATAGTATATTCATATCCATCATACAAGAATTTTACGCATTGGTGTACATTAGATGGAACCGTTTGCATTGCATGAATCCAAGGTATACCTAGTAATAGGTTGAATTGCGGTGAAGCATCAATAATGTAGAATTCAGTGAGGAAATTCTTAGGCCCAACTCTAAGATGTAATGAAATAGTTCATAGGCATGTGTGATTATTTGAATCATATCCCCAAATAAGAGTAGAGTTCTTAGAAATTATATTGTGGTTAATGCCCATTTATTTTAGAAGGTAATGAGAACATAGGTTGACAGTCGATCCATTATCAATAAGTACACATGTAATGCAAGTGGTACTGATAATAACTGCGATAAGAAATAGAGCGTACATGGATTGGCATTAACAAAGGGAGATATGTCCTCATTAGTGAATGATATAGAATGCAGAATTTTTTTGAAATACTGAATGATGTGTGTGAAGGATACCGCATAGAATTATCATTTTCTATATGAATAGAATGAAGGGAAACCTCTAATGTTTGAAAACAATCTGGCACTTTACGTAATAAGTCATAGAGAGAGATTTTAATGGGTGTATTCTTAAGTTGTTCAATGATATCGTAGCCCTTAGAAGTAGTAGGAGGAACCAAATAAGTGATAGGTAGTGGCATAGAAATGGGTGGAACCATATGATGATGAGTGCGACGGGTAGTTACCACATTGATAGAAGGATCAATCGAAGGCATAATAAAGCGGGGAGGATATTGAGTGCGAAATTGTATGAAATCAACAACGGTAGTAACTATTCCTGAAACCTTATTGGGTGTGAAAGAATGATACGCTGATTGAGTCATGACTTGATAGGGTGAAGACATATTCAAAAGGGGGGTTTGATACGTTGGGTTCACCAAAATGATTATACTAAAATGTAATATTATAGCCTAATCTAAAATTTATGAAAACAGTAAATAAATAATGAAATACTGAATTTAACCCAAGCAACTAAGCAATAAATAATGAAACCCTAATTGCAAAGAGGGGTAAAATAGCCTTATTTGATTCACATAGGTTGTTGGACTGTGTGAAAATAATGACTGTATGAACAGAGATGGAGGACCGTCACACAGAAGACTTGTGAGCACCCTAGTCTTGTTTCTCGGTTCCCTAGTTTGCGTACATGCTCAGAAAGCATCCTTTGAGGTGTCACAAGAGGTTCACACTTATCGTATTTTTCACGTGAATGTCATACTTAGATTGTCGAGGTACCTGTAAACCTACAATGAAGAAAAAACATGTAAAACCATCAAATATACATCAAATACTCAAAAAAAAGATGCAAAATGAGGGGTTAAACTGTCCTCAACCATCACAATGGTGGACTTACAACTGGGTGTTGAACTAAATCTCATACCCAATGTAGTTTTGTGTGTGTGTGTGTGTGTGTAGAATCATCCCCTAGGTTACTCTTGTGTGTGTTACACTTGAAATAGCTAGCAAGTAGCTAATTGTATAATGTAAATAATGTGTGCATGGAAATAATAGACTCCCCTCCTTTGAAGTGTATGCAGATGAACCAACATTTTGTCCCTGTGATGGAGCTAGATGGATGCAATGGAGCTTGTAGATGCCTTGATGGATACAACCTTAGGTGGTGATAGTAGATGCTTAGTGCTTGCTCCTTTACTATGACTACACAACTTTATATTTATATGATTCCTTCATTTGAATTTCATAACTAACCCCAAAAAGGTCGAATACCAAAAATATAAGATGCTCAAATGGATAGAAAGAACCCAAAAAGTGTGAGTAAAGTACAAAGAGGACAAGGGCACCCAAATTAGATGAAGGTGCCTGATGTTGGCATCTTGCTCTTGGCACTGGTGTCTAGGATGACAAATGTCGAAGACTGAAAAGGCATATTGAGGAACTAAGGGTGTAAGACTGAAAGTAGCAATAGAAAACAAAGAAAGGTGGCCAAAGACATGGGTTAATCAATACCGTTCTTACATAGGATTCATATGAATAGTAGTATGTAATCAAAACTAGATAATTACCCAAAGTGCACGATTTTGTGTCTACATAGTCATAGGTGTCAAATTATTCTTCCCATCTAAACGGTCATGCCTACAATTAATTTAACAGTATCTACTTCAGGTTCTTTTGGTTCTCAAATAACTTGCAATAACCATGTGGTTTAGATGGTAGTTTGCATGGCCCTAAACAAAATTAGTGGATTTTTCCTCAGGAACTTTACAATTTTCAATTATCTTGTCACAACCTAGATTTTTAGAACACATTTTTCACAAAAAAAACTTTGTAGTGGATGTAGCCTTGCAAAAATTATCCTCCGCCAGTCACACCTACAATTTTGTGCATGAAATTAGCCATGCATGTAACCCTTTGCACTTTTCTCTCACATGGAATGCATTGTGTTCTTTTCCTAGTCTTGTATGTGCTCTTCCAAAAACCACACACATACATGCAATAAATCCCCACTTCTCCTCCACTTACAAATTCCACATCTCAAGCCCTATCATCCTCTTTAAAAGTCAAACATAGGTTCTAAAAAAGGATAGATTTATCATCCAATATCCACACCTATTTTATTTGTCTAAATAACTACCTCAGAATGAAAATGAGATTGTTTGAATGCTTGTATACTTGCACCATATGCACTTTTGAGTGAAACAAGTGTTGATTTTACTTGTAGAGCAACATGGAGCCAAGCCATCAACCCCAATTTTAACAATCTATGACCTAAGTGGAAGAAATGTTTTTTGCAATAGTGAAGCCAATCTTGCATTTCATTCATGGATGTATGCATCAATAAATATACATGGGACACATCATATGCTTCCTAAAAACATCTCGTCCATTTCCAAATACATTTTACATCATCTTAAAGATTATGCATTGTGCTTATATAAAGGAAAGAGACATAACAAAAAAAGTATGATTTTATGCTAGTAAGTCATGTGTCTATAGATCCTTGTAATTTAAAATCACTGATGATCCATACTACGAATTTTTTTCAATAACATTGTTTTTTTCTCTTTTCCATATAAGTCAACAAATGTGTCCTCCTTTTTGAACACTATTACACTAGTTATTCCTGAAGTGCAAGAATATGATTCAGAAGTGGTTGACCCATGATGCATGCACCTTGTGTGATATGGATAATCTATTGTCATATTTTATGTCATTGATTCCCAATATAAGTACATAAAAGAGGAGGTTCAAAATTTCTTATGTACATCTGGACATGAATCTCCCTTCTCTTTATCCTAGAAAAAACGTTTCCTTTCCTCTATAAATGATTACAATGCAAAAGGATTATTATTTATGGTGTTTCTAATAATGTTTCCTATAAGGAAAGTCATGTTTAAAAAACCATGCATAAAGGAAGTGGAGTTGCATGAATATGCGCTACATTTAATGTGCTACAATGGAATTTTTTATTTCCATCCACTATTCAAATATTATTTTCTTAACCACATAATGTGTTGTACAAGCCAAGAAATTAAAATGGTTTTCATGAGGTAAAATATTGATCATGTATTCCCTGCAACTATAGGATACCTTTTCCAAAGACTTCATGACTTTCCCAATAATTATCTCCCATAAATTTTGATGTGATTTGAATCCAACCTACAAGGAACACACTCTTTATGGTCAAGAAGTAGAAGCGAGGTTTCTGACATGATGAAACATTTAGGTACCCTAACTTTGTTCTTTACTCTAAGTGCAGAATACAATAAATTACTGGACCTTCGCAGTGTTATACTTGAAAACCCCCTACAAACACTCAGGCTTCTTAATGATGGAGAAACCTTAACATTATTTCCAATGCTCACCATTTTCATACCTACTTGCACCACATATTCACAATATCTTGTGAAGAAATCTTACAAAAACACCTTAGAGGCCATGAGCATTGGTACGAATAATGTAATTTATTTATTTTTGTTATAATTTATGGAAAATAAAATATTATAATTAAGTTCCTTTTCTCCTAAAAATATGAATGGTAACATAGAGATTCAACACATGTACATAGTTTATTTTTTCTTAAGAATGTACCTAATGTTGAAGCATTGGGATGGTAGGACCCAACCGTTATAGGGGCAACGAAAAATTACTTTAACAAATATATTTCTACATGGAACCCCTGAGGAATCTTCTAGTAGATAGAATATGTTCACTAATCCATCCAAGATGATATTGATTTCACTTCTTTAAGAAGTAAAACATTCATTCCTTTTTAAGATTTTAGAATATTTCTAATTAACATACATAAAAAAGATGAATAATGTTACCGGTGGATATTCTAATTTAATTAACTTCCAACATTAATCACACAAATTAGAATAACACTTTCCAAAGTTACTATTGATTTAGCAATGAGGTGAGGGAAAGATTGCACTTAGATGATTCTGTGTGGATCTAAAAGATTTTGGATGGTCTGAATGGTGGAATAGGAAGCTCTAGAACTGAAAGTGCTTTGTAGCTGAAAATGTGACCTGAAACTGAGCTTGGTAAAAATCGTATAACTCGGTCAAAACTGTCTATATTGTCCTAAACCTTCTATACAGTCTTGTAGCTACTTAGAATCTAGGTTTGTAATTTCCTATGTGTTTTGCCTTTGTGGAAATGTATGTCACTATGTGTTGGTATTCTTCACTCACCTTCAGAATGGCTCTGTAAACTTTTCTCAAACTCTATAACCCTTGTAATGTAAGAAGGAATTCCTTCAAAACAAATTCATATGGGTTGTGGGAACCCATATGCACCTATAATGTTGCCACTACTCCAAAGAGGTCTCAAACTACACGTTGTTCTCCTAGCATGTGATATCTATCAGAGTTCAATTAGAACTTTACAACCATGCTTTGACAATGTTTTTCTTCAGTTTTACAATTTCTGAAATACTTGGGTAAGGTTACTTTTCTTTCTTGTAGAATGAAGATGGAGACTCCTAGACCTAGAAGTCTAGACTTCATACCTATAGAGGGTACTGCCCTAATTGATGGACATGATTTATTTTTTATTTTAGGGATCTTTGGATGCCTTTATTGATTTCTTTTACATGAGGATTTCTTATAGTGCCATGTTACTAAATGAGGCATGATTTACTTACTTATATATGCTTCCAAAGGTTGTTATGTCATGAAATTCCAATCAAGGAGATATATTTTCTAATAAAAATGTGATGGAAGAAAAATAATTATTCAACACATGTCTACCCAAAAACATACAACAGGGTCAGGATTCACATTCTCTAATTATGACTAAAACCTACATTTTTGAATAGGAGGGGAAAAGTGTATTTTGACTTTATGGGCCTAAACAAGAATGTTTCGAGATGTGTTTTATGTAGTTAAACTTCAAATATTGATGACATATAGGTGTGTAAAGATAAGGAAGTGTATAGAGTGTTATTAGGGTGTGCTAAGTAAGATTGAAGAGAGTGCATTTTTCCATGCAAGTGTGCAATGTCAAGATCGTTAGTTTCAAAGGATAGATTTCTAAATTTAAGTTTCTACATTTACCCCTCCTTTAGTATGACATAAAATTACATGTTTAAAGTCAAAGATACATGAGTGTGTAGAAAAACTTTTTTGTTTTGCAGTATCCCATCGTGTTGGTGTTGACATGCTAAAAAATGAGACCTACAACACAAAGTGTAGTCAATGCCCAATATAGTAAATTAAATCGTAACTTGAAATTGTAATTAAAGTAGTGTAAAGAAATGTTCAATAATAAATGCCAAAAGAGATGTAAAACATGGAAGGAATACACCTATTTGTTTTATAGAGGGAATGTGCTCCCATTCTTGTGCCTTGGAGATTTTGGATTTCTTGAACTCTAATGAAGAATTGGGGGTGATCAACCCCTAATTTTTTCCAAGGATACGTCAATTCATTTGGTGTACCAACCAAAGACATGGATGTCTAAGAGAAGAACCAAAAATATGAGCCGAAACACCTTGCCAAGGAATAAGATCGTGTATCAAAGTCATTCAACAACTCTAATATCTTCCCCTTTAGTAAAAGAGGATAGGGAAGTATATATTCAAAGAACATAGTTTCTTTCGTACCTTCCATAACCCCATAAACCATACTGATACAGATGGTTATAAGCCCAATTTTTTAAATTAGGACCCATAATAGGAAAGAGAATAAAGTGCCCCATACTCTTCCCATGTGCCACATAACTAAGTAGAACTAATTGTTGACTGAATTTTCTCCTTCTCTATCCAGATTAGTGAACTAGATAAAATAAAATCAAATAACTCTAAAGATGCAAGGGTTTAAGATACCTTAAAAGAGAATGGTGACAAATGAACGGGCGCAAAGTAGATGACATCACTGTAAACTTGATGAACTTGCCCAACAAAGCTTACTAAGAGAAAAATGGATTAGATGGTAGATGAGGGGGTTGCCCAATGAAGTCAGTTCTAAGAAGCATTAACTTCCTTAGCGAATTTCAACCCTCATATAGATATAATATGATAAAAAATGATAATGGATAAGATAATATACAAAATCTAAGGCACATAGAAAATGAAAAATGCAGAAATGTAAGGAATATAAAAATATGATCTAGACTGATATAAAATAAATTATACTTGGCTGGGTTGATGGAGACCCGGGCTACAAAGGGTAGGTCGATGGCGACATGAACAGATGGATATGAACAACAAATGAAATGTGGATCCGAAGACTCTATGTAAAGATTTGAAAGGATGAAGCTCTGTGATGTATGATATCAACCTATAATAGATATCTGAAATAAAAAAAGGATGTAAGGAAATAGATATCCAAGGTGATAGGTTAGAAATAGGAGTTGAGTTGATGGTGGTTGTAGAGTGACAGAGTGGACCTAGACTGACATAATGGAAAAATAATATATCTAGAAGGAGATGGTTTTGGAAACATACAGAAAACATGGTAGTGGATCTGAATCACATAATGGGTGATGCAGTAGGGTCTGTGTCGATGGTGACCTGATAGGGTGGACGATGACTTGGCTGAATTAGGTATGACTGAGAATGGATGGGTTGGACGAGCAACCTGAATACAAAACAAATATGAAGAAGGGCTAGATATAGATCTCTGATGACAGTTGGACCTGCGAAATGTTAGCAACAAATAACAATAATAATAATGATACAAAAAGTGAATAAATCAACACAAAGTGTAGATAATCTCTCTAAGGTCTCCACAAATGATGCAAGAAAACTCAAATGAACCTCCAAAATTCTAAAAATTTTGTAGATATGGTTAAGGTCGAAGATAAGATCATAAAAACATAAGAAAAACTTTGATTATGCCTCTCTCTAGGAGGAGAGGTAAAAGCTGCCTTATAGGGTCGACGGTGACCCAAGTGAATCCACACCAACTATGGGGAACCATCCATTTGGGCAGTAGAAGGATGATTTATTTTAGGTGTGGTAATTTTATGGATTAGGATGAGTGTTTTAAAGCACTTAGGTGGGTTAGGGTTTTCTAGGGAAGTTTCATGGGTATGTGGGAGGTAAAAGGGGATTGAATAAAAGCTAGGGATAACCTAGGGATAAGTAACTAGATAGTTAGAGATGATAAACAACCTAGAGAAGTGAAACTAGGAATAATTAAATAATAAGATAAGGGTTAAGGGATAAATTATGGGAATTAATAATAGATTAAAATAGATAGGATAAGAAGTGAACGTGGGAAAGAGAGACAGTGATACCAAATTTTGGTGTCTACATTTTCCCCTTTTTTCTAGTGGTTCACACAAGTGAGATGTGATATAAAAAACATTGATAAAGAGAGTAAGATGGGATGACATAGGATTTATGATGAGTTCCCCCTCAAACAAGGGATCGATGAAACCAGAGGAGTCAATCACGAGGTTGAAAGAGATAGTTGAATAAGGGTGGGTAGGATAAGAGAAATGGGTAAAATGATGAGGTGATTAAAGATGCTCCAAGCAAGAAGGATTCAATAAAAAAAGTTTAAAAATAATGGAGGTGATCTTAGGAGTCACATTGGAAAGAAATAAAGGTCATATTATTCAGGGATACGAGGGCAATGTCCTACGGGCTTGTGAATTGGGGAAAATAATAGTAAAATGGAGGGAATCCAAGGGGAAGCCATTCAAATGGATGCAAGCCACGGGAACCAATGGGTTATAGGCCTACATCAGAATCATGCATAATCAAATGTCAAAATAATGTGAAATCTTTCGTACACAAGGAATTTAATAAAAGGGTATGTGTCTACAAGGATGTGGATGGAAATAATGGTACCCCAGCAAAGGTTATGAAAATGACCAAAAAGGAAATATATAAAAAGGTGATGAAGTAGAAATTCCCCAAGGGGGAATAAATATGGCCACAAAGGTGGACTTGGAGAGAAAACATGGAAGATCAGATGGTGTCCTAACAAAAAGACATGACAATGAAGGAGGGTAAGCCAAATCGATGTATGACACTTATTATTTGATTTATGATGATGATGATGATGAATTCATATGCAATGGCTGGATGTTTTAATATATAATGTGTGATGTTTATTAAAAATAATATATGTGATAGATGATAAACCTAGATGATGATATATATGAATATGTAAATTGGATGTGTGATCGTGTGATGGATAATAAATAAATGACTCAGATGGTAATAGAGAAATAATAGAAAATAGATTTGGTAAAACTTAGAATATAACGTAACTTGATGACTGATGACCTATGGATATGAAAAATGTTATGTCATATCAAGGAACACATGAGGAAATGATGCCTCTAACCGTATTTGAGGTAAATAAGAAGGGGATATAAGTAGTGCAAGGAACATGCGACCAAAACATGTGTTAACATATAACCAACGATAATTAGTTATACCAATAGATCATGAAGGAAAGATGGATGGAATGAACTCATAAACCTAATGTCGATATGACAAAGAGGTTTGTGATATAACTCATACATGAGAAGAGAGTTCTCTATAAGTGGTGTTTCCTAGGTCTATGTCTCAACTCTCGGTAGGGGAAAGAGAAAACTAATCAATGTGGGAATTTTTCTAAGGATGCCAAAATGATAGAAGGTTGATCAATGCAGGAAGCCTTAGATTCCATGATAAGAGAGTATTCATCCTTTGAGGGTATGATATAATTTATATATTTATGATTTTAATGGCAAGATTGATATACATGATATCTGTCCTTCAAGGAATTGGTCTATTTATTTGATTTTGTTTTGTTTTGTTTTTTTTCATTTTTTGAAGGAACGGTTCTCCTTCGAGGGAGCAGTCTATTTTTGATAGCTTTGAATTTTGATAAATATCCATAGATTTTTATTTTCACATGGGAAAGAATTGGGAATAGTTAGGTAGACCACCTAGGAGGGGATAATGAATGTACAAGCGACACCTTTAGGACTCTTAGCGTGGTTCCAAGAGGTAAACAAGAGGTTGTTGAATGTAATGATCATAGAGTTCTCACCAAATAGGGAGAACATATATTTAAGGAAAATGCTATGGATAGAGCCATGGTGCCCATATTTAAGGTCATGTCAAGGAAATTGATGGTAGACCGCATAATTACAAATCATTACAATGATATATGTAAGAGGCTAATGATGGAGGAATGCTCTAAGGATATGACTAAGTGCTCGCTAGTAAGTATGCTAACAGTAGAATTGCCACAAGTGCAATGTGTTAAGTGGTTCCACTTCTAGTTTACCACCAAGGGATGCTAAATGATAGCCTCCTGACCCATACTTATGTGTGATGATGTATGGTCCAATCTAGTTAGCGGAAAAATCTCCATGTTGGGTCCTTTCTAGAGTAGTAACGTTCTTATTTTATTTAAGTAAAAGGTAACCAACATTAAAGCCATGATAGGATGGACTGAAAACTTGCAAAAGATGGGATACGATGAGATAGATGAGTAAAGATAAAATCTATGCACTACCCTTGAGGAAGAAAAGAAAATATGTGTCCCTAACGAGACAAATAGATGGCCAAAAAAGTGGGCTTAGGATGAAAATATGGTTCCCTGAGAATGGAAAAAACATGGCCACAGAGGTGGACTTTGGATGAAAAAAAAATTTCCCCCAAGGGAAGCACTAATATGGCCACAAAGGTGTACTTTGGAAAAGGGGGATAAATAAGAATATTTAAACAAGATAGATTAGATAAGATAAGATGAGATTGATATGATAAAATATATGAAAAACCTCAAAAACAAGGAAGCGAGAGATATGTGTAATATGAAATGAGAACATGGCCACAAGAGTGGACTTAGGATGAGGATATGGTGTCCCCAAGAAGTGAAAAAATATGGCCACAAATGAGGACTTAGGATGAGAAAATGGTGCCCCTAAGAAGGGAACAAATATGACTACAAAGGTGGACTTATGATGAGAAAATGGTGCTCCCAAGACAGGCACAAATATGGCCACAAAGGTGGAGTTATGATGATAAAATTATGCCCCTAAGAAGGGAAAACATATGGCCACAAAGGTGGACTTACGATGAGAAAATGGTGCCCCCAAAAAGGGCACAAATATGGCCACAAAGGTGGACTTAGGATGATAAAATTGTACTACCAAGATAGGCACAAATATGGCCACAAAGGTGGAATTAAGATGAGAATAAGATGATAGATATATTGGATGGCTAAGATGAAACAATAAAATGGATGACATCGGATGAGATGGGTTTGATAAGATTGGATGAGGTAAATAAGACAATGTCAAGAATGAAGAGGAATTAATCTGATGGTACATTGATCCCAAAGTGAAGTCCCCTAACATTAATGGAGTTGTATGGATAGACAGTGGGATGAATTGACGTGGATAAGATATGTGGATGAGGAAAAATATGTGAGAGAATCAATAACGAGGGGAAGATGCTCCTCCAGCAAAAGATATCATATTACATTGGGAAACTTGGATGTAGATGAGCTATTGGACGTCAAAGGAAATTGAATGGGATCGTTAGAAGGAATGTTGATGATAAATTTGGATTTGGACTGGATATATGGTTGGGGATCATAAGGGTGATTGAAAAGAAAAACAATATCGATGAACAAGGGAGGAACCTCTTTAGGAGGAATGATATGCAGAGGAGAGATGATAAGGGATGGTGTGGATAAAGGATGAGACTTAGAAAATTCAAGGATGGGGATGTAGAAATAGGAATTTGATCGGTTGTAGATAAATTGGCAGATGGAGAAGAATGGTCCCCCTAGAGGATAAATTCATCTCTCTCAATAATATCATGGACGATAGTTTGAAAGGCCTTACAATGCTCAGTGTAGTGACCCGGGGTGCGATGGTAAGTGCAAATATGGTTTGAGTCAAACCACGATGGTTTTTTAGTATGTGGATCAAAGGCCTTAATGGGACGGAGTGTGATCACAGATGTTTGGATTAAATGTCTAAGGATCTTTGTGTAAAATTCTATATAAGTAGTGAAGGGAAGGTTTCTCTTGTGAGGCTTGGTAGGATACTTTGACTTAGTTTTGGGAGAAAGGATGGATGTAGATTGGATGGGTAAATTAGATGTCTTAGAAGATGAATCCAATTTATGAGGAGGATTAGATTATTTGGATTTAGATTACTCATTGGGATATATCTTAGATGAAGGTCCTGGTCCTAAGACAGATGGGGGTGCTCCTAGGATAGATTTTGTGACATTGGCTTGTTGGGGAGAGGTAATATCTAACTTATCATGAGGATGCACAAGAGACCTTTGGGAATGTTTACCAAGAGTCTTAGATTTTTATCAAGAAGGTTTTCCCTTGGCAGGGATGACAATAATCTCAATTGGAGGATCTAAATATTGTGGTGTAGGGGTGGAAATTGATGGAGAAAGAGGTGTTTCTACGATGTGATTAATGAGGTATGTGAAATATGTGGATTGTGTAGGTTTTGGATTGGTTACTGTGGAAATAGTTGATGTTGTAGATGGGGCACGAATACCATTTGTGTTTATCTTAGGTGGGGTGATTTCTTCATAAATGTTTCAAGGGGAATCATTAATCGGTTTAAAAATCGAGAATATGTGACTAGTGTGGTAGCGGGTGTAGATGTGGAAATGGTAGATGTTGAAGGATTAAGCATAGAAGATTGGGATAAAATATGTAATGTGGCCATGGGAAAAGATGTAGGTATATGTGATGAAGGTTTCAAGGTAGATGTAAGTGAATTTGTTGATGTGGTAGATGTAGAGGTAGTTGGGATCGATAGGGAGATGGGTATAATTGGGACGTTAAGTGATGTAGTGATAGGTGTGTTTGATGTAGATGTGGATAAAGGGTTAGACATGATATGTTGGGGCATGATAGATGTGGATGAAGTGGTAGGTATAGTCAAGTTCGATGTGGATGTGGTAAAGGTAGGAATAGATGTAGATGTAGAACAAGTGGTAGAAGTCAATGTGATAGGTGTGATAGTCATGGATATGGTTGATGTAAATGTGGGGGTAGATATTGAAGGAGTCAGAGGCATAATGTATAAGGTAGGGATAGATGATGAGGTAGATGAGATAGGTAAGGATGGAGGTGTTTGATGTATAGTATTGACTGCATAAGGGTTAAATTTGTAAGATTTGGAAGGTATAAATTGATTTTTCCATGGTGGATTAGGAAAGGGGTTTTTTAATATGTCAAGGGGTTGGCTAAGAGATGAGACAAAAAAATTCTATTTGGAGATCCCGCTGATTTATAAGTTGGTGAATGTGATCTTTATAATAATGACACTTTTCGATGTTGTGATCCATGACTCGGTGATATTTACAATAGTGACCCTCATGATATCAAAATTTTTTGGGGTATGAGTCACCAATAGGTTGGGTGGGAGGAGGTGTGATGAGGTGAACCGCCATCAACTTAAAAAATATCAAACTATAAGATTACCCCAAGGGGGTATGATAAAAAGATGGTATAAAATTTCCGTGTGAAGGAACTACGTAAGAGGTAGATGGTTGTGGTTATACAACATGAGAAGTGGATGGATAAGGATTTAAATAAGCTTGGGGATATGTTAAAGTTGAATGGAATGTTTGATAAGAGGGATTATAATTAAGGGGTGGAGATTGAACTTGTTGGAGGAACGTGTGATGTTGGAAAGTAGGAACGTGATAGGATGGTTGGGATTGGATGGAAATATTTGATTGTTGAGGCACATGAAAAGTAGGTATGTTAGTAGATTGGGATGGTTGGATAGGAATTCTAGTGATAATATCAGATGAAGTAGCGATAATGTTGATATGAGGTGATGGGGGTGGAATAGGATCCACAGATTGAATGGATTGATAGGATTGAGATATCGTGGGAGATCTACAAAATAGGAAGTCATAAATGGGGCTAGAAGGAGGCTCAAGAGTTTCAAAAAGAGTATGAGATGGTGGTGTGACCATTCAAGGGGAAACATGATGATGAGAGATAGGAGAATTGGTTTTAAAAGGGGGATCAATTTGGATGAAATAGTCTTCACAAGGTTGAGAGACCATGGGAACACAAGGTTGGGAGACCCAAGGTAAGGTTTCAAGTTTCGAACTTTGTTGGAAAATATAGTCGTAGGAAGGAATATCATTATATGGGTTGGATTTTTGCATTGTTTTGTCTTGAGAAGGGGTATTAATAGGCATTAAATGGGAAAATATGTTTGATAAAAAAAATCAAGTAAAAAGTTTTTAATTATCATGATTAATTAGAAAATGTGAGAAAAAGAAAAGGTGGATAATGAGGGTACATAAAAGATGTTTTTCTAAGGTTTGTTTTGGGTATTTATGGCTATGGAGTCCTCAATATACCCAAAGGTACGTCAGGACCAAGTCTGTATAGGATTTATAACGCGACCAGAACACTGTGACAGATTTCCTATTGGGTGATCAAATCCCAATTAGGTCCACCTGGTATGGAATTGTTTTGATGTGTAAATTTCATGAGTGTTTTTGGATGTGTGTGAAGGAATGTGAAATGCAACCAATTAAACTCCTACTTATACTAGATTTGCAAGCAAGAATGCAAGAGGTTCATTTTAATCCAAAACAAATGAAAATTTGATGAAAACAATCGCACAAGAAATGGGAAATGTGATACAAAAAGGAGAAAATAAGACAAAAAGGAGAATACATGGTGAATGCTTTTCCTTTTTATCCGATCTTCAAAGAAAACAAAGAGAAAAATCCAAGCAATACATACAAAGAAGAAAAAGTAAAGCCTCTACCTACAATGTTAGTGGGAAATAGAAGAAATATGGAAAATAAGATGAAACAAAAATGCAAGAGACTCACCTAAAAGGGTGGTCGCACCGGGTGTGCTGGAATGTTGACCGAATTTTCTCCTTCTTTGTCTAGATTAGTGAACTAGATAATAAAGAAAATCAAACAACTCGAAAGATGTAAGGTTTTAAAGTACCTTAAAAGAGAATGGTGACAAATGAATGGGAGTAAAGTGGATGACCTTGCTGCAAACTTGATGAACCTGCATGTAACAAAGGTAACTAATAGAAAAATGGATCAAATGGTAGATGAGGGGGTTGCCCGACGAAGTCGGTTCCAAGAAGCATTAACTTTCTTAGTAGATGTCAACCCATGTATAAATAGAATATGATAAAATAAATGATAATGGATAAGATAATATGCAAATCTTAGGCACACAAAAACTAAAAATACAAAAATGTAAGAAACATACAAATTTGATCTATATTGATATAAAATAAAGTATACCGGGTTGGGTCGACGATTATCCAGGTTGCAGAGGGCAGGTCAATGACAACCTAAAAATATGGATAAGAACAACAAATTAAATGTGGATCTGAGGGCTCTATGCACAAATCCAAAAGGATGAAGCTTTGTGATGTCTGATATCAACCTATGACAGATACTTGAAATGTGAGAAACAAAAAGGATGTAAGAAAATGGATATCCAAGGTGATAGGTTAGAAATATAAGCCGGGTCGATAATGGCTGTAAATTGACAAAGGGGACCTGAAATGACAAAATGGTAGAATAACAAATATAGAAGGAGATGGTGTCAGAAATAGACAGACATGGTGGTAGTGGATTTGAATGGTAGAATGGGTGATGTAATAGGGTTTGGGTCGATGCCAACATGACCGGGTCAATGACAACTTGGGATGAATTAGGTATGGACGAGAATGAATGGGTTGGATGAACTGTCATCACCAATCCGGCACTATGATAATTCTTCACTGGGAACTCCTCGTGCTATGATTATTTACTAATGCACAGCCTTTAGTTTGGTGGATGTAATCTGGAAACAAAACAACAAACATAACACAAGAATACCATCGACTATGATAAGACGGAATGATGACAAATCTGAAATATCAAAGTAAATTATAATATTAACATGAAATTGTTACAATCTCACCCATGAGGTACTTCAAGTGTTATTGACTTCACTTGCCTTCCACCGATACTATGGGAGAAACTTTACAATTACACCTCTTAATGGCTTCTTCAACACACCTTTAAACTGATGGCTTCCTTTACACACTTCATACAATATTTCTCACTACTTCCTTCTATGCTAAATGAGGGGGGTGGCCTCTTTATTTATAGAACTTTCAGGCTTATCCATCTTATCTCTAAGATAGGATAAGAAATCCACTCTGACGAATCATATTCCATACCTTAACTCTAATCTGTACATGTAAGCTTATCTTTTAAGATAAGATAAACCTTATCATTTCACATGGGTTCCACATTTTTAGACTTTTTACAAATAAAATACACAAAATATTTATGACCTCACTCCTTATCCTTATTACCAATATAATATTTCTAATTCCTAATCATGTAGACCCTACTTCTCTACTTATCCCAACTTTGACATTTTAACATTACCGGACCACTTACGACAAATATTTACTTTTTACAACATTCCTATTGTACTTTGACTGTTACCGTACTCTACATTATTGGCGGCACCGTACTGACGGCGCCGTTATCTTCTATCAGACGCTACTACTAATTACACTTAACAACATCCTATTCCTAATACATACATTAATGAAATAGAAATTACGGAGGAAAATTTTAGTGTCGACATCTTCCCCCTTCCTAGCTTCTACTCCGTCCTCAGAGTAGACTATTCTGGTGCTTGGAAAATCTTCAACTTGTCGTGGTTGACCCATTTCGTAATGGGAGTGCCATCCAATTCCTCCAGTCAGTACGTACCATTTTCATGCACAGTTGCTATTTTGTAGGGCCCCATCCATTTTGGAAGAAATTTTCTCTATCTTCTTTTTTTGTATCTGGAATCATATACTAGAACCAAGTCATTCACATGAAATGGAGACCAACGGATCTTTTGATCAAAGTATTCCTTCTGCTTCATTTTCTTCTTATGGCTTGTATCCTTTGCTATTTCCCTCATTTCCTCTAGCAAATGAAGATGTACCAACCTTTCTTTTACTGAATCACTTTCATCCATCCTTTCATTTTTCATAACTCTCACAGTGGGAATATCAAACTCAATAGGAAGAACTGGATCAATGCCATAGGCCAACTGAAATGGGGAGTATCCTGTTGCTGACTTTGATGTTGCCCTATATGCCCACAATGTTGCATGAATCCTTTTATCCCACTTATGTACCTGCAAGGCTGCATCTTTTGCTAGAATTTGACACAACACAAAATTTGTTCGTTCCACCTGTCCATTTGTGCTTGGCTTGTATGTTGTTGCCTTCCTGTGCTTAATAGAAAATTTATTGACTAGGGCTTCTACTACCTCATTAATGAAGTGGCTTCCTTGATCTATTACAATTTCTAATGGACAACCAAATCTGGTGACAATGCGTTCATATATGAACCTTGCCACCTCATCCATGGAAGCTGTTTTCAATGGCCTAGCTTCAACCCACTTGGTTAAATAATCTGTGGCAACTACAATATACTTATTTTGGCGTGAGGTAGTTGGAAGTGGACCTACAATGTCTATTCCCCACTTTTCAAAGGGACCAAGTGGAAGAATAGGACATAATGGAGCTGATGAAGTCTTACGGTTACCATGTGTTTGACAAATATCACATGTCTTACAATAATTATAACAATCTTTAAAAAGAGTGGGCTAGTGATAACCTGCATCCAAGATCCTTCTTGTTGTAAGTTGTCTAGAGAAGTGCCCTCCACATGTACCATTGTGGAATTCTTCTAGCAGTTCCTTCCCTTGATCACGTCCAACTGCCCTCTTGTACTGTCCATCAGGTCCTATTCGAAATAATACTCCATGCAGAATAGAATATGGACGACTGACTTGAGTAATCTTTCTCTTAGTCTTTGCATTGGCACCATCAGGAAACTTGAATTCATTCAGATAATTCCAAATATCTATGTATTCACTAGGGATTGTGTCAAGGGATAACAATGCTGCATCGAGGAAATCATCATCATCACAAGATGATCCTAAACCATCATAGGCTCGAGAGAGTGCATCTGCATTGACATGCTTCTTTCCTGGCCTATCTATAATATCAAATTCAAATTCTTGTAGCAAAATTATCCATCTTGCTATCCTCCCTGATGGGTTAGGCTTATTGACAATATATTTTAGAGCCTGATGATCTGTTACAACTATAAATTTCTGCCCTAGCAAGTAATTTCTAAACTTCTTTACAGCAAAAATGATAGCTAGAGCCTCTTTTTCAATTACAGTATAATTTACCTCAGCACTGCTCATTTGTCTGCTCCCAAAGTAAATTGGATGTTCATTCCCATTTTCATCCTTTTGGCTCAAAGTACTTCCTAGTGCTGCATCTGAGGCATCAGTGTACACAATGAATGGCTTGCTCCAATCTGGATTCTTTAAAATAGGTGAAGACACCAGGGCTTCCTTCAGTTGTCCAAAAGCTTCATGTGCCTTATTTCCTGGTTCATAAGTAACATCCTTCTTCAAGAAATGAGTTAGTGGCTGTGCAATCTTTGAGAAATTCTTGATGAACCTTCTATAGTAACCCACATGGCCTAAAAATGATCTCAACTTACTTCTATTCATAGGAAATGGTAAATCTTTGATTTTTGAAACTTTATCAGGATCAGTACCAATACCATCTCTGGATACAACATGCCCTAAAAAAACGCCTTTAGAACATCCAAAGACACACTTTGTATGGTTTAGTGAGGCTTGTGCTTCATCTAACCTTTGAAATGTTGTCTCCATCTGGTGCAGGTGGTCCAACTTGCTCCCATAGATGCAAAAATCATCCAGAAATACTCTGATGAAGGTCCCAATGTAGGGTTCGAACACCCTATTCATCAAACGCTGGAATGTTGCTGGAGCATTACACAACCCAAAAGGCATAACTCTATAAGCAAACGTTCCCCAAGGAGTGGTGAACGTGGTCTTCAGCTGATCTTTCTCCGCTATACGGACTTGGTTGTATCCACTATATCCATCAGCAAAACTATAACACTCCTGGCCAGCTACTTCGTCCAAGATCTGATCTGAGAATGGAAGAGGGTAATGATCCTTCTTTGTTGCCTTATTGAGCTTCCTGTAATCAACACAAATGCGTAGCTTCCCATTCTTTTTTATTGAGATCACAATGGGAGAAACCCATTCTGAATTCTCCACAGTAAATATGAATCCTGCATCAAGCAACTTATCTATTTCTTCTTTTACAGTCTTGGAAAAATTAGGATTCATTCTATATGGCATTTTCTTTATAGGCTTAGCACCATCTACCAGCTCAATAGAATGTTCTACCCAACTTACTTGACGGAGTTCCTTGTAATCAAAAGTGAATATGTGTATGTACCTTCGAAAGAGCTGGAGGTAGGATTCCTTCTCACTCTCCATCACAGCATCACCAATCTTTATTTGTTGGAGACGATCATCAACTTCTTCTTCAGATAATTTTATGGGGTCATGAGTCGGTGTGACTGGAAGGATATCCATGACTGAAACATCAACCTCACTTTCTTCATCTTCAGTGTCCACTTCACTGGTACTAGAGTAATCAGAGGATGTCCAATCATCAGTTTCATCACTTGAATCCACAGGTTCTGCCTTATGATGTCGAGGGATCACGTTTATCTTCACCCTCTCTCTACCACGTCCAAGTGTCATGAAGCCTTCATTCCAGTAGTTTCTTGCATGAACTCTCCTTAGCCATGGTCTTCCCAGCAACATTGGGTACGCAACAGTACCATTTTTCATCACCTGAAAGTCTACCACACATACAACACCCATAACAGATATTGCCACATTTGAAACTACACCTTCTGGTTTAGTTTTTCCCTTATTTAATGACCTTAACATAAGTGTTGAAGGGCGATCAATTTTTAAACCCAACATATTCATTACAGACTCGGTCATTACATTAACTGCAGCACCTCCATCAACTAAGACATCATGAATTGAAATACCATTACATAATACCTCAGCTTGTGGAGCATAGGGATCCGCCTCTGCCTCCAAAACAGGGACCTCAACCTCCTTCCTTCGTCGAGCATTGAGTCCACTTTGCAGCTCCCACCTCTTCTCAGAAGACATAGCCAAGAGTTGACCATATGTAATATTTGTAGGCCTTTTGGACAGATCTTCCAAGATGGAGTATGGTCCTTGCCCTTGTGAAATTAGAAAATCTTGCACACCCAACTTTCTTCTCCTATGTTTCTTACTAGTTTCTCCTTTCATCTTCTTAGGATCATTTCCATCTTGATTATCTTTTTCTTTCTTTCTTTTTGTTACAAACACATCTACTTCATTATTTCTGCTCTTATCTACTACATCAAAAGAATTCACAGGTGCTTTTCCTTTATCATTATCTCCTTTACCAGATGTAGAAGCTCTATCTGGACAATTATACTTATAATGACCCTTTTTATAACAACCATAACATACAACTTCAGAAATATTTCTTTTTGGACCTCTATCTCCTCCCTGAGAACTAAATTCTTTTCCTTGAAGAAGATTAATAGTTAACTGACCCATCTTTTTAGCAGATCTTCATACTCAATAGATGTACTAGGAGAAATATTTGTGCTCACCGAGAGTGGTTGTGGATTTTGGACCAAAGGTGCTGGTGTAGGCTCTACTTTAGCAACAATTTCTTTGGGCTCCTCTTCCATGCTTTCTTCTTGCCTTCTTGCAATCTCCTTTGTTTGTTCAATGGTAGCTGGGCGGTCATACTTCACTCGTTGTCTGATCTCTGGCTTCATCCCAAGAATGAAGTGCTTACATAGGAGATTATCCACGCCATTCATCAACCCATCCGCTAATCCTTCCTTCTGGATCTGGCGTCGAGCTTCCTCCTTAGCTCTAGAACACGAGCATGATAATCCCTTATCTTCTCCTTCTCTCCTTGGGTTAGCTTTGTGATATCGATCATGAGATCTGAATATCTCTGTTGTTCACCAAATTCTTCAAGAAAACTTTCAGTTAATAAATCCCATGAGTTTTTCACATTATCACCTAGTGTTTCAAACCACCTAAGGGCTGAACCATCCAAAAAGGTAGGAAAAAATTCAGTCCATTGTTCCCTTCTTATAAGGCCATTACAAATACAAGATCGTTTAAACTCTTGAATGAAAGAGGAAGCATCTTCATTAGATTGGGCTGAAAAAATAGGAATCTTCCCCATTTTCAAAAGTAACCACAGTGAAATACCAACCCAAAAGTACAATCAACAAGACTTATGTGCGCCAATAATTAAAATCACTATAATAGAAAATAGAAATGACCATGGTAAACTATGGTAAAACTTGACTTACTGCGGTAAAAACTGACTTTACTGTGGTAAACACTATTCACAGTAAAAAGTGAAGTTACTGTGGTAAATACTATTCACAGTAAAAAGTGACTTTACTGTGGTAAATACTATTCACAGCAAAAATGACTTTACCATGGTAACTACTATTCATGGTAAAAATGACTTTACCATGGTAACTACTATGCACAGTAAAAACAAGGTTACCCTCCAATTGATTTTTGACTAAGTGGGAATATCTCTCCAGACAATCCACCAACGAGGAATGGTCCCGGCAACGGAACCAAAATGTCATCACCAATCCGGCACTATGATAATTCTTCACCGGGAACTCCTCGTGCTATGATTATTTACTAATGCACAGCCTTTAGTTTGGTGGATGTAATCTGGAAACAAAACAACAAATATAACACAAGAATACCATCGACTATGATAAGACGGAATGATGACAAATATGAAATATCAAAGTAAATTATAATATTAACATGAAATTGTTACAATCTCACCCATGAGGTACTTCAAGTGTTATTGACTTCACTTTCCTTTCACCAATACTATGGGAGAAACTTTACAATTACACCTCTTAATGGCTTCTTCAACACACCTTTAAACTGATGGCTTCCTTTACACACTTCATACAATATTTCTCACTACTTCCTTCTATGCTAAATGAGGGGGGTGGCCTCTTTATTTATAGAACTTCCAGGCTTATCCATCTTATCTCTAAGATAGGATAAGAAATCCACTCTGACGAATCATATTCCATACCTTAACTCTTATCTGTACATGTAAGCTTATCTTTTAAGATAAGATAAACCTTATCATTTCACATGGGTTCCACATTTTTAGACTTTTTACAAATAAAATACACAAAATATTTATGACCTCACTCCTTGTCCTTATTACCAATATAATATTTCTAATTCCTAATCATGTAGACCCTACTTCTCTACTTATCCCAACTTTGACATTTTAACATTACCGGACCACTTACGACAAATATTTACTTTTTACAACATTCCTATTGTACTTTGACTGTTACCATACTCTACATTATTGGCGGCACCATACTGACGGCGCTGTTATCTTCTATCAGATGCTACTAATAATTACACTTAACAACATCCTATTCCTAATACATACATTAATGAAATAGAAATTATGGAGGAAAATTTTAGTGTTGACAGAACAACTTGCACACAAAATAGAAAGGAGGAACAACTGGATCTGGATCTCTGATGACAATTGGACCTATGAAATTTTAGCAACAAATAACAACAATAATAATGAGGTAAAAAGAGAATAAATCAACACAAGGTGCAGATGATCTCCCTAAGGTCTCCAAAGATGATGCAAACAAGCTCAAATGAACCTCTAGAAGACTGAAGCAACTGCAGAGATGGTTAACCTCAAATATAAGATCACAAAAATGAAAGAAAAAATCTGATTATGCCTCTCTTTGGGAGGAGAGGTAAAAGTTGCCTTATAGGGATGACGAAGACCCATGTGGTTCACCGCCAACTGTGGGGAACCGTCATTTTGGGAGCTAAAATGATGATTTATTCGAGATATGGGGCTTTTATGGATGATGATGAGTGTTTTAAAGAACTTAGGTGGGTTAGGGTTATCTAAGGAAGTATCATGGGTAGGTGGGAGGTAAAAGGGTATTAACTAAAAGCTAGGGATAGCCTAGGGATAAGTAACTAGGTAGTTAGAGATGATAAACAACCTAGAGAAGGGAAACTATGAATAATTAAATAATAAGATAAGGGTTAGGGGATAATTTATGGGAATTAATAATAGATTAAAACAGATAGGATAAGAAGCGAACATGGGAAACAGAGGTATCGATACCAAATTTTGGTGTCTACACTAATTGCATACTGAAATATGAATGGAGAAAGGAGAGCCATGCCCCAATGTGTCAAAAAATGGAAATGAAACTTATTATTATGGAGAAAGAGAAAATGAAATACTTCATGTCATGTGAATCTATGCCAAACTGATTCAATCTAATTATGAAACCTTATGAAAATGATATTTCGGTGATGAAAACCATGATAATGTTTAAATATATGGATAAAATTTCTCTGGGTAAAATCATATAATAGGATCATAACCATTTGTATGATCCTGACTAGGTTGTATGTTTTTGACCCCATGTAGATTATATTGATCGTCTATGTTTGAGTCCAATTCTGAGGTATTTTTTTTCCTCTATAAATTTCTATGCATAGGAAAATGTCTCTGTCTATTGGAAATGTAGAATACACCCTATATGTGTTTCCCTATTTTAAGGTGTGCGCGATGAAGAATTTGAGTGCATATCTCGAAATAAAATATCTATACTAATGTATGAGATGTTGAGAACCTATTTATAACTTTTGAAAAATTGTTGTGGTGGCTACCAAGAATAAATTGCACATACAAATGGGATGTGCATGGTAGAAACATTGATGTAAAAAAAGAGAAATAAGAACAAGAAGCATGATAACTATAATAGTGTCAATGTAACAAAACAGTAGTAACATCGATAGAAAACCATGTGTTAGTAGAAAAAAAATTGCATACAATGTAGAAACAATTGAAAACATGTCAAATAGTGTCACACAAAAGGTGAAATGCCTACAAACATTAGACACCCATGGTGTCATAAGACAATCACGGCCCCTAATATTGCAAATAAGACATATATAACCACACACAAGGTATGATGTTACAAACATGGGAGACCCATGGTGTCCCAAGATAATCAAATCCCTTAGGCCATAGTCAAATTAGAAAAAAACCTATACACACACAACTAACAAACATGAATTAAAAATAATTTTATCCAAATATGATGAAAAACACATATCATGTGATATATAAGAGCTAGTGAACCAATAACTGCAAATGCTGCACAAGACACATGTTAGTCTTGTTTGTCTAAAAGATAAGACATACATGACATATGTAACCAAGTGTAATGATGAAAGAAATGAACTATAATAGAAATATATCACTTGGATATAGTATACAAAATTAGATTCCCCGAGAGGTTAGAAATTTAGGAAAAGGGGAAGGGAACACTTGTCATCATGTATCACTATGTGTATGTCCTATATCATGCTCAATATACCATGTGAATGCATGTGTGTAAATAATAAATGTTATCTATCAAACCAAAGGAATAAACAATATGTTTTTAAATGTAAAGTGCAAATGATTTATACTATAAATAGGCCCCAATTTTGTATTTTTGTAAATATTTTAATGTTTTTGTATTTTAAAAATATTTCAGTGTTGATATAGAGTATGCAATTAAAGATGTGAAATAAGTTTCCCCTAGTGTGTGTGAAAAGTGAGGTTCAGGTGTCGAATTTCTCCCTCAATAGTCAAGTGGAACCTATAAACATAGTGCCTCATTGGGAAATGAGGGGGAAAAACATGATAGCTATCCCAAGAGAACCCTATGAGGAGGTGCAATTAATACCAAAGATTATGGACGGTCAAGCCTCAAATGTGTCATAGAAAGTGACTCAAGTGCAAGAAAAACTATAGTGGTGATATGTGCCAAAAAAGGACTATGAGGAGAACAACAAATATTAGAGAACTAAGTGAAATTTGATGTGTTATACCTCTAGGGTGGGCTATAAGAATGATAAATCCTATAAGACATTTGATAATTATTGCATTGATCCGTAAATCTGGAATATCTATGTAAAATCTTGTGCGAGTGCGAACCACTAGAGACAACGTGTGTAAAGGAAGGTCTAGAAGAAGACCTAAAGGCCCTAGGACTGTATGACATAACATGTGCAACTAAGGGCGTATCAAAAGACCTATAATTATGTGAATCTATATGTATAATAAAAGGCCTATCATGAGACCGAGGAGGGTTACTACTGTGTGAATTAGTGTGTGAGAGAATAGACATATCTGTAGACACACTAGGAGGATGGATATGAACTGTACAAGAACTAGGCATGCTAGGGGAGAGATCCATAAACTAAACACCTTAAATAGTGAATACATGTTGAGGATGAATAAAATTTATACACTGATGAATGATGGATGGAATAGCCCTAAGATCACATATCCAAGGGAGACCTAGATGAAATATTCTAGGAGTAATAACTTTAGAAACCAAGAATGAGGTTTGTGTAGTGATATACTCAACTGTTATTTTTATTGTAATGTGTTGAAAGTGTGGATCATAATCAAGTGCAATACTCTTAAAATTAATTCAAAGAGACATAAGTGACGACTCATGCACAAACATTATTCTTGCTATGTGGAATAAAAAATAAACCCTCAATAGGAATACGATGAATAGAGACCAAAATAGATAATTTGTAAGAGATAAGTGAGTCATCTATATCTGAATCATCAAAAGAAATGACCGGTGTAGAAGATAATGTGTGAGTAATAATTTCAATCATAACATCTAGTTGATTATCATAAGAAGGTGGTGGTGGCACCAGACAATGTGGTCTGAAGTAGATGGGTCATTAATATACTTAGGAAGTGGATCATTGAATAGTTTCAACTTAGCATTGTTATTGGTAGGCTTAAAATATTTGTTGGGCTCATCCCATTTAATTACACTAGATTCAATAAGATCCTCAATGATATTTCATAGCTTAAGACATATATTAGTAACATATATGATAATCAACATAAGTATTAGCATCGAAGCTCTTAGTTTGAGGCTTACTTGTATCAACCTAAAATAGTGGAAGGCGAGACCCGAGATTGCACTCAAGTAATTTCTTTAGAGCCATACACAAAGGACAAGGTAACCGTGTAATTTTTTTTCATGTATGTTTTAATTGTAGCTTAGTATATTGAGAAAAAATGTTGACAAATTCTTTAGAAGGAACCTTAGGGTCATTAGATTTTCCTTTTAAATTATATTTTCTTTGGAGCTTGGCATTAGATGGATTAGATATGATAGAAACGTACTTGAGCTTGTTCATCTGTAATATCTTAGCTTCATGCTCTTTCAATGTATCATATAGATTGTAAAAATATTAAAACTTATCAATCATGACCAATTCTTACAATGGAGGAAGGAAAGTTTGAACAAAACGGTGTTGCAATTACTATTAACTAAGATGTTATTCATCTTAGTAAGCATTGTTCGATAACGTATGACATAATCATTAATATGATCATCAAATCCTTTTTTAAAAATTTGGAATTTTTTGCATGAGATATCTTTTCCCAAATATTGATTGAAAATTGTGCCAAAAATTGATTTTCCAATGTAGTAAAAGAGTGCATACAATGTGTGGGGAGATCATAAGACCATTGGAGAGAAACGTTTATGTCTCATAGAGAATAACTTAGTAAGAAATCTATCGTTGGATGCATAGTAAAAGAAATAAATATGGAATTCTCTTGGGGATCACCCTTTCCATCATAGATAGGAAGCTCAGGAGCAACAAAACCGATATGCAAAGGATATGAGACAACTTTAGGTGCAAGTGGATTATGTAATAATTTAGAAGATTCCATAGCATTAGAATTATGAGATACACCTTGTTGTAATTGTAATATTTAAATTTGTGCAAAGAATTGATAAGGGATTCATTATCATGTGCTAGATGAAAATGTATGTGAGTCATTATAATGATAGGTAGAAGATGTAGTAGTAATAGTGGATGTAGGAATAATCATAGAAATATTTTACATAAGAATTTTAGGTGCTCCCAAGGAGGTAGGCACAACATATGTGTGTAAAATAGATGAGGGATAAGATCTATCTATAAGATATGTGTCATTAGATTATTGATCATGAGAAATATTGGACACAATTTGAATCTTGATAATAGGCTCAATATGATGAGGATTAGTATGGAGTTGAGAAAAAACATGAGATAAGAGTTCTACTTGGTTTTTATCAACATTGTTTTCCTCATTGTGGTCATAATCATAGGAGTGTTCACTATGGGTCTCAATTTCAGGCAAGGGAACCTCATATGCAGGTGGATCAAGAAAAAAACTAGAAGTATTAATAGAATAATCCATGTCACTACGAAGTTTGCAAGTAGGAGGGGAAAGCTCAAAATACTCAATCGATTGATCGGAAATTTGAACACTACAACAATGGCACATTGAATGAAAGCATATAGAAACTAAAAAATGATAATAACAATACAATAAAATAGAAATTTATGATTCTGAAAAGAAACCCTAGGGCCACTAGGGTTAGGGATATGATGTTCAATTAGAGAGGGTTGGGTTCACTAAGTGATTTCATTCTTTTAAGAAGTGAATCTTTCATTCCTTTTTAAGTTTTTGGAATATTTCAAATGAACATACATAAAAAGGATGAATAATGTTATAGGTAGATATTTTGATTTAATTAACTTCCAACATTAATTTCATAAATCAAAATAATGCTTTCCAAAGTGACTATTGATTTAAATTTTTTTGAAACAAGACGGAAAAAGTCTTGATGGTTTGAATGTTGGAACAGGAAGACCTTGAACCGAAAGTTCTTCAAAACTAAAATTGTGACCTGAAACTGAGCCTGGTCAAAATTGTACAACTTAGTCAAAAGAATATGTATGGTTCTAACCCTTTTGTAAGGTCTTGGACCTTCTTGGATCTATTCTATAACTTCCCAAGTTCTTTTCCTTCCTGGAAATGTTTGTCGTTGTGTGTTGATATTTTTCACTAACCTTCAGAATGGCCGTGTAAACTCTACTCAAACCCTTGAAGCATTGTATTGAAAGAAGGATTTCATAGAAAACAAATTTAGGTGGGTTATGGGAACCACTATGAACCACTGACATTGCCACTACTCCAAATAGGGATGAAACAACATATCATTCTCCTATCGTGTGATATCTACGGTAGTGCAATCAGAACTTGACAACTATGTTTTGAAAATGTTTTGCTTGAGTTTCACACTTTCTCAAATACTTGTAAATGAAGATGGAGAATCCTAGACCTAGAAGGATACTTCATACCTATAGAGGATGCAACCCTAATTGATGCACCTAATTTATTTCACAATTTAGGGAGCTTTGAATGCCTTTAATGCTTGCTTTTATATGAGGACATCTTAATTTTCCAGGATACTAAATGAGGCATGATTTAATTGCTTATACATATTTCCAAAGGTTTATATGTCATGAAATGCCAACTAAGGGGATGTATTTTATCTTAAGAATATGAAGGAATTGAAAGGATTAGATCAACACATGTCAGTTTGAAACCGTTATAGTAGGGTCAAGATTGACATTCTTTAATTCTAACTGAAACCTATAATTTTTGAACATGAGGGAAAAAATGATATTTTGAATTTCTGGGTCTAAGCATGGATGTTTCCATATGTGTTTTATGTAGTTAAACTTTAGATACTAGAGACATATAGGTGTGTAATGATAAACAAGTGTATGGATTGTTATTATGGTGTGTTAAGCAAGAGTGAGGAGAGTGCATTTTTCCATGTAAGTGTGAAATGCCAAAATCAACAATGTCAAGGGATATATTGCCAAATTTTAGTGTCTACATATCCCTTTCTATTGGAAAACACAAATATGGAATAATTACTTAATCATGTTCAACATCCCACTAAATGTTCTAAACAAACATGCTTACAAAAAAATAGTATGCCAATATTACTACAACACCCCATGGGACATGCGCCCCTAATCAACATTATTCATTGAGGATGGAAAAAAATAAATCACCTTCATTCGAGAAATGATTATATGCTAAACATCCACAAGTAGACTATGTTATCTATTCAGAGAGACATTTTTGAATCTCAACATGTTATTTCCCGCAACATAGTTCTAAAATATGTTGTAAGGTACATTACCAAAGTAGAGAAACATTCTAAAACATACCATCAAATTATCTTGATAAATTCAAAAGGTGTCACACTAGACTATTTTTCGTATCATAGAATGATGATTAAGAGTTTTATTGTGTATGACATTAGTGCACAGGAAACTTTCCACATGTTGCAAATATTACCTCTTGTTCTTTATATCTTCTCTTTTATTTTGTTGAATGTTGGAAATAATTTCTTGATGTGGATTATCAAAACCAAGTCTCAGAGTCACGAATCATCTCTCTTCCTTGATGCCTATAGGGAATGACCATCAACCATGGAGTATATTTCACTTATTAATACTTATCGGTCTTGGTCTTACAACAAAAAACATACTGGGAATAAATAGATGTAATATTTTGTGTTACAAGTTTTTTTTAGGTTTCCCCAAAATTATTTCATGTTTCCTTTAAAGAATCACTTCCTTTGTAATGTTTTTGGATGGAGTGAATTCCTTTTATACAAACCAATTCACAACATTTCTTCTAACATTGGCACCACATAGAACACATCATTTCTAATTGGGGTCTTCTAAAGAAAAATTATTGACCCTGTCATGTCACCAAAATCTACTTTGTCCTTGAATAACCTTCAAGTGAGGAGTATTTCAATGAATAATAAATCACAAGTGTGCCTACTCATTTGGATGGTTGGGGATTATTGTCCCAAATACATCTTGGAAACCACATGGGTCTTTATATCCTATATATGTCAAGCCACTGGGAATTCAACATCCACCAAAATTGAGACAAAAATCATATTTCACCTTCTTTATATGAGATTGGTCCATATTTTATAGAGGTGAGTAGGGCCACTAACAATGTCACATAGAATTGGTCCTCTTCTACACCACCTTATTGTACTTTTTCATCACAAAAAAATTAAATTGCATTTAATACTATTTTTCATCACTTCATGCATAGAGACTGGCTTCCACCATTGAAATTGATAATTCAAGGTATTGCAAGCATGCGGAAATCATATCTCATAAATAATATCAGGTTAACACTCTTATCCACAAACATTGTCAATAAGTCACCTCTCTTATTATTGGCACCTACCAATGTAACAACCTTTGATAATTCTATGTGTACTATACATTATTTCATGTGCATACTCATCAAAATAATCAAATTGCTAGAAGGTCAAACATTGTAAACTTTTCAAGACTCCCTCAAGTATGTTGAGATGAGATTTGTAAATTTCTTATTATGGTTGACTACTATCTCTATGAAGCTTTTCCCCATTTCAAGACATGCAATTTCGGTAATAGATATATTATTCTCATTTTTGACCTTATAAAGTTGCCTCCTATTATGGATATTGAACGTTGTGTGCAGATAACTCATATGGGGAAAACCTTTGGACAAGGTTTCATACGTCCATCGTATTACATATAATTTTCTATCAACAAGGTTTCAAAAAACAACATGTTTCTTTTCACCAACTCATGCTCAACGTTCAGGATGTAGCTCCTTATATCAAAGATTGGGAAAACCTTATGTCTCACGCTAATGCATGAATTTCTAAAAATGAACTCAGAAATTTCCGCTCTTATACCCTTGTTTGCAAAAAATGACATTGTGGACCACCACAACATGAATATGTTAAATAATTTAACCTTCATGTGGCCCATTCTATTGCATATTTTACCAGACATAGAATTTCATGGGAGCCTAATGATGATTACTTGCAACACAAAATATTTTTTACAAACATATTTTTTAGCTTACAACCATTATGTGGGTTAAAAATAAACTTCTAAATGATGCCATTAGCATAATAGTTGACATCATCTATACAATAATTTTGTATCACCACCAAATCTCCCCCTCTTTGTTATGGTCAAATTTTATAGGTACATTAGCCCATATTGGGATGCTAAAAACCCATTGCATGTTCTCCTGCCACTGATTTCGAGATGTAACTACAAACAAATCCATCTATAAATAGTTTAGATTTTGACAATCCTCAAGTCCTAAGGTATGACATTACAAAAGGAAATTATTAATATTGGAAGCCCTGAAATACAAAACCCAACGTTCATTTTTATCTCCAAATCCCCCCCAACTTAAGGAACTTTTTATTTCACCTCCTTTCTATTTCGATCATTACTCTAAAATGGCTTGCAAAATTCTTCTTAAAATTATAAAAGCTGGAGAGGCCCATCTAGCTTCTATGAATCATTTGATACCATTGTGAAAAATGTTTCTTATGTCTCCCCTCTATTACAACACATCATAATGATTTTCGGTGTTTCCAAAAGCTTCGTTGAATAAAAGGATAATGTCAATATTTCTTCTAAATCCTCTTTTTCTTCTGTCTCTTGATGGGGTTTTAAGTTCATATATAAAAAGCCAGGGCAGGAGGAAGGTGAAAAAGTCTACATTTTTCACCAAGAAACGAAACCTACTTAAGAGCGATGGAAGGTCATGTGTTTAAAAAAAGTTCTATTTTTTCTTGTAAATTTGAAAGAATTTACATTGAATAAAATAAAATTTATTTTGCTAGTGGTATTTGAAGATTATTTTTAATTATTAAGTGTACATATGTCTAGGCATCCTCCCAAATCTTTTCCATTTTCTTCCACGTAAATTTATTCCCTTGAGTATTATTTGTTTACATAGTATGCCTTCGTATGTTGAATCCCTTGAGAATACAACTATTTTTTGGGTTAAAGCAATACTTCAAAATCAATCAATTGGCATAGTAGTCAGCATCATCTACATCGATTATGTATCACCATAGAATCTCCTCCTCTTTGTTGTGGTCAAATTTGATAGTTACATTATCCCATATTGGGATGTTAACAACCCATTGTATTATCTCCCACTACTAATTTTGAGAGGTAACTGCAAACAACTCCCTCTAAAAATAGCTTGGGTTTTGACAATCCATAATTCACATGGTCTAACATTGCAAATGAACACTATTGATATTTGAAGCACTAAAAGATATATCCTAGAATTAATTGTTATCTCCAGTGCCCCCCACTTAAGAACCTCTGCATTTCACATTCTTTCTCTTTCAATCATTACTCTAAAATGTATTGCATACCTCTTCTTAAAATTAAAAAAAAAAAGATGAAAAAGGACCATCTAGCTTCTCTGCATCATTTTCTACCTGTTGGAAAAAAAATTTGTCGTGTTGCAAATTATTGGTTTCCACTAACGGTCATGGGGCTAAGCTCCTCCTTCTTGTGTATGGGGAGGCTCTCATTATTGAATATAAACTAGCTAAAAGTTATGGGTGGCCGTTAGGCCAGAGATCACACATGAATACTCCACTAAACGTGTGGAAAAGTTCTTGTATAAGGTACAAGGGAGGAATTTTAAGTGAAGAGAGGTAAAGGGGAGTTGGGGAAATAAGGAGAGAAAGGGTTACTATTGTGAGTAGACTTACAAAATTCACATAAAATAACCGGAGTAGGTACACATTCAATTAGAATAACACAACAATGCTAACAATGATAAGACTAACAAATCATAGACACAAAATTCCATTGATTCATTTATCAAAGGTGCAAACACCTTTGTTGGTTTTGTAAGATTACCATATTTACAAAGTTGTAAATTAGAGAGAGAATAAAGGAACATAAGCATAGAAAATAGAAGAAATGCAACCTTTATTTCTTGTTGCAGTAGTGGTAAATATCAACAACATACAATCAGTCAACAATTTCCAACCCCCTTTGGAATGGAGAATCCATTCCAATTTATAGCGTATGAAAATTTCTCTTCATCTATCCCCCACATGACTTTTCACCTATCCCCATCACTTGTGACCTTCCACAGTACTAGGAATGGAAAATGAGTCTTTATCTTATTAGTGAAAAAGGACTCTTATAATGTTAATGTTGGAGGTCACTTGAGTGAATAAGACAAAATAGAAAAAAGTACATCCTTAATGGTAAATTAGAATATGGAGAGAGGAGGTAGATAGAGAGAGTGTATTAGGTAAATTTTAGGTCTATGTTATTAAGTGCGGAAAGTACCTAAAACTCAAAACAAGGAAGGGTTTAACGATACCTGTGCCGATAGTCACAATGTCAGGATGGTCAGATGTAATAATGGATAAGCACTCCTCCTTTTTCCAAGTGAAGAGACTTGCAATAAAAGAAAACTAAACAAGATATATTAGATAAGTGAGATGACGAGATGCTCGATAAAGGCCGATTCTAGGAATCCAAAAAGACTTCCTTAAAGGATGTCATGCTCATTTTTAAACAATTAAATGAATTGATAATAATGATAAAATAGATAATGATAATGGTATAGATAAAAAGCTAAAATTCAAGGTCGAAAGGAAGGTCATGCTCTGCTTCGTAGGTAGCCCAGGCTAAGGTAGTGGCTATCTGGAAAACTTTGGAAAGTAGTCATACCAATAGTCTACAGGTTTCTTGTTGATCTTTGGAGGAAATTGAGTTGATCCTTGATATCCTCGATGTCAAATGCGAATTAGATGGCACACAATGTGATCTCATTGTGAAGGATGTCAAATTGCTCCCAAAAGAAAGGTTGTTGGAATGATTGGGAGGTTGTAAATTCTTGTGATAGGATGTAATTGTCCTGGAGCATTCATCTATAGTAGAGACATACTTGAAAAAACCAAGTTAAATCCAGAGATATACATAAAAATTGATAAAAATGCTATGATTGATAAGAATAGAACTGATAGATAGGAATCTCTAGGAGATTCAAAGGAATCGCTGGCGATTTAGGGGAATCATGGACAATTCAAGGAAATTGTGTTAGTGAATCCAATGATGTGTAAAAACTTTGATTTCTCATAAAAATGTCAAACTTGATGATTAAATAAATATATAAGATTGATAATTTATAAAATTTATGAGATGATAAAAGACAATGAATAAATCAACCAAAGTAACCTTGGAGTGTTGAAGGTAGGAAACAAGGCACCTGGATGATGATTTGCAAATTTGAATATGGTTGATTGATTAGTTGCTTTTTGTTGATTTACCTGGAGAGGATTGTTGAAAGACAAAGCTAAAAATTAATGTATTGTAGGATCTTAGAGGCTTTTTGATGTTTTTGTTTGGCTTGGAGATCACTAGAGTGATATAGTTTCACTACTTGGATCAAAAAGGATGGTATGAAATTTCAAAAGATTTTATGGAGATCCCTGATAAAGGAGCTGAAAATCCTATTTATAATCGTTGGTGATTTGTTAGAATCACCGATGATCTGGAAAACTTGGGGATAACATTTAGAAGTGGTTGAAACCACTCCTAAATGGTATTTTTGAGTATGGGGATGAGGAAAAATGTTTGGGAAGAGGGTAGATGATTTTAGGAGGTTAAGAGGTTGGGATAAAATGGGTTAGGGATGGTTTAGAAATGGTTAGGTGGTTTCAAGGGGGTTAAGGTAAATTTAGATGAGTAAAATGTAATTTACAAGGGAGTAAAAATTGATTTTACAATGATAGGAATGACTTAGGTAATATTTATAATTCTAGGTTTTGGTAAGGTAATGTGTGTGTGTGAGGAGTAGGTCGGTGATGAAAACCCAGTGTCTACATTTGCCCCGTTTTGTCAAGTGGTTTGTGATAGAAAAATTGTTGGACAAAAAAAATTGAGATGGTTTGCTTTATGTTTGGATGCGTGACCCCCCCTCAAACTTGGGGTGATTGCAACTAAGTGCAATGATCACTAGTTTGATTGAGTTTATTAGATAGTTTTGATGTGTGTGTTTCATTTTAAGTTTCCCCAAGACAAGGTATAGAAACAATATTGGTGTCTTCATGGAATCAAGTGATAGGGGAACCAAAGGGTTCGTGTCCTATAGACGTATGATTCATAGGAAAAAAATGTGGTTGCAAAGAGACTAGGGAGCCAAGTGATAGGGGAGCCAAGGGGCTCATGTCCTATATACATATGGCTTACTAGTAATGAGGTCACAAAATAAATCTGTGAAGGATTTCTGGTAGATATTGGATTTTGACTAGCTTAGGATGGGTAATCAAGTCAGTCATCTATTGATTGGTTTCTTGATCGATTGATGTTATGAGGGAGTCAGGACCCTCAAAATGAGGACACATGCTAGAAAAATGTGCCACTTGGATGATTGTGATAGTATTTTGAATATCTTCGATATTGTAAAAGTGTATTTTTGATAATTAAGGGGGAATCAATTGTGATTTAAGGAAATTGTTGGCAATTATGGGTATCGTTGATGATTATGGGAATTGTTTATGATTCCATGGAAATAAAATTAGTGCCCTATAAATGGTCAGATTTACCATGGTAAATTTATTTTTACCATGCAAATTGAGAAAATTAGAGCCTTGATTTAGTGGTTTTTGAGAGATAAGTGAGAGATGGAGGATGCACGAGGATCGAGGAGGTAGAGAAGGCCCACCCAAGGGGAGGTAAGTGCCCTTTTTTGTTTTTCTATGTTTTTATATAGTCTTTTTAATTTTTGGTTTTTAGGCCCGTATAGGGCATGTTTGTTGAGATGTTGAAATCGTCAGTGATTTTGGCAAATCACGTACAATTTGGATGAAACACCGATGATTGTTGCAGGTGAATCACTGGATTATTTTTGTTTTATGTGTAATTTTGATGAAATTTTGATGAAAGAAGTGTTATAATGGATGTTTGTTTTTGTTGTGGATGCAAGTGAGGGACAAGTTGACCATCAGAGACAGGATTCCTTTGATCCTAGAGGATGCGTGGGCCTCTTTGTTGGATGATGAATGATATCATTTAGAAGATGTTAGCTTGGGTGCGATGCATCATTATAGATGGATCCATAGTTAGTGGGGGTTATTGCTTGCATTATTGGAGAGATGTGATCTCGTTACTTGTACATTTTGGCTACCGATGGGTGAGATGACTATCACCCTGGAGGATGTACACAAGATTCTGAGGTTTCCTATGTAGGGAGAGGGGATTTATTTGATTGATGAGACAGATAGGCCTGTCATGATGAGGTGGTTATATACTGGTGATGTTGATTAGGTGGATTTTTCTTTAGGTGGTTTTTCATACGGGGATTTATATGCTCTCGAGACATAGGGTTGTGTTTTGATGACCTTGATGATTATAGAGATTACTTGTTATGCTTTACCTGAATCTATTAGGGGTCATTTTCTTGGATGATGAAACTATGTGTGGCTGATATGATGGAGCAGAGGACTATCTTTGCATGGGACCCTGCATTACTTTCACTGACCTACATGGAGTTATGGGCATGAAGGATCAAGAAGAGGTTTTGGATTGATGTTGGTTTTTTATTATGGTGTTGGGCGTATGATCAAATTGTAGTGGATTGGTCTAGAGGTTTTTCATGGGGAGGCTTAGCAGGATTGAAGGGGGAAACTGATTTTTTCTGTTGGTGATCAAATAGAGGAGTGACAGGTCCAATGTGAGACAAGGAGCACTATTGACATCTCTTGGTTTGGTTACAAGTCGGTGATGTGGGATGGAGACCGTTTATCAGGTTTCTAGTGTGGGAGGGGGAGGAGGGTGAGCTTAGGGCCATCCAACAAGATATATGGGTATACGGGACATGACCCAAAGAGTGGGATTTGATTCGATTCAGTAACATCGAGTGATAGCTTGGGATGGTTTCAGGATGTTTTAGAGGTAGCTATAACATATAGGTGTGATGATGGGGATGTAGATACACCATTTCTGGTAGTTACAATGATTCATGCCATCACTGATGAGGATGGGGAGATGGGTGTAGATGATCAGGGAGTTCCCATGGCTATGGATGATGTTGAGGTTATATGAGGCTTTTGTCACATGGTAGCAGGCTCGTCCTGCTAGATCTAATAGATGAGTACGATCCCATGTAGAGGTGGCTCATTAGGGGGTGATGAAGAGGGAGGTGGTGGTGAGGATGCTCGTGGAGGTGATGACAGAGCAGCTTTGGAGGCCACCATTGCTCGTTTAGAGGCTGAGAAGGCCATGACTATTGGCTTGAGCAGGGATACGTTGACCACATGAGAGAGATGGTTTGATAGGTGAGTGAGATGGCTAGGTTAGCAGCTAGCGGGTGTACAGGCAGAGCTAGCGCATGCCATAGCTGATTATGATCGGTATAGACAATAGCAAGAGGTCTTGAGAAAGGTCCTTGGCATTACAAGTACTTCAATGTCGAGAGTCGAGCTACAAGAAGTGAGAGATTAGGCTAGAGGGTAGATGGGACCACTTGCTAGTGTTAGCCTAGATAACTACCAGTCACTATGCAATGGGTTGGGATACTATGAGGAGATAGTTCGATGGAGGCTTCTTGATAAGCCTTGTTTTGTTGTATATCAGGAACGGAGACGAGCTAAAACCAGTGAAAGTGTTGCGACTGTGGGCTAGCTACCACAAGGTCTAGATGGAGGTGGTCCTAGTAGAGGACCAGATAGAGGTGATGCTAGTGATGGTGGTGATCAGGGGAGCAACACTTGAGGAGGTGTCCACTTGAAAGATGCATATTTTAACCAATAGTTATAATATTTTTGATGTATATGACTCTTTGTGAAGCCTATTTTTGATGTTTTTTTGATATACTGAGCTTTTAAGACCCCAGATGATGTATAGAGATATATTGATATGATATATGATTTTGATTTTGATTTATGATCTACGTGTTGAATTTACTTTAGTGTGATGTTTTTTGACGTGTCAATGTAATATTGAGATGTGGTCATGATTGTATGGATATTGATAGATGTTGATGTTATGTTTATGATGTGATATACTATTAATATTTGATTTTAAAGTGACTTTAATGTATATCAAAATGTGTCTTAATCATGGATAAGAATAAAATGTGAAGTGATTGATTTTATATACTGATTTGATACATATGTGATGGGAATCAAAAGAGTGAAGGCTCTTGCACTTTTTGGCCTTATAAAAAATGTTAATACATGACTAACATTGGGTAGTTAAATGTAAGATCTTGGGTATAAATGAATGCGGAATGTATACCTTCCTAGGACATGGGAAGGTTTGAGATATATAGGTTGTGCAGGAGAGTAGGTTTTCCTTCCAATGGTTTCATAGGGAGGTTCCCCAACTATATATTTTATTTTAACACAAAATGATTGATGCGGGAAGTTTTCTTTAGTTGGAAAGATGATTAATACAGAAAGATTTCCTAGAATGCTTTTTGATATTTTGACTTTTTTGAAGGTTGATCGATGTGGGAAGACTTTTTACATGGGTAGCCATCCTTCGAGGGAGTGATCTACAATTTTTTGACTTTTGATTTTTTCTTTTGGATAGTCATCCTTCGAGGGATCAGTCTATGATTTTGACAGGAAGTTGTCATTCGAGGGATCATTTTACTTTCTTTTTTGACAATATGATTTTGATATTTGATAGTTTTCCTTCAAGGGATCAGTCTATTTATTTTGATAAGATGCATCCATAGATATTTTTCACTCTATTTTACGTTGAGGGTATCCCTAATAGACCATTTTGAGGAGGTGGAGAAATGTTTGCACATACTACACATGTGTTTTCCGTAATATGTCTTTAGTTGGTAGACAAGGTGGAAGGATGTAGTGATTGTGGGGCTCTTGTTAAGGAGGAATTCGCCCATGTGAAATATGTGATGAACATATCTATGGTGCTCATCTTTAAGGTTTTGAGGATAGTGACAAAAAACCACATACTTTCAAATCATTACAATGATGAAATGAGGGGTTAGTGGTGGAATAAGATCTTTGATGTGACTACTGTCATGACAGTCAATGTGTTAATAGTAAAAAGGCCACAAGTGTAAGGAATTCAAAGGTTCCTTTTTAGGTGTACCATCAAGGGAGGCTAAGCGGTAAGCTCCCAACCCATACTTGTGAGTGATGACATATGGACCGATCCAGTTAGGGGAAAACTTTCCACATTTACTCCTTTCCAGAGTAGTGACATTTTGATTTTCTTTGAGAATGAGATCACCTATATTAAATTCATGTTCTTTGACATGTTTTTTATACTCTCGATTGATGTACTCTTGATAGACATGATGATGTTTGAGAGCTGTTAGAATTCATTCATCTAGTAATTATAATTGTGCTAGACATTCTTGATGATAATCCTCATCAGGGATAAAATATCTGAGGGATACGTGGAGTGATGGGATTTTAAATTCAAGGGGTAAACCACCTTAGAGCCATAGACTAGAGAAAAGGGCATAACACCTGTAGGAGTATGGAATGCTAGTACGATAAGCCCAAAGAGAGTAAATGAGATTTGAAGGTTCCAATTCCTGCCTGCTTGATCAACGATTTTCATGAGAATTTTATTGTCTTATTTGAAGCCTCAACTTGTCCATTTTCTTGTGGATAATACGGTGATGAAAAGATTAGTTTTATGTTGAATGTGTCACATAATTTCTTAACTTCTTTATTCTTGAAGGATTTTCCATTATCAGTGACTAGCTTATGAGGGATACCAAAGCAACATATGATATGCTGATAGATGAAATTGAAAATTTTGTTAGCTTTAGTAGAGATTAAGGGAATAACCTCTACCCATTTAGTGAAATATTCAGTAGCTATGATGATAGAGTGGTGTTATTGTGATGAACATGGGTTGATGAGGCCTATGAGGTCTAACCCCCATTGTGAGAAACACCATAAGTCTTGAGAGGCTAAGAAACCCTGAATTAGAATGTGAGTGAGATTAGAATTTTGTTAACATTTAATGTATTTATTTGCATACGAACAACAATATTGATTGATAGTAGGCCAGTAGTATCCCATTCAAAGGACACGTTTAGCGACAAATGACCTATTAAAGTGTCCACCACATATGTCATCATGGACTTCCTGAATGGCTTTAGTAGATTCATGATATTTGAGACATATTAACAAGAGACCATCAAATCCACATTTATATAGAACACCACCTATGATGACATATCAGGTAGTGCTTTAGAGAAAATATCACTTAGCATTTCTAGAAAGGTCAGAAGGAATTTTGGATTCCAAAAGATAGTCAAATGTCTGAGTATACCAAAGTCTATTGGATTATTTTTGATGAGATTGATAGAAGGGAGTTCATTTTTGTGGGATGGTTGATCAAGTATGTGCACAAAAATGAACAATTTAGAGTCATCAATTGATAGAGGGATGAGAGATGCAAGAGAAGCCATGGTGTCTGTGAATTTGTTAGAGGATCATGGAACTATTTGGATAGTGTAACAGTCAAAGGATTCTAAGAGGAATTCAACAATGGATTTATATTTTTGTAGAATCTCATTTTTACATTGATAAATTCCTTTGATTTGGTTGATGAAAAGTTGCGAGTCTCTGTAAATATCCAATAATTAAACACCGAGCATGGTGGTAGTTTGAAGACCCATGATTAGAGCTTTTGTATTCTATCCATGTTGTTAGTACATTTGAAATTTAGTTTGAATGATAGAGGGATAGGAGTCCCCTAGGGAGGTATGATAATGATGCCAACACCTCCCCCTTACTGACACTTAGATCCATCAAAGAAAAGTGTCATTTTGAGAGGGGTGTATTCATGATCGATAATGTTGATAGATTCATCAAGGAATTGTTCATGAGGTGGTTGATTGTCAGGTAGAGGAGCTTCAACGAGATGATCAGTGATAGTTTGTCCTTTGATAGATTTTTGTGAGATGAAATCAAGGTAAATCTCAGTCATAAGCATAAGCCACCGAGTGATGCGGTCACTGTGATATGGTTTGGAGTGCATAGGTTTTAAGAGGATTGAAGCTAGTGATTGGTGTAAGTCTTGTGATTAAGTAGATAATGACATATTTTGGACATTGCAAAGTACAAGGCACAACAAAACTTTTTAGTTTCCATATAACAGGTCTCATAGTCATGGAGAGTGTGGCTTATATAGTAAAGAACTCATTCATGACCCTGCTCGTCTCGATGAGTGAGCATGACAAAAAGGCATGATTAGTAGTGCATATGTAAAGATAGAAGGGATCCCCCTCACATGGAGGTGTGAGCACAGGTGGTGATAGGAGGTATTGTTTGAGGTCATCGAAGGCCTTTTGACAGTTGTGATCCCATTTAAAGTTTACATCCTTTCAAAAGGAGGTGATGAAAAGGATGACAGTGATCCAAAAGTTGTGAGATAAAGCGATGGATTGATTGAAGCTTACCTTGAAGGCTACAAAGTTATTTGAGGTTTGATGGAGGAGGCATCTCGATGATGGATTTGATCTTGGTGGGGTCTACTTTAATGCCCCGAATAGACATGATGAACCCTAAGAGTTTACCAGTGAGAACACCGAACACACATTTAGCAGGGTTAAGATGAAGGAAGTATTGAATAAGACAAGTGAAGATTGTGTCAAGGAAGACAAGATGATCCTTGCATTGTTTTGATTTTCCTAAAATATCATCAATGTAGTCTTCTACTATTTTGTGGATAAGATCATGGAAGATGTATGTCATAGCACGTTGATAAGTGGCTCCAGAGTTTTTGAGTCTGAATGGCATTACCTGGTAATAGAAAGTTCCCTAAGGAGTGATGAAGGATTTTTTATGTTGGTCATCAGTGACGATGAGGATTTGGTTGTATCCAGAGAATCCATCCATAAGGGAGAGAATTTCATGGCCGATAGTTAGATCGACAAGCTGGTCAATGTTTGGAAGGGGAAATTCATCTTTAGGGAAAGTGAGATTGAGGTCTCAGAAGTTAGTACAAATGTGTATCTTTCTTAAGGCCTTAGTCATGGGTACGAAATTAGAGACCCATTGTGCGTAGTCAATGGGTATGATGAAATTAGCAGATAGAAAATGTTGTAACTCTTCTTTGATGAGAAGAGCTATGTGAGGGTGCATCCTACATAACTTTTGTTTGACATGTTTGGCATTAGGATAAGTGACAATATTTGTGAACAATGATGTTGGGGTCAATACCTAGAAATATCACTATATGACCATGCGAAGGTTTGACTATGTTTGGATAGGAAGGTGGTAAAATCATTTAACTCTTGTGAATCTAAAGATTGACCAAATTTAACTATGTGAGACTCATGTGGAGTTCCTATATTAACGTCGATAGTGGATTCATTGAGAAGTGTTGATGTATCAGGTGGTAAGGTTTTTTTGAAGGTAATGGTCCTCTTCCCCATGTGTGAGAGGATGGTTTGGTCATCTTGGCATTGAAGAATGTCAACAGTGGATGAATCCTCTTCTATCATTTCAGGTCAAATGAGAGGAAGGGTTTTAGTATCATGATTAGTTTGATAAGTTAATGGTCCTAAAGTGATAGTATTGACTTAAAAAAGTTGGATGGGATGGAAATGGTGTCATCTGTATCCATGGGGTCGTCATGTGTAGATGAGGAATATGGTTCCAATTCTATGATGGGTTTGGACATGACACTAGTTGAAGACTCAGGGGTTGGTTTTTGAAACCTAACCCATATTTTTCATGTGGTTTACGAGAATGGTCAAGGATCAAGTCATGGATGCCTTGTTCATAACATCCAAGTCTGAATCCTTTCTAGGCACAATGATGGAGATACATTTACAAAAATATGTGGTTATACAGAAATGCAAATTTTGATATGAATGGTTTGGCATGACGTTGATTAGTAAGATGCGGGGAAGATCAATCAACCCCTCCGTAGATGATATTCATTTTGAGATGTGGTGGACTATAGGAGATTATATCTCTGACGTTAGGTTTGTACATGTGTTATTTTTTAGGCCTTCTTTATGTCTTCAGTGTAGAAAGTGGATTAAGTGTAAGAAGACAATACTCCCATAGTGAAAGGTGTAGAATAACATCATTGAAGGAAGTGTCATATGGTAATTTTGATGATGGAATAGATGAGTTGTGTGAGGATTCATCAAAGTAATCTAGATTTGATTTGGGAATGAGCACTTCATTCAGATGATATGTCATGTGACATGTTTTGAAAGGATTTGGATCTGCATGGATTGTGAAAGTTTTTCCTTCATGTTTGTATTTGAGACATCGATGGAGCATAGATGGGATACAACAAATAGCACGTATCCAGGGTCATCCTAATAGCATGTTATATTGAAACTATCCTTCTACTAGATAGAAGAGTTTGTGGAGGGTTTTAATGTTGACTTTGACTGGTAAGATAAAGGTGCCCAATGTGGGGGTGATAGTTGTCATTGAAAATCGCAGTATGAACTGGTGTCTGGGAAAAATGGTGTTGGGTAATTGAATTTGATTAAAGGCATGTGATGATATGATGTTGATGCTGGTGTCATTATCGATCATGACCCTCTTAATGAGGGTTTCATTGATTTGAGTGGTGATAAAAAGTGGGAGGTCGTGGTCCTCTAGTTGTAATGATGGGATTTCTGAGCTATCAAAAGAGATGGCAATGGACATTTTGAGTGTACCGACTAGGTTTAAAAAAGGTTGTGGATCATCTGAGGGTACTGATATAGACTAGAGTGCTTCGATCATGGCTTGTTGATGTTGTGGTGAAGTCTGCACAAGCTCATAAAGGGACATTTTTACTGGAGCTTGATGAAGTTGTTTGATAACGGTATTTTATACAGAGGTAGTGGCTTGCATATGAGGAGTGACAAGGATGGATACTTTAGCCTTTGCAGGGGATGTTGGATTAGATGACTCGAGAGTGAGCGAGATAGACACTTTGGATTTGTTTTTATCGACAGTGTTGGGGTCTTGGGTACGTGCTCTAGTGGTGATACATACTGTGTCAATTTGATGAGGAGGGGATTTCTTAGAAGAGTCCCCACTTTTGGTGGTTGTGAGTGTAGGTGATGGTTTAGATGTAGTGGTTATAGATGTTTGATGGGATGTTTTTGATGTTTTTAGATCTAGAGGGAGAATGCATTTGTTAGAAAGGCTTTTGATAGCAATATGAAGGGATTTGAAATCCTCTTTATGATGTCCTAGTGTATGATGTTAATCAAAAAAATATTCAAAGTTATACCAGGAGGGCTTCCACCCTCGAGAGCCAGATGGCTTAAGAGGAGGTAATGTTATGATGGATTGTTGAATAAGCCTTTCAAGGACTAATGCAGTAATGTCCTTTAGAGGTGGAGGTCGAGGGAAGTGGAAATTATTTTAACTGTACATGTGTTGAAAGGGTCATTTTTCGATGTGATATCCTTATATGTCTGTTGAGGGATGAATTTTGATTGTGTGATAGTAACTGATAATCTCAATGAGGGGTGTGGCCCCAAAATGAAAGGAAATGAGTTATGTTTTGTTTTGAGGAAGTTGAATGGTCATGTGATATGATTATCACATTTTTAGATGAAGGGGTGTATGGTCATGTGACGGGATTTTGAAGGTTAGTTATATAATGCTGAGTGGCATGGTCATCATAAGATATTTTCACGTATTGTAAGAGAGGGTTCTTTTGTGCAACTTGTGAAGAGATTTTTGAAGGGGATGAAATAGATGCAGATGGATATATAATATTTTCAAGGATAGGATCAGGGGATCTACCTGATTCAACAAGGGATTATGGTATAGGAACATAGGGATTAATGGGTGTTTCATCTATTTTTGTATGACGAAGCCACTAGTGGATAATTTAGATGATGACTCTGTGGTGGGATCCTCATATGCTAATGATATAGATGAGTTATCATTGATTGTGTTAATAGCGTGATGGGAATGGATGATATTGGATTGTGGTTGACTGGTTGATGGGGTATGATTTGGAAATGGTTTTTTAAAAACGTCTATATTTTGATTTGGAGGTACATTTGGGTTAAAGTTGTAACTCATCTCTGTCGATAAGATCTTTAAGGGCATTTCTAAATGATCGACACCTTTTGATATCGTGGCCTTTGACCCTATGGTATTTACAATAATCATTTTATCTATACCAAGAGCATTTTGAAACATATGTATCAATGGGATGAATGGGAGGAAGGGTGATCATATTGGTAGCCAATAGATTGTCAAAGACTGTGTTGTAAGATTCCCTGATAGGTGTGTAATTATGTTGAGGATGAGTGTATTCAGAGGTCGAATGTTCTTTGAAAGAAGTCTTCACAAAACCTACATTTGTTGATGTATTAGATTTATCGTGGATAGAAGATCGTTTAAACAAAGACTCGGGTTCTAGTTTCTTTGATCTAAGTTTAACCCTGTTATCTTCAAGAGCACAAAGGTCAAGTCTGTGAGCCATAGTGAAGGCTTCATCAAACATTTGGAAAGATTGGATTAGTTATGTGGAGGATATGTTTTTGGCAAAGGAGCCAGAAAATAATTTTATTAACTTGGTCTGTGGGAGGGAAAAGGATAGTTGATTGATAATACCCCTCAAGCGGGAAACAAAATTTGCAATAGATTTGTCTTCAAATTGTTTGATAGCATATAAATCTATGATAGTGGTTTTATGTGCGATGTTAATCAAGAAATGTTTTAAGAAAATTTGTGTGAATTGAGTGAATGATAACATTGAATACTGAGGAAAATTTTTATACCCATCTAAGGAAGGTCTAACTAAGGACATAGGGAATGTCCTCAGCATGAGGTCCTAATCGTGTGATATGAGGTAATAAACATGTTGTAAGGCCCAAATATGTTGTTGAGGGTCTTCTTTGCTATAGAATTTGAGGAACTTAGGAAGTTCCCAATGTGGAGGATATGATTTATATGGTACTAATGAGTGGATGGGTTTGTTGCAGATTTGTTCATAGGATATTGTTTTTTTGGGACCCATAGAGGTAGCTTCAAGGCTAGAAATTCTATTCATTAATGCCTACAAAGGGTCATTTTGTGATGATTGTTATTAGAGAGTGAATGAAGAAGGGTCTGGTTGATTATATATAGATGGACTTGGTTTTTGGTATGGATGGTAATGGAAAGGAATGTTATACTGAAGAGGGGTATTCATAGAAATATTGTTTGTAGGTTATGAGGCTATGGGTTGTGAATATTGAATATACTAATATTGGATAGGCATGGATTTTTTTAAGATGGGCTGTGATTTCTGGTGTATGTCTTGAAAGGGGATTGAGATGTGATTGAAATATTGAGATTATTTAGGCACATCTTGGAAAGGAATATAGGTGTAGATGAGTGGCTGGGATGGTTGGGGTATGTATTGGGAAAAGGCAGGGGTGGATGGTGACTTCTGCGATGAGGGGTGAACACTAGAGATGGAACTTGTATTAATGGGTGGTGTTGATGTTGGCATAGACATAAATACGTTTTGGATGGATGATACGGGTTGTTGAGATGAGATAGATTGAGACGTGTTTAATGGGATTGATGTTGAACTTATAGGAGGAGTTTCGATGGTGGTTAAAACCAAAGGGATTGTCATGGAAGAAGTTGAGATGGTGTTGTTTTGGGATGATTTGGAGCCAGATGAGGGGTCTGGTGAAGATTATGATTGTTGATTAGTTGTGTCCTGAGAGGATACAACCTTGAGGTCAAAAGTTATAATAAAGGTTGAAGACACAAAATTAGATGCTTCTGATTTACTTATGGTGGGATAAGGATGGAATTGTTGGATAACCAAAACATGGTTAGGATCAACAAGCCGAGAGAATTCATATGTGGTATTAGAGATAAAAGGTGTTGTTCGAGAGTAGATTGTTGTAGAAGAACCCCCAAGAAGCTAGGTAAGCATTGAGGGAAACGAGGTTTGAATACAAGATCTTGATGAAGACTGGATCCTCACTATTAAATAAACAAGGACTGGATGGGTCAGGGATTCAGAAGAGGCAGATTGAATACTAGGAGAGTGTGGGGGTTATTGATTGTGTATTTGAGGTGATAAAGATATTCGATGTTGGTCAATTATACGTATAGCGCCATTAATGCGGGTTTGGATATTTTCTATAGATTGTTGGAAGCGTTCCACCATATTATCAGAGTTTTGTTGATGGGATTGTTGTTGTCTCAGGACCATGAAAGAAAACAATCAATGTAATGAAAACTAATCTATATTGTTGATTATAATTAAGCAAGCAAGTCACGCAAGAGAATTTTTATTATCTTGTTTAAATTTAAAAGGATGAATCGTGAAAAATGTTTTTTTAATTATGAAGGTTTAGGTTCTAATCATTTAGTCATGTACACCATCATCTGTACCTTCATCAAACCACAGTCCCTTAGGGATATTTGCAACATTTTCATTATTTTCTCTCATTAATTCTATCGTGTGGGACTTTACTTTTCCCTTAGGTTGGCATCTTGTCCTTTTTAATGGCTTCCATTTTGACAGTCTCATCTATTGATGCAGGGCTCATTAATGGCGTGGCTACCAACCATGGCTCTGAAGAAATATCAGAAGTTCATCCCGAAGGTGTTCGAAGAGGTAATGAGTTTGATACTCCTGTACCTCATGTTGTTATTGATTTACTTGCTTTTGATAATGTTTGTAATTGGTTTGAAAATTACACATTGGTGGTATAGTTTGTTGGCTAAGTCCCCCTGAGAGACTTTTGAAGCAATGGGTTCAAAATCACTGACAGAGACATGGTGTTAAGATTGAAGGTGTCCAAAACCTTTCCAAGGGATTTTTTGTTTCGATTTTCAAACCATGAAAATTGCAAGGACATTGTTAACCATGGTCCTTGGTTCATCCACAACTCGTTGGTTGTTTTCTCACACTGGACTCGAGACTTTCAATTCTTAGAACATGTAAAACTTAAGGTCCCTGTCTAGAATGAGTTTCTATGGTTACCTTTTCCTTTGTGGTATTTTATAGGGGATCTCATCAAACCATTGGGAAGGCTCACTTGCAATGAGAAAACCAATTTTTTTAATGTTTTCCCTCAACTCTGTGTATGCGTTGAAGTGTACCTTTCAAAGGACCTTAAGGATGTGATTCATATCCAAGTTGGAAAAACTTGATTAACTCGAAGGGTTCTTTATATCTATCTGTCAAACACATGCTTTTGTTTTCAGTCATCTTAGCATATGATTTGTGAATTTCCTCTCATGGTCAACTCACATCTTGCTCATGCAGATAAAACACCTTCAAACCTTAAAGATTCATTTGATGGATGGAGAATTGTCACTAATAAAAATGGTGTTCTAAAGGGCCCTACAAAACAACAAAATTTTGTGTATCGTATTGTTTTCAACAATGGTGCTAGTGCCTCCATGACTCCCCCAACCAAACAACCAGAACTTGCTATGCCAAAACCGCGTATCTCCCACTCACTTATGGCCACGATTGTTATTGCCCCAGTTTCCCTTCCTAAAAATCCATTTGTTGGGGTTTATGTGTAGTCCCGTAAGGATAGGATAACACATTCTCACAGCCCTTCCCCCATGGAGGATGATGAATATGTGCAAGACAAGCATAGACCTTGGATATTTGCAGAGTATTTATCCCCAATTCTCAACCAAGCCTCTTTTTCTCCTAATCAGTAGGAAGCCATCTCCATGTTGGATAGTGAGGGAGATATGAACCTATATATTTCTTAATGATTGTGTACTCTTGGAATATACAAGGAATTACTAGACTGACTCGGTGATATCTGGTCAGGGATAGTTGCCAGCACTTTAGCCATATGAAAATTTTGTGTCTGCAAGAATTTAAGCTTTCTAGATTTTTTGTTACACTCGACAACTCGTATGAATTTTATTTCTCCTGACATTTCCCAACATGTGATCACATGGGGTTTTTACCCCACTCATCATGTGGTGTGGTCTTTATTTGATTTTGACATTCATATTTTTGGTCTAACTAACATATATGCATCTAATGATATGGGGGAAAGGGCTCTCTTTTTGTGTTGGCTTGTAGATTCTTTGCCGAATGATTTATGGGTGGTTTGTGGAAAATTTAACAGGATAGAGAACCCATAAGACAAGTGGGGTATCCTACCAATGAGGTTGTGTGCGGGAGGCCCAATTTTACTTTAGGCATAAGCTAGGACTTTTTGACCCCAATATCACTTACCATCATCATTCTTTAGTACCTTGGTTTACTTGGTCCAATTTCCGGGATGGGTATGATCATGTTGTTAAAAGGCTTGACCATTCTCTTATGCCATCTCAATACATTTTCTTCTTTTCTCCTATTTCAGAATGACCTGTGGCTATGGCCAACACTTCTCTTCTCTTAGACCACTCTCCCATTTTTTTCAATATTTCTTGGACTGAACCTGTTAAGAAATAGAATGGAATTTATCAATTCTATCTCAATATAACTCACCTAAAACATGTTTGGAATGTGTCTCAGATACAACACATTTGGAACCTAGTCCCCCAACCCTCGGATTCCTCAGTATGGATTCAGTGGTGGAATGATGCCATCAAGCACACTAGTATTGTTTTGTGCACTTATGGTAAGTAGGCTTCCATCTTCAGGACAAAATATCATGGAGCTGCATATCATGAGTTTGAAAGAATATAACAAGAAATCGAGGCTTCTCCTTTCAAAACAAATTTACAGTCTCAAGATGTTTTTTGGAGGCATTATCTTAAGGTTCATGAATCTCACAATGCCTGGGGATCTCAACTATGTGCTAGACTGTATTGGATCAAGATTGATGATAGGGCTTCCAAAGAATTGTTTTCCATGTTTCATTCCAAGCACTCTTCAGATAATATTAAGGTAATTTTGCATGATAATGTAAGACTAAATGCCTTACCTGATATACTTCAGGCCTTTGTCCAAAACTATCATGGATTTTTTTCAGCTCAACCAACGACTCTTGCCAGAGAACAAGCTCTTTTGAAATGTCTTCAGGTGCTTCCTTGTAAAGTCTCCCAATCTCATAGGAATTTTTGTGATAGTATTTTATCACTCTCTAATATGAAGGAGGCTTCTTATCAAATGACAGCTGAAAAGGCTCTTGGAGTTGATGGCTTCCCAGTGGAGTTCTACCAGACCCTTTGGGACATGGTAGGTCCTGACCTCCATCATGTTTATTTGGAAGCTCTTGATTCCAATTCCCTAGGGGGTCTTATTAATCAAGGCAACATCAAGTTCATACTGAAAGTATGGGATCATGAAGTAATCACCAATTAGAGACCCATGACCTTTCTTAAAATGTTTCTTATAAGATTATTGCTAAATATTTAGCTAACAAGATTGCTATTCTCTTGCCTTTAACTGTGAGAAGTGAGAAAACTAGATTCATTAAGAACATATTTATTCTTGATAATATCATTTTTGTCTGGGGAGGTAGCGAATGGGCTCGTCAATCATCTCAACAAGATTTATTTGTTAAGATTGATTTTACTAAATCTTATGACAGGATTCAGTGGTCTTTCATTTTAGCCATGCTCCATGATATTGGCTTTGGCCCTAGGTTTGTGTAATCTGTTCAAATGATTTTTCAGAATGCTAAGGCTTGTATCACAATTAACGGGGCCCAGTCTTCCAGGTTTTGTCTTTTCAAGTCTATTCGCCAATGATGCCCTCTAGCTCCCTCCCTTTATGTGTTGACCGCTAAAGTTTTGAATTATCTTCTTGCCCATAGAGCTTCTCAAGGACTTGTTAAAGGTATTTCTTTACCTTCAACTTCTCACCAACTTATCAATGGTCATTTTTATGGTGATTTCTTTCTCATTCTCTTGGAGGAAGAAAAATATGTGTGTTAAGAACTAGATTGTTTAGACATTTTTTGTCTTAATTCAAGGTCTATTATTAAGTGGGAGAGAACTTAGTGCTATAGGCAGTCTCAACTACCCATGCCTAATTGGATTTCAGAGATGAATTGGAGCTAGATCGATCTTGGTGTGTAGTTTAAATTCCTTGGGATCCATTTTTCCTTCCATGCCACATCTACTCAAGTTTGGGAAAATGTTGTCCAGAGAGTTGAACAAAAAATTTCCAATTGGATCTCCAAGCCTCTCTCCTTAACAGGTAAGTTTCAAATCTGCTCCAAAGTGATGGTTGTCATACATGTTTATTATTCTTATTTTTGGGCTCCCTTTATTGCTGCTTATGCCAAACTTGATAAGCTACTCCGAGAATATCTGTGGGCTAACACTGAAGGGCACAAGGGTTTCCATAGGGTGGCTTGAGACATTTGTTGTATGCCTAAATAAGTTGGGCGCTTACTTTGATTGACATCAAACTCCAGTGAAAATCCCTATATGTTAAATGGATTTTGCACAATTTAAAGGGAAATGAAGCTTGAAAGGTGCTTATTCAGCATGCCATTTGTTAGGGGGTCCCCTTGGGCAAGCTTGCTTAGAAAGGCATTAAATTACAATATTTGTTGCTTTTTCCAGTGGCTATTAAGGTCAAAGGATCATTTATATTGCAAAGCATTTGGAATGCATGGGAGTTTCTCAAGCCTAATCTGGTTTGGGTGGGTGATGGTTTCAAATATGGTCTTTCTATTAATTCCATGTCTCTTTAGTGGTCCCTTGTGTTTTCTTTCTAGGAAAAATCTCTCGCATTAGCCCTTGGTCTAAAGATCTTAGATTGTATAAAAAGGGAATTAAATTTATTGGGGATTTTTTTTGCAAACATTCTAGAGCCTAGCTTTCTTGGGATGTTATTACTTTAAAATTTCAGCTTCTTCTTACTGATGCACAACCTATCATACAATTGATTGAATGTATTCCTAATGAGTACTTGCATAAAATTGGGCTTACCTCTAGCGTTCCTTTGTGGCATGACTAGAATTGGCCTACTGTTATGCCTTTTTTCCGCTATAAGCCCTCCCTCAGTTATTTTATGTTGGATCCTAAAGTGATTGATTTTGCTAGGCTTAATAGATGTCGGTTCCTTTCCTTTGCGGCTTCTGTATAGATTCTTCATTTTCAGAGGGTTTGGTATGCTCATGTCGAGCCCAAGAAATACCATTTTCTATGGTTCATCCTTCATCAAGGCCTTCTATCTAGAACTCGAATCATCCATCCAGGGTTTCATCTCATTTGTCTGTTGTCAACAACCGAAAAATATTAAGCACATTTTTTAGGTTTTTCCCTTGGGAGAAAACGACTTGGAGATGGATTCATCCCCTTTTCCAACCCTTTTCTTTGGATTTTTTCTCTTGGAAAATGGCTCTTCTAGGGGACTTGGCCATGCTACCTACAATTTACAACAAAATTTGGTACATCTTCAGAACTAAAATCTTATTCACTATGTGAAAAGATAGAAATAATGAAGTTTTTGATAGTGATACGCTTGATTATGATTTCTCTGTTACTAATAAAGTGGTTGTGATTTCTAATTTCATGCTTTAGATTAAAAATCAGGCCAAGAAGGTGAGGCTTAAGGTGGATCATCTTAAACACCTCCTTGACCACTGGGGTTCAGCCCCTTGTGTTGTCAGTCGGGTTCCCTTGGATGCACCCCCACGCTGTTGTTTTCTGCCTCTAACTCGCCACTCTTCACCTCCTAGCCGTGGTTGGGGGTGAGCCCATCGCCGCCTATGGAGTGAAAGTAGAAGATAGGGTCAGAATCCTGATACTTTTATTAATGTCCAATCAAATAATTTACAATAGTGCAGGCTGCAACATTTATAGATATTAGACAACATGATACAAACAAATAATTAAGTTGCACAGGTGCAACAATACATCTGGAAATAATACAAACAAATGAAACAAATAAACCTACGTGATTATAATAATCTAAATATTATGGTTATAAAATCACAACCATTCAACAATTTAATCAATAACTAATTACATTAATGAATTATTAATTACCTAAGGTAATACAATGCATAATTAACCTTAGTTTATCTAGCATTCCCCCCCTTAATTTTGCATTGCCTCAAGTGATGTGAAGAGGAACTCTCTAAAAAAATAAAAATTGTCATGTGCAAGTGACTTTATGAAGATATCTGCTCATTGTTCAACTATTGGGAAAAACTTAAGCTGTATATTGTGTTTCAAGACATGATCACGTATAAAATGTAAATGTGCTTGTTCTTTCATGAAAAATTGGATTGTGAACAAGTTTGAGAATAGCTTCATTTTCTACATACAAGGTGGTTGATTTGTCCTATGGTATTCTAAGTTCTTTAAGTATGCAATGTACCCATATCGATTCGTAGACAGCTTCACCTGCAACATGATATTCGACTTCTGTAGAAGAGCAAGAAACAAAGTGTTGTTTCTTTCTTTCCCATGATATTGGTCTAGATCCCATAAAAAACAAACCCTAAAGTCGATTTTATGTCATCAATGTTGCTTGCATGATCTAAATCCGAATATCTAGAAAATAAGAAGTCGTCATTCTTCTTGTATTCTAGACCAAGATCCACTATTCCCTTGAGATATCTCAAGATTCACCTTGCTTCCTTCCAATGACAAACTCTAGGTTCCTGGATGAACCTGGATAGATAGACTCACTACAAAGCTGATATGTGGTCTAGTTTATGTGAGGTAAATGAGACTCCCAATCAACTGCCGATAGAGAGTTTCATTTACCACATGAGATGGATCTTAATGAGATAACTTCTAGTATCGTCTCCATAGGTGTAGCAATAGGTATGTAATCCATCATCCTGAATTTCTCGAGCATTTTCTTGGTATACTTCAACTGAGAAACAAAGATGTGATTCTCTTTCTACCATACTTCCAATCCAAGACGGTAGTGCATCAGCCCGAGATCTGTCATGTCGAACAATCGATTAAGATCTTTCTTCGTAGCATCAATCATCTTCATTGAACTTTCAGTGATGACTAGATCATCGACATAAACAACAACAATCACATCTCCCCCCTTTTTTTTGAGGTAGAGATTGGGATCATATGGATTTCTGACAAATCCATGTTGTACGAGATGCTCATCTATTTTGATGTACCATGCCCAGGGTGCCTGTTTAAGACCATACATAGATTTCCTGTGTTTGCATACCTTTGTTTCTTGACCAGGTACAACATATCCCTCAGGTTGAGTCATATAGACTTCCTCTTGTAAATCTCCATTCAGAAAGGCACTTTTTACATCCATTTGATGGACTTTCCAACCAAATTGTGCAACTAGAGAAAATATCATCCTGATCATTTTGATCTTAGCTATGGGAGAAAATGTCTCCTCATAGTCTATGCCTTATTTTTGTGCATACCCCTTTGCTACCAGTCTTGCTTTATACTTGTCTATAGTCCCATCTGGTTTGTACTTTGTTTTGAATATCCATTTGTAAACAATGGGATTCTTCCTTGGTGGAAGATCAACAAGCTGTCAGCTGTTGTTTTTCATCATTGATTGATACTCAGCATCCATGGCATCTTTCCAAGCTTTTGACTGTAGGGATTCCTGGACTGTAGCGGGCTCATCGGATTCTATAACTCTACTCATCAAATAAAAGTTTACTTCTTCTCGTGCTTTACTGCTAGTCCTTGGTCCAGTGGTGGATGTATCTAGAGGACCATCCGATTTTGCATCTCGTAACATGTTTGTATACCACTTGGGCATACATTGAACTGCTCCCGTGGGTCGTGGTTCTATCTGATCATCACCACCATCCCCATCATCACTTTCATCATCTGCGGGAACATCAAATTCTATTTTTACAACAGGTGAAAAATATACATCAGGTGAGTCTGGAGGAGGATTCTCTGCTTCCTTCTTCTAAAAAAACTCAACATCTCTATTGGTGTAGACTTTTCTGGTCTTTGGATCCATCAATTTGTACCCAAGAGTCTCTTCACTGTAGCCAATGAAGATGAGTTTTTGTGATTTCATATCTAACTTCTTTCTATTCTTCTTGGGTATGTGCATGCTTTCTTTGCACCTGAATACTCTGAGGTGTGCAACAGATGGCTTCCTCTTTGACCATGCTTCTTATGGCGTTACTCCATCAAGAGCAACTGTGGGCACTCTATTTAACAAATAAACTATTTTTATTTTTACTTCTTCCCAAAATGTCCTCGCTAGTCCAGAATCATCAATCATGCATCATACCATTTCCATGATAGTATAATTTCTTCTCTCAACAACACCATTCTACTGTGGTGTGTGTGGAGGAGGAATTTTTTGATGAATCCCATGAGCTTGTAGGTAGGATTTGAACTCAACACTGGTGAATTCCCCCCCTCGATCTGAGTGGAGATTTTTGATGTGATGACCAATCTCATTTTAACAACCACTTTGAACTTCTTGAAAGTTTCAAAAGCTTCACTTTTCTTACGAAGACAATATATCCACATTTTTCTCAAGTAGTCATCAACACAAAGCATGAAGTACTGAAATCCAAAATGAATCAGTTGCATCAAACTACAAAGATCGATATGAACCAGATCAAGCTTACCATGAGCTCGATAGGTACTCTTCTAGAATGAAGCTCTGTGTTGTTTTCCTGCTAGGAAGTGAGGACACTTATCTGTATCCTTTCGTAGAGATGGCAATCCTTTTACCATGTCGTACCAGTGAAGTGTTTCGAGATACTTGAAACTGATGTGACCAAGTCTCTGATGCCACAATTGTGTAGAGGTAGAGTTCTTAGCCACAAGTGCTTGATCATCTCTGTGGAAAAAATCAAGATGGAACATGCGTCCCACATTAGAGGATTTTGCAACTATTTTTGAGCCTCGTGATTTGTCTCGAATTAAACACATTTTCTTGTCGGAATGAGTATCAAAGTCAATTTTCAAATTGTGATCTAGGAGTTGACTGACTGATAGCAGATTCTTTGTCAACCTAGGGACATATAGTACATCTGATAATCTACAATTTCGTGAACCAAGAGGTAGAGAAATGTTTCCAATCCCCTGTACTGTATATGAAGAATCATCACCTAACGAAACATGATATTTCGAAGGCGTGTCCCTCATTGTGGTAAACCAATCTCTGTGGCCAGTCATGTGTTGAGTGTCTCCTGAATCAACATACCAGACATCACTAGATGACGTGGAAGGTTCACTTGATCGAGAAAAGTACAAGAAGTCTTTATTATCTAAATGTTCTTCTTGCTCAACTATATTTCCTTGCTGATGGGGTTTTCTTTTCCAATTCCCCTTCTTCTACCCTTGATTGTAGTTAGAATGTCCCTTATAAGATTGTTGATTTTGAGGTCCAGAGTTGCTTGATGAACCTTTCTTATAGGTATTGAACCAACAATATTTTAACTCATGTCCTCTTTTGTAGATAGGACATTTCTTCTTTTGTTGCTTGTCCCCTTGCTGATGTTGATTTTGGGACTTTTGAGAGGAATTAGGTTTGCCTTTTCCTTTTCCTTTCCATTTTGATGAGAAGATAGTGCCTGCTCCTCTTCATCATCTTTATTGTACATTGCTTCCTTTTGTTGCAGTAGATTCACTAACTTGTCGAAATTGACTGTTTGATCTGAAAAGTTTAGTGTCATCACAAAAATGCGGTATGAAGGAGGGAGTGCTCTCAGAACAATGGGAACGAGAGTTGTATCAGTGACCTCGTCTTCCAGGGCTAGAAGTGAAGCCCTTAATTCTACAACTCTTCTTAAGAAAGCTTCTATTTTCTCATTTTGTTTGAACTTCAGTGTGTGTAACTGACTCTGAAAATTCAGTATTACATTCTTGTTCTTGGCCTTGTACACTGTGCTCAACTTATCCCATGCTTCTTTGGCTGATTTGGCATCATGAATGTGGGGTTGCACATCATCAGACACTGCAAACAAGATTATTATCTTGGCCTTCTGATCGGATCTATCAAATTTTTTCTATTGTGTTGTATCAGTGCTAATCTAGTTACAGTACCATTAACAACATTCCAAATCTCTTCAAACTCAATTTGTCTTGATTTTTGTCTTCCATGTTGCATAGTTATTTCCTCTTAGAAGTTGAGAATCTGGAAGAAAGAACTTGGGGGCATTGGTGCCCATTTTGCAGAATCAACTAACAAAGGGTAAGGCTCTTATCACTCAAGGTATATGGTCTCCCAATCTATATACCATCAGTCTGATATACCAAACCTTTCTATATACGTGCCCTTCTGATATACTCGGTACATGGAAGAAGCTCACCCTTTCTATATACTCAACAGTACATGAAAGAGGTGTTATGTACGTGAAAGAATCCAATACGTGGTACCATGATAGTACTAAAAGGGGTCTATGTGATTATTGACACCGGCTCAAAGAAATATCCTCATACCCATGCGTAACTTCGCTATATACTTAGATAATTTCTCAGTCCGGATTTAAGTGGTATAATCATTCACAGATGGATGGGAGGGCTCAAAGTGTGTGCACTTGTGTCCTTATTACTCCCCATCAATTTAAAGGGTCGATGCCCAGATGACGTTGTTGCAGCTATATTAGGCATTAAGTGCAGTAGTAGTCATGATGAATTTACCCGTAAGCACTTCCTAGAGGCACTATTTATACTGAACACTGTGGCAAATGAGATCCGAAGATCTCGTGAGTGATACAGAACAAAATTTTTATTATTTTTTAGTACAAATCTCTACTAGTTTTAAAATAGTTACAATGGTTTGTGGTTGAATATGACAACCTGCAAATTAGTACAATACACTGAAATATGCAATTACATTCAAAATTCTGAAAAAATTGAATGGCAGGTAAATTAGTTTTTAGTTTGCTGGGCCCTGGTGGCCTCTAAAGCTCAATGTGGCTCTCTAAGAAAAAAACCACAAAAAAATGGCTAAAATGCAATTTTCAATCACCCCTCCTTTGGCAAATTTTGACAGAATAAAAAAATAAGTGATTTGGGAGAAAATAAAATTTTTCCCAAAAATAGGGTTTTCTCCTCTAAAAATGGTGGCTTGTTTAGTTATCTCTAAGGGAGTTTAGCGGTGGTTTTCCTTAAATTTTGCAGTGGAAATTTATCTCTAAATTAAAATATTAAAACAATCCTATGTTTGGGGGGTGTCGAACCACCAACCACACTCCTCCCAAAATCACTTTCCCAACCAACTATGACACATCTAATGCACTATGCATATCCATTGAAGCAAATTATTTTTAAGAAAAGAATAAATGAGCTGACCTTTCAAAATCAGACATGGCGGTGAGCTCATTTTCCACGTGGTTGAGCGTTGGAGCGGTTTGGAGGAAACACAGGATTAGGTTTGTGCTTATAACTCGGATATGAGCGTTTATCTCTTTTACCACCTTTTTGTTTTTTGTAACATCGTTTTTCAATGGTTTGAGGTTGTTTCCTCTGTAGGTACAAACACTTGGCTTTAGATTTCTTGGAATGGGGCTCGATCCGCTATAACAGCTCAACATTTTTTCATGTATTATTTGTGTTTGGTTCATTGATGCCTTGAGGGCTCGACTACATTTTTTGTTGAGATAGGGTAGGTTGAATGAAACTCTTTAGGAGGGGCTGAGTTAGATTGGAGGAGGGATGACTCAGTTTCACTTTTATAAACCTAGCTCAAGATTCGAAGGGGATGAAAGCAGGTTTGGCAACATTTTCTAGTGCTTGATTGGTTTTCGATGCAAAACAATCAATAGGGTTGGCCGTGTTGATTGATCTCCTGCTATTGGCTCAATTTGGACTGTGTAAAAAATGGCTCACCTTGTAATGTTTAGACAAATCTTGATTAAAAGTTGATCCAAAAATCTTATAGCTCGGGGTATACTGTGGAAGGGGAATCGGTGTGGAAGCTCACTTCCCACAATGCACAAGCAACTCGGTGCTCTGAACTCGGTAGACCAATGTAGAGCAGCTCAAATGAAAATGGCTCGATGTACAACTCGGTCAGAGCTTTTTGCAAAGAAACTCTCCTCCAAGTTTGATGAACTGCTAGTGTTAGTTAGAGGATAGCTAAGTCAGAATCACTAAATTTAGTGATAAAACCCCTAATGGGGAAAATTTATTTAATTTTTAAATTTCTGAATATTTATTGGCTCCAGGAAGCAAATTTTCCTAGTGTAGGGGGCACCAAGGCAAAAAAAAAATTCCTTACAAACACCTGGATAATAAAACAGGAGGTTGTGGGGATGTAGGGACATTCTGGGAAGTTGTTGGAGGAAACTACATTGCTTTCCTGTGATGTAGTATCTTCTCCAAAAAAATTTCTTCCTTCTACAACCTCTCTCCAACCTTCTCTGCTCACAGGTCCAGATCAACCAACTCTGGTACCAAATGAAAGTAGCATACAGGGGCAGAAGCCTAATACTTTTATTAATGTTCAATCAAATCATTTACAATAGTGCAGGCTGCAATATTTATAGATATTGGACAATCAGATACAAACAAATAATTAAGTTGCACAGGTGCAACAATACATCCGACAATAATACAAACAAATGATTGTTCCAACTAATGAAACAAATAAACCTATGGGATTATAATAATCCAAATATTATGGTTATAAAATCATAACCATTCAACAATTAAATCAATAACTAATTACATTAATGAATTATTAATTACCTAAGGTAATACAATGCATAATTAACCTTATTTTACCTAACATGTAATCCTTCTCCTCGGTGGAGATCTCCCCTCTCTAGGCCACCTTCTCATGTGCTTCCTCTAACAGGTGGCTCTGGTTGGTTCTCTCCTAGACAGGGAAAGTTTCCTCAGCTCATGCTGGCCATTTCTCCTACTTGGCCTGATGAAAATTCTGGTGATAAGCAAGATAATGGATGGGATGGGTGGGATCCTATTTTTGATGAGGCTCACCCCTATGCTTTGGGTTCGGGAAACAAGCCTTACAGTCCCCCTGCCACCTGTTTCCATGTTCGTGGCTGTTGTTTGATTGTGCTCCCTTTTTTGGTTGAAGTTTGCACTATTTATTTAATAATTTTTATGTTATGACTTGCCTCTCATGAGGATTTTTTTAGCTCGATGTGACTTTTTGGAATTCTGGGGCGTGACTTTTCCACCCATTTCTATACAAATGGCATTGTATATATTGTTCCATTAATATAAAAGTGCACTTTTCAATAAAAACAATTGTTTATAAGGTCCTAGGAAATGGAAATCTATGGTTGGTTTCATGTGATGTTAAATGTTGGATTCCTCGATATACCCAAAGGTACGTGAGGCCCGAATCTATGTTGGCATCGGTACAATGCGTGGTATTGGGGCCTACCCATTACTTCACGGCCCCGCAATAATAAGTGTGTCAGGTGCTTAGCCAATATAGCTCCCACCAATTATTTATACTCATCCAGAACATCGATTCAGCTTATCCTCTTGGTGATGAAATCAAACTAGGTCCTCCTAGGTAGGGGTGTTTTGATGCAAGTTGTGTTGAAAGTGGTTTGGTTGTGTGTGAGGTAAATTAAGTGAATGTAATGTGTTAATTTCCTAATTATACTATGTGATCAAGAAAATATGAAAGGTTTGTTTTAAGTCCTAAAAATAAATATTACTTTGATGAGGAAATCATACAAATGCGATGTGAAGAAAATAAAACCACAAATAAGGCGTACCTGTAATTTTTCTTTTGATATTTTAGATTTTTGAATTTTTTGGAAACAGATGCTCCAGAAGAGAAAAACCTGCAAGGGTTAGCTAAAAATAGGAAAGAAAAAGAGAAAAGACAGTCCTAAAGGTAGACTAGTTGAGTAATCAAAAGCAGACCACAAAGATCATCGACGATTTGAAGGAATCGCAGGTGATTCACCAAAATCACAGGTGATTCTACATAATTGCTAGCAATTATAGAGTAAAAACCCTGAAAATAATTATAAGTTAGTTGTTTAGCAATTATAGAGTAAAAACCCTGAAAATAATTATAAGTTAGTTGTTTAATGAAAAATGAAGGGAAACAAGGTCTCATAAGGCAGGTGAGGAATGTATCAGGTAAATTTCTAGTCTATGTTATTAAGTGTGAAAAATACCTAAAAATCAAAACAAGGAAGGGTTTAATGATACCTGCACCGACAGTTGCAATGTTGGGATGGTCAGATGTAGTAGTGGATAAACGCTCCTTCTTTTTACAAATGAAGAGTCCTGCGATCAAAGACAACTAAACAAGGAATATTAGACAAAATGGGATGATGAGATGCTCAACAAAGGCCAATTCCATGAATCAAAAGGGACTTCCTTAGAGGATATTAGCTCATTTTTAAACAATGAAGTGATTTGAAAATAATTACAAAACAAAAAATTATAAGGGAAAGGAAAATCATGTTCCGCTTCGTAGGTGGCCCAGGGTAAGGTAGCGGGAATCTTGATAGCTTCAAAGTATTTGTACTAGTAGTCCATAGTTTCTTGTCGGATTTTGTGGAGGAATTCGATATGTTCCTCAATGTCAGGTGTGAACGCAATAGCACACAAAGTAAGCTTGTGTAGGATATCGAAATGCTCCCACAAAAAGGGCTGGAGGATGATCAAGAGGTTGTAAATGCTTGTGATAGGATGTGATTTTACTGGAACAATCATCTATAGAAGAGACATACTTGGAAGAGCCAAGTTAAATACAAAGATATACATAAAATTTATTAAAAATGATATGATTGATTAGAATAGAACTGATAAACAAGAATCACTGATGATTTGATGGAATCACTAGTGATTTGGGGGAATCATGGTTGATTCAAGGTAATCATGAGCGATCACTATGAAAAGACTAGTTTTCTAAAAAATTGTGAAACTTGATGAAAACAAAGGTTTGAGTTGATAATTTGTAAATGTTATGAGATATAATGGACAATAATAAATTAATCGAGGCTTATCTTGTAGTGTGGACGTGCTATGGAACGTCTACAAATAATAATGATGTTGATCATTGGTTGTTGATTTCTTGTAGAGATTGTTGAGGAAAAAGCTACAAAGATTGATGTATTGTTGAGATTTGAGATTACTGGAGGCATGATTCGTTGGTTGAGGCATGATCACACCACAAGGTTTTAGGTGATGGAAATCATCACAGAGATTCGTTGGTTGTTGGGTGATGGAAATTTCCTTCCTTCTTGAGGCATGATCCTACCACAAGGTTTTAGGTAAGTGTTTAAGAACACTACCAAGTGGATGACAAAAAATGAAATGGTGATTATTTCCCATTCTTGTAAATATGATGCTCCAAATGAAGATCATCACCTTCTTACCTATTCTAGCTCCAAAATCCTCCTTGAATGAAATCATCTTACACACCTCCTACTCACATGTTTCATATTTCTTGATCTTTCATGCATGATGGTCCTGGATTCCTTGGTAGCCTGGAATAGCTCATATTGACATGTTCCTTAAAGAAGGTTTGAACTTAATGGCGGAGTTAGGGTATGGAGATCATCAACTCACTCCTTAAGTCTCACATTTCACTCACTTTCTTGATCATGAGTGGAAACATGATCCTTATAATGTTTGAACACCCTCTTTCTCAATTTCTCATCATGGAGATGGTTTTCCTCTTCCTGCTAACAAGATTGATCCCTGAATGGAACTTAAAGGACTGAATGAGAATGAGTTCCATGTTCTTGTCCTACACACTGTACTAAAACACTACGAATTCCACCTTTTTATGAAGCTTCCTAAAATAGATAACCTTTGTGCACATTCTTTTCATTATCTTTCTTTTCAGATATTCTTATTCAATGGCCCCTAGTTACACTGAAATGAGTTTTGGCTGAAATTTTTCTTCCTTTGAGGTGATCACATTACCAATTTTTGAATGAGTGTTTAAGAATGCTATCAAGTGATTGATGCCAAATGAAATTGAAATGATTTCTCATTCTTGCATACATGGTTCCCCACATGATGATCACCTATTTACCCTTCTTGACTCCATAATACTTATTGTTGAATGAAATCAGATTTGGGGAGCTTAAGTACCTTCTTTATCATATGCTTCCCTATGGGAAAACATGATTTCTTGATTCTTCACACACGATGGCTTTGAGTACGTTGATAGTATGATTACCTCACTTAGACTTTCTTCTAGAAGAGATGACGACATATTCAAGATACGATGACCCTCGACCTACTCCATGATGTTACCATTTCACTTTTGAACATGATGACACCATTTTTCACTTAACAATTCACTTCTTTAACCAAGATATTACGTGAGTGAAAACATGCCTACAAGATCTGAACACCCTTTTGATCAATTTGCTCTTCGTGGAAATGTATTTCCTTCTCCAGATGGAAGGATTGATCTCTGAATGAAGTTTGAAGATGAATCACTTGTTCCTAACTTTAAAATTTCACTGAGATCATCATTAAGTCCTAATTATTTGTTTAGAAACACTCTCAAGAGGTATGCATTGTTTGTGAGCCCAAGATGATTGCTAGTGTCACTCACGATGATCTTTTCTCATCAATCTTGCTTCCTACATCAAGTTTTGTTCTACAGAGATCACCCCATTAATGATTCCTTGAGAGTTTACAAAGGGGTTTAATTTATTTTTTGTGCCATGAAACAACATCATAATATTGCGATGATAGCAAAAAGTAACAAGATAAGCGAAACGAGAGCTACCACAACTTTCTAAGCTCAAATATAAGACTTTCTATTTTTAGCAGATATGGTAAAAAACTATTATTTTTAGAATATTTACAAAATTATTGACCTTTGAAGTTCCTAATTAAATTAGGTTATTTCCACTGATGATAATTGTCTATTTTTAGAAAGTTTCTATTATTAGATACCAATTTTTCTAAACTTGTTATTTTTAGAAAGTTTCCTAGATAACCCTTTTTTGATATTTATCACTTTTCATATCTCGAATGTTGAGAATCCATCACATTGGGAAAATTACTATTTTTAGAAACCTATTATTTAGAGCACATTATTTTTTTATAAACTAGACCTACCAGTGTAAGTTTGCAGTGAAACCAAAGCAAAAATGTTTTGTTTTGCACCAAGATCTTCTGCTCTGAATTTCACTGTTTTCCATCCGCTTAATCTCTTGATAATCAAAAAGGAAAGTTTTAGGGTTGGAATATCATCTTTCTATTGTGAAAAATCTAGGGCATCACTGAATTTGGTGTTACAATTATCCCAAAGGCATTTTGGAGAGAAAATTACTGGTAAAATTTTGTGGCAATTTGGTGTCTGGGTGATTAGTTATGAGAAATCCTCATTTTTGGTGGTGGGGGTGTCTGAGAAAATTTTAGTAGAACCTCTGGTAAAAAATTGAGGTTTATGAGGGAGCTACAATATAAACAATGGAGAAATGGAAACATGTGCAGAATAAATTAGCTAAAGCAGTGTTTTAATGCATTATCCAGTTTCCCTAATAACCACGATTTGATTATGGGTTAAAGTTGAGTCTGTGTGTGGTCAAGAGATGGTTCAAATGGGATAATGGGGACAATGGGGGATAAAAAAAGTGCCTTAGAGAAATATTTGAGACAAGTGGCAGCATGGGAGGAAATGTGGATGAAATGAGGGGGTTGGGAAACACACTCTTAGAGTCGAGAGAGGCTGCATGGAGGTCCATGGGCTTCAAATGATCATGGGCGCATTTTCTTTTCCCTCTTTTCCCCCTGGGGGAAGAGGGGAAAATGGAGAAAATGGGGACATAAAAGTGTTCTAATGGTGAGCGAGTGAGGGAGCACTTTTGTGTCCCTCATGTCCCCCTTGCACTTGGGTGCAAATAGGACACACAAGACACTCATGACACATAGCATTCCAAAGTGCACCTATGGGAGGAGGATGAGGGCACAATTTTGTGTCCCTAATGACCCCCTTATCTCCAAGGAGATAATTGGGACACATGAAGGTGAAAAGTGCACCTAGGTTATAAAAGGAAAGCCAATTTTTACACAAGGTGTCCAAAAATGGCTAAAAACTTGTTTGTTTTCACCCCAGAGGCTTAGGATGATGTTTTGGGGTAAATGTTTACATGATTTTAACTCCAAAACACATTTTAAGATAAATGAATCTAGTTTTAAAACTTTATTATTCATGAAAATCAAATTTTAGGTCCTTTTTTTCCAGAACTACGAGGTGCAACTGCATTGTTTGGAATTATTCAAGAAACCTTCACACTTTAGATCAAAATAGATGTTCCCAACATGTAGATAATTCTCCTAGATTTCCATTTCCTATTTGTAATCCTCCTAACTCCTTACGGAGCTCCCAGAATCATCTAGGGAAGTTAGGTTTCTCTTTTTGAATGCCTTTTCCTTGCACCTAGAAACTCGTTATGGAGCAGATTGTCCCTTAATGAGAAAAACTTCCCTAAATATTCCTAAATTTCTTCCAACACTTTCAATACTCCCCGAAACCACCTCTGGATCTTTAATATCTTTTCAGAAATCTTCTTGAGGATGTATACAGGGTTTGAAATGACCAAAATTGACCTTTCTAGGCTTCCAAGAGAACTAGTCTTTTCTTGAACTTCATTGAATCAATTGATGAGCCTTATTACACTTATTTGCACACCGAGACATGTTAGCCAAATGCATTAGAACTATCTTCAAGGCTAGGATGATGATGTCACTTGATGCAGGTTGGCTAGGGGGGATTCAAGAAGATCAGAAAGCATAATTTTACATTGTGGCTTAGTTATCATGCTTTGAATTTTGCATTTTAGGGCTAGTCATTTTGCACGACAACACTATTGTTGTGAAAAATACTTCCTATGTCTCACCTCCACTACAACACATCATAGCGCTTTTCGGCATTTCCAAAACCTTCGTTGAATCAAAGAATAATATATTGATCTTTCTTCTAAATTGTTTTTTTCTTTTGTCTCTCAATGGCGGTTTAAGTTCATATTATAAAGCCCAGACATGAGGAAGGTGAACAAATGTGCTTTTCTCACCAAGAAACAAAACATAATTAAGAGCGATGGAATGTCATGTGTTCAAGTAAAGTTGTATTTTTTCATGTAAAATTTGAAATAGTTTACATTGAATAAAATCAAATTGATTTTGCTTGTGGACTTTGAAGATTGTTTTTTTATTATTAAGTGTAAATATGACTATGCATCCTCCCAACTCTTGTCCATTTACTTCCACGTAAATGTTTTTCCTTGAGGATTATTTATTTACATGGCATGCTTTCGCATGTTGGATCCCTTTTGAATTGCCTCTCCAACTATAATTCCCTTATCACCTGTGTAACAACTCACTTTTGATATTGTTCTTCAACACTTCATATGCCAACAACTACTCCCACCTTTAGAATTGATCGTTCCACACATGTTTGGAATAAGGAATTCATATCTCATCGTTCATATGTGTCTTTTCAAAACAAAGAACAATTTCACATACATCCCCTCCAACATTTTTCCCTCACTCGACTTCTCCTCCCTCAATCCCCTTCTTCATCACCCATATTCTTCTAGGGATGATTCACTACTCAAACTTTTTCAACAAATCCCTTTTAGGTCTCCAATGATCACACTGCTCACATATGATTACTAATTCACCGGAGGCGTCTCCTTTGGTGTTGGCCCTGCTGGAAAGTGTCAAACTCCAGCGGGCTTCTTCTCTATAACATTCAACGGCACAGTCCATCTCCCGAAAATCTTGGCAAGAAACTGATTTGTAACCCTAACATTGAAATTTCCAAGCAAATATGCCACCTATTACAGTGTAGGAGACTACCGGCTGGGTCTATCACTTAAGGGTTTGTTCTTAAAAAGCAGAGGCGTCACCTACACTCCCTGCATAGGTTTAGATATTTTTTTGGAGCTTGTTGGCACACCCTCTATGGATCTTGTCACTTAAGTGGCCACCAGTGATCAAATTTGAGCCCATCATAGCCCGTCCAAGGGCTTGCAACCCGTCAAAGAAATGCAAAGAAAAAATTAGTTGTCAAAATAAATTCAAAAATTGTAAATTGCCTAACAAAATAGAAGTATAAATTATTACATAAAGTTTCAAAAGAAGTTCTGAAATGAAAATTTCCTTGTCACTTGTTAGTTGCAAATCCCAAAGTGGGTGTAGATGTTTCATCACAATTAATGAATCATTGAGTCAATGGGAATTAGGCAATGGGATATACTATTAGTTCCAATTTAATGTCTGATATCAATACTACAATTCACCATGAAAATATAAAAGTAATGTCTATAAAAAAATAATTTGAAAATGTTTGATTTTGAATACTAATGTTAACCATCTTGCAAGATGGGATTGGGAACCGGGATTGCTACAACTTGCAACACAATTGAGAACTCCATTAAATGGCTGCATTTAATTTCATTTCTAATTCTCCAATACCTGATTCTCTGAAAATATTCTACAGTCTACAATGAAAATCTTTTGAAGTCATGTACATTGCATGTCATTTGTGAGTCTCCATACTTTGAATCTATGGTATCAATAACATTGAGGAATAATACTAGTACCACATGAGCAAATGAATTTTTTTGGAAACAAAAAATCCAATGTTGAAGTGGTGAGCGATGGCCCATGGAAGGTCTAATGAGATTTCTACGTGTGGCATAGGTATGCCTATGGTCCTTGAATGATTTTGTCTCCTCCTCTTTAACTTTCTTTCAATGCACATTTATTTTCCTTATCATCAATGGAAATTGCACTTCCATGGTTGCTAAATGTTGTCTGGATCACACAACAACATCACTAGGGGATTTATAACCTGATTTTTCTTAAATGAAAAATTATCATGGTGTAGTCTGTGAAATGGATAGTCCTGGCTAGGCTATAATTTATATCTCGAAATGGATTTCCTTATTTTCATAAAACTTATACAAACATGTGTAAATTCAGTGAATTATAAGTGAAGGATTTCAAGATGTGGTTTGTGTTCTATTTGGTTTCATACCTTCCTACACCAGAAACATACCCTTAATACTCAAGTCTGGTCAGCTTTTATATTTGATGGGATTTTGGGAATTTTTTGTGTTTAAATATATTTGTTAATTTAAAAAATTATTATTTATTTTTTTGACGTATATAGTAGATATATTCTTGTCATGTGAAGCGTAACTATATATATTACTTTTCATCATGGAAGGGTTGGTTAAATATACACCCTTCACAATGAAATTTGGAGTAGCCGTTCAAATTTGATCATTGGTGGCCATTCTCCCCTCTCACCGCCATGCTTTTGTCCCCCGCCATCATTGCTTATGGTGAAACAATCAATGCATCCATCTCTGCAATAACTACTGAAAATATCTGCTTCTCCCTATAAATGAAGTCTCAATTTTTCTATTTTTAACCATCTGCTTCTACCCCTGCTTCACCTCTTCACCAATTTGTTCCATTATTATTGTCATATGCTCCCTATAGAAATGGAATGCGCAATTTGAATAAATTGTTATATGGGATGAATGGGCTGCTGCATGGGCTGAAGAGGATGATGCATGGACTGAAGAGGATGTTGCATGCACTGAATGGGTGCCTGCATGGACTGGATGGCTACAAAAGACTGTGTTGGCAAACCAGGTCAAAGTTGTTGTAATTGTTGAAGTTGTTGAAGTTGTTGAAGATGTTAGAGTTGTTGTTTCTGTATATGTTTTTCTTGTCGCTCCTTCCTCGCATTTTGTGATGGCCTGTTTATCCTTTTTCCTATATAACTGCTACAAATTCATTCAATATCAATTTGGAGACCTAATTTGGTTTGGTTTGGTTGGGTAAATTACAAACCAATGTCTCTCATGATGATGAGTGAAGAGTGTTATGCAGCTCTGCAACAGATCGCATTGCATTTGCGCGGCGACTCCTTCCCACCCATTTCTCCTCCTCCTGCTCTAATAGACAGTGACACAGTTTTGAGAGATTGTCCTTGCATATGTTGATGGACAACACTTGTTTAACAATGCGGAACGACAATTGGAAGCCAGTAACAGACGGACTGCAACTTCGTCAGTGAAGATATCGGTTCTAGTTCTGTGTAAAAGACATTACAGAGGAGTGCATTGAAGACCATGGGGGAAATTCACTGCAGAGATTAGGGATTGCTCAAAGCAAGGAGCCAACATTTAGCTAGGTAATTTTGACACGGAAGAGGCGGCTATTGAACATGCATATGACCGTGTTGCTTTCAAAATGAGAGGGGACACAGATCTGCTCAACTTTTCCCTGAATGTGTCTTCCTACAATGATTGGTCAGGTTCAGTGGAGTCAGACAAGAGAGAGAGATAAGAAGATGAAGTGGAAATGGAAGCGGCGTAGCCGGCTAACAAGAAAATTAGAAGAAATGATTGTGAAGAGGATGTGTTTGGAAGATTGGAAAAACTAGTGGCTCTTTCTCCCCTGCCATTGTTTTCCTCTGTGCCATCATGAATGGTGATGTAGCCATTAGTAATCTTCGTCAATAAATAAGTTAAGTGTTGCACATATATACACACAAAACCCACTTGTAATGCTATACAGATACAAGTCACCTTCACTTTGCATCCAAACCATATTGTATAAAAAAAATTCAATCCCTCTCCGGCGTAACTTGCAACTCATTTGCAATTGCTAGTTATAATAAATGAGATCGTAATGTAAATGATGTTAGGAGCGTAAACATAAAAGCGCCAACTTTAAAGTGCATTTTTTTTAATGTTTTTGAGTATTAAAAGCCTTGCATTCAACCCTATTCAAAGTAAATGCACCAACTCTCATGATGGGTCCCTATAGCCAAATATGAGGTCAATTCTACGTCACAACGCATTGAATAAAAGATCATTGCATTATATGATTCCTGTGTTTTTTTAAAGGCCTGCCACTTTTTCAGATTAATAAAAAAAACCCAGTAAGATCAGGCAGGAGACAGATTTAGCAGAAAGCTTAGTCAGAATTGAAAATTATAAAATAATCAAATCCATATTAAAATTACTAGACAAAGTTAGGCGATAGGTACTCGAGTATGCCAGAAGACCAGGTTAAAAAAAAACAAAAACAGTTAATGGTCAAAGGAGAACAGAGAAAATAGTAGGTCAAGGAATCTGTATCATCTCCATTGCCCCCAAACTTTAATCATCACTTCCATATTCCCATTCACAACCGTTCGTCTCCATTAAATGGCTCACAATCGCGATGAGACTCCCCTCATCATAGGCGCCCCTGACGCTCAGGGATCTCCGTTTGCTCACCCAAGTTTTTTAGGAATGTTTCTCTGCTGCTGCTGCTGCTGCAATGCCGCCGATGAATGCAGTGACAGGTTCAAGGGATCTGCTTCTCTCTTCAACAAGGCCGCCGCCAGTTGTGGTCGGAAGTGGAAAAACTTTTTCAAGAGGATGAAAAGGAGTAATACAATGAATATGACAACCATAAGATTGGGTGTCCACAGCAGCAATGGCAATGAAATGAGCAAATCTGGGAGGTTTCAGTATGATCCGCTCAGTTATGCGCTTAATTTTGACGATGGATCTGTGGACGAGGACGAGCATTCCCTGCGTGCATTTTCTGCCAGATTTGCTTGCCCCATTGCCAAGCCCAGGGAGACGGAATGCCCTTTCATTTAATATACAGAAGCCATCAACAAGGTTTCCTGTGCAGGTATGCTTTTGAAATCTGCTTGGCAGTGTTGCTTTCAAAATATCATTAGGTCGTAGTTCAGTAATGTATATAATGGTGTAAAAGGTGTTGTCTGAACATCCACTAAAAATTAAATCGGAGAAGATCTCGAATAATAAGAGATACCATCTTATATTGTTTCTATGTTACCCATTGTAGGCGTTAAAATCACTCCCAAGGTGTATATTTGGGCTTCTCCAACATTTTCTGTGTTGTAATAATATTGAAACTTGGAAATAAGAGTTTTCCCAGCCACTTTAATATATTCTTTTAGATTTAACTCTGTAAGAGATTTATGTTCTCATGTCTGGAAGCCATTATCGTTTTCTGAAAACGCCTGCATCCATTCAATTAACTACAGTCAGACATTATGAAATAACCTTATTCAAAATGTATTAAAATAAACGGAATAACAGTATTGTGTTTAGTATAATGTAGAAAGCAACTAGTGGGATATGTAAGTTGGTATTATACAGTGGAGTTATGTGTAATGAAGTATTATCAATATAACTTCACTGTACAATAGTCACTCCATATCCCAATAGTTGCTATCTAAACCATACTAATGATTATTTTAAGAAGTTTGTCAATTACCAAGAATAAGATGCATTATCTCTAAATAATATAAAAATTCGTAGGTAGGTGAGAAGTAATCAATTGTATTTTTGTAAACCCTAATAAGAAGAGGGGTTATATTCGTGATCTTATTATGCAGATGAAAGTTATACGGAGTTTCTAAGTGGTATATTAGAGATATTTTTTTTTGGAAAGTAGAAAAATTGTTTGGAATAAACTTGTCCCTTTTTTATTATGGATTTATTATTATGGGGTGATGTTGTAATATAAGTGACCCTCTTACTAATATAATAGATGTTATAATAGAAATAGTCCTCTTACTAATATAATGGATGATTGGTTAAACGATGAGTATGTTTGCTTGTTCAATCTTTTCCTATCCTCTTCTATGGCATCATAATACTAAAAACAAATCCCATTCAATTGCCACTAAATAAAAATACATGTGTTAGTACCCTAAGTTAGATATGCCTTTCACTACATCTTAGAATTGCTTGTATGTGTTAGTAACATGCTCGCAAAATATGAAATGGAAATAGAAATAACAAAATGTAAAGAAGTTGAATGCTTACTGAATTCAAAAAATAGTGTTAAACATTCTTATATTCAAACATCACAGTTCTCTTCATGTGGCAAACTCAATTTTGAGTAGAGTTCATTTGCAAAAAATAATCATCCCTATCTCTTCCATATAATATCAATTCAAGGGTCAACCTTACTACACATATGCAACATTACAAACCCAATGTAAATAGACACCCGAGCTAAATAACAACTAAGACAATTACAATGCAAAATTAATAAAAGATGGTTAGGACATTAACGTGAATACTTTTATTACGTTAACACTTACTATGATTTTGCAAAATCATGTAAGTGCGTGATTAATGCAAAAATAATTTGTGGGTACGTTAATTTACAATGAAAAAATATGTAAATCCTAGTGAATACTTTTATTACGCAAAATCACACACTTACTATTACATTTATACTGCCGGGTACGTTAATTTATATATGGATCTTGCGTGATAAAAGTATTCACTAGTGACCCATCTCTTAGTCTTCTCATCAGTTAGTCATTCGTCATTGTTATTTGTCTGGTTCAGTCATCACTTGTCTATACAGTTTTGGGTGTATTTTAGGGAGTCTCAGGGGTCGTAATTTTCATGATTCTCATCTCCAGTCCTATAATGGGGCCTAGGGTTGCACTGGGGTGCCCCAGTGTATGATTTTAGGAATTCTTGTTTTTGTAATTTGTAGTCCTAATTTATTAGTTCGAGGTTGGTCTTTATTGTTACCCTGTGCATTCCCCTAGGTTGTAGTTGGTGTTTTCGGATCACTAGTGTCAAAATTTGAACAAGAGATCCTAATATAAACATAACATACTCACTACATTAGGGGAAGACATATTACTATCAATGGAAACTATCTACTACGGCAACGGACCGCATTTAGGCATCTTCTACATCTGCAGCACACAAGCATAGGGTAAAGGGTTGTATTCGTTCTATTCCATCCACCAAGGCCACCCAGTCACAGATTTCCTAGTCTGCTTCAGTCCAGCATATAGCGAGGTAAGTCAAATTGAGGTTAGTACCATATCCCTCTTGCTTTGTGATTTCAATATATTTAAGCAATAAATAAAAATATTTAGCTCTTAACATTTTTAATATAGCATTTTGTTTCTATTTAGATTAACTCATAAATAATAATACATTTATTTTAAGTTAATCATTTTGGTGAACCCGACTTTTAGAATACTTTCCTTTTGATCCTTTTTAATACCTTAGTGGTTGAGCATAGTTCTTATTTTTCATCTGTTCATGTCTCATTTTAGTGTCAATCCTATCTATGATGAGGCCTCCATAACTGAACTCAAAGCTTTATATAGTACCCCAATGGCTACACCCGATGATACTCAAAAAGCCCTCTTGGAAGGCCAACAACATGTGTTGACTAGTCTTGTCGATTCTGCTATAGGTATTTGCCTTGTTGATGATCCTATTGCATTCACACGTTGTACACCATGCCATCCGGTTGCATGTGGTCCTTCTGATATGCCACCTGATGCTTTAGATGACTCTATCATTGATTACTTATTAGGAATTGATCCACAATCAGGTGTACCTCATGACTCCTCCCCTTCTACTCCAACTACTGCTATAGCTACTCCTATGTCTTCTCTTGCTTCTGATAGTCCTCCTCCCACATCTCATTCTAGCTTGCATTCTCCTTCATATTACATTGATGATCCTATTGATCATCTTGATGGAAACAACATTATTTATGTAACCCCATCTTCTATTAATGATCATCATGGGTCTCCTTCTTTCTATACTGCTGAGTGTGTCTCTCCCACTCCATTGTTGTCTTCTCATGAGGTTGCATCTACTATTGTTCATGAGTCACCACCAGTTGTTGCTTCTTCTCCTTCTATTCCCACATCCTCTAAAACTCCTACTGCATCTTCACCTATAGAGGTTTCCTCCTTGATCACTGCACCTATTAGGGATTGTGTTTATACTATCCATACTATAGCCCCTACATCATCATCTACTATAGCTCATTTGGCACATACTTCTCATGTGCCTTTAAAATTGGACTTCATTATATCACCTCTTGATATCCCTATGATCACTCATAATGGCAAATTTCAACCACTTAATACATTATTGCCATCTCTTACCATCCCCTCATAAGATATTCTATCTCTCATGCATGTTGTAGGACAATTCTAATCTCAAGTTCATACTCTCAATATAGAAAGTAAATCCTATTATGCCTTTATTAACAACAATTATGTACATGGAAATCTTGTTCCTAAAAATATTCATAATTTCACCTTCCCTAAAGAATTTACCGTGCCTAATTTCACATGTTTTGATGGTACTGGTGACCCTCATGCTCATATTCTACACTACTGCACACTTATGGCCACTTATTCTAATTATCAATTGTTGCTCAAGGCCTTTCGCTATAGTCTTATTGATGAGGCACTACAGTGGTACACCCATTTACCCTTTGGGTCCATTAACACTTTCTATGACATGGAGGATGCTTTCCTCTGTCGTTTCATTCTCAATAATGGCCCTAGAGTTACTTATGACCACATACCTACTTTACATCAAGGATCCTCTGAACATATCTAAGACTATATCTTACAGTTTAATGTCTGTATACACCAACTCATATTCCAACCTACTGACTTAAAAAATCAATTCATTTTTTCTTGTGGTCTCATTCCTCCACTTAAGAAAAGGTTACAATATGATACTTGTGATTCATTCATTCTCTTATGCTATAAAGTTATTGACCTAGAAAAATATCTTTTGTCCTCACATATCATTGAACCTACACATGTTTCTCTGACCATTCCATCCTCTAGTCTTCCACTCACACCTCTAGTTGAGCATCCAAAACAATCATCACCTTTTCCCAAAGTGCATTCCAAACAAGCTCCACCCACTCCTTCACCACCAACACATTCTTCTTCTGTTCCACATAAATTTCCTTCTTCCACCACTCCACCTCCATCATGAGAGCCTTTGTATTTCTCCCCTCACGCTCGACCACATGATGTGTTGCGCATATTACTCAATGAGTGATTAATTTGGTTACCCTCCAACCAGCATCATCCCCCACACCACTTACAACATCGGTGTGACCAACACTATTGTAATTATCATCGCATCACTAGCCATCGGGATAATGATTGTCTTGCCCTACGTGAAAGGATACAACTAATGGATTTTGATATCATCTCCTTTGCCTCTCGCGAGCGGTCATTGTCTCCTTCACCCTGTCAACATAGGCATACCCCAATTGAGTCTTCTACATCAGGTACTTAGTTCATTCGTCATGCTCCACCTTCATACCATTTTTATCTACCTCATCCATCATTTCCACCATCATATTCATTGCATTTGATACATCCACGCTATCCACCGCTTCATTCAGTTGCATCCCATGGTTTTTTTCCAGTCTCTGCATATCCTTTGGTTACTACACATGACATTCCATTTGGTTCATACACTCACGCTACATCCTTCCCACATGCTTCCACCGCTACACGTCACCTTGGTCTTTGGTAGGTGATTATTATCACCTTACCCTCCAATGAAACACTTGTGTTCTTATGGTTCTTACACGACTATTGAGGGACTAGTTTTAAGATCCTTTCATCATGTGCTCCTTCCTTTCATCTAGCGCCCTCAATCATTTATTGATGATGCACTCTTGCTTATGCAGCTCATACTTGATTTCTGATGGGTCTTAATTACATGATCCTATTCATTCACATGCTGGGGGCATCTTTAATCTCCCTCCCCCTCTTATTTTCATCACCCTATCCTACTATGACTATATTATTTTCTCACACATTCATTACGGTACATTCATTTCACTATCATACATTTTTTTATTCTACTATAATCATTACATTACGCACTACATATTTTATTCATTCAACATTTCATCAATCACATTACATTGGTTATCTATATTGTCATCATTCACCATACATATTTTATCTACCACTACTAACATCATCATGTAAATTTATATTCATCACACACAAACAATACACATGATAGGACAATAACTATATAATCATACAACATCCATTACGTAGCCATGGCAAAACATTCCAACAGGTATTTAACATATATCAAAAATAGGTCTCTATACATATATCATTAATATAATCATCATCCCAAAAAATTTCTCACAACTTGGGGGCAAGGGCCCCACATTATATATAATAATTCCAATCAGGCCTCATCATCGCTATCACTCTCATGTACTACGAGAACCCTAGAACTGGATGCCTCTCCACCAACATGACATCACATTTCGCAACCTCAAAACTTCTCCACCTACCTCCGTAGCATAGTAATCTCTATAGCCTGCTCCAAAAACTGACGCTACAAGTCAACATACCATGCGAACACGTCTTGGGAAAAGGGACCACCACCTACCACCTCTCAAGCATGTTGAGTCTCCTCACATGCCTCGTCCCTCTCGCTTAGCAGCACCGTACATGTCACCACTGCTATGGCCACTGGCTTAAAAATATGGGCATGCTCGCCTACAATGTCATCAACACGCTCTAGCATCCCTCCACCTAGCACATCATTTGGCACATTTTGCATCAAAGTATGGATCGATGTGTCTACTATCAATGACCAATACACATCCCCTACAAACATAACATAAAACCACACATTAGCTACAAGCATACAAAACAACTTAGACAATCTGTTAAACACAATGTAGGCATACACAAATATGTACGCTCTGCCATGTTTACTGCTACAGGGTCAGGGACACCTCCCTCCCCTCCTCAATCATGCGACAAATCCATAAGACCCACAAATATTGGGTATAGTAATACCCACCGATGCGGTGCCCACCACGCTCAATACTCCTCGGTACACCCCGCATCGTCTCCATCCACAACCGCTATCGTTGGGTCTGTCTCATTCGGCCCTGGTGGTATTAACTATTATGTTGTAAGCCCTAGCCTAGCACCAGCCCTCCTAGGTGCTCTGATAGCTCTCAACCATATATATGGCTCTAGGGGCACATCCTGCGCCATACCAAATTGTCATGATACCCTCTCAACCTTAAAATCTCTGCCACACCTGGAAAGTGGTCCTCTAGCCACATAGTCCTCCAAATACATTGCAACTCTATAGCATCCTCGGGCCATCCCCCATAATCACAATATGGCCTCTATACAACCGACTTGGGCCTCATCCTATCTATAAGTTCTTTGAAGGTGTTTGTATCCATATTCCTACTATGAATATCCACCCAACATTGAGCATATATCTCAGGTCAAGCCCACTCTCCTCGTGGCCCTGTAACTGGTCACAATACAAATGTGCTCATATGCCCACACATGCATCAGTGTGGTGGCTCATATACCTCCACCATGCTCATCCTGACGTAAATTGATACAAGTCTCTGTATAAATGGGCCAACACACACTGTGCCCATGTGAATCTCATACCCTCCTCCTCTATCCATAATGACATATGTCATGCATCTTATACAAGATGTCCAACCCCTCCTCCCTCCATGGCTATACATGAAGCAATCACCACTGTGATAAATTTCTGCAAGCGTGGAACCCTAGACTACAGTATTTGCATCCAAACTGATATGGGCCTCGGTAGGTACTTGAGCTCTTACAAAATATCACCTTACTGAGCACATCTGCCACTCCATATCCACTACTTCCATCACTTGTACCCTCTCTCCAATAACTAGCAATCATAATATGCGATATACATCCTCTAACGTGACAGTCATCTCGCCCAAAGGCAACCAAAACGTGCATGTGTTTACACACCATCTCTCACAATGCAATCAACATGGGCATATTATGGGGCACATCCCCCATCTTTGTTATATGCCATAATCCGGCATGGTCCATCACATCCCACTCATCATCTAACAATCCCAATCCAAGTAATGTACTCAAGTGACAACCACCATGGAACTCCCTCAAGTGGATATCCCTCTTCATAACACCAAAAAACAACACACATAGCGTTAGAACACCTTACATAACCAAACCACACTTATTCAACATACTAGAAACATGTTTTTCACCATTATCCACAAATGCACACAATCTAGACTAGGGCGCCAGATGTAGGACTGGGGCACCCTGGAGCAGGACACTAGCGCCCAGTTCTGGGTCGCTCCAGTCCCAGGGGTCACTAGTGCCCTCACCGCTCTTTTCTAGGTCCCTAAATGCCAAAGAAAATCAAAAACCTCAAATTTTAAAAAATTCAACTAAAATGCACCTATTACACCCTACATTTTTATGAAAATAATGGACTTACCAACTCCACAGTCGTACAAGACGCCACAATGGTCGCCACTCGCTCAAACTGACTAGGACGCAATGCTCTCGCTTGAGGCATCTTCACTCACTCTGTACACACTCTCACACTCACACAAAAGAAAAATGAAGTAACAAAATACTTTTTCACTTTACTATTTATAGTTACTTTTCATCACTACCTTTACTATGGTCCTTATTTCGTGCTTATTACCATAACTAATACACACTACACCGTTTCGCTCATATCTTGAGTGTTTTTACTCTGATTTACACCCTGTTTATGGAATTATTTTTAGAATTCTGCCTACCATTGTATTGTACATGTTTAGTGCATATTTTATCTCTTCACTATTATCTACCACTCAATACATAAGCATTTTCACCTCTTCTTATTACTTTCAGCTTAGTATACGTTCTTTTCATTCACTCCCCTCTCACCGAAAGGGGGGCATATTATTGGGGTCCCCCTATAATCCCCCTCATGTCACCATGAATTTAAGCATTTTGAATCTGAAACTTACTAATACATTGTGTGATATTTCACTAGTAATTCCCCCTAATGACCTAGTATGGGGGCTAAAAACATTTAAAATTTCCTAAACATGATCACACATTACTTTCTATTATTCCCCCTAATGACCTAACTTGGGGGAAACAAGTGATTAAAAATATTTTCACGTGAAATTTCATCAATTTCTATCGACTTCCCTCCTAATGACCTAACCCGGGGGCAACTAGCAAAAAATATCTCCATGAGTAACCAATCAAAACAATTAATCAACCAATCAAAATCGATGCATTCAAATCAAAAATCATATCATTCAAATCTACAAGCGGTTTCCCAGATGACCTAACTTGGGAGTTACATTCACCACTTCCTTCCCAGATGACATAACTTGGGAATTTATTCTATATTCACTTGCTTCTAGATGACCTAACTTGGAAGCCATCATATATGTTTGCATCCACTTCCAGATGACCTAACTTGGAAGCCACCTCTTTCATTTCGTGTTTTCTTCCAGATGACCTAACTTGGAAGCTACCTCTTTCATTCCACATTTGCTTCCAGATGACCTAACTTGGAAGCCACCTCTTTCATATCGCATTTGCTTCCATGATGACCTAACTTGGAAGTTACCTCTTTCATTTTGTGTTTTCTTCCAGATGACCTAACTTGGAAGCTACCTCTTTCATATCGCGTTCACTTCCAGATGACCCAACTTGGAAGCTTTCACATTGTGGTGACACCCGTGGAGTGGGGGCAAGAGTTCCTTTCCTCTATCACTCCTATATGGGTCAACTATTTAATCAAAATCATTTGGATCCAAAAATCACAAAATTTGATCTGAGTCCATCTGCAACAACTAGATCTTGAGGATGTAGTTAAAGATTGGAGAATAACACACTTTTCTCCCTACACTCTTCCTCTGGTGGCAGGATGCCCAAATCCTCTGATTATTCATTCATGTATACAGTCATTCGGGTTAGGAATTGATCACTCCTTACCCACCTATTCATCATAAAACTGCATTCAAAATCATTATACATTCTATTCATCACTTTCATTTACTATACTTCATCATGACATTTACACTTTCTCATTAAGTTACATGGATCAATCCATTGATCCATGGTTCATAATGATTTTATAGTTCTATCAACATGCTTCTACTACACATTTGTGCGTTCTTCTACAACATGGGATTCTTCAACTTTTTCTCAGGTACACATCTCTATCTACTTTATGTTACCGATATTTCTGCTCACCAACATAAAGTGGGGGAAAATGTAGTCACAAAATCACACACTTACTATTACATTTATATCCGCCGGGTATGTTATTTTATATATGGATCTTGCATAATAAAAGTATTCACTAGTGACCTATCCCTGGTCTTGTTGTCAGTTAGTTGGTCATCATTGTTATTTGTCTGGTTCAATCGTCACTTTTCTATACAGTTTTGGGTGTCTTTTAGGGAGTCTCAGGTGTCATAATTTTTATGATTGTCATCTCTGGTCCTATACTGGGGCATCTAGGGTTGCAGTGGGGCGCCCCAGTCCATGATTTTAGGTGCCCTTGTTATCATAATTTGTAGTCCTAATTTATTTGTTCAAGGTTGATCTTTGTTGTTACCTCGTGCATTCCCCTAGGTTGTAGTCGGCGTTTTTGGGTCACTAGTGTTGAAATTTGAACAATATATCCCTATATAAACATAGCATACTCACTACATTAGGGGAGGACATCTTACTATCAAGGGCAGTTATCTACTAAGGCAAGGGATTGCATTTTGTCATCTTCTACATCTGCATCACACAAGCATAGGGGAAAGGGTTGTATTATTTCTATTTCATCCACAATTTTTATTTTTACATCTATTTATTGCCCCCTACTTCCACATCATTAGCGTTAGGGTATCCTAGGCACAAAATTGCACACATATGCACACATAACTACATGGGGTCTTGAATGTAGTACAACACTTAGTCATAAGTCCACCATTGTGGTAGCTAAGGTTAGTCCAACCTATTCATATGCATTTTTATTTCTTAGGAATTGATGCTTTGAATAGGGTTTTGTAGGTGGATCTTCACATCACATTTACAGTGACATAAACAAAGGTATTGTGATACCCATGTGACAAAGATCAAGATATTATGTGAATACTTACAACACTGCCAGACCCAGTATCCTGAGATTTTTTACAGACTACAATGCCCAAATCACAGACCAAGGCACCCATGGGAGATCCATTATCTTCAGTGCCTAGTCCAGTCAAATACTTCAACTTCTATAATTCCTAGGCCACCTCACAGACTTTCCTAGTCCTACACATACAGTTTGTTCAGTCCAGCACACTAGCGAGGTAAGTCAATATTGAGGTTAGTACCATATCCATCTTGTATTGTCATTTAAACACTATAATAAGCAATATTTAGCATCTGTATTTTGCTCTTAACTATTGGCTATTTTAACAGTATTGTTTCTATTTAGATTAACTCATAAAATAAGAATGTATCTATTTTAAGTTAATTATATTCATTTATGAGGTGTTATTATAAAGTAAATAATTACATGAGTAATTATTTACTAGAGGTTAGTAATTTTTTAATTGTTATTATACTAGTGGTTGCTCCTCAAGGAGCAAGTCTACACCGATAGGTGTTTTAACATACATTTTTAATGGTTGGTGTGGTTGTCTGTTTGGTTTTTCTTTTTTATGTAAATGGGTTACTTATCTAAGCACAAGAATGTATGTATGATTGCAATATTTTAAAATTAAATGGCCAAAGAATGCCTTTGTGTGTGGTGGTTAAGTTGAACCTATAGAAGCAATTTTGTGTTCTTGTTAATTGTGGGAATTTTATTTTCAACAAGTGCATCGTTATAAATATTTTCATCATGTTACAAGCTTAATAGTGGGTATAGTGTTTTTTGTTTATACAAGGGAGGCATTATTGCAAATGCCTATATCTTGTGAGCATCATGTTCGCTTGCAAAGGTGCTATGTACAGTACATGATATTTATTACTTACCATTGTAGGTATCAATCGAAATGAAAATGATTAATTTGAAACCATGGAAGAGCAATTGTTTGATAATGTACCATATAACATTGGTACATGTATCTTTATTTTTAAGAGTATATTATGTAGGCAGACAGTGAAATTTGTTTCCTATATAGGGCCAGTTGGGTGGTCTAACAGTATGTGTAATGCATTTTTATTTGCACATAAGATTGAATTGATATTGCATGTTAAATGATGCCAAGAATCATATGTATGTATAACCTTTTTTTTGGCATTGTTTACCATTAACCACCTCACCAATGGTTTTTTCAACCATTATTTTTGCTCTCAATATAACTGAAACGTGTGATGTTCCTATGGTGCCCACCAAAATACAAAGGGGTTCTACTTCCTCTGTTGGCGATGCCCAAAAACATTATGTATTAGGACATGTGGTTAAGCTTCTTTGTTTGAATGTGGTAACATTTGTTGTCTTAATAGCTAATATCCATATATGTATGTTCTTGTATTCATGTGGCGGTGGCAATTGTTGTGTACTCTCATTACATAAAGTTCTCCACAAGGTTACTTTTTTTATTATTTCGTAAATAAAAATTATTAGATACAAATACGTGGGTGAGTTATCAACTATTGGTGTATCAATAAGAATATTTTAAAATTACTGAAGAAGAAATAAGAAAGTTGTTTGAAGTTGTAGTATGCAAGAAGATCAAAAAATCATTGAACTGAGATGAATGGAAAGAAGAAACACAATAAAAAATCCAAAAATATAGAGGAAAATCCGTAGCAAGTATAGAGACTTAGTTTGAAAGAGAATATTGCAAAGTAATAGAAGAGGAACATGAGAAATTTCATATACAATTCGCTATAAGTCAGTTGGTGTTGGTGTTTTGTAATACGAGTGTTTTATTTGCATAAAATGTTAGATATATGTACATGTTATTTTTTTTGTATATATATGTGAAGGATTGCAAATCTTTACATTATATATAGGTGGTTATTTATGGGTGGCTTTATAGTGCTATGCATAAAATGTTTCGTTGAGGTTTTTTTGGGCATCCTCAATTGCAATTACTGCTCCCTGTAGCATTTGTTATGCTAGTTATAAGCTGTTTTGAGTGAGAAGCATTGTGAAATTTCTATCTTCAGCTATAATTCTAGTAGCTTCGTAGTGGGATTGTACACATGGAGATAGTAAATGTTGTATGCAGTTATTGCCAGTGTCAATTTGTATAGCAATATTCTAAAATTTGTCCACCATTTTTAGAGTACCATAGGCAGTGGATAGAGTGTGGATGTTAGAAATGCATGTTGAGGAAGATCATACTCGGGCATTATGTATATTTATTTGAAAATGGCCATATAGATCTTATGTTAAGTATCAAAATGAACTATGGTCTTAAGATTTCCTTCTATAAAATGATCTTTTTTCTACAACTTGAAGTGTAGTTGTAACTTTGTATGTGGGTAATTTGTAACCAGTTCTAATTCCAGTTTTTACCAATATTGTCTCTTTTCAGGTTCTACAGAAGTTCATGGATGGTGTTATGGGTTTTACATGTAAACATAAGAGCTTGCAACATGGAAATTTTCGTGATATATTTCAAGAGAGCTACTTTCCTGTGTGGTACTTTGTCTAGTCATGAACTTAGCCAATGGGAGGGAATTTTTGTTACTGTTTGTTCAATTCGTTCTGACATTTTCATTAATTTGGGATTCCTCGTTAGAATAAATTTATGTTGTCATATATAGTTTGGTCATGCATGTTTCAAAATTATATGATTACACTGGATGGTTCATCAATGAGCGAATAAAATATGTTTCTTTATCCTGTAGTAATAGAGATGAAAAAATAAACAAAGCTTCTGAATTTGAGGCAAAACAGAGCAAATCTTCATGATCAAGATCCTTAACTGAGCATTTTCCTAGTTGTTTTGACCTCTCTGTTGTAGGGGTTGAACTTGTACAAGATCTTCCTTAGGTGAAATTGATGGGAGACAAACAAGATCTCCCACTAGTATTCATAAGGAATCAACACATGTGTTCCCTGGATTATCAGTAGGTGTCCAATTAAAAAATTCTATAGCTTGATGTTATCAACAAGACAATGATAAAAGAAATGTTACTAATGCAAATAGGTCTAAGTCTCTTTCCAAAAGTGCCTAGGGGATACGAACACGTGATGTTAATGGTAGAGTCATTCAGGCACAACACGGATCAGGTGGGGAATGGGCTCAAATGCTTGATACTATCTCAAGGAGAAAGACTCGGGGCCTTGCTCCTGAGCATCCTGAGAATATGTGGAAAAAAGGGTGTGACTACATAAGGAAAGATATTAGAACAAGCTCATCAAAAACTGTCAAGCCTAGGTTTATTGGTAAGATAGACATTGGAAGGAAGCCATTATACAAATAGCAAGACAAGTTAGGTACAACCCCAACAAAATAAACATCCAGTTAAATCACATGTATCCAGGGAAACCATAGAGTTGTTTTGGTCAAACAGGAAAACATCTGTGTGAGGGATTTGATGAGAGTTGCGTCAACCAATTTGTCGGACCTCGCCAGAAGGTAAGAAATGGAAGGAACAAGAAACACCGGATAAAAATTAAACACCGTGCAAAATATAAATAAAACACAGTATTAAAAGCTAGATGGAGAAGTGCAAGAACCTGTATCCAGTAGTGAGTAAACCAATGGCAGGAAGAAATGAATTCATCCAAGGAACAAAGGAAGAAAAAAATTCATGCAGTGAGTAATACCAACAATTTCATAACTGAAAATGGTGAGTCGAGTAAGTACCTTCATTGTTGGAAGTTTGGATATGGTCCAAAATCATCAGGGGAAGTGGGGTACATTACATATGCTTGCAACTACACAGTATTCCTCAATGCCCAACCATAAGGCACCTTATTACATTTAAAAGGAACTCACCTTTTCAAAACTAGATTGTGTTATCCATTTTTCCCCCTTGGTAAAAATGGACAAATTAGGAGAAATTGAGCTTGGGCATCTGACAAGGATTTAAAGTTAAATTTAGAGAGTTCGAGTAAATTTCCATGTTTTTGAGCACTTGTAGTTAGTTTTGGGAGATTCAGGATTCATAGGTGCAAGTTTCCTTTAGCTATGGGCTTTGTTGTGTATAGCTACGGGTGACCAAAAGTGCACAACCAGTTGCTACATTTGACCTGTATGCGCACATCTAGTAGCTACAGGTGATCAAAATTACACAACCAATTGTTACAGGCGACCAAAAGTGCACATCCAGTTGTTGCGGGTGACCAACAGTGCACAGCTAGTTGCCACGAGTGACCAAAAGTGCACAGATAGTTGTTCCAAGAAACCAAAAGTGCACAGCTAGTTGCTACGGGTGACCAAAAGTGGTCATCCAGTTGTTGTGGGTGACCTAGAGGTGCACAGCAGAGGCTGTAGGCAGCCTGTAGGTGCACAAACTCCCCACCAACCACCATTTTCTTATTATAAAATTTTATTTTTGGGGCTTGTACTTTAACACTCCCACTCAGAAATGATAAAACATGAAGATTAAATTTGGTGAGTGGGAGAAATTGAAAAATGACATCTACAACCCCGAATTGAATGCCTAGGCCCAAGAATCCACGTATAAACCAGAAAACGTGACATGTACTAAAACTGCCATAACTTTTGCTACACTCAACGAAATTAGACAAACTTGTACTTGTTCGAATTTTGGCTCCGAGATTTACGCAAAAAAATCAATAAATGCAAGTATTGATGGAGTTTTGAGAGTGAAAAATGTAGAAAACTAGCCTAGTTCTAAAACAACACTTTCATGTAGTTGAAATAGCATTAAATGAAGGTATGGGTGCAGTTTTCTTCTTGCATAAGGAAAAGTACGTGATGGGATGGGCTGTGCAAGTGTTCCCATGAATTTTACGGGTGAATTGATGGATTTTGTTGGTGGTTGAAGAAAAAATCTGCCATATCTCTCTCTCTCACTAATTCTTCTATATTTGTAAAAGAGAACTCATTAAAAAGGGAGTTGGACATTTTTCTCAATGTTGCTCTCTTCTTCTTCTCTTCTGGGTGGGAATAGAGCTTCAAGCCTTCTTCTATATGCATTGTAATGGCTTCCATGCCTTCTTTCAAGCCCAAATTATTTATTGTGCATACTTTGGGCAATGAATTCATGTTTTGTGGTAATTTATCCTATCCTTGCATGATTTTAATTGTTTTTATTTCCTCTCATCATACTATTGGAATGTTGTGCATTTATTTTATTCCATTGTAAAATTTAGGGAATGTTGTGTTTACTGGAATATGGGATTGAATGAAACTGTGATATGTGATGCTTTTCCATTCTCTTCACCCTCATTTTCTTCCACTTTCTTGCATTGTGAGTTGTTCAACACCTACCTTATCTTGGTGATATCACCTCTATAGTGTAGGATTTATCTCTTTCACTCTTTCTCCTTCTCCCTAGTCCCTTGGAAATTATAGAATAGGATTAGACTGTAAATTTTCCTTCATTAGAATTCATTGTTGAACTAGTTTAGGAAGAGGAAGCCGACCTTCTCCAGAGAGTTATCCCAACTGCAAGGTCTCACACCTTGGGATAACTCCATGTTACCCAATCACATTGTTTGCCTTAACACCCTCACATGATAAGCAATCAGAGGGTGTTGTGATTCACTGATAATAGTTCTGGCACACCTGTTGGGACCAGTTTGAAAATATTTTCACCTTCATTTCATCAAGTTTTTTGTTCTCTTAGTGGAATCTTAGCTTTTGGAAGCAATTTTAGGCATAATTGGTGACTCCAATGATCCAAAATAACCCATTTTCTGAGTTCAAGACTATTTCTTTCATCCATTTCCATCCATTTTCTTTCCTTCCACATTTCTCCATTTTCTTCCATTCATGAAGTTGTGCAATCATTACTTCATTCCCACTATGGAATTCCCACTTGCAGTAGTAGGAGTTCTATCAATATTCAAGTTATTATAATCCACCCATAGATTCATTTTATGATGAAAATCAGTTTAAGTATGCATATCTACATGAGATAGATGCAAATCAGCTTGGTCATCCACTAAAATTTGGAGCTATTGAAGAGCAAGGATATGCATATTCTAGAGGTTATCCTACACCTAAAGAGGACTAGTTACAGAGAAATGTTCAAGAGTTGGAGTATAACAAGGTGTAAATAAGGATTAAGGAAATGAAAAAGGTAGCCTAGATTGGTTTCAGGATTCCATACCCCTGGAATAGCTCTATACCAAGTAAATTTAATCCTCAACAAAAGCTCCTTTGGATAACCAAAACACTACTTGAGATTAGAGAATGGATTAAGAAGAGGGAAGTTTATGAGTATAATGCTAGTCAATCTTTTCAATGGGAAATCCTTTCATTATCACCACACAACCCTCCTCCAATGCCTCTATCCATGCAATCTCCACCTAAACTCCATTTTCCTAACTTTCTATGTACTATCCCCATTGTGGAATCCCCTTCTCCATCTTCTAGTCTCCCATCTCATCTTGAATTTTTTTCCCTTTTCCCTTCCAAGAATCCATCCCCTCCACAAGAATAAGAAGTTGAACCTTCCATCTCACCGCAAACAATTCAAAATATAGTTGAATCCCAACCCATCCCTCCACTTGTATTCCTAAACCCATTTTGGGAGGAACAAAATAAAAAAAATAGTCAAAGGGAGGAGGTAGAAGAGCTTACAAGAGAAGAATCAATACAAAATTTGAGGAATTGGGCTACCGAGCTAAACATCAGTCAAATACCATTAATGACTAAGCCTTCAATCATGGTTGGAGTTTAAGAGAAGGTGATTAAGAGTGATTTTGTAGTAACAAAAGTTCAAGAACAAGAGAATGATGATAAAAAACCCACATGCTCCAAGTGTACTACTCCTAGGGGCACCATTCTTTTAGATATTGTTGGTCCATCACCGATTACAAAGTCATTAGTAGAAGAAGATAAGATCCCAAGTATGTAGCCTATGAACATTCTTTTCATGCATATCTTGAGCTTGTTACTTTGTTGGGTGGTTACGTTGACTCACCGAAACCATTATCATCAATTGCAACCAACCATGGGGAGATTCATGTTATGAAGGAAAAATTTTCAGTTCTAAAATTCTTGAATCAAGAGTAGGTTATACAAGAAATTATAGTCCATCCTTCCACTTCATCTCTTCAAAAATATGATTTTTGGATGAATTTGAGCTATGAAACTTCATGTTTGAAGAATAAGTAAATCATGATGAAAAAATTAGAAATTTAGAGGTCATCATGGAAGACGGAGAATCCTCAACACAGTAGAACAATGAGAAGCTTGAATATTTGTTAGACTGGGAGGAATGTATTGATGGAATAGAGCCCATGGAAATCATAACCCTTGCTGCCCCATAATTCATCCTTTAACAACAAGATCCTGCTATCATGGAAGAGAACATTCAAGCACAACCTGTTGCTCTCAACTTTCCTTTTGAATCTGATTCAGAAGCTCTTGATGAAGATGCAATCATTGAAGGCTTCTTAATTTCATTTGAAGAATCTAATCTTGCCGATGAATCTATCATGGACAAGGAAGGAAAAGAGAACAAGGATGACACCATCCCCATATCAGTCATCAAGGAAAAGAACCAACTGTTTGTTGATGAGAAACAAGTTCTAAATCGGCTCATGAATAGTCACCTTGTCCAGGAATGTCTGCAAGAAGGCTCTCTTATTGAATTTGGAATACAGAGTAATGGGAAAATTTAGTAGACCAGACCTTGTCCAATCAGGTAGTTGGATTCTTTAGAGCCAAAAGAGGAGCCACAACAAGTGATTCTTATTTCTGAGCATGAGGATAAGATACAAAGCATTGAAGGTCAAGACTAAAGCCTCCAAGATCCAAACATTGAGCAGATTGGGGAGGGAATTTTTTGTTTGTTGTTGATGCTTTAACAAAGTGTGTGGAAAATCAGCTTGTAGTTAGTTTTTCACTCATGTAAGAGACCATGTTCAGTGCCAAATTAGTTGCATGGTCTCAATCTATGAGAAAAGGAAACTAATTTTTCTTTCTAGTGTTGGGATTCATTTAAGATTCCCTTTTCTCGGGTTAGAGTAGGGTAGGTAGGTTATATTTAAGCATAAGAAGTGCTTATGCACACTTTGTATACTTTACTTGAAGCATGTATGCTTTTTGCTTTGTACATAGCTTTTGTTCATGGTTGCTCCAAGAACAATGCATCATGTTTCCTAGAAAGTATTGCAATAAAAAGCTCATAGTTGTAGGAAATAGTTACATTCCTCAAAGAAACTCAAATGTAGAGAAACTAAAATTAGATAAGGGCAGATTTCAATGTTTTCATTGTTTTGCTCCAACAGATTAACAGCTGAATTTTTCAGGCTCCTTGCAGAATCAAAAAAGCAATCTTGGGGTAGCTTGTGGTGTAACAAATGGCAGTGCTATGAGTTTTCAAGTAGCTCAACCAGTGTGTGAGCAATCATAGCCTTTTAGTAGTATTCTGAGAAGCCTATAAGAAGATAAAAATTAGTTTTAGCAGCAGTCCCAAATTGCCTTCCAAATCAGCTATGCTTCCAAAATTTGCAATATTATCCTTGCCAAGATATCATCAATTGGTTTTGCTTCAAACTTGGCAAGAAGATTAGATTTTGGGGACGATTTCAGCAGTTCATCTTTCATCCCATTAGATCAGATTTAAAGGGAAAGGAAGAGTTCCAAATTAAGGACAATTTTCCACTCTCACAAACCTTAATCCAGAGAATTTTGCAAATAAGATGGAAAATCTGAGCAATAGAAGGCAGTATTTTTTAAATGACTCAAGGGTAGAATTCAAATTTCTGGATCAACTTACAGGTGTATCAGGCTGACTTCATTGCCTAATGGATGCTCCAAGGCTACTGATCAGCTCATCTAGTAGGCAGATGTCCCCGTGAGCCACCAAATTGTTATCCATTTTTTCCTCCCTTGGTAAAAATTGAAAACTTGGGAGAAATTAAGCTTGGGTAGTTGGCAAGGATTTAAAGTTAAATCTGAAGAGTTTGGGTAACTTTCCATATTTTGGAGCACTTACAGTTAGTTTTGGGACATTCAAGATTCAAAGGTGCAGGTTTCCTTTGGCTACAGGCTTTGTTGTGTATAGTTACGGGCAACCAAAATTACACAACCAGTTGCTACATGTGACCTGTAGGTACACATCCAATAACTGCAGGTGACCAAAAGTGCATAGCCAGTTGCTGCAGGTGACCAAAATTGCACATCCATTTGTTGCAGCCAACCAAAAGTGCAAAACTAATTGATTTGGGTGACCAAAAGTGCACAGCTAGTTGCTGCAAGCAACCAAAAGTGCACAGCCAGTCGCTGTGGGCAACCTGTAGGTGCACAACAGTGGCTGCGGGCAACTTGTAGGTGCATAGCCTCCCCACCAACTGCCATTTTGTGATTATAAAATTTGATTTTTGGGGTCTGTACTTTAACACTCCCACTTAAAAATTATAAAACATGAAGAGTAAATGTGGTGGGTGGGAGAAAATGAAAAAGCACATCTATAGCCCCGAATTTAATGTCATGGCCCGAAAATCCACGTATAAACTAGAAAAAGTGACCTGGCCTAAAACTGCCATAGCTTTTGCTAAACTCAATGAAATTGGAAAAACTTGTACTCGTTGCAATTTTGCCTCCGAGATCTATGTACACAAATCAAGAAATTAAAGGATTAATGGATTTTTTAGGGTAAAAAATGCAGAAAACAATCCCAGTTCTAAAACAATGCTTTCAAACAGTTGAAATAACATTAAATGTAGGTATGGGTGCAGTTTTCTTCTTGCATAAGGAAAAGTACTTGATGGTATGTGATTTGTACGTGTTCCCATGAATTTTGCAGGTGCATTGATGGATTTTGTTGTTGGTTGAAGAAAAAATCCGCCCTCTCTCTCTCACTAATTCTTCTATATTTGTAAAAGAGAGCTCATTAAAAAAGGGAGATGGACATTTTTCTCAATATTGCTCTCTTCTATTTTGGGTGGGAATAGAGCTTCAAGCCTTATTCTCTATGTATTGTAATGGCTTCCATGCCTTCTTCCTAGCTCAAATGATGTATTATGCATACTTTGAGCAATTAATTCATTTTTTTTGGTAATTTCGCCTATCCTTGCATGATTTTAATTGTTTATCTTGCCTCTCATCATACTATTGGAATGTTGTGCATTTATTTTATTCCATTACAATATTTAGGGAATGTTGTGTTTACTATAATATGGGATTGAATGCAATTGTGATCTGTGATGCTTCTCCATCCTCTGCACACTCATTTTCTTCCACTTTCTTACATTGTGAGTTGTTCAACACCTCCCTTCTCTTGGTGCTATCACCTCTATAGTGTAGGATTTATATCTTTCACTCTTTCTCCTTCTCCCTGGTCCCTTGGAAATTGTAGAATAGGATTATACTGTAGATTTATCTTCATTAGAATTAGTTGGTGCACTAGTTTAGGAAGAGGAAGTCAGCCTTTTCCGGAGAGTTATCCCAACTGTAAGGTCCCACACCTTGGGATAACTCCATGTTACCCAATCACATTGTTTTCCTTAACACACTCACATGCTAAGAAATCAAAGGGTATTGTGATTCGGTGATAACAGACAGTACCCTCACCTTTAAGCTGTATCCACAATCCCATTCCTTGTTTTTGGAAAATTTGGCAAATAATTTTGCTTTCATACCTAGCCACCTCAAATGCTTTTATATTTCCTTATCCTCCTCACCCAGTTTACTACACTTCCTCTCGTCTTGTTTAAAACCATATGTTCTTTGTCTCCTTCCTTCCCTTTCTACAACTATCCACCCAAATATTGTTCTCTATTAATGCTAATTTTCCTTAGGAAACCCTTGTATTCAGTTTAATTTTTAAAGCCCGATCGATATTTGACTATGTTTGAGAATAGAGAGGAATTATTGATGTCGCATGCAAAATGGCTGGAAAATTTGAGAGGAAAATGGGGTTGGGTGAAACTAGTGGTGGTGATTATAATGAGTACTAATGCAGAGTACCACTTCTACTAAGTCTTGGTGTGCAATCAAGACCTCTCACCACATTTAGGTCTGCATCAGCATCTGCCTCTGCTTCCACGTCCTTTTCACTTCTACATCTAGTTACAAATGTGGATGTAAATTTCAATATTTTTTATATACTTTGTTTACATACACATAAATATTTTTTATATACTTTGTTTACATACACATAAATTTGTTTACATACACAATTAGATCAAAAATACATATGAAAGCCATGAAAGGGAGTAGTTTTTTTTGTTTTCTTTTTCTTTTAGGGATGAGCCTTTGTCTTTTTTGTGGATTTTTGTACTACAATTTTGCTCCATTTATTGTGGTATTGTTGTGTTTTTGTTGCTCTTGTTGGTAGCTACTTTGTTTTTGTCGCAAGGGTTTCCTGTATTATTCTTACTATTATATATGGGTGGTAAAACCCTTTATTTTGGGTTGTACCAGGGTAGGGTCCCTGTTAAAACAATGTATTTTCTCATTGACTTGTTTGTCTCTAAATTTTACTATAAATGACAAATTGG